>CAXAJV010000004.1:37047114-38323781 GCA_963969225.1 Xylocopa violacea | reverse complement strand
CCTCTGTTTGAATTCTAAACACCGTATCGACGATTCCGTATCTGTTCCTCGTTATCGACCGTAGCGTGGCGAACAGCGAGCCACCGAGATTTACGCTTCTCGATTTCATTGATCGCGAATTTTCCAGTTTTTAATCGTGCCTCGTCCGTTCACCCGATTCCCTCGACGCGAAGATCGGTTGCGTTCCACACCCGTTCGTCGAACAACGAGGGGAGGAGCAGGAGGACTCGCGCGACCGATGGGATTCAGAGGCGGAGAAATATGAAAAATAGAAGAATCCTCCGCGGGTGAACGACGATAACGGGTGCCCGGTTGCCTGCCACACGCACAAACTTACAAATAGAAAAGTTTCGAATAAGAGCAAAAGCTACCTCTCCGTCGACGATGTATGCGACGTCCCTCCGCCCCTTCCCCTCGCCCCTGTTACAAAAGTGGCTTACGGCCAAAGCGAAAACGATATTTCATCCCGATGGAATCTCGAAACTTTCGAACCATTTGCCTCGCGAGCTCGAGACGCGGTTATATAGCGCAGCCGTGCACATTAACCAGGCCATGTTTCGCCCGCCCCATATAAACGTCTCGACAATTACCAGAAATCGTTTCACGGTCTCTAGTCAATGAAATTCGGGACGCTCGAGGCGAGTCAACTCCACAAAAGCTCGGATACTCTGCCAAAATCGTACTTAGAAATAACCCGTGCCCTTCGACGCTTCGCCGTCTCGCCCATACGAATATCCAACACGCTATGGAAAATTACGCGACCAGTCGATAAAATCCCGTCCGCGTCCACCGATATCGTCGACGAGGAGCCGTCCGTCGTAGAGACCGTCTAACCGCGCGACTTCGATTCGAACGGACGCGAGCGCAGCTTCGAAAAAACCGTTTCCAGGGAGGCGCGCGCGCGTTAAAATAGCCCGCGGGCGTCCTCCGTTAACAGGAAGACAACGGTATATCCGTCAGCGCGGCTGGTCCGGCCGCGGAAGAAGGGAAAAGGCATCGGGCGCGGGCATTATTGGGCGGCGTTAAAGCTTTCGCCTCGAAAAAGTTAATCTCGACGGGCCGCTGCTTTATTTCTGGCCGCCGCGCACGCTCGACCAGTCTCGCACACGTGCCTAGTTATTTTTAATCCCGCTATACGTCCCGTGTATGTACACATCAGCCGCGGCGAGCGTCTGCCGCGCGCGGCGGGTGCCTACGCGCAACAGCACGTTTCCTAGTCCAATTTTCGTCGACGAAGCGTATATCGCCGGTCGATAAATTCCCGGCACGTGGCGGTCCCGATGTCTCGATCGAGTCTCGAGCGATTAGTGTGCCGGCGCGAGCTACCAGACGCACCAGCGTGAGAGACCATTTTTCATCTCGTCGCGCAAAACCCAGACGCGGCTAGGCGGAGGACAGGAAGCGGAGCGCGATGCAGAGGAATTTTTACGACGACCGGTAGAGCACAGCCCGATCGAGTCGACATATAAGAACCTGCTCGCTCGACCCTACGATACGATGGATACGTGTGAGAAATAATGCATCAGCGGACGAGTTACGTAACCGTTTCGATTTCCTTTAGCAAAGGGTAAACGTTCAGCCCGCTGTGCTGAAATTATGAAATTTTAGCAACGTAAAACCTCGTCTTCTCGATCATTTGTATGCCTTGTATAGCGTTGGTCTCGCACGACCAAGTCGCGAGTATATATAGGTTTATAAGTAATTAATTATTGTAAAAAAGAATTAACAAGATTTTCCTATAACCCACAGTGAAAATCGTGAAAACGAGAGACGATGATCGCTACGTTGCATCCCTCGCTCGCAGCTCGTCTCAATTTCGAATCGAACTTCTGAAATGTTTTAGGTGTGGTCGATAAATTCGTGACACGTGGTTTGGACGCCATCGAGTCTCGAGTAACTTAGACGTCCGGAGACGTCTTTTCACGGTATCGATTTTGCATTGGTACAACGTAAAGGAAAGGTTAACCCCTTGATAACGATTACAGATAGCTGGATATACGCTGAAGTTTCCACGCTGCACCGTACATTCGAGAGGTCTTCGTTTTGGTATATAAGAACAGAAGATTTCTACAGGCGTCCCTAACGCGTAAAATAGCTGCTTTCGATATTCCGTAAATCCTTCGAGACACGATTGTCACCGCGAAAAGCCCACGTACCAGGGTTAAGTTTAAGCAAGATCGAGAAAGAGCGAGTCGTAAAGAGGACTCACGGATAAGAAAGTCGCAACGAAATAGACGGCGAGCATTCCTCGGGGGGATCGTTCCCCTTACAATAAAATGATTAGTCGAAATGTAGGCGAAAGAAATCGATCGCCGCTGGGTGGGAAGGATAGCATGGCGCGTACTATTTGCGAACAAGCGTTTCCACTGTCCCTCCCTAACCTGAAAAAAATCAATTCCCGGAACAATAAAGATGGCGAAAACGTGGGCAATATCTTTCCTCGTGAATCACCACGACTGTCTCGTCGCGCAGATTCTCTGCATAAAAATCCTGGCATCGTTTTTATAACCTCCCGCTGAAAAAACAACATTCCCAGGAAACGATAAATTCCGACGAAAATATGACACGGTCCGTTTTTCGGCTCCTTTTTCGTCCCAATGCGGGGAAAACAAAAAAAATTGTTCAAATCTAGCGCCGCGCGACGAGCGTTATTCGTGTTTTTCCCGATGGTTACACCCTGTACAATCCCGCCCCCGCCCCATTTTCTATCACGAATCGCATCGAACACACACATATACAGCCGCGTGTAGATACTTCTTTCTATACGTGTACCTCCTCCGTCCCTGATATAGGTCGATAGGTCGATATACTCATGGCTACACCGTTTAACCGTTCGTTTTAAAGAGCGTACGGGAATCGTGTAACGAAACGTCGACCGATATTTATCCCGTACGATAATCGCGCGTACGCGGCTCCACGGATAACGATTTACCAGCCGAGTAAGATCGAGATACCGAAAATCGTATCCCCCTTTGGGGTCGTAAATATCGCGTACGAGCCCCGAGCCAATTGGTCGCCCCTCGGTGACACGCGATCATCTCGTAAGCGGCGATGTCAACACCGTAAAAAGACCTAAAATGGCGCGTGTGCCCCGAAATGGGGGCGCGATAAAGCCTGGCTGGCCGCGGCCGCGTACGACCGTTTTCCCCACGTGCGTAATTAGTTTTGACGGGCTATCGATCGCAGCCGGTTTCGTCAGCGCCGCGAGTAAGTGTCAAAGGTTGAGTACACTTCCTTGCAAGTGAGTCTAGGTCAGCCGTATTGGGTCGATACTATGAAAGCAGGACAAAGACGAGGACGGAAAGCTGGCTTGCGAGAGAGCCAGAAAGATCAGCAGAGAGAGAGAGAGCCTTCGATGTATTTCAGGACAAAGCGAATCGGGGAGAGCAAAGGCGTGCGCCCGTTGCCGAGCTGGTGGGGGTAGCCCAAGGGCTGGCATCCGATGGTGGGGAGAGGCGGTGGAATTTTATGCACAATTATTTCGGCGAGAATGGCTGAATTAAAAGGGACAGATACCACTCGGGTCTGACTAATCGCGACCCTTTCTACTGCGCCAGACCGAACGGCTGGTCGCCCGCTATAAAACCGTTATCAACCCTGAATCATCCGGTACGCTATTAAACCGGGCATGTTGTACACAACGATTCCCCTACACCCACACATCCTCGCGCGGTCTCGATAATTCCTGCTTATATTCGAGCCGGAGTTTGTGTAATTCGAGATCGTGTTCTGAGAAAATAAATATTTCCGTAACGTACGCGGTGAAACGTCGTAACAACGAAAAACGACAAACTACCAGACCGCGCGCGCCTGTGTGTGCGTGTGTGTGCGTGTGTGCGTGCGTTCACATACGCATATAAAGATAGGATTACCTCACCGGTTCCCCCAGTCTGTAATTCGAGCCTGCTTCGATTCCGTTTACCACGAATCATCGAGAGCGACGCGTAACAATGCTTCCGGCTGGATTCCCTCTCGTCTTATGTAATCCATAACAGAATACAATCACTCCGACGACAAAAACAACAATGTGGCTAAGCTCCGTTTAGAATCGGACCCTCCAACTTGAAACCTACCGATACCGAGTGGTACATCGAAACGATTCATCGGTGACACGTTGCCCGTACACACGTATGCCCGAATCTTATCGTGAATCGCGTGTTTCAGCGAACGTGCCTCGAGGCGCGGCGGACATAACCCCTATAATACCGTGCAAAGCCATTATTACGCCATTCACGTGCTCTATGAAAGGATGAAAGTCTAAGAAGAGAAATAAGAAGAAGAAGAAGTAGAAGAAGAAGAAGTAGAAGAGGGAAAAGGGCATACGTAGGCAACAATGCGGGAGAGGAACGCGGCGCGAGCAAAAGCTGCGCGCAATAATGCGCCTGCCCGATCCCGGGACACACGAGGTGTAGGAGAGAGAGACCGTTTACAAGGATAGCGAGTCTAGCCATCCCTGTTCGTCGCACGCGGGCTCTGGCAGGCTGGCTGGCACTCCCGAAATAATGTTCAACGGCGACCGGTGCAAAGTGGGAGGGTCGAGAGGAACGTCGGTAGGGTTGGCCGTGTAGAGGAGGAGGGGTGAAGAGGTAGTAGCGCGAGAGCCACACGCATAGGGGTAGGTAGGTAGGTAGGTCGAGGAAGGAGGAGAAGAACTATGAGGAAGGAACGAAGGACGGAATCGAGCGAACGGACTAGCCGGTTACATAATTCTCGTAATGTCACTATGGTGCGGCAATCCGTGCACATGCGATCCGGTTTAAGCGACTGATGTATCTCGCGACTCCGGCAGGAAGTTGACATGAGGTTCGGATCACGTGAGAGGGAACAGGGTGGGGTAGGTATGTCGGAACTGAGAAATTGAACCGTATATAAACGACGAGAGAGGTTCTCCGACGGAAAAAGCGAACGGCTAAAGGAAAAGAGGTTAGAAATCGTAGGCGTGTACAAGGACCAACGTACATATATCATATATATCACGTATATACGTGTCTATAGAGAAGAAAAGAAAGAGGGGGAGAAACGCGGATGATACGATCTCTCGTAAGTAGAAATATATAGTCGAAGATTTGTACACGTGCGTGTATATGTGGTACTACGGGTGGTCGTGGGGGGTGAGAGAGGCACGAGGCTGCGGAGGTTGGTATTGGGTGGGCATAGAGAGAAGACGAAGGGTGGAGGCAGGGGTAGGGGAGCGGCTGTTCGCGGAATGGCGAATCAATCGGTTGAGGGTTCGGGGCAATACTCACCGCGCGCTGATGGTCTGCAAGATGTCTCGGTGTCTCGACGAGGTGGCAAGAGAGAGAAATTTGATGTCACATACGCCGCTTCATCAGGCCACTGCGCGCCGTTTATACCACTCTGCCTTTAGCGCTTGGCGCTTGCTACTAAAAATATACTCACTTGCCGTGTATGCCCCCGCTTCACGTCTTGTACCGTGACCGACACATTTATTCGCGCGTTTCGGAGCACTCGTATACTTGCAACTACGAACAAACGGATCGCTCGATTCCCCTGGATCGTGTCACGGACGCCCGCTCGGTGCCGTGTGTTGCCGGCTGCCGCCGCTTGTCGCCGCTGCTGCACGTCGAGGACGAGAGACTGCCAAAAGGAACCAAGGGAAAAAAAGAAGAAACGATCCTCAACTATCCCTGTTACATATACACACACGTGGCTCTTTTTATTTCCGCGGAAAAGAGAGAGAGAGAGAGAGAGAGAGAAAAAAATGGGAAAAAAAAGAAATGTACAGACTTCGAGGGAGAGAGAGAGACTGAGAGAGAAGAAGCAGCAGCCTCTCGTTGGTTTCGCGCGCGCGGCCCACCGAACGCGAGACCCCGCGCGGCGCACGAAAATACTCGCGCGGCCCCCGGAGAGCTTTTTCTCTCTGGTCGAGGCGCAAGAAAACGCGTACCGAAGTAATCCAGCCGGGCACACCGGTGAAAATCTCTAATACACTTGAACGCACAGGACAGAATACGGGAACGAGGGAAAGAGGGAGCGGAGTAGTAAGTAGGCGTGTATATACGCGTCGTGTATGTACGTATGTCGTAAGGGGAGAAAAAAAAGTGTCGAGGGGAAAAAAGTTTGACAGAGAGAAAGAAAAAAAAGGACGTTCCACCGCGATTCGAACGGGTAAGAACGAGGGAACGCGTAAGAATGGTGCACAGAGCCGACGTCTACGAGGAGAAACGCACGGGAAGAAACCGAGGAGAGGACGAAATCGCTACTTCTTACTCTTTCTCCGCGAGGCGCCGCGTCGCGACGCGCCGCGCATGCACTACTATGCCGACGACCGTTGGAAAATCACTTCTCCCTCCGCCACCCCGCCCGTTCGACACCCCACCACTTCTTACCACTGTCCGTCTCCGCTGTGACACGGAGAATACCTATAACCCCGGGCACACTCGGTTTATCGCGTCTCTACCGTCTAGATGATATGTGGCTAATCTTTCTAAAAGAGGAAAATACATGCCGTTCTTTCGCATTCTTACCCCGAACGATCGCGCGTACGTGCCCGTTTTAATTATTTCTCATTGAACGCGAAACCGGAAGAAGAGCGAAAGAAACGGAGGAAGACAGAAGGGGAATCCCGTTCCTGTTCGATCGATCGTTCCAGATACTCGATACCGGGTTGAATTACAAATATACGCCGATATACGAGCCGATGTTTTTTCTTTTGCGCCGCTTTTCATACAGATTGGCCGGGTCAACCCGATTGCGTGTTATCAGCGACCAGCGAGCTACACGACGTCCGCGCATCGACGTGCCTTTGCGTGCGCGCGCACGCGAGCGTGTCTTCCGTTTTACGGGTATGTCGCTGGCCTCGTGTGTCCGTTCGTCTCGCGAGGCCTACGTATCGAGGTATATTACTCTTTCTCTCTCGCCCTCTCCCTGCGTACACTACATACTTTTTCTCTGCCAATTCGTATTCAAATTTCTCTTTACTTTTCGTGTATACGCGTCTACCCTCCGTTAAGTTTCGTGTCGTTTACGAGCGCGGGCTAAAGCTTTTTGTCGAAATTGTTGCTTCCGATAGTTCTTTTATCCAAGGTGTACGTACGTGTGTCTGACTGGGTATTACACGCCGGTGTGTTGTGTGAAAATGAATCGGAGGGACAGAAAGAAAATGAGAAGAGAGTACAGGGAGAAAAGAGACACGGATAGAGTGCGCGCGAGAGGCAGGGAGAGGCTGAAGGTCCTTTCTGTGCACGAATTCGGTGCAAGTCACTGCGCCCGATCTGCACGATACTGAAGTCTCCGTTCGACTGCCGTGTCTTCGCCATCTGAGACATTCCGAGTCTACGCGCATGCGCGCTACCGCGCCTCGACCGCCCAACCCTCTAACACACTACCCCCATTTTCTATCGTCTTCCTTTTGCTTCTTCTCTTTGTACTATTTTCATTTTTTTACCCCTCCCACACAATCCATCCCTCTTGCCGTTTTCAGCGTTTTTAATATGAAATTTTTATACACCGTAATTTGTGTTTTTCCCTCTTATATCGCCCGATGACCACTCGCCAGTTATTACGCGCGGATATAGGATTACCATGTTTTTGTCTGATTTTTTTTTTTTTTTTTTTTTTTTTTTTTTTTTTACGATTGTACATGTGTACATGTATTATCGCCACTGATATTTTACCCCCACCATTCGCCCTTTTGTGGAACAGTCGAGCGCGCATACTCGAGAAAACGTCAAAAACCTTAAAAACCTTCCGGTATAAGGAGGAGAGTCGTACGATTCAACTCTCAAATATTTCTTAATAACTCTTGATGCTTCTAGGGCGACCAGATTCGCAGAATTTTAACGCCAACCAAGAAAATACCAAGGAGATCGCACAATTAAGCTTTCCTAGTCCCTGACCCGTACATATGAGCTTCTTACGAACCATTTTTCGAACGATTCGACTAATTTTTTACAACAATCGTACTATTAATGCGTGCAACATTGCTCCGTATATATACGCACCCTATGTAAAACATCAATTTGTTATACTTAGGACTTCGATACGAAACGATAAGACATTTCGAGAGACATTTTTCGTTTTAACCTAGAAAAATATGTTTTGTACCCATGATCGACCCACGCAATAGACGAGGCTACAATGCGTCATCCTAAACTTGTGCACTAGGGTTTCTTATTTCTCCAAGGGAATCGGCCGATTCACCGCATTAAGAGCGGTGGTCTTTGATTGCCTCTGCAGAACGCTCGCTGCGCATGCCCAAGGAAGCTTCCAAAACCTGAAAATACTTTCTGCCAAGAAAAATTCACCAAATCCCCTTCCTCGACCATATTTTCCATTCCTACAACGGATCGCGTCCATCCGATGCGATTATGCACTCCCAGCTTAATAAATTATAGATACCGCGCCGTCGATTAATCGATACCACAGTAATCGAACTCGCATCAGAAAACTCGATACTTTTCGGTACGTAAATGAAAAGCGATCGGATCGATCGAGTTCGATTAATCAAATATTTATCTCTTTCGTTAACGTTCGCAAGATGAATTAAAAATAAAATTGTAGTTTTAAGTACGAACGATAAACTATCGAATACTTTTGAGATCCAATACGAGAGAGAAGGCTGAAATATATTTGTGGAAAGAGCTCTACAAAAATTATGATACGGTATCGCGTAATTCCAGTTCAAACAGGTTTTCATCGAAACGATGTGCTTTGACGTCACGAGTGTCGCTCAAACACGTACGTTAAAACTGTTCCGCCATTAATTTTAACACGTGTACGGTTATGGCGGGATTAATTTTATTGTGGGGAGTTAATACAATTAATTTTACTTTACCGCCAACAACTGGCTACGACTGACGTCAAACGGAGACGTTGTAATTGCCAGATACTAATTTTCGCTAAACAGGAAAAACGTCAATTTTTATATTGGACGTAATCAACTGGTTTCTACTTTTTTCCTTCTTTCGTGCACCCGTGTTACCAATGATAACCAAAACGTCACGAATTCTTGAACTCTGCTACATTCTACTCATCACGGTACGCACACATACAACCGTAACCTACTTAACGGTACGTTTTTTAAAGTAAGCAAAAGTACGCGCGATTTCATCGGTTACGCGGATTCAAGCGAGGCGTATGGAGTACCATCTAGCGGGAGTAGCTTCAATTTCATATGCATTTGCGCACATCGGTCGGTAAAGGAATTTTCGCAGTTTTTACAACATTCTCTCGAGTCCTCCTCTAAGTCTGTTCGCATACTGCAAACTTTTGGGCTACGTTTAATATCCATTTTCTGATATTTCAACGTAAAAACTGCGCTTCTGCAAAAACACCTCGAATCTCCTGAAACTGCAATGTCAAAGGAATATGCCATTCATGTCGGCTACTCGCATGGTCGATCATCATACTTCTTTGGTACGATATGGTTCGAATTTCGATTGAGGGTAACAACTGCGAGGAAATCACGAAATTCCGGAACTGTTGGATCAAAGATTAGATATTCGATCAACTGTTTAAAAATAGTCGACTACGAGAGGAATAAAAACGCAAAGAACGAGTGCCTCAAGGGCTTTGTACGATTAGTCGAGAGAGGACAAAACCCTGCGAACGAAACGCCACACGATTTCTTGACCACCGACACTGATAACAGTTGTGCTCTAGAAAATATAATAAATACTTTAAATAATGAGAAACAACACTTTAGTGCATTTCAAAATGTTTAGAGATAAACGTATGAATATAACTTAATCGAATAGTGATTAACAGTTTTGAATGTGGTAGCTAATTACAACGTCCGGTTATATTAACATATTAGATAAGATTAGAATATTACCTCAAGAATGAAGGAAATCATTCACAACTATGCAGTTATGAAATTACATAAAACATAGTCATAGTCAGTTTTACGGCAATTACAGGAAACAAAGACTGTCATTCTAGACAAATTATTTCAATTAAAAAGATTAGAAGTGAAATAAATGGTAGAATTAGAATAGAATAAAGTTATAAAGTTATCGTTAAGTTATCGTAACACATTATTAACCGTTAAAAAACCCGCGTCAGGTAGCACAACGATCTCGTGCACCATTTTGAACTATAAAGGTCAAGATGCGGTATAACATTAAGCGAAAGCAACGCTTATGCTTAACAAACATGAAAGCATTCTAAAAATGCCGATTTATTTGAACGTATTTACCCTCGCGAACAAGTGAACACGCATAAGTTTTGACACTTTTATGATGTACACCGAGATGGTCACTCTCGTATGCGATACGTTTATCCTGAATAAAAAAAATTCATTCCAAAAAATATTTGCACCTTGCACCGAGTTTTGAAAAATGAGCTTGGATTGCGAATACATATGTGTCTCGAAAAATTTCTCAGAACAAAAACGTAGCGAGTCGATCGAAGCATTAAATGTGCTCGCATAAAAATGAACCCTGGTAGGCATTTTACGGGTTAATACTGTGACGAATATTGTATTCGAATTATATAAAAACTACGTAGTCGGAGGTAGCGTCACTTACCCAAGACGTCCCAAGATTCTTTCCATGGCCACAACATGCACTCTGCTGGTATTTTCTTAATGTTCTCCAGTATTTCCACGCGACAGGAACAGATATTATCACTTCACGCAGTTTATTTCCCAAAAACTGCACAAATTTATCACGAATAGGACATGAAAACAAACACGTCGCACACTCGAGGAATGCCGCGCGCGAACTGAGCCTAGTTAACTGCGCCGTGGCTCTAAACTCTGCTACTGCGCAACCTACTAACAGGGCCGCCACAACGAAGCTGTAAATCAGAAATTTTTTCATTTATGTAGTAGCAGTTACAGCGATACGATAAATCATTTGTAATATTAACGAAACTGTTTCTTATTGTCATATACATTTAATTTAGTATAATTTTTTTGGAACAGTATTCACAAACACGGTATTTTTTATATATTTCCCTTCAGAAAGGTTCTTAGCAAGCATAGTACGTCCCTAAGTGATAGGAAAGGGAATTGTGGGTAATTTCTTGCTAATTCTTTAATCCGGTGGAAATTATAAAAATATACATTAACTTTAAAAGTAATTTTTTACACACATTGTACCACTTTAATATTTTCTCGTTATACAATGAAAATTTATTAAAATAATGAAGGGAAATTTGGGAAGAAAATGTTTCGTTGATTAGTACAAAAATTAAACGATTTATTATATTTATAAGAAACCACGATAAGAAACTGTGCGTATAACAAAATTAGATTCAGGGTAATCGTTTAGCTAGAAAAGTAGTTTATTTAAAAAAATTTACTGTTATCTTAGAATACCATTTGCTCTTTGCTGGTTAAACTGTTTAACAAAATCTTCTCCGTAGTAAGGGGGCACTCTACAAAACAGAAAAAAGATCGATAAGTGATGTTACTACGATAATAAAAAATATACGTATTCTTCATATTCTTACCCAATTTGTACCACAGATCTTTATTCCCAGCATCCATTCTCGCTGAATTCAATGCATTACGAATTGCCATAGGTACGGAAAAACTCATACATAACGGTGGTTCACCAACAGCTACGATATTCAATAAAAATTAAAACCTGAAACTTCCCAGTATCGCTTTCGATTATTTAGTTTACCTTTAGAACGAAGGACACTCATTGGATTATTAGCATTTCGACGGAAATAAACCCGGAAGTCGGCAGGAATATCTTTTGCACCTGGTGGCTTATAATTCTAAGAGAAAGATATACTTGAAATTTGACAAAAGTACCTTTCGATTCCAAATATTAAAAAAAGAAAACTATTGCCACAAACCCAAGTTCTATAATTCGTTAATTGACCAGTTTTTTGGTCATATATCAGATCTTCCATGGTCCAATATCCCATACCCATTACGTAGGCACCTTCTACTTGACCCAAGTCCAGTTCTGGATTCATGCTCCTTCCGACATCCTCAATTAGATCAACTCTGTGCAAAATGTGTTGTCCAGTCAACAAATCCAATTCAACTTCCGCTATCGTAGCGCCGTATATTGGATATGGTTTTATATCATCTTTTACAGAAAACCTAATTTTATCGTAAAACACATGTTGTAAATATTTGAAGACCAATTACTGCATCTGTAATTGTTAAAATATAAAAAAAAACTTACATATATCGCGCGCACAAATCAACATCCTTCTGGTACGCTGTCATCACCAATTCTTGCCACGATGGGTTCCCCAACTCTTTTTTAATAGGTTCCAATCTTTGTAGCAGCTCCTTGCAAGCCGTCATAGTTGCCTAAAATCGATAAAAGTTATTTGTCGTTAAATGCACGATATCTACCACATAACATAGTAATAAGCGAAAGAATAGATCTTACATAACAACATGTTTCACTGGTAATACTACCACCGGTGGTATAATTGTTCGGAGACGTTAGATTGTTAGTTGGTTTAACAGTAACCAACGATAAATCGATGCCCAGTGTATGCGCTGCTACTTGAGCAACCTACGTTGAAAAGTAATGTATGAAAAAAGAACTTTGCACATATTATAGTATACTTTATCCGTTTTCTTCTCAGTACCTTGGTATTAATTCCTTGACCGCACTCAATTCCTCCATGAGTAACAGAAACGGTACCATCTCGAGCATAAATTGAAACATGCGCATGGAACTGACCCCACAACATCACGGGATACATCATGGGCATCACGGATATTCCCTTCTTTTTCCATCGATTTTCCTGCATAAGCTCGTTCGATTAACAAATTGATATCTTACTTCGTGTTAAAAGTGGAAGTTCGCATGTACCTACATTGTTAAAGGTATCCACAGCCCTCTTCCTCGTTGCGTAATCTGCCTTCTGGAATAACTCTTCGACCATGTTCTGCAACATTGTCTTATGCTCTTCGATCATGTTTGCATATCGAACCTGCAATGGATCTTTTCCAACAACTTTTGCTATGTGTTCCATTATGTTCTCCGCCATACCGTGGGCTTCCGTAGAACCTATCAACCGACAAGAAAAGTCAAATTTCGAGAAACCATCCTCTTACTTGTCGTAGATCACGACTAAATGTGACATACCAGGGGCTCGACAGTAAGTGTTACAGGGCAAATCAGTTTTAGTTTCAAAGCCTCGACAGGACCATGTCGAAGAATCGTAACAACTGAAAAGTTCCATAAACGAAAATTGCAATTAATCTTTTGATCATTTTTTATAATGTAAATTTAAACGTATTTACCCCTTGAAATGTTCGGTGACCTCAGGAGCATGGGGTTCATTGAAATTGCAACCGGCGTTGCCCCAATGAGTCGAATTTAAATACTGAATGCGACCGTCATCGTCCACACCAATTTCATACTCCTGGCGAGTGTCATACCGCTTTCCTATAGCTATCATGTTGCTTTCTATCGACATAACGAACCTGACTGGCCGGTTCAATTTGTGGCATGCTAATGCACAAGCACAAGCGATCTGTGTGGCACGAGATATTTTCGCGCCATAACCACCACCCAGTCTCCTCACGTTGATGTTGATGCTACAATTAACGGTTAATAAAATGATAAATTAAATAAACAAAATGTTACTATTTCGTATTGTTTACCTATTATGCTTCACGCCAAGCACCATAGCTATGGCTACTTGAGTAAGATCCACGGATTGCGTTGCTGGAAATACGTCCATTCCATCTTCTATCGGCACGCAAACACAAGCTTGCGTTTCCATGGTGTAGTGGTACTGGCTTCCGCTTCTAAATTCTCCTTTGATTACATGCTTCACATCGGTGCCTATAAGATACCAAAGCAATAAGGTATACTTGAAAATAAAATAGTTTCCGGATAAACAGGAATTTTTTGTGCACCTTTCTTTTGCGCGGAAAGATCAACTGTTTGAAGCAGCCTGGTCTTGTCATTTGCCGCAAGCACGGCCTCGATCGTAAACAGTGCTTTTTCGGGCTTGACATCGGTGTAGGAAACGTGTACCTTCTGCGCTGCTTGATTAGCAATTTCATGAGTCTTCGCGACGATCATTCCAACTGGCTGTCCAGCACACTCGATATTCTTGTCCACGAACAGCTAGAAATGATATAAACAAGTTAAGCATTCGCACACAACGCAAATGACAAACTGAACATCCATAAAATGCTTATGTACGATTTAACTTACCACTTCGTCGTAATCCAACAATAAAAAATGTCCCTCTTTCGGTATAAAGATATTTTTTCCTGGAATATCTTTGGCAGAGTAAAATGCAATCACTCCTTTCATTTTCTACAATCAAATATACCTGAGGTTGAAGTAAACAAACGATTGTGACTTAATATAACAGTTAAATAGTTAACAAAAATTGTACCAATGCTTCGGAAGTATCGATGCTGTCCACTTTTCCGTTAGCTACTGTGGTAAGAACAAAAGCGCAAAAAACTTCGTTTGGAAAAGGTGGTATATCGTTCACGTATTGCGCTTCGCCGGATGTCTGATGTATGGACTCTAGCTTTGGCAAAGGTTGATTCAATGGCCACAGGTTCTTATCCGTATCGAAATCTTGCTTCCCTGAAGATAACCCGCGATCCAAAAGAGATCCACCACTGCGTGCCCTCGGATCTACGTTCTCCGGTTTAATACTCAAAATAAACTGCAAAAACGTTTCATATACGTATCAAATTAGTAAGAACTTGGATAATTGTCTATTTAGAGTTACAAACCTTAAAGAAAAGTCCTTCTGCCAGGGTTTTTCTGAACTGAGGAGAATAGTCGGGCAGCACATGATCAGGTTTAAGTTCCTCATCCAATTTGTTCAAAGCTTCTTTGATTACGCTCTTGTCGTAGATAGATTTCCCGACTAAAAAGTCTTCAGTTTTTGATGCATGCAGCTGAAAAAATTAACCCACCTCCGATGAGCTTTAAGATTTTATCAAATTCAGAGGTCCTTAATTACTTTACGAAGATGGTTTCACTCACGAAATCCTTATTTATTCCGCCAATTATGATGTTCGGCTTTTGTTGAACTATCCCAGCACCGTTCAATTTAAACAAGAATCCCGCATTCACGTGAGCATGTGCATTCTGAGCTCGTGGCATTATCTACGGTTCGATCAATTTTTGTGTTAATGATTCCGACCATGACAATCCAAGTTTTTTCTGTTTTATAGATTTGACAATTTCAATAGCACACCTTGTAAGATCTGTATTCGTAGTCTTTGCCAAGCGCCGGTAATATTATGCTGTATATAATTTTATGCTTCATATCGAAGTTCAGAAATTCCAAGAGAGTCATGCTAGTCTTCTTGCCGCCACTTTCCACTGTTTGCGAGCGAAAATAAAAATTATTTAATAGAATATTAAGTGTTAGGTTAAAAAGAAATTTGAGCGTCAACTTTTTAAAAATTCCTGCTTTCGTTTAAACCACTTCATGTACCTATATGCAAGCGTGCTCCCACTGTTTCCAACATTAGAAAGAGATCCGAAGGAAACTCCTTATGTTTGTGTTTAATCATTAAATTTCCTGCCAATGACCCAATCTGCAATTTATAATTGTATTCGTTATTTGTATTCGATGGGTGCAGTTGAATTCATTTACTTACATTCCTCACAGGGACGCTGGCTATTAAATCGATATGTTTAGCCAAATGTTGTAGATATTCAAAATTTGTTTGCTTCGAGTGTTCCTTGAAGGTCTCCATGGCCACAGTTAGGGTAACATTACCACCAAGGATTAAAATATCGCCCTCTGTACCTACTCTACGTAGATCAGGTATATCATTTATGTCAATAACCATATCCGGTGTTTTCAAACGATATACACCTACATAGGAAATTATGTGATACATAAAGTATAGTTGCTTTAAGTGGATATTATAATAATCCGTTGCAATTAACTATTACCATGTGCGGTGTTGCCACCATGCAGAACATAACTCGCATTCGGATTGTTCTGAAATACTGCAAACAAATCATCAATCGACAGAACTTTATAAAACGCAGAACCGTTCAATTTCATTTCAATTTTGTCTTCTGTGTTCTGAATGACCGTGTGGCAGCCATTGCAACCATTTTCACAGAGCATACCAGTTTTCTTACAAGTTTTTATCTTGAATAATTCCTAGATGAAAAAGAATATATCCATGTTACATTTTACATCATTCCTTAGCAATAGGGTGTTGAAGATACAGATTTTAGTTAGTTTGATTACTTTACATACATCTACAGAACTCTAAAATTGCATTTTCAATATTTTAATTCAGTACTTCCTATTTTGACTAATCTAAAATTCTATATTTCTACGATTGCAGGTCTTATCGATAAGATATTAAGTGTCCGATAGATCTATACTCAAAAAAAAATCGAAAATGATATCGAGAAGTCTATTGATATTTGTCGATGATAAATATTATGCAATAATAATCTTATCCTTCGTCTACCTCGATATCTTGAATGTCTTTAATGAATTCTTTTGGTGCATCCCTCGCGAACCCCTTAAACGCATCCAGAATCGGTCGGTAGCCAGTACAACGACATATGTTGCTCCCAAATGAATTTTCTATTTCTTTCATAGTCAGTTCCTTGCCTCGTATAAGACTAAAATATATGATTATCGTGATTACTCCAAGTTTGTTCATGACGTTGGTCATGACCATGACTACTCAAGTAATCTACAGATAAGAGTGGCGTATGTACCTGTACATGTTCATTACCATTCCAGGTGAGCAGTAGCCACATTGAGAACCATTTTTCCCCGCCAGTGTCGCTTGAAGAGTATGATATCCATCTATCTTGTTGCCCAATCCTTCGATAGTTTTGATATTCCATCTATGACGAAAGAAAGTGACTAGCTAACATAACTATAGCAAACCTCAAACCAGCGACACACACATTCTTGAGTGGTCTATACAGGGATCTTTTATCGTAGTACACTAAAATATCCTTACCCATTGCAAATCAGAACTGGTACGAGGCAAGAGTTCACAGACATCGTTTCACCTTTAACATCCACTGACACGATGCAAGCACCACAGCCTCCTTCATGGCACATAGCCTTGGTCCCCCGTAATCTTGCATGATCACGAATAAAAACATTCAAAGATGTTCCAGGTGATATGTCCTCGGTCACTGAAAAATAATTATACCATTCTCATATTTTTGTTCTCGTTTGAGAAAATTTTCAAATCAAAGTACCTACCGGTATAACTCTGTTCATTGATGGTGAACTGTACAATGCTTTTGGCATCCCTGAAACGATAGATTTCTTTTTATAAATACAGAAAACACTAGTGAGCTAACAAAAATACGAAACGCGTTTTTTTTTTTAATTTGTTTACAATCGGTCTGCTCGTGATTTACACGTGATTCATTTGCAGATAATACATTCGACCTATGTTATTATAAGAGTTAGAATATCTCCTATACGGACTGCGATAATACAGTTCCATGAATATACAGACCAATTGAAGCAAATGAAAATCAGGCAATGGAATGTATCAGATAATCTGGTCTTTAAACATATTCATGTAGATTAGTCAGAATACGCTTATGATTATATGAACCTCAGACTAAACAGTACGCATAAAGATTACTCATTGGGATAGGCTATCAATTCACTATGATAAATTGCTCCAATCTACTAAACTTAACGCTGTGTGTTTTTCAATCGGTGTACCGGCGAGATACACGAACAGACATATCAGCAGCAATTAAAACTATTTTTCGTCTACAGCGTAATAAAAATGATTCGCTGATATAATCGTGACAAACGCAACGCACGGGTTCTCTTATATAAAACGATACAATCGCGAAATCACACTTTACAATTACAATTGACACGATGACATTTTCTGCTGGCACTCGTATCGTACAACGTGCATAATTGTTGAAGAGAACGCGGCACGATAGAGTATATGCTTCTCTTAAGTTATTGAATATAATGAGTTGGACGATGTATCGCAGCAACGTTGACGAGCAAAAATCGGACGCGGTCACGAACAAAGGACACAATAAAGGTGAAATGAATGAAGCTTACATGGAAACCAGCTAGAACCGTGTGAATCGCGAAGAGAGCTGAATAAGTGAACACCGTGGACTGTTGCTAGGAAAATGATTGTCTACAGCCGACTCCAATATAGCCGCGCAACCAGTATCGTTATCCTCTTCTGTTCCTCCCCGTAGCGGGCAACGGAACGACTAAAGCCATTAAACACGAGGCATGACCACGTAATCATTGCGTAATAGATTAAAATTTTTTACAAAATCACAAAAATTGATAACTAATAGTATATTTAAATAGCTACATGGAAAAAGAATTATACCCTCTTCCACGTGCCATTATTTACTCATCGGTAACTATTTTTACTACGACTGTTTGGACAGTAAACAATTTACAAGAACGTGCAGAAGACGCTACGCTTACCCACTGAAGCGTTCGACTTAATCGCAAGATGCGTAATACGGTTTCGTTCTAATGAAATTCTCTTCTTCGCTTTTTCGTTGCTTTTTTGTGAATCCAATTAGAGCGACCAGTCGTATGACATGGCACTCTTCGCCCAAGCTTTTTCTTTGCAAGGATTCTTTTAATGATGTACTTGTTCGACCGACGACGGTAGTTGGTAACAGTCGAAACAGACAATCAAGTAATAAAGCACACGCAAGCCATTCGCAGCGTTGTAACATTATAAATTGTCATTATAAGTTGTCATTTTAATAAATGACTACTATGTAAAGATATACTATCTACTCAGTGCATTATCTACAGAGAATATTACATATTTTATACTCTTGAAAAGAAGTTGCTCCTATCTTTATGCAACGCCTATGAGGAAAAAATAATCGTTGAAAATTGACGAAGTCATCAGAGTACTATAATAGCAGTTCTTCTTCGCAGTATGACAATGGAGATTTACATAAATGTTTTACAATTTCAATTTTGTTATTCACAGGAAACATGCGTTTCGATGTTATAACATCTCGTGAAACATAGGTCGGTAAATTTACTCGTTTAATTAATAACGATCTGGTGTTGCGATGACGTAATATCAGAGCTACGACTTTGTTTTGCGATTAATTTGACTTGTAAAATTCAACTTGCCTCGTAAAAAACTTATATAAATAACACGATGCATTTATTGTAACGTCGTTATTTACGAAGGAAAGTTAAACTTCAGCGATATCTATTGGCCTATGCAGATAACAAAGACATTGTTGATTACATTATTTAAGTTTTAGGTATTCAGATGTTGCATAACAAGTCTGTTTTTCGCGCATTGTTACTCAAGCAGCAGCTGCAAGATAGTACGTTGTGCCATAACATGAAATCGTACGTAAAATTGAATTCCTTAATCGCAAGTAAATTTTACATTCTCGCGTACTCTGTAATTCTCTGCGCAATTTTATGCTCTTATGCAATGCTCTTCCTCACTTTCGTCTAAGATTTGATACGTTTCACGACTAGCACTTTAGTAGAAAAGAATAAAAAGAACATAAAGAGTAAACAGAAAACATATATTATGAAAAGTTTATGTCATCTAATCTTAATTTAAATAAAATCTTACAAGTCCATAAACGTCCTGCCATAAACTTTATCTGTAATTCAATTTATCTAGAATTTACTTTGAACAAGTTACTTTGATAAGCGAAAATGTAAAATCATGTTACTTGTCAAATAAACACATTTCGCTTGACCCTGCTGTATTTGGAAATGCAAATACATCAAATCAATCATGAAAGTCGGCGATTTTTGTTTGGCTGCCGATCGCAGAACCTGTTTCTATAAATGACTGATGGTCCGTGACTTACAATCGGCTTTCACTGAGCGTGAAAGGATCTCAGATTCACTCTAGGGTCAAGAAGGTATCGTTCACTCGAGTTTAGTGTTTCGCAGCGAATGGTGCACACGGCGCTTGAAATTTTTCGGACTTTCTCTTTCGTTGCTACAATTATTTGGGCATCGTTGAGTCATTCAACGCGACGCAACTCTAATACAACTTTAATTTCTAGAAAAAAGAAAGGGTAAAAGCGATGAACCTAACTATTTCTACGACAATTCGGAACAAATGAATGATTTATTATATATACATAATGGTTGAAAGTAAAATTGCTGTAAAACTGGAACGCGTTACCTCGTAGTCTCTCTTGTGAGAAGTATGGACAGAATTTAAGAGCAACTTACTCAAGGTTTGTCCGAGTGCAGTTCATACTTGCAAATGTTGAAACGATGTTCGACGAAAGGTGCGACGCTTACTGGAAACGTGAAACAACAGAGACGTCGATCAGGTAACGACCACTTTGATCGAAGTTACGAGTACTACTTGCTTCGTAGCCGGTTAAAATCGTCTTTGTACTTCTGGCGATACGCAGTCTCCCACCACCTGCAAGAAATATGGCTACTGTAATTGAATACTATTTTCTCTGCCGTCTCATTCACACAAACCATCCATTTGGAACTGATTGTTTGATGACAACCGTTTGTGCCACTCGGGTTACCAGCTAAGATGGTTCTCCTTATCTGCATTCTTGGTAATCGTAACCAAATACGTGTTGTTCGCCGCAAGCAGTCTTTTATCAATTAATCGGAGAGTGATTTGGCTTTCCGGCGATCTTTAATGACTCCTCTGGCCTCTGAGATCCACAGGAAGATCGCCAGGAAACGTTGAGTCACAAATGAACGTTGGCTGCGTTAACGAGGATCTCCAATTGTTAAATCTCGCTTCGCACACACGGTTGAAGAACGTACACGTCTGATTAATTTCAATAAATACTCTATTAAACGCCATTCATGTGTTACAATAATAATCGTTACAACGTATTCATAGCGCATAATGATATCAATGACAATTAATACAAATTAATCGTAAATAATATAGCGTCTCAACTAATATATTTTACTCGGTGTACACCTTCCGTTTGAATTTTTTTTCACGCACGTGAATCCGACCTCTATTACCTACGTTCAAAGAGAGACGACCTGACAGAAGGTAGAACGGAAAAACGAGATTTCTTATAATATGGCATTACTACATAGGGTATCTTTCGTTAGATTGATCAGAAAAAATAGCGGTTCTCTCCGTGTATGTATAGACTCTCTAGTTTGCTACCGATATATCGATTCGGTCGAGCTCACCCAATCTTTCTCCTTCTCTTCCTCTTTCACTCTCACTCGCTCACTCACTCTCTCACACACACACACACTCTCACTCTCTCTCTTTCTCGCGTTACTTTCTCATTAAACAAAATATTTCTGCTAAAGACTAGCGACTTTACACAGATTCCTCCAGGGTGATGCTCTTAACACATTCAGTGCCATCCCTTAATCCTTAACTGCCCCCAATCGTTTGACCCTAAACACTTCACTGTACCGGATAATAGCTTAAGCCACAAACGGGGCATGGTCGAGGCGAAAGTATTGCCCCGTCGTGGCGAATCAGAGGCACAAAGGGAGATAAGAAGGTCGCTCCTTGTTCACAGCGTGCAGCCTAGGCGATACCAATGGATGCGGTTAACTTCTGGGCAAAAATTTGCGACGATTCCGCCCCCTCTAAAAGTTCCGACTGAACGTATTAATTAGTGGGGTATACACAAGTACTTTAATTGATGCTAATATAACGGTTATTTTGTTCCAAGTAAAGAAAGAGAAAAAGACAGGTAGACCTGTTAAGTGTCTCGATGAGTTTCAAGCAGAACTTTGCAACACGATAATTGCATGCATCGATGGCAGTCGCTAATATGTATAAAAGGTAAACGCTAAAGGTAAACGTATTCGTATTTTACCAGAGCAGTTAAGGGTTAATTGATATCCGTGGTTTCTCTCACGAAAACAAGCCAGACTTTCGATTGCATAGAATGGAGCAAAAACATGACTCTTATCGAAGAAATTAATGATATGTACAATTCATCTAACTAAGTATCTAACTGTATTTACAATAATTCTGAACCAATCCTAGTCCCTCGTTAGGAAGTAGAGGATAATCTGTACAATAAAAAATGAACGCGGGAACAGAGAGAACGGGATATAACGTATCGGATCTAACGTCAGCTACGGTCCGAAGATAGAGTACGGGATTTCTGCTGGTTCTGTCGTTACGTCGCTCAAAATAATTAAGATACCATTACGTAGATTCGAATAGCATTGCGAGCTACGCATCGCTCGGACTCCAGTCTTTCTGGTACGTGTCACAATATTAGTGGACCCCTTTCGATCGACAACGTTCTAAACGAAGTAAAAAAAGGAGGAAGCTACAAAATCGTTCTCAGTTTCCTACATTGGCACTGAACATGTTAATGGCTAGTATTAGTATAACATTCGTTTCTCGTTTATATCTCTCCGAATATCGTGTCGTCTTTCTTTCGCTAGCTTACAGGGGAGAATTACATAGATCGCTACTGCCCTAGAATTCTCGATAAAATATGTGTTATGTATATGTAATATTGTCCTGTTACACTTGATCACCAGTAAGTTTACACGACTGTCTGCTCGTGCCTTCGCATAACACGACGGTAGACAATCCAACTCGTTTTTAGAACGGAAAAGGCTAAATGCCAAGTACCAAAGGATCGATTTACGTCTGCTCCACTGTTCTCGACGTGGATCGCAATTTTTCCTCCTCCCACTCCTGCTTACGATACAGCGCGATCTCGCTAATCTGAACCACTAAGAACTAATCAGTCCGAATTAACGAGGTTCTGCTATATCGACGTACTTTGTGCGAAGTGAGACCTCATTAATTCGCAAACTGTTAACTCTTCCACATTGAATTACGTCAATCAGGACTTCTATACGTAGACAATGATTCAAATGTTTCTTTATAGGCGCATATCTCTTTTCGTAGAAATATTTCTCTCTTCTTCGAAAAGCAGAGTGAAGAAAGTAACCGCAGAGAAATATTTGCATCTCTCCGCGCATCTTTTGTTCAAGAATCTCCGCTTTCGAACATAGAACTTCGTTGATTCGGAATTTCGTTAATTCGCATCAACGAGGTTCTATTGCGCAGAGGAAAGAAAGAAAGAAAAAGTTTCTCGATAGTGACACAGAACGCAACTCGCGAGATTCTCCTCTTAAACTTAATGGTGACCAGTTATTTTCTCGCCATGATCCGTAATCGTTAATTGAACATGTACTTTATGATCTAGTCTCCTATGGCCGTTACTTCCGCCAACTCCTAGAACCGTATTATACAAGAACACCTAAGCTAAATAAGTCGCAAAACAGGGACTTCGCATCAGGGGTGCACCGAATACAGTATCGAACAATTGCGTTCGGCTAGCTGGAAACCTCTTAGACTTGAGAAGAGATTCGTTTCACGAATCGCTCCATATTACGTTTCAACAAGGCTTATCTCGTAGCTAATACCTTCTCTAATACGTTCTCGAGTACGATTTGTGCATGATCCAATGTGAAGCAGAACATTCGTGCATCCCTGACTTCTCAAAGCCCAACACGTTGAACAAAACATTCTCAAACATTCTCATCGATAAGTTCTCCACTCTCATTTTCATCCTTCCCTTCTGCGGTCATAGCCATAATTGCGATCTTGATTGACACATTCGTTCCGTGCTGAAAATTGTTAGCAACATAATTTTAGTGTTTCACGCATACGTAATTTAATTAAAAATTCATTCCATAATTAAATAAAGTATCTCTGACCTCGTATCCGATAGGAATGTTTGCCAAAAATTGTTGAAACTTAGCTCTGATCGTGTGACGTTGAACAGACGAAAGTTTCAAGCTTCCTTTTATGAATTAAACGAAGAGTCACGGATTATTACTGATCGCAACTTCATGCTGGCTTGAATGACCACCGAAGAGACCTTGGTAATCGCAAAATGTTCTCATCTCGTTTCCTGCTTCTCTAGGCTTCTCTCCGTACGTTTCTGCATACACTGTATCTCCCCTGCTCACTGTTCGAATCAGCCGTGAGAAAGGAAAAAGGCGCGTACGGTTGCAACACCTCGGGGAACAAAGTAGAAGAACAGTTTAGTACAAGGATTTACAGTTTGTTTTGCACACGGATCTCGCGACGACGAAAGTAAAGATATCCTCGATCGATGTATACCCGATACAATGTATAGCGAAGATTGTTCGTGGGACGTAGCTGCACGTGCTGCAGGGGGGACAAAATGAATCCCGAATTAGACCTTAGAACAGGAATTATTGACTATATTAATAGTACCATACTGAATCGTAGATCCGCGTATTACATTCATCATAATTTATCAATATGAGTATCATAGTCTTAACCTGTATACATAATTCGTTTAAATTACCTAATTAAGACATCTCGGAACGGTATACGGATAAAGAACATTAGTGAGACCACCTAACATCCCATTTTTTTCATTTTTTTTTGTCTTTTTTTTTTTACCACATTCACTTGCACGCATTCTTTCTTACACTCACCTCATTCGCTATATATATGTGTGTATATATATATCGTGTATGTGTGTACGTGTGTGATGAAATTATCGCACATATAGCTATCGTTCAGTAATTAATACTTTAACAAAGGATACGTCGTAACTGCTTCAGTGCCCTGAGTCGAAATCAAACTAATATATCGGTATAATGATAGTACGAAAAAAAAAAATGAAACGGAGAGCGACACGGGTGCGCTATTATTAGGATTACGCCATATACATATACATTTATTTATATATATTTATATATATATATATATATATATAATTTTTTTTCATTAGAGATAATATTTATATTTTTCAACGTTTGTATTTTCTTCTCGCGCGAATTCTGAATTACGATCTCGTACGTATGCACCTGCACAATTGCGCGCGCGTGTGTGCACGTGTATACGCGGGCATGTGTGAACTTTACATTATGGATACATCGTACACACCAACCGGCTATATAATTTCCAACGGCGTATATACGTTTAGAATCGGCATGACCATGAAAAGAAAGAAACCAGCCCCGACGACGTAACCTCTCCCTCTACCGCTATATGAAGGGATGATTCTTGTTTAGACTCGGCACACCTTCCAGTACGTGTATAAAGCTTGAATGTATACCGCTTTGGACCACCGACTTCCTCCTTCTCCTCCCATTCACCACGCATTCACTCGTTCCCTTTTGCACGCGCACATGCTCTCCCAGGATCCTTCCAGGCTCTCCCTCGCTTTCAACCGTAGTTCCGGCTTTGACTACTGGAAAAACGCTACGATGTCGATGCAGTACTATCACAGACAACTCTTACGGAATAGCCGCATCCACGCAACCTCATGGAATTCTAAACGCAATACGGCTCGTACAATTTTTTTGTTCTTTTTTTCTTTTTCTTTCTTTTGTTGCTGTAACTCGCCGTCTCTAAGCTCTCTAGATTTTTCTCCTCCTTAGTCGCCTCCCAAGACTGGATATTTTCAATCTGTGTATGCGTGTATATATGTACGTGTGTATGCGTGTACACTGAGACTACGCGTATCTCTGTAAGGCAACCGCTGTTAACTGAGTAAACTCGTATATGCGATTATACCCGATCAGCAGTAGAAATATATAATATATTAATGGGAATTCGTCGGCGCCGTCGCGTTTCTCGGAGGGCGATGGCAACAACAAGGCTTCCGATATTCGTTTGTTGCTCTTCTTCTTCTTCTTCTTTTTCTTTTTCTTTCTTCCTCTTCTTCTTCTTCTTCTTCTTCTTCTTCTTCGCGGGGACGGCCGGCTCGTTTCGAATGACGTACAATAACGAGAGCAAGCAGGGCACATTTCCTAGGCATATTATACGGTATTTACAAACTTGGTACTTCGTCCGCTCGGTTCCACTCAGAACTCCTGTAAAAAAATTAGTCTTTCTTAATTATCAATCGGACGACCACCCTGCGACCACCAATACCGCAATATCATTTTTACTTTCAAGGAAACGAAAAAGTTGTTCGACTTGGTGCTGATATACAGAGTTAACTAGAAATTAGCGCTGTTAGTAGATGAACCTAGTAGAAACTATGGATATACATATGTATAAATATATATATATATATATATATATATTTCAAATGTAATTGTGCATTGTTAGACACGTTTCTCGATTAAAAGGGAATCGGTTCGAAAGCCGTTAAAAGCTTACGAGAAGAGTACTACTTTCAACACAAACATGCTACATTACGTATTAATCACGCACGAATCCGAGTACAGTTAATTACAACGTGTGCTATTATATGCATAGCTTCGTTCTATCTTAGAGGGATCATCGAGTCTGTGCATCCGGTTCACATTCTTGTCTTTATTCACTCACACAAACTGACCGACTACAGTTAAGATGACCAGATTTCCAAATCCCCCAAAAATGTAGGACACCTGATCACCTCACTGGTACCCATCATGAAACAAAATCAGGGCGATTAGCTTTAATTTCCAGTAATTTCTAGTTAATCAGAATGAATTCACAGTAAACGGGTTTGTCACTGGGGCTACTTTTCAACGACAACGGGATAGCAAATAGATACCTAATCTCTTCACAGGGCACCGAATGGATCGAGTTGGACTTGATTATTTCGTGGCTGCGCGGTAGCCTGAGGTGGTTGTTGTTGTTGCTGTTGTTGTTGTTGTTGCTGTTGTTGCTGCTGCTGCTGCTGTTGCTGCGGTTGGGGTTGTTGCTGGAGACTAGCACCCATCATAGGATTCGCGTTGGACATCATCATTGGCGCGGCTCCTCCTGGGACCATCATACCACCAGGCCCGCCAGGCATCGCGCCCATCATCGGCCTCATGCCTTGCATGCCCTGCATGCCCATTGGCACGCCTTGCATCCCCTAAAGACACCAGAAATCCGCCACATCAGACCCAGCCTGTACCTCTGGAATTTTTATCGTCTCCAAAGTCCAACTGTTTCCATGTCTTTCTCTGCTTTAACGTTCGTTGATCATTTGCATCGAATCCATCAAAAATCTGTATACTCTATCGTTCGCTGTTTGGCAAATATCAGGTAACTATACTCTCTGGTCTTAGTTGAGATTTAGTTGGCTCTGTGCGATCTTTGGTATTTACATCTAACGGGAAAGTGTATTTACAGGTATCGTACAACAGATACTTATAATATAGAGTGTTTCGTGTAAGTATACTGTTCAAACAACACACGGAAAGACACACTTTGATATTTGCTAGGGAAACTGTAGTATAAATCAAACACACAAGTGCATCATACCTATGAATTAATTAATGCAAAGCAAGGAACACAGGGATGGATACACCTCCGTTCAAAAGTGTTAAAACACTCACTCGATTGTATAATAAGTGTTTGAAAAAAATATTGTCATACATATCAACCATAGACTTCACTTTTATGCGGAAGTGTATGTCAAATTGGAGCAATGTTCATGAAGTTTTACTAATTATTCCTTTATGTGTGTCAGTAACTCAAAAGATAAGACTTCACTGTACCGAAAAGAATTCAGTGTCCGTTCGATAACATCTTTTTCTAAATAAAAAAAAAACATCTCGTTAGTAACGATGTTTGTTATGTACAGCAGAAAGTGTAGTCAAACCTTTGATCAAGCGACACTGTGTTTTAACTCCTTAGGAAATTGAACTTACCAATGGTGCAGTGTGGGGAGGGAAGCCCAGGGTAGTTGAAGGAAGTTGCGCCATTCCTTGTCCCTGTAACAGCAGGTAGCATGCCGTATGCCATGCATGCATTGTACAACTAAGTGTATGGATCGACGATCATGTTCTCGCAGTACTCTAACATTTATTTCCTCGATTAGATTATGCTGGTACGGTAAATATTCTCTGCTACTCTAACTAAGTCCAATTATAAAAAGTGGTGAGTCTTTTGTACAAAGTTTTAAGAAAAATCAAAGATCAAAATTACTTCCCAATTATAAAAAATTGCGGTGTTATTTCCTTTGAACTTTTAAAAGAAAGATTATTAGCATTATTTTCTTCTTCCCGTTACCAATTCGATTACAGTGTTTAGTGTTGTGCTGACACTTTGGTATGAAAAACAATGCCACAGTGCAACCAAGTGTACAACACGATAACCGAGCTGAGTGCATCAAACTCAAAAAGAGAAAAGAACAAAAAAAAAGAAAGAGGTTCAAGTGTATTCATCACAAATGTTTACGTGAAAGCTTAATGAGCTATGAAGCAAGCGTGCTATGACTATAATCTAAGGTCGTGAACGTGTGTAGTAAATTCCTCGCGGTCATTATCTCATCACTGAACTCGCTTATCGATCATGTTTCTGCCCGTAAAAATAGAACAAGCAGGGGGCGCCACGATTATGTATATATATTCCGTATGGGACACGAAAACGGAGATAACTATTCATAGTAAATGGTAAACTGGCAACGATTAAAAATAGCATGCTATTTTAGGTAGTGATTTGGTGTCAAATGACGGGTGTAGATAAAAGTATCGACACATATTGATGGAAACGTAATAGATGTTAAAGGTCATGATACACTGCTGTCCAAGATGTCGCGCGTTCAAGAACAACGTGCCGATATATCGATCTAACGAGGAGCTGACCAGCACGTTGAACTCACCATGGGACGATAACCAGCACCAGTCGTAGCTGCCATGGGTTGTGGTGTCCATCCACCAGCTGATCCACCAGTTTTGGCAGCGTTTTTAGGCGAGTTCCATTGCATACCCCTGGCAAAAAATACAAAAATTACTCTCCGGCTGACAGTGTTTGTCATGAATTATCCAACTGAATGCAACACCGAATAAGTTAAGCCTAAGTGTACGCTGGCAACTTTTTATCCACTTACTTGACTTGCTGTTGCGCGCTCTTGTTAATAGTCAGATTTTGGGCCAGACTAGCAAGACTGCTGTCCAAGTCCCCGGTCAGCACCTTGCCAGTGGACGCCGTGTTTTGCTGCTGTCCTGCTGCTGAAATATTATTATCTCCAGCTACAGTGGAAGGCATCAGCACCATACCCAATCCGTCAAAACCTAAGCAATATCTACATCAGCCAAAGCCCCGAAAAGCAAACCCCAAGAATGCGCGTCTCTATAGCACACTGAACAATGTACAAATATATTGTATACTTAACGAAATTACCTATCTTTGTCATGAAATAAACAAAGCATGAGTTTCGACTGAAAAATGATAGCGATAATTGATTACGATGAACTGTAATAATGTAAAACGTAAAGATAATTAAGCAAATTCTATAATTCTCTAAAATTCTTTTAACACATATATTGCGTACTACATTCTTCAGAAAATCCATGCTTTCCAAGGTAGATACGTGTATGCAAATATGGAAATGTATAACTTTATCTTGTTTGGCCTTTAGCTGCTATTGTTATATTATGCTAAGAATGTGTACTTCTAAAGGATTTGCATCGATTGTTGCTTCATTTTTCTGGATTGACATGCGAAGATACGATTAAGGGTAAAAGATAGTACGTATCTACTCCTTTACAATCAAACATGTAGAATATGCAGAAGACTACTTGAAATGGGATGTCAAGATGAGTACGTAAAGTGTACGGAAAGTCTTCGAATAGACGCGATCTCGTACTCTCGTAGTTACGATTTCAAACAGTTTCCTATTAACGTATTACGAGATCAAGCTATCCGCAGACTAATCGAACGAGGAAAATCCATTGGAAGGGACCTGTAAATTTTCTATCGATTATCTTAAAGTCATGCCAGTATCGATGAATATACGTGCAAGCGTAGCAAAGTTACATCTGTTAATCGAGCTTTACCAACAATTCATTCAATTTTGCAATCTACTTGTGGAACAAAGGTACAGGTACACGAATCACTGATGCTATACAACTCTGAGCTCGTACATCTGTGACGAACCTGAAACTACCATCGCTAATTACACTAATCTACGATTACGCTAAAGAGATACCAAGCGATACCAGCAACTGAACAACTGCACCCATGAATAACGTTAAGAAAACGCGCAAACAGTTGCGATCCGTCGATTTAGTATCGCGCATCGCCACAAGAGTACGCAGCTCACGAGAGGCCCCTCGACTCGGGGCAGCACCACTGACCCATCCGAGCATGCAAACAGCAGAGATTGATCAATACATTCCCGTCACCTGAGATGGGTTGCTTTGCCGGTGAACCGTACCCCGCCGGGACTTGGGTTGGGATACCGTAGCCGACCATCGGTCCGCCAGGCATGACCGACTGCCCGGCACCACCAGCGGTCATATCGAACATCGCGAAATTCAGTTGCATCGGTTGCTGTTGCGGCTGTTGCGCGGCTGGCACTTGTTGCTGAGCCACGGGTGCCGGTCTCGACGGAGACACGCCCAGTGCCATGCAAATGCTATCGTTCAAGTCCTCGAACGCGTCCTTTACAGGAGCGGCGGCGTTCGCGACCGGCTGCCCGGATGGTGGTTTACCGGCCGCCGCTCCGGACACGATAGGCGAGGCTGGCCTTGGTGTACCGCCGTTCATCGCGGGAGGCGGCGGTCTGGGAGGCGGCGTGGCAGTGGACTTACCACTGGCGATAGCCCCAGAGGACGGCGCCTCCGCGGCTACGTCCGCTGCGGCTGCCTCCGTAGGCTTGAGCACTCCAGAGTCGCTCCCAAAGAGATCCGCCTGGCCGCCAGCACTGAACAAGTCTCCGCCGTGTTGGCCTTGTTGCTGGCCCTCGCCACCGCTCGCGCTCGCGGCAGCTACGTTCGCGGCACCCTGCTCGAAGAGACCGAAAGCGGCTGCGTTCGACTGCGTTGGCTGGGAACCGAGGGATGGGAAGTCGGACATAAAGGGGTTCGGTACGGATCCGGCCGTTCCTGGAGCACCAGCTTGCGCAGAAATCAAGGTGCATCGATTATTAGCGATTTTCCGTTCCCACTGTCTTTCGATGCTGTGTTAATTGCCGCTGGCATAATGGGTGCTTTGCGTTGCTGTTACTAAATAACCGTGCCTTCTTCTATCTCGCGTGCACGCATTTAGTGCGCGGAGATGGACGGTTGGTCGGTGCTGGCGATAACTATCCAAACTCCATCGAACGAGTATTCATCTCGTCTCTCGTCTGTTGATCCTCGGCACCAACCAACGTTCCAACTCGGCGTAGTATACGAGCGTGACAATGAAGTTCTTATACCGATTCGATGAACGTAGAACATTTCTTATAGTTTTCAGCCGCGAGCTGAAAACTCAACTGTTAAAATTTATATCCAAGATTGGCTCGAACCTCATTGCTGCATCGTGCATACGTGGTAAGAAACATGTTCCGTTCTCTGATACCTGGGAAGTTAATCCAAGATCCTTTCAAGTTAAATTCAGTTTACACGACTTAATCTTAAAACGTTGCAAGAGGATTAATTTACGCAGGCATCATTATAATGATACTTGATCACTAGTTTAGTAAGAAAGGAAGATATTAAGATGCAGAAGTATGATACAAAATCTAAAGCAAAAATCCTCCGCCATAAAGAATGATGAACAATATGTACACGTACAACGGTGAATGTGAAGAAAGAAAAAAACGGTGCACAGTCTGACATGATAAGTGAGAGAATGTAAGATCTATGGTCTCGTAAGACGTTTAAAGAGCGTCGGATCGAGTACTCACCAGGTTGAGTGTCTTGATTACCGAATACGGAAGAGAAACTATTATCTGTAACAAAGTTATTATTTGCTGGGGGCACTGCCGCGAAACCTACAAACCAAAAAATATAAAAGTAAAAATAAAAATTACTCGGTGGAACAAAATAAAACGCGAGAGCAATAACGAAACGGAAAAATGGCCGTGATTGTAATCAATTGCAAAGAAAAGAGTACTCGTATTTACCGTTACCATTAGTCATCCACATATTGTTCTGCGGTTGTGCAGCGGTCGGTCCGCTTGCAGGCTGCGAGGCTCCGAACATGTCCGCGAATGGATTTCCTGCTAATTGGAGCAGATCGTCCGACGCTTTCTGTGGCTGAAAATGGAATACGGATTTGAAGAGAAACTATCATATCGAAACAATGGAGAAACACGTTTGACCGTAATCGAGAAGAATGGTCTGTCTCTGACTACCTGACTTTCAGTCGTCGTTGTCGCCGATGGTGCGCCAAATAGATCCACGATCGGTTGATTCGCATTGTTCGTCGGTGAACTAAGGAATGGATTCGTGCTGGGACCACCTGACGGGGATTGCACTTTTGCCTGAAACATCGACGAGCAATTTTATCATCTTTTACACAATTACTTTCCGAAAACCCGATCGTTTTATGCATACCTTGTACTGATTCATAGCAGCTTCCTCTTCCGCGAGAGCCTGCTGCCGCAGCGCCTCATCGATGTGTCCATTTCCAGCATGGTCAAGGCGATTGTTACTGGCTGCTGTTCCAAACGCAGTACTGGTGGAAGACAGGGCGGACACTCCCGACTTTACATTCGTTCTATTGCTGCTCGGGTAATGATTGGGCGATGGATGTGTGTCGATGGAGCGGTGGATTCACAGAGGAAGAAAACAGGAGGAAAAGCCGTTCGTTTTTTTTTTTTTTTTCGTTTTTTTTTCAGCAGAAAGATAAGTGTGGCCGTGGGAACGAAAAGGAGCGTTGATCATTGAAAACAAAGGAGAAGACAAACAAAAAAACAAAGAAACAGTGTAGTACGTATAAAGATAATAACGATGTGTAAAAAGTTCAGCTACTCAGTGCCTCTTTCTCTCTTTCGCTCGACACGTACACAGGCATACACTCGTACATTAATTATAACACATGCGTAAACGCTAGCTCTCTTTTTCTCTCGTCTCCAGACAGACTCTTGTTCTCACTTTTCTCTTTAATACAAGATCGTTTCACTACGTACGTTTAAAAACAAACTCACACAAGCAATCAATTTAAATAGTAGTACTACGTAATGTGTCTCACAATAAAAATGAAACAAAAACTAACACACGTACTTTCTCGTTTGCTACTGCTACGATACGCACGTTTACGTACAAGATCAATTCTGTGCAAGAAAATATCACCTAGCTTTTAACTTTACATTTTTCAATCGAATTCACTAAATATACATTCCTCTGCAAAGTTATGGTCGCTGAATTTTCACCGTCGACTTTTCAATTGCTCTTCCGGTTGTTCTTTTCTTAATTTTGTAGAGGAGTGCACGCGTAAGATAACCGATAAGATTAAAAGAAATTAAGTGTCGATCGTAAAAGTTTACAAACTGCTCCTTTAGAAGCTACAACAATTCAATTTACGCATAGAACGCAATAGTTGGACAAGTGATCGTGAGAATGATCCACTCGCGAGTATTTAAGCGAGGGATAAACTTATCCAGGTATTATTTAATTCAATCTCTAATCGCAAACGTGATTCAGAGCGTCATTATTATGTTAACGATAATTATACCTAACGTTTTTCTTCGCAGTAATAATTATTAAAAATTATATACGTAACTAAAAGGTGGATAAAAGAAAACGTAGACACACATGCAGTAATCAGCGATAACGTATTGAGAGAGAGAGAGAGAAGGAAAAAAAAAGTGAAAAATGTCTGCGATAAAACGTAATCTCTTCGACAGCAAGCTAAGTGAAATTTCTGCAATCGACCTCGAACGAAAAATTTCTAGAAACCAATAAGAAGCGATAACAAACTGATAGGGTACTCGATATAGTTGCCACTATAGCTGGCAGAACGGAAGTGAACGAAGAATCAAAGAAAGAGAGTTAAGGGAGAGGAAGGACGAAAAGAAATCCTTTTTCAACGGAAGAAAGAAGCACACGTTTTCAAGCAATAGAAAAGAAACGCCAACATTACCTTTTACCCTACGTTTTACAAAACATTTTGCGAGGAGAATAGTATGATTAAACGATTGGATGAAAAATGGGATTTGTATCTTTGTGTGTCGTTGAATTTGCAGTAGAATAGTAGCAAAGGAAAAAGTCTGATGGGATTCGATATTATGCTTAAGTTATATGCGACTGTGCTTCTCGAGTTATGATTATTCTATACGAAATATTCGTTTTCAAGCGGGAATACCTTTATATCCGCAATCTTTTTCTTTTTTTTTTTTTTCTTTTTTTTTATGTGTACGTATTCGTATCGTGTTTGTACCTTTAATTTTTGATAAAGGGCGAATCGCAGAATATTCCACGGGGCCAGTAAATTTAATCCTGCTCTGAGACGTTAACGTAGATTTTAGGTGTCTGCAAGAATTATAGTCAACATACCTTGCGGATTGCGTGGGAGTGTTCGCCGCGGAGCCTTTCTTTCCCTCCAGCGAGGCAAGATGTTGCTCCAACGCGTCCAATAAGCTACTAGGTGCCTACGAAATATCGATAATTAAAATTTCATTCAAAAATTCATTCTTAATCGAGATACAACCCTTACCTTTGTTAGATCAGGTATGTCTCCTTTGTCGATGCCGACGTTCTGTAAAAACATAATGTAAATCATTCTGGAAAGGTTTCTGTGCAGCTACTCGTACAATCGATAGTCTAGAAGTGATTGAAACTTACCTCGGCAACCTTTAAAAATTCACCCACCCGATCCATTCGTATGAGAAACTTTTTGTACAGATCCAAAGCCTCGCGACACTGCTTTTTATTCATATCAAAATACTTTTCTGGAACACAATCGATCGGAGATTAAATATTATTCGACTAGCGGGTGGTTCCCCGAGTAAATCGCGTTCGACCACGTTGAAAATTAAGCAACGTAGCACGATACCTAGCAAATTGATTATCCCATCGTTGTAACAGGCGAACAATCTGATCAGATCTCGGAAAAGGAGCATGAATGCCATGTTTATCACGCCGTTCGTTAGGTCGTTCGCTGTACAATCGAACTCTAGCAACGCGTCCAGCTGAGCCTGCAAGACTGGCAACGTTTTCAATAATTTCTCGGCGTTCATTGTGCGCAGAGTGCGGTCGTCCTTTCTGAAACGAAAGAAAGCGAAAAATAGAATAATCTTCCACTCGGATCCCTTCCTTTACGCTTAAACAGACTCTTTTTAACCCTTTGCGCTCGGATGTTCCCTCTGAGAGGACATCAGCCTCGATAGCGATTGCGAAGGGTAAACTTAAACTCCACCGCAGTTTTTTCAGAAATGCATGCTTCTCTGAAGTTTTCTATCGCTGGGAGACATTGGCAATGGAAACTAATGCTAAAACAGTGCTATTTTAGCAATAATTTCGATAGCTAACGTCCGTGAAGGAGTCAAGCGCAAAGAGTTAATCGAAATCGACTGCTTACCCTCTCTTCACCTTGCAGAAGTCAAACGCGACGGTCCTGTATGAAAGAGCCTTCTCGTTGAGGTACTTCGCGTACCTTCTGATAAACGGCGACATGTCGTAGCCTAGAAAAACGAAAATTTCAGGCTATAAAAAACCTTTTTCGACTCGTACAAGCGAGCAAGTGAGACAAAGGTACAAAGTTCAGTGCACAACAGATGTGCATGCTGTTCTGGAGGAGTTCAATTTCTCACAGAGGGAGTTAAGTAGAAATTCGTAGAAAATTGATATTGTGTGCAGGTGCCATAGATCGTTGCATGCGTGCAAGTGTAAGCGGCCGCAAGCCTCGTTAGAAGTATCGATCCTGACACATTTCCAGTCTGAACCAACTGGAGGGTATGTGTGTGCGAGAGTCTGTGTGAATTGCGAGCGGGTGAATAGACCCATCTCGACTTCCTCCATGTGAAAAATTGAACGCACACTTTCAGGGAGAGAGAGGCATATCACGGTGCCGTTTTAATTGGATCCAACCACGAAATTTCAAGCGAAGCGTCGCTTCCCCCAAAGGATTTCTAAGACATTGATCACGTGATATCGCTTAACCCTTTGAAACACAGTTCCATCGTGGGATCAGCTGTTCGAACCGTGTCACAATAACTTGAGAAATAACTCGAACAGGGATCTTGATAACGGCTCTGTGCGTCAAAGGGTCGATCGCTGGTTCTTCGACAATGTTAGACACAAGTTGGCAGAATAAATTGAGAGGCCGCTGATAACGCTCTCGAGATTGGAATTTACAATCGTTCGGTTGGCCGTCGACTTGTTGCGTTAAATAAAGCGTCGAACAAAGTAACGGATAGGGGAACTAGAATGGAACGGTACGAGATGTTGGTACATTAGTATAAAACAGTTCACAGAGAACAATCGGATATCTGTTAGCGAAAAGAATGTTAACTCACCGATACGTGCTCCTGTTGTAGCCAAATAGAGAGAAAATTAATTCCAGGTTAGTAAATCATAGACAGAGGCCAGATATAGATAGCTGCGCAATGCTAACAAGTTAGCCATGAAGAACTTATTACTCAATTTCTGATTCCAGAAAGTAACACGTGAGTGTGCGTGCGTGTCTGTGCGCGTGTGCGTGCGTTGTTACAAACATTTATGCTTCAACCCTCTACTATACGATATCATTGTTTTAACATTTATTTCAGTTAATTACCGATTCGAGACTTTTTAATCGCAACCCTGGATCGTGCAAATATATTCTCCTCTATTTCGTTAACTAGAAATCGTACTCGTACAATGTTGCGATTAAAATGTATCATCGTTACGGAGGTGTTAACAGAGAAACCGTGAAACCTGTGCGGCTGTGCTCGCGTGCGTGCTGCATTCTTGCAACGTAACTCGTTACTCCTCGTCAGAATTATCGACAAAATCGTATGAATTTAAAGCAACGACGAGGATAACGCTTGGAACACCTCATGCTACTTCGATAATGGTCCAATCAGATCGCTATCCACGGGAGTTTTCCCCATTTTCCGAGTACATTCGGTTTTCAGTCTTGATCGTTACACTCGTCCATTCGAGAGAGATCATCGTAGAGATAAAACAATAAAAAACAAGGAACGAATATTGACAAGGAGACGATCGAGCATCTAATTGAACCACTCGACAGAAGTCAATGTAAGAAGATTCTTCTGAACAATGTGGTCACCTTGAACGCCGCTTTTATCGAGAAAATTACTGAGCTGAAACGTGCTGTTGCTGGACGCCAGATACTGTGTAAACCTCTGCAACAGAAAAGGTCGTTGCACTTGTTAATACAGTTGCTTCGAATTCGCTTTGATCGTTCACTGCGATGCAGTGACACTATAAAAGAGAGAGAGAGAGAGAGAGAGAGAGAGAGAAAGAGAGGAAAAAAAAGAACATGATCCATTTGACGTACTAGAAGTGCAAATTTGAACAGGTTTCATATCTAATTTATACGCTTGTATCCCCTAACTTCGACCGTAAAACATCTGAGCGTTAACTTGCTAATTTTTCACCCACTTAGTATCGTCGACTATCGCCAAAGACGAGTTACCGTGCGATATTTTAAAACAAAAGAGACCGTTACTCTGTCCAAGGAAATGACTATGTTGCAGTTGCTACGTTCTATTGAATTGCACGCGCAAAACCGTAAATGTTAGACTCTGGTCACGGACTCGTGCTATTCGATCCTGGTGCACGCTCACGCACTCGGCCGGGCCGCTCTGCTAGCAAGGGCGACGACACTTCCCCTCTTCAACTCATTACTGAACCGAAATGAGTTGGACAACCTCTGGACGAACGCGAACGTGTAACGTATACGCTGTTGAACGCGAGAAGGGCCCCAGGGCGTACGATGTCCTCTCCTCGCCGCTCTCCAGGTACGCTTTGTCAAATATCATTCGCGTGTTTTTCACAGATCGACTTCTAGGTCCGAGGCAGGCTCTCTTATACCATGGATTCGCTCGACTTTTCGAATAAAATCGAGCACGGAATAATGGAGAGACAATTAGACGGAATACAAAGGAGCGCACGGTTGTTCCTTAGGTTTTCCAATTAAAGGATCGGATCTTCGCAATCGTATCGTTTCGAAATTGGCATTCGCCGAGAGGCAGAGGGGAAGGAAGTTCGTCTGATTGCTTTTAAGAACCCACTTAAATCGGCAGAGCCGCTCGTGCTACTCCTGGATCCTGTTCTGCATTGCAGATACGGAGGAGGCTGGTGGTCTTTTACCTCATTGCCGTAACAAAGCATATGGTGTACTGTGATCAGAGCTTTGAAGACGACCGTCCAGTTCGTGTTCTGCGACCGTTCGATCAGCAGGTTCGCCAGCTGGGGTATCGACACGTTCGGCTCGTTCGTGCAGCGCACCAAGTCTGAAACAAGAAAGGACGAATCCGCGATTAGTCGACGACTAATCTCTCCCTCGCTTTCGTCGGAATAAAATAAACAATAACCTAGCGCTCTATCGCCGCTACGCCTTTCGTATCGTCGCTAAATATAGATGGCCTTTATTTTTTCTGTGCTATCGCGTTGGAAAAAATTGTGTCGATGTAAAAACTTTTCTCGCGCATCGGATAACGTCGAGCGGGACATTCCCCCGAGTATACCATACGAGTTCCGTACAAACGGAGATTACAAGAGTTTTCCCTAGTTTCTTCCGAACGAAACGGTCTTCCATGAGCCTTGTCATTGTTCCGAGGAGCGGTAGCAATTAAAACAAGACCAAGATTAACCATTATCTCTCTTCGAAGCGGTTTCCAATAGAGCCATGGAGTGCTATCTGACAATTGGAAGGGGTATCGTCGTTCCTTTCTCATCTCGACGGATGAACCGTTGCGTTCTATCTAGATACATATCGTCTAGCTGCCAAAAGAAAAACCGCGCCGTGTCCCTGATCGAAGGAAGATGCCTCTTTAAAGACTCGTGTACATCCGTATAAAATACGAGTCTGTTCAAGGAAAACACGGCTTCAAACTTCATTTCCATGGGATGATTCACGTCTTCCAGCCGTGTCCCCCCTCCCACTCGTCGTCTGGCCATCGAATAGAGTTATCTATTTATCTGAACAGAAGTATCTTTCCCGGAAAACGACGTTCCATCGCTCGGTATGGAACCAAAGTCATCTAAAATTAATTCTTCGGGAAAAGCGCATCCTACGATGCTCCTGATGGCAGAAGCAGCAATGACGGCTGATGAAGACGTTACAATGATCGTCGAAGGGTCGTAGACGACAGCCAAACGGTTTTGCAATCGATTTCTAACAATATCCTCTACAACAACAAATTTCTTCGGCTCGCAAATTCTCGCTGAATTACTTCCCGACCAACGTCCAACGGATCCTAGTCCCTCTCGAGGTTCTCGAGCGATTTTTATCCTCGCTCGATGAAACGTCGCGCAACCTGAAAGCATGCGCGACGTGAAATTCTCTGTTTGTTTTCAGAGAAGAAAGTCCATCGTGGCCGCTGCCAAAACGACGAGATGTCTCAGCGAATACTCGACCTTGTCGCGCTTCCTCTCTTCTAATAATGTACCCTTAAACACAGACCCACTAGCTGCGTCCCATTGAGTAGCGTTCTACTATTTATAAAAGACAGAAAGCACGCAATTCGGTGTGCGTGGCCTCGTCAACGGTGTAGCGAGCGATACGGAGACCCTGGCCACCCGTAGAAATTGCTAATCGAATCAGACGTTTGGATTAGAACGGCTAGGCGAACAATTTTAAAATTATTCTGCGATAAGAGCAATAAAAGATGTACGAGCGTCGAGTCCTTTTGTTCTTCGAGCTTGAGAGCCGACGTAACACCGCTACTAATCGTTACCCCTTCGCTTACTTGTGGTGTAAAGTTCCAACAGTGTTTACCTATCCCTTTTCAACCGGAGAACTAGCTATACACTTGTACTCAACGATACCTAAAACAAATACTGTGTAAAAAAATCTTTGTCGAATGTAATTTTGTTTGAAATAGCAGAGATACCTTTAACCCTTGGCACTAGAATGTCCCCTCTGAGGGAACAACAGCATCGATTACACGAAGGTTAAACTTATTCCATCGCAGCTTTTTAAGAAGTGCATATTTTCCTGAAGTTTTATATAGAAATGGAAATTTTCTACTGATGGGAGATGTTAAATATTGCTAAGATATTGCTATTTCAGCAACAATTTGTATCGGAAATGTGTCTGGAAAGGAACAGAATGCAAGGAGTTAATAACGGTTTTTAAATTAGCTGGAAAGGAAGGTTCGCTGCACGTAAATACGGGGATCGGTTTAAAATAATCAATGAGAGAGACCCGTCGTGTTACGCGCGATGTTTTTCTATAATTAATGTTATAAATAAACAATGAGAACCGTGACGCATTAATAAATAACATGTTTATAAGAGGACGGGACAGAGGAAACCCGATGAATCGAACGGTTGTTTGCGAAAAACGAAAGATAGAACGTTGCGTGTAACGAAGAACGGAATCGTTATCGCAGTTATCTGAAAGTTAAAGGGGTGTGCGCGTTGAGATGCTTCTACCGAGCCCAGACACGAATGGGGGCGTCGCCGATAACGTGTTTTGGTAAGACGATAGCTGGCAGCCGGCGTGGATTATCAAAAAGAACGAACTTTCGTGTATTGCAAAACACGAACATCTGGTTACCCAGTTCTTGCATCATTATCATCCGTTACATTCCGTTTTCCAAATTTTTCCTCGTCCCCTGACGCGTTCCCTGTTGCCAACAACGTTCGTTTCGATCAATACTTATGCAAGTCTAATTTATCTCTTATCAAAAGACGAAACCCTTACGCTTCTCTGCCGCGATCTCTGTTCTTCCGTCGTCTCGTTCCCAAAAATATAGGCAACTAGAAAGAAAAAAACAGTAAAAATTGATATGAATTTTTCGATGAAAGTCGATTCAGAAGCGATGGACCCACCATTGCATTGGACAATTTGAAACGATCACTAGGTCGGAATTAGGTTGAGAAAAAGAAAGCAATTCCACGGGTCCGAAATGGAACGGGGCTGAAGGACAACGATTATCGTCCGCGAAGAAGAAAGGGAGCCGTGCGAAGAAGCGCAAGGAATATCGATAGTGGAAATCTTCCGTAGACAATTCATCGTACGATGCCCGCGCTCAATTACACGGGCGGATCAATCGCGCGACTAGACGCGTCTCACAATAATTACGACAAGTATTACCTGTGCGCTGCACGTTTGCATATTTAATCGAGGGCTTACGTAAAAAGCCTGTCGAATCGGGAACGAGCTTAAGTCATCGAACGATGAAAAATAGTTTGGCGAGAACCGGTCGCTGGAATCGGCATAATTCTAAGATATCGTCGCACCGCGTTTGAGAACGCTTCAGTGAAAGTAGCCGCGTGAGACAGAAAATTTCAGACGTACCAACATGATTATGGGTCGCGCGTTTCCTATAACGTTGGCATTTTTTACCGGCCACGACGCGTCGATAAAAAAGGGCCAGAGCGCACCTTATTTGTTGGCGATTCTTGATCATGAATTTCATCGACAGCTCGTGGCATGGCGTTATTTTTAGCGCGACAAGTGATCATCCGTGGCCTCCGAATGAATAAGCAATCAGAACAATCGCGAGGTCATCGGCTGAGCATCAAGTGTACGACCGATCGATAGACGGAATCTCGTACGAAAGCTACCCAGGGTGTATTGCCAGTGAGCATGTGCGAGATACGCTTGTCTAGTCGATAATTCTCGGTTCTGCGATCGATTCGATCCGTTCCGATCCTATTCCCTCGTCCGGAATTACGAATCGCCAACATTTCGCGCGACCGTGTTCCTTCGAACACCGAGAACCATTTTTCCGACGATTCTACGGACTTCGAACCGTGACCTAAAAAAAAGAGAACAAAAAACCTTTAAGGTCACGCTCTATTCGCGTTGCACCTTTACCGACGGGGTTCCCCTTCGTTACCCCCCGAAACAATCGTCATCGTAAATAACGATCTTCCCCGAGCGATTTTTCAAACGAAGAATCTGAACTTTCTCGAACAGGAAAATCGATTACACGCATAATTTTCCAATTACAGCAAGCAGCGCTTTCTTCCAAGGAAAGTCGATAATCGAAGGCTCGGCCGGTCTTTCTCTAGGGAGAAAGGGAGATCTCAATTGTTACGTCACAACTTACGCAATTGGTTAACAAAACTTTCTCGCAAAATCGCATAAAACCGAGTTAGTTGTATGCGGTTGATATCAATTACAGATAACCCTATCGTGATTCATACTTGCTCGAACCTGTCCTCGCATAGAGAACGACGAGTGTAGATAAACATGGTGTCAACCATAACCGCATTGTCCGTTGCCAGCGAAATGTTCCGAAGTAAAAACGGTCATCGATTCTCGCGATAATTTACAAAGAAACGCGAAGAAAATAAAAATTCTTTTGAATAAAAAGGATACATTCGAGATTCGCGAGGACTTTGCCGATAAGAATTCACTTCGCTATCTAAATTTGCAGACCGGAAGAAAGACTACGAGTTCCGTTCGACCAAAACGGAAACGCGTTCTTCCATCTAACGACGTACGATTGTTAACCTTCTTGGTCGCCAGGGGGTGGTCATAACACTTGATACGAAACAATAGAAAACCACATACGTATCTTTTAACTTTGCAATTCACGTTGTAACATGGCGAAAATTCAAATATTAAAATTTCTTTCATTCGAATCAATGAATTCCGTTTCACTTTACGATTCGGAAACTTTTTCCGACATTCGTGTTTTCAGATGGATTTTCAAATTAAAAATCCATATACGCTTAAGGCGCACGCGCATCTTTGCGCGGATGTGTTGGTCGACGATAATGTACGGGCGCGTGCAAATGTGCCCATGTGTGCATGGAAATTTTAAACGACTATAAAAAATGCAATTTTCGTAACAGTTGTTATTTTAAGTTTCAAATGATAAGCATATAGACTTTCAGTCACGAAGATTGGGTGGGTAACGGAACATGTGCAACTACGGTTACAATTGTGAAAGAATTTTTTAACGAATCTCTTCGACTCGCTGCAAAACATGAACAATATCGAAGAACGTAATTGAAAATTTTGGCATTCTTTCACGAATTGTAACAAATTGACAGAGCACGAAGAGAACCATCTCGCAACTTAGATTTTTAATATGCCGAAGAACGAAATAAAATTGTCAGCGTGAAAATGATGTATGCGACGATTATTTCAAATGAGACAATTGGAAATAATTCGATAGGACTGAAAAGTGCAAAGACCCGACGACGCTACACTCTTCCGATGAAGGTGGACTTTTAAATTGGAATAGATACGGGTCACAGCACCTACGCATATATCTATAAACCTTGATATAACTCATGCGACAGTGGAATCGATAATCACGAGGAACTCATGCGGTTTCCTACCGTTCAAGTACAAAGTAACTCGTTTCCTTCGATCAACTTCTTGCGCCATCGGGCCATTGACGAAATTCAATTAACGGTTGAAATAACGTGATGTATCGACCGATAAAAATTCACACCCGCTTTTTAACATTTAAATATTCACCAAACCGTTATCACAAGTCGTTTAAGTCTTATAATGTTAATCTTAACGGTAACCGAAGACAATAGCGTGTGCTCGGCTAGTTAAAGTCGATGGTTGCTGGAAATTAGGTCGATTTGCCAATAATAATGGGAAAAAAAAAGCAATTTTAGCGTCGAATTTCAATTCCCTCCTAAAAAAAAAAGGCAATTAACGTAACAGCAAGTATTATCGTATATGGAATATGACTTATCAATACCGTTCGTTGATATTCAAACGCGAAATACCAACAGTTTTTCTGACGACACGCTAGGAACGTTATGTCACTAACGAGCTTCTACTTCGTGGCAACGTTCGTAAACCGATAATATCGTAACAACCATCTCGCGCAGGAAGCGCAAGAAACTACTTTCGCATGGAACATCTGTTATCAGCAACGATCCAGTAATTCAAAAACTTTCACCGTTATTCAACTAGAAAACTCGATCGATCGAACTTTTCGAGTACTCGTACCTGGAATCGTTCGTAGTAAATATCGAAATAACGTTAATTTCTCGCACGGTTCGGTAAATCGATACGGTCAGAGGGCTTTTCTAACGATTCCTGGTACTTGCGTCAATGCAAAACTCGCACAGCCATCGATAACAGCTATGCACATTATTAACGTAATCGTAATGATCGATACGTAACGCGGCGGCAGGTGCTTTGCCAGCAAGCTAATAGAATCGATACCAACCACAGCTTGTGTGCAATGTGTTGTACGAGTTTCGTAGCAGGAAAAGATCGACCATTTCAAGTTATAATTTCCTTCCCCGATAAACAACAACGATCGTTATTGGTTTTAGCAACGGTTTCGAGGAATGCAAAACGATATCCTGCGGGCAATACAAAATATCCGATGACGCACGCTGATTTCTCGAATTGTACATTCGCGGCTGAACCGACCGACGACACTCGAATGATCGATAAACCTTTCCGATTTATCGATTTCCAACCATTCCTCGGCAACGTGGGTGTTAACTTCTGTGAAACGCTTTCGTTCGCTACCGAACAACACCTCGAAATGGAAAGTAACGGACGGAAACGTATAACGAAAGGTGCATGTAGGTTCGTGGCTTGTGCAACGAACGTGACTAATGCGGCAAAGTCAACACCCAGACACTGGCTAAGGTTCATACACCTTGAAAAACCGTTCGGTTCTCGGGGGAGAGAGAGAAAAAAAAAAAAAAAAATGCGTATCCCCGTCGGAACGTGATTCATCTTCTTCCGGGCGGTCTAAAGCGTTAGTTAACTGCATCTCGCCGCTAGAACGGACACCGTGCGAGGGCTAATGTTTTCGGAACAACGGTCCCCTAAGATCTGTCCTCTCACTTTTCACGGCGAAAGGAGAAATGGTTCGTAACACTGGAACGTTAAAAGTGTAGATACAAAGTAGCACCGTCCGGTTCGCTCGATCGAGGACGAGAAGATAAATAAAACGGGCGACCGTCGACTTACATTCGAGATGCTTCTTCTTCGGACCTATCATCTCCTCGGTGGTGGCTTTGCAGACAGCTTTGGCGAGGCCCTGCCCGGCGATGCTGTGTCTCGCTGCCAATAGCCTGTCGTTGATCGTCTGTCCCGCCATACTGTCGCTGTTTCGTCTGTCACACTGGAACTTGTTCGAAGCTTACACGCACCTTTCGATCGCGACAGGATCGCGTCGTATTATCACACCCGCGAGACCGTTGTCCAGCTTCGTGGATAATGTGACACACGCGCACCAGCCGCGTGCGAGCTGGACGAGCGACACTCGCACGGAACCCGTCTGAACACCGGGGGAGAAAAATACGGGGCCGGTATCCGTCGGCTGTTGCCGATCACCACGATTTCCCGATCGACCGGTGCCAGCCTGTCCTTTACCCTACGGATATCGCGATTCGATCGAGCCGAAACAGCTCTCTCGCGCGCGTGTGTTAATGACGACGGCTCAGCTGGGCGGACGTCAGCTCGGCTCACGGCGACGACAGAAGGCTCTCACAACCTGCCAAGATGGCGTCCCGGGACCTCCTACTCCTTCGCCGGACCGATCACTCCTGACAGCCAATCCTGCTCTTTCACCGCAAACACGGCCTACCACCTCTGACGTCATACCACCGTGGTCAAATCGAACTCTAATAGAATAGCTGCCAGCCTTTCGAATATCTCATTCGATTTTCCTTTTCAGCGTTCGACGTTCGAATAATCGAGAACCGCGATCGTGATTCGTTCATCGAACGCGTTTCTCATTTTTAACACCGACGAATTTAAGCGCTCCCTTATCTTTTACAAAAGTTCTTTCTACACCGAAAGGAATCGTTTTCCGATATAAGTATCGGTCGTCGCATAATTTTTTAAACAATTACGAAGAAAAAGGAACGTGAAGGGAATTACGTTTCTAATTATAATATCGATCGAAAGGGGTGTCTCCGTGACAAATTTGAAATCGATAACAGTGGTTCGTTACGTCTCTGCGCACGCATCTTTCCCACGGAGTAATCCATCTAATGTACATCGTATCAATGGTTAAATAAAAATAATTACCTACCCGCTTTCTAATTATTCTAGAAATACTCGCGTTACATGACTTTTCATACGTTTTTTATACAAAAGTATGCGAAAAAAATATAAACATGGGAATATGTTTTCACTCGTCTTAGGAATGTAACAATATGCGCGATTATATTAAAATTAAAAATTTAAAAGCAGAACGAATTCCTAAATTCTTACAATTGCGAAGGAATATGCGATCGGTATCTTGATATATTTGAATACTCCTTCGGATTGGTTTACCAAGGGACATTCCTGTAACTAATGTTGGTACGAATGCATATTATGACAACACGGCATCGTGATAGAAATTAAGGGATTCGTAAACCTTTTCGAACCGGCTGTAACACGATAAAATTTTAATAATGCGTAAGTATAAAGAAAGTTAGGAAATTTTCTACAAGCGTGTTAGCAGAACATCGAAAACGTTGAATAAAAAATATTATATCATATTTCTCGATTAAATTGTACGATAACCATACCAATTAACCGCTGCAAATTACTTTTAATCTCGCTTAATTGTTTTGACAAAAATTGATATAATTAATGTAGGAAAAAACCAACACTTATATCATTTTTCAGCCGTCAATAGTGGAGTATCGTTTGTACTGTCATCGATTTTGACAGTACTCGTTTTCTCTGGAATGCAGATATACAAAAGTTGGCTAGCATCCTCACAGATTTATACGATTTTGGCAGGGTACATTGGATCGATATTATTTATGTGTGTGTTAACTGCTATAGGAAACTTGGAGGCAACGATATTTGGCAAATCATTTCAACAGAAGTTGTTTCCCGAAGGTATGTTATCCTTTTTCTTATTACAAGATGAAGCATCGACGGTACATTAATCAGACTTTCTGTTACAGTTGTCTTTTCCCTAATCATTAGTTTAATCGCATCGGGTCTGGTGCATCGCGTGGCAATCACGACTTGTTTTCTGTTTTCCATGATTGCGTTGTACTATATTAATCGAATATCCCAAGAGACGTATGCCGCACCTGTGCCTACAGTGTCGATACACACAAAGAAGAGAAAGTGAAAAAATTACCTAGATTTAATATAAATTTTTTACTATAACATTAAAGTCATCAATCCTTGTAATTATTCTAACTTACAAACTTTTGCATAATAAATTGTTTCATTACTATTGGCTATTAATTCTTCATCTTTTTCCTGAAAAAAGAATTACAACCAGAAACAAGTAATAAATGTCAAAATATATTGATATTGCATATAAATTTTTTACAATAGTTTAGGATTTTTGCTCTCTCTGTGTTTTTCCGCTTCTTCTTTGTCACTGAAATACTCAAACGATTCGTCCGAATCATCGATGTTAAGACTATCTTTGTGTTCCTTTGCGCTGTTATTGTCTAATGTGGGCTGGGACATGACTTGTTTATAAATTGTCATTGCCTATATAGACAAAAAGAATAATATACATACATCGGAAAGCCTGAACAGCGAATGTAATAAACTTCAAAATTTTTAATTACGTACTTGAGTTACCAAGGAAGACACATCACCGACATTACTAGGCAAGATTACAGTGTTGTTAACTTTCGCGAGTTTGTTGAATGCTTTAACGTATTGCTCCGCTATACTATACGCTGCTGCATTTTTTGCATCTGTTAAAGTAAGTGCTCCTGCTACAAGTTTTAAACTTTTCGCACGTGCTTCTGCCACTGCAACTAACGCAGTTGCTGTACCAGACGCTTTATTTATTTCTTCTTGTTTTGCTGCTTCTACAATTACATTGCATACATTTATTTATTAATATACAACTAAGGAGAGTAAATGTATATCTTAAAGGTAAAGAACGGTATTCTTCAGTTGGGTCGATATAAATAAAACGTCCAAGGCCATTGTCGCTAATCGTTAAGATATAGAATCTGCAAAACATCTCATTCAAGCAATATCAAGTGTCTCGATTTTTCTTAGATATAGCGCATTAATCAACCTTGTATTACAAACAAAAAATATAAGATAAAGATGCAATTTTTTAGTCTTAAATAAAGATGTAATTACCCGATGCTAAAATTTGTGACAAACGTTTTCCTTCGGCAATATTTATCTCTGCTTCTCTGATACCTTCCGATTCTAATACAGCGGCTCTCTTCTTGCGCTCAGCTTCCACTTGCATTTGCATCGCTTCCTGTACCCTTTGGGGCAGTCTTATGTCTCCTATTTACAAAAAGTTGAAACAGTAATAATCTGTTTTAACGGATAAAGAATTGGTTGCGCTTAATCTTACGTATTTCGTATCGAAGACAAGTTATTCCCCAGGCTTCGCTTGCTTTATTTATACTATCCACAATACAAACATTAAGTCCTTCTCTTTCTCTGAACACTTTGTCCAGAGGTATTTTTCCTAACTCGGATCTCATAGTTGTTTGGGCTAATTGAACTACGGCGAATTCTGGGTCTTCGACCCCGTACGAAGTCAAATACGGATCGATCACTCTTAAGTACAATATGCCGTCGATATCCAATGTTACGTTATCTGCGAAAACAAAGATTATGAAACTAATATCGCAATTATATTGGTAATACTTGAATCGTGCAGTTGACGATGCGTACCTAACGTAACGGCACTTTGCTGGGGTATTTCTATGGCTAATTCCTTTAAACATTGCACATATTTAATTCGATCGATTATCGGCACAAGAATATTTAACCCTGGATTCAAAATTCTATGAAACTTTCCCATTCTCTCGACAATCCATGCCTGCCAGTAACCAAATCATATCATTAATGGAATACAACTGGATAGAAATAAATGCAAAACATCCGATATTGTCTACAAACCTCTTGCTGTGGAACAAACATTACAATAGTGTTCATAGGAGTGTTAGATTTATGCCGAACGAACTGTGCCAATGGTAATTTAGGAACCGCATGTTGAAATCCAGGAAGCGGTTGGAGCTACGAATAAAATTTTGGTTATGATATGATCAAAAGGTTTCGCGATTTCAAGAAGTATTTTGAAAATATTGCAAATACATTTAAGACTCCAAAGTTACGAGCGAATTGCTTAAACAGGCAGCTCATTTCCAGTTTATTCATTCGCAACATTATATCATCGACGGATAAACGAAACGTTTGCGAATACTACAAGAGGTTAGAATCACACGTTTAAACTATTCGCAAAAATACACATCATTCGAAATTATAATTGAGTGAACAGCCAATTTAACGTTTTCATATGATATTCAAATAATTCAGAAAATTTTTTTCATTCACTCTATCTACAAATAATAAAACGTATAACATGTGTTTTACTATTAAAACTCGAGACGCAAGAAAAAGATGACGCAAGAAGACGCAAATGCCTTGCGATGTAGGGGTATACGTGCAATAAATATATTTGTAATTAAATATTTCTATAAGTGAATAAATAACATATAGTTTACAGAATTATAGTCTTTCTAGCTGGTTAAACTGGTTAGAAGTTGGAAAAAAAATTTCTTCACAAACTGTATACAAGTGTATACACTTTTAAATAATGCGATCGAGTTTCGCGCCATTTTGGTCGATGGCATAAATTTTAAATGAATAAGCAATATCACGATAGTTACTTCCTAATTCCAGTACATTTTTAATCGATTCATTGAAAAATATATATCTGGGCAGGGTATTTTCTCCGCAATAAAATGTAGTATGGAAAAGTGAACTTATTTAACGATCCTCCTGTTTGCAGAATTCGATCATGGAGTACGATAACGTACCTAGACAAGCAAGCGCATAATCTAACAAGACAAAGGAAAAATATAGAGTTCAAATTGAAATTCCTCGTACCTGAATAAACTGATCGATTATGGTGTTAAATTATTAAGTACAAAGAGATAATGAAAATTACGTGTCGCGCGAAATGAAAGGAACTTAACGTTAATTGGTTAGCATTAGCGATTTTTAGGAGGTTGGCCAATAGGAGGCGATGTTGTTCACGCCGGGAGAAATAATGCAGTCGTCGGGGGAGCAGCCTACTGTAATAATTGTGTAGCAATTGACAGTGCAGTAGAAAATATCGTGTGTGTAGGTGCGTGTTATTATTCAGACAAAAAGGAAAAATTACAGTTTTATTTAAAATGTCATCGCCTACACAAGTGGTGAGCAGTAATTTTTCTCATCGATCTTTCAATTCCCGTCGTTTTCTACGATTATTCTTGTTGAATTTATACATTTTTCTTGTTATTTCCATTTTGACACTTCTCGATACACGTTTCTCGTTTCCCCATTCGTAGAACAAAGCCATCGAGTGATTCACATTTTTTTCTCATCACATCGAAACAAAAATGTACGACCGCGATAAAAGAACATTCCAACGAACAGCTGTTCTCTTTGTTTTGAACGGGTGCCTGTCTTTTTTACGCGGAGCATTCACCAACTTTCCTTTTTGTTTACGAACTATTAATAACTAATGTTGGTAGTATTGCGAATACGTGTTTACGCGTTTATTTCTCTTTTTTTTTTCATTCTCCAGTCGAAAGGGAACTGCGAACAATTTATTTATTTCGTTGATTTTAAATCAATACCGTTTTGCTCTGCCAGTTCCTCGCTCTAGAATCGACGCTTCGAATCCTTTGTCCCTTATATGACATACGATATTAATGAAATTAACGCGTTATCGATTGTTACAATCGCGAATTAACTTTACTTTAATTGACACGAAAATTGAATACGCTCGACTATCCTGACCAACTTGCCCCGATCTTTTGAAGATTCCTCGATTAATCGTTCAACGGTATACGTATGTATGTTTCATCTATCAAAAGAATAAATTCCTAGTCCTTGATGCTTAATCGAAACGATATCGTCGAAATTGATCTTGGTTTTAATTATTTGCAGAGATCACAAATGCGTATGTACAGAAGCATTCCATAGACCTGTTTGTTTACCTTTGGTAGATTTTAAGTAAAGGCAAATATTATGAGTGCACAAGGATAAGAAGCAATTGTTATCAAAGTATTGTGCTTCCACTCTGTAACAATTCACTGTTCCAATATCTTATCTCTGTTGTACATTTGTCTGTTTATTTTCCCTTTCTCTCTATCAACCTTCTTTATCGCTCCATACCTTTAATCCGAGAGTACAAAAGCGCCTTAACTCTCCCAAATATCTTGTGTAACTTAACGTTTTGCAATAACAAAAACATTTATTTGCATACGCATAAATAACTGAAGTGCATTAACAAATTCTGTGTTCACCTTTAACACCTCGTTTACCGAGACTCGTACGGCGATCGGAACAAAGAGGAATCTTGGGTTGAAATGAGAAAAATGTACAGAGCTTTCGTCGAGGTCTCGGTTAAGGGGGTGTTGATCACGTTCACAGCCGGCCTATTCGATTCCAATTTCATGTTTTGTCTGTTCCAGTTAAAAAGCGTCGGCCCAAAGCTAGTCCCATTCTTTAAAAGCGTATCTGTATATTTTATATTACTGGCCGAGCAACCATCCTTGCTGACGGCATGTTTCAAGTGTTTGCCAATTATAAGTCTTATTGTCTTTGTTCTCCTACATGGAATTAGTTTATCGCAGGAGTAAGTGGAAAAGAATATTGCATGCGCCGATTTTCTTTCGTTTCACGCCTTTGTTTAGTAACCGACAACACTAACCCCGTTTTCGATCGATGGAAATATTCAAAATTCTCTACAATTGCGTATACGACTATAATCGAGTTCGAAACCAGTTACGCCAGCAGCGCTTCGCGCGTATAGACGATGAAACTGCTGAATAATTAACCGTGGGTAATTAATCGTTCTTTTTGCTGAACATTTTTTTGTCTTTTTTTTCTTTCTTTTATTTCCGACACCAACGACGCAGCACGAGTGTTGCGTTGCGCCTAGAAAATGACACCTCTGAACGAGGCAAACGCTTAGCGGAGCGGAAGAAACGAGTTAATCGAGCCTATGTTACATTTCCGTGGCTACTTATTTAGGTGCTAGCCGGCCATTTACCATACGACCTCGCTTACACGCTTATTTTCAGGTCGCTTTTTTCCCATTATCGGTAAACGCACATTTCAAACGTCCCGCCAATTTTTCTTTGTCAACAGTCCCCGCATTTCACAGATCGCGCGAAAATATTTTCGATCGATTTTGTCTAACAGCGATTTTCCGTTGGGTACGAAAGAAGAGGATCGATTTATTACGAGGGCAGAATATAATGTTCTCTACCGGCCTTGTGACGTACGTACCGATGATTGCTCTTGTTTCTATATAAAGTATGAAACGTCGCTATTACGCTATTCGACGATCGGAACGATTTTAGACACGCTAATTCAACACGACGATACTTTACTAATATTTCGAAACAAAACAAAAAACAAAAAAACAAAAAAAAAAAACAAAAAAACAAAAAAAATATGTCGCTTCGAAAGTTGAACGTTGATCGAAAAATGTTGCGACCGAAAAAGTCACCTGAAAATGTAAGTGTAAGCTATAGAATACACTTCTTCATCGCTTTCTTTGATCCTGTTAGTTAAAATCTCCGACTATCAGATATGGGTATCGTTTATTCGTAATTCAATCGAATAACCTTAAACTTATCGAGAAACACTAAAATATCTAATGAAATTTATGAAACATTTGTTTCGAATAAATTATGCCCACCTTTGCCGCCATGACGAATGTGAAAGTGTTTGCCCTGGTGACTTAATAGTAATGTAAATCGCTGTACAAATTATGGAGTTGTACGTTGAAAGATAGAATGCCGGCAAGTGACCGCTCTCCCTTTCCAGATACACCTTCTCTAGGCGAATATTGACAGGATTGATATTCAGTTGCATAGGAGACGCATTATTGGTTTGGCCCAGTTGCTTCACGCCAGGAATGTGCATGTTCGCTCTGGCTCAAATCATGTACATCAGTGCATTCGGTTTCATACCGCTCAACATAATCCTAGGTACAATTCTATACGCGATTTGCTCGCTAGGTAAGCCGTCTATTGAATAATCCGTACAAATACTTAATCACCATCCGCAAAGTGACGATATGTTAACTGTAAAAGTCGCATCGTGAAAAAACGAAAGCGAGCTTGAACAAGAGAATAACGTAGAATCGTATTTTGCAGTCATATATACTCTAATGCCTGGACTGAACGGAATTCTAGTCATCGGGGTTCCAGTTTACACGGTGCTGTTAACCACTATGGCGTGGAGGGCGATATCTAGAGTACAATTTTACAAAGTACCGTGAAAAGTTTAAAATAAAAATCGTAATGTTTGTTTACACGGTGTTTTCCAGTCCCTGAATTTTACGGGTCACTTGGTCGCTTCCTGCCCTGTTACGTAGCGCAACAAAGTTACGGAGAGCACGCGGATGAATCGAACCGCGTGTTCCGTTGCGTTCAGTGCGGTAACACGATCCACTGATCCGATTAAAGGGAAAAAACGAACCATGTAGAAACGAGAAGGGTAGGAAGCGGCCTACACCTTGACCGCGTGAAAACTTATTAAAGCGTTCGCAGTTTAACATCGGCGTTGGATTCAATTTTTGAAAATGGCTTACGATTGGAAAACACCGTATCAAATTACATAGTCGTTCTTTTATGCATAAAATGTATCGACTGTTACTAAATCATATTTCTTTCCTAGGAGTTATGGACTTGGACTAAATTATGTAGCTGCATCGGTGGTATATGTTTCCTTGTATCTGATACACTGTTAGGTTTTCACTATTTCCATACCCCGCTACCGTATTCTCAGGTATAGCGATACCATAATGGTTCTTTCATCAAAATTTCTGAAATCATTTTTTGATTAAGTTCAGTGAATCATTCAAGTTGATTTTCAGGTTTCCATAATGTTAACGTACTACGCTGCTCAACTAGGGATAGCTCTGAGTGCAGTTGGTTCCAAGACTAGCAATAACAGTAACAATACCAGTAACGATAAAAATGACGTAGCTCTAGTAAAGGGTTAAAGGAATATCGTCTTCTGTATATAGACTGTAAATATTACTTCGAGCACGTGAATCACATGGTACTGTTCAAAATAATTAGCATGAAACGCAAATACTCCAAGATCTCTACTCTGAAACTATAAATTGTGTTAAATTAATAGTTTTCGAGATGTAGACGATAATCTACTTACTTTGATCGATATATTCCACCGGAGACTATATAGATCGATGTAGCATTATCTTTGTTTCGAAATAGGTAAATTACACATCGTTAAATGATTTATTATGATCGTAAAACTAAAGTCGTAAACACTGCCACTTTCCTAAGGCAAGAATTTTTACCTGATTATTCGGTATCAGATGACTCATTATAGTGGATATTTATTGCATTTACAACCTTTCACAATGATCGTTGTTCCTGTTTTTTCCTTTTAATCGACCAGGGCAAGATAAGAAGGAAAAAACATGTTCTAATTAATCGGCGAATAAATGAAAATGGTCACGTAATAATGTTAGTGGCAATTAACGTATTTTTTGTGAAAATTTTGTTCACCTCGATTATTATGTGCTCAAAACGTATGATAATTATCATACTTTTACTGTCGTTTATCGGACGCGGATAACGGCGAATTAATGGAAACAAATGTATTCAGTATTTCCAAGTATTTATAAACGACGAAATGAATTCCTCGTGTATAATTGTTTACGATTAACGTCGCATATGGCAGTTTGTTTGTGTGTAATCTCACGGTACACATTATAGGAACTGTAGGAATCGAAAGGCATTTCTTTGCAAGTACAAGCAGTCTCTCGGATTCTGACGCCTAATACTATACTCGTATAATACTAATACAAACGCAATCGATTACCGATAGGCGATGACATTCGATGAAGCCATTTCCTATTGGACGACTGCCAGTCCGAGCTTGTGTTAGCGTGCGTCTAAATCGATGAGACCGAGTGTACGGTAGTACGTAAAACTGATAAATATGTACGGCTCATAAATAGCTGGACGTTAGTTAAACGTGTACAGATAGAACAATGTAAATTATGGAAAAAAGATGGAACTGTTTTCTCATATTTAACGATACTTATGTAAAAGGAAAAATTGTTTAAACACGGCTTAAAAAATTGTTTGATGGTTTAAACAATTTTTTTTACAGGCATTTTTACAATTCAATTTTTAGGAGTAAAACTTGAGGACCTTACTTAGAGACATGGTAGACTATGTATGTTATTTTACTATCGCATTTACCGATACTACTACCTATAGTGTATTAGACAATAGTATTGCATTTATCATATTTATGATAGGCACCAAGTGGAACATTTCAAGTTGAACAACTGAGATATTATTTTTCCAAGAAAAACTATTTTTTGTATCTAACCGAATGAAATGCACGGTTTCTCCCGTTTGAACATGCATTTTATATTTTAGTAGATCACGATAACATATCACTTAATGTTAATGGTTGAACAACTTGTGGTCGAACTGTAAAAAGGAATTTGAATTCCTTAGTACGTGTAATTGGAGCTGGATAAAAGTGAATGCTATGATAAAAGGAAATGATTTGAAATAAAAATATTAAGATTTTCTCCAGATTTGGTCAAAATTAATAAATATATAGTAACTATCTAACTTCGTTTCATTCAGCTCTTTCGTTACACATTACTGTAACGTTAATATTTATTGCATTTTACTACAAAAGCATGTACAAGTATAATGTAATAATAATTTGTGAAATACATTTAGGATGCATGTATTTCAAACGTAAAATATTCATAGAAATGTGATATTTTAAATATTCTAGAATACAATTTCTGAATCTTCTATCTCGAAGTTAATCAACTGCTAGATGCTAGAAAACTGACATGAAAACTGTTACGAACAAAAACTACATACTTTGTAACTCTATCTTGTGTGACTGTCTTGATTTTGAACTCGTTTCATCACACGTATATGTAAATTCTAATTGTATTTTTTACCTGATTAAAAATTTGTTGATTCGAATACAAAATTTCTTCTATTCTAATGTTACAGCATAGCTTCCACTTATTAATTCTTATTGCAAAACTAAGGTTTCTGCTCCTCCCCGTCGCACAACAACTCCGTTCGACTGTTTGCTTTCTTCAGCGCATTTTATTTTACATTTAAACAGTCTGAAAAAATATTTCTATGCAACTTCTTCCGAATGCGTACATTTTTTTAACCACAACGCAACATTACTCACGACAATACATCGTTCCACATTCGTGCCTGTTTCCGGTTAATAGCGATTGTTTCCTGTAGAAGTTCCTTCTCCATCGTTAATGCTTTTAATTTTGCTTCCTCGTTTTGGATAGCTGAATTTAATTCTTCTTTTATCTTTTTACCAGGCTCAGAAATCGTTGAATCCTACGTGATACCAGTCGATTAATAGATGTAGAAAGTTATTTAGCCGAAAAAGAAGAACGAACCTCTATATCTTGTTTTATTCTTTCCTCTGTAATTTTCATTTTACTTATCTGTCTCTGTAGTTTCTCCTTCTCTTCGATATACTTTTGATTAAATCGAATAATTAAGTTAATCGAATGAAAATATTTAACAAGACTCAATTTTAGCCAATTACCTTCGCTACTTTTGCTTTTCTACTCTCCAGCTCGGTCTGTAGATCATTAATCGGGCCATTCATGTCCGATTCTATTTCTTTTTGCGTCTTTTTTGCTTCTTCTTGCTGCTGTTCGAATTCACGATATTTCTCCCTCAATGTCTGCACCTCTACAGCATTGAAAATTATTAAATATTTGTATACTGCTATTTTCTCGTAGCATACACATATTCGTACCATTTACTAATGGGACTAATTTTGCTCTAAACGCTGATATATCTCGTGACAACTGAAGATTCATCGAAGATGCATTCTCCTCGGTGAAATTGTTCGAAGTATTTCTCTTTACCGTCTCCAATCTTTCCCTCGCCTGATTACACTGATTATACTGCGCAAAAGTGATTAATATACCTATACGAATTAATGAAAATGTACTTTAAGGAGTACCTGATTTTCCAAGATCGCGGTTGTTCGATGCAACACGCTGTTTTCTGCATTAAGCCACGCCAATTCAGATTTACAATGTTTATAAAGCGTTCCTCTGGTTTTTAGACGATTTATATACCTTTTTAACTCTTCCCCTTTGGGAATGACATCTTCGATTGCCAACTGTGACAGTTTATGCTTTTCTTCTAATTTCGCTTGCAATTCCTGCAGCGAACTCTCTGTTTTCTCTAATTTCTCCAGTACGTTCCTTTTAATATTTGCAACCGCAGCCGCTTGTTGCCGAAATGGCTCAATTTTATCGATGTTAGTTTTAGAAATCTGAATAAAGTTCACGTATATTACAAATATAGTTAAACACGCTGATAAGTAAAAGCTGATAGATAGCAAGATAACGTTTCACCTTAAGCTCCACCAAGTTCTGAATCTCTTTAGCTATTGCGTCCAATTTATTTCTCAAACTGGTTATTTGATCTGGCCCTAAATAAGGATACTGTTTCACCGCGTGCAAGGCTTTTATGCGATTCTTTTTTGCGTGTATCTCCGCTGGTAATTTTTCATTTGTAACTATGGTTTGAACAGTGATCATTTCAGACAGATGCTGTAACAGCGATTGAACCGTAACTTCATTCTCATCTTTTTTCAAGATCTGTAATTCTCGTTCCAATCTTTGGATGCTCGTCTAAAATATCAATTCGTTATAAAATCTCTACAGAAATTAACTTAGATTTCACAATTATTAAGTTCCTTTACTTCTAATCTAGATATTATTTCCTTCTCTTGTTCTTCTTGCAGCATAAGATCGCGCTCTTTGTCCTTCTCTATTCGAAACGCTCGAGCAGCATCCAGCAAGTGTATTCCCGCTTCCGCTTTCGTTCTCATTTTTTCGATGCGTATAGACACCGCCTAAATCGAAGTAACTAAAAATTATCCTCTTCCAGAAGAAGACGTCGACTAGAATGTTCAAACAGATATCTCTTCTTACTTCTTTCTCCTTTTCCATCGTTTTCAAGTCCGCAGTAAGCTCACTGGCGTTCTCGAAATTCTAAACTCGCGACAGGTGAACAGAAAAGTTCAATCAACGAAGCACCAGACGAACAACACCAACATAATCGTTTTTTACCTTCTTCCCTATTTCCCTTTCCTTGTGCACCATTTTGAATCTATCGATTAAGCCTGTGTATTGTTCGTGCAGAGAGGATACCTCTGGATCGCTCAAATACTCGCTAGGAACCTCCACCTAATTAACGATACTATAGTCACTGGATGGAAATAATTTTGAGGGGTCAAGCCCAACAGATCTATACGTGTAGCAAACGAATACCTTGACCAGGAAGCGGGACAGATAAGCCCGTTTTCGGACCGTATCTACATGCGACAGAAGCCAGGTGAAAATAGGATAAATGGTATCGGGATCGCCTCGAATCAGACCCTGCCTAAATAAATTTAATTATAGAAATAAAGTGGCGCAAATGAAAAAAAAACAAAAAAGAAAATGAAATCTTGCCTAAAGCTTGCAGGATCTGTTTGTGGCTGATAGTTAAGCACACGGAGGACGGACAGAATGTAAATAGAAGTCTCCTCGGGTGTTTCGTTCCTTGTATCGGCGTTACCATCAACATTTTGCTGCTGTATTTTGATCAACACTTCTTTCAACACCTGCAATGCAACTTGCATGAACAAGATGATACCGAATGATACGATAAACATGTTTTTGAAGACCAAAACGTTTGTAGAATTGTACAGACGGCAGAGCATCGTCCCTTACTTGAAGTAACTCCTCTGGACTCAGAGAATTGAAATAGATTACATTGTAGTTGCAATCCAACAATTTGTTCACCTCTGCCACGATGAATTTAGTGTTCTCCCTCATGGTATAGAGCGCGTAAGAACCTTCCGCGACTTCACCTCGAAGATTTATTACGTGGAGGCGAATGAGAAACCTTTTTGTTGTAGCAAACCGTTGTCGTGGCAACCGTGGCAATCGTACACCGTGTCGTCTTCCTTTCTTCGATAACTATGCAAAATTCTCTTGACGATGTACACTTCAACCGACTGGAGTCGTTTCTCCGTTGACCTTTCTCTCAAAATTGGTCGCTAATTAAATCTGGCGCGTGACCCACTATCGGTGGCTCCGAAAGGTCATTTAATTTTCAACTTGGCGCAATCGTTCGATGAAGCACTGTGCACACATCGATATCGATTCTATGGAAATTTGCATGCTGGCTGATTTAATAGAAACGATTAATTGCGACTCTTACTCAACTGCATCTCCATGCGCATGGATAGTAGGTACCAAAATTACAGAATTAAACATTAAACGTGTACTACAAAATGATCGCACAGAGAATACATTTACATCTAGATAAATCTACTTATACTTTTAACTGAACGCTTTAATTATTTTTAAACTTCCTATTTTTAATATTAGACGTAGAATGATTCATGGTAAATAAAGCTACAGACGGAGTTCTGTGTGTGATTTAAGAATCATTATAGGCTTTATTAAAAAGAAATTTGTCGAGACACAAGATCATAATTAGCAGATAACTACAAAGATCGTTGCCTCGTTTCTCTTTTTTTTTTTTTTTTAATATATTCTCAAACATAACGTACTTTTTCTTCTTTCATCATTATAAAATTGCAAGTCTTTCCTTTTCATTCTGTTTTAATAAATAATTACGCGCAATTTTGATATGAGAAAACTTGACAATCTCAATTCACGTATTCAATCCTCGTTTAATAACACGGCGACATACGTCTTATGGGATTTCACGGTTCATCAGCAGTGTAAGTGGATTGATCTGAGCACAGTTTCTTTGACAATACTGTATATTGAATCTTAATTTTCCTATTTAACAAACTTCAACACTAAACAATGCGTGTCAGAGTTTTGTCACATTTTCCTTGCGGCTACCGCTAGAATAACTTATCTTTCGTTTGCTCGTGTGCGTTAACAGTAAAATAGTAATAATACACCAAAGTGAATCAAGTCGACCGAAGGAAAAATAAAAAGGCAAAAAAGGATAATCGCTGGACAATTAGCTGGAGCGTAATCGATAAAAGTGTGATTAGTTTCTGTTTCGCTCCTCTACTTATTAAGGGATAACGTTCCCGTTAAACTCTTACAATATGTTGCGTATTATTATAAAAATGGCTCGTGAGTCTTATAAAATGAACCATGCAAGTTATATACTTGTGACGATGTTTAATAATCAGTCTAAAATTTGAACAATATAGCAACGTTGCGATAATCAAATACTGCATGAAAAATCGTTTGAAGAGATAGCACTATATATAAATAGTATAATATATATATGTATAATCTATATTTTTATCATATATATATATAAGTACCATAATATTGGGTATTGGATGTTACATAAAGGACAGAATTTGATGAGCTGAATGTCTGTTTTTCCTTTTGAAAAAAATTAAAAAAAGAAAAAATAAGAGAGAGAGAGAGAGAGAGAGAGAGAGAAATATAATTCCCTAAGTGTATATTGCCTTAAGAATATTACAGTTGCAAAAAGTTTCGCGTGCACAAATATAAAAAAATGTAAAATTATGACAATGACTTGATTTTGAATATTATGCAAAATCTTACTTTTAGCACTGCATGAATTTAAACAGCGCCGTCACGTTCAAATTCACGCTTAACGCGATACGTGCCGATAAGTAATTAAGCTTCACCATGTCAGCCTTCAATCTTTGAAATTTTTTACACAAGTGTCATAGAATTCAAACGAATCAGACTCGATTTTATAATCGTTGCTTCCGTTTGCGCAGCATCACAGAATAAAGGGATAATTTACAATGTTACATAAAAAATTATAACGATTAACAAAGGCAATCAATTCAAGGTTTCGGTTTAAATTCATTATTGACGACCATTGAATAATTTCTTTTGAGCACATAGTAAAATTAAAGAAAAAGAAAAAAAAAAAAAGGAAAACGACGACGAAAAAAAATCATACATGAACATGTATGTTATATATTATACTTAGGTGCACTTAGTGTGTTGAATACTAAAAATTTATTAATTTAAAATCGCCAGTATTGAACTCAACCTCGCATTATATATACCTAATATAAAACAAGAACACAACAAACTTTTCTGGCATACACAATACATTTTAACATGTAAGATTGTATGTCAATTGGTTTCTTTCATTTTTCATCCAGTTTCTTCTCATTCGATTAATCATCTCCCTACCCCTTTCCCTATACTTCCTACAGAATTTTCTTTGTCATTGTCTTATTTTCCAAGATAAGTAAAAACAGCAAAAGTCAATAGTACCGATGATTGTTATACACTTTTATACTTTTTTTTTCTCTTTTTTTTTTAAACTGGGAATGCATGTGTCATTTTGAAAAACAAATTTCCATTGTACAGAGTATTGTAATTTCTCTTACAGACGGTGACGTGACTTAAGATATTTTCTCCATGTGTGTGTGTTCGTGTGTGTGTGTGAAGGGGGGGGAAGAAAGGATGGTGATTATAGAATAGACTCCAATTTATCCGCTCTTGAAGAGAAGGATCGCTACCTGACCCAGGTAAAAATAGATAAAATGTCTTGTTTCGTGTGTCACGTAGCTTCCAAAGTTACGCCCTACGATGCAATGCCACGTTGGATTATATTTTTTGTCGAATTCTTTTTTAATAAAGGCTGCAATATCCTGAAATGACAGAGGATGTAAATTAATCTAACATCAACGTTCCATGGCAAATATTTTGAAACTATCATGCATCCATCTGTACATTATTTCTGGTCGTATACAACATATTCGTAAACATACCTTCTCTATATTATACTTTTCGAGAGCTTGAGTTGCACAGTCGACAGCATCCTGCTGCATTTCCTCCGACATATCAGCATTCTTAATTACAGCCTTTCTGTCTGACATTTTTGTCAATCTAAAATGTACGAGAAAAAAGAAAACCAGATATTTATGCGCACCTCTGACAATAATAGAGAATCGTTGGGTGTTGAGACGTGCGAGGCCGTAACTAAAGGTTTACGTTCACCTGGTAGTAAAACCAAGGCAAGTTGCTCCAAAAAATTTGGAATTTACCAGTATATACATACGACACAGAGAACAGATGCATTGGTAAGTTTTGTTCTCGTAAGCAACTCCCAATAGTTTTGCTCTCAGGTGAGCACGAATTCTACATTCAGGAATAACTACGTTCCCGTCTTTCTTTCTCTTCTCGCATCGGAGCAAGAAAGGACGATTTTTAGAAACTACAGATTGAACCTGGAATAATGAATGCGCGCAATTTTGACAGTGGCATATATGTCATGTGCCGGCATGACGATTCATCGGAACGTGGATAGAAAAACCGAAAGCGAATCAGATGTGCGCTTAATTAACCGCGATACAAATAGTCGCGTAAGTTAGAGACGAGTTGCGGAGGCGAAACGCGGGAGGATGATGTTTTGTCGATACGCAGCGATCAGAATAATAATTCGTTTACACGCGATCAGGGTAACCAGGCCGTATTAACGGCGTTCGTTTGAAAATTACCACTGCGCCATGGTGAACGGGAATTGTCGGGTATACAAAACCAATTTTGACATGTAAGAGTTTGGTTTCCCGGTTGAAAATTTGGAAAAATATATATTTATCTTCGTATTAACAGCCGACATACCTTTTTAAATTATACTTTCACCGACAGATCAACACGGGGGAACGATCGTTATATTGTGGTCCAGCGATAATGTGTACTTATGTTTTTTATGTGAACTGATTTACACAAAAAATTTTGCTCGCTCAAGCCGCCAGCGACTTTTCCTCGATCGAGTTCAAGACTGAAGTGCCAGTACTGTGATCCTGCCCACTGATTGGCCAGCGATTAGGGTCTTCTATCACGGTCTTCTATCAACCCAGAATGCCTTGCTGCTAGCAACCCGCGTAAACATAAATTCGAGTAATCGATATGATGTTTTTCCTCGAAATTCAAGTAGCAACGATGCTTTTCTATTTTTCATTGCGTAGACTGTCATTTCATTGAAACAGATCTCATAGGAAATTGATTATCCGCGTGCGTAGGCTACAGCATTTTTTAAACGATGCGGTTGACTTTCAATAGGTTATGCGCACTTTACCATATTATAGGCTCTCGAGAGTCTATACGTATACTTTCGAATATTGATGGAAAGAAGTATGGCACGCAAAAATTCTATTATGTGTCCTCCCGGGACTAAATCGTGGATAATTTGAAAATCAATATCGATAATGAAAATAAGTATGTCTGTTCGTAGACGAAAGCGATTTTTCTTATCGCTATTTACTTTCGCTGATGTGTAAATGAGGCTTATAGAAATCTGGTGTGTGTATATTAACTTTTTAAACATGCCTGTTATTTAATATGTACATAAAAGTAACATAATTTCGTATGTATGTCACATTTATTCACATAAAATGGCATTGCACGCTCTTTTTGACATCAAATACTTTTTTTTTTTTTAAATCGAATGATTATATAGTTGTGTTACAAGATGGCGCCATGATGAAATTAATGTGTTCACTAACACGACCATATTTTCTATACACGCTGCATTTGTATATGTTTCTTTGCACAAGTGCCATTGTGTATGTATACACAACTGTTCAATCAGCTGATTGTGATAACAGTAGCGTAACTAAACTTCACCTATTTTCAAAAATTTTCAATTTTTGTTCAAAGCAAGATTTAACCAAGTATCTACAAAAATAGTACTAAGAACTATTTACCATAAATATAAGCAAAATTTTTAACCGCAGATATACAAGTTTTTCTGTTACACTTTAAATTATTTTTGATATCTATATTCGCAACATATTGATACGGGTATGTTGGGCCGAACTGCGGATGCGCAGTACGCGCCAGTGACAGTCAAGAATCCCTTATTAAAGAGGCTTTCTCTCTGCTTGTATATCAGTTCTACAGTCGACGGCGGTTGTTACGTGGGTAGTAACTTTTTAAGAAGAAAACAACATTCTTCTGTAAGCGACGTAGTTGATAGTATCAAAGTTCCCAATTTTGAGAAAGCTTAACTTCTTTCAAAATGTTCCGGTTCGCTGTGTGCCTTTGCGCTTTCGTAGCGCTGGCCAATGCTGATCTTCAGAGGTAAATATAACGACGATTCTCGTAAAATACACGACAATTTACTATTCTATAATTGTTTCAATTTGTTCGTATCAAGCTAACGATACTTATTCATTACTTGGTATTTTCTATACTACCTTCTCGATTCTATATTACCATCTATATTAAGTAGCAGTGATGAGTAATGATGACTTTCTTACGAAAATTGATTCATAGCTATATTAAATGCAAGAAAAATTTGAGCAACTTTGGTCGACTGCAAATTGCTCAATATTTTCGCGCAAATTACTCTTACGTGATTACGATATTAAGTTATACAAATCGTACATTAAAATAAACTTTACGAATACAAAAATCGTTTCTCTGCTTTTCCTAGGATCCCTTTGCATAAAATCGATAGCGTCAGGAAACAGTTTAAAGAGTTCAATACAGAACTATACCAGGCGCAAATGACCTATGGAAGCAGTCCTCAGCCAGAACCTCTTTCCAACTACCTCGATGCCCAATACTACGGTGTTATCAACATTGGAACTCCCCCACAGGAATTCAGAGTAATCTTTGATACTGGCTCCTCGAATCTCTGGATTCCGTCTAAAAAGTGCCATCTGACTAACATCGCATGCAGTGAGTAAATTATTACAAATTTTAAATACTTAATTATGTTCCATTTAGAACTTTTTGATATCCTGATAATTTTCAACTATTCTATTTATACACAGAAGGTGTATGTAATAAAAAAAATACCATAAAAGCAACTCAAAAGTTAAAACATGTGGTATAGAGTTGAAACAACAAGATATTTGTTTAAAAAATACTCAAAGTAATATCTGCTCTAAGATGTATCTAACTATTTATCTAGTAGAGATTTCAGATGCTCTGCAAAAATCAGATATCATTATAAAATTATCATGATAGTTTATCAGCGCTTGAACTGTTCATTATTTCTCCTTAATTAAATGTACCACATAGTTTATCAGCACTTGAAATGTCTGTTATCTTTTAATCTTAATTAATAACAATTTTCTTTACTTTAAGTGTATCTAGATTAATTCAAGTTAAAAAAATTTGCCACTATGACTAAATCAACATCGATTATTGCTCGTTCCACTATTATCGAAGCAAATCAGCATCAAAATAAAGAATCAAGATGGAATTCAAATTTGACATAATCGTTATACGCGTTTTTCGCAGAGTTGCACCACAAATATGATAGCAGCAAATCATCTACTTATAAAGAAAACGGTACCGATTTTGCTATCCGATACGGCAGTGGAAGACTCTCTGGCTATCTATCCACTGATACCGTGGAAGTAAGTATATGCATATGATAAAGTTATGCATGCACTTTTTTTTTGCAACCATCCGCCTGTCTTTGCACGATCTTCCGTCCACTGCCCGCAAATAACAATTCAGACAATTCCGTTCCTCGCGTAATCTGCCTTTCTTGTTTTTTGTTATAAGGAATCTTCTTGGGCGATCACTGGTCGCCAGTTTATGCAAAATAAAACCTAAGAAAAAATTGATTACAATTTATCATATCATGTTGAAAAAGAAAATCAACAGTTGCTATCAATAGACTGTTTCGTACTAACACAAAGCAATAAAATTAAATTGATAAAGGAAAATATCTTGAGACTGTCTGTGTATGAGTGTCTTGTGTGAAAGCAAGTGAACTAATAGTAAAAATGGGTATCTAAATGAGGAATGATTATTTACGTCCGTTATAGATCGCTGGATTGAAAGTTAAAGATCAAACTTTCGCCGAAGCCATGAGCGAACCCGGTCTGGCCTTCGTTGCCGCTAAATTTGATGGTATTTTAGGAATGGCCTACTCCAGAATTTCCGTCGACGGTGTAACACCTGTTTTCTACAACATGGTAAAGCAAGGATTGGTACCTCAACCTGTTTTCAGTTTCTACTTGAACAGGTATAAGGAAATATTTTAAAAAGTCAGTCGATGCATCGCAAGAAAGAAGCAATTGATAAAGCTATTTTGACTTTTAGGGATCCTAAATCCGAGATTGGCGGAGAAATGCTCCTTGGTGGTTCTGACCCGAACCATTATGAAGATTCATTCGTCTATGTCCCAGTAGACAAAAAGGGATACTGGCAATTCAAAATGGACGGGTAAATAATAATTATTATAAAAATGCATCAAAATCTGATTTTTCTCTAATGAAACGTAAATATTAGAATCGAAGTTGCATCAGGCGTGAAGGTTTGCAACCACGGTTGTGAAGCTATTGCCGACACGGGTACCTCTCTAATCGCTGGACCAGTCGAAGAAGTTCAGGCCATTAACAAGGCAATCGGAGCTACTGAAATTGTAAATGGAGAAGCAATGGTTGACTGCAATTCTATTCCTCACCTGCCTACAATTAACTTCGTATTCGGTGGCCATTCTTTCCCTCTATCAGGAGAAGACTACGTCTTGAAAGTAAGATAGGATAGAATGTCCCTTGACGTTATTTGTTAAGAATTACGAGTTAAAGAAAAAAAATATCTTCAACTTTTAATATCGGTACTATAAAATAACACTCTTGTACGTTTTGTTACCTGAAGGTCACACAGTTTGGAAAGACAATGTGCATCAGCGGATTCATGGGAATGGATGTCCCACCACCAAATGGTCCACTATGGATCTTGGGAGATGTGTTCATCGGTCGCTACTATACTGAATTCGATATGGGAAATAATCGTGTTGGCTTTGCTAAGGCTAAATAGATATGCTAATTAAGTTTATAAATATCTATATTCTTCGATGTAATTATTTCTAGAATAACGTTATGTATCGTACGTCTTTTGCCATTTCTCTAATAGCATTTTTTTCTGCCTCTTGCACATACATAGCTCTGCAGATAAAAGCAAATATGATAGATAAATCATCTAAGGAACATAAAAATGTAAAACTTGTAAAATATTATTTCCATGATAAGATATGCGACACATTACGAAAACTAGAATAAAAATAATTTTTTCCATGTTATATTTTGTCCAACCTTTTCTCTAATTTCTAATCAGTGTAACAAATTTATTTCGCAAACAAAATGGTATATAATGCGTAATACCAATATAAAAACTATTTTTTCCTTTTCACCGCATGAAGCGCATAGTGAATCAACATCGAATTCGCCCAAAGCCACTTTTTCATTAGAGGATTATAGTACATTCCATGAATTAATTTCGTTGTACAACCATCTGTGAAAGAAGATCACACATGCTCGATTAGTAAAAATTTTGAATACAAAATTAATCGTTACTATTGAAAGATATCCTTTACATTTTTCTAATAAAGATTGCATTTCTGCTGGTGGGGTGAACTTTTTCCAATCGTGTGTGCCCTTTGGTACAATTTTTAATACATGTTCAGCCACGATAATACCTCCGAACCACGAGAGCAGCGTTTTATTGAATGTTGTAATAAATATTGAGCCACCAGGTTTTAAAGTCTCTATGCAATACTATAAAAAACAAAAACTTTGTTACGTGGCTTTTCCTATACAATTTTACTATTCAAGCTTTTCTTTTAACATAGAGAAATCATATCTTTTTTATAGTAAAATACTATACCTTTAAAAACATTTCTTTATTATTTACATGCTCTATAACTTCTGACGCTACCACTGCATCGAATGTTTCTTTATTATTTTCAGAATATTCCTCGATAGCGCCTTGAGCATAGTTAAGCTTTCCCTTTATAGAAGTATCTAATGTGGCATGTTCTTTTGCAAGTGCTATTAAGTTATCGGAAGCATCAATTCCAGTTACATCTGCTCCTATCCTAGCTAGAGATTCAGAAAGTATTCCTCCGCCACAACCAATGTCTAAAATTTGAAGTCCTTCTAGTGGTAAGTAAGGACATTTTTGTGGTAATCCTACATTAGCCAAACCATCTGATATAAATTTTACTCTAATGTTATTCATTTTCAGCAAAGCCGTTTCAGAATCCCACCATCCATCACGTAAACGGGAATGGCGATCTACCTGTACAGGGTCGACTGTTGACTTTCCTTTCTGCTCATTTGCTTGTTCGATTAACCTAGAATCACGAATCACAATTTCTTTATAATGACAGTACAAAATACTTTATTTGTAAGTGCAGATGTCATAAGTATTCTTAGGTTATATACCGGCTTCGAATGATAGCGGTAGTAGAGATAGATCTGCATGATATTTTGATGAATCTCATAATTTATCTGCACGAAATTACTGGATGTGGATTAGTAATTTTGGAAATGCAGGATATTCTAGAATATATCTAAAAACAAACGAAACATATCGTATAAAATGTCTCAATGCTTGACGAATATCGACGGGTGTTTTTATGTACTCTATGATTGATTAGTGTTATAACCACTACAGAAATTATATTTTAAACGTTTTAGAACATTTGTTATTAGTAAACTTGACTTAAAAATATTTATTTTATTCGCACACAGCGAAATGAATAATGGAATTATAAAATATATAAAATATAAGAATGCTTTCCTATTATCGAGGTATCGATTCTTTACAATACGTACTTTTCTCCAAAATATACTTTATTAATACAAACTTTCTTAATTTCGAGTGCCATACTTTTGGAGCGTCAATAAAAATTGAATATTTAAGCTACAATATTAACTTTAGAAGTATGATGTAAAAGGAATGTGTAAATATATCGATCAAATATCTTTTGTACGGAAAACGTCGCTGAACAGGTGCAGCTTGTGTCTGCACATTAATATCAATATTAGCAATCAAAATACAGATGTAAATGTATAAATGAATCTGAAAATTTTACCTTAAGTAAACTGAATTAAAGTTATTAGTCTCTCTCTCTCTCTCTCTCTCTCTCTCTCTCTCTCTCTCTCTCTCTCTCTCTCTCTCTCTCTCTCTCTCTCTCTCTCATGCGCCATCATTCGGAAATATCGTTTGCTCTGAATAAGAAGAAGAAATACTTTTAATACACCTTATAATCAAATATGAACTTAAATATTTTGTTTTGGTCAAAGCATAAAATGTTTAACAAAAATACGTAACAAAGTATGTAAATTATTTGTGACCTAAATTTCACTGTTTTATAAAAATAAAAATCTTTTCTACTTTTTTTGCATAACTCAAAAAATTGCTAACACAATAAAATTATATAGAGGAAAGAACATAAAATTACAAATCAGAAACAAGATTCCTCCATGAGAAACCATCATAATTGTCCCTTAGATTTATAATATTTTCATCTTCGACTAGATTAAACAGTCTTTTAAAAACGGTATACTGCGATACAGTAGTTTTATCCGCAATTATAATCAACTTGTGCTTAGCCCTCGTTACTGCTACAGTTAATCTTCGACGATCACCTAGTACTTCCAAGTCCTGCGTTTAGAAAGTATAAATTATATTTTTGGTTTTTCTCAATTTATATGTACAATATTATATCACATAAGCAAGATACCTCTTTTATGTTATCGCTATTAATCAAACTTTTCGCACAAGAATAAATTATTATTTTCTTATCGCGTCCTTGATACTGATCGACAGTATTCACTTCGATATCTTTTATAATAATCGTTTTTAACAGATTCACATGAGATCTGTACGCTGCAATAACGCCAATACTTTCCTGTTTCACGCCCATCTGCATATTAAAGTATCGTTTTAAGTTCAAAATGTATTCGAACACTTAATATGAAACTGAATTGGTTAAATATTACCTTTAAAAGAGTTTTCACCAATTTCGATACTATAGCTCCTTCCCAAATATTTGAACGTATTTGGTCGCTCTCCGAATATTTACTACAGACATCATAACTTGCGCTTAAATTACTAGTACATCCTGTATTTAATATAACCACAGACTTGCTCATATCTGACGACAGTGTGTCCCGTAACCACTTTTCTTCTTTTTCTAAAATCTGAAATACGATCGTGTCACTTTACATCATTAATGAAACATTAAAATATACATATTTAAATAATTTAACCCACTTGACGGTGCACTGAAACGAATGTGGCATTTTCTACTTGTTCATTTCCTGCCTCCAACAAGTTATCATACGTTAATTCATTAGCTAAGTGCATTATCTTTTTATTCATCCTATATTGTTTCATTAAATAAGCCGTATTGTTTTGATTGTCTAATCGTACAAACAATGATTCGGCAGCACCTAATTTTCTATTAAAAGAGGGCGATTAACACTCTCTTCGCGTAACATAGTATGAGTTTAATAAGACATACCTCGCTAATTTGCTTTTTATAATAGGAGGTAATTGGTCAGGATCTCCTACGAGAATAAATTTACGAGCGCTATACAGCGATCGTAACACAGTTGGCTGCATGACTTGAGCACTTTCATCCACGACACAATAATCAAACGTACGTCTTACCAACATTGTATGATGGGCACTGTGACATGTTACCCCAACAATATTCTACAATATTAAAGATTTTGAAAAAAAATAGTCTTACTTCTACAAATGTGGATATAAAAGAGAATATAAATGCAAGAACACGTGTTAATTGCGTCTGCACAATTGTCCTCTTTCTTTTACCACAATACTTCAAAACCTTATTACACTATTAACATATTTATATTTCACAAGAGCAGTAAGGTCTAACGTTTGTTCTCGCAAATGTATTCTCTTTCTAAAAAACGTTTCATACTTTGCTTGAGTAAACAGCTTCTAAGCTATCCGGTGTGCAGCAATGCGAAGTTGCATATCCTTCGGTCTTATGTTTTAATATAGAATGAGCAGATGAGCCCAATCGCAAGAAGTCTAAACCCATGTCTAGTAGTTTCAACAGAATATTATCTACGGCACTATTCGTGTGAGCTGTGATTAAAACAGAATGTCCAGTTTTGTGTAACAATTGTATCAAAGCAACCAAAGTTTGCGTTTTTCCTGTACCCGGCATGCCTTTGATTAGCATATAATCATTTGCAGACATCGCTTTTAGAACTGCTCTTTGTTGATCTTCGTTCAATTTTTGCAATATTTTAGAGCCTATTTGAACAAGAGAGTGCGGTATACCTTTATCAAATGTTGCTGGTTTTCTGATGTAAAAAAAAAAAAAACAAAAAAAAATAATTAAAAGCTGCAAGAAATTTATAAAATAATTAATAAATTTTTCAAACCTGTCTATAACGATATCTCGCAATCTTTCGCAAATTTCATTGTCAGCCAATAAACCGCCAACATTTGCAAGGTTAAAGGAAACTAAATTTGAGGATGCATACTTATCTATATGGAAACATTCGCCTGAACTATATTTCGTAATATCCCTGATATAAAATAAAAAATTAGAATTTAACATAAAATTCATATTTCTATTTTTACATACCTGTCCAACATAACGGTAATAGAATCCTCAGCTCTTTTAACTATGAATCCTGCAGATATATTTATTCTTACATTTGTACTAATTAAAACATATTCATTATCAGTAAATTCCATGTATGGGATTTTGGTATTCGAAAATTGTACTTTCAGGTTTGCACGTACAAAAGTATGTTTGTACTTTGAATTATGTTCAGTAACTTTCCCTATTACTTTTAGATTACTAATACAAATTTTTTTAATTTCTCTGAAAGAAATAAAAAACAAAAAAAATTAATCGAATATCACGGCATTATGTTTTACGTTAATTTGATAATACCTCTTTTCTGCAGTTAATGTCCATAGATATCTCGTTATGTTTTCACTCGACTGTGCAGTCTCTTCTATTTCCAACAACGAAATCCACAACAAAACATAATCAATGTGAGTGGGTTTAAATTTTCCTAAAATCTGTTTACCAAGCTTTGTTAACGGATGCGAATCCGACAGTTGAGTTTCAGTATCTTGCCTCAAGTACATACAACATAAAGTGTTGTAAGTACACTTCGAACAAGCGGAATGATGATTAATGGGTTCTGGTAGTTTCATTGTTTGCCAATTTGATTTTGAAATGACAGTTGCCAAGTTCTCTGAAAATGTAGGCGTCAAATAGTTTACCAAAGTGTTCCGCAAGAGTATCAAATCCCTTTTCTCCGAATGACTACCTCTGACCTCTATCATGCTATTGTCTCTGTAACAAAACACATATAATAAAATGTATTCATTAATAAAACTTTTAAATACTCTAACGAGTAAATGCATTACCTGAGGTACAATAGGAGACCGCTGTCAGTATCTTGACCAGTGAGAGCCATCATCATGATATACAGAATAAGCTGGCCCCTGTGTTCTATTGAAAATGAAGGTTTGCCTGTTTTAATTTCTAAAGGCATAATTTTCTTTCTTGAATGTTTTTTCACCTCTGCAGTGACATCTATTTTTCCCTTCATGCCTAACGCAGGAAGCCATACGTTTTCCTCTATATCACAAATACGACTAATTTGGCCATCAAAGTTATTTTGGATATCACTTATTCTTTGCTGCTTCTCATCTATCAATATTATAATTTTTTATTAAAGAACAACAACAAAATGTGCATCAACTTTTTTACCTTTCAGATAATGTTGAATAAATTCATATATTTTTGGGATGAATGGAAGTATCTGTTGCCTGCATGCATCAAATGTTATTTCTGACGCATAAAGCAGACTGCTTGTTTCTTTTGATAGCAATATATCATTCATTAAGTTTGCAATATCTGTTATTTTCTGAACATTTTTAACTATTGCCTGTAATAACAAAATATGATACTTAGAAATGTAAAAAAGTATTAAAAACTAACAATAGAAATGTAAAAGTGTACTTACACGTTGTGTTACTTGATGGACTATAATTCCTATAACAAGTGGAGATGCATCTCCCTTTTGATATGGTAAACTTTCTATTTTCCTAAATTTTTCCATTAAAACAGATTTCCTTCTACAGAATGTAGCTGTTGCTACAGTTGTGCCCGATATTAATAGGTCCGGATTATTTACAAGATAACCATTGTTATTGTCAATTATCCATTTACCAGAAACTTTAACAGCTTGTACTGCTACAACATCACCCTTTCGCACAATAGATTTTTGCCTAAAAATCAATTTGAAGTATCGTATTAAATATCAAATTCCAATTGTAATAAGACAAATATTTTTCTTACCAAAATCCGGAACAAACAATTTTATTCTCTGCACCCAAATGTTTTTGTGTCACAGTTAATATCATATTATTACCTTCCATTTCTACTTCAATAACTTCGCACCTTTGTAATGTATTAAAGTTTATGTGACTATCTATGGACCATTCATCGCCAAAACTAAAATCACTAAAATCATTTACATCAATTATTTGACATTCTTTTTCCATGTTATTATGTATAGGTTTATTTATGGAATCTGTTCTATGTTCTTTTGGTGGGTGAGATTTATTACGATTATTGTCCTCCTTTTGTATGGTTTCTTTTGTTTGACACGGTATAGTTTTATTATTCTCCAGATCTATATTTTCCTTGTACTCGATTATGGCTACGTCATCCCACACAGTTGGAATTATATTTAAGGCATTCAAATTAGAATCATCTGTATGTGTACGATTTTGTCTTTGTTTACTCGGCGGATCATATAATCTACAACTACTATCATACTTTGTACTTTTTGTCTGCAATGATTCTAGATCATTTGATGACTTTCGCTTTCTACAGTTTTCTTCACTTATCGCTTCAAGAGATTTATTAGCATCAGTTTTAGTAAAAAAATGCGATATTTTTGTCTGAATCCGTTTTACATTCTCGGGTAAATTAGGCTACAAAAATAAATTACATATACGATACCTACATACAATAATAATTAAAAATTTCCACATAGAGTAGTATGCGCAATAAACGAACATTGTTGAATAAACACTTCGTTAACAGTTCATTATTGCATTTATTATTTATTTATTATTCTTTTTTATTACCTTTTTACAATCAGCTTTCTTCATTTTATGTTAAGTCTTTGATAACTTTCGTTTGAAAAGGCAAAATGTATATTTTAAAAATCGCCGATCTTCCGATAAAAATGCTAAACCCGGTAAAATGAATTGCACGGCATGCAAAAATAATACTAATGTATATTTTTGTAATAATTAATAACAGTAAAGAACATATATGTGTGTATATGTAGGTAAACTAGATGGTTATAGAAAAATATTTTAACTGCGTTTCCCTTTGTTTAAAGAAAAGGTCCGATGGCGTCTTCGACTTCTTTGTTACTCGACTTCTTACGATTTCGTTAAGCGGGAAAATCCTGCGCTATTCAAATGCGCACTACTTACAGAAATGCTCTGACGTAAGCAATAGATATCGATATCGATATCGATATAGATAGATGCAATAGATATCGATAGTTTGTTTACCAGCATCCTAAGCTAATGTCACGTTATTAATTTGCTATCTTTTTCATCTGTGTGATGAATACAGTGATCTTTTAAATATTTCTTATATTTTATTAAGTATTATTATCCATACACATTGTACAATGTACAATATAAATTTATAATACTAAATGTAATAATGCTAAATATCACGATTCGGTTGACTTCTGCAAATTACTGAGATACGTCTACCTTTTGGTATATGTTGCCCTTCAAAATATGATTTCTCATTTTTTAAAATTTCGTGGTTATAGTTATATCTCGCCGCTCCACTATAAAAAAAGGATAGTAAACAATAAAACAATTTGTATTTACAAAAAACCCTTAGCCTTACCTCATTATATACAAAGATCTTCTTGATAATAAGAAATCTTTATATAGCGTTTTGTTATCAATCATTTGTAGTCTCATTACACTATCGGTTAACAAACTTAAACCAGCGATAATTTCACCACAAAACTGTATGAAAGATAATGATAAAAAGTTATAGTTTGATTAAGTTGTGTTACTTATCAGTGTTATGATTTACAAGCGAAATAAATACTTTGACACTGTCAACGTGAGGTTTTATCCATCCATCTGGTGCTAGATCTAAAACGTGTATTAATGGAATTTGAGACATTCCTTTAGGAAATGCTGTCTGTTGAATTTTGTTTATTATCTTCTTGTTCTTTTCATTCCATTTACTTCTTTCTGTCTCTCTATAACTATGTATCGCCTACGATGATCAATTACAATAAATATAAACGGAATATAATTGCGATAACTTCACATTATACTAACATCGTCCCAATGTGATTGTTCGTATCGAAGTCTTCGCATGTAAGGATCAATTTCTTCCATTAAGGAGTTTTCTTCTTCAACTGTGACAAAGTTTGGAATAATTTGCATCGTATTAACAAGGTCCACCTTCCAATTCTCCAGATTGGTGTCTATCTTGTTACGTAAAATTTTCGTTCGTGTATAATACCTTAAATTAGTATAATTAATAGTTCCTTTTATGAAATAAATAAACAAATTTACTTTAACGTTCATCTTTTGCTATTTCTTTCCAATTAGGTTAGGAACAGAGAACCATAAAATTGATAATTCGAAGCGCAATTAATACTCATGCTATTAAATATAATATACGCCAAATTATTTATACATTTGAATATATATATATCTCGAAATAAATATAACTGTCTAAGAAATTAATAATATTAATGGACGAATAAATAGTTTTCGAACTATATTACAAGGGGTTTGGTTTGCTAGATACGGTACTGATATTCTGATTATTTTTTCATTCAAAAAAGATAGTAAAAAATATTTTGCACGTTTTATTAATGTTTAATACACAGAATACAAAAAATTATTAATGTAATATGAAATAGGTATTTAAAGATTAGAATAATTTATTTAAAATCAGTTAAAGTTTATTTGAATCGCATTTCATAGTATCACTTTCAGTTTTCATCAAACTATGTCTATGTACATTGTACTTCGTACAATTTCTTATAATAAAACCAGATCACTTCACGATAAATTTCAAGGTTAGAAGTTTGTATCACGAATGTTAATATTTAAGATTGATATGAACATTTTAAGTCATGGTTTCGACGGAGATTAAAGACGCATTAGCTACGACGGCCTCGATTTGCACAGTTTTGCAATTTTTAGCCGGTGTGTAAGTAAAAAATATGAGTTTCTGCTGTTGTGTTCACTTCAATTCAAGAAATTTCAAATATGATTACTTCTATGCGTTTTGTTTACACAAACATACCTCTACATCTGTATAAGATTGCAAACTACCATGTAACAATTTTAATAAGAATAAAAAATTATTTTTAATAACAATAAAACAATACATGATCAGGGAATCTAATCTTTCCGAGACATTTGTTATATTTTAGTAGAAAGTTGTTCAATGTACAGCCAGAAAATTATAAAAATATGTTTTAGGCTCGTATGTAAGAAGATTATTAAAAATGGCACAACAGGAAATAATTCAGCATTGGCATTTGTAACATGTTATACATCGTAAGTGTTACATTTCTTTATGTTCTAACTTGTGCATATCTTATTGCTTTATGGACAATTGTTACCTTCTTGTACAATATGTTACAGATGTCTCTTGTGGATGAGATATGGTATGCTGATCGAAGATCGGTTTATATTGTTAGTGAACTTATTTGGAACTATACTTCAAGCATCTTACGTTTATATCTTCATTCTATATAGTGTACAAAGGGTTAAAACTATAAGGCAAATAGCTGCGGCAACGTGTTTCCTTGCTATTGTATATTTTTATAGTTTCTATGAGGAAGACAGAGTATTAGTTACAAAGTATGTTGGTTTCCTTAGCTGTACAGTAACAGTATTGTTCTTTGCATCTCCATTAATGATGCTGGTAAGATTCATAGCATTTGTTAAATTGATAGTTGAAACAAGAAATGATTAAATAATATCTTTTTTAGGCGCACGTGGTGAAAGTTAAAAGTACAGAAAGTTTACCATTTCCCATCATCATGGCCTCTTTAATAGTTTCTTGTCAATGGTTCACGTACGGCTACCTTCTTGACGATCATTTCATACAAATACCAAATTTCTTTGGCTGTGTGTTGTCTGCGTTTCAACTATGTTTCTTTTTAGTTTATCGTAACGATCAGTCAGATGGGTCTCAATTAATATAATATCAAATTGAGAGTTATCGTGCACGAAAGAATTTAATATATGGTTCTTAACGTATTAACGTATATTGATGTATAATTTGAAACACATGATTTTTGTGCTACTAAGAGGAAATATATTTTTCAAAACAATCGATAGACTTTAATTGAAAAAATATTTTTGAAATTGAATTACTTTCCGCCAAAGGTAATTCCACGATTTCCCGCAGTGTAGCTATATAGACAATGCAATTGGTATCGAGAATTTCCCTAGGCGGAAAAATAAAAATTGACGAATACATAGTTTTACAATGATTAAAGAATATTTCCATTTTTAATTTTACTTTCTATTTTAACATTTTGCAGAATAAATCGATCTCAAAATATTTTCTATAAAATATACAGACATTGATGTTTTCAATTTGATATTTTATTAATAGACGTACGATTATATCGACATTTATATTATTCATTCTCTCTAGCCCTCAATATTTTATTTTCTCTTTCTTCGTTACAAGTGCTAAAGACAAACAAATATCTTTTCATCGTATATTAAACCACAGGTATAAGTTGTTCATTTGAATTGCGTAGTAGTTACAGATCTTCAAAGTAGCAGCAAAAAAATATTAATTGATCGACAAAAATATATCGCTGTTGTTAAAAAATATCAGCATTTCGCATTATCGGTGCTAAAATCGAACAACCTATTCATCTTTTCTTATGCGGACTGTTTTAGAAACGGAAATTGAGTGGAATTTTCCAGAGATTTTTGAAAGTCGATAGAGTTCCGGTGGGCAAGCCAGTTGGCAGTACTGTTAGCTCGACGAGAGGAGAGAAAGAGGTGTGGTGTTGCGTGACTGACTGCGAGGCCGAGCGTGTGTGTTTGTTGTGTTGTACGCGAAATTTTTATTCTCCTTTTGGGAAAGGGAAACGTTCGCTTTTTTTCCGGGAGAGACATCGTACGTTTCGAAGGAAAAATCATGTCGTCGTACATCCAGGTTGCCGAGGACGAGGGCGACGAGCCGATTGAATTGCCGACAGAGGACGATAGCACACTTTTATTGACTACCGTTACCGCCCAGTTTCCTGGAACATGCGGCCTGAAATATCGCAATCCTGAGTCCCGGACGATGCGCGGCATACGTCTCGTTGACGGACGTCTTCATCCGCCGGAAAATGGATGGGGCAAGGCGATTTACTTTTGTGTCTTTCCAAAAGGTGCTTATTTCACTCCAAATCATGTTCTTTTCTTCTCTCACCATCGCCAACCCACCTCCTCTCCACCCCTGAAAATGTACTAACGCCATGATATAAGATCAAGTACACCACGCTTTTTGTGTATCGATTTGACACGAGTCTTGTGTTATTTCGAGACACGAATCACTCAATTAAGCGTGGATTTATATTTCATTTAATGCGACTCCGATTTTTTTTTTTTTTTTTTTTATTTTCCAACATAGGCTCGATATTCTATTTTTGCCGTCACCTAATGATGTGACGCGTGAGACTTTTCATCGATTATTCGGCTAGGAACTTTATACATCACCAATACTTGATCTTTAATAATTCCTACCTAAATATTTTTATTATAGTCGTTTTATACTTGTCTACCTTCCTTTTTTTATCGTTTATTTTGAAGTCCAGTACATGTGTTTGTGTTTATTACTCTTGTTTGTGCTCCTGAATTTTCGAATTCACTTTCTTCCCGATCGATTAACTTTTTTATTTAGTGTTCATGTTTAAAAAAAAAAAAGAAAGAATGGAATCTACCGTTATCAATGCATGATTTGTTTATCGATACTTTAGAATATGGAAAAGATTGGAAATTTATTAATAAAACTTTGATAGAAATAATTTTGGACTTAACATAAGCACATGTTAATATTCAACTGAATGAAATAACAGTCATGAGATCTAAATAGATTGTAAAATAAGTTTACATAACGATATTTTTGAGTTGCAATTTTAATAATATCTATAAATGAACCATCTATTTTTAACAACTAAAATTTGTTTGCATCTATATGAGCTTGTGTTTGTACATGTATATATATATGTATATACACGTATAAGACCAACATAGATGCAAACTAGAATGTTTAATGAAAACTTAACAATATAATGTATATATTACACACATGCACACATATAAAAAGACACCTACACGATATGACACAATTTTTTTTTATTTTTTGAACAATAATCGTTTGTACTGGATTTCTCTGTGTACTTCCATTTTTCTTGTTCTTTTTTTTTTATTATTATTTTTATCGCAGTTACATTTGTTTTTCTCTCTCTCTTACTGTAATATGTGTGTGTGTACATATATACACACACACACATACACACACACATGTAGAATCTTTTTAATGAGACTTGCATTTTTTCAAACGAGGTTTCTAGTAAAATGAAAAAAAAGTTAGTAGACATGAACACTTATATCTTTTCAGAGAACAAACGTAAATCTGATGACAATTTGGAAAATTCCACAGCTAAGACTAAAAGAATGGAAACAAAGTTGCGTTGCACAGACTTGATCGTACTTGGTTTACCATGGAAAACTACCGAGCAGAACTTGCGAGAGTATTTCGAAACATTCGGAGAAGTACTCATGGCACAGGTGAGTTTTACCAAATTTTTCTAACTAGAATCTTGCTTTTCTTTTTCTACTTTTCCAATTATGTTCATAAAGTTCCTAAATTAAATAACATTATTATTGTTGAAATTAGATTCTCTGGTTTTTTGGTCAGAAGTTTGCCGATTTACACGCTAAAGACTTACAGGCATAAAGGACTTTTCGTAGAATTAAAAATATTGATGATTGTTCGGCTGCCTCATTGATATAGAAATTATTTAATCGTAATACCTTGAATGTGTACTAATGGCAATTGAAATCTTGCTACAGGTAAAAAAAGATGCAAAGTCAGGACAAAGCAAAGGGTTTGGATTTATTAGATTTGGAAGTTATGAATCTCAATTAAGATGTCTTGCTCAGCGACATATGATAGATGGGCGATGGTGTGATGTCAAGGTTCCTAATAGTAAGGTAAGAGCGTCATTATGTTCATTGACAGACATTCGTAGTTCTTTCATTTAAACATCTTCGTATAGGTCTGAAATGTTTAGCTATTTAACAGTTGTTTAAGATCGAAAATACATGTATAGGATATTTGCACGTGAATCGTAGATCTGTACATTGTAGATCTATAAAACGAGCTACTTTAAACGATTCTCATGAAAGCTTAATAACGTCTATCCGAAATAATTTAATATGCACAAAAATTTGAGAAGTTCGATGAAATTTAATGAATTTTATCACGAAAATAAAAGTATTTTAAACTCGGAAATAAGAAAGTAAAGAAAAGAGATTAAATACTAAATAACGAATGGTGTTAAGAAAAAAGACAATCGAAATTTCCTTTTTTTCTTACTAAGTCTGATACAGATCTATGATGCGTGTAAGGAAACATTAGTCGAACTATAAACGACAGCGCGAATTATAAGAAAGTTAAGAGAATGATCAAGTAGCCTATGGCACGAACGCGGATACAGTACATCTTGCTTTAGAAATTCCTTTTTCTATTCCGAATCATTGCACAATGACTTTGAACGTCGTCTTTTATATTTATAATGTCTCTTGAGAAAAAGGTATACTCTGTGGTATAAATAGGTGAATGTGTAGTCGATTTAAGTGGAAAATTTATAAAGGAAACGTGACAAATGTGCGTGAATGTTACATGTGTGCTGTACGATGGGAAGTGAGAGAGTTTTTACCTTTTAAGAAAGTATGCTTGCGTGATCTTGTAAATAACATTGGTATGTTTGTGTCCTCCTTAAATAGTGTGAAATTTTCTCGTGTATGCTATGAATGAGAGATACCACTGTCAGACATTATTTTTTTTAACATTTACGTGATATAAGTTGAGAAACGCATAGCCAACAATTGATTTGTGCAAAAGCTCGAAGTGACAAGCATATTAGCAACAAGCAAAGCCGTTAGCTTACGAATTCGATTCTCCAGCACGTGGTTTCCAAAGAATTTTATGTACCGTGCAATCGTTAGCTTGCAGAAAAGATTATTTGAGACGAGAGATTTAGAGTGATCGAGAACCTTTGCTACTCGTGTCTAAAAAGTATGTTTTATATATAATGGGAGTGAATTTAAAATAATAATTGGTCGAGAGCACTGGTTAAATGTATAACTTCTTTGAAGTCGATAAACATTGTAATGGGTATGGCTTGCGTGATAGTGTGTGCATACCGATGATCTTGATCCAAATAATGCGGTGTGTCGTCTCTTAGTGAGCTCTGAATTTTGCGATGAAAGGCATACTTTCAAGTCGTTACTGGATCTAACCGTAAAATCTTTTCATTTAATTGTTTCCGATTTAACGAACGTGTTGTAAAATGTTAGTGACAAACAGTACGAAGAAATAGAATGTACAGTCCGTAGACGAATGAAAGACGCGTGATGCAAAAGATTCGTGTTGTTCCTTTACTACAGAGATTCTCGCAGTTCTCTTCAGTTAGCGCGTGTTTACGTGTCAGGCTGGAAACTTTATAATTGGTATGTGGTATGAGACACTTGAAAAAAAAAGAAAAGGAAAAGAAACCTCTTTTTTTTTTTTTTCTTTCTTTTAAATAAACATGTATGTTCATAGTGCGACAAATGAGCGAGAGTACGTATATATGTGTGTGATTCAAAAAATTATAATTAGATAAAAAATTGTATGTGATTGTCGAGGGCTTGGTGTATCTGGTTGCAGAATATTGATGGCTTAATGATGGCTCGTCAGTATGATACGAGCAAACACAATGAATGCTACCGCCCTATACCGGTTCATACGCCGAGTAGTCGACGGGTACCAGTGGCGAAACCGTATATCAACTTAAATACGCCCGAAGCGGCTAATACACCTAGGTACGATTCGGAGTACGATTATAAGACAACGCATTATCCGTCGTACCCGCCCAATTATCCGTACGACGATAACAATAAGTACAAGTACGAGGGCCAGAACTATAATGCCTACGAGAAACCTAGCTACCCGTCCTACGAGGATCCTGGGTACGATACACGTAATTACATGGTCCAGCATACTACCGCGGCTCCAACAAACCCTACCGCGTATCCGTCCGACCCGGAGTACACAAGATACACCAACTACGAGGGGCGTGCCGTGTACCCGGTTATGGAGAATCCGGAGTACACGGAGAAAGCTAGATACAATTACGGTTACGATCGAAATTATTACGAAGCGGACGGTCGTTATACGTCCGCGGATTGTAGATACACGCTGGATGTACGATATCCAGACGCTAGACACGCGGATAATCGAATCCCTGCTGATAGCAGAGAGGCTGAATGTAGATACCCGGTGGACAACCGTGATATAGACAGAAGATACGCGGTCGACGGTACCAGGGAACCGGACGGTAGATACGTTGTGGATAACAGGGAAGTAGATGCGAGATATTCACAGGACGGGAAGGAAGTGGACGCTAGGTTTGCAGATACAGCAAGATATCCGGCTAAAGAGAACTATTACGATCGTTATTACAAGCACCGTCCATCGAGGGATCACCATGTCTCGGACACGTCAAGATACTGATGAGTCTTGTTACTATCGTTAAATACACATGTCACGGTTCAACGGGAATAAAAAGATTTTCGCGGTTGGACCTTGCCGAGGCTCGGTCCGTCTTGCGCAAAGTACAATTCAGAGTTTTCATCCCGTTGTACTGATTTAAACGCGTGGTAGCAGTCGTCCATTAAGAAATAACAACGACGCTAAACAGAGACATTTCTTACTGGATGGTCCTCACCATGCGTTACCTAATTAGTAGAGTAGGATAAAAACTCTTAATTGTACTTTCGAGCGACAGAGAAGTTTGCAGTACGTATTTCCTTGTAATTAAAAATTAATAAACTCTTAATTGTTCTGATCAGACATTCAAGGATATTATGACTTAGCATTGTAAACAGTTGTCACTGTCAAAGTTTTTAAATGCACACCGTGTTCTTCTAAAAGAATTATTATTCTAATGTTTCACAAGCTTTTTAAAGCTAACTGCACCATGCAGTTACGAAACGTTGGTGTAATTCTTTTCTAAGGACAACTTTAACAGCGATAACTATCTTAATCGCTATGTACTTCGTATCTGTTCTTTTTTGATTTGTCTCGAGTTGACGAACGATCCATCGTACTTCTCAGCCGCTTATCCAAATGGTAATATGTAGAATACGCGGGGTTTCTCAATGGATATATGGAATAACGATGTATGTATCTTTGGTTGAGAGAAGCGATTTCATACGATACGATTAACTAGAAATATAAAAGGTACATATTCCCCTTGATTCGTGATTTCTGTTTTTGCAATTAGCAAAGCAAAAGAAAAAAGAAAAAAAAAGAAAAAAAAGTAAAATAAAAGAAAAAATTCGTTGTCTAATAATTAGTAATAGCTTCGAAATAACTCTACATTTTATCATCAACTATTGTGCTTATTCAGTTTAAGATAATGTAATATATACATAGCATGAAATTTTACATCGAATATATATATACACAGAAAAAGAGGACATTGTACAGAATTTGTGCATGGATTTTAAAGAGGCCGTAGTGCTTAAGTGTTATATACATACATATATATATATATATATACACGGAGATAAAAAAAAAAGCGTAAAAGTTGACCAGGCGACATCTTTTTTCTGAGATCGATAACATAGACATGTGTATAAAAAAAAAGTTTTCTATAAAACTTGTCGTTAGTGCAGATTAGCTTATACTCTTTAGTCTTTCTTTTTGCTGCTCTTTTTTATGGGAAACGACTGAATGTTCAATTTAGAGATTTTAACTATACAATATTTCGACCTATCAAACAACTCCGCACACAAATCTAAACCATAATAGATTTTTTTAAAACGTTTGATAAATGTAGCATAGTAACGGAAATGTGCACTGTACGCAAGTTTTACTGAGACAAAACAGAAACAAACAAAAAAAAAAAAAAAAAAGAAAAAAACATACCAAAACCTGTGAAAATCTGTTGTACATGATTGATTGATTGTGCGTTTGTGCGTAGGAGGGAATGATTCAGCAAGTACCCTGCAAGGTATTCGTGGGACGCTGTACAGAAGACCTAACCGCTGATGATCTGCGCGACTATTTCTCCAAATTTGGCGAAGTGACGGACGTGTTCATCCCAAAACCTTTCCGTGCATTTTCATTTGTTACTTTCTTAGATCCCGAGGTAGCCCAGTCCCTCTGCGGTGAGGATCACATTATTAAAGGAGTGTCCGTGCACGTATCGAACGCTGCACCAAAGTCCGAGGGAAACAATAAGAATTTCAATAACCAAGTGAACTCGAACATGCGCAGAGGCGCTCCTGGTCCCGTCGAGAATAACGTTCAGGGAAACTATCAGGGTAACAGATACATGGGCCATTCAGGTAACAATATGGGCCCAAACGGTTGGAACAATCCAGGTAACCGTGGGAATCTGGACATGCCGAATCTCCAAGCGCTTGGCATCACCGGTCAGAATAACGGCGGCGGCGGCGGCGGCGGTATGTCGAATCCATTGGCGATGGGAGGATTGAATTTGTCCGCGTTACCAGTCAACCCCGCTCTGGTCGCAGCTGCGCTGAACCAAGCATCTTGGGGGCTGATCGGTAACTTGCAGAATCAGGGAAACGATCAGGGCTATTCGAACCAGCCTGGCCCACCTGGCCAGCCGCCTTCAGGCAACAATAGTATCGGTAACAGTGGAAACTCTGGCTTTCTCAGTTGGATGAATCAAGGTGGTGGTGATGGTAATACTGGAAATCCTGGAACAGGTGGTCCAGGCCCGAATAATCCGAACGCGTCCCAAGGTGCTTGGCAGAATCATCCCGGGCAGCGTGATCAGAAATCGAACACCTTTCTCAAGTACGAATAAGCTGTGCGGCGGGAGAGAGGGTCCCCAGTGTAGTCGTCGGAAAGTGGTTAATCCGTTCCTTTCATCCTGATACACATTAACAACACCAGTGGCAACGGTCTAGGCAAGTGTGTTGTAGGTACAAACTAATCTTTTTTTCCTTTTCTCTCTTTTTTTTATTTTTATTTTTATTACTACTACTACTACTACTATTATTATAGTTTCCTCTTTTTTTTTCTTTTTTTTTTGTTAATTTCCATTTTTCATTCGTTAAAGAAAGAACCAAAGCCTCTGCCAAACGGAGAGGAACGGGTTCCATGATTTTCTGTTCGTTTCATTATGGAACGAACGGAAATAGGGAGAGAAAGAGAGAGAGAGAGAGAGAGAGAGAGAGAGAGAGAGAGAGAGAAAGAGAGAGAGAGGGAGAGAAATAGGATAATTTTCATTTTCCTCTTTTTTTTTTTGTATTTTGTTCACTTGATCATGATTACCATATAAGATATACTGTGCTCTGTAGAGAGAAATGTATGATGACCACCATGAAATTATTTCTTTTTGCACGTCACACGAGGAACGAACATAGTATTTCTAATATTCCTATATCTTTCACTTTCTTATCGGCTTATTCAGATACATATATCTATATATAAGCACAATTCCTCAAGTGCGTGTTTTAGAGAGGACGGATAGCTTCGATCATCTGAACCTGCATATATAACTGTGTATGATCTCATTTCAAGCGTGCGGTCTAAGCCAATTCAGAAGTAATTGCTATATTGAAATGATTATGATGATAATGCTGATATGGTTATGATGATGATGATAATGATGATGATTATATATATGCATACGTATATATATAAATATATATATATATAATACATGATGACTGTGAATGTGTCGTAGAAGAGGAAGAACGAGATTTATTGTAGCGGAGTACGTATATGTGCTTATGTTTATTTAACGTTTCGTGCCGTGTGTTTAATGTGTAACTGAGAATTAATTGAGGGGACTTGAACGCGTAGAATGAGTCCCATAGAGTTTCTGGAACGCGAGAGTATAAAGAGCTTTTCTTGATAGTTGAATGTGGGATATCAATCATCGATTTGGATCTTAATTTTGATGTTTTTGCTTCTCGCTGTATTGGTGGGGGCAATGCCATCGTTAATTTAATTTTATTCGAATCATTAAGAATCATAGACCTATTTGAATTTTACAACTGTGATCTAAACAAGACGAAATACCTGCGGCCGTGAGATTAAAGCAGAACGATCGATAAGAAGGTTTAAAGGAAAAAGACTAGCGTTTTTTTTTTTCTTTTTCTATTGAAATTATTGCATAATATATTTCTTATTAGGGAGACAATCTTAGATTTCTGTTCTGAAACAACGCGAAGATTCAGAGAGACAAATGGAAACTGCAACTTTGGAAATTACTTCCAATCACGTTTCAGTGCATTTATTTTGCGTTTCTTTGAACGAAATTTAGTCTTGTTTCGCGTTTATTTTTGCCACTATATTCACTCTTGTTTCCCGTTTCTTTCTTTTCTTTTTTTCGTTCTCACTCTTGTAATCTCTATTACAAGGTAAATATGAATATTTATACATATGCGTATATACAGAGTGCTCCACATTTTTCCGTACAAACGTTGTCAGTATGTTTTATAAGTGAAAAAGTATCCTGCCAAGTTTCTACGAAAAAATGTCGGCCACTTCGTATAAAAAAAAAATATATATATATCCTCTACGTATGCTATGTTTACTTCTTAATCGACAAGTTGAAATTTCAGAGGCCCATTCCTTCGTTCAGCGAACAATGCAACGTATTTTGCGATAAATGTAACGTTCGTTTATCTTTCTTTTTTTTTTCGTGTGTGAAGAACCAGGAATGTATGGAAGAGGATAAGTGTGAAAAATCGCATATGCATACAGATTGATCGCAGCTACCCGAGATAAAGAGAAATTTCCCATTCACCCTTCGAACGTGTTTCGCCTTAAAAGAGGAGAGAGGAGAAAAGCGAAGAAAAAAAGAAAACGTTTCTAGCGCGTGCATACGAACGATTTATGTGAGAAATGTGTTTTACATATTGGGTATGATAGGTGCGTAAAGAAAAAAAAACAAATTTCATTGATTGATTGCGTGTGAAAGATAGCGTTTGTAATCTTTTCGAGTTCTCATTTCTTCCTTTACGATTCACTGTAGAGACTCTGAAGTATTGCAAGTTTTTAGTACACTTTTACGAACGAGATAGGGAACCACTTGAAACGAAGAGTAGGTTTAAGAATTGAGAGTCGATTTGTTTATTTTCCAAAGATCACGATTAAACAGAAAAGAGAGAGAGAGAAATAATAAAAAAAGAGCAAAAGCAGACATTTCATTCACGTTGCACGAATTGTAGTCAATAAACTCTTGCTATAGATGAATTTTTAAAGAAAACGAACACAAAAGTAATTACAGCATTAATCGTACGCTGCATTGAAATTAATCTAGGTGGACTATTTCCAGATTCACCAATTATGAGTATTCATCATTAAAGGGATAAAAATGGATTCTTATACGAGAGATACACTCGCGCCGTTGTACCTTCTGTACATTTACATTGATCGTAGAATATTTTCTTACTTTGACGTGTATACAATTTTATCAATTTATTAGTCTGTAGCGTGAGTTCTGATGTGTTACACTATGCTTACTTGAGACTGTATAACGAAAAGAATCTTCTCAAAATGTTTAACCAAACACTCTGAACGCGTACTCCTAATTGTAAGATCAAACGAATGTTACGCGAACGTAAATCCATATAGATATTACGAGTTAGAGCTTTTGAAAATATAATAAAAGCAAGAAAGCTTCATCTGTACGCGTAACATTTGAACCGTGACCTCGCGAGCTTTGAAAAGGTCGCACGTCAGTTTTGTAATTAATGCGATTGCTCGTGTGCGTTACAGCGTTAGGCTACGCGGTAAAGCTAGACGCTGAATGTTGTACCGTTATCAGGTGCAAAACAGATATTTCTCCAAGCGATTATCAAATAGAAATAGATATAACGTTTGAAATGAAAGTGTAGCTTGATACGTACAGGCAGTGATATTTGCCATGTATCAACGAGGCTCGTGCGGTCACGATTTTAGTAGCGCTTGCGATTAGTAGTACCTGTCGGTTATGATTTGGTCAAATATTTGAAAGGCAGTTAAATTTTCGTCGCGCTTCCTAGAAGCGCGAAGAAAAAGGAAAAAAGAAGAAAAGAGCAATTCCTTGTATACGTTCAAAAGATCGTTGTTTCTCTTTTTTTCATGCTTTCATTTAAACGAATTAAGGAGATTGTTATTATTATTAATTGTCGATTAGATTGGATTGTTTTACCTCAACGTGTCTCTCTGTGTGTATGTGTGTGTATGGCGGTCGAATGTATTTGTTAATGGTCGTCTCAGAACTACAGGCATGAAAGATTCAATCGAGGATCGATTTTTGCTGTCTTACGATGACTAGCATTTGCGATACAAAAATAGCAAAAATTAATACCACGTGTTGATAATGTTGAGTGAATAGATATTAATAATTACGAGGCGAGCGGTAATTAGTTGCGAAAAATAAAGAAAATGGTAATAATGATATTTTATGGATGGGACACAGTCGTTTATTGAATGCCTGAATATATACTATATAGATAAACATATATATAGATATATATATTATACATATATAGATATATATATCTTTATTGAAATCCAGAATGTTTATACATAATGTAAAGAGAAAACATTAATGGAAAAGTGCGTTGAAGTTTATTTATTGACGTCCTGCTGTAAATGATAACCGAATATACAAAGACTGTAGTTTAAGACAACTTTTAACAGACATTAGAACCGTTTCTAGCTCATTACTAATAGCCGGCCGATCTATTTCAAATCGTTCGCTTATCACCACGAGAATATTGGTTAATATTCCTTTCTGATGGTTTGACATGAAACAAATTGATCGTGGCAATTAATATGCATAATTGCCTTTAAGAGAGTGAATGCAACTACTCTGTTAGTGTGGCCATTGTAAAAGTGATTCTTCATCGTATATACATATATTTATGAATCGGTTGGATCCAACTGTTGCTCAAAAGATGCCTTGGCGAAACGATTTGGAAATGATCTACGACAAGTGTGTAAATAATACGTAAGGAGCATTAATGTCGTTCGTGAACGTTTACAGAGTTTTGTTTGTAGACAGTTCTCCCTATTGTAAATTAATAATCGAGATTGTTTTTTTTTTTTTTTCTCAAACGAGGATACTGAAAGTGATGACGACCACGTACAACATCAAAACGTTTTGTCATGTGAGAATGTTATTTTGATAGGTGGCAGAGATTGATTCTTATTACAATAAGTTCATTACAGGATGATTAAAAACTGATACACTGGCAGTAGTTTATTTATATACATTCTTCAAACTCCTTCGCTGGACCATTTGTTAAATACCTGTTTCTGCGTTCGATCAATATTGAGCAATTCCAAACAAAAAAAAGAAATGTAACATGATTGGTCAAATATATTGCTGTATTCCGTTTGAAAAATGTGATTGTATGAAAGTATGCGTGAGATTGCTCGAACGAAGAACTATTTACTAATTTGCCCCCATTTTTTCAAGCCATCAAACATTTTTGTTGAGAAATTGTAAGTTCTACCATCTAGAATCAACAAACTTTACGTTAAACCAGGGAAATTTTTTTTATGCGTTAGACGATTATATATTCATATACAACCTTTCACACACGAATTTATTTCAGGCCTGCGATATTTTCTATATTTGAGTGCTAATGTGTATACTGTTACCTGTCACACGAGAATGGTCCACCCGCGAGAATGGAACCCGCACAGGTGTAAACACCTATTTTTTTAGCAGATTTATCGGCCTTAATTGAGAATTACAAGATTCGAGGAGCTGTATGCGATGCGTTACCCAAGTTTATCGTATCTCTGGACAATTTTCGACGTTTCAAGATCAAGATTCTTAATCTAGATAATCGAAACGAAGCTTACTTATAACGTAAAAAAGTTATATCGATATGTATCCTAATGATAAGCGAAGGAAGCATATTTGAAAGCTAAATTTGTATCTCATCATATTGTATATACAGAAATTGTAATCTTCTAACTGTAAGATGCATCAAAAAACTTGCATATTCCCATAAATATGTGAAATTGGAATGTTCTTCCAATTGGAGTCAAAGTTTATACATCGTTATATCTGGCTGAACAAAGAGAATCACATCGCTGATAAAACTATCGATGCTGATCGATGAAACAATGGAGGAACATTCCAGTGTAGGGAGAGAAGGTGATTGAAACGTTGAAAAGCGTAGGAAGAGATAGGAAAGCTTGGTGTGCTGCATCACACCGTACCGACAAGTACAAATTCCCAACCACGTGGATCATGTTTGTACACGTATATAAACTTAATTCCACATGTTACCACTTTGTCAAAGAACAAGAAGGAGAGAAGAGAATGAGTGAGTGGTTCCACCGCACGGAATCACAACGAGTGGAAGCATTTTGTGAGTTAACAGGTTACCGTCCAAACGATGAATGAACTTGATGATGATGATGATGATGGTGATGATGATGGTGATGATGATGATGATGATGATGATGATGGTGATGATGATGCTTCTGATGATGATGATGATGATGATGGTGATGATGGTAGGTGGTGGAGGTGATAGTGGTGATTATTTAATGATAGTGATGAGGATGTTGATGATGATAATGGTGATGAGGTTGAGGATGAGGATGAGGATGAGGATGAGGATGAATATGAATATGATGAGGATGAGGATGATAATGATGATGATGACTGGAAAGTAGACGACAGGCTAAACTTCGAAACAGGTGACTACGAATTGAAATTTATTTTTTATATATAGTGCCAATTTTTGGCGTTATCGCAAATTAAACGTGTTCACGCAAGATTTTCTTGATGCAAACGACGCTTCTCATTTTACTATAATGTCCCGCTATACTGTTTCGTCATGGGTGTCGACCATGTTGCCTAATTTCTTGTTTATTACAGTCCTAACATTTGATGATCTTAGTAAATAAAAATAAAAACGACAAGACAAATTAATTATTCATCTGCTTGTCTGCATTTATTAATTTATGTTCAGGAATTACTCTTACGGTTATTTACTGGTAAGAATATTTAGAGATTGATTTTATCATGATTGCACGTAGTACAAGTTGATTAGCAAGTTAGAAAAAACGAATGCATCAATTCCAACATGTATCTGCAAAAAGATGACTAAATATAACACTAATCAACTAAATTTAGCTTTTGCCAAGTAAACATCTTCAATTAACAAATATTACAATTATGTATTAATTGCTATTTATACTTTTTTTTAACAGTTCAGATGAATCGATATATAAACCTCCAAAAAGCTTGAATTGATATGTTACATATGGACAAGTGAGAAAAAAGACAGGGAAAAAGTATCATGTCAGTTTCATAAATATTGATGAAATGCAGAGCGGAAACCTAAATGAAATTTGTTTCTAAGTGAGCTTCATTTTTATCGTAAGCAACAGCCTCATCTAACATTATACAACAACTGGTGTTTTTATGGATAATATTAATTCCATACTATTTCTGTTTGTAGATGTTGCTTGCCGTTGAACCTGGCTGATTGTTGTCGAGCGTCCAACCAGTACCATCAAGGACTACAAGAAGTGACTTGGAAATATTCCTTGAATTGCTGGGCTCTTCTGATAGTTATATTGAAATTTATAAAATAAAAGGATACGAGGGTTTTATTTTCTAATCACTGATTGTATTTATGGCGTTTAAATAGATACATTTGTATCAACTTATTTGTATACTGAGAGGAAATCAAATGTTTAAAAAAATGGAAATTACTAAAACGATATTAAGAAAGTAATTAAAACTGGAAATACTGATTATATAAAAATACTTATAATATAGTATATTTTTATTTAAATTATTCTCTCTTAATATCAATTTACCAACTTATACTGTATATATGTTTAATAGCCTATACATCCAACACATTTCCTTTGTGGCAACTTATAAATATTAAATCGCCTGACAACCGAATGTTTTAAAAGTATAAATAGTAATTATAAAGAGTCCAAACGTTCTTGTACATTTGCATACATTTCAAATTCTTTTTCATTAGCTTATAAAAATGCAATGAATGGATTTCATAAAAAGATTGACCATTAAAATATATTTAAATAAAGAAGTGCAATAAATAGATGGCTATATAAATATAGCGTACCAAAGTTGAATTGGAATCACAATGTGTCAATAGTAAAGGTAATTGTTCAAACGTTCTATATAATAGTCCTATACACTAAATGAATATATTAATTTCAATTCAATACATTTTTTATTCGATACACTTTTATATTCTGACGTCATTTCCTTTTATGTTGAACAAACTTAATTGTACCTGATATGTTTCATGTTATATCTGGTGATATTGTCAAAAAAGTTTGTGCGTTTTCAAAATCGCTCGTTCCTATCTTAAATTGCTAGTTATTGTCGTCAATGTTAATTACACATAAGTGACCTCTTAACACAACGGTGACATTTTTGTACACGTGGTGTGCATGCCGCATTAATCTTAAGTATGATAAACACTACCTGTTCATCGATGTACGGATTATGTAAAGATAGAAATACCAAGTTTTTGTACTTTGAACGGTTACCTTTGAAAGGGGATAACCATAAGTACAACTACAAACATGAGACGTAGGTAAGGTCGGCGAATGAGGGAACTGGCCTCTAGTGAATTGAATGGAAATTTTGCTAATTTATCGATAGGTATAGCTGATTCATCAAACGACCGCCCCACCACCTGTTCACCTTAATGTCTATCTAAAGTCGAGACAGAAGAGTCGTGACCGTCGCGAAAGCCACTGAAATTATAGTTAATCTTTCGTAATAGAAAGAATGGCGCCAACGTTGAGTAAATTCGCGACCAGACGCACATTGGTTGGTGCTTGTGCGTTAACTGCGTTGTTGTGGATGTTAAAAAGAAGAAAGCGGAAACAGGTCACGAAGTACAGGTAAAAAGTTTTATGCGTTCATACACTCAACCTTGTCAGCTGTCCTCGCATTATATCGAGTACCTTACTTTGTTTAGCAAAAATGCCTGGCCTGCTAATGACATTCAGTATGTCATCAAAGAGGTAAGAGAAAGAGATTTTTCTTTAACTTTTGCATGAAAATGAAATCATGACTTTGTTGAAATCTGTTTATTCTGAGTCTCACACCACTGCGAGTCTTAACAATGCAGTTGTACCGGTTCTGATCATTTAACGTAACGCCTGAATTTTTATTCTTGTAGGAAAAGCCAAAAACGCCGAAGGCTTATGTCAACGCAAGGTTCTTTAAGCAACTATGGCAACTGCTCAAAGTTGGTATACCATCGATGACATCCGCGGAGTTTGGCTTTGTTCTGCTCATAGCTACCTCGCTTGTTGCAAGATCTCTCTGCGACATTTGGATGATAAATATAAGCACTTTGGTCGAACAGTACGTAACAACAAAAATATTTGGCTTATAGTTTTATGTTATAACTCTTGTATGTTAATCTGAAACATTTAGTCAATTTCATTTTACGTTTTTAGGTCAATTGTCAGCATGGATACAGTTTTATTTAAATCCCGCTTGCTTAAATTTCTGGCTGTGCTACCAGTAGTAAGTGAACAGATCTGATATATTAAATTAGTGCAAAAGTGCTGTTTAGTGATAGAATTTTGGAGCTATAGAGAGATATCGTACATCAATGATAGATGTATAAGCGATATCAAAATGTGTTTCAATATTCCTACTATCTAAAACTGACAGAACGTTTGCATTTACCTAAAAAAGAAGTTAGACAGGAGTATCTTCTGTAGATTAATAATGAAATCTGTTTGCTCTGACTGTTAAACAACTTTATTTTCTTATTAACTGGAAAAAGTTTTTGATACAATCATTTGTAATTATATTTATTTAGATATCTGTGGTGAACAATGTACTAAAGTACGCTATATATGAAATGAAGCTAAGATTACGTACAAATATTACACGAGATTTAATGGATCAGTATCTTAAGTAAGTAATATATCTTATTTTCTTTAATGATCTAATTTAATGTGTACTATAACTGATCATTTTTGTAGGGGTTTCACTTATTATAAAATGAGCAATTTGGATAGTCGTATAGCAAATCCAGATCAACTTTTAACTACCGATGTAGACAAATTTTGTGAAAGTTGCACAGAACTGTACAGTAACTTAACGAAACCAATGCTGGACATTGTTATTTATGTTTACAGACTCACAACTAATCTTAGTGGTAAAGTACGTGGGATATTTCATTACAAATTTTGCTGTAACATATTTATGATAATGCGTACTGGTGTTTGCAGACACCGTTGTTTATGCTTTCTTACCTCGTCCTTGCCGGTGCGATTATAACTCATCTTCGAAAACCAATCGGTGCTATGACCGTGAAAGAGCAGCGTCTCGAGGGTGAATTTCGTCATATTAATTCACGGTTAATCACCAATTCCGAGGAAATCGCATTTTACCAAGGAAACAATAGAGAGAAATTAACTTTGTTAGCTAGTTTCCACAAACTCGTAAGCTACCATTAAAAATATGTATATTTTTTTCAATATTGCACGCCAAATACTAAGTTGTGGTGTAAAAAATATTTCTTCACAGGTGACGCATCTACGCAAATGTTTAGAGTTTCGAACTTTTATAGGAATAATAGATAACTACATCGGCAAATGTAAGATATCAGAATCCAATATAATTTGTTAGTAACGAACGTACTATTTAATGTCTTATCTTCGATACAGATGTAGCGACCATAATCGGTTTCTACGCGGTGAGTATACCATTTTTCCAAAAGGACCATCCTGTCCTCTCGGGAAATGCCAATCATCGATACAAAAATTATTACACGTACGGTCGTATGTTAGTGAAATTGGCGGAGGCTATTGGCAGATTAATCTTAGCCGGCAGAGAAATGACACGGTTGGCAGGTTTCACTGCCAGAGTCATGGAGATAAAGGTTGTCCTGGACGACTTGAATGCTGGAAGATACCAAAGAACCATGATATCCGACTTCAAGGACGAGCCGATAGGGAGTCCTGGTGGAGGGAAAATAGTGAATAAAGATAACATTATAAAATTCGATCGCGTGCCTCTGATAACTCCCAACGGAGATATTCTTATCAGAGAATTATCATTCGAAGTCAAATCAGGCATGAACGTATTGGTTTGTGGGCCAAATGGTTGCGGAAAGAGTTCTTTGTTTAGAATTCTCGGAGAAGTAAGTCGTTACTGCTTAATTATATTCTACATCTATCAGCAAGTCGAGTAATAACAAATTCTTTAAACAGTTGTGGCCAGTTTGGAGCGGTACAGTTACCAAACCTCCACGAGGAAAGCTGTTTTACATTCCTCAACGCCCTTACATGACTTTGGGTACCTTGAGAGATCAGATAATTTATCCTCATACAAAGGCGGAAATGATGAGACGTGGACAGATGACGGACGAAGATTTGGAAAGGTTATTAGATTTAGTTCAATTGGGTCATCTATTAGAGAGGGAAAAGATATCTAATAGCGACGGAAGTTCGAAAGTTCAAAATTGGGACGTTGTCAACGACTGGATGGACGTTTTGTCCGGTGGTGAAAAGCAGCGTATAGCGGTACAATTCTTTCTCATAGCAGGAATATGGAACATGACGTACGATATATTATATTTTTAACATTAATTACGATAATTTTTATAGATGGCTCGACTCTTTTATCACAAACCACAGTTTGCAATTTTGGATGAGTGCACAAGTGCAGTTAGCGTCGACGTTGAAGACTCGATGTATTCGTATTGCAGAAAAGCAAATATCACATTGTTCACAGTATCGCATCGACGATCCCTTTGGAAGCATCACGAGGTTGGGAGAAAGTTAATTTAAATAATGTTTTTTGTTATCTAATTTATAATATTTATTTATTTATTTTCAGTATTACTTACAAATGGATGGACGAGGAAACTACGAGTTCAAAGTGATCGAGCCAGACACGGAAGAATTCGGATCGTGAATTTTCGTATCCTTTGCATTTGATAATACTTGCCACGATGCAAGGGATAGGAATGTTATGTTCGATTGATTTCGAATAATTTAAATGCGCGTTTGCAGTGTACAGCACCTCTGTATGTGATGTATGCGTATCTCTGTGTTAAAATCGCATAGATTCACGAATATTGTATTACCATATATATTGTATATTTTTATATATACTGTATTTTTATATACCGTATATTTTTATATCGTTGTCTTTTATATAAAAAAAAAAAAAAAAAGCAAAGCGAAAGACGGTAACGTGAAAGAATGGTAGTGTACACTGCACTATGTAGGCCTTAATACTATTGACTTGTTAAAAACAAAAAAAAAAAACAAAAATGACGTGTAATTTAAATGTTGTTGTCTTGGTACATGTTCTTCCAATATTGTTGAAGAAACGAACGCAAACTATGGGGGACATAGTTTTCTCGACATAAGATTAAGCTGTCGTCGAAGCAACGTATTTTTGATACTTAAATAGTTTTTTCAGGATCACATTACATAACACCGCTAAAAGTTAAAACGTATCACATATTTGCATTGCAAAGATTCTAATTAATTGGTATTTATGTACGCTCGTACATAAACGAAGTTATAGTTCAAATCATTTTGTATTTTAATGGTTAATGAGACTACTAATTGTGATTTGTTATGTGTAGATCACATCGAATAAGCATTGCCAGAGCGTATATTGGATTGCTGGACAATAAGAATATATATACAAAAAAAAAAAAAAAAAAAAAAATAAGAAATCGATGGTGAGAAAACAGTATTGCCAGATCCTCTATACTTCCCAAAAGTATTTTTATCGTGGGAAAAAATGTTTTACCAAGTACGCAATAATTCGTGTTGTTCAGTTTCGCTGCGATTGGTTGTTTGAATTTACCGCGTTTCGTTCGATCACATATGGCGTCCGCCCTAGCTGGCAGTCGCCATGTTCGTTGACCGTTGATCGGTCGGAGAAGCTCGGCCGGGTTTAGGAAGCTAGCAAAAGTCCGGGCTTGCTGGGTATTCAGTTGGCAGTCGCTAGTCGCGGGGTTTGTGCGGTCTAGGGCTCGTTTGCGGCGCGCGTGTGTTCGTGAGGGAGATAAGAATAAAGCGCGGAACACGTATATCTATAGGGTCACAATAAAAAGGAAGGAAGGAAAGAAAGGAATCGCATCGTGTACGTGTAGAATAGTGTCGAAAGAGCAGTGGTAATGGTCTAGAAGAACGGAAAAAGAAATCTGTTTTTTGAATATATACCCGTGAAATCGATCAAAACGGATACTGGGTCGTATACGTGGTTCAAGGGTCCGGTAAATTCTCCTTTCTTTTTTCTTCGCCCGAATTCGTCTCCGCCTTTCTCTCTATCTTCGTCCCTCCCTCTCTTTCTCCACCTATCACCGCCTATCTTTTGACTGTGCGGTTCGTCCCTGTTTTCTCGTCGCTGTTCGGTATCGTTGTTTCCCCCCGAGTTGTTCCTCGTGGCGTGCGCGTTCCCGAAGGCACCCGTGGCCGGACCTTCTGCGACACTGTGGTCGTACGACGCGGACGAGTGCATCTCGGCTAGGTAGGACGCCTGGAACACAGGTGCAGGTGCGGGTGCGTGTAATACATAGCCGTGTACGAGACGCGGGGACGTGGGTCGGAACAAAGTAGGTGCGCGCAGTCGTCGCCGACACGGTCCCGCTGGTGCCTGTAGTGTCGTGGCAGAATGGACGGTAGTATGGGTCCGCCGTCGGATGTGACGGCAATGGGCAGTGAGAACGACGAAGGATCGAAGGCACAGCGAGACACCACCGACAATACCAGCAATTCCTCTGCCCCGTCATCCGGCCCGGTAGCTTCCACGTATTCCACGATGCAACCTAACCAGCCAACGGAATATTGCGGTCAGGACTCGATAAGGGCCAGCTCCGTCTCTCCGCTCCCTACCACGACGACCACCTCCTCCTCGTTGTCGTCGTCGTCGTCCACCTCCTTAACGCCGCTGCCGCCACCGCAACCGGGGTGTGGCTGCGTCGCCACCACTGTCCTCGAACCGGACGAAATTACCATCAACATCACGCCGACCACCGGTGGACAATTTGACCTTGCCGTCGATCGCACGGACACCGTCGAGAACCTCAAGAAGATCATCTCGAAGAGGTTGAAGGTCGCGAAGGAACGCATTTGTTTACTACATCGTGAAAGGTTGGTAGATATATTCGAAATACGTGTAACGCCAATTACCGTTGACTCGCGTCAGTTGCTTTCTATCGTAAACATTATCCCGATATTACAGTATCCCCGTCAAACGATTCTCTGCTTCGAGAACCTTTCAATGGGACGATGATTTTCGAATGAAAATCGCACCGTGGATATTCTGCCGATTCGTAAAAATCGCGATTACAATGGGAGAATAGAGAGGGCGGAAGCGTGTTCGAGTCATATGTTTTTAATTTACCGATAAGTCGATAACGTGTCGCGTGGTTGCGATCGATTTCGGTCGGATTTTCTCGCGGACCGGTCACGAAGGAGGAATTAGGCGTAGACCCTTGCCCCCTCCGTGCTTATCTTCGTTAAAAAAGAAGAGAAAAAGGAGAGAGAAAAAAACTGGTAGGTGAACGTCTGTGTGCGTGTATGGTTGGTATCGTGCCTGCGTGTGTACGATGACGACGACGTACATGGAAAGGCGCAAGGAAGAGGGAAAACCGCATCAACGCAATGAAAGAAAAAGAGAGAGTAGGCATAATATTCGTAGGCGTCGTGGGGGCCGCCGCACGGACTGATCCTCCTCCGTACGAGCACGCGAGAGAAACATGGTGGAGAGGAAGGTTGGCATACTATAGACTCCCGGGAGTAGGAGGAGGTGGAGGTGGTGTAGTAGGTAGAATATCTCGGGAATCGCGTTTTCGTAAAGTGGAACGGTGACAGCCCTGTGCAGTGAGAGGTAGACGAAGAAAGAGAAACAGTTGGACGGAAAGGACGACGGCGGCGGCTGGCTATTCCCGTACGCGATACATCGTTGGAATTTTCTCTGTTTCTCTTTGTATCCTTCTTTCTTCGGCCTCTCCTCCGCGCCCTATCTTTCGGTCTCTCGTATCTGGGCGCAGGTAATGGATATTCGATTCTTCTACTGCGATTCTTTAAGCAATCGTTATCGAAGGAATATCTTCGAGTAGCATACCGGTTTCGAATTTACCGATCCGTTATGATATTCGTGGACCGTGTGAGTGTACATTCATTTTCGTTCGTGACATTTTGAAATTTCAAATTTCGACGTAACCGTAGGTGGTATGTGTAACGGCGCAACGGTCGGAGCAACATTTTTTCTGTTTTCTATGCAAAGTTCCCATCTTGTAGAACGTATGCCCATCGCTACTTGTTCCCTCATGCCTGCCGGGCCAGTTTCACAGGCACAGGTAGCACACGCCGGTTCTTCCTCGCTGCGTATTTTAATGCGTGTGCGAGCTTGCCTCTCCCATCGTGTCGGTGTGAACGCGACACGTGCACATGGCTAGCCGTTCGTTCGTCTTACGTCCTGTTTGTCTCTTTCTCTGTTTCGTTTCACAGCTCCTTGGAGACGCATGCGTATCGTATTAAACGCAGAACTATGGACCTGCGTTTAATTTACTTATAGTAGCGTTACTTCTTTTTTTTTTTTGCTAAACCGTCGAATTGCTCACCGATACTCTGCTACGTTTCATTCTTCGTCGGTATCGTTTTATGAAACTAGATCGTTAACTGGCTTTGTACTGTTACTTTGTACCACGTGGATCGTTGAAGGCCCGTAATCTACATTAGAAATAAAATCACTTTAATCGCAGTTGCTCGCTTTTAAATTTGTTTTAGGAGCTTTACTATTGCAGGCTTTTTGCACGAAGAAGGTTACGTCTGCTTCTGGTCAGATGCGACTTGGGTCACGTAAAAAACAAGTCTCAAGGTGCAATGCAACCTTACCTTAACTGTTTTGTGCCACTATTAAGCGTGTGTCATCGGGAGTTGCATACCTGTTAGTCATCCTCGTTGCTCGTACAAGGATAGAACTTTTCTGTCCAATTACTTTTATCATTGAGAATCAGTGATTTAAGAATCTTCCGTTAGTATAGCTGAAAACCTGTATTTGCATTTAATACGTGATATGTTTTTATAAATACATAGTAAAATAGGTTTTTCTCTCACAGATATGTACACACACATAGAGAGAGAGAGAGAGAGAGAGGGAGTAAGGGAGTACATCAGCAATGCTGGAAAGTTACACATCAGTTTTATGATCTCCGAGTAATCAAACAAAGAACAATATTTGTTTCATTATTATCAACAAGAGTATTCTTTTATTCTCTTACCTTGCACTTATATACATATACTTCCTAAGATTTAAATGTATGTAATGTATTCTTAGCATCATTGATGTAGCGCGCGCTTTTTTCTTTCTCATTCATGTCGGTCCGCGCTAGAAATATACCGCCCAGTGTTTCGATTTTTCACTACATGCTCTGTGCTTTACCATAGCGAATGTTCTGCGTGACGTGTCTTGCGAAATGGTATTCACTTATCCGTTGTCAAATAGTCGATGTTTTTCGTCGCTCTGAAACCGATAACCTTCTCAGAAGGCGAATGTAAACCTATCGCTGATGCGCGTATTGTTCGATGCGTGTCATCCACTTCGACGTTTCGTTAATTAAATGGATTCTAATAATTCAAAAGAATTCATAAGTAGTTCTTACGAGGTTGTAAGTAAAATAGATTGTTTTTTTACCGTTGTTACGTTGAGATGTGTTTGGAAAAGGTTTCGGTGAGAGACGGTTGTAAAAGGGCATAAAGAGATCAAAGACGCGATCCTACCAGTATCTTCTCCAAAACCGTTAAGCCCATCGCAGTCCGTGCGAGTGGCGCCAGGATCGCCAGGATCCGCCACCCTCGTACTTCCGTTTCCAATACTGATCAATCGGTAGATGTCTCTGTTCTAAATCAATTTATCAACCGGAAATTCGATTCTATGTAAAAGCATTGCTCCCATAGGGTAAAATTGATTAAGGTTCGCCTTAAATCACATTTTCGCGTCTATACAGTTTACATAGCGATTTCTTCGTAAAGGAATAAGCTACAGAAATAACGCTTGATAATTTCGTGGAACTTGTATGCATTTGCTGAATCAAAGTCGATTACACGAACGCTGACGAAGGAATGTCAGTGATTTTCGCAATCAATTCTGCGACTAGTTAATACTTTCGAATGTACGTACACTTTGACAAGACGCTATATCGATAACGAGAAGACATGTTGATCGAAAACGTGTCGCATGATAAATTTACTTTGTTCTTATCGGAAGAAGCGTTGCTAATAAATTTCAATCGGGCGTTACCCTGTGTTGTATAATCCTCAGTGTCGCAGTTACGGGTATAACAATGGCGTAACGTCAAACAGGTCATCGCTGTTAGCTAAGCTCTAACGAATTGTCTAGATGTACTTTTTTATTTTTCGATGACAACAAAATTCGAATGAAACACGTATAATTTAAATTCATTCTACGTGATAAAGTCGGAAAATGAAAGTTAAGGTTAAAGGTCAATGGCGTCGGCGTCTATGGATCTGTATCGAGTAGACGCGCGTTCTAATAAATGGATAAGGAAAAGAGGGAGGGATAACGATGGATAGACACGAGAATCATCTCGAATCCTTCCTGTTACTAATACTAGATACTTTTAATTTACGAAGGTTCGAATCTGTTTTTGATTAAGAACGATGTGGCGTAGGAAGTTGCACAATGGAGACTTCCGCGACATTCCCAGTTAATATCAATTCCTCGTACGCTATTTGCGTCTTCTCTGGTTGTCTACTGTTGCGATAATGCGGCTTATCGGATTGCCTAATCTCTCAGATCGTGCCGCATCGTTATCAACATTTTTTCCCCTCGCTGTCAATACGATGATTAACACCAATGTCACCGAGGTTTTTTAAGCGTTGACGTTGTCATTTACGTAATCAGGTAGCCTGTTAGTATTTCTATGCGTATTGTCATAATCGATGGTCTATTCGCATAATTGTAGATTTTGCGATGACCAATGGCAGGTGGAAGTGTTCCCCAATAATAATCGAGTAAGCCTTATACGTCGTAAAGACGGATTTCCATGGAAGATAGTTTGACCATGGACAAATCATTATCCAGAGGGGCCACCCGTGGATGAAATGACAATCGTGTTTTACGCGATAAGAGGTAACGCCTGTCATACCAGAGTTGGACGCTATTATCAGGAGACACGTCATAGATTACAATACTCGTGCGTTAACGCGTTTCACAATTTTTCATGACCGTTTCATTGCTTAGTCGAACAAAAGTCGAATGACGTTCCGAAATTTTTGTTTTAGACAATTATGCGAGGGGACGCTGGAGGAAAATCGTTTACAAGATGGCAGTCGACTCACGTTACTGCCAAGCGTAGAAACCGGCCTATTGGTAAGTCAATCGCATGTTTTTCTTTTATTTTACGTTAAAAACTTAATTCAGTCGTTCCGATTACAATATAATAACTTATCATTTTCAATTCTTTCCGTTTTTTAATATGTTTTGACATAATCAGGACCTAAATTGGTTATAAGGTATGATTAATTGGAAATAGCCTAGCCTGGAAATACCTTGAAACGTGTCCTCGGTGGATGTTCGCGCTTAGAGTTTGGATTTCCTAGGACTCGTGTTCGAGAAGCGTTCATTCTTTCCTGCCCCGCATATGATCTGTGGAAGAGGAGTTCTCCTAGAAAACGGAAAAATTGCGCAGAGTTGCAATCCGGACAAACGCCGTTAACTCTGCTCGCGTATCATCGGGTCACTTGGTTTCTCGGTCACAGTATCGTCAGCGTCTTATTTTCCGGTAGTATTGCGTCAAATTTTCCTTGGCTGGTCCTTAAACTTTCTCCCGACACCTCGAAGGTATACTCTATCAGTTTTTTAAGTCCACCAATTACAATCCTTTCACAGCCCTAGAGCTGAGTCTTGTGCGAACTCAATCGACTCGTATAATCAATCTCTCATTCGTCTTACGATTTTATCTTTCAGTTCCCAACGTGTCCCTTCCATCTCCACCTATCCAGAAAGGAGAACGTGTTCCTACGGATGCTCCTTAGCCGTCGTTTCCATGAGAACGAAGTCAGAAGAATCCAACCTAACCATCTTCGCGTTAGATTGTTCGATTTGAATCGATAAACACGGAGCGAGCTGGTCCGTGCAGAGAAACCCGGGTGCACGCGCGCATACACAAAGGATATATACGGTCTTTCTCTCTCATTGAAAGAGTCTTTAGACCTGCGAGTTCGAGGCGCTGGCAACAGCGCCGGCACACAGGTCCTTATCGCGACCGAGACTCGTTCGCATGGCTGTCAAGGGGACCGCCCGCTCGAGTCTCGGTCACCCGCAGTCAATTTTAAAGTGCGCTCGTGTGTAGGGTATATAGTTATGCGTGTGCATGGAGCCATGCTTCGGCCACGATCACCTCTACACACACGTACACACGCACGCGCGTTTCGTTCTTTCGTGGGTGGTTACGAAGAAACGGGGCGAGACCTACGCTGGTTTCGCACGACATAGTTGGCTAGCCTGATCGGTTCTCCTCTGTGTAAGAATGCCTCTCCTCGATCGACACGCATCTTTGCTTTTCTTATTCTTGCCCCTCTATATGACTACCAGGAGAGTCTCTCTGTACCGCACAGTCTCTCCGTACCAAATCTATGGCAGTACAGAAGAACATGGTACTACGTGGCTGCGCCACCACATGTAAAAACGTAGTACTACGTTAACAGTTCATTCATAAGCGCGTAGCAACGGTTCTTGACCTTTAATCGCAAAAAAAATGCCACGTATCGGGGAGGTTCTCAACCTTTAAGACGTTAGCATTACACGAATACACGCAAGTTTGTATTTGGATTTTGATTAAAAGTAACACCAGCTTCGTAGAGGCACGTAGACTCTCCTTGGGTTAGAGGATAAAAGGCGAAATCGATCACAGAGCGTGGGAGGGAGAGACATTCACCCTGTAGTTGGTCCGCGTGGTATTAAGACTCTGCGCTAAACAGGTTCAAAGTTTGATAAAGGCGACTCCGGTGGTAATATGCCTGCTCGGACCAGAGGAGAGATTTTATCGATCGGCTATGGAAATTTTGCTGAACAGTTAGAAGCCTCTCCAGCGTTTTTGCCTTTAATTCCGGGGGAACGCGTTCAGGAATGGTATTAAATGATAATTAGGGTGCCGCGCGTTAGGACACGAGTTTGATGTATCGTTTCTGCAGCTGGCTCGCGTTAATTATCGCGAATATTGCTAAGCGAGGGTGGTAAGACAACAGATCGCGTTGTCGCAGCTTAAACGAGCCGAATTATGCCGCTTTGAATAAGGAAAACCGTAAGAATGCGATGATGTCACGATCGTTCCTCCTTCGTTCCATTCTATATGATAGAAAGAAGAGTCATAAGGTCACCTTGCGACTCGACTTTATCGTTCAGTCACCAGATAGTCGTAACTCATTCGGTTTGCAATATTGCAGTCGTACATTTTCCTTATTCGCGAGGTTAAGAAACAAATTTTCCTCTCGGTTAAGTTTCTTGAACATCGTAGCGATATTATACACGCCTTTTGGAAAGCCATCCCGACGTAGCGCTTGCATACATTAAAAGAAAGGCGAAGTCTGATTGCGATGTACAATTAGAGCGCAAATAATCGTAAATTCCAACTGAACGCAAACTATTTATTCGCTGATATTGTTGTACAGCATATTTTTATATACTCTAATCGAGACCTTTTGTATTTCAAACGTATCCGAAGGAGATTAAATCGGTTTATACGTGTAAGTGATGTTTGCGGACGGGAATGCCGATATACTACGTATTAACGTAATTCGCCGTGTACGTCCTACTTCGCGTCTCTACTAGGTATATCCAGTTGACACGTGGTGCGAGTAGATCGTGAATCGTAAACGTTTCTCGTGCACCCGTGCTCCCCCTACTACAGACTGCTGCAGCCGCAGCTCCCTTTCCGAGAGCGTACGCTTATTTTTTCCTTATCCTGCAACAACGAACCCACCATCGGCCAGACAGACGTGCCCTAGCGACACATCGCGGAGGGGGGAAGGTGCCAGGCAACCCTGGAGGGGCGTCAGACACGGGTATTTACGATTCACGGTGTATATATACGTTTCTGGCCTGACAGCAGGTTGCGCTTCGAGCGTGGCGCCATCCGTTTCCTCGACGGTCGTCACGGCACTCACGCCGCTCTTCTGCGGTTCTTCGTCGGGAGTTCTCGAATCTATGTGCCGACTACGCTTGCGAACCACGGTGATCCCAAATCCCTAATAATAACTAGTCGTAAACAAATCCTTACAACTTAAGTAGGAAGTTAAGTAGTCATCATATACGATTATGAATGACTTTACAAAATGTGGCATGTAACACTTTTTAGCTTTATAAACTGATTAAGTATTTAAGCCACCATGGAAAGAAATGTATCTGTACATTTACATTCTCATTCGAATCGAGAATCGTTTGCCTTTGATCTTTCTTGGTAAATGTAGTAGCGTTTTAATAATTAATCGATTAATTCAGGTTTTCAGTCGATGGATATTCTCGACAAAGAAGAAAGTGTTACATGCTCGTTGCGGTGTTGATCCAGGGTCCATTCGTCCAAGTCCAGATTTCCCGCGGGACGAATGCGAGCAAATCGAATTACCGAATATGCGATGACCGTCAGTGAAAGGAAGTCCGTTAGGTGTACCGAGGGATGCCTAGCTGTGCCCGTCTAGGGTCTGAGCCGCGGTTCCGCGAGGTTTCCTCTCTTCTGCAGGTCTTCTCGCGTTTCCATCTCTCGTCGTGGACTCATCGATTCAACCTCATCTTCTTTGCCTGGATGAATAGGCCGTGCGACGCGTTGGAAGAAAAAGAAAAAAGTTATCGATGCGGTTCGGAAGCAGGAGCAGCTCCTAAAGGCTCGATAGGAAGATCTTTCTCAATCTTTGCCACGATTTTTCGATAGATAGATACCGGTAGGACGTCGAAGACGGTATAATCGCTTGGAAGAAGCCAGTACGCTCATAGGAAGGCAACGTATTAGGTTTTTAATCATTCAGACTGTGCTACGGATACAGCTTCTTTAATTTCTACGACTAAGACGATAGGAGACGTAACGGAAACGTAGGAGATTATGCTGGAGGATATAGAAAGTACTTAGTTCGGACTTGCGTATTGAAACGAGAGCCATAGAATTGGTCAAGCGGAGTTGGTTAATCTACAGGCGAGTTCTTGGTCGTATGGCTTCCTCTCTTCGACTCTTTGGAACGTTGCCTTTTATCCTGTAAAAGTATTTAATCACCGTTTAGCGGTAAACACTTGGTTCAATTGCGTCGCGCGTTTTTTTTTTTTTTTTTTTTACCGACAGGCTTGCTTTTCCATCATCTTTGTTTTTACTGCGAAAAGTATAAAATTCTGTATCTAGTAGCTGAAAGCTTTGATTAATATCGTGAAAAATGTTATCAGGCGCAACGACCGGAGCAGAGCGTTATGCAGGCGCTGGAAAGTCTAAACGACTCCCAGGTGAACGACTTCCTGTCCGGCAAAGCACCCCTGAATCTCACCATGCGATTAGGGGATCATATGATGTTGATCCAGCTGCAGTTATCCACGGTGACACCGGCTTCGCCAACTGCCAGTCAGTCGACCACCAACACCTCCGGTTTGGCCATCGGTGGAAACGGTTCGAACGGATCCAACTTGTCTACCAGCCACGTCTCTACTTCCCTGCAAAGTAGACGGTCCACGGTGTTAGCCGCGCGTTCCACCAGCAGCGCCTCGCCAACGGGCAATCAGTCGACCAGCAACACGTCGGGTCTGACCATCGGTGGAAATACCTCGAACGGATCCAATTTATCCACCAGCCACGTCGCTACCTCGCTGCAAAGTAGAAGATCCACCGTGTTAGCCGCGCGTTCCACCAGCAGCGCCTCGCCACCGGCCAATCAGTCGACCAGCAACACGTCCGGTTTAACCATCGGTGGAAACAATTCGAACGAATCCAACTTGTCCACCAGCCACGTCTCTACTTCGTTGCAAAGCAGACGGTCCACTGTGTTAGCCGCGCGTTCTACCACCTCGATGAAGTTACAAAATGGCATCTCGGCTGCGAGAGCCGCGAGGGCCGCGTTGATAAGCAGCCTGGCCTCGGCATTACACGCGCGCGCCTGTTGCAGCACCAGTCTCTCGACGGCAACTACGACGACCAGTCCCGTCTGCTCGAGTCGCGCTACGACAGCCTCCTCCGTTTCCTCCTCGTCCACCTACTCACCGATAAGTCCACCGCACTCATCCTTTTGCACAAGCCAAACGTCATCGGCTCGAACCGGCGGCAGCAACCATGGCTCAGCGTCGCCCAATGGTAACACGAACGCTTGTCAATCCTGCCTTCGATACCACCATCATTTCCACCATCATCATCACCATCATCACCACCATCACCACCACTCGAGGAACAAACCTAACAACGGCTTGCTCTCGTCCTTCGTGGAACACTTGCAACGATCTACCTCTACCGGACGCGGATGCGCGGAATCCATGTCCTACGACGCGATACCGCCGCGCAAGAAACTTTGCACCGCTCATCACCACGCCCAACAGTCCAGCAACGACATGGACTCCAGCAGGAGTAACGTCGCGGATGGGGACAACGGCCCGCAGAGCCCTACCTCTTCTTTAAACGAGCAGAACTTGAAGGCGGCGACTCTGGACACCAGGGCGTTAGCCGAAGCTTCTCGTAACTTGACGCAGAAACTAAAGCAGCTCTCCTCTGAGGTACTCACCTCGCGGGTCGACCTCGCAGAGGTATACATTATTACCGATGCCAGTTCCCCCTGTGTACCACTATTTCTTATATACTTTGAAGCTGTGTGTCCATTAAGGTCTTGATCGATTGTCTTCGCAATGATTGGAACAGTATCGAGTACACGTATCTTGGCAATCATATTCTGAAATGGCTTTTTGTGAACGCTCTCTTAGGTCCTTCAACGTTTTGTTTGTTCATTTCATTCGTTCGACAATTTATTATTGCTAATTATCAAATGCGCACACTGTACAAAATACTTTAATTGGGACGCACAGTGGAATTAATGTAAATATGTTTTACTGGGATATTATCCAAACAGTAATTATTTGTAATTTTTCAAACACAGGAGAACGCAAGACGTAGGCAGGGTGCAATCATAGAGAGTATGCATCACCATGGAAAGGGTGTGTATTCGGGTACATTTAGCGGAACCTTGAACCCAGCTCTTCAGGACAGACACGGGCGCCCCAAGCGCGATATAAGTACCATAATTCACATTCTCAATGACCTGTTGTGCGCAACGCCAGCTGCCACCGCAGATAACTTTAGGCATCATCATAGGCATTCTAACGGCCGCCAACAGTCTTCAGCCTCTTCTCCGTCCTCAGCTGGAACGACGACCACTATGAACGGCACTTCGACGTCGATCGGTTGTCACGACTCCTCAAACCCTGGATACTCCACTGGTACGTATACTCCCAAAAATGCAGATATTATGTTATATTTATTCGTATTTCATTTTCAGCGCGCTCGGAGATGCGTGTTCCCTTAAAGTTATCAGTAAAATCGAAATTTTAGATTTAGAACGTTGATGAGAAATGGATTTGCACTACTCAGCTGTCTTTCGTTACAGAGGAACTGTCGAAAGAGAACGAAGCGACCAAGGGTAAGATGAGACGCCTGCGTTTGGTGATGGAGCAGCAACGCGCTAAGAGGAAAGCCAGAAAACAGGCAGGGGTAGCACCGTATACCACGCAGTGGGCGGCGGTGACACCGGATCCAGATCCGAACCACGATCCAAACACATCAAGTGCCGGAACCTCGAGCACGACAGAGTCTCAAAACGAGCCAGAATTGCAACCTTGCAGCCCCGAACCGGTCGTAGCTTGAACGTGTTGACTAATTGGCACCAAGAGTAGTAATCGTATAATGCAAACTTATATATTTTTTCCAAACTAGCGCACTGATTTATTCGAGGATAAACGAGGCAGACTCGATCGCTTTTCACCGCGTATACGCGCTTCTTTGCGTCAGGAAGTGTTCTGTTTTTCGACATGCTCATGCCAACGACTGGGAATTAACACGTCCACAACGGGCAGGAAAAAGTTGTGTCTCGTTGTTGTTGTTGTTGTTGTTTCTAAATACGTTCGGAATGGTCGATTGGAAGTATCCCGCGGCCATTCTGTTCGTGATACATAGAATATTGCAACGAAAATGGAGAGACTGTTGAAAACGAAAGAAAGCTCATTGCTTTATAGTTCAACACGTGCGACATTCTATACGCATAATTTCTCAGTATTGCCTACGATACGCGTACCTCCAATCCAAATATATACTATCGGAACGTTTGGACTTCGTTTAATGAGTCCCATGATGGAAACGGCAAACCAATGGAATGCGAAGAAATTTAGCAATATTGTATAACGGAATGACGTGCAATGTTTAGAGCACAGTAATAGGAATTATTAAATTAGAAAGTTTTACGGGAAACAATGTGTAACGTCTTCGCTGGAAACTTTTACGCTATATTTAATAGAGAAGAGAAATTCTAATCTAACAAGTAATTAAACCGCATTAAACGAGAACAGTGTTTTGGCTAATTACACTCAGGACTTGATATCGTAGCTGACAATAATTGCGTTCGACGAATGAATCAGTGTGACCAGCCCGTTACTAAAAAAAAAAAGAAAAAAAAGAAAAGAAGATCGACCTACGAATCGAAAGTTGAGAATTCCCCAATAGGATAAAGAAAATGCGCACGATATATGCTATATAGAGAATTTTTGTCAAACATTTGGGGAAAAAAGGGGTCGTTACTTTCATCATTGATTAACTTAATCCCTGTCGGTATCGGTGTATACTCAAGTTTAGTAGACACGAGTAGTATAATTTTAAATTCACACACGCACGCACACACGCGCGGACACACACACACACACACACACACAAAATACATTCGCGAATCATAGGAAAGATTTACGGCAGCCAATTGTTACAACTGTTCAATCACGGTAAAAAATGAGACTTTGGAACTTGTTGCGACAAGGAAAGAGATTTATATTTTTTCCTTTCTTTCGACGAAAAGTATTTGCGTCTGTTATTAGTGAATCGATTGGTTCTTATCACGGTTAATATTATGTACAAAAAGTACGCTTTGTGATGTCACCGATATACTCGTACAAACTTTTGTTTGTCGGTTAACGGAAAAAACAAATTTAGTTCTGTGGTTCATCGGTGGAATGCATCGCGAGCGGTTAATCGTGGTATAAAATGAACGGGGGAGAGATTTTACTGGCCAGAATAAGACGAAATAATAGTAAACGTACACGCATGTTTTATGAATATTGAAAATCATTTTTCGGTAGAACGAAGACTTGTTCGACGAAACCTGATTTTCTCACCTCGTCTTATTTCGAGTCGCCAAGTCTCCTTTGTTCTCACTTGTGCTGCGATTTATCGTTCATGGTGTATAAAAGAATACGTTTTGGGATGGTGGCACAGTTCCTCGCGCTTTAACGTATCGATGAAATTTAACACACGATATCGATCAGTTGGTTCATACTTCAACAATCTCATATCAGTTCTGATAAATATAAAAATTAGAACAGACTGGAAGTTTTCAATTACGGGAATATTTAGTCAAAAGCTTGGTTGCATCTTATCCAAGGATTATTGTAAGTATATCATCGTTAGAGTGAAGCAAGATTAAAGAGGAAATGGAAGAAAGGAAAAATTCGAAGCACGCGGATAAATGGTCCTATAGTTAGAATTAGATAATCCTATCGCATGGCATCGGCGCCAGAAATTCATTTAAGTTTCACTAGGTACTAAATAAATATAATAATCTAAAATAATAGCGTATTACGTTTAGGTTACTTAGGAGGAACAAAAAAATATTATTACTATTATCATATTATTATTATTATTATTATTATTATTATTATTATTTCCGCTACAGTTTTGCAAACTGGCTCAATATTGTAACATATGATTATCGAATTTTATCGAGTACCAAAATAAATAAGATTGCTTGCTAAGCTAAGGAAAAAAAACGAAGTCCATCTTTAAGTCTTGTTTGAATGTAAACATCTGTTGAGTGTTTGTTATTATTGTTATCACTGTTTATTGCCTGTGTAAAGAAAAAAAAGAAAAGAATCGCCGACGCTGTTTCGTTCTACGTTTATTATTGATCATTATTAATTTTTAAGTTAGAAGACGTGTTTTTTTGGTAATATATGTTTCGTTTTAATTTGTAAGAATATATATATATATATGATTTAAGAAACCTTTAAAAAAACAAGAAGTATGAAATTTGATTAAAGTTATATACATTCATTTTTAAATTGTTTATTTAAATGATGTCTTCAATTACGAAAAAGTGTAAAAATTTATTATCGATGGTTTAAAAATGATGCTATTATAGTCTACTAATGAATTGTTGTAGTTACATGCAACACAGACTTCGCGACAATATATATATGCAACCATTACTATTAAAAAAAAAAAAAAAAAAAAAAAAAAGAAAAGAAAAGCAGAAGAAATTGTTCGTTTAATGAATTGAATTGTCACGAACGTTATGTTTATATTATACATAGTATTCGGAATCGAGTTATAAAAATGCAACAATAGTATTGGAATTGTGCAATTTCATTGAAAAAGATTTTGTAAAATGTATAATTGGTATATTTTATTATTATATACCTAAGGTTTTGCGCTTGGACCACACTATGCTTTAATTAGAACTAATAACGTGCCAACATTTCTAATACTATGTAGATGTACATGTTTAACTTTCGAAAAATTGTTCTTTTTGGTACAAAGTTCAGTAGTATAAACCTGTACTAGAAGCAGCTTGTTCCATTCAATTTTATCGCACATATTTTATGATGGAAGACTATCTTTAACTATTAATTCGATTTTGTTTCACCGTTTAATCACGAAAGGACTATAAATTACTCGATGAGTATAATTTGTATATTACTTTTGGCTAAAAGCGATATCATCCGAGATATACATATACTCTTATCTTATATATATTATGTAAATACTAAATTCTTCTAATACTATTAATGTTACACGAACATTACATACAAAACGATAGAAATCGTATCTTATTAATAACAATATACAATAATACAGGATGCCCTACACCTTTCCGTACAAACTTTATTTTAGTGTATTCTTAAGTGAATTATGCTGGCTGAGTTTGTATGGAAAAGTGTTGAAATGTTGATATACACTTTATATATTATGTAAAGGTAGTTAGGATATGTATGAAATACTTCCAAGTTCATTTACATGGGCTTCCTTTAAGTATACTTAGCACGTAACTTTATTGTTCAGTCAGATAGTATAAACTAAAAAAGTGGAGGACTCCGAGATGTTAATCAAAAATCTGGACGATACTTATCGAGCAGATTCTGTTTTTATTAACATTTTGGGGTACTCGATAAAGTTTCGAGTCAATGTCTATTTTACAGAAAGAGGTGATTCTTACAAGTTGTTTGTAGTTGTTTTAACTGATGATAAAAAATGGACGGGATGCAACGGGCGAAGTGTCTATAGTTCATGACAAAGAGAAACACGTGGTTACTTTGTTCAAAATAGTATAGAAATTTGGCAGAAAGAAAAGCGATAAAATATAACACTCGCCCATGTAACTTTCTTACGGATTGTTTTTTCTTTATGGCACGACATCGGTGCAATTGATAGAAGACTTCGTTGAATATCTTATATCGAGACAAAAAAAGATTTTGTATACTTTGGCACTTGAAATTTAGTCGTTTAATTTTACATGCTAATAATATAGTGCATTTGCAAGTTCGGAACTTAAACACGAATATCGAAAAAAAAAAAAAAAATACCGTTAAAAGCATTTCCATCCTGATTGTCTAATATAAATTAATTTTCTTCGTAATAACTTTACGACACATGTGACAAGTTTTCAGTGGTGCAGCGCAATGCTCACAGGCACCGTGACCGCACAGGAAAGCGACATTCCGACGTCGCTCCATACAGATACTACACATATTGGCTTCCTCTAGATCTGCCACTCTAGTCTCTAAATACCGCAAACGTTCTAAATCCTTATCTTTTTCCCTTTCCTTGTCCTGATTCTCTTCCTTCTTTTCGTCCAACGCGTTTTCCTTCACTTTCTCTTCCTGTTTGGTCAAAGAAATCTCTCCTGTTGCTAGCTGGCCATCTACGACGAACAAAAACAAATAGCGAATTAATTTTCATAGAAACAAGTATATCTGTTTAACGTTATACGCAATACCTTGAATAGTTTCAGTTTTATTAGGAATTCCATGACCACAACGTGCACAGTTTATGATTGGTACACTGCTACCCGGATTGAACCTGTTCTCTTCTTTCGCGGCGTTTGGCATTATACCTAAACAATTATGACATTCGGAGGCGTCACCAGAACCTGGAATACCTTTCCTGGTCTCTCGTCCCAGTTCTGGCTGTAACGCTGTGTCTATCTGATATATAGAAGGCTGCGAAGCTGGAGTATTTTCTATCCTGTAACAAAGATCAACGCATAAACAGAAACTTAATTGCCCATGCTGCTCTTAACTGGAATGTACCGTGCATTAATTCTTTTCCCAAAGTGTTACGAATGTACTGTTAAGTAAGTAACAATCTTGAAGTTACTTACTCTAATTGGGTACTGTGACTTTGGTATTGGTAACATCGTAACAAATCGGCGTACGGGGCGATCTGAGGATCAGCTTCGAGGAGATCCAATGGCGTCTTATTTTTCGAGTTCCTGACGTGCTCTAGAAGAGTACAAGTCCTGTCCCTGCTGACCAGGAAGCAAGCCAATGCCAGCTCCGTCTTAGCACCTTGCCTCGCCAAATTTTGCCATATCTACAATGAACATTATTAAAGTAACGCTGCCAAGCAACTGAGAACCGAAGCACTTGGAAAAACGTAACGTACGGCGTAAATTAGAGGATAATCCCGACAACTTTCGGGCGTAGGAACTACGTTGCTTTGATTGGGGCTCTTAATAATAGCAATATGTAGCACCGTATCTCCATCCGCGTCTGTGCTGGTGATATCAACGTTATGTTGCACAAGCAACTCCACCAAAGCCCAGTGACCCTGAGAAGTGGCCAAATGCAGAGGCGTTTGCCGACGATTGTTTCGTAAATCTACTTTTGCGTTTCCACCGTTTGCGGCAAGAAGTATCGCGGCCACATCCCTGTGACCGTTCAGAGCAGCAAGATGCAGCGCTGTAAAGCCATCCTCCTTTTTAACGTCCACCAAGTGCCTCGCCCGTCCTACTAATCTCTCCATCGCGCTATACAAAATAATGCACACAAATATCTTGCGGTTAAACTTTCAGAAAAGGATCAAGTGTACTTACTGAGCGTTGCCCTTTATAGCAGCGTGATGTAGCACGTTGAAGCCTCGTTTGTTCCTCAGCGTGAAGTCGACCCGTTCACAGGAGCAAAGAGCGTCAACTATATCTACGGCGTCTTTTCCAATCGCGTCGTGCAACGCCGTGTCCCCGTACGAATCCTGCAGATTAACGTCGCAATGATGGCGTAACAAAACTTTAACACACTGGACGTGTTGCTTGTTCACAGCTACGTGCAGCGCGCTACATTTGCCATTGTTCACGGCGTTGATCGCCGCGCCACGAGAGAGGAGAAGTTCCATTATTTCGGGCTGATTGCTGTTTAAAACAAAACCATTTTAATTTTCAAGATTTAATTACGTACTTCAACAACAGTTGATAAAAAATCATAGTACAACGAACCCAAAAGCAGCATAATGTAGAGGCGTGTCTCCATCTTCGTCCACTGCTCGGAGAGACGCCCCAGCGTCTAGAAGAAGAATACAAAGATCTCTTTGGCCTTGATGTGCCGCCACTTGCAGGCAGGTCTTTTTGCCACCACCTGGTCCACCAGCCCTCGCATCCACTCTGCCAGGATACTTTTTCAGAAATTCTTGAACTGCAGAGACACCGGCTTCTCCTCTGGCTGCGTCCCGTAATAACTTCTCAACTTCTATGTCTACGCCTTCAGCTGCACGAAATAAGAATACAAAATCGAAATATCTACATTGAAACAATCTGCCATTAATAAGAGACAACCTACCCGTCCAATCTAGACTTCTATTTGTTTCTTCCTGTAGAGGAATACTTTCTGTTCCAGGAGGTACGAGGGTGACACTGAGAGGATTGAACGTCCACGTGTGACCGTCCAAAGCTACTCTCAAATCTCCATCGGAATATATTTTGATTACTTTGCCAGTTTTTCCTAAAGCCTACAAGAATTCTCTTGCTATAAAATTTAAAGACAATCAATTAAAAGTACGATGCACTTACATTCTTCATTACATCTATCCATTCTCCATGGCCCCGTTGATAGAGTTTAACCGTAGATAAATCTGTCTTTACCCTGACTATGTCTCCAAGAGAAAACGTGTCTTTACTAGTAACTTTCGTTAATGCATCCGGATGGAATGTCCACCTGTTGTTGCATCCTTCGAACTGTATCCGGACGTCTCCCTTATCCGTGATACGATGAACTCTGCCGATCTTTCCGATATACTCAGCCATACGCGGATTCCAACCGCCATGGCCTTCTTGCATCTCTTTCAGCGTGTCTACATCGACTAATACTTTTATTTTATCCCCAACATTGAACGTCGAGTAACGTGGACTAGATACGGAGGAAGGAGCGCCACTTCTAGTCGGAGTCACGTTGGTCACATTAGTGGATACTGTCATTACCGGCTGTCCAAGGAGCGGAAGGTGCTCCTTGTAATACGTGCCGGCCGTAGCTGCTTCCACGTAACACAGATCTACGCAACCTTTATACCCCAGGCGATAAACGTTTGTACTACCCTTGGACCATGTTACAGTTGCCACCGACCGACTGCTTTCATTGTCCCATCCACGTATGTCCATGACTCTACCGGTTTTTCCTGAAATTTTAAATAAATTTGTACTTCAGTGCTTTTTTGTTATACAGCTCGTCCAGCGAATGGTACAAAATCCAAACACACGATACCTCGTCCTCCGTCTTGATTTCCCCATTCCCAATCGGGGCCGCGAACAACTTTAGCTCCAATAAATATTCCTTTCAAAGGTATTTTGGTGCAGCCCTCTCGTGGAGTCAATTGAATCCTACATGATTCATAAAAAGGTTTATCAGCTGAACTGTCTTACGGATTATCAAGTAATTATGATAATTTCTGAAGCACCGACCCTACGGAGTTAGCCGTTTGAAATCTCTCGAAACAGTGGCTCAAATCGTGCACGTCGGCCATATAGCACTGCGTACACAAGTCGTAATCGCAGCATTGCATGCACTTCCATCTGATGCCGATTATTCCGTGTCGTTTGCATCCGTCGCATATGATATTGGCGTGCTTGACGCCTGTAGCCGCGTTGTCGAATACTAGGAGATCGTAAGCTCCTTGGTATCCAATTCTATAATTGCTTCTAGATCCGTGATCCCATTGAACTATAACCGTCTTATCAGGGGTCCTGTCGGATGGATTAGGACTAGATGCCGAGTTGCCGAACGAGGGAGGCTTGCCAATCTCTACGACCGTTCCTGCGAAACCTTCTCCTCCGTCCTGGTCGTCCCACTTCCAATCCTGTCCACGGACAACTCTCAAGCCAACTTCTAACATCTCCACGCGCACGTGATTCTCTAAGTAATCCTTCCAGAAGAGAAACGAAGAGAAAATGAATAAATTACCAAGTATTGCACGAGAATGACTGTGAAAATCCATGGTACAAGCATTACAGAAGAAGAATCGTAGATCGTTTATGTTATAAAAGTTGTATTCTAGTCGAGGTACGAGGAGAGACGAAAATATAGAGGCGATTGTATTCGTGTACGTATTCGAATCGCAAAGAGCAGGTACGTACCTGAAACAGTAAAACCTAGCACGATACACCAGTTTATGAATCATATGCGATCGTGCGGGTTTTTAATGAACTCGAAATAGGATCACGATCGGTGTCGTCGATGCGCGGCGAAACGAACGCGTACGAAAGAGTTTGCGGTGGATTCGCAGCGTTCGCCAACATCATCACCAAGGGCCACGAAGATTCATCTTGACGGTAGATTCTGCGTCTGTGTCAACGATCGTAACCTCATAACTCGGGGAGAGGTTTCGGTCGAAGGCGCCTCTTTCGAGCGATCGCCGAGGCTAATGGAAAACTAGAGAGGAGAGAACGAGTCTTTTTTCCGAACAAGATTTTCGGTTTCGTTCCGGTGATCAAAGCGGATCGGAGTTTCCCATCGAACCCTTGGACGCAGGGATCACATTCTCGGTAAACGATCACTACATACAAGCTCTGTTAGGCGCGATACTGGGAAATCGGCCGGCGGTAATCAGTGTAAACGGGTCCATGACCCAACGTGGTGCATAGTAGACGGACGAGAAAGAAAAGCGCCTCTTTTCCTTCTCGCGCGATGATTTCACTTTTACGATATTTCCTCGTCGCCACCGCCACAGCACCGTACTTTCTCTAAGATTCCATCCGACGGACGATGGATGATTCGGGCCTGGTTGAAAATACGTCGGGGACGCGAGAAATTGGAAAGGTAGCAATTTCTATCGAATAATGGCTTTGGTGCGCGCGATGTTTTCGAGACTGTTCCGTTCCCGTACGATTTTTACGCGCTATTCCCACGCGCTCTATACCACGTACGAGCGGCTCGAAAAGCTTGTTATTTCACCGATATACACCGATATGTCCGCCTATCGAAATTTCAACCATTATTCTCATTTGATCGATAACGAATTCGGATCTCCGATAGGTGGAGATGATATTCTATAATCGCCTGGCGAAGCTACCCGTTTCGTTTCTACTTCGAGCAGAAGTCGAGGAGAAACCATTTCACTGGAACATTAATGGTGGCCGGGAGTAAGAAACGAGGGGATTGTATTTTTCTAAACGAGGTTAAATTTACGTTCCTTTTTTTTTCGTTCGCCGCGATTACTTGTTAGCCGGGAACCATCCCGCCTTCGGCGAACGGTTACGTACGGTAATTCTGATACGAAGAGCAGATGACGGGTTATCGAGCAACTTCTCGGGTTTACCATCGATCGTAGTCGATTGCGGTGTAGGGTTTGGTGCGAACGAATCGCGAGGCTCAGCTTTTTGTACATTCTGTTTATGAGGCGGCACGCGTTTTATCGCGGATAACGGACCTAACGGATCCGAAACGGAATCACTGGACTTATGTTGATGATATACGAGCGAGCCGTGCATCTTGAATCCCGTCGCGGGTGATAGTTCCGCACCGGTATTATTATTCGTCGTTTTACTTAACCTCCTTCAGTGATCATACAGCCTAAAGGGGAATATCTGCCGCGGGGAGGATGAATCCTCTCGGATGTGATGGTAGTGGTGACGGGGACATGGATCGACGCGGAATGGGACGTGGCCGTACTGGGGGAATGTGGAAGAACACGCAGGAACAAGTAGCGTTAAAGAGGAGACCCTTACAAGCTACATCTGGAGTGCAAACAGGTTGCTATGACTTTATAAGACTTGAGACTTTATTCACAAATGATCGTCCCCCTTCTTAGTCCCTTAAGGAGCGTTTCGTTCGGTTAAAGATCCAAAGAGTAGATCGCACGGTATTAGGAGTTCCGAAAGTGGACAAAGGTCTGTGAAAAAAGTCTATGTTTCTGTTAAAGTTATCTGCAAATCGGTATAACGTACCGGCCGTTCGATGTAGCAATTAACCGTTCTGATGATCAATGTAGAATTTGCGATAATTCTATGTCGCTAGACAGCGAAGACGTTAGATATTATTGGCACCATGGACTTTGTGCTCTATCGGTTTTCAAACGTGATCTTTTAATTGCAGATTCGCTGGAGTCCGGAAACACAGAGCAGGGCAATTTGGATAAATCTTTCGACGACATCATTCAGAACTCTACATTGTCCGTGTATGCAGCTGAATTCATTCCGAAATCCTATCCTGCTAAGCCGTTAGTGGGTACTTCAGTTAATTGCCACGGTCTCTTTGACAAAGTTACGTTCCATCGCCGAATTGATCCGTTTTATTCTGTAGCATCAACTGCAGCAGAGCCATCCGCAACAGTCATCTACGAGACATATACATAAACATTCGGTTCAGGATAGATTACAAATTGCACGCGAAATATCTCTTCAAACGCAAAAGACGCAACAAGTACAAAATTCTGCATGTAATTACGAAGCCATTCAGCATTTCGAGCAAATGGATCAGGTTCAACAGTTGGATAACCCCTCGCAACAACAACGACAAGAAGAACAGTTCTCGAACATTCAAGACTACGGAAATTTCGACGGAGGTTCAGGAGACTATAAAAACAAGCATCAGGTTTGTATTTAAAAGAAAACACCACGTGAAAAGGAGCAAAAATGAAATAATTTACTCATGTATTAATCGTGTGTTCGCAGGACTCGAATATAGAAGACGATAATTATATAATTGAATTTGCAAACACAACGCAAAACTTGATGAGCGTTGTGCACTCGTTGATATTAAATCCAGGACGTTTTACTTCGATCGTGCCGCCGCTCATAAATAATCTTAGGCCTTATTTAGAATTCCCTAGTCAGTTTCAAGAAATTATGAAAATAATAATTCAACAGGTATTGTCATTCCCTTTTTATTAATCAAGGAAAAGAAAAATCACGTACTCGAGCGGCAAAATTATTTTTAGTCTATAAATGAGGGCAACTTTCGGTACAGTGGTGCCCGACTTTGCGCTTCTTTGGATAGCAGTTTGAGTCCCACAGAACAGAGGTGTTTCAGAAGGACTTTACACGCTCTGTGAGTTATGGAATTGCAAGTGCAACATTTATTTCAAGCATTTAAGTGATCAGTTTTAATAAACGCAAGTTGGCAACAGGTGTAAAAACGAAACTGAGAGCCAAGCTTCGAATTGGCAGCAAAACGAGAGTCAAACGGAGGAAGAACAGAAGAAGTGTCACGGACTAATATTATTCCTGGCCGAACTAGTCACTCAAATGGAGCACATTTCCGCTTTCGGTTTGGGAGACTTATTAATTCAGCTCATTATTGTTATATTAAAGAAACCCGCACTGAATTCTGTCAAGAATATCTGCCAAGCCCTTAAGGTATATAACGTTCGAAAAATCCTATAATCATATCAAATCTACTAGATTTAAATAGTTGCTCAAATCAAACAAACTTTATCGGATAAATAATATTAGATTGTCTTTATATCTTATTGTCATTACTTCTCATTTAGCAAGGTTTACGCCAATTTAAGAAAAACTTATAGTCCGTAGAATGTACATGAACACGACGATAGGAAATTAGCATGAAGTTTCAGAGTGATCCGATATTTACATTCTGTAACATTAATTCTTTTGAAACAATGCGTAGTTAGCAGGACAAACTTTAGAAAAGGGTGAAAGTCGCAAGGAAATGGAGAACATGATGCGAACTTTAACGGAGCTCGTGACTGAAGGTAGAGTGGATTTCCATGTTGGACGGATGGTGCACAGTGTCCATGAATTAAGAAACGGGAACTGGGGACAGAGTTCTGTTAATTCCACGACAGTAGAATTGACGGAAACGATAGATCCTGATCAAGCACTCGATGAACCCGTTTTCTACGGTCCTGACGGCAAAGTATTGACAGCGGAGGAGAATAAGTTTTTGGAGGATGTCGCAGACAGTACAACGAACATCGAGGATAACGTGTATGCATATCTAATTAATCGACAAATGAGTATCGTCAATTTAGACTATTGGCAGAATTTGTCGCATCGTTCGAATGTTAGTAAGAAATTGTCAAATTTTAAAGAGTAAAAAATTAGAATTTTAGTTTTAAGGTACAGCTGTTTTTAATTTGGCATTTTTTAAAATAATGTTCGAGCGATACAGTGGATTCTGTCAGCAGTGACCACGTATATGCACTTGAATATTTTTGCAGTATATTGGAGCACGGTTACATGGAAGGTATAGAAAAATTTTTATCGGAGGACGAGGACGACATAGATGAAGCTTACGAAGAATTTTTAAAGCATATACCCAAGCAGATTAAGAATCAGACGCAGAAGTAATGCGAGAATGCGACAACGGTTGCCTACTTATAAGTCATTATCGTGTAATTTCGTTGGTCTCATAGTTGGAAACTATGAGGATGGTTTCCTAAATTTCGTTCGCGAATTTTTATAATATAATACGAAATGCAGACTAAATCGAATGGTATGACAGTACAGTTTTCTGCATTTGTACGATAGATGTTAAAAAATGAATCCGTCTCGATTATTAATTTATAAATTTACATGAGAATGGTTGACCAAGAGTCAATCTTTTCCCCATGTTTTACAATTTTAATCAGCCATGTTGTTAACTTTTCTCTCTTTTCTTAACGCATCACTCCTTTTTTTTTTACCGTGCCTACTGTTTCTTTCAATTCAATAACGAACATTGCAGCTACTTGTTCCTAAGACAAGAAATGATACCATCTGTTTGTTTGTCATACGAACACTTATTATTAAGTTATTTAAATTATTGTAATAAATCAGCCAAACGAATAAGGTAAAATATTAACTGCTGTCTTCATCATTTTTTTGCGGCACTGTGGTAACTGTTAGAACTTTTTAATCGATTCTCTTAAATATGCCATTATAACGTTAACATTTTTCTGCTTCTGGTAACGTGATTTCATTAATATGCAGTCTATCAGCCCCAAGAGTTTGATTATTCGCTCGATGCTTAAAGAGGAATATATACGGTTCACTTTGGTTGAACAATTTCGATCGATTTAATGAAATTGAAAGTAAAGCGAACGATTAAATTTGATTTGAAACATTTTGATCGAACGGGGCTTTCAATTTTGTTGTTGAATCAACTACGGTTCTTAAGCAAAATGAACCGAAGAATTTCACCTCTTCAAAGATGATTACGCACAGAATAATCATTCCGTCGATGATCATAACGCGCATGCGATCGTATTGGCACGATCAGGCCCATTTTTGGCGCGAGCCGGAAAGATTGTCCGATCGAACAGTGGAACGTTATTGCAGTACGATTACTCACGGTCTGTATTTTAACCCGTAGCACGGTGCTTTTTTGAATATATTTATTTCGTCATCGGATTTACATTCCTCCAAGGTGAAAGCTGATTTGTAACAAAAAAAAAAAAAAAAAATTAGCGATGATTCATTTCTTAACTAAATCAGTGGACGTAATCGCGTTTCCGTTAGAATACTATTTATTAATTTGTACTATGGGATATATTTATATTCGATTAGAAGGAATTTGTGTAACAAGACACTTCATGTACCAATAAAAATAAAAAGGAATCATGTAATTTTTATTGGGACGAAGTTAAGTCATTCCGGTTGCTGCGATGCTTTTATTCTATCGCTTGACAAAAAAGAAGAAAAAAGAAATTAGATGCACTCGCAAGAGGAACTGTCCTTGGACGATTTATTCCCGGATAAACGATTTTGCGGCGTGTTTAATATAAATAATCTGGTACAGAGAATAGCGTGGGCAAGGTCCATCGAAGGATTGTCAGGGGCATGCGTAGGCAAAGTTCCAATTGGGACTGAAAGTTACGGGAGGCGGGGCCTTCCTTGTATTCAGAACCATCATCATCTCCGCATTCGTTGGGAATCTGTTAATCCGTTTGCTCCGCTCGTTGGTCACGATCGCGCGCTTCATTTCAGGTAGAATTTTTTAAACGTATCCCAATTAAAATTACAACACTCGATAAGTCACAGTGCAGGTCAGACGTTGAGGGTTCTATGGCTGAAAATAAATCGAAGTGATAAAAGAATTGTATGACAGAATTTATCGCTATTCTAAATCATATAGAAATTGATATTCTCGATAAATGTCAGAAGTTTAGAATGTATGAAGAGTTTTTTGACTGAACTGTACGTGGTATGTAAAAGCAGTCTTACGCAAAGTATGAGCAAATTATGTCAATTTTATTATGTCAATTTAGTTTCAGCCACGGAAATCTCTACGCCTCGATAGTGTACGCTATAGTCTGTTATTAAATTGTTTTAGATTGCTAGAAATGGAATGGCTGCAGACCACATTTCTAGTTCTTTCCTTATTTGCAATTATAGTTCACTGTGGATATTATCAGTCAAGGATAATAACGTCCGGGGACATTAGTAAGTTGCACGAAAACTTTTTGCATGTTCTTTTAACTAACGTTATTTCGATTGTATTCCGATACAGGTTGTGATTCTTATACTTGCGGAGTTAATGCAAGATGCACTCTCAGCGAAGGCAGGCCAGTCTGTTCTTGCATGAATCTCCACATGGGAGATCCTCTTTCGCGCTGCACCAGAGTAGAGTGTTTGAGTTAGTATTTAACAAAGTATTCGCACGTTTTAAGTGTTTTTAATCGTGTTTTTAAACTAATATGTTTAATTTGTAGCCAACACGGATTGTATTGGAAGTAAAGTGTGCACCAACAACAGATGCATAAATCCTTGCGACGGTGTATGCGGTGCGAATGCGTTATGCGAGACGAAAAATCACCTTCCAACGTGCTACTGTCCTTCTGGTCAAACGGGAGATCCTTTCGTTTCTTGCTATGTAGCTGACCCTCGTAAGTAACATTTTTATATAGCCATCTGCATTGCAAAAGTATCTATTCTTCTGTCGTATATTGTAAGGTGACTCAGAAGTGATGAAATTTTCTGCTTCAATGTTTGGGAAGAAATAAATATAACACTTTATCTTATTTCGAATCATGGAGAGAGAGTTTCGCAAATTCTTCAAAACTGTCCCAGAGGCCGCCTGCAAGCCGAGTCCGTGTGGATCCAACACCAAATGCGAGGTAGTAAACGAAGTTCCTGTCTGCAGTTGCCTTCCAGGTTACAGAGGATCTCCGTTGATCGGGTGCCGCCGCGAATGCGAAAGCGACAGCGAATGTCCTAATCATCTTGCTTGTTCGTCGTCGTTTAGATGCGAAAGCCCGTGTAAATGCGGCAAAAACGCGGAATGTCGCGTTGTCAATCATCAGGCGACGTGTACCTGCCCAAACGTGAATATTAATTGATCATTTTGATAACTTATCTCATATATAATCAATGTACGAGAATATTCGATGATGATAAAAATTTGTTGTAGAACTGGTTAGGAAATCCATACGTATCGTGTCAACCAGAGTGTACCACGCATTCCGAGTGTCCAAGAAATAAACCAGCTTGCCTCTACCAGAAGTGCGTCAATCCCTGCGACGGAGTGTGCGGCGTGAATGCGGACTGCAATCTTCGCGACATAATTCCAGTTTGCAGCTGTCCAAGACACATGACCGGCAATCCTTTCGTGAGCTGCAGACTGTTCGAAGCGCGTAAGTGACCCCAATCGTGATAACGATTGAAAAAGATATTCGTGAGACGTAACAAGATTATTCTGACATAAGTTTAATAATTTATTAACTTCCCCAGGAGATTTATGCGAGCCGAATCCCTGCGGATTGAACGCAATTTGTACTCCTGGTCACGATAACACTGGAAAGGAGAGGCCAGTGTGTACTTGTCCCGCAGGGTACATAGGAAATGCTTTGACCAGTTGTCAACGCGGAGAATGTTTCACGGATAACGAATGTCCAGATAACAAAGCGTGCATCAATTATACATGCCAAAATCCTTGCACTGGCAAAGAGTGTGGCCCAACTGCAACCTGTACACCAAGGCGCCATATTGCTGTGTGCACTTGCCCGGATGGAACTCGCGGGGACGCCCTTTATAATTGCAATCCAATTGACAGCAGATCGATCTACAATTATGGCCGAGCCGAACGCTATCGTTGCTGCTAAAGATCAATACTGATTATTAAAGACGTAACGGGTATCAATCCCTCTAATAACACGACGTTACACGACTAATTTTCAAATAAATATCAGACGGTTGTATTTTATTAGAATGCTATACAGTTTTTTGTATTCGACCGCATCGTATATCGTTAAGAATGCAAAGGAGTCGTATAATTTTGAATGAGATAAAATTGCAAATATAACGCAGTGAGTAAAGTTAGACGAACTTGAGAAAGTTTTTTACGTAAACATTTTATTTGATTAAAATCAAATTTTTTACCCACGCATTGCGTCACAGATTAAGCATGAAGTAGAGCTATCGTCTCATATATTTTCGTGGCCCAAACTACCACATTTCTGTCACTCGCATCGTTACCGACAAAGCATAGAATCAGAATACAGTGCCATCTATAATGGAACGTGAGAACTTTCGAGTGCAAGTACGGATAACTTAAACGATGCATAGCTTTAAAGCGATGTATATTCTCAAATTCTAGGTCGAATTCGTGCTACAATAAAAATTGCAATCATATAACGAGATGCATACACAATAATAAGTCGCTGAGAACATAAATTTACAATAAAAATGAGTTTTTCAGGGCTTGGAAATTTTATACTGGATAACAGATGCTGCGATACATTATGATACAGTTTAAAAAATCAATTTTTGCATTTGCCCTTGAACGCGCGAGAATGTAAATTTCTCGACTTCTCGGTCGGTAACAGAGTGCGACCTGTTTGGGCGTTCTTCCGAGAGATGGCGCCACCAGTTTGTAAATACGGAAATGCACACGTGAGAATAACGAACATCTGTGGCGTCGTTAAATGAGGTTGAACGAGTGTTTTTGAACAAAGGAAGCACGCATTTTTAAAGCACTTTTGTTTTTACGAACTAACCTAATTTTTAGTAACTAACTTACCAACTGGTGACTAGATTAGTAACTAGTATCTTATTTTACAGATGGCGCGTCGATCATCTTCCGTCCACCGACATTACCGACAGCGAAGTACGACCAGTTTGAGCAGATTCCAAAGAGATGGCGCTGCGAGCGGCGAAGTAAGATTTTACAAAAGAAATTGTTTGTTCACATAGGGTGACAAGTCTATCCCGTTTCTCGTCTGCGGTTAGATATAGATTATATACGTAAATTTTTAGAAATCCCGGAATAAAATAAAGGGCAATAAGCGCGCCAGAAATTTCTGCGAACATTTGTCTATCGTAAAAGTGGCGTTTCGTCGGTGAGATTGTACGATTGCACGATTGCGGTTGCTCTCTTCTCGTTCGCCCTCTTTCTTAGTTTTGTTAAATAAAATAAAAAAAAAAAGGGAAGAAACCGAAACTGCGTTCAGGGCATTCTTGACAGATCGTCGGCGTTAACTGGCGTGACGTATGATCCTCTGTTGCGTAGGAATCGTCTGAGAAAGATTCTACACCGAATAGGGTCTGCGCCGGTGGTTTCTTCTGATTTCGGATTCCGTTTCATTTTTTTTCTTCTCTCTCTCCCCCTTCGCGTTCTAGTCATTTTGCACGCTCTGTTTGCGGTGGTGGATCGTTCCCTCGCTGATTAATCTCGTTCCATCCGTGGAAGTGCGACATCGAAACTGGTTTCTACCATATTCCCGCAGCAGATCTCGATCACGATCAACCGTTCGACGCGAATCATGTCACACCAAACGGGTATCAAAGGTGTTTATCGTTCCACCAGTTTTACCAATGTCCGTGTCATCGTGGCAGCGCGTCGCTAAAACTTTTTCCACGAATCCGACGACACCAAACTTTTTAACCTCACCACTTTTCTGATTAACCGACTATTTGTTTGTTTCCAGCGAACGACGCGCTGAAAAAGTTATTCGCCAAATGCCGTGATGGTAAAATACGAGTTTTGAAGGTTTCCATCGAAAATGGTAAGTTCCCTGGCCGACGGATACGATCCAAGTTGAGATCAAGTAAGTCCTGCGGGTGCTGACCAATCTTTGCGAGCTATGTACTACATTTAAAAGTTTTGGTTCAAAGAGTTTGATCGTTACTTGTAAAGTCGGGATAGGAAGTATTATAGAGATAGTAAGAAGAATTTTAGTACCTCGAAGCGATTAGAGATAAGCAAAATGTACTTTGCAATGTTAATTGTAGACAAAGACTTGTATACACGTATATGTGATCTTTACTATAGTAATATTCCAATTATACTTGGAGCCATTATCTTCTTCCATCGAAGTATTCATAAAGAATTGTAAAACGCATCTCAACTTGGTTCAAGTCTGCACCAGAGCGTCCCTTCTAGCAAAGGAGAATTTAAGACCGTTTAGTAGGATTTGTACCTACTACTTGGAATGTACTTGGTCCCATCGTTAGTTATAGTATGTATCAGTACGCGAATCTAAAGCGTTTATTTTATTTTGTAGAGGAACTAACACCAGCCGCCTCTTCCAAGCCAATGAATAAATGGCAAGACGATTACGACAAGATGATCAAGCCTCTCATCGTCGAGAATCAACCTGCGTATATTCTCTATCGACTCGATACCAAGTCTCCTGATTCTGGTTACGATTGGCTGTTCATTTCCTGGTCTCCGGATACTGCACCGGTCAGACAAAAGATGCTGTACGCGTCGACTAAAGCGACTTTGAAACAGGAATTCGGAACTGCCTCTATAAAGGAGGAGTTGCATGGCACTGTACCGGAGGACATAACGTTAGAGGGCTATCACAAGTATAAGAGAAACGATGCTGCTCCAGCACCGTTGACGACGGCAGAAGAAGAATTGGCGGAGCTAAAGAAAAACACGGTTACAACGGATTACAGCGTAGAAACGAGACACCAGACATTGAGCGGTGTCGCATTTCCTGTGACGGCAGAGGCGGAACAAGCAATCACAGAGTTAGGCGCAGGTATGCACGAGTACGTTCAGCTGAGGATCGATCTGAAGGAGGAGAAGATACATTTAGTTATGGCTTGCGACGTCTCGCTGGACAAACTTCCGACAAAAGTTCCATCCGACTCTGCCAGATATCATCTGTACAATTTCAAGCACACTCACGAAGGAGATTACATGGAACATATAGGTGCGAAGTAAAAATAAAGCCGCCGGTGTCTCTCGAATCAATAATTCATGTCTATTTATGGTGATTTCAGTTTTTATATATAGCATGCCAGGATATAGCTGTAGTATCAAGGAAAGGATGCTGTATTCCTCGTGTAAAGCACCGCTTTTAGAACTTATTCAATCACTTGGAGTGACTATAACGAAGAAAGTAAGTAGACGGATAATATTTATTCACTTTCGTTACTTGTCTTCTAATTTACTTGATTTCAATTGGTTTGTCTTTGCATGAACGTCTTAACAGGATCGTTTAATACCGGTAAATTTAAGCGATTAAACGCTTATTGTACGTTATCCTATTCTTTCGTTAGATTTGCGTAACATTAAAAAAATAACGGATCGCTGGTATATCGATACTAGTCAGCGTTTTGTTCTTTTCAGTCGTATTCTTCTATTCAAACTCGATTCATTCTCTTTCTCTTACTAGTACTAACATTTGAGATTAAAGTATTTCTTTTTCTTTTTTTTGTTTCGTAAACAAAATTTTGATGAAATCCTAGTTGGAAGTAAATAGCGGTGATGAGTTAGCAGACATGTTGGAAGATCCTCCAACCATAAAAGAAACAGCTGCAATAACGCCTGCAACTCCGTCAACGCCCTATGCTCCTCCTCAGTCTATAAACGAGAAAAAATCAAAGCAGAAGAAATCTTGTATCTTGAGTTAACCGATTCTACGTTCTTTGTCTGCCATTATTATTATTATCATTATTCTTAAATGTTTCTCACACGTGTTACAGAATATTTCAGATATTTTACACGCACATGATTATTCTTCCTTCGTGAATTCTGAATTTGTGATAAACACGATACTTACCCGATGATAGAGATATGTTACGTGTAACATAAAGCAGTAGTATAATTGACTTCCGATTTAACTCGAAACGAATAACACACGGTATAGTTGTGCAGTTGTTCTAAAGTGAGAGAAGAAGAAAAAAGAAATGGACAAAAATTTAACGTGCGTCTTTACAAGAGATAAATCTTTTATTAATTAGCGATATATTTATTGATATTTAATAATGATTGGTCAAAGTGATACTTATATCTATGTAGCGATACAGAGTAGACCAAACGATGTATTTTTCTAAATTTTAAAACAGAGCCAAATTGTCATGTTAAGATCTTTAACGAAAAATACCTTTTTGATAACTAGGAGAGAAACTCGTAACGCATAGAATTACCCACGAAAATGCAGTTCTTGTTAATGCATACCGTACTGCAATGGATGAATTGTTCGTTCGTGCACAGAGAATACTATAAGAAAAGTGAAGAGGAAAGCAACCATAAAATGAGATTCAGTTGTTTGATATTGAAAGTGAAGCCTTCTATTCGTTTTTACGTATATATATATATTTTTTTTTTTTTTCGTAATTACGTTTCAATGCCCAACAAAAAAAGTCTCGTAATCATATTCCCTCCGCCTCGTTTATAGTTCCTTTATTTTACTCGTTTTATAGTTTATATAATTCCTACGATATCTTTTAACGTTTATTGTGTCAGATGCGGAAAATAAACCCGGTGAAGTTGACTGTGCGAATTAGTTCCTAGTCCAATGAAAAGTGATATATATATATAAATATATATATATATATATATGTGTGCGTATGTATATGTTATTGTTAAGTACTCGTATCTCTTTCGTATATTAGTGATTTTTTAATAAGTGAAATTCAAAGGCTTGACTTTCAAATTCATTCAAACATTTTGTATAGGGAATTAGTGATAGTAGAGGTGTAGAGTGTTTAAAACGAAATAACTGTGGTAAAAACCTGCATACCTTATGTGATTATTAGAGAGTTAGGGAAAATTCCATGTGCTCTAGCTAGCTGATGCCACTCACCTAACTTCTCTGCGTTAATATAAATAAGAAGATATGTATAGCAGACGAGTGATAAATGTGCAAATTACCACATTGATTTGTGGATATATTTTCTTTGCACACGATTATCAGTTTTGAATATGAGCTAGTGATAATGCTAGTTATATATATATATATATATATATATATATATATATATATATATATATCATATAAATATATATATATATATATCATGTTTTACACTACTGTAAATGATACAAAACATTAGATTCCACAAATATATGTACGAAGACTGATCTTGGTATGTCCCATTGGCTGTATAATTGAAAAATTTATGCAATATTCTATCTTTATACAAGTAGAAATATATTCAAACGTTTTCCACGCCACTTCTACATCTTGCGATTACCGTTTTTAACTTTCCATCGCTTTAATTTTGAATCAAAGGGGCAAGATGTAATAGAGCATATGTTTAGAATGAAAAAAAAGAAAGAGATAAACATATATTATACGACGTAGTTGTGCTTCAATTTAATAATTTAAATTAATTAGTGGATATTACATATTAATTGTGATAAGTTATTACATACTATCTTCCGAAGTATTTTTAGATAATTAAAACAAAACATTCCTCGTGCGAAGTGTATAGCAAATGGGACTATAATCTAATAGCCAGCAGAACAAGATATTCGAGAGCCATTCTATTTTTCGTGATCCGTATTTTTTTAACTCTCGTAGCTTTTTATAAAAACTTTTTAAAAATTTTCGTCCAAGACACAAATGAACAACTCGGTGTGTATGTGTGAGAGAGAGAGAGAGAAAGAGAGAGAGAGAGCGAGATTGGCCTAATTTTAACGAGGATAATGATAAAATGAAGTGCGCCAAATTCTTGGCTTTGAAAAGATATTTACTTACTACTTTTCGTTCGATGTTGAATATAATTTATTTTGCATCGATTGGTAAAAGTTGGGATCGAAACACATGAGATTGTTTTCTTCAAATATTAAATGTTCTCGAACTTACATATACTCGTAACGCAGTAGCTTTATAATTTTTTTTTTTTTTTTTTTGTATAGTTTTATGAAAATTATTACACATTACTTTTTCTTCTGAAGTTCCTCCTTAATGCTTGTCTATCTTTTACGTGCAAATAAGAAACAGAATTTGGCACACGTTTCTATATATGTAGTTACAAGAAATGAAAGAAAGGGAAACTTTTTGCAAAGTGCTCAAAAATGAAATTGTTAATGAAAAATGTGTTCCATATTTAGATTATAACGCACACTATAGCCTGGACATTATTTCAATTTACAATATATTGTACCAGGCCTATTCTGTAAGTTTTTTAGTATATAATTTCGTTTTCAAACCTGTTAGTAAATAATAATTGTAGATTTCATTACGATCGAATAAATTGTATATCTTGCCAATACTAAACACGCTACAAACAAATAAAGCATTATGCAATCTAATCTTACAGTTTGTTGTGTTTTAATCATCGTAACAAGGTAACACATAAACACTTCTTTATTCGTCATGCGTTAATTCATATAGAATTGAATAGGTCTCTAAGGAAGCGCACGGTGAATCGATCGTTGGATGGGTATGTAATTACGATTAAGATTTCTAAGATATCTTTAAGGCATTCAGCTTACAGAATAGGCCTATGACGTTAGTTTTCAGCTTTTATTTCTTTATTCTCTTTTTTTTTTCTTGTACACGTTTTTTTTATTTTTTCTTTTTTTTTTTTTTTGGGCAAAGTTATTTTTCTGGTCTCTAATGCAATGTAATAATTCTCCTTTAAAATATGTTAATTATATAGCTTGAAATAGATGACGGAACAGAACTAACCGAAGAATTTTTACAAGAGGAGTTACATCCGAAAATCAGTTTGCATCAGCCAAAATTCGCGAAACCTAAGGGTCCACCAGGCAGAGGGGCAAAACGTTTAACCAAGGTCCAAGATTTAGGAACTTCGGAGCAGGAGCTTTAAGAAATTGTGTTTTTCGAATTTGTTGAGTTGAACTAAAAAGATATATATATATGCACACCACACACTCAAACATATATACATACACAGATTCATTATATCGATGAATATATCTCGACTTATCTTGCTTTGTTCCTTATGATATAGTATTATTCATATTTTATCATTTGAAGATTATGCACATGTACATCTGTTTACATCACAAAAAGGAACGAGTATTATTAGATGTTTCCTTACTCTTATTTGAGTATCAGGCCTATTCTGTAACTACAATTTTAACTTGCATAGAGTATCATTTTCATTATATACATTTTCCAAGTTCAGTGCACATATAGAGTATTGTCAGAGTGTAAATAAGGATTATTTGCAAATGAAAACTGATTATATTACATAATGATGTTGTATCTATTTATTCGGGTTGAATATTGTTAAATTTATAACAGCACGAGATGCGATTGTAAAGCCCGCTTTTTCTATCGCGATATAATCAGGAATCAAGATGATCCTTTCTGTATCTACTATTATATGTATAAATATTATTACATAATGTTTTTTTTTTTATGTAATAATACAAAGGATGATCATGCAAATCAATAGATGTATGCTAATGAGACATATATATTGATTCGTTTTCAATTAAATATTTATCTTTTAAACACTTTTGGCTCCGCCTGCTTTTTCTTCAAGTGATTTCTTTATTCCCTCATTTTTCTCCCGCAGTTCTTTTAAAGTCCTTTCTTCCTCCTTTATAATTTCTCTTATTCGTCTAACATTAATATGGAACATTAATACTTGGAATAAATATAATTGTTAATAGCTGAAAATTATAGTGGGGCTTACTCTCGCCTCGCCTGCATTAATTTGCTACCCGATTCGTAGACATCGTTCATGTCAGTCCCAGTTATGTATAACAAAAACGCTGTGAAAAGGCCATAAACAGTACCCAATGCCGATCCTAACACAGAAGCTGCGAATATTGCCTTTATTCCCATGTGCATTCTAAATATGAAACCTATTATAGCACCGCTGATTGCAGTATTGGACACATTGAAATACCCTCTGTACACGAATAATGCTGTAGATATACCCCTGACAAAGAATACCGTATTAATCAATTGTTTTACAAACATTATATTATTTAAAGAGGTGTCAAAGATTTTTTACACAAAATGCGCCAGTATATTTCGGAGTAAAAAATATTAATGTCTTTTGTATTATAAATACTAGCAGTTTACAGTTTTCCATAAGCAATAATTTTGTGTAAAATTCGGTGGGATATTCTGCAATATTTATAGTTGTTATACATACGTAAATAAGAAAGTAAATAATGCACACTTTGCACCTAGCTGGAGGCCACCTTTTAATGAACTCATTGTCACAATGTGATTTAGTGCTCTGTGGGCAAAAAATTTATGTTGAAACAAGGTTGCTTGATTCTCTTCCTTGAATCTAATTAATGCCTCCTTTCCACTTTTGATTCCACCCAACGTTAATCCTGTCACAAAACCAAGAAACGTAGTATTTGTAACCGATTGTAACTCTTTCGTTGGGTCCCCTTTCCTGTTGTTCAGAAGTGGATAATGTATGATAATATGCGCTACTAGCAGAGAGACTAATATTGTTTCAACAGAGACTTAACGACTTAAATAGTTATACATACTGGTCGTATAAGGAATCTTTAATCTTATCCATAATTAATTGGTATTTAAATACTGTTTCATCAGAATTCCGTTCAAACAAGGAGGAAAATGGAAAGAAGTTGATGCAGATCAATTTTCTGTTCATCGCTGTACGAAACATTTTTCTGGTGTCTATAAAGTTCTACGTTTTTTGATTATGTATTTTTTCTTCTTAACAATTCAACCGATTGACAGTAACAATTTTAAACGTCAGTGAATTGTTTCCCATCAGTTCATTGTTAACAATAAGTTAGTACTATTATAAGTTATATAATAAATTCGAATGCACGTTCATAAATCAACAATTACTTTGCATTTGAAAGATTAGCGATTCGATGTACAATCACCGTATCGAAATCAATTATCGAACCATCGAGGTTTGTGCAATTCTGAAAACCGCAAACACTCGAAAGAAGAGATCCAATATCCTGTTTGAAATAATTTATTGCTCTTGAATTATAAACGTGGCTACTTTCCTTCGCTAGAACGTATTCTTGACAATTAAAACGAGCAAATAATTCCGTCATACCTTTAACAGATGGCGGGAACAGTATCCCATAATTTCATTGGCTGTCAGTAACGATGAAAAACCAGTTTATCCAATCACAATCAATTTATTACTTTATCGATAATCAGTAATAATGTGCTATTGGTTTAAGGACATGGTGAGGAAATGGCGCCACCAATCTCCTGCCGCCTTATCAACTGCTGAGAATAAACTACTACTAGTTGGAGTATACGTCTCAGAGATGACACTATCTTTTCGTTACGATTCTACCGGCTTGGCAGAGAATGCTACCAGCTCGCATTCATCGAACGGATAACGTTACCAGTCCTTTATTGCATTATCGTCTACTGAAAATGGTATACAACCAGCTTCAGTGGCTTACAAATAATTCAAATCTAACAGGTGGTTACTGGCATTATATCGTTCCGGACAGACATGGCCCTAGAAAACGTAGCTACACATGTACAGATCTGCCAACGAAGAGTCGACCATGCAGAGATCGTTTTTACAATTGGCTTCATCCCATCCACCCTCCACTGCAAGCAACCATAGCACAGAAGGTACCGAGGTTTGTCTCCACTCGAATATAAAATCGAAATCCACATTGCATTTTTTAAATCCATTTTCGAAAATTTAACATACATCGAGCGGATGGAAACATCAGAGCTGCGAATTCTCGATGGGCATCGAAAGCAGCGCAGGCTTGATCGAGTCACAACGATCACACGGCGTGACGACAGACAGAACCGAGATTCGAGAGAATGTGGAACAATTTACGGAAGTCTATGTACTTACAAAGCACAAAATTAAAGCGGCTACTACCTACATGCAACGCGTGATATATGCAAGTGAGTACGTGGAGCAACAGTCTACTAGTACGGAGAAAATGCGAACTGATTTATTAACATGCGAATAAAAGAGAAAAGAAGGAAAGTAGAATCCTTCGACGATCGTACGGTGATCCCACCGTGGACCAACGATGAGAGCAGAACTTAACTTAAACTACAGCTTATATTACTATACAATTTGCAATCCAATATTTCTACTGAATTGCAAATAACTTAAATCTACGCCCGTAGTCCTTAGCTTGATATCGTTTTGGAGAGCGCAATCTCTCGAAAACGTTACCAAGGGCCCAGATCCACCACGTGGAGGTGACTACGCAGGGACCCATCCCTATTTCCCTAATCCCATCCACCCTCCACTACATATTTACGATCTCGTTACAGAAGGTACCGAGATTTGACTCTACTTCAATTTAATACATGCGAAATCCATAATGCATTTTTTAAAATCTATCAGATATTTAGAAATTGGAATATAAAAGTATTCTAATTTCTTGTATAGAGAAAGTAGAATCGCAGGCAGAAAGGAAAGATGGATTAAAGAAAACTCGTAATAATGACTCCACAAAATGATCGAATCCACAGAATGAAAATCATTTTGATTGTATTTGGTAGTTCATGCTAGGTAAAATCGTTACTTATAAGTCGGTAAATTCCTTATCGAATTGAAGATTGTTATTGCTATACGTAGAAAACTAGAACTGTTATGCTCTCTTCAATTTGGAGAGAACGAGAAATGTAATTACATTCGATTCAACCATTGAAGTTCATAAAGATCGTAGAATTTTATTTTCTAGAATTCGTGGAACAATTATACATATTAAGTTGAAATATTTCTTCTTTCCGATTCATGAATTTTTCCTCGAAACAGAGAGATTTATTGAAATAAATTTCTTCTACCACAACGTTCGCAATTACATCGTATAGATAATAAATTAATACGTATAATAAAGTATTATCTGTGCGTTATATCCGTAAATGTATATCGTAATAGGACAGTAGAAATTTTTCTGCGATAGATATTTAGGAAAGTGTACATCACAACAAAACTTGAAATTTTTCTGAGAAAAACACGCACGAGAGTTTCCTGGAATTCCTTGTTTTGAACGTGGTTCCTTTGTCGTAGATTTCCAATTTGCTGCGTTGTTTATAGTTGAAGCAGATGACGAAATAGCGAGGCCACTGGGTAGAACAAAGAAACGAAGCGAGGACTACGTTCGGTTGCTTTCGGGATTACGTTCGGCCGCGTACGGATTATGCGGAGAGTGGTACCACCCGTTAGTTCGAGTCGACCTCTGCTGCTGGTAACACACGTCGAGACGCGTTTCTTATTTCGTGGTACGTACGTAGCCTTGCTTATCGACTACATAGTATTCTGAATACGATTCTATTAACACTAACTTTGTTTAATCAACGTACACTTTATTAAACGTTATTGTTACAAATATAAATACATCTCTCAATTTTCTCTTCGCTTTTCTTCTTATTACGCACATTTCTTTGTTGTAATTGTCCATAGACTTTGTTTGAACTTTGAAAATATGATCGATGGACTCGGTCTTTATTATAGAATCTTAATGTAACTGGTTTTATTCTTACTATACTTATTGAAATTGCTTTGTTTCGTTTTGTTACAGATTCTTAATGGGTCAAATATTGGATATAATGAGTAATGAACATCCATGATCATTGATACAACAATGGCCAATGATATCTTTCACGGAGATTTGGTAATATTGCATTTATTACTGAAAGAGGTGTGACGTAAGACTGTAAGAACACTGGACGTATGGTATAAATTTATATTACCTTTTTATTGATCGTTTGGTAACATTTGATATATAATTTACGATGTATGTACCAAGTAATGAGTTATTTGTTTAATAATTATTCTTGCAAGGGATTTCAAATATTTCTAACATATAATATAACTCTTTGATCAGGAGAAAGTTGAATATGCTTTACATTCTGATAACAAATAATCACAATTGAATTTTTACAGATCAGTCATGTATTCTTACTGTGTTCATAAATAGTTTATAATACTTAAATATGTTTCGCAATATATTTAAATTTTATAATCTATTTTATTTATGTGACTCATACATACTATTATATGTTTCATACATATACATATTTTTACGTGATTCAATAATTTAAGAAGAAAGTAATATTTTCTTGAACAAACGCTCGATCAGAGAACGACGAAAAATACTACGAAAGTAAACTGTGTGTTGTTTTTTCTTTACCCTTTGTTCCCCCACTAATAATGTTTCTTTCAGAAAATTTTGGTGACCGCGCGCAATGCGGTCGGTAGAATCAGTGTTTGCTACGATAAATAGTTTCAATATCTCTTAGAGCACAGCTACTCTAATTACAATTACATTCTTTTTTTTTATAATATTCATACGCGAAAGAGTAGAGTCAGTGTTTGCTTCGTCAATGGCAATAGTATAATAGTCTTTTATTTATATCTTCTTTATTTCTAATTTTTTTTTAATACTTGCTGCCTCGGTATTAGAGTCTGCTGTCTGCCTGAAGGATTTAGCTGTGCTCCAGAAGCCAAAAATGTAAGTATCCTTCGTACTTTACTTACAATTCCAAATTTGTTAAACTTTTAGTATTTTTAATTACAAAATTAACATAATTGTCATTGCTTTATTGTAATCAATCAAAAAATTAATCAGAATAAAGGAAATTGATATACAAACATTTCAATAAGAACTTTAAAAGGCCAAATTATAATAATGTGGTTTCTGTTAAAGTTTTTTCCAGCTACTTCTACTATGGATTCAGCTACCACTTCTACTTCGACGCACCTCTGACGACTTCATCGAGGCTTCAACATCTCTGACGACTTCATGGAGGCTTCAACATCTCTGATGACTTCTGCCTAAACTACTCTACTCATCGTGTGAGTCGCATGCTTTCAAGTCCCTCTGGTCACTCAATCATGTCGTAGGACGAAAGGTCCAAATCGGCACGGGTGACTGGTTGTAATTACGTAGAATTTCATTGACGAGCATAGTGACCATGGGTATACAATTATACCCGTGAGTAGTAACATTTATTTTGTGTGAATTATGTATTAGATCAGGATAGGGTCTTCTTGCACTTCGCGTTTATAAATGTCACAATATAATAGTAATAATACTGATAATTATTAAATGAACGAGTACGAGCATTATAATACTTGTAATTCATCCACACGTAGTATGCAAATTCAGAAAGTTTGACAAAAAGTAGTATATTAGATATGAATACCTATGTATTCAAGTGAAATATTCTTATGAATATTTATAATTATGTACACATATGTATATATGGATATAATATGTACTTGTAAATAAATGAGTGTATGAGTGAATATTACAACTGCTTTCTCGCAGTGGCGCATAGTGGTGAAGTCGGATGCCCTCCGACTTCGTTTTTGTAATAATTATTGCGCAATGGTGTTGACGATCTGTATCATTATTGGTACATTGATATATAAATATTTACTATTCAATAGAAATTGATTATTCGATTTATAGTTGCTGAAAAATATTAAATGCTTTAGTCATTTAATATTCGCGTTAATAGCACACGATAGAAATTATTCATCGTGTTTGTATTTGTTGCAATTTGAATATATGAAATAACTTTCGTTATAATTAAAGTTTATTTGCTTGGTTACGAAAACTATGTTATATTACATGTGCAAGAAGACATTTCGCGACGAGTAGATTCCGAAATCGAGGCATCAAACTTGAATACTACTTTGATATTTTAGAATGGCTGCTTCGATGACGGGATCGCTTGAAAATGTTACACTTCTCATAGTTAGTGATAGTAGTTATAGATTCCATAGTATAATTATATTAAATTGAATATCGGTCGAGATAATGAGAGAGGGACGCTTACCAATTCCTTCTACCATTCTAACGTACGGAATGTGAAATAATTAATTTTAAATTTAATCTTAATTTGAAATTGAACTGCGACTTTAAATTCAATTGTAGTTTAAAATTTCACTTGAATCTTAAATTTACTTTCGATTTGAAGCGCAACTTCGATTTCAAATATAATTTTAAATTTGAATTTAATCATTCTTGCCAATAAATGAACGAACTGCACGTTCATTGTCGAGTAGCGTGGTGTTACCACTATCGCGTCCCAGTATTGGCCTCTGCCCCGTTGCGTAAGGCCCCCGGTTATTCCGACGGGCAGACGGGGTGGTACGCCACCCTCACCAAGGGCTTTGGTAGCACTGGACTGCGTACTTAGATTACTGCACTGGGTTCACGGCCGGCTGATTGAGCGTATCTCAATCCCAACCTCAAGGAGAGGTCGTGCCTGGCGTGTCACCGACGGCACCTGGTCACGTTAAACATTTCGCGGACGTGAAAATACGTCAACTGGTACTGGTGGCTGTAGTAGTAACCTCCTATGGGTGGTTTTGCTTGTTTTTGAGATCCCGTTGAGGGAGGGTCCGCTTCGAGGGAACGATTACATCCCAGAGGATGTCGATAGTTTTTCAAATCGAGGGTGAACGATCTCTCACTTTGTTCGCGTCGCGTCGCGTCGCGTTTTTCCATTTCATTCTACACGTTATAATATTAAAATGAATTGGGACGCTCCTTTTCCATTTCTCGATCGATATTCAATAATTGATGGTTAGTTATTCCACTGTATAGAGTAGTAAATTTCTTTTTATCGATAAATAAATTAGCTTAGCGTCCGATTGCCGCTATTGCGTCCCAGAACGGGCGCCCTGCCCCGTCCGTAAGGCCCTCGGTTATTCCGAAGGGCAGACGGGGGAGCCCAACACCCTCACCAAGGGTTATTGGTAGCTTCGGATCTCGCTTAGGGATACGCGGCGCGCTAATTGAGCGTATCTCAATTCCTGCCTCATGGGAGGCCGTGTTTGGAATGTTACTCGATGACATTCTGGACACGTTAAGCATTTTCGCGGACGCGAAAATGCGTCAACCATACTGGTGGCTGTAGCGGCAATCTCGTATATATTTGCCTTGATCTTTCCTCAGATCATATCTGAGAGGGTACGCTCTGGAAGCGTCGTCGGTATTTTACTTGGATCGCGGATAATGTTTGAGTTAGAGTTGAAAATAAAACTCTAAAACTCTATGCAGCGCAATGTAACTATCAATAAATTAACTTCTCGATGATCATTTTGCTTTTAGAATATTAGTATTTGATTGAAACGAGTAAAGTAGAGTTCTGAATAGATTCAAAGAATAATAGAAATATAATTGATCGGTTAATCACTAATCATTATATTCAGATCAGGATTTTCAGGTTTAACCCCTTCCGTGTTCGTTGCCAGGACCCCGTTCACGTGCCCAGGTGCTACTTGGCTGGGGAAAAGGCGACGGGCACGATGATTCTGATTATTTATGTGTACTAATGAGACTTTTTTTCGCGGCTGACGTGCTAGTGTATCGTGCACGACGTATGTTCCACGTTGTATGTGTGGTTAGGCCGTGGAATTGCGTCGTTTCCATAAATACAACTCGCTATTACTTGCAAATGGTACCAAATGTATTCTTAATCACAAATAGTACCAATTTCAATATCATCTCTCTCTCTCTCCAATATAACTTCTTCTAAGTTTTATGAAAAATACAGATTTGTTCAACGTTCTAAATGTCAAATTAAAACTTCGAGTGTAGATAAAAACGCTTTACTGGCGTTGTACGCAATGGTCACTAGAATTCGTCAGCCGATTGCAGCACCTGGTACGTACCTTAGAGTGTGCGAGGTTGTGTGCCAAGCTCGGGTGTCGGAGGCGTCCCGGGGCGTTCTCTCTAGTTTAGGTCATTGCGCCCGAGTGTTTGAATGAGAATTTCCGGGGGTTGAACGAATGTGTTGGTGAGAATCTTTTGCTCTTTTTAAATATAGGTTTAGGTAGGTAGGTAGTATACTTCTGGTATGTTTGACTGCTAGTAATAAGTAGGTAGGGCCGGGCAGGTTGACACAGTCTCCGATCGGGCAGGCGCGTTTCTCGCGTGTTCAACCTGTTTCAGGAAATCAGATTTGAATGATCGACGGTAAAGTTGGCGCGAACGAGGAATGTCGTTCGCCACTGGCTTTATCCTATCGATTTTTCGAATCAACCCGCGGTCGCGGTCGCGATTTGCCGAAACGAACGAAGTTTTCTGCTCGAGGTTCGGCACGTTTGCACGAACGACGATTCTTTACGATCGTTGTTCGTCTACGTGCGCAGAGTTTTCGCGATTTATGTTTTTATTTCACCTTTGTATGTTATTTTTTGGTTTGCGCCCAGGAAATCTCGAGCTTAGATATAAGTTTCAGGATACTGGGCTTCACGCCCGAAGAAAGAAGAGGCTATATGCCGAAGAGGCCCGGAGAAGAGGGCAACTACTAATGACTATGCATTCGGAGGTAATTCTCTGAATGCAAAGTCATTCTTTGTTACTACTTTGTCACTATGCTCGTATTTATGTAGTAGTATATTCTGGCCAGCAGAATGCTGGCCCATCGAATTCTGGGCAAATCGCGGTTTCAATTGTAGCGTTGCGAATAATTAATTACGGTTCCTGTTAGAGTTGCGAATAAATCCAAATCGCGTTTTTTATTAGAGTTGCGATCAACTCCAGATCGCGATTTTTATTAGAGTTGCGTATTAATATATCGGGCTTTGAATTAGAGTTGCGTGAAAATGATAATCGTGATTGTTCTTTTAGTGTTGCGAATCATAAAATCGCGATTGCTTGCTGAAACCATAATTATTATTTGCTAATATTTGTTTCGAGAATAAGATTAAATTGTATTTTAATTTGTACCAATAGTTTTCAATTAGTTTTATAGTGTTGCGATTTATACGTATCGCGAGTAATTGCATCTTCTTTCTTTCATGTAGAAGTAATAGTTTTCAATTGTCAAGTTTTTAATTCCATTTAGTGTTGCGATAATGAACGATCGCGTATTTCACGATAGCGTTGCGATTAATGAAATGCCCAAGTCTTCCACTGATACTGTGGAAGTATGATCCTGCGCATAGTCACCGCCGTAGCTAAAAGAGCTACATTGCACTATGGTGACATGCGCCTATAAAATTTTCCACTTGCACTGTGGAAATGTGATCTCACGTATAAAGTCACCAGAGTAGCCAAAGGGCTACATTGCACCGTGGTGACATTGCACTTATACAGATCACTATTCTAAAATCTCTATTAGTGTTGCGTATTTAAATTCAGGGTGCATAAATTAGCGTTGCGAATGAGAAAAAGCGCCCTAAAGTGGCTGCTCGCGCATTGCTTTTTCATGACGCACTTATCGCGATTAGTTTTCATGATTTCAATGAATTAGTGTTGCGAATTATGAAAAGCACACTTACGTGGTTGCTCTCGCGATAATTTTGCTAATTTCTACTTCAATAAATTGTTATTGCATTGATTTTGAGATATCCTTTGCTTCGCGTTTAATAAGTTCATGATACGAAAAAGAAAGGATACTTTATTGATGATATTTAATAACGACGATAATGAAAGATGATGAACTGCTTTTGTTTCTTTAATTCATCATTTTATGTTTCTGTTGATTGAACGTTTGTCTTGAAATATTACTGAATGATATAGTTATTTTCTACGAATAGATATTCTCTGGTTTTTATAACCATTCGCTTAATGTCGATACGTGATTGATATTTAAACATTCCATTGTGTGCCTTGTGCATCAGAATTCGTAAGCATTAAAAATCGCAAAGTACATTAGAATGCATTTACATGTGAAAATCAAAGTCCTGTTAAAAAGTATTATTAAATTGATAATACTTTGGCAGTCGAAACGATTCTTTTGAATCGAATCAAAATTTAATTATCTTTATGAAAAGTAATAAGAAACAAGATAGAACGAAAAGTAAATTTTCATTTTTTTACGTCAATATACATTACAACCAAGCACATTGTTTTTGTTACACGTTACATACATCATTTTTGTAATGTTATTTCGATAAAATAATGTTTTTCTATTTATATGTACTGTTCGTCACATTTTTTTTTTCTTTTTTTTTTTATTACTAATCCATTGTATAAGTTTGTTGCAGCTTTAAAGTGTTACAGAGACGTTCATTTGATTGGAATAGTACAACTTGAGGATCAAAGTATATCATGGAAGTATGATAATGTACGTATATAAATTGGATGATGACACGAAGGTGAAGATATGATCATATATATATTATACGAATCAAAGAGGATGAACAATAAAAAGGATATATGAAGAAGAGGTATAAGTATTACAAAATCATGAGTGGTAAACATTTATTTTTACTACATATATATTTATATATATTGTTGCGTATATTACGAAATAGCGCCCTGTGATGGCTGCTTTTACTCTATTACATGTTATATATATCGTGAGCCAATTAATCGTACAATCTAAATTTATTTGTGACCCATTCGTCGCATTAAAAAATATTTCAAACTATTTGTTTGGAACATTTTTTTATACAACGAATGGTTTACCAGTAAATTTAGATGTTACAATTAAATAGCTCAACCTATATATTATATTATATTATATTATGTTATATTATATTACATTATATTATATTATGTTATGTTGTATTATGAAATAGCGCCCTGTGATGGCTGCTTTTACTCTATTACATGTTATATATATCGTGAGCCAATTAATCGTACAGTCTAAATTTATTTGTGACCCATTTGTCGCATTAAAAAATATTTCAAACTATTTGTTTGGAACATTTTTTTATACAACGAATGGTTTACCAGTAAATTTAGATGTTACAATTAAATAGCTCAACATATATATTATATTATATTATGTTATGTTATATTATGTCATGTTATATTATATTATGTTATATTACGAAATAGCGCCCTGAGATGGCTGCTCTCGCGATATGTAACAGTACCCATGGTACATAAGGGTACTTATGATTAATTATTGTTTTTATATAAATGTTATGTATCTTTCAAATTCGTTTATATGTTTCTATGTCTCTATGTAATTTTTTATGTGTGCATGTTTGCATGTGTGTTTCTGTTCTTGGGCATATCTTTTGCGAAATGTATTAACCTGTGTTATGGTTCCATATGTTGTACATTTTTGTTTCAGATATTGCAGCGTTTCCTGCTCTATTTATTAATTTATTATTATCACATGTCTTTTTAATTATATCTATTTTATATTTATATGTATTTATATGTATCTTATATTTATATATATATATATATGTGTGTTTCTTTTCTTGTATATATTTTTTACGAAATGTATTAACCTGTGTTATGGTTTCGCATGTTGCACATTTTTGTTTTAGATATTGCAGTGTATCCAGTTCTATTTTAGGTGTTCCAGTGTTTCCAGTGCTGTTTTAGATGTTCCAGTGTTTCCAGTGCTGTTTTAGATGTTCCAGTGTTTCCAGTGCTGCTGCTTAATATTACATTACTTTCTATTCTGTCGTCTTTTGTCGTCACTTATATTTTGTCTCGCATTTTCTAAATTTGATCGTAAATTAGACCTATTAAGATTTTAGATTGATATAAATTCCTAGTTACGTAGGTCATTTTGAAATTAAAGTCAATTATTAATTAGGTAGAGTATTTGTCTCTTCTTTCATTCGCAATAATTCTTTTTCGCGAAAGTTCTTTATGAAACTCCGTCTATTGTGCGTTTGTACATGGATCAAACATTGAACTTGTTGCAAATGCACATTGGAAGGAGGTTTTATTCAATGATATCTTGTATAAAAGGAGGGTGGATGGGACGTGGTTAGGGTGGGTCTCCATTCGCAGCAACCTCCACGTGGTGAGACCCGGGCACTATTTATTTAATATATAATTATTAATTGCATCGTATAGTGATATGCTACAATTAAAAATTATATAGTAAATAATTAGAAGCAAATGGCTGCCATAGGTTAGTTTTATTTAAATTGATTTAGAATAAAACTTTGTAAACCTAGTTATAATAGATAAAAGAGTTTTGCGAATGAAATTGTTGGTAGTAGATCTTTCGAACTAGGAGGCAAATGTTTTAGCATTTTTTAGATAGTACGTTTTAATGTAATCACTGACGACGTCGCCCGTACTAGTAAAACGACTAGTTTAGTTTTAGTTCCGATGATTCTGTGCTATATGATGAATAACACTAAAAGGATACGATGGATAGATAGAGTCCTTGAACTGTGAGATACGTAGATAAATTAGGGATTGGTTTACATTATATCTCGTCTAAGTAAGCTAGTTTCGAGTAGAAACTATCGAAAACTGGCCGAAACTAGATTTTCCACAGTTTAGACTAGTATGCTTAGAAATGTTAATCGAGTAAAAATCTACAGGTATTATTGTGTTCCCTCTCCCATTTATAGAGAAAATCGCGAATCTTCTGTTGATAATCAATTCAAACCAATCCGATCTTTCAACACCACTTAGAATATTGAAACTTATTCGAATTCCCATCGAAAACACGTTAAAACGAACGTTATCCAAAATCTTTTGTAAAATCCAGACTTTAAGAAAAGAAGCATTTCACGCTCTGTAGTTCGCTGGATCCAGTAGAATCTAAGATTATGACTGTCTTTTATTGTCATTTTTTGAAATATTTACCGCCAACGAAGTAAGTTAAGGGACAACTAGTTGCGCCATCTCTCCGAAAAGTGCTCAAACTGGTCGCACACCGTTATCGACAGCGAAGCAAACTACTAAACAACTGATGGCGCCATCTCTTCTTAACAAGCGGAAACTAATTCCTGACCAGTTTCAGGTCCTTTCACAGAGATGGCTCCACCAGTTGTTAAGCGGTTTACTTCGCTGTCGGTAACGGTGCGCGACCAGTTTGAGCACTTTCCGGAGAGATGGCACCACCAGTTGTTCCTTAACTTACTTTCCTGGCGGCTATTTCAAAAAATGGCAATAAAAGACAATCAGTTCTTTATGGGAGATTAATTAGTTGAGATTTTTCATCGTGACGAGGGTTTGGGCGTTCTGGGAGAATTCTGAGGATTCTGCAGGAAGAATTATGTTTTCCTTCAGTTTAAATAATTGTTTGGGGTGTAGGCATGTAGAATTAAAAGGAAAGACATGAGTCTTGGACGTGACAAAAGCTGGAAATCGCATCAGAGCGAGGTTTGGCCTCATTTACAGTTTAGCGATAAATTGAAAGATATAATACCGAACCAGCGGCGAAAGTAGATATTAAAATAAACCAGAATAAAGCAGAAATTAAGTGAATTTTCAACCATCAAACATCAAAACCACCAAACGTCGAACCATCAAACATTGAACGATCGAACAACCTTCCATCGAGGGGACACCATAGAGGGATAGAAGTGACCATTTATAATTAATAATAAAAGTTAGGGAAGTCGGGATAAAAGGGGATAAAAGGGAATAAAAGGTTATATATTTAAAATTACATTACATGAATGTACAAATATAATCACAATAATTAACATAAATGAGTGAGGATAAGAGGGAAAAGGTTACACAATTATAAATTTACAAATATGATCGTAAAAACTAACTTAAGCTAAACTATTTGCAGTCCAATTTAAAGTTTCAATGTCCTGAAAAGGACTTGGAAGATTTAAATCGTACTACAAAATACTCGATACTAAAAGTACCAGTGATTAAATTATTCTAATCTGTTGTAAAGTTAATAAAATAATAGAGTAAAAATTCTATCTATCTTTGTCAGAAATTACGAATCACGATCTTTTGACTGATTTGGTTCTTTTAGTATCAGGTTTACAACTATACTTATGTCTACGCGCGTAGTCCTTAGCATGATATCGTTTTCGAGAGGGCAATCTCTCGAAAACGTTACCAAGGGCCCAGGTCCACCACGAGGAGGTGACTACGCAGGGACCCATCCCTATTTCCCTAATCCCATCCACCCTCCATTACATATATGTGTTCTCGGTACAGAAGGTACCGAGAACTCACTCTACTTGAATTTAATTCACGCGAGATCCATAATACATTTTCTAAAATCTATCAGATATTTAGAAATTGCAGTATGGACTTTACGAAGGGGTAATAAGAAATGCCATTGTCTTATCCAAAATGAAATTTTTTAAGTGACTCTACTAATACTTCAGAAAAACGAAAGTGTTTTGCAAAAGGGGAAACGATGCGATATACTAAGTTATTTATTACTCTACTCTAAAAATGACTCGAAACTGAATAAAATAATTGAAGCAAAGATAATTAAAAATGTAAAAAAAATTCAAGCAAAATTCGCGACGCGACCGAAACGAACAAAGTTCACTCACAAGCGCACTCTACATCCTTCCGCACTAGCCACCAGGCGAACCGTACCCGCCGAACCGCGAACAAAAATCCCACGTCTTACGTCGAAACAATCGAAAGCTCGCTCGCCGCGACGAGTGCGGTTCCCACCTGAACTCCAACGAGGCCCAACACGAGGATTGCTCTGCGCCAAAGAACGAACTTCATGGAACCATCCGAATCCGTCTTACAGCAGGCCAAAGACCCCAGCGCATCGGGTTAGGAACCACTCCGCCCGAACTCTGTCGTGAGCGCGTCCACGGCTGAACCCGTGAAGTCCAGATGAGTTCCGCAACAACGTCGGTTTGATTGAGCCCAGAATGTTTCACTGCGCAGCGATAAATGTCGAACTCTCGAACGAATAGAGAACATGCTGCGTGAAGCGACTTATGAAGCACTAATAATAGAGTGCACAAGCGAATGAACGGGAATTGAATTACGCGAGAACAATTAAAAGTTCTGTCTTGATAAACGAGGGGAGTGAAGTTAAAGAATTCGTTGTGTATCATTTTGGGTAAGAAAACGTATTTCTTCACAATTTACTCACTCACTCACTCATTCGTTCTCTCATCATGCATACACAAATCATGCAAACACAAATCATGCAAACACAAATCATGCAAACACAAATCATGCAAACACAAATCATGCCAACACCAATCATGCACACACAAATCATGCACACACAAATCATGCAAACACAAATCATGCAAACATAAATCATGCAAACATAAAATAATTAATTACAATATAATACAATATAATACAATATAATACAATATAATACAAAAGGGTGAAGTCATGACTTCAGTAAGGAAAGGGACGAGGGGAAATTACAAAAGGGGTTAGGACTTAAAACTAATGATAGACTTAGTACCGCTTTTCAAGTGGCCATTCTTGAAAAGCGATACCAAGTAATAAGGTCTCTGCGTGGTCACCTCTGCGATCAAAGGTGACCACGCAGGGACCTACCCAGGCCCAATCCCAACCTCCCTTCCATTATATGCAATTTGGGCATTGGAGACTATTTCTCAATTAAAAAGTAAAGGATAAGGGGAACGTATTTTATTATAATATGATAAGAATTAAGCAACAGAGATATAGACAGAGGAGTACTTATAACTAAATCCATCGGTGAACGGAGAGATTAAAATAAATCGGAATGAAGCAGAAATTAAGTGAATTTCCAACCAACAAACATCAATCCATCAAACAACAGACCATCAAACAACAAACCATCAAATGGCGAACCATCAAACATCAAATCAGCAAACGTAGAACCATCAAACGTCAAACCAGCAAACATCGAGCCATCAAATATCAAACCATCAAACATCAATCCATCAAACATCAAACATCAAACCAGCAAACGTCGAACAATCAAACGACCCTCCATCGAGGGGACACCATAGAGAGATAGAAGTAACCACGTATAATTAATAATAAAAATGAGGGAATTCGGGATAAAAGGGGATGATAATCTTATTAAAATTACATTACATGAATTTACAAATATGATCGCAATAATTAACATAAACTAAACTATTCGCAGCTCAAATTAAAGTTTCAAGTCCTGAAAAGGACGATACTAGCTCGATACTAGAAGTACCAGTGATTAAATTATTCTAATGTCTTTCGAATTTAACGAAATAATAGAAAATTGTTAAAAGTGAATCTATGAAATCTTTGTACAAGTGAAAAATCTATCTATCTCTATCAGAAGCTACGGACCACGGTTTTTTTACTAGCTTGGTACTTCTAGCGTCAAGTTTACAATTATACTTATGTCTACGCGCGTAGTCCTTAGCATGATATCGTTTTCGAGAGGGCAATCTCTCGAAAACGTTACCAAGGGCCCAGGTCCACCACGTGGAGGTGACTACGCAGGGACCCATCCCTAAACCCTAAACCCATCCACCCTCCATTACATATTTACGATCTCGTTACAGAAGGTACCGAGATCTGACTCTACTTCAATTTAATACACGCGAAATCCATAATGCATTTTCTAAAATCTATCAGATATTTAGAAATTGTAGTATGGACTTTACGGAAGGGGTGACGAGAAATGCCATTATCTTACTCGAAGAGAGATTTCTAAAGTGACTCTACTAACACTTTCGAAAGGCGAAAGTGTCTCGCAAAGGGTTTCACGGTACGATATTCTAAATTCTATTACTCTAGTTAAGTAACTTACTAAAGTTAAGAAGAGGAACTGAGTTGAAGCAAAAATGGAGATAAATTTCGCGACGCGACCGAATAGAGCATTCTAACCTGATGCTTCCGCGTTAGCCATTAGGCGAACCGTACCCGACGCGAATCGCGGTCAAGTTATGCCACGACTTACATTGAAACAATCGAAACATCGCTCTCCCCGATGGTGAGTGCGGGTCCCATCTGGACCCCAACGGAACTAAGCACATGGATTGCTCTACGACGAAGACGAACTGAAGTAGACCGCCCCAAAGTAGGGTAGGAACTACACGGTGCGTCTCCGCCGTGAGCGCGTCCAAGGCTAATTCCGCTGAAGTCTAGATGAGCACCGCAAACAACACATCGAATTGATTGAGTTCCGGCTGTCTCATTGCGTGACAGTGAAAGTCGAAATCTCGAGCGAATAGAGAAAATTTGCGAAGCACAAAGTTAGAATGCTCAAGAGAACTAAAAGTTCTGTCTTGATAAACGAGCGTGGGAAGAAAAGGGGGTGATTATTTCTCTCTCCCAGTAAGAAAATGTATTTCTTTACAATATAATTACAATTGAATTACAGAGATGTACAATATATATACGTACTTATGACTAATAAACGCACGCATCCCACGACGATCCCACGACGATCCCACGAGGATCCCACGACGATCCCTCGACGATCCAGCGGCGAACAAAGAGATTAAAGTAAATCAGAATCAAGGAGAAATTAAATGAATTTCCAACTATCATATATCGAACCATCAAACATCGAACTATCAAATATCGAACCATCAAATATCGAACCATCAAATATCGAACCATCAAATATCGAACCATCAATTGTCAAACCATCAATCGTCAAACCATCAATCGTCAAACCATCAATCGTCAAACCATCAATCGTCAAACCATCAATCGTCAAACCATCAATCGTCAAACCATCAATCGTCGAACCATTAAACAGTGAACAATCAAACAACAAACCATCGACGAGACACCATAGATACATAGAAGTGAGGGAAGTCGGGATAAAAGGGGGTGGTTACATTATTAAAATTACATTACATAAATGTACAAATATGTTCGCAATAATTAACTTAAATTACACTATTTGCAGTGCAATTTAAAGTTTCAAAGTCCTGAAAAGGACTTGGAAAATTAAAATTGTACTGCAAAAGACTCGATACTACAAGTACCAGTGGTTAAAGTATTCTAATAACGTGCAAAATTAATGAAATAATAGAAAATTATTAAAAGTGAATCTATCAAATCTTTGTACAAGTAAAAAATCTATTTATCTCTATCAGAAGTTACGAATCATAATCTATTGATTAGTTTGGTACTTCTAGCGTCAAGTTTACAATTATACTTATGTCTACGTGCGTAGTCCTTAGCTTGATATCGTTTTCGAGAGACCGGTCTCTCGAAAACGTTACCAAGGGCCCAGGTCCACCCCGTGGAGGTGACTACGCAGAGACCCATCCCTAAACCCTAATCCCATCCACCCTCCATTACATATTTGCGATCTCGGTACAGAAGGTACCAAGATCTGACTCTACTGTAATTGAAAAACGAAGTCCACGATGCATTTTCCAAGATCTGTCGTAGGTATTTAGAAATTGCAACGTGGACTTCGCGAAACGCGAAAGGGATGAAGGGACTGGAAGTATATCATGTTCTTATCCAGAGAGAAATTTATAATGTGACTCTATCAACGCTTTAGAAAATTTGAAGCGTTTTGCAAAAGGAATTACGATACGATAAACACTAAACTCTATTATATGAACACTTACATGAACAAACTTGTGATAAATCAATTGAAAAGTGAAAATAACATCCGCGACGCGACCGAAGTTACTCTGCGTACTCACGTGGACCTACGTAATCACGTGGATCTGCTAACAATATGTTTCCGGCGCTGTCCACTTTCTAAACCACGATCTTTTCGATCCATGGAGCTACTCATGGCAGCGACTTACGTATAACATAAAGTTAGCGTGCTCACTACTTGCTTGCCACATGCGATGCATGCAAGCGAGGACGCAGAGCAATGAAACTAGTACTGATAAAACTATTTCTGATAAATATCAGCCGTGAACTGATTTCTATGTCTACGCGAGAAGAATTATATTTTATTTCGATAAAACGGCGATTTTGGGGGAAAAGGATAGGGTTTCGCTCTTGATAAGAAAATGTATATACTTCCTTACAATTTTATGACAATTACTATTATCTAATTGTAATTACTACTATTATTATAACTACTATTACTAATAATATGCGCTTCCAGCGGCGATCCAGCGACGATCCAGCGGCGAAGGTAGAAGTTAATGTTAATGTTATTTATTTAAATCATAGCAATTTTATTATAGCAATCATAAGAATTTTATAACATAAAGGAAATGGAAGGGATTAGGGGAAATTCGTCTCAGAACCATTGAATTTTTGACAGGAACCAAGAAAATACGTCAAATTTTAAGATTCCCTCAATAGTCATTCTCAATTATAATTTCCTATGGCCTGTTTGCGTGAAGCAATTGGAAAGAATCTTGGAAAACGTGGAAATGGAAATTCTTTGACGTAAAACAATACCACAGTCATGGCCCCATCGTTGCACTCATCGAAAATACCATTTACTCATTTCCAGATTTAAAGAGAATAATGAAACCACTTCGCGACTACAGAATCGAATCATTTATTGTTGAAATTATTTGTTGGAATCAAAAATCAACCTTCGATCAAGAGAACACTCCATAGAAATAGAGAGAAAGAGAGACTGAGGACAAGAGAGCGAAAGAAAAAGAGGGAGAGACAGAGGACAAGAGAGAGAAAGAAAAAGAGAGAGAGACAGAGGACAAGAGAGAGAAAGAAAAAGAGAGAGAGAGACAGAACACCATAGATTATGCCGGATTATTTAAACAATCCCCTGAATTTCCACCGTCGCATATATTTTTTTAATCAGAAAACGATCAATCATATTCCTACTACACCTCCTCTCCGTTTCCATACTCAAGATACAAGAACAAATTATTAATAACGAACGAACTGATTAGCATGAAAATGGTTGGAAAAGAAATAAACGTCGAATGCAGTTAAATTCTATTAATCGAGAATGTGCAATAAATTTTATCACGACATCCAGCGGCGTTCCACCGGCGATCCAACGGCGATCCAGCGGCGAATGCAAGAATTAACTTAAACTATATCTTATTCTCTAATTATACTATCTATATACAATTAAATCTACGCGCGTAGTCCTTAGCTTGATACCGTTTTCGAGAGCGCAATCTCTCGAAAACGTTACCAAGGGCCCAGGCCCACCACGTGGAGGTGACTACGCAGGGGCCCAACATTTCAATTTTAATTCCATTCAAATTCAGCACCGAAGTGCCAATGTTCAATCATATTTAAACATCGATTTTATAAATTCAAATAACGCGATTTAAAAGTAAATTAAAAGTGTTTCATACACTATGTAAAAGTTAACTACGTAAAAAGAGATTCAGTTACAATTTATTCACTAATAATTACCAGTAAATGAATTTTGGAGTTCATTAAGTCCGAAAATGTTAAACAAAGAAGATTAAATTATTATTAATTCCAAAAATATATATAAAACATATTTTAATTATTGAATTTTATTCAAATTTTATTGATACGACGCGTTGGGGGGGGGGGGGCATACATGGGTCAGCAACACCCACGAGTGCTAACCGAGCCCCCCGCGTCAAGTATATCTTAAAACTACCACTAAATCCACCACCATCTACTTAAATTTTCAAGTTTTCGAACTTACCAGTTCGTAGACATACGTAGTTGTCGCCATCATTCATCAAGGCGCCTCCACCAAAATTCGTCATGGTCCAGTGACTCCCACGCAACCTCCAAATAGCCATCGGACACCCATCAATCAGCTCAAAGTAACCTCTATGCACTTCTATGCACTGCCCAGGAACACCTCCACCCCCGCAACCCACCCCCCAACACCCCCTGCACCCTCACGACACACTTCGATCCGCCCATGTCAAAGTTCAAGTGGCAAAAGAATTTTTGCTGCGGTCGCGGCGTCCTTATATAGCCCCCAGCCCCTATAATTCTCGGAAAGTCATGCTTGATTGCGCACCATATATAATCGCAGTTTTTCGACAATTTTCGCTTATATTTTAGTAATTTTTTAATTTTTTTTGTAAATTCATGATCTCAACAATTTGTTGCAATAGTACATATATTTATTTTTTTATTTTAACAATAAATTACACGTGTAATAACATTTTTATAAGGTAACTATCGATTAATCACGAAATATTATAATCGAAACTACATTTTCGTGTCAAATTCTCATCAAATCTGAATCGATATCTAATATACCCAACTCTCTTGCACTGACGCAATAAAATATGTAATAAAATCAATATTTTATAATATTATATTCATTGACATTTTCGCGTAACTTTTTCGCGCACTGCCAGAACTGACGCGATATATTATCTGTACTACAATTATTGCACTACTGTGACATTGTATTACAAAAGACTTAACACTAGAACTACCGGCAAACAAAGAATTTTAATTTCTTTCAAAGAGAATAAAATATTATTTAGATAAAGGAGAATGTTGTACAAACAGGAAGCAAAAGTAGGTAAATTAAAAAAGATACGAATGAAAAGCAAGAGAAGATAAGTCAAAAAAATAATATAAATTTACAATTTTGGTAGTTTTGGTGTTAAATTTACAGATATTCTTAAATTTAGGTGCGTAGTCCTTAGCTTGATACCGTTTTTGAGAGCGCAATCTCTCGAAAACGTTACCAAGGGCCCAGGCCCACCACGTGGAGGTGACTACGCAGGGACCCATCCCTATTTCCCTAATCCCATCCACCCTCCATTACATGTAAGTGTTCTCGGTACAGAAGGTACCGAGGACTGACTCTACTTGAATTTAATACACGCGAGATCCATAATACATTTTCTAAAATCTATCAGATATTTAGAAATTGTAGTATGGACTTTACGGAAGGGGTGACGAGAAATGCCATTATCTTACTCGAAGAGAGATTTCTAAAGTGACTCTACTAACACTTTAGTAACGTTCAAGTGTTTCGCAAAAGGGGATACGATGCGATATACTAAGTTATTTATTACTCTACTCTAAAAATGACTCGAAACTGAACAAAATAATTGAAGCAAAGATAATGAAAAATGTAAAACAAAATTCAAGTAAAATTCGCGACGCGACCGGAACGAACAAAGTTCACACGAGGGAGAACCCTACATCCTTCCGCACTAGCCACCAGGCGAACCGTACCCGCTACGAATCGCGAACAAAAATCCCACGTCTTACGTCGAGACAATCGAAAGCTCGCTCGCCGCGACGAGTGCGGTTCCCACCTAAACTCCAACGAGGCCCAACACGAGGATTGCTCTGCGCCAAAGAACGAACCTCGTGGAACCATCCGAATCCGTCTTACAGCAGGCCAAAGACCCCAGCGCATCGGGTTAGGAACCACTCAGCTCGAACTCTGTCGTGAGCGCGTCCACGGCTGAACCCGTGAAGTCCAGATGAGTTCCGCAAACATCGGTTTGATAGAGCCCAGAATGTCTCACTGCGCAGCGATAAAAGTCGAAATTGCGCGCGAATAGGGAACATGCTGCGTGAAGCGACTTATGAAGCACTAATAATAGAGTCCTCAAACGCGTAAACGGGCACTAATTAACGCGAGAACTATTCAAAGTTCTGTCTTGATAAACGAGGGATGCAAGAGAAGTTATTTCTCTCTCCGGATAAGAAAATGTATTTCTTTACAATATGATTACAACTAAATTACAAAGGTGTACAGCATATAAGTACTTATGACTAATAAACGCACGCATCAAACGGCGATACAACGGCGAACGCAAAAATTAACTTAAACTATGTCTTATTCTCTACTTACTCTATCTATGTACGCTTAAATCTACGTGCGTAGTCCTTAGCTTGATACCGTTTTCGAGAGCGCAATCTCTCGAAAACGTTACCAAGGGCCCAGGCCCACCACGTGGAGGTGACTACGCAGGGACCCATCCCTATTTCCCTAATCCCATCCACCCTCCATTACATGTAAGTGTTCTCGGTACAGAAGGTACCGAGGACTGACTCTACTTGAATTTAATACACGCGAAATCCATAATGCATTCTCTAAAGTCTATCAGATATTTAGAAATTGCAGTATGGACTTTACGAAAGGGGTGAGGAGAAATGCCACTGTCTTACCCGAAGAGAAATTTGTAACGTGACTCTACTGACACTTTCGAGAAGCGAAAGTGTCTCGCAAAGGGTTCTACGGTACGATACTCTAAATTCTACTATTCTATTGTAAAAAAAATTGGTACTAATCTCGATAAAAATTGAAGCAAAGTTAAATTGAACTAAAGTTGAGAAAAAAAACTGAGTTGACGCAAAATTAGAGATAAAATTCGCGACGCGACCTACACGAATAAGTTAAAGAGCATTCTAACCCGATGCTTCCACTTTAGCCATTAGGCGGACCGTACCCGACGCGAATCGCGAGCAAGTTTTATGCCACGTCTTACGTCGAAACAATCGCAACCGCGCTCTCCCCGACTGTGAGTGAGATGTCCATCTGAACCCCAGCGAGCCCAACACTAGGATTGCTCTGCGACAAAGATCGAATCGAAGTAGACCGCCCCAAACCGTCTTACAGCAGGCCATAGACCCCAGCGGCACGGGGTAGGAGCTACTCGACACGACTCTATCGTGAGCGCGTCCACGGCTGAACCCGTGGAAATCCAGGTGGGCACGACAAACACGAATCGGTTTGATTGAGTCCCGACTGTTTCCCTGCGTGGCGATTAAAATCTAAATCTCGAGCGAAAGAGGAAAAGAAGGAAAGGGGAAAACAAAGGAAAAAAAGAGGAAATCTACGTGAAGCGATCTTACGAAGCACAAAGTTAGAGCGCTCGAGCAAATAAACGCGAACTAATTTACGCGAGAACAATTAAATGTTCTGTCTTGATGAACGAGGTTTGAAAGAAGAAAGGGTTCTCTCTTCGGATAAGGGAATGTATTTCTTTACAATTTGATTACAATTTAATTACAGAGATGTATAATATATAAGTACTTATGACTAATAAACGCACGCATCCCACGGCGATCCAGCGGCGATCCAGCGGCGATCCAGCGGCGATCCAGCGGCGAATAGAGAGATTAAAGTAAATCAGAATAAAGCAGAAATCAAGTGAATTTCCAACCATCAAACGTCAAACCATCAAACATCAAACTAGCAAACGTCGAACCATCAAATGTTGAACAATCAAACGACCCTCCACCACCGAGGGGACACCATAGAGAGATAGAAGTTGACATTCTTTTAAACAAACCCCTGAATTCCGACCAACGTGTCTTTAGAAAAAGAAAATTAATCACTGGCAACAAACTAATACAAGACACCTGATTCGAAACAACTATCATACTACTTATCGAGTAGTCTATTAATACCAAACGAAATTATCAATTAGAGAATACCATAATTATGGTCCGTCGTGATAAAGGAGGGAAATCGGGATGAAAGGGGGTGATTATCTTATTAAAATTACATTACACGAATGTACAAATATGATTGCAACAATTAACTTAAAGTTTTAAAGTCCTGAAAAGGACTTGGAAAATTTCAATTGTATTGCAAAAGACTCGATACTAGAAGTACCAATGATTAAAGTATTCTAATACCGTGCAAAGTTAATGAAATAATAGAAAATTCTAAAAAGTGTGTCTACGAAATCTTTGAACAAATGAAAAATCTATCTATCTCTATCAGAAGTTACGAACTACGATCTTTTGGTACTTCTAGCGTCAGGTTTACAATTATACTTATGTCTACGCGCGTAGTCCTTAGCATGATATCGTTTTCGAGAGGGCAATCTCTCGAAAACGTTACCAAGGGCCCAGGTCCACCACGAGGAGGTGACTACGCAGGGACCCATCCCTATTTCCCTAATCCCATCCACCCTCCATTACATATATGTGTTCTCGGTACAGAAGGTACCGAGGACTGACTCTACTTGAATTTAATTCACGCGAGATCCATAATACATTTTCTAAAATCTATCAGAAATTGCAGTATGGACTTTACGAAGGGGTAACAAGAAATGCCATTGTCTTATCCAAAATGAAATTTTTTAAGTGACTCTACTAACACTTTAGAAAAACGAAAGTGTTTTGCAAAAGGGGAAACGATGCGATATACTAAGTTATTTATTACTCTACTCTAAAAATGACTCGAAACTGAATAAAATAATTGAAGCAAAGATAATTAAAAATGTAAAAAAAATTCAAGCAAAATTCGCGACGCGACCGAAACGAACAAAGTTCACTCACAAGCGCACTCTACATCCTTCCGCACTAGCCACCAGGCGAACCGTACCCGCCGAACCGCGAACAAAAATCCCACGTCTTACGTCGAAACAATCGAAAGCTCGCTCGCCGCGACGAGTGCGGTTCCCACCTGAACTCCAACGAGGCCCAACACGAGGATTGCTCTGCGCCAAAGAACGAACTTCATGGAACCATCCGAATCCGTCTTACAGCAGGCCAAAGACCCCAGCGCATCGGGTTAGGAACCACTCCGCCCGAACTCTGTCGTGAGCGCGTCCACGGCTGAACCCGTGAAGTCCAGATAAGTTCCGCAACAACGTCGGTTTGATTGAGCCCAGATTGTTTCACTGCGCAGCGATAAATGTCGAACTCTCGAACGAATAGAGAACATGCTGCGTGAAGCGACTTATGAAGCACTAATAATAGAGTGCACAAGCGAATGAACGGGAATTGAATTACGCGAGAACAATTAAAAGTTCTGTCTTGATAAACGAGGGGAGTGAAGTTAAAGAATTCGTTGTGTATCATTTTGGGTAAGAAAACGTATTTCTTCACAATTTACTCACTCACTCACTCATTCGTTCTCTCATCATGCATACACAAATCATGCAAACACAAATCATGCAAACACAAATCATGCAAACACAAATCATGCAAACACAAATCATGCCAACACCAATCATGCACACACAAATCATGCACACACAAATCATGCAAACACAAATCATGCAAACATAAATCATGCAAACATAAAATAATTAATTACAATATAATACAATATAATACAATATAATACAATATAATACAAAAGGGTGAAGTCATGACTTCAGTAAGGAAAGGGACGAGGGGAAATTACAAAAGGGGTTAGGACTTAAAACTAATGATAGACTTAGTACCGCTTTTCAAGTGGCCATTCTTGAAAAGCGATACCAAGTAATAAGGTCTCTGCGTGGTCACCTCTGCGATCAAAGGTGACCACGCAGGGACCTACCCAGGCCCAATCCCAACCTCCCTTCCATTATATGCAATTTGGGCATTGGAGACTATTTCTCAATTAAAAAGTAAAGGATAAGGGGAACGTATTTTATTATAATATGATAAGAATTAAGCAACAGAGATATAGACAGAGGAGTACTTATAACTAAATCCATCGGTGAACGGAGAGATTAAAATAAATCGGAATGAAGCAGAAATTAAGTGAATTTCCAACCAACAAACATCAATCCATCAAACAACAGACCATCAAACAACAAACCATCAAATGGCGAACCATCAAACATCAAATCAGCAAACGTAGAACCATCAAACGTCAAACCAGCAAACATCGAGCCATCAAATATCAAACCATCAAACATCAATCCATCAAACATCAAACATCAAACCAGCAAACGTCGAACAATCAAACGACCCTCCATCGAGGGGACACCATAGAGAGATAGAAGTAACCACGTATAATTAATAATAAAAATGAGGGAATTCGGGATAAAAGGGGATGATAATCTTATTAAAATTACATTACATGAATTTACAAATATGATCGCAATAATTAACATAAACTAAACTATTCGCAGCCCAAATAAAAAGTTTCAAGTCCTGAAAAGGACGATACTAGCTCGATACTAGAAGTACCAGTGATTAAATTATTCTAATGTCTTTCGAATTTAACGAAATAATAGAAAATTATTAAAAGTGAATCTATGAAATCTTTGTACAAGTGAAAAATCTATCTATCTCTATCAGAAGCTACGAACCACGGTTTTTTTACTAGCTTGGTACTTCTAGCGACAAGTTTACAATTATACTTATGTCTACGCGCGTAGTTCTTAGCATGATATCGTTTTGGAGAGACCGGTCTCTCGAAAACGTTACCAAGTACCCAGGTCCACCAACGAGGAGGTGACTACGCAAGGACCCAGCCCTATGGCCCAAATCCCATCCACCCTCCATTACAAATACGTGTTCTCGGTACAGAAGGTACCGAGGACTGACTCTACTTGAATTTAATAGACGCGAGATCCATAATACATTTTCTAAAATCTACCAGATATTTAGAAATTGCAGTATGGACTTTACGAAAGGGGTGAGGAGAAATGCGATTGTCTTACCCGAAGAGAAATATCTAAAGTGACTCTACTACACTTTCGAGAAGCGAAAGTGTCTCGCAAAGGGTTCTACGGTATACGATACTCTAAATTCTATCACTCTATTGTAAAAAGAATCTAAACTAAACTAAAGTTAAGAATAGAAACTGAGTTGAAGCAAAAATGAAGATAAAATTCGCGACGCGACCGAAAATAACGACCGATTCTAACCTCGTGCTTCCACTTTAACCATTAGGCGAACCGAACCCGACGCGAATCGCGAATCGCGAGCAAGTTTCATGCCACGTCTTACGTCGAAACAATCGCAACCACGCTCTCCCCGACTGTGAGTGAGATGTCCATCTGAACCCCAGCGAGCCCAACACTAGGATTGCTCTGCGACAAAGATCGAATCGAAGTAGACCGCCCCAAACCGTCTTACAGCAGGCCATAGACCCCAGCGGCACGGGGTAGGAGCTACTCGACACGACTCTATCGTGAGCGCGTCCACGGCTGAACCCGTGGAAATCCAGGTGGGCACGACAAACACGAATCGGTTTGATTGAGTCCCGACTGTTTCCCTGCGTGACGATTAAAATCTAAATCTCGAGCGAATAGGTGATGGGAATAGGTGAAGGGAATACGAGGAGGGAATACGCGAAGCGAATACGTGAAGCGAATCTTAGGAAGCACGAAGTTAGAGCGCTCGAGAGAACAATTAAAAGTTCTGTCTTGATAAACGAGGGTTAAAAGAAAATAGGGTAGTTAGTTCTCTCTCCGGATAAGAAAATGTATTTCTTTACAATGTGATTACAATTAAATTACAGAGATGTATAATATATAAGTACTTATGACTAATAAACGCACGCATCCCTCGGCGATCCAGCGGCGTTCCAGCGGCGATCCAACGGCGATCCAGCGGCGAACAGAGAGATTAAAATAGATCAGAATAAAACCCATCAAACATCAAACCAGCAAACGTCGAACCATCAAACATCAAATCAACAAACGTCGAAACTTCAAACCAGCAAACGTCGAACCATCAAACATTAAAGAATCAAACGACCCTCCACCGAGGGGACACCATAGAGGGATAGAAGTAACCACGTATAATTAATAATAAAAATGAGGGAAGTCGGGATAAAAGGGGATGATAATCTTATTAAAATTACATTACATGAATATACAAATTGGATCACAATAATTAACTTAAACTAAACTATTCGTAGTCCAATTGAAAGACTCGATACGAGAAGTACCATAATATAAAAAATTGTTAAAAGTGAATCTATGAAATCTTTGTACAAATGAAAGATCTATCTATCTCTATCAGAAGCTACGAACCACGATCTTTTGACTAGTTTAGCACTTCTAGCGTCGAGTTTACAATTATACTTATGTCTACGTGCGTAGTCCTTAGCATGACATCGTTTTGGAGAGACCGGTCTCTCGAAAACGGTACCAAGGGGCCAGGTCCACCACGTGGAGGTGACTACGCAGGGACCCAATATTTCAATTTTAATTCCATTCAAATTCAGCACCGAAGTGCCAATGTTTAATCTCATTTAAACATCGAATCGCTCTTATAAATTTAAATGACGCGATTTAAAAGTAAATTTAAAGTGTTTCATACTGTGTAGAAATTAATTACGTAAAAAGAGATTCAATTATAATTTATTCATTTATAATTATATAGTTTAGATTAACGGTAAACGAATTTTGGGTTTCTTTAAGTCCGAAAAAGTTAAATAAAAAAGATTGGACTATAATTAACTCGAAAAACATATATAAAACATATTTTAATTATTGAATTTTATTCAAATTTTATTAATATGACGCAATGGGGGGCATACATGGGCCAGCAGCACCCACGAGTGCTAGCCGAGCCCTCCGCGTCATGTACATCTTAAAACTACCACTAAATCCACCACCATCTATTTAAATTTTCAAGTTTTCCACTTACTAATTCGTAGACAAACATCGGTGGTACCATCGTCCAGCTCCTCTCCATCGTCCTTCATCGCTGCCTCCATCAAAATTCGTCAAGCTCCAGTCACTCCCAGGCACCACCAAATGTCCATCAAGCATCCACCAGTGACGTCAATGGAACCTCCAGGGGCTTTCATGGATTCCACAAGGACACCTCCTTCATCCCTCTCCATCATGGTTCGCACTGGAGTCCCATCTTCCCCCTCCACAACTGTACTGTCAACCCCACTCCCACCCCACCCTTGTGTCATCAGCAACCTCAGTTTGACCCCCCCCCCTTCCTTCAAGGCCTTCAACACACGCAATCAACAGTCCGTAACGACGTCCCAACGGCAAATGAGTTGATGCTGGGGTGGGGTGGTCTTTTTATTGTCCTCGCGCAACTTGTTACCCCTACCACCTTTTGAAGGTCATGGTTGATTGCAGCCGTATGCATCGTTACACGGTAATTGTCTATGATTTATTAATTTTCATATTTTATTTGTATATTTTATGTAGATTGAAGCTATGATTAACCTCTTACAAGTTAATTATCGGTTGGTCAGGGAATATTCTAATCCAGCGGTTCTTAAACTATGGTCCACGATCGAGATCGAGTATATTTAATTCATTTAGCATAGAAACGGTTAATTGTACGTTTAAAAATGCACCGTCACGCTTGTGCATCTATTTTGTACCTATTTTGTACCTAACGATCTTTCTAGAAACGAGTGTTTCGATGGCAGAGTTTATTCTAAATTGGTAGACAGTATATTTTACCTACAGAGACCATTCTTGCCGATGATCGATTGACTTTCTGTTTCATCGAGTGAGAAACTTGCTTGTCCTCAACGGTATTTCAAAAATCTCACCGTTGAAGATCAGATATCGATCTATTAACGCATCGTGTAATAGCATTTTGTATTTTCACTGACACGAAACTACTCGAACACTGTTACAATTAAATACATTGCGACGTGAAATACTATTGGAACGTAAAGGTATTCAAAACTTTTCTCTTTTGCAAAATTTTTATTTCATATTTCACTGCTACATATCTGGATGTTGTGTCAACTATAGTTCACGTGTATTGCAACATTCTTCTTCGTTATCGAAAACGCATCGATTAAATAGAAAGAGTATTTTATTTCTGTATTACATTAAGCTCGTATAAATACGTACACAAATATATAAGTTCGACTATCGCTTAGAAGAAAGTACAAGCGTATGTTTGATAATAAAAAAAGGAAATTACCATGTACAAAGTATAAAATACATAATATAACTACGCGCGTACACGAGATACGCGTTGAGGGGAAAAGAAACACGATTAAATTACCCTAATTGATACACATATGTCGTTAAATACCAGTGGGGGTGATTATACGTAAATGTGCTTGTGACTGAGTGGTGTAAGTATATTGAGTGGTATTAAAAGGTAGAAGCTGTAAAAAAAAAAGAGGGAGGTCCGTGACGGTTGACGCTCAGCATTCGGAAGATTTGTCAGGCTTTTTTTTTATGGCGATGTATGATGTGGTGCCGATTACTTCCGATAACTGTTGCGTGGCGGCAGATACTGATTGCTGGCCCCAGCTCCACCGAATTGACCGCCAGTACCAGCTGTATAATACACATTCGAGAGAAAAATTTAGTTAGGAAGGAGACAAAATAATAAACAGGCATAGTTGCACCATCTATCGGAAGAAAGTGAAGTCAGCGCGTTGCTATTTTACAACAAACTTATACTTGCCTCCTTGATAACCACCCTGGAATCCTCCAGCGCCTCCTTGATAACCACCAGCTCCTCCGTAGGCACCTCCAGCACCTCCTCTCGAGAATTGAGCCTGGCCTTCGTACTGGACATCGGCGGTATATCCATTGGCATCGTCAGCCATGTATTTTACGATCTGCGTTCTCGAGTCTGGTAACAACACTCTGTATTCTCCTTGGACCGTACTACCGTCGCTGCTCTCGCGTTGAGAGTAGTCGTTGCCGCTAGGGGGATCGTACACCTCGTACTGGAAGCTGTACGGTTGAGGCTACGAGAACAAGGTGGAACAAAGGTATTTCATGTATCATCGAGAAAGGTATCGTTCAGAAAAGACTAGAAATTCGTTATTCCTTACTCTTCCGTTGTCACGACCACCGTAACCACCCTGGAATCCTCCATCTTGATAGCCACCTGGCCCCGCTGGACCCCCTGAGCCGCCAGGACCGCCGAATTGTCCAGGAACACCGTAAGAAGTAGAGGGACGCGCGAATCCACCGTCACCACCACCCCCTGGTGGCCCGTACAACGTAGTGGGTCTACCTCTGAAGCCCCCGCCGAAGTCTCCACCTCTTCCGCCGCCTACATCGCCGGAAAATCCTGCTGCACCACCGAAGCCTCCGCCACCTGGTCTGTTGTACTGGTAACCACTTCCACCGGGGCTGCCACCCGACAGCAATCCAGCAAGTGCATCACTAGCGAGACACAATAGCACTAACAGCACTTTCGTTAACTGGAACAATGCAATTGAACGTTATTTCCGAGGGCGATACTAGAAATAAGAGGATCGACGAATGGGACGAGGGAAGTTTCGTGTCACAAAATAATAATGATAATAACGCGATTAAGATAAGTACACATTTGTGAAACCAGACACGATTACTCCTACACTTATGGTTACAGACGCAAGTACCTTCGTTGGGAACACGTCCGTTAATAGGTTTGCCAATTCTGATTCCTGTAATTTGTTGCATCAATTGGAGAATGTTAATAGACTATAACGCGATTACTCAAACGAAAATTGTTTCTACGCAAAAATGGGATTAGCAACGGCACAGAAGACGGACCTGTTGGCTGGTTTCGTCACTGAACATCATTAGCACCGGCGACAAAAAAAATCGCGGAGAACTGTTACACCGAGAGTTTAATAGAACGCTTGAAATATTGCGTGCCGATAATTCACCAATGGCGAAATTAATGTTCCGCTAAAATCGGGGATGATTACTTAAGACGAGCGTGCCTTCTTCTCTGGAACAGCTGCTAATGCACTTGTCTAGCGAAGAGCGGGCAGAAAAATGCGAGGATATGCCTTCTAAGTCGAACCGCGTGGGTTTGAAGTACCTGCGCGGACTTAGCCGAAGAAGTTGCAAATGAAAAACGAAAAATGACTCTTCGTATAGTATGCTTCAAGTGGATTTGATTTTTAGATCCTCTACAATTTATATTCTTCAGAGTTTAAGTTCTAGGGACCAAATTGTTGTAACGCTAACACGAAAAATTTCTTTATGAGTATTAACTAAACTTTCAAATCGAATTGAATCATATTTTTCTCAAATTTGCAGAAAATAGTACAATTAAGGAATACAAGCCTAGCCAATGAAAATCAAGACCAACAATGATCTCTAGCAACCAGCGATTGAGTTTTCCTCGAAGAACAACGAAATCTAACGTTATTACGACTTTATCGAATTATAGTGGAGGCCAGAAAACGGCCGTAAAACGTCTCTACCGTCAAGTTACCCAAAGAGATGGTTAGTAAGCATAACCTGGAGGATAGCCTACCTGGTGGTAATTCATATTGCTGTTATGAGCGAAGACGCGAAGCGAACTGAGAAGATGATCCACGGACGAGTTTATATACCGTCCAGACCCTTTGTTACAGTTTATCCTTAGCGCTGCATATCCACGTATTAACCAGTATGTATTAGAATGACCGACTGTGGGTGTGGGAGGTGGAGAGGAGCAGCGCATCTTCCCTTCACTCTCGGTGATGCATCATGGGAAGAGATACTCCGTTGATGATGACTGAAACAGCTTTAAATTTTAATTGGATCCACGCACGTGACTGCTCGATCGCCTGGATCATTCGGCTGTCCAAAGAAGAGAAGAAGCGCTCCGGGTTTCAGCAAATAAGGGAACCCTCGATGAAACCCTCGGGAAACCACCGGGTTCCTCCTGCGGTTACACAGCTTCCTTGCAGAGAACATGCTTGTATTCGATTGTATTTGTGACAGTAGTACAGTTCTTCAAATTTATTTTCTTTTCAATATTTCTCATTTTCATTATTTTATAGCCAAGATTGTTTTTATACCTTCTTTTTAAACAGCTACCACGGCTCTCAATTTACGGTGGAAAATAATTTACATAAAAAAGATTCGAATCTCGCCCGAGTGTTCGAATGTACCGAACCAATTACTAACTTGTAATACGAACGAAAGGAAGATGAGGAAATAGGCTTGCTGCTTGATGATCGAACGAGCCGTAGAAAATAAAGGATCAGGAGGAAAACTCATCTGCCTTAATGCCTTCATAAAACACTGGAGACGTGCACGATGCAGAGAATAATATAAAACTATGATCCGAGTAACAAAGACGTATGTTTCACATATGCTCAAGATTGGACTAAAAAATTCAAATCTAACAAATTAAACTTAACTTGTGAAATGCCTGATTCGAAGTTTTATTCTTTTCTCTAATTTAATAGATGCTTGTGGTACCGTTAAAGGCGAAGCGTCAAGATTTTTTACGAATGTCCGATTCTGCTACACTTTCACTTCAATGGAATGCGACCCTGTTTCAATATTTGGCAATAGAAGCTGCTTCAGCCAAAGATTGCTCCTACACAAGGTTTTGCAATTTTTCGATATGTCTGTTCGTCCGAGGTGAAATCACGGCTGACAACTAAGAAAACCGTGGAACCCGTCATTAATTGTACGAGATGCTCCTACACTTCTTCGGTGGATCAATCATCCCACTTTTTCAGACACGTCTCGCCAGTGACACGATAGATTAAAAAGCAACAAGATTTAGATTTTAGACGATGCTGTCGCAAAAGTAATCGGCCAGAAAATTGTCAGTGTCCAGCTAATCGGATTTACCCCTGAATGATACACGTACAGCGATTGCGTGTTCAGGGCAAGTAATGAATTCTGCGATTGTACGCTGTTATGTCATTATTAGTGGAATGAGTAGTTTCTCGCCAGGGGGATTAGGATCTGGCTGCAAGAATTTTTGAGATTGTTGACTGCTGAATATTTTCTTAATTGCACCTTTCCTTCTGGCGCCATTTCTTTTCTGGTAGCAGCCATACAAGGTCTAATGATTCAATTAAACAAAAGACTCCGCTGTCATCTGTGCACTGTTGTATGCCGATATCAATTTAATCGTGCTGTTGAATCTTGCACGATGTCGGACAGATTACAGAGAGATATCAGCCCGTAATTCCACGCTGCCATAAATCCAGTAGGATCAGGCAGGGAATTCGCAATCCCTGTGATCAGTCTTCTCGTGAATTTCAGTTTGATATGACGTTTTCGATTCGAATGAGATAATTTTGATCATCCCTGTGCAGTGGGGATCAGAATACACTCACAGTATCCCCTGCTTGTCGTAAGAGGCGACTAAAAGGGGGGAAGAAAGGGTTAACGAAGTTGTAGAAGAGTTAAGAAAAAGAATTAGAGGAGTTAGTTAAGAAAAAGAATAATGTGTGCAAAGATATTGCACAAAATGTGTGCAGAGAGGAGGCAAGGAGTAGTAGGCAATGAGAAAAGGATGAGAGGAAAGAAAAAATATGTACAGGAAAAAGATTGTTTGAAATAGTATAGGAGAGAAAGTTTTGCGTTGGGTAAAATCTCTTCAGACGCCATCCACTGGTATTAAAAAATCGAGTATAAAATATTAAACGTTTATGAAAGACTATTTGAGCGTAGAACGGGTGAAATTAATCCTGATAGTCGCAAAATGTAAATATAGCCAAGCTGTAAAGCATTACAGAAATGGTGGAACGAATAACGCAATATTTCAAGCGATAAAACATACACCATAAATTGTGTTAATAATAAAATTACAATATAAAGTTAACGACGGCGTTAGCACGGCTGAACACCATCGCGTGAAGCTATTTCAACCATTGATATAAACGTTATGGTATTCTATTTTCAGGTAATTGTCGGTGCTCCCCTCCGTTGCGTTTCTGTTCGCCTTAATAAGAAGTTTATTAACTGGTACAAATCATCAGCAGTCCGATTACGAAAATGACCAGGCCGATTTTTTTCCCCTGGCTGTCAAGATTGATTGCCAGGCCTGGCAGAGGATCTCGTGACGGGTATGGAGAATACTACGGAGCTGTTCCTATTCAGAAACTTGACTGATGTCGGCCGGGCTGCTCGTATGAAATCGTTTCTAAACGATTTCGCGCACTCGCTGCGCCGAAAGCATTAACTCGTCTTCGGTTGACGCGCGCACTCCCCGCAACCTGGCGATCCTACCACTCTCTCAAAACACTTTTGTCAACGATACAGGATTTCCAAAGAAGAATCGATAGATCTTCATTTAGAGAATGTTTATCTGAATGGACCTGTTACAAACTGCATCCAATTAACAGTGACATACTAAACACAATATTATTTATCGCAGATCCCATCCGATCACTTGCATCAGCCCCACTCCGGTCGGAATCGCGCGCTAATTGAACCTACATAATCGAATGTGAAAAAATTTCAAATCCCACGGAGAGATGAGACAGAGGAACGACCATTCGAGTAATCTGCGAGCTGAACGATTGCGCAAAACGACGTCACAATGGCACGTACGTGGTCAGGTCATACCGGTTTATTGTAATGATTCCCTTTCAGCCGTTAATTCGTTTCTTAATCTGATTTCGTAACTCCTGTGCAGCGTTGCGTTACCCAGGATACCCGATACAGGACGACCCGTGGCGGGACGCTTAATTAATCTCGACATAATTATCGCTAATTATAGCTGACACGAGCGACGGGTCCGGGGTAGACGGTGGTCCGCGTATGGGCGCTCGTGCTCCGCAAGAACGCCCAGGCAGATTCTAATTTCTATCCCCCTTTTTTCTCTTGCCACGGAATCGCGGAGTGAACGTTTTGATGCGCCGTCTACTCCGTAATCGGGGATAAACGGCTGTTACGTAATCGTTGCGATGCGGAAGACGTGCGGAGCCTTCCTGCGCATGCATGCACCTATGCATTCTGCTTCTCTTTCCCCAGAACGGTGGTGCCCCGACCGCGCTGGAGTGGGATCGTGATCGACAGCTCTGCCCCCTGGTGGTTAACTACTGGTGCAATTTGTGTGGCACGCATGGGGGTTACCCGAGGGATCCCCCGGATATGTACACGTATAGTTACCAGGCTTGAGAACGGATCCGCTATTGGGTTTATGCAATTTTTATAAATCTTGTAGGAACACGAAGAAGTATTTAACGGGTCTCATCCACGATCTTTTTATATTTTTGTAGTTTATTGAAGAAATGCGTGATTACATTACGTGGCACAAAAAGAGAGGATGCACGATGGGAATGCGTGCTCTGGAGAAGAGGGAACCGGAGACAGTAAACAAATCGATGGTGCTCAGAAATGATGAATGTTTTCGAGGTTTCATCCTCATTTCATACGGATTTTTCGCCACAATCCAGAGCGCTAGAGGTCTATCCCCGTCATTATCTGCGTTCCATTGCAACTGGCTAACGTCTTTCATGTCGAACCACCGGCGAGATGTACATACGTACTCTTCAGTAGAACGCATTACCGATTTCACCATCGTTCTACGAAACCTTTTTCGCAACTTTATCCCGTCCGTGCTCACCCTCGCAGCGAGCCATGCACGAAGAGGATGTATCCGGGTACTAGCGATCGTTACTAAACCTTCGTCGACCCTTTTCGCGTTACCTCCACACATGAACTTCAGTCGCATTCTTTTTCTTACGGTAGTTTTTCTTTTCATCAATTTCGTAGCTATAGTTCGATAGAAAACTTGAGAAGAATCATATACTTAGGTAATATCAGACTTCTTTTCAGATACTACTTGCTCCTTTACCAATATCCTGTTGACCACAATATCATACGAGAACTGAATGGAAGTAATGGACAAGCGCAGAGCACAATAGTCATGTCAGGAATCCAACCAGAACTTGTACTCTTGCCGATCAAAATCAACTAACCATTGTGTCCATCCAGGTGAACCAATAAACCCAATAGGATCTCTTCTGATCATTGGCGATCACTTTAGTCATCGCCCATTCGAAAAGTATCATCGTAACGCTCTCCCTGCTGACCGTTCTCCAGCAGTTTTAAACGAAGTCAAGGAAATTAACTTTAAATGGAGCGTCGAGGCTCGCAAGAAAGCACTTTCAAAACTGTTGTAGCATCGATTAAACCGACAACTCATCTTTCAAGTCGGCCAATATTTTTTAGAGCCAGACGCATCTTATTCGATTACGTCACCTTGTTTTCGTAAGTTCGTCATAACACACGCTGCGATCAAAGCGGACTTTTTGTTCTCCGTTCCATTCACCTTCACCTTTACTTTCAATCGCACATCCCCTGTCACTGGTGGAAGGACAAAACTGGTCGAATCTGCCCTCCCTGCTTCCACGGTGACTCTGTTCGATACTTGACGGAAAGAGTTAGATGAACGATCTTGAAGTTACATTACATTCTTGTGTTCCTCTGGTGACTATGATCGTAGCAAAACTATAAGAGAACAAAAAGTTTGAGATCTCCAATCTCAGCTATTAAGAACTATGTTGAAAAAGGAACTTGTCATTATGGGCTCATTTATCATACATTAACGTTCCATACGTAGCAGACGGATCTTGTACAATAACGTGTAATGATTAATTATTGCCATTAAAATCGATCTCGCGAGTGGCACGAAGATCACCACCATGTCTGCCTAATTATTTAGTTTCAAGTACTGTAGTCAATAACCACGAATGATTAATTAGAACTTTTTTTTAGAGACCAAATTTGATGCAACCAAGAAAGGAGGAATAGGGGCGTTAGCTATCTCAGTGCACTTGACTACTTTGACACGGACTGTCATTTGGAACAATTGTATTGCGGGGACTGATTTGGAATGCAAATTTTAGAAGTTATAATATCAGAGAAAGCGTTCTCTCAAGCATGCGACGATACAGGTTTCCTAGTGACATAATATGAATTAAACCGATTAAGACTCTTCCTCTGCTGCAGCTATATTTATATTATTTTCACGTCAATTACTGATTACTCTTTTTAGTGAAAAATAAAACACTTTTCAGTCCGATTTCCTCCGTCTTAGTCGGTGCATCAACGTAACGCAGACTCTATTAATCCTCGATTTCACCAACTGTGGGAAAACTAGTAATTATATAGTCGGCAGCGGTAAATAATATTATTTATATAATGATTGAAGCTCGAGACGTGTTTATACTTCCTCTATCAATTCAATTATAGTTCACGCTTTTCGTATACCACGTCTTTATCTTTTCCTTAACTCTTTTCAAACTTGTTTTCAATATTTTGTCATACCAAAAATGGGTTCTATCTATGCATTTGCAAAACACCACGAGGAGAAGTTAAAATTCTTTTATTACAAAAGTGCTAATCTTACAGGACGCTCCTTACCCTACGTTAATAATTGGAATTGTACTACAATCATTTGAAAGCTGGCCCATACGTCGTCGAAGGGACCCGCGTGTTGTAGTTATTGCGAGTTCCGAAGTTGTTGTAAGTATTATCCAACGAGTTGGAGCCAAATTGTTGCGGGTAATTGTTACCAGCGTTCAAGTTTCCATTAGGCGCCTGATAGTTGTACCCTCCATTGTTTCCTTAGGGAACAAAATGCAACGTTTAGTCCTGATCGCCTGCTCAATTTTCTCGTGAAAATGAATTATAGACGTACGTCTGCCTACCAGCAGTACGTTTAGGAAACTTCAAACTACCTGAATTAGCTGCATTGTATCCTGCATCACCATTATTGCCATTGAAACCAAAGCCTTGGTTACCACCCTGGTTGTTATTATTGTACCCATTGTTCTGTGTGTTGTACTGATCAGGATAGGACGCTGTACCCTCGTATCTCACATCTGCATGGAAACCTGTCCGCCAATCCGCTGTGTAAGTCACTATCTGTGTCCTGCCATCGGGTAGCTGCACCCTGTACTCTCCTCGTACGGTTTCACCGTCGCTGCTCTCCCGTCTGCCAAAGTCGTTCCCAGTCGCTTGGTCCTTTACCGCGTATCCAAATTCATAGGACATGGGCTGAAACGGTACAACGGTATTCTTTACGGATCTTGCACGGATCACACGGTATTAGCAACACGATGTTACGTTATGCAATGTTTAGTGACTTAGAGCTCAAGTTTTTGTCCTCCTTTTTATTACAGATTAAGAAACTTTTGATTGGCGTCCACTTTAATTATTAGAGCGACATACAAACAATGGCCAGGCTATACCCTGCAATCAGCATTGTGCTACGCGCCCGCATGATTCCTATTTGCATGATGGGTGTCGATCAGGGATCCCGTTGCTGAACTTTCTATTAAAGTGACTTTTCGGATCGTTGGTTCGTATGTTTTCTTAGCCCAGTATAACTATTTCGTTACTGGACCATTGTCTTACACGTGTTACAGCTGGATGACACGGAGATGCCATTAAAATTATTGGAACTGTTTGCCGTGGTTCTGAAAGTATTGCACGGAGTAACACGATCTCTTCTGGTTTAACCGGTAAAAAATTAATCGCAATAAGAATTTGTCATTAAACATGTGCTGTTTCTTACACAATGAGCCTGACCAATTTCATCATCTCCATTTTTTATCCAATTTTTGCGACTGATGCGGAACGACGGATTCCCCTAAGTGCGTGCAGCATGTGAAGAGGACATTAGAAAGTGTTATGCTTTAACTAGTTCAACAACTTACAACTTCTCCATTCCAGTATACTTGAGACTCCATCAACATTATGCTAATGTTATTTAGATCGTGAAGAGCTAAAGAGATTGAGGTAGCTAACGAAAAGGATGACAAGAAACCGATAAGAAGGGAACAGAGACAAGATGATACAACGAGGGAATGCAGTGATACGATAAAGATGTAGAACAAGAAGAAGAAAACAAAAGAAGAGTTCAGAAAACAAAGAATGCAGAGAAAAAGAATATTGTGATTTAATCTGGCTCACGCCAGAGTATTCGGTCTCCAGGCTAGAACGGCACAAATGTACATAAGCTGACCGTTTAGATTCTTAAGACGATTAGCTAATCGGCAATAACGATTTGCTGCGGATGAAGCCTGTGGTCGCGGTTCATCCTATTAATATTGTTACGTCAGCCCACGTTTACGACACCGTACGACAGGATGAATGTGTAACAGTTCGCAGAGGAACCGAGATTCCGGTGCCCACACAAACTTTTCCACATCTCGAAACTGGGTCACGGACAGCTTTTCCTGGTCTGCAAGAAAAACGTAATTTCTTCAACGAACGCTTTTTTCCTTCCCAACTACGTTTCTACGTCTCAGACGAGTTTGTTCATCCGCATCAATTTAGCGGCTTGAAACAATCTGATCGTATTTGTTCTGTATTCTCCTCGATTCGTGAACGCGCTCCTCTATGTTACAGCCCGGACGGAAAATGATGCCAACCGGCGGTATTTCTGATTTCATACGTGATAAACTCGTTTACCCATCGAGTACGCAGACCTGCGATCCTAACGGCCACGTGCTGCTCGTCTTATGGTCGTCCAGAGGGTCGAGCTACTTGGTCTGCGCCTCTGACGAGGCCATACATCATCTCCTACCATCTAAATCATCAATCTCACGCTTCGGATGCGTAATAACGTTGTGAACGTTTATGGTAAACCGTGCAGTGACCATCGGACGCGCTTGTGAATGATCGCACGGAGAATTTCGTATCGAGAAATGAGTTTATGCACGGGAATTACCGCAACGTAATTGTTTTGCAGGGAGGAAAGTGTCCGAGATGAAACCATTGAAATCGTCCCGTATTCCCATCGGCTTTGCAACATTGCACGCTGCACGTGTTAATGTAATTTCAACGGTGTTGCAGCGTTTAAGGAGTGGTTATTGTTCTGTGTTGCAACGAAGTTGGGGTACTTATCGAGCACATAAATTTGCTTAATAATAGCTCGAAACGAGCGGTTCATTTGTGGCCTTTGATCTCCTTTAAAAGATTTGTAACGATACCTTCATCTGTTCCAGTTTATGCTTATAATTTGAACGATTATCACAATTAACTATAATTCTTCTAATAAATGAGTTTTCTAGGTATTGCCAGGCACTCCTAACTTCCAAAATGCTGTTTCGCGTGGGAAGACAAGGAACACAAAGGGCAAAGATATTATCTGACCGTAATGGAGAGTAAAACCGAGATAAATGCTCAATTGATCCATTTTAGATTTGCGTAATCAGATCGAGGGTGCTTGGCTCGACAAAGTTCAATGTTACTCGTGGAATCCACGTTAACCCAGGTCTGTTCATTTCTTGGAACTCTTGGAATCTACTATGAAACATTATAGAGGAAGTGCAGAAGAAATAGATCACTGAGCAACAAAACGTGACGATCCACACCCAAGAAGAAAAGAATAAAGAAATTGAAATGAGGTGTTAAATGCCGTGCTAATCTCAAAAGAAATATCTTTACGATAGCATCAATGGCTAAGGAGATAATTCAGTTTGGATGTTAACGAGGACGAACGTTGTTGGTAACTCTGAAACAACTCAAGATGCAACAATTAAGTTTAAGCAGTCACGATCGTTAGATGCACAGAAGAAGAGATCCTTTAACGCAGAATAAATAAATTATAGCCGACGAACTGACGTGCTACAATCTAGGCGAGTACAAGTCGACGGGCTACGTTATTAAATTGTATTATCACAGCAGTGGGAGTGTAATGTAAGTTGATTCATTCTTGACCATTTGCACCTACCTGATCGACGTAATCGTTGTCGTTCCCGTTGTCATAATGATGACCACCAAAACCATTCCCATTTTGTGCTGCCTGATTGTTGTTGCTTCCAGCAAAATTCCCTGGCACTCCATACTGAGCGTTCAATGGAGGCTCGCATCGCACTATTCCTAGGCCCACCAGCAGGACGAAAGATAACTGTAAATTAAGGTCCTGTTAATTACTTGAGACACTGGAGTATTCCTAAGCCATGGATTACTTAAGAGACGGTTTCAGCATGAAAAATTAATCCGTGATCAAATCGAAAGGATTGCGTTAGAAATCAAGAAATATTTATGGATCACACTTGAGCGACTGCTTCGCCACCGAAGAATATTTCATGTCCTCGGATGGTTTCGTAAAGCTAACATTTGCTAAACTCTGAAAACTCCTTTCACTAATGGAACATAAAGAATATCTGAAATTCTACATTAAATAATAATTGGAACATTCGCGCGGCTAATCGCTGTACTTTTCTGTTCACGATTATAGGAGTGCGGTAATGAAGGAAGACGAATGCTAATTGAAAGGTATCAGATGGATTCCCAGGCGTAGATCCTGATGCGTCGCTCGAAAGCGCTAGATGATCAAGCGGCTCGCGTTGCGTAGGCGAGAAATTAGAGTCGTGAGCCAGCGTTTTCCTACCGTTTCTGTCGTGAGAAAGCCTCTCGCGTGCGCGCGAACGCACGCGCCCGGCGTGTTGCATCATCTGCGTCGCGGTTCAAAATCACCGCGAGATTAAATGTGGATTGCGGAGGATAGGAAGAGGAGAAAGAGAGAAAAGAAAAAATCAGATCGTTCTGTCGAGTACCAACGAGTTCTCGTTAGAGAAACTTATATCGCGTCCAATACTGTTACGAGGGACTGATTTTCAAGACTTGTGCAGCACGTAAATGTACTCAACAGTATAACAATAGTAAGATTCAGCACAATTTCATCCGGATGTAAAATAAGAGATAAGAACTTTCGTTCATGAATAAGTCATCGTTGGCTAATTGTGCACCATATATAAAATAATGTTTGCATTATAATTGGGTGACACATATTTTATATAGACTTTGAACGCTTAAATATTTTTGAGTAATAGAATCTTAAGAATATGTATATGTATATATATATATATATACTTGGGCGCCTGTCAGCAGGCAAACCGTTTAAAGTAATGTATGTTTCGTTGCCTGCTATCAGGCGCCCCATTTGCATTTCGGTTACAATGCATGCTGAATTGGTTCTGCTATGTTTAATACTGTTATACACGTAAGATTTTAATATTACAATATTACAGGAAATCGAAAGTTATTTTTACACACCTGTTTACAATAATTACGTTCCTACAATTAATGAACGTTATGCAATCACTGCTATTTGGTATGAAATTTTCAATTTTATTCCATGAGAAAGTGAATGGAATTCACTTCCAGTTAACTAACTACCCAGGATATTAATGATTCTTCCAATTATATTTTCCCTTTTGTTTTACAAACAGCGGGATTTCCTAGTTACCACGATGTTGATGATTCAAATTATTGAGCAACCAAACAGATACATCGAATTGCAATGATTTCTCAAAGTTATCGCAAAACTTATTTGCAATATAGCAAGGACTGATGTCTAAGTAGAAAGTGGAGATTGGCAAGCGTTGGAAAGCGAATTTGAAATAATTAGGAACTAAAGATTGACATTGATTTATAATAGCAAAGAATACCATTGTTTATCTTATAATGGGAGAGACAAAAAGAAGAGAGAGAAGTCTTTTTAGGTCGCTAATTATGAGAGCTGATTATCTACAGCGTACTCAGTTCGCAAGTGAAGTTATTAGACTCTTATACTAATGGTAAGAGAATTGACCCACATACACGAGACCCAAATTGTCCCCGACTGTTATAAAAAATATTAGCAAAATTTTTGTATTCCAAAAAACTTAGTCTAACGTTTAAATAATCTTTTCAGGGCTAAGAAATTATACGAAAATTGTGGAAGCTCCTCTTGGTACTTCGATTTTCGTAACAAGCACCACCGTAACGTGCGTGCGTGATGTCATTTAACGCGATGTTAGAATAGTTGCACGTAAACCAGTTGCGACACAGTTGTGTTGTTATTCATATTCCTGTGCAAAGCGTACGTGCCTGCGCCGCATTAGCCGAGATGATTACGCGGGACCAAGTGCACTTACATAATGAAATGCAACATTCTACTGTGTACCTACAAAACGAGCCGTGTAACGTCCAGCTGCGCCTGGTAGCTGACAACCATTGCACTTCACGCACCAGGAGACACTGCTCGTGCACGATGTCGTCGATCGAATCGCCCCAACTGGGAACTTCGATTAATTTTCTCCCACTTTCAGAGCAACAAGTCCAATGTTCGAAGCACACAGGGTTAACAAATACTTGTGGTTGAGCAAACGATAAAAAGAAGTTTATAGAATTTTGTAAAATGGTATTAGAAAAGATTCTATCTAGAAATTTGGATGTATCGATGATAGATATGCTTGCGGTTGAGACGTGGTTGGGATTAGTGTTAGGGTTGTGTAGGGTTACACGATAGAAGAGCATGGTAGGTTGGATTGTGTTGTCATTAATTATGTAATTGGCATGTATAATTAGTTTATAAAAATGTCAGTAACTTGATGAAAGGTAAAAGTAACTTAGACGCTAAAAAAGTAAAAATAGTAGGCTATGTGAAAATAAATAATTATAGATAGCGAGTGCAAAGGGTTGCAATTTAAGTTATACCTCTAATAGGATTGAGAGTTACAATGGAAGACTGTCACAAACATTTAACGTCAATTTTACATGCTATTTACTGATTCGAGGTTTAAATAATTGCTCAGGAGTTCTCTTAATCAAATCATTTGATTAATACTTGAAAGTATACAATTTTGAAGATGCAAGCACTTACATCATTGAATACTCAAATGCTTAGATTCACAGAATATCAAATAGTGTTACTACAATGTCGATTACTACAATTTCAGTTTCTAATTTCAATTAGTCTCATCCCTTCTGAACAACCACTTCAACCACTTAGCCAAAACCACGATCTTTCCAAAAGCAAGACACCCTTTACCAAATTTGCAAAACAACCAAACTCTTTCATCAGCGTGTCACCTAAAACGTCCCTCGGATCACTGTTCACGTGTAAACGACGGCAGTAGTCGCGGCGAAGACAACGGTAACGCCAAAGCAGCGGATAGCACCAGCACCAAAAAATCAGACAATTTCACTGGATAGTGAATCGTTGATTACCTGTCGCACCACTCTCTCCATACTTGTTTGAGAGTACTCAGAAAACCGGAGCACTGTGCGGAATGCTGAATTATAGTGACGTTTTACCGCATAGCTGGCTTATATAGAGAGCTCCTCTACGCCTACAAAGATTCATTTCCTGTCGGGCACGGATCCTCCTCCAGCACGAGGAGGATCCGCATGGATCCCCCCATGTACAGAACCGGGGTCCTCTCCTCTAGTACTCTAGTTCACATAGGAACGCCAGCCGTGTGGAAAGCCCGCGCTTTATTTCCCATTGTTCAGCTGGCTGGCATGTGCGATTTTGGGGCGGCGCTGAAGCGTCTTCCAGAGCGGAGAAAGCTGATTACTTCACCGCGTGGGACAGCCTCGCGACGAATCTAGCCTGAGCAGCAGGGCTAATTAACCAATCGGGGCTTAATTAAGACACCAGGACCATTGTCCATCCCCCTGAATCCTGTGGCGTAATACCGACCGAATCCTTTTCATCCGTCATATTCTCCTGAAGGGAACCGGACAGTTTCAAGTCGAGCTGAGCCTAGACAGAGGAACGGGAGTACGGTTGCACGATTATTCCGCGTTTGGTAATTCGAAGGTATTGTAGTGTCGAGGATGGAATCTGAAACGGGAATGTCTGTATGCATAAGGAAAAAGTTAGGGTCGAGGTTGACGTAGCGAACTTGATCTGATCTGTGCCGGTTTCGTGCTGGCCTGATTCAGGAAACGATCGTGGAGATAGAGACGATGATCAAGAATCAGATTGCGAAGGGAGATCCTGATCATTGACTGATAATCAAAATATCGCAGTGAGTCCAATTATTAAAATGTGATTTATTATACAATGTTGATCTAATATTAATAAAATGATGTACTATTTGATGCGATATTAACAGCAGTATGTCAAACTAGCAAAAGTACTACGTTATATCTTATTAAACCGTGAAGAGGACAATTTTCATCAGACAGTCAAAATTACAACATAAATTCAGGAGATCCATTGATCTCATCGCTGGCAGACCGTAACGCCTTCCCGTGAGCCTGTTGGTCAGCAAGATTGTACACGGAACGACGCATGCCGAGGAATGACACGAGCCGGACACAATGTGTAACGCAAACGAATGCTGAATGGAACGAGATCGGCACGTGGACCGATTTAGAAAGTAGTCTCGGTTTGAAAGGCGTTAAAATCGCCTTTCGACCTGGCCATTTCGATTAAACGGATGTGTTGTCACACTATTGCGGATAATCGTATTTTGCAATTCATCTTCGCTGTTCCAGTTCGACTTGATGGATAATTTTCAGATATTAATGTTAGCCCTCGTGAGTTGAAATTCTTATTTTTTCAATTACGAATGCGAGGATAGCGAATGAACAAATGTTAACAACTTTTTTTCACGAGCTACAGAATAGCACGAGGTGGTCTCAATTAGTTAAATAATCCACTAGACGACTGAGAACGGTTTTGCGTGTCCTAGGACTTGTTTGAAGCTACCAAGCGTAACGAGATTAATAATGATCTCGTTTAGACAATGGGCATAATCGCAGGCATCGATCTAATCATTCTGATCAATGAGTCAAACGAAACTTAATCAAGACCGGTTTATTGTTTATTTAGTGTGCGAATTCTCACTTTCGATTCCTTTCGTAACCTTTCCCTGATTGTTCCCCGTTACGTGAACAGGAAACAATTGTGTTGCGATAAAGACTGTGCTGCCTCAAGGGACTATTTGCCTAATTAGTAATCCTTGGAAATTTTTCGGCAACCGGATCCAATTACAGGGAAGTCACAGTTTCATTGTTCAGCCAAAAAATTTTGTTGCGCCTTTGTTTCGTCACCTACGAACGTAACCGAACGGATCAACGTTGTCTCTGTTAAAAAAAGAGTTTTAAAAACTATTTTTAAGTTTAAGCACTCCTCGGACACTTTGGTAGAGCGTATGCGCAAATAGTAGAAAGTTGAACAATGGTACTGGATATCCCTAAGCTCTCCTGATGATAATCGAAAGGATCCTCAAAGCAATCTCTCTCGATGATCTTTCTTTCCCTCAAGCGTGATAGACAAGGTCATAACACGATCAAAGGATGTTCTAAATTCACTTCAATGTTACGCAAACATCCTTTAGCATAATTTGACCGATCTCTCTTCTTCTATGCTTTATACGCGCCACTATGAAATGGCATAATATGAATATGATAATTAAGTAATATACCATCGTAAGCATCGCAAGCTATGATGATATATTATCAACAAGAAAACCCCGAAATTACAGAAAAAAAATCATTCCTTCTTGTGCCTTCATAATTAACTTGCGTTTGCTATCGTGTTTGAAATGAATGGGTCCATTTCTTTAATAAAAACTCGATCATTTCCGAGTAATTAGGAATTTGATAAAAGATATAACCACATTTTCATCAGAAATCATTCTGTATTTAAAGAAACAAGCTCGAAACAATTATTAGATTCTATACAAATTATTATTATTGTCTTAATTGACGATCCCTTTTAAATTTACTAATGCGCCGGGTATCTTCGCTTTCTCCTTTCTTCTCTGAAACTACGTTCGTAACAGCCGCTACGTCCCTTTCTTTGATGTCTTTGACTACCTGAAGAGAAAATTAATTTCCATTTTTCAAACTTGTTAAAATTTATCGAAACAGAACTAAGTATAATATTAATTACAATTTCATATGCTGAAGACTTAACATCTTCTTCTTCTTCTTCCTCTTCCTCTGTACTATACTCTGGCGGTGCAACTTGCTCAGGATTCATATCGTTTGGCGATCGTTTGAGGATGGACGTAGGTTTCGAAAATACTCTATAAATATCTGCTGGTGTCTCTATCGAATCTCCATCGGATTTAGCAACTAAATTATTTTCGGAATGTACGAATTCTATTCGAAGAATTTCATCCTCCGTATCTTCTGTGTTTTTGATATACCCTTCCTGTTCTTTCGTCGGATTTTCTTCTACTTTGTTCGAGGTATCTTCCGGCTCCGCGAATGAAACTGATTTCTTCATTTTACATTTCTTAACAATTTCCTCGGGTTGCGCCTTATCGCAATCAGAAACTTGTTTCTCTTTTTCTTCAGAATCGTTTTTTTCGATACCATTTTCTTCAGAATCTTCTTCTTCGGATTCTTCTTCTGACTCGTAATACCACTCTCCATCTCCTAATTCCTCTCTGAACAGTTCGTTGTACTTCTCGTCTTCTAATCTATAAATTAGAAATGCTTTAAAAATAACTAACAAATTTTTTACCAAAGACTTGAAGGATTTTAAATGTACCTATTAAGTTCGTCTGCTAGTTCCTCTTCAATCTCGAGCTGATCTAGCCTATTGAACAGATCTTCTTCCGTTTCTATCTTTTTCCTTTCCTCCTGCCTAAGTTTGGCTAATTTCTGGTGGTACTCTCTTTCCTTTTCTCTGTGCTTTTCTGTACAAAAAGTTTTGCCAAAGTTATTACCTTTTTCCTAAAACAATATAAAAGCGATATATTTCGTTTACTCAATTACTTTTCCATGCCGCGATTTGATCTTCATTCCAATGCTCTACAATTTCCTTGCCAGCAAGATCTTCGAAGAGATTGGTTTCCGATACCATCATCCTGGTTTCATACAAATCTCTTTCTGTACTTAACTTCTTTAACATTTCATCAGCTTCTACAACAGAACATTACAAATGACATTAAATGCATTCCTGATGCATATTATACGATAATATACTGATCATACTTTCTATTCTCCTTTGACACAAGGCTATTGCACCAGATGCGCTATATTTTGCAAAATATCCATCCCCCAAACATGCAAGTACTTCGTTAGTGTGAATTAGCTTTCCTTTCATCATGGCTCGCTTTCCAATTGGCACCATACAGTTCACGTACAAATCTTTTTGGAAAGTTTGCAGTGCTTCTGCAACTTTCTCATGGCCTTTTTTATAAGTAGTCCATATTTTACATTGTTCCTCATTTTTTTGGATTGCCTTGAAAAAAAACATGTTTTATTATTGCTTGCTTTAAATCTATGAAATCGTGTTTACTATTCAATGACTTACCTTTGCAAGAGCTTCGCTGTGTAGTAAATGTTGAACTTTTTGCACATCAGATGTAATATTCATCGTTAAAGCAGGATTAAGAAACAGTATTTATTGAGTAATAAAAATTTACAATTAAACACGTTTATTGACTATTGTTAGTAACAAAATAGAGCCATTTATTTTCATATTATACATCAAATTGTAGTAGCAAAGGTTTGTTAGGCATTCATCCAGGAACATTATTTTCAGACGGTTTTAAATCCATAAGTTGCATACTGATGATTTAGTTCTCAGTTATCTAAATTGTTTAGTACAATCATGTTTTAATTTCAATTTAAGTTGTCGTAATTTTGATTGCAAGTAATCTTTTAAATTTGTTAGTTTTTAAAATATAACCTAGAATTTGGTATTTAAATCTACAAAGATCTCTACCCAAAACACTGTAGGTAAGTGTAAATCTCTCTCAGATGTCTCTCTCCAAGTGCTATAATATAAGGGTTATAACAATTTATTTAAATGCTGTTAATACTCTCGATAATTCAATCATAAAAAATTAATTAAATGTATTAATATGTTATTACGTTCACGTAAAAGAAATATAAAAAAATATATTGTTTATTTAACAATAATTAATTTCCATTTGAATCTAATTGGTATTCTCGTGGACAGAGGGCACTGATTTCATAGTTCATATGTTCAATTGAGTCACGTGACTATGTAACGCATTGATTCGTGAATTCCGTTCTTGTTTCCTTTTCCGTCGAAGGAGGACAAACGCAAGATGGTTAGTGAATCAGTGAAAATCTATTTCTCTTTACAACATCTTAATCCATTATTGTTTAAATGTTCGATTATAATACTCTTAACTGTGTTATGAATCGAAGTATCCAAAAATTTTTGTCATTCGAATACCATTTAGAAAAATAACCGTGTACATAACCTCTTTTTCTGTTTCGACAGGTTGTGTGTTTTAGCCTTTTGTTTGCAATTGAAATATATCGTAATTAGACTTTATATGTGTCTATTCTCATATTGGGAAGATGGATATTATTTAAATCAGATAAAATTTTAGTGTAAACAAGGTTACAGCGTCTTTGTATGTTATACAAAAGTTGTCAATTGATGTCTGTTGACGATATCGGAGGAAACATGCGTCAAAAGTCGAAACCTTAGAAAACAATTATTACTGAAGTGTCTAAGAGTGGAATATAAACAGTGTTGTGCTTGATGTTTCAGGGTAAGGTTAAGTGTACTGATCTGAGGACAAAAGACAAAAATGAGTTGCTTAAGCAGCTCGAAGAGCTCAAAACAGAGCTGACAAATCTTCGAGTGGCAAAGGTTACCGGTGGTGCTGCTTCAAAGCTCTCAAAAATGTATGTATAAGTATTCTTTATTAATTTTTATCTCAACGTTTTAGTACTAAACATCAATATTTAGTTTTCAAGCGACCATATACGAATATGGCAGATGTTCTCAATTTTTATTGTCTTGTATACATTTCAGCCGCGTGGTGAGGAAAGCAATAGCTAGGGTATACATTATTATGCACCAAAAGCAGAAAGAAAATTTACGTCTGTTGTACAAAAATCACAAGTACAAGCCTTTGGATTTGAGGCCAAAGAAAACTAGAGCACTCAGGCGAGCATTGACGCCTTATCAAGCCCACAGAAAAACTCCGAAAGAAATACGCAAGCGATCTGCATTCCCTCCAAGGAAGTATGCTTTAAAGGTGTAAGCTGCAAGGTTCTAAGAAGCAAAATAAAAGTTTTTTAAAAATTCAAACTTGTGTTGCTGTTACGAAGGAGGATAACAAAAATTTGAAACATGTAGGCAGATGCTTTTTATTTTGTATAGAAAAAGGGTACAAAAGTTAAACTTAGACAGTTTCTACTTGATCTATTAACCTAATCCTATTCTTGACTGTTCAGTAACTGTTATTTGAATTCGTTTATCAATATAAGAATTCAATTAGAGTATGCATACTCAATTGATAATGAATGACAAAATTTAACTAAAAGTCGAATTGTAACGAATGCATATTGATACGTAAATTAGAAGAATTGCAAAGTAGAGGGGTGCTTTGCTCAAATCATCTTTCAGTCAGATAATTTTTAGATACTGAACATTCTAGAATTAACAGGTGCTGCGAAGAAATGTTTAAAGACGAATGCCAGGATTTCTGGAAAGCACAAAGTTCAAAAGTTCATCGCTGTCCTCGCAAACGAAAGGTTTTCGATGATGGCAGGCCACGTCGTGCCATTTGATACCGTCGTTGTAGAAGTTGTTCAGAATCGACAAGCAAGATTCGTCGTTACCCTGTAAAACAAATGCATATGTTAAAACCAAAAATGAAAGACTGTCCAACGTTATTAGATAAATAGTCGTCAATGTAAACCAGTTTTCATGAAACGAATACCTTCGTGAATTTCCTAAACGTCTATTTATTTTTTGGTTTTTGGACCTATTTCTAGTTAATTCTGATAGTTCAAGAGAAAATGTTTAAAATAAAAGTACAGGAGAATAAATTACCTGAGCAGCCTCACGATTGTCAGGTTGTGCCTGTCCATATCCACCTGTGTTACTCCAGTCTCCAGTGTTACGCTGCGTGGTGGGACCAATCTTGGCTCCCGAACCGGACCAGAACCATCCGTTGATGTTCTGCGGTTGCAGATCTGGTCTATCGCAACCGTTGAAGTTGCACTTGCGTCCAGAGGTCCAGATAAACCTCACGTTTCCTGCACGACGAAAGAAAAGGAAGAAAAATCCATTAATAACTATGAAAACAATAGAGATAACAACATTTTCTTTTAGAATTCACCTCGAGCTATTCTCTGTTTAATAAACTCATTTTCTTGTGGCGTTTCAAGAGAGACTGCGTCCATACAGTGTCTGCGGCAGATATTACGAGCATCCAGCCAGTCTACTTCAAGATTTCTAGTCGGTTGATGCTCCCAACTGAAGAAGTATGAATGTGCAACACCTCTGGCGTCCCTGTACGTAGCATGTCGTACTCCTAAAACAAGCTTCGATACGGAAAATACTCACGGAAAAGTACAACGTTTGATCGAAATACACTCACGATTAGCGCAGCTACGCGGTTCAGGAAGAGCAAGTCGACGTTGAGCGTTTGCCGTAACCGCAGCAAGAACCAACATCAGCCATATCGCTCTCATGTTCACAGTTCTTCAACAAAAGAGAAAGAAGAAAAATGAAATATTTGATATGCAAAAGTTAATGGATAATTAAAACGATCCAAGTTAATTTCTGCTTTAGATGAATCCAATGTTTAATTAGAGAGAAAGAATTATGTTCCAGAAGCCTATTGTTTAAAGTGGTCCCATTAAGTGGAAAAATGTCAGGCAGTGAATGTTCCAGGAAAACATCGTTTCTCGCGCTGGGTATCTCTAGCAAGTAAAAGTTTCTTGGGAACGAATGTTTGTCGAGGGTGAAAGGAGACTTTTCAACGGTGAATTATGACTTGAGAAGGAGAAGACTAGAGGAGAATCTCTCACAGCGATGACGGGGAAAAATGCTGCGGAGATTTTGCAACGGGTCTTAATTTTTTTGTAATGTGCCATCAACTTTCCTCTGCAGACCTGCTACAACTTTCTAAATCGCCTTTGTGTCAAAACCATCGTCCTATGATTCATAATTAATAACGTAGTAAACATTTGAATATGAAGCAATTACCTGACTAACGTTCTGTAACGCAACAGACATTTCTTAGAGTTGGATTATCATCTGCCAAGAGAAGAAGATTATAAATGGAACGAAGTTACTCCTTTGTACATTTAAAGTACTTTCCATTTCATAATTCAGATAATTGAATAGTCTAATATACGAATGCCACCGTGTTATTCTGATCGTGTATGATTATCATACTGAATAACAATGATTCTTATTTAGGATTCCGCGCCATTGCGGACTTAATGAAGCCCTCCTTTTTAATGGCACGGCTTTCGCTAAAAATTAGTGTCAGCGGTCGTTCACCTGGACTGGAAGAATAGCTGATAGAGTCTTGGAAGAGATAATTCAATTACTAACCGAATAAAAGGAATTTCTTTTATGGAACGATTTGTAATCACAGCGAGAAAAGTTCAATATGCCAACGGCCGCGTAATTTGCAAGATAATAAACCGGCTGGAGTAATACTTGATTAATTCAATTATGGTAAAATCATTTCAATTATCTGTTTACGCAACACGATACGTCTTGTTTATAAAACTTTACAGAGTATCCGATCGGCTACAAGTGGCTACGAACTGGACAGATTATATTTAGTCGCATAATCCTCCCGTTTTATTAATCAGCGAATAATGAACGAATTGTAAATGATTGTAACTTGAGATACGACCTCTCCACGCTTTCACTAAGAATTCTTCGGAGGAAGGCGTTAGGCGAAGGCGATTTCTGAAACAGACAGCCGACCGGATGAGTCTTTCGACAGAATGTTAGCTTATCTATTGCGTAATAATAATTATCCTGTTATTGAAGGAATTACGAAATTTGATAGACATCAGGACAATTTCAGGAGTTTACTACAAGAAACGTAACGAATTGCAACATTTTCAAATATGGCGCCATTTCATTTTTCCACGCTATCTCGAAACCTCTCTTCCATATTAAATTACCTACCCTTCCTGGAAAGGTAGTCAACATAACAGCTTTTAAAGTGCGATTCTAAGGTAACTCCCATTGAATTCGACTGTATATTTCATGCAATTTATCGTACTTTTTAGAGTTTATGCGCCATTTGACTCTAGTTACAGGGTTAGGTGAGTATTCGCGAGGGAACGAGAAAAAGGGAGAGAGATCATGACTTTATTTCGTATCCGCGTATGTGCGCGTGGAACCGTTATCTGGCCGGCTTTATATCGTCCGGTTTACTCGGTTCGCTGTGTGCTCTACGTATTTCTTAACGGCTCCTCGTCTGTCTGTAAGCCCGCTGCATATACGCGTATTCGGGACGAGTACAGCGATGTAAAAACGGAGCAGGAGCGTGCCAATGCGTTCGTCGCGAGAAGCAAGAGGGAAAAAAAGAAGGAAGAAAATTGGTGCCGGTTCAATTTCGACTTTCGCCCGATCCAGATCGATCGGGGATCGTTGGTTCGTTCCATTTTTCGCTTGATCGCCCCGTGAACACTTTCCGAACAAGGCTTCGTTCGTGACAAATATTTGCCGATTCTATTAAATGAAAACGTAGACTAGTGATGTCCAATGGGCGCCCGGAAATTTTCACCGGTGAACGGAAGGATAGAGGTATTCTCATTTGTATGTAAAGTCATGTTTATGCAAATGCGTATTTGATGACATGTAGGTCATCGGTGACACCTGTTGTCCCGTTTCTTTTTTTTATCTTGTTATTCTTTAATACGTTAGCACGAAAAACTTAGTTTCAATACTCGATGGACGGGTGCATTTCTAAAATGATCTGCTTCTAAATGTAGATGGCTCGTATCGGAAGGTATTCGAGGAAGGAAAAAAGAATCATCTTTAATTCAGAACTTTTGCTTAGACGATAGTGGCACGTTCAATGAGGAAGAGAGTTTCTCTTCCATTTGATTTGCCAAGTGGTTCTCCGATGGAAACCAGGTTCGATTTTTTTCTTCCTTTTGCGGAGGATATCGTAAGATGTAATGAATTCTTAGCTGTGGTAATACTTCACGTGTTCTATATGTTACATCGTTGCGTATGCTTGCGCCGATCTTACGCAAGGAAAAGTATATACCTTCGCGAAGATAAACCTCATCGCCTCTCACGAATCGGAGAGAAAGTAAGCGATCTTCAAAACAAGTGTGTTTACTTAAAAACCGAGATCAGGCAGAGATGGTGTATCTCCAGGGGCGTGCAATATTTTTTTCACTAAACAAAAATAACAATTATAATTTCGTACTTTACTTTTAACTAATATTCGTTTTCAGCCAAAAAACTGGAGGGAAAGAAGCTATGATTAGTACTTGTTCGCTAAATTTCATGCTGTTGAATATAAAAAGCGTGAGAATCAATAGACAGATTCTCGTGGTGGTTGGTAAAACGTTCGAGAACAATCTTAAGAAGCATGTGTGCGAAAAACAGTGAAATAGCTAATTGAATGTAAATCAGTAAAGAAAGGTAATTGAGAGTGCTTGGTTAATTAAGGAACTATTAATTGCGCGCGCCTTTATTTGCTAATCTAGATGTTTTAATTTAATACCGTAGCAGAGAACAGAATTGTACATTAGGCTTTGCTAATTTAATTACGTAATAATGTAAAAAAATTCCATCTAAATTTTCAACGAGGGTATTAATTTTTATAATTAATCGAAAAAACTTCAGTTTTCAATTAACGACTCATCAAAATTATCCAAATTTTGTATCTAAAAAAACTTCTAACTTTATTACAAAAGGAGCATGATTTATCATTTTTGTCGAATCATATCTTCCCAAGAATTATCTCATAATTCTTAGAATTTATCACACAAAGTATACATTTGTAGACTATTCTGAAATATTAAAAGTAAGTAAACAATTTGTAGACTAATCCTAAATTAAATTAAAAACGTATACTAATGTATATTTGGCAAAATTTTTATTAGAAGGTGAAAGCAGCAGAATTGAACCCGAGTTGAGAACGTGATGACCCGTCACGCGGTCACGAACGTGATTCGCGAGATAGAACGCGTGAAAACCGCGCTTTCAGGAGGAAGATTATCGAAGAGAAAGCCCCGGAGAGTTCCCGCGTAGGTCATGCGAGAGGACCGTCCGATTCACGAGGTCGCTTTCGATTTCTCCGAGTTCACTTACCTAGAGAAGCTTCCTCTGGCACTTAATCAACGCTCACCCGATCCTCTAGGTTCCTCCAATAAAAATAATGGTGGTAATTTACCAGTAAAACTCGAAAGAATATGATAAAACTTCTTTCGTGATCCCACGTATAAATTGTATCTGTGTGTATTTTTCGGGTGGCTAAATGGGAACGTGAGGTTCGTCCACAACTTGTCGATCGCGGCGAGAAAGAAGAATGAACTGCGATGCACGAGCAGGCAACCGGTATATAGCCGGCCCACATTCCCTTCTGGCTCGAGTAACCCAGATTCTTCCCACTCGACTGCGTCTGAGGAGCATCTTCGGGGGCCTGAAAGGGGCCCTGGATAAGTCCTATCTTGCCACGGCACCTCTCACTGGTCGCTTCCCTTCTACCCGTTACTCGCGTTAGGTTCCTCGAAGTCTTTGGGAGACTAGAATTCGTTTTTCTCGTGTTGGAATCCGCCACTGTAATTGATTCTCCTAAAGGAATTGTCCTTCCACTGCTCGAGCACATTTAAAGTCGTTGGTTTTCATTGATAAATCCAACTATGAATCGAAGTATTGTTTTCTTAGATTCAAAATTTTTATGATCATTTGTCATTAGAGTATCTACAGTTTTATTAGAGGCTCGAAGCGAAATTAATATACACGAAAAACCGACTACTCACTTGTTTAGGCTATTGGAATGATAGAAATTAATTTTCAGGCAAAAGAGAATAGGTTTCCATATACCAAGTATATTTACAATTGAATGTACAGATATTTTTTATTACATTTTTTTATTGAAGGCTAAAAATACCAGTATAAAATGTGGTATTTCTAAATTAGCCTACGGATTAGTACCATTTATTGGCACCATTGAATTTGTATATACAAATAATTTTAAATTCTTCCTAGTTTTGAGCGAAATTGGTGATGTTTCTACATGTGTTTGTAGCACATTATGCCTCCTTCTACCTTCTATGATATCCCATTCTATAAAACATGATTATACAGATAATGAATAACTTTGAACCCAACAAAATTCATGTATCTCAAACAAATTTGAGTTTTCACTCTTCCTCCTGAATACATTTCTCCACCAGTTCTTTCAAGTTAGGATTCTCCATGGCAGCTGCAATTCTTTCTTTATCGTTTATTTGCTTGTTTACTGAAACAAAATATTTAATTAATATATCCAAATAATTAAACCATATCAGGTAAATAGATTTTACTCACTCTCGTGCTCTGTAGAGTGAGCACCCTTCTTAATATATATATCTAACTTGAAAAGGTCTACCAAATGACGTTCTAGTTTTATCCTAATGCAAAGACCGATCAGCGTTGCTAATGTACAATGTGGTACCGTTGGATTAAATTCAATGCGAATCACAGAAACACCTTTGGGTGTTTGTCTCGTAATTTCAACACAGTCTTCGTATACTACATCTAGTTGCTCCAACGTTTGTGGTTTTTCTGGATCCTTGATCGTTCTCAGCAGATCTGTGATAATTTCAAGTTTCATAAGCCTTAATAAAAATAGTCGATAAGTAGATCAATTTTGTTGCTGGTATTAAGCAAAATATAACCCTTAAATATAGTAATAATCTTAGAAATCTATTAGGTTTGTATACGATGAGACATATTGATTATTTTAAAACAGCTTGCTGCTCTCTATGATTTTCTGGTTAATGACAGATAGTAGTCAAGTGATTTTTCGTTCGTCGTGTATTATCAACTTGCCATAAATGGATTCCTTGAGTTCAGTGTCGGATCGGGATACCAACGCTCGGTTTTTGCCATCCCGGTAGCCTTCAGTAGCTTCCATTTCGTCGCCTGTAGGCAGACCATCTCTTATCTTTCCTACGATTGAGATTTTTCGTAAAAATGACAACATTCTTTCCCCGTTCCCCTCTGACCATTTAAGTATCGCGATGCATCATTAAAATTTGTTTATGTTATGGCTGACAATTGCGATGGACCTAACCTCTGGTCAACGACTTGCGGAACGCATAACGTGTGCGTCATCATAGCACGGAAGTTTGTTAGTGACGAGAACTTTTCCATTTCAAATTTTTTTTTACGAACTAACAAACTCTACAAACAAATTTATAATCAACGCAAGTATTTTTGTGATAAAAAAGATTACATTTAATTATATTACGCGAAAAGATAGAGTTAGAAGCTCTGTTTTTCGATAATGTCGTTAAATTATAATGCCAGTCCATCGATTTAAAATTCTAATCACTTATTTGATATCGATTTGTGTCCTAGCTATTGATATTCAAAGTAATTAAAGGAATCGCCCAAATCATATTTGATTTTGCCACAAAAATATGATAATCATCGAATCGGAAGCGGGAAAAGTCGTCTCACAGATGGCGTTTAAGTTCCAAAGGTCAGTTTAATATTTTGAATAGAACGTTTTATATTTTTATCTCACGCGATCGGAGTTTTTTCATAGGTTAGTTCAGTGACCCACAAATGACATCATTCAAGGACACACGCATACTTGTAAAAAGCACATTCCATTGACGAGTTCATTCTCAGCTGTGTTTGAGCATAATCTGTCAATTCGAAATTGCAGCATTCCCTCTTCCTTTCTTTTTCTTGAGTAACCTTGCATCAGGGGTAGTTTGTTTACAATGAACATCACGCTGAAATTCACGCTTCGATACAACTTTATCAGCGTTGATGTTCAAGTGCTTAAAAAAGAGTAACATTATTACAACTTGTTACAGAGATCTCCCCCTAAATTACATTTTATCTCGCTGAAACTCCAACTGCACGCTGGGGAAAGGGGTAAAAGGGGCAATGAAGCTGAAACAGTTCATAGTACAGAGATCGTGACCCGGCTGCAACAAACAACATAACCTATGATCTGATTTACGCCGAACGAACGAGTGTTTTCTTGGGCGTTGCATCTTGCGCAGGCTCCGTTCCGCAGCGGGAGCACGCAGAGAGTAGCGTGTAGTGTCTCCGTCTGGGAATACTGGCAAATTCGTGGAAGCTAACGGCGGTCGCGTCTGAGCCCTCCGCGAAACTGATAAACGCATTCATTCCGGCTGGCCGAATGAGGTTTTAAGGTGAGAGAACGGTGCAACGCGTGTCGGGCGAGGAATGCGTAAGGAAAGCTTTCTAGAGGGCCCGATCCCTCCTCTTTAATCCATTATCCGCGACAGAGCATGAAACTTAAAGCCAAAACCGCCACTCCAGGCGGCGGTCCAACGTGATTTGACTGATTTCGACCAGGCTTGGAAACGGGTACCCGTATTAGGAGATTAAATAACCGTTCCCCTAAGTGCCTTGCCAATGGCTGTGCTACGATTGTGCCGGTTGTTCTATCTGGAAAAGGTAAGAGTTGTTTTACAATTTTTACCCGGGGTAAAGGAAGGATTCTGTGCCCACTAATCTGAAACGTAAGTTTTTGCCGCTATTCAGTTTTCCACCCCGCTGTTACTGCGTTGGTATCGGGTCTCGTTGACAAATTGGTTTCAAGGGTAGTTGATAGAATAAAGAAATTTTTTTCACCATTTTTTATCGTTTCTTATCGTTTTTTATTAGAAATAAAATATATTCCACTATTTTCAGTGACCGATAACTGTTAAGTAGTTATCTAGAATCAAGCATTTATCTTGGCGCAATAAACTTCGGAGACGTGGAATGACGTTAATTGATATTAGGATTTGATGCATGTGAAAGTACTCTACGCGATTGTAAAATAGTAAGTTATTGTTTATCAATCGATTAATACGCTTGAATTTTTTTCCTATCCATGTAAATGAAATTCTGTATTAGGGATTAGTGGGCTTCAAGTATTTGGAACGAGACAATCAAACATAAATAGAAAGTATTTTAAATGTTTTCGTCATATCAGTTCTTGCTTTCGTTGGGCGGCAACCTATTTACTCTGCTTTCTATTTGTTCTTACAATTAGGGGGCACGGTTCCTTGGAAGTGACGTAACGTGCCAATTTTTGGCTCGCATTTTGAAGTGAAATTGTATTTCACATATTTCGAAGGATACTATAGAGCGGCAATGTTAGCAGTATTAATCATTCAAACCTAGGATCGCGTTGCTATAGATAGAGAATACGGACCAGAAAGGATCAGTCGAAAGAGATCGAGGTTATCGATTAACTAAGTCACGGTGAATATTAAGATTTCACTCGAGGTCAAGTGATCGGTGTTCGGAAATAATTGTAACAGTCTTTCGTTGCAACCTTCTCAAATCAATGCTGCACGAATCATCTTAAACCAATGATTGTCCATATTGATTCAGTTTAAGAAGTATATAAAAGTTTGTGAAAAAGTCCAACATAATTAAACGCTACTACATTTAAGCAATGACGTTATGAAAGTTTGATAAGAAGATTGAAAAGTAAATTTCGTGTTCTATGGAACTTTACGAACATATTGACTAGTCTGATCGATAAAGTAGTATTTTTATCTTTTAATCTGTTGCCCAGCACTACCGAGTGTAAACAATGAAAAGATACTGTTATACATAAATACTGTCCGCTGCGTTTCTATAGCACAGACTTTCGAGAGCTTATTTACGAGAATTATAAAAAGTATTTGTCCGATTATGTTGTTTAAATGTATTTTCTTCTTAATGACCAAGAAAACGTGCTTCATGCGACAAGCTAAAATATTTATCTTGAGAAGTGTTATCAATTCTCTGTATGACTTATCTGTAGCGCTTCTACATTCGGTATAAGAATGATTCTAGTAAATATTTTCTTGAGTAATATATCTTTCAGATAATTTACATTTAGATATCTCATTTCGTCATTGCACGTAGAACTTAGATATCTAACTAGAATGAATTTGAAGCACAGTATGCTATTAAACCGATCTTTTAATTATCTTTAATTTATTAACCATTCTAATTGCTCTTAGCAATGCGATTATCCACAAGGAATCCTATTCAGTTTTAACATGTACATTCTGTAGATTTCTTTAGTACAATAAGACGTCAGATGTCGCGTCAAATACATTCTTAATGAAATAATTGCACTAAAAGGGAGAGGAAAACTGATCGTAGTAACTGATAGTAGTATTTGTGATAGAATTTATTTTCCAAATTTTACAACAAAATATATGCCGTATCATCGTACATTAGAAACCATCCACTTTCGATTACCGAATTCGTACGTCCCTGGCCTCGATATTACAATGTGTTTTCATCTAGCGCGCGTGTGCAGCAATTTCACCGAGAGTCGTTGTGGTTTGATCGGAAAATTCAATTAACAGGTGTTCATTTAATCGAGAGACTCTCGTAAGTTGTACAATACTTGCTTGACTAGGAACCTGTCCGCCCAGTCCAACCGCGTTCATACAAAATAACGACAAGTGCACGTGAGACAGTTTCAACTTTGATTTCTGAAAAAAATTTTCAGTTACGTAACGCGTTATCATACTCGCATATCTGTATACGTCTACAGCTAGATATTATTTTTTTCGCGATCTAATCAGGGGGTTATATCGTCGAGACATCTGTTTTCCTCGGAAAAAGGATTTCCATTTCAAATTCGTAACGCTTCCTGCGCTTCTCGGCGAAGATGTAAATCATTTAAGATCAACAATCGAGAGAGCGCAAATATTTTCGCGACCTACTGTACCGGCCTCCCTGTCGTGTTTGTTTGCAGCCCACCGCGCAGGCGCGCACGCCCCTCTAGATCGTCAGCCGAATTACCGGAACTGTCCACCCAAAGTGATCGTGCGGGGAGGAGAAAGCAAGAGATACCAAGAGAGAAAGAGAGGAAACAGAACCGGTGAGAAACGATGCCGCAGGCACGCTGGTGGAACGCTGTTATCGCGAGCAGACGGCCTAGAACGTGGGAACAACTGAGTGCCTCCGCGGGGCCAGGGAGGCTCAGAAGATCATCCGCACGCATGACGGCTGTGGAGGCGGCAGTCCAGCGGCCGGCTGTCGGCAGAGCATTGAGTCGCGGCATGGCGAGCAGTGCACCTGAAAAGAAGGTCCTCACCGAGGACAATATTTTCACGAATCTTCGGAAAATGGAGTACGCGGTACGCGGGCCCCTCCTCCTGCGCGCTCTCGAGATCGAAAAGGAGCTTCAAAAGGTAAGGGAGACGTGCTGGTATCTAAGTGGACGACGCGGAGTCAACGTACTCCTCCGACCTGTTTCCAAAACAGGTCCAATTCGCGTTGACCCTTGTCACGATAATATCGAACCCTTGCTCGTTCAAGATCGGTCGGTGTTTTTAAAAGGAGATATGCGCGCCATTTGAATTGGGCACAATTGGCCCGTAGCGTATGTCGCGGTTCGAATTCGTGGATTTCGAACGATTTAACAGTTGACGATGGAATGGAATGGAATGCAAGTAAATAGGTTTCGGATGCGACGAGATAATGCGATTTAATCGACTTCTGTGAACTGTAATTAGGGTGGAAGTATTATTAAGAAGTGAACGTTGTGGGAACGATGCGATTCGCGATATCAAGAATAGAAATTGTATATAGAGGTTATGTTTCGATTCGATAGCGTTGCGAAATTTGCTGGGAAATGTTGGTAATTTCGTAAATAATCTTGTCGAGCTGTTCATTTGGGTTTAATGCCAGCGATAACGACGAGAGACGTATTAGATAGTATTAGATCAAATTTGAAACGCGTGGAACGTGACAAGTAAGTCGGATGTGTGAAAGAATGCCGTCTCTTATAAATAATGAGTTAAACGTGCCAATTATGGCTCGTGATTTGTACAAGCTAACGCGTTTCCAAAATAACGTGTGTTCTTTTTTAAACACGAAGTATAGAATGTAATGACGTTCGTGTTGGGCGTTGAAAATACAGAGAAAAACAGTTTTTTTCTCCAGATATCTTACGCGGAAAAGTAAGGCAAATACACGTTCGATCGATTGCGATTTAACGATGGTGTTCGAACCACCTGTCGCGCAGGTCGGTTTCTAGATATGAAGGCATAAATCTGCTAAAAATAGCATTTCAATTCGCGTGAATTAGCGGAGACCAAAGTCATGAAATAACACAAAAAACTTTTATTTGTTTATGTATTAACTTCAAGTTATGAATCCAGAAAAACGCAACTTCCAATATTGTGTCATAAGCGTACCATGTACGTACCATATTTTTCATTGTACATTCTCTGTGCTGGAAGTATAGTACTCGTTGTGCACTTCTAGTGTATAGTATAGGTTTGTAGTATATATAAGCTATATTTGGAGTACGTATAACATATTTTACTTGGGTCAGGAGAACAATGATTTTCTTATACGATTTTTTTCCAAGTTCTTTCCACCCAACACGTACATCGGCTCATCAAATGAAACAAACGTGAGTCAGATAGTATCCAAAACGACCGACGAGCTTAGTAACAAGAGCCGTTTAAGTGGTTTGTTGTTTGACCGTGCAATTCGATATCATGAGCTGCAAAAAAAGAGATAAACAGGCTGTACACTCATAGTAAGATCTTCGTCAGGCTACTAGCACTCGTATTACAGGTGAATAGTACGTATCTGTTACATACACGATGCTCGTATTGAAAATATTATTACGAGTGGCCACGCCATCATTGTATCGTCAACAATATGAACGATATATATGTACGTGAGAAAACTGGAATTTCTCTAATGATTCGCTTGAAAAATTAGTTACGTGATTTGCTCGATAAGTGAGTACCAAGGCCGGCTGCAGCTTGTCAGACGATGCAGAATTACTGTGAGTCATGAAGAGGGAGTAGTGCCAACGATGGTTGTCAATGTTTGCGAAGCGCACGTCACAGCTTAGACTATAAACGTAAATGAAACAGCCTTCTGATTGTCCCAAAATGATTAGAACCATTAAATGATCGCGGAACGTTGTTCACAATACGAGAGTTTATTTTTTATGGAAACTTTATGAGAAACCAATTGATTGAGAACACACCGTTTTGTTCCAGGGAGCGAAAAAACCATTCAAAGAGGTGATAAAGGCCAATGTAGGGGATGCACACGCTATGGGCCAACAGCCCATTACCTTCTTGAGACAAGTACTGACTCTCACAGTATCGCCCAGTCTTCTCAATGACCCTACCTACCCCGAGGATGCGAAAGAACGAGCCAGGACCATTCTGGGCCACTGCAAGGGTGGCAGCGTTGGATCGTACTCGGAATCGGCAGGAATCGAGGTCATAAGGAAACACGTGGCCCAGTACATTGAGGATCGTGATGGGTTTCCCTCGGATTACCGTAACATTATTCTCTCGAACGGAGCCTCAGATGGAATCAAAGTGTGTAGATTATTTCTCCTATATGTACTATGCTTTGCAAGTTACTTGTTAGATTCATTAACTAATTGGAAAGGCAAACAATGAAGATTGAATCTTTGTTGTTTTCTACGTAATAAAGAACAAAGCTTCGTGTTTATATTTTATAATCTCTCTTGAAAAGCGTGTTAAAAGTATAATAATCGTCCATTTGTATTACAGTCCGTACTGAAGATGTTCAACGAGAAAATCGACGGAAAACCGTCCGGCGTGATGATCCCAATTCCGCAGTACCCTCTGTACTCTGCCACCATAGCTGAATTCGGTTTAGCCCAAATTGGTTACTATTTAAACGAGGACAACAAGTGGGCACTAGATATCTCCGAATTGGATAGAGCTTTGAACGAATCGAGGAGGACTTGCAATCCTCGTGTACTAGTCGTCATAAATCCTGGTAATCCAACCGGGCAAGTCCTTACACGTGCCAATATCGAAGATATAATTCGGTTCGCATACAAGAATCATTTATTCTTGCTGGCTGACGAGGTTTATCAAGATAACGTCTACGATAAAGATAGTGCCTTCCACTCGTTCAAGAAATTAATGATGGAGATGGGTGAACCCTATTGTAAAATGGAGCTAGCCTCTTTTATGTCCGTGTCTAAAGGTATTTTGAAATTAAGTTCATTTAATATTAGAGATACAAATTTGAAGTACTATTTATCCTCTGTACAAGTGAATAACATGTCTTTTTATTCACGTTGTGATTTAGGTTACATGGGAGAATGTGGAATCCGCGGTGGGTACGGGGAAATGATCAACATAGATCCGAAAGTAATGGCAATTTTGTTAAAGTCAATCTCAGCAACGCTGTGCCCGACCGTTCTTGGCCAGGTCGTGATGGATGTTGTAGTGAATCCTCCGAAACCACACGAACCATCTTATCAGTTGTTCATTAAGGAAAAAGAAAACACTTTACGCTCCTTGGCAGAGAGGTCCAAGCTAGTGGTCGATACATTGAACAGCATTCCAGGTTTTAAGGTATTTTCTAACAATTAATTGTGAGAATTTCACCTCAGTTGTTTCCAATTCGGTTAACATCTTTTTTTTTTCTGTACTTATTGTTAAGTCTCAAAATCTGCATAGGAGAAATCTACGTTCGAAAACGTTACTTTCTGGTTTCATATAGTTCAGGAATTTATAAATTCACCTAGAGCAAAGCTGAGCAATCTTTTTTAGTAGTGGGCCAAAATTAAACAATACCTTGGTGAACAAAATTTGGATGACCTTTCTTCAGTCCACACTTTCAGCCTGTACTACTTATCTTTAATTATACTGTCTGCTTAGTTTGCAATGTTTTACACCTGCCAAGATTTTCATTATTATTTTGGCGCGTGAGTGTGTTCATGCGAACATTTCCACGGGTATCACAAATCACTTGTTATTAGAAAGCTTAGAAATGTTGAATACCTCAGCTGATATCTTACATTGGATAATCTGATGAAACACACCATGATTTCGATTTTTCTTAGGTCAATCCAGCCATGGGTGCAATGTACGTATTCCCCCGAATCGACCTACCGAAAAAAGCCATACAGGCTGCGGAGAAGGAAGGCCAACAGCCTGACGTCTTCTACGCCTTCAAACTGTTAGAGACCACTGGAATATGTGTGATACCGGGTTCTGGTTTCGGTCAACGACCAGGAACCTACCACTTTAGAACAACAATCTTGCCGCAGAAGGAAAAGATAAAAACGATGCTCGAGAATCTAAAGCAGTTCCATCTTAAGTTCCTTGAAGAGTACAAATAATGATAAGATGGAGTTTTTTTATGCATTTTATTTCATCCTCTATGTGCCAGGCTGAGTGATGTAATCCCAGTATCAGTATTAAATTTCCAGATGAATGTTCTGAATTTATTCGAGAAGATTATCAGACAACTGTTTGCATTCTGTTTTAAGAAGATACGATGGGAAATTTGTAAGGTTATGTCTGATTAGTTATCGATCTGGCACCAAGGGGATAACAAGCTTTTATTAGAACGTATTATTTATGAGAACGGAATTTATCGAATATTTGTAAATAGTATGGATTTATAGTTACTTTTACGAGTAAGAATCGATGAGCTTTTTCTTGGAATCGAAGGGATGTATGGTGGGTGTTTGTACGTGTGTATCAAAACAATTCGAAGCTAACGATATGTTTTTATAATACACACAACGATACTACTGAACCAGGTATATGTTCAGGCAGATCACACAATCATGAATGTTACAAATGTTTTATGTTATAGATGATTTATTTTGGAAGGACAAATTGTTATCACTATATGCAGGATACGTAGATAAACGTAAATTTGACTGTAAAATTTGTATCATGTACAATCACGTACGAACACGTGTGTTCAACAAAATTCATCCATCAAAAGAACTCACTTGTTCACATTTGTCCAAGTTCTTCGATGTTCATTAAAAAATACATCCTATAAACAACGGTGATCCGAAAAAATGTATACAATGATCATATTCATTTTTCACAACAAAAAATCTAGCACTAATTAAGAATAGCGATAAATCTCAGAGGATATCATGTACTTACATGTTTTTAAATGTTTTACTGATGTAGTATGTGTGTCATAACAAAAGTGTCAGAGAGGATTAACTTGTGCACAATAAAGAATGCACAATGGCTATAAGGATTACATCGAAGATCTTGATGGAATGAGGGATTATTAATGTTCGAAACAGAACCTGAGCTATTAAGTATTCATTTGAATACGATCATAAGACACGATATGTAACAACTGCTTGTATGCCCTTTTGAAAGAGTGCATTCGTTGTTGATGCGATCCCCTCGAAACGAATACTAATTGTTATTCAAACAGAATCAACGATGAAATTTATTTCGAAACAATTTTTTGAGGTAATATACAGGCCGGAAAATAAAGCTATCGTTCTACTCTACACACAGGCAAATTGACTAATAATTGTTACAAAACATTTTATCAAGAACTTTTTTTGTTATTAACAAAAATTCTCCATGAAATTGTACACGTTGCATTGCTATAACTTAGAGTTTTTATACAACGTACACCTATAAATCACTGGCCAGCCTTTCGATTTCTTCCGCGAAGAATCTCATGTCTGTCTCCGTAAGGCCAGAATTCTGTAGAACCAGCCTGAAGAAGTTAGGCAGCTTATGCAAGGGTTGGTAGGTGATCAACATCGACCCCTTTTTCATCATTCGCTCCTTCACCACTGGCCCGATTTTTTGCAGGACCTTCGACAGTTCCTCGCCTTCCAAATGCCGCTTCGAGGGCGGCACGTACCAGAAACACACGTTGGTGCACTCCGGCTCGAGAACTAATTTGAAGCCTTCTCTGCAACTTATGTAATCCGTGAAGTACCGTGATAGTTCGAATACGCGATCCACGTGCTTCTCCAGACCCTGAGTACCCTTCGCCTTCCACATGAACCAGAATTTTAACACGTCAGCTCTACGACCGCACTGAATATGCTTGTCTCCGCTGTCAAAGGAAGTGTCGTAGAATTTATCCGGTTGGAAAAGGTAACTGGCGTTCGAGCCGTGCGCAGCCTGCAGGAGACCTTCGTGGCGCAGTAAAAGGGTCGAGCATTGCTGTGGAGCAGCCAACAACTTGTGTGGATTCCAAGTAACAGAGTCTGCCAGTTCGACACCGTCCAAAAGATACTTGTACTTCTTAGACATCAAAGCCCCACCTCCCCAAGCTGCATCTACGTGGAACCACAGATTGTACTTTTTGCATATGAATGCAATGTCCCTTAGGGGATCGAACGCGCCTAGTACAGTGGTTCCTGCAGTGGCAGAAACCATGAAGGGTGTTGCTCCTTCGTCTAAGGCTTTCTTGATCTGTGCTTCTAAGTCCGCCACGCACATTTTACCTCTGCCATCAGTTTTCACGTCGTAGACATTGCTAGCGCCTATTCCTAGGAATGCACCAAGCTTTTTGACAGAGTAGTGGGCGTCTTCGGACGTGAAGACTATCAATCTACCTTCACTGGAGGAACCTAACTCTTTTAACCGAGGAAACCTGTGGACAATACTAATATAGTAACTTATACGAAGACTTTAAACGTCTATCACGAATAGAAGTGAAGTACGAAGTACCTATAATGACGCGCCAAGTTTATCGCGTATCCATTAGCGATGGAACCACCTGGACAGAATATTCCTTCACCTCTACCGTCTTTCCAGCCAACTATCTTCCTCATTTCGCGCAACAACTCCTCTTCCATCAAGGAGAAGACTGGGGACACCTCGTAGGTGTATACTGATGGGTTCAGAGCGTCGGTCAGCCATTGTCCAAGAAGACCGTACGGATCCACGCTGGAGTACAATTGGTTTATGAATCGAGGGTGACCTGTTTTCACGCTGTACTTGATCACGTCGTTGGCCAGCGAAAGAAGCTCCTCGTGAGTGGATCCCTGATCGTAGAGCTTCAAATCGACGACCGAGTGGAGCGTAGCTGGTTCTATCCACTCCACCACTCGGTTTGTCCTTGAAGTTCCCTAAGAAAGGTAATTTTTATTCTAGTACATGAAGCAATAGATTTGCTACTTAACGCTTTCACGACTACTGGCACGATTTAGTGTCCTTTCACGGTTTAAGTTTAATAGCCAAGATACACGGTAATTGAGATGAGTGTATTTTTCAGGGCGTCCACGTTGCCGTTGTGCAAGTCATGAATTAAAATCTGCTTTTTCTGACTAAAGTCAGAGTATCCATTAATTTAAAGAACAACAGGTTTAAAAAATGTCCATGAATTAGCATTGAAATTAGTTTTTCCTATGCTTCCGTGAAGCAGTTTTTTCTGCATTCCGGTCAAGCATCATTTAACTTGTAAGTGGAGTAACGTGAATCCAATTGCGACGTAATTCTTCGTCCGACAATTAACAACCGATCGTTAGGGAATGACACGAAACAAAAAGCGCATAAGAAACGCGTAAGTCATGTTTAACAATAATGAGGGGAAAGGTTCCGCTTGATATGCAACGAGTAATATTACAGAAAGACGAGATTGGAATAAATTTTAAGAAACGGTTGCATAAATTGAGTAAATAGTTCAAAGAAGCGAATGAGTCCAATAGCTTCTTTAGAAAATTGAGATTGCATAACTTTAAGTAATTTATTCAACGTTCCTTTTTATTTCAGTAAAAGCAAAATTCCAAGTTTATGCGCATATCGTAGGTAATGGATTACAAAAAGTTGTCCATGTATTTTATTTCCTTCTCCAAAGACGAACTTACGCATGCATTTCATTCCATGCTCTATATTTGAAATATAAATATAATATTGGATACGTTGCAATGAATGATTTAAGAAGTAATGATCGTGAGCGCTCATGTGGAATAATGTATGACGTAAATGTATCGAAGACCTAGTTTTCTTTTTAGTTTCGTTACAAAATCCGGCAAAATTATAAATACGCCTTCAGTCATGCTTTTTCAAGTTGTGTAAGAAGCAATTGGCTTACAAGAAATTGACAAGGGTAATTGATCTGGTCGGCCGTTAATTGAAAAGGAAAAAAGTTTCCTGGTATTTATAAGGAAAACGATAGGGTTTTCCCCTCGACTCATTTGTATTGATTCAATGGCGGTGGACAGGTCTCGTTTAGAAATGGGGATACCCACTTCTCTTTTAGCATAGTTATCACTCTTATCAGTACAAAGTATCTTAAAAGTTAGTTTAATTATTCCTCAATTTTCCTTGATTAAATGTTTCGGATTCGTTCTTCTGTTATTAATAATCTGTCCTCGTACAAGGAATTCGTAGAATTTGAGCGCATGAATGAACTGCGGTTCTACGCGCGACATAACGTAAGCGTAAGTACTATCTTGTTTACAGTAAACTCGTCACACAAATCAATGAACTTTGAATGAAGTGTTTCCTTTTTTAAAGTCGCATCGGTAACAAAGCAAAGAAAAAGTGCACTATCGATTTTATCCATCGAATCTTACATTTTGAATCACAATTACAAGAAATTTCTACGATATATTACAAAATTTATGATAAAAGAATGGATTAGCTTGAACGAAACTTACCTCAAAAACTGCTTCTTCCAGGAGCAGATCGACGAAGCTTCTCATAAACTTCTCGTGGACCTCTCTGACCGGAAGACTCTTGTAGTAACAGTTTTGTTTGATGTCCTGCTTGCCAACGAGTCCCGTGCAAGCCTTCTGACATAGATCTTCGTCATCGTCAGGGGATACACGAAAATTGTTCTGCGAGCCATTCGCACAGACCTTACCCAGGAAATTGTCTCGCGTTTGGTTCGGTGACATGCTCAATGTTTCCTCGTTGGCGGGCATGGTTGCGCATCGAGGCTTACCTCGATCTACTACCGTGGTTGCACGTACAGTTTCCTTTATACTAAAGCCCGCTGACCAAGGACAAGATCGTTACGTTTATTTCACTAAGGTTCGCGCGACTGGTTTTCCTTTCCTGCCTTTTTTTTAGCAGACGTGCAATACAGGGCCTTGATGAATTGGGAAACTGTTCTCTGTTCTGGGTCTTTGTTTATTCTAATCCAATACATCGTGTCATCTGGATTGGGGGAAAATATGATGACTAACAGTTTGTTTTTGAGCTTATTCAGGTCTAAAATTATACTTTATTTTAATTACTTGGGTGCACTAAAATTTTATCAAGTATTTGCTGTTTTTTAATGTATTCTGTACTAAAATACTCTTGTTGAGGATTGTTCGTTTCACTACAATTTAACTCAACATCGTTTCTATAACGTATAATGTGAGTGAATGTGATCGTTTCAAGTTAAAAGAATTAAGATCCTTGTACACTTAGTGTCCTCCGCAACGAATGATTAAATGACGTTTAATCTTCTAGGAACTTTGACGTATTAGAAACATGCGCAAAACCATTTTAAGAAGGAACTTCTCAAAACTAATTGCCAAGAATTCTACAATATATAAAATTCAAGTTATCCACTATTGAATAAATTGCTCAAAAAGATAGAATAAGGTTGAAGAAAATGTTAATGATCCATAGTTTGAAAAAATATTCAATATTATTTTATGTTATCTGACAGATATACGCACATAGATAATCGGCGACAATTGTGCACGAATGCTATTATAAAATGAAGCGGAGAAAAAGAATAGTGGATATGTATCTCCATAAATGAATATGCATGCTGTCGATTGCAAAAGTCGGAATGTATCATTCACGTATCGCGTGTACAGTGTCAAATATCATTAGGATGAGACTTTCTTGAGTTACAACCATCAAACAGCATTAATTTTCAATCGGAAATAAATAACTCAATGGATCGTTAATTCGATTCTTGTAAAATTTCAGATAGTTAAAAACGCTGGTATCTATTCGATTAGGAAAAAACCATTCTGGTAAAAAGTCTATCGATAGTCGATCATTGACAGGAATATTGAACGAACGTTACTTAACATTTATCTATGCAGATGTTTCTTGCGAGTTATGTAACACGCGCAGTGAATTTTAAATTTTCTATATTTAGATCTTTCGCGCTTTTTACCTTTTTATGCGCGGAGTTGAGCTAATTTTGATTTAAATAATGAATTAAAAAATAAACTCATTCAATTATGAGTAACAAACACACTTTTTGTCTAAATAATGCTCAACTCTATTGTTTTAACGTCCCTTTTTCTAAAGATTCACTTTACAAATTAACAACAACGATAATTTTAATAAGAACTTTATTCTTTACACAAATATGTTTCCAGACAAGCCGAACATATCTCTGTTCACATATGGACTTTTCCTTTCTGCTAGAAAAATATCTCGCATCTTCAGGTACTTAGTATTTTACGGTCTCTCTAAATCGCTTCGCATAACAAAGTACTCATCAAAAACACATTTCTCGACTTGCTTCGTTATTATTATTTTTTTCGTTTGAACCTGGGCAGCGTAATAGTACGGAATAAACTCCTTTTCTCCCTGGAAGTCAGATCTCAACCGATTTGACAATGATTCTTACAAGTATTTAAGTGGTTTTAACAATATTTGAATACTGTTACTTTTTTACAAAAATACATAAATTCGCAATACAAATGCCATTGCTCTCTTACACTCATTGACAAAATTGGTTACGTTTGGGAAAATTATTTGCCAACACTTCCCTCGAGATTCAAACGTTTCAAACAGTACATTAAAAACTTGGATTGCTAGTATATGTGTATGCACCAAACTTCATTGAATGAATTCTTCGTGAAATTATTTTAAGGAGTAGCATAAAATATTTTCTATATAAGTTCTATGTAAGCATTGGTTACACAAAAAACTTCAATGAAATCTATTTCACATAACTTTACATTCTTATTGTAAGTACTTACATTGTTTCAAACATTGTTTTTCATAGCTTTCATTGTTCCTTTTACAATCTGATAGGAATCCTTATAAAATACTCTATTATCTATATTTTAAAATATGCAACAACATTAATCTAAATTACTAATATTAACTAATATTATCATAAAATATACTGTAATAAAGTGCAACAATATTAATCAGAATCCCTTGTGCAGGGTTTGGAAAGTAGTACAAACTAAGTATTAAGTTTGTCAAATTTTGAATGCATAGGAAACTTCTTAACTATATGTCAGTATTTTACAAAATTATATTTTATACAATTATTCAAAATATCATTATTCTTCAAGGGTAGAGATAAAGGTCTACCATATCAATGTTTTTATATCAACTTCATATACCTATATCTAAAGAAATGATTAAAATTTTGCTTCAGCACCTCCTACAATTTTTCTCAATTATGGTAACATAAATCTTTTGATCTTTTCTTAGCTAGTGTAAATAAATCATTATGTTTGCATGATAATAAGTACAAAATTAGTTCTTTGTATTTGTTATTATACTTCTGTATATGCGTAATTATGGTTGCATTAGAATTAACATAATAACGCATCTAATTTCCATCATAGTTTCGTTACTATCATACAGTATAACATTAACCAAAGTAAGCACCGCAGTTAGAGCAACGTTTAGTCTTCAATAACAGACAACAAAGTATTCCCAATGGAAAGAACAGAATCGCGCATAGTAGTCCAAGACAAGTAAAATCGTCCTCCATTATTCCAACCTGTGCATGAAAATGCCAATTTAATTGTATCGTTTCGAATTAGAATATTGAACTTCACAAATTCCGCATCTAAAAAGTGTTTTATCATTTTTACAAACAAATGTAACTTACTCTACATGCAGGACATCCTCCAACTAAAATGATTTCTGGCATAATTACTGTAGTTGCTTGTGTGGAGCCGTAAGAAGGTACATAATTGGAATTGTAGTTTGCGCCAGTACTAGGATAATACCCTGGAGGTGGAGTCCACGAACTGGATCCTCCTTGTTGCGTGGCATTGTAACCAGGAGGTGGTTGCCATGACGAATTTACTGCAAACAGTTAATTGCACTTTAATTATCGATGTCGATTGCAATTTATAGTATTTTTGTACGACAATTTGTAACATTTTGATGCCATATAACAATTTCTTCTACCAAATGACTATCAAGTACTTGAGACATATAATTAGATACTTGAAATCCATTCATTTTGTATATTATTATCCAATCAATTTAGATTAACGACCACTTGCCTGAAAAACATACTACGCTGGTATGGATAAGGTATGTCTGTTGTTAAATGTGAACAATAATAGATAACAGAAATTACCAACTCCAATTTACATAACAATGTGATGCGACACCAATATTTCAATACTACAACATCATTAATGTGTCATTTTCCTTTCGATTTACATTTTGGACAACAGTAGTAGTATACGAATTTTTGCTAATCATTTGTTGCTAATAACGCATATTATTTTCCAGACAAATAGAAATATTAAATAAACGTAACTAAAAACATACATTTACATGCTCATTAATAAAGAAGAGCGAGCGCGTAACAATTATCGAAACGTACGAGACATTAAAATGACCAGAGAACGTTCAATTAGATTTGTTCATTCGAATGAGATAAGTGATCATCGAAGTATATCGTGGTTCAAATGAATTTTTAAGTGATAGAAAGAAAAACAATAGAATTTGAAGCTTGACGCTCACTTTTCGGTGCTGTGGCCGCAGAGTAAGGTGGAGGCTTCTCAGCACCCGGATTTAACGGTTGTTTTTCCATTGTCCGGTAATCGAATTAATCGCTTTTATCAGCAATTCACACGATAAATGAGTCCAATTAGATAATTTAGCATCGGCACGATGATTTTTGACAGCTAGCACCCGTAATGGTTCCCAAGTCTCGTGACGTGACACCCAAAACAAATAGCGTGCATTACTATTTCCGCTCGGAAGGATCCGCTGAAACCCATCAGATTAAACTTTTTTCTTTCATTCCACGATTAGAAAACGAAATTTTATTGGCTGATCGACCATGACGTTGCTTCATTGTGTTCTTTTCAACTTAATACACGTTCGAAATTACACTAATCGCTCGTGGCACGCTCGAATCAGTGATTACTACGCATTTCCTCATTAATTTTTATACATCTTAGTCTAGATTTATGAATATTTAAAATTATCTATAATTAATATAATTGAATTGAATGAAATTAATCGAACGTAGATGGAACTGCAGAAAGTTGTACATCTGGCGGATATATCCTGCAGTTACATCAAACTTATTGTAATTTTAAAAAGAGAAATGTACTTGAATTTCTTGTAACATATTTCTCTACTACACTAAAGGAGAAGACTATATCTCAATTTTAGTGTAGTCGAGAAATATGGAATTAAGAAATATTGCAAAATATGTTAGAAGGATTTGATTTTCCCGCCATTACGTAACACAGTACCGTCCACAGAATGTGATCCTCGACAAATGTCAACTTGTACCAAATTTCTACGCGTTCGAGACGTTTCGAATAAACAATCTCTCTCAACAATACATATTTTTCGTTAAAAAAAGGTATAAATCATCGCTTTAATAAGCTATGCTTTAATAAAGAACAAAAGGTGAAGAAAGTTTAGTGAAATTTGAAATGGCGATGCATACGACACTGATCTAGCGATTTTTAGATTTATGTCATAAATAACCAACAAATTCTGAGGGCGCCACATGGCACACCTTCGTCGTTTCAGACTGTCTCCTGTGTGGTTCCTCTGGTGTTTCGAAAGTTTACTGTCATATTTCTCAGTTTCGTAATCGTTTCGCATGATTTCGTGAAAAATGATCTGAGGACGTATTCCTATGACGAATTTTACCCGACACATCATTTGCTCATCTGTTCACCTTTCCCAGAGTACCTGATCGATCCGCGTTTCGTCGACAGTGCCGCAGAAACTACCAGTGAACCGCGGCACAACCTCGAGCCCCTTCAGGAGCTGGACGCAGGGTGATGCACAAAGAACACAAGGTACACGAATCACGGTGGTAAAGATGCGAGGCTCCAGCCGAGTCGCGTGTGCTCCTGTGCCAGCCTAGCAGAGGATCCAGGCGACGATGCGAGATAACTCCAGAGAGATGTTCATCATCAGAGCTTTAGAAAAGATCCTGGCCGACCGGGATGTCAAACGGTCGCACCTATCTCAACTGCGAAAATCCTGCGAGACTGCACTTGGTAAATGTGCACGATATTTCCGAATATCCCCCCATATGATAATACTATACGTATGAATGTAGTAGTTGCTTAATAGTTCTGCGAATGAACGGACAATATGTATCTTGCATCGAGTTCGTGCATGGTATCAATGTAATGCGAGATATGGTTGATCCTTTTGTGAATACAGATTCTTGCAAGGGGTTTGATATTAGCTCATTTATTCCAATTACTTTACGAGTATAACACACCGTTTCTGATAGATAATATTCAAATTCCGTGAAATAGAAATTACATGTGCGTCACTTTCAGATGTATTCATGCTTTTGGATAGTATACGTGTCGCATATGTGATGCAATTGAAGATAGAGTTAAAGGTGTTGCTTTTTTTCAGTATTAAAAATTAAGTGATTGAATTGCATTTGTTGGTCTTCATATCGGGATCTAAATTGGATCAATTTGATGCTTCTATACATTGCATCATCTTGAATATCTAATATCCTACTGTGGAAAGTAATACACATGTAGTATTTAATAATATGTAGATATTAGTAAAATAATATATATGTAAATATAATTTGAATAATATAGAGTAAAATGTATGTATAGATATTAATCCATAATGTAATGATTTATAATGTTATTGAATTCTTGAACTTTGATACGTAGTGCATGTATGTTGTAACACACCGAATATATCTTAGTATCCTTATGAAAATAGTCATCAATGTATATATATTGTCAGTCATATTCTAGCCTATTTTTAATTAGGTATTATTATCCCAAGTTATTTCACCATCTCCATTTAATAAACACAAAATAAAAACAATTCTCATTTCAAGTTTAAACAATCATGAGATTAAATTTATTTATTTCTAATATATATTTTGCTTTTTTCAGATAACTTGCGAAATGAGATCAAAGAAGGCACAGGCAGCCAGGTTTCGACCGCGTTGCCGCAACCGCGTAGCGATTCGTACGTAATCTCGGCGGAAAAGTATTTCCTGCCCTTCGAATTGGCTTGCCAGAGTAAGTCACCTAGGATCGTGGTCACTGCATTAGACTGTCTGCAAAAGTTGATCGCATATGGTCATCTAACCGGAAACGTACCTGATTCTACTGAACCAAACAAACTGCTGATCGTACGCATCGTCGAAACAATATGCGGATGTTTCATGGGACCCCAGACAGACGAAGGAGTTCAACTTCAGATTATAAAGGCTCTTCTCACAGTAATGACTAGTCAGCATGTAGAAGTTCACGAAGGCACCGTATTGCTCACCATACGCACGGTGTACAGTGTTTATCTGGCCTCAAGAAACCTGGTTAATCAAACCACGGCTCGGGCCACGCTCACCCAGATGATAAACGTCATCTTCGCGCGTATGGAGACGCAGGCAGTAAGTTTAATTACAATTCCTACAGATTTGTGACAAAATTATATTTAGAAATATTTATAATGTTATACGTTGACATTGAAAATACTCTTGGTTTCTTTGCTGTGTCAGGAAGAAGAGAACGTTCGGAACGAGGTGGAACAGTTGGACACGAGCAATGTGAATCCCACCAATTGCCACTCTGGTGGGGATCTAGAAACTGACGCGGTCAACCACGAAGAACAATCGACAGAGAGCAGTCAGGAACCTCAGCTGATCGTTCGAGGGATTTTAGAGGATATGGTGAACTCTGTTGTTCCCGAGGATTCGTTGAACACAAACACGATGACTTCCGAGGAGGCTAGCTTAGACCAAGTGCCTATAGATGAGAATTCAGACGAGGCTGTGGCGGAGAGCGATAACATGGTCAGAGCGAAATTCACTCACGTGTTGCAGAAAGACGCATTTTTGGTCTTCAGGGCACTTTGCAAACTTTCCATGAAGCCACTTCCAGATGGTACTCCAGATCCCAAGTATGGAACATTCTGAATGTTTCTGATTAAAACAACTTAAGATATATTTATTGCGACGTATACATTTTAGATCTCATCAACTTAGATCGAAGATCCTATCCTTGCAATTACTCCTGGGTATATTGCAAAATGCTGGACCAGTGTTGCGTTCAAACGAGATGTTTGTCATAGCTATAAAACAGTACCTCTGCGTGGCACTCTCGAAGAACGGCGTCTCTTCCGTTCCGGAGGTGTTTGAGCTCTCCCTTGCGTTGTTCCTCGCACTATTGGCTCGTTTCAAAGTGCACTTAAAGATGCAGATAGAAGTCTTCTTTAAGGAGATTTTCATGAACATCCTCGAAACCTCCAGCAGTTCGTTCGAGCACAAATGGATGGTGATACACGCACTGACTCGCATCTGTGCGGACGCTCAGAGCGTTGTAGATATATACGTGAACTACGACTGCGATCTTTCAGCTGCGAACCTGTTCGAAAGGTGTGAAAGTAACATTTACTTACAAAAAAACATCGAATAACTGAAATTTAGGAATTATAGTCATCAACAATTCCTTTCTTTTTCATTACAGACTTGTAAATGACTTGTCAAAGATAGCACAAGGTAGGCAAGCCTTGGAGTTGGGCGCATCGCCTAATCAGGAGAAATCAATGAGGATCAGGGGTCTAGAATGTTTAGTATCGATCTTAAAGTGTATGGTTGAGTGGAGCAGAGATCTGTACGTGAATCCAAGCGTTCCAGCTGATCAGCAGATCCATTCAGAACCCCCTGATCCTCCAGTGGAACCTTTGTTGCCTCGTTACGGAAGCGCTGGCAGTCTGTCCTCTGCAAACTCTAGTCTTGTGGGTAACAAGGAAATTCCAGATTCTCCAGAGCAATACGAAGTGCAGAAACAGCAGAAGGAGGTGTGGGAGACTGGAATTGACATGTAGGTGTCTTTTTAGACTTGTTTATTGTTCTAAAATAAAAATATTAAATTTCGATAGTTTAGTATCTCAAAAATATTCCAAACAATTTATATTTAGGAAGCGGTAGGTGCGCAAAAAGACATAAAATGTATTAATTATGTTGGTGTTCTTGCCTTTAGTTTTAATCGAAAGCCAAGCAAGGGGGTACAATATCTTCAAGAACAAGGTCTTCTAGGTAATTCGTCCGAAGATGTTGCACGATGGCTTCACATGGACGAACGACTCGATAAGACCGCAATCGGCGACTTTCTTGGTGATCATAATCACAATCAGGTTATGTACAGTTACATTGATCAAATGAACTTTGCCGACCGTGATTTAGTTACAGCCCTCAGATATTTTCTCGAGGGTTTCCGATTACCAGGCGAGGCGCAAAAGATCGATCGATTAATGGAAAAGTTTGCCAGCCGCTATTGCGAATGTAATCCAAAGTAAGCATTGTTTAATAATTGTTATTTTATTGTAAATATCTATTTTATAACACTATTATATGGCCATTAATAATTTTTATTCCGATATTTTTAGTAATGGATTATTCACAAGTGCAGACACCGCTTATGTATTGGGCTTCTCGATCATTATGCTAACTACCGATCTACATTCACCCCAGGTGAAGAATAAAATGACAAAGGAGCAATACATAAAATTAAATCGACGTATCAGCGACAATGAAGACTTACCTGAAGAGTACTTATCAAAAATTTACGACGAAATTGCGGGTAACGAAATCAAGATGAAGTCCAATCCCAATCGACCTGGAAAGCAAGGTGAATGTACTGCTAAAATAATAGCAGATAAAACGCTTTATAGCAGAACACTATCGAAAATGTCAAAGCTGTTTGATGTTACAGTGATATCTAGTGAGAAAAAGCGGCGTCTATTATGGAACATGGAAATGGAAGTGATTTCAACAGCAGCCAAGAACTTGATGGAATCTGTCAGTCACGTTCAAGCGCCGTTTACCACGGCTAAACATCTAGAACACGTTCGACCAATGTTCAAAATCGCGTGGACTCCATTTTTAGCAGCATTTAGCGTTGGCCTTCAAGACTGCGATGACCCAGAAATCGCCTCTCTTTGCCTAGATGGCATTAGATGTGCAATACGCATTGCTTGTATATTTCACATGACGGTAAGTCTTGTTTGTAATCTGAACGGAATTTTAAGACACTGCTTGAGTTTATTTTTTAATCACAGTTGTAAATGTATTTACAGTTAGAACGAGACGCGTACGTACAAGCTCTAGCGCGATTCACTTTATTGACTGCGAATTCACCGATTACCGAAATGAAAGCGAAAAATATAGATACGATTAAAACTCTAATCACCGTCGCTCACACTGACGGCAATTACCTTGGCAGTTCTTGGCTTGACGTGGTCAAATGCATCTCTCAACTTGAACTCGCACAACTTATTGGTACTGGAGTTAGGCCACAGCTACTCGGCCCACCCTCAAAACCACATTTCCCTTCGCCATTAGTGAATTTCAACATAACCCATAATAACTCTCATCAGAATAATAATTTGAATCTCAGTTCATTGGATCGTAAGTATACGTTCGCTTTGTAATCAATATTCTTTATACGTTTTAAATGTTTATTGGTATCTAAAGATGATCTATAAAATATATCTTTTGTATATTTTTTGTACATTCCAGCAAGCGTAAAGGAATCCATAGGGGAAACAAGCTCTCAAAGCGTAGTCGTAGCTGTTGATAGAATATTCACTGGTTCAACCAGATTAGACGGGGACGCTATCGTAGAGTTCGTAAAAGCTCTGTGTCAAGTCTCTTTGGAGGAATTATCTCATCCAACACAACCACGAATGTTCTCCCTGACTAAGATAGTAGAGATTTCTTACTACAACATGGGTCGTATCAGACTTCAGTGGTCTAGGATTTGGCAAGTCATAGGGGATCACTTCGACAGAGTTGGCTGTAGTCCACGCCAGGATATCGCCTTCTTTGCAGTTGATTCTCTGAGGCAGCTTGCGACCAAATTTATAGAGAAGGGAGAGTTCGCCAATTTCCGATTTCAGAAAGATTTCCTTCGACCTTTCGAGCACATCATGAAGAAGAATCGGTCCCCTGTGATCCGAGACATGGTTGTTCGTTGCGTAGCACAAATTGTGCATTCTCAAGCTCCTAATATACGATCGGGATGGAAAAACATATTCAGCGTGTTCCATCATGCAGCCAGTGATAGGGACGAAGCTGTAGTCGAGCTGGCGTTTTCTATGACTGGAAAAATTATAAGTGAGTGTTCAAATATTGTAATAACTTGGGTTCGCAACAATTTTTCATAACTCTAAAATGTGTGTTTAATTTGTTATTAGACGAACTATATGCTGAAGACTTCAGTATTATGGTCGATTCCTTCCAAGATGCCGTCAAGTGCCTCAGTGAGTTTGCTTGCAATGCCTCTTTCCCAGAGACCAGCATGGAGGCCATAAGGTTGATACGTTCTTGTGCTTCGTATATCGACCTCAATCCAAATCTCTTTGCAGAGGGCATGATGGATGACAGTGGAATGGTGTCTGAAGAAGATAGAGCTTGGGTAAATATCCATTTTATTTCATTAAATATCTATAAGCTGAACATTTTCGTTTATTTTCCCTCCAGGTTAGGGGATGGTTCCCACTATTATTCGAGTTATCCTGTATAGTCAGCAGATGCAAGTTGGATGTTCGAACACGCGCATTGACTGTACTCTTCGACGTTGTGAAGACACACGGAGCTTCTTTTAAACCCCATTGGTGGAAAGATCTTTTCCAAGTCTTGTTTAGAATCTTCGATAACATGAAACTTCCTGAACAGCATACAGAGGTAAAGGAAGGAATTTATTAGCAATTAAATTTTCTTTTACATATTGCTAATCAGTATTCAAAGCAGTTTATGACGCACACTGCACTAAAAAATGTTTATGATCAGCATATATTTACTCTATATTTCTAGAAAGCAGAATGGATGACTACAACGTGCAACCACGCCCTGTACGCCATCGTTGATGTGTTCTCGCAGTTTTACGACACTTTAGGGCCTCTCCTCCTAGAGCAGTTATATTTCCAACTACTCTGGTGTGTGCAGCAAGATAACGAACAACTGGCACGTTCCGGAACAAATTGCTTGGAGAATCTAGTTATAAGCAATGGCATCAAATTCGACGAACAAACATGGAACAAGACATGCGATTGCGTCCTCGACATTTTCGAGAGCACGTTGCCGTCCGCGCTACTTACCTGGAAACCTCAATCGCCTAATAAAGAATCTGATCTAGATGTAATCACAGGTGAAGCAGATAATCATATAGGAATTCTGAAAAGAAGCAACAGCTCACAAAACTTAACAAACGGCGAAACCGTAAAGAACAAGATTTTTTCCGCGTTATTAATTAAATGCGTCGTGCAACTGGAACTGATCCAGACGATAGACAACATCGTGTTCTATCCAGCCACTTCACGGAAAGAGGACCAGGAGAATCTGGCGCTAGCACAGGCGGATATGTTCAACGGGAAGTCTTCTGAGCTTGGTGTAAGAGCGGGCGCGGACCAGCAGAAGGAGGAACAGGGCATGTACTGTGCTCTGACCACCGCGCACTTATTGCAGTTAGTCGAGTGTCTCTTAAAGTCTCACAGATTCGCCAAGAGTTTCAATTCCAACCACGAACAGCGGAACGTGCTTTGGAAAGCTGGCTTCCGGGGCAACGTAAAGCCCAATTTACTGAAGCAGGAGACCCAATCTTTAGCCTGTGCGCTTAGAATCCTGTTTAAGATGTACAGTGACGAGGCCCACAGGGCTGACTGGAGCAAAGTGGAAGCCAGGCTTGTGGAGGTCGCTTATGAAGCGTTAGAGTACTTCCTAGCGCTTTCTAATGAAGCCCACAGGGATGCCTGGACACCAATACTGCTACTGTTACTCACGAGGATCCTGAAGATGAGCGATAATCGGTTTGCGGTTCACGCGTCTAGCTGTTATCCGCTGCTTTGCGAGGTAATGTGTTTCGATCTCAAACCGGAATTACGATCCGTTCTCAGAAGATTCTTTTTGAGGATCGGACCGGTGTTCAGGATTACGCAACAGTAGTTGTTGTAATTAGGCGCTGCAAACAGTGAAATTAAGTTAGTTTTTGGGCTCATCTGAAAGATATTGGGAGAGATTCTTGCAATATAGGATGATTGTAGCTTATTTTTTAGTGACCTTGTGATTAGCTCAGGCCAGAGTCGATTACATCTGTGAAGAAAAACACGAAGCAGGGTGCAAAAATCTTTTCTGTTTGTTTTGGAGTTTTCTGCTAACAAAACTTTTGTTTCAGCTTTTTTTTCTTAAAGTAAAAGGTCTGCAAGCTTGTATGCTACTACACGAATTTAAGTTCTCATATGTGCAGTATTATCATTTCGAATTTGTGAAAAATCTATAATCAGTATAATATTCTAGCAAGAATTCCCCTATATCGCAAAGCGAATTAAAACGAAGAGGAAGGATCCGTTTCAAATAGTTTCTCTCACACGAGGATTAAAAGAATAAAATGTTAAATACGGAATTCGTTCGGCATTCAACAGAAGAACGCGCGATATCAGACATCAAAGTGAAACACGTTTTAGTAAAATCCTAGAGGAAATGCATATGTATGTATTGTATATGTTCTGAACCTCCTTTGTATTTAACATGTTCTTCATTTTTATAAGGAAGAAGAGACTTAAATGCGAAGAGTCATTACAATCCAGTCGATATATATATATATATATATATATATATATATATATATATCTATGTGCAGGGTATTTAATAAATAGGGTATTTTCTGGACATAACAAACCATGTAACGTTGAGAACAAAATATTAGTAGTGGTAGACTTTCGTTCGAGTACACGATACACAAATCTGGTTGTCTAGATTTCAATTCAAATTGGATTACCATGGACACTGTTTCGACGAAGTTTTTATTGAATTTTAATTTTGATATAATTGAAAATTGAAACATTCCCGGTTATAAATTAATTATGATTATTAATAAGGCAAGGTGAAAGGTGATAAATTGGTGTTAATAGAGAGGAAAGATTTATTTATAATGTTATACAGGTATTTATAGTTTGACGAACCAAAAATGGCACCGCTGGGATAAATTAAGGCGAAAAAATTGAAGATGAAGTATTTTTAAAATATCTTCAGCTGTTGATCGAGCAACTGTAGTACAACACTTGATAAAACTTAGCCAATTAGATTTACGAATAGAAACTGAGGAGAATGTCCTATATAATTGGAAACACTTTACACAGTACAATACAACAGAGGACAATGGTGTACAACCCATCTTTTTGCTTAGCCACTTGATCATGCGAATTAGCGATGCCATTTTCGCACGGTCAATCAATAATGTAATGTTTTGCGAATCTTATAGGTATATTTATTCTCGAGTTTACGGGTTTAGGTGATCGATGCAGCGCTCTTTCGCTTCTGTGAGTCAGCTTATGTATTATGGAAGCTGATATGAATGCCATGGTCAGCATTGCTCGAAGGATAGAAAAAATGTTCAGTCGTGCAGGAAAATAAATTGAAAATGGTGAGGCTTAATGTTGAAACTGATATGGTATCCATTTATATAAGTTCTTGCAATGCTTGTATTTATGATCTTTTGATGAGCAAATATTTTGATTGTAGCTTTGGATGGTGGCATTCTTCCTTGCACTGATACATTTTGTGTGCGTTTTAAGTTCTGCGAGTCAAAGTAACTCTGAATGGTCTAAATCTGTGAACTCAAGAATAATACTGCGAAATCTTGCTTTGTGTGTCTGATAAAAGAATAGTATTTCCTCGTTCCCAGGAAATGCGCTATTTGTCAAATGTTTTGTATATTTGATTATTATAAACGTATACAAAGAGTGTCTCTTGAAATATACTGTGCGATAGGAAAGCGCATATTGCCGAGTAAAAAATAAGATGATTTTCGATATTTTTATAGAATTGATTAGCCAGTTTGTAACCCCGGAATATGTGTTGATTATTTGATAACTGACAGTCAGGTAGAACACTTAGACGGATTGTCTTATTTTTTAACTTGGACAATCTTACTTATGGTACATTTTTTTAGACACTTCCTGTATATTTAAACGAAATACTTAGGAAATGATGGTATAAGCGAGAAATGGCAGATATTTAATTAAAAATAAAAGAGAACATTCTGTTCAATGACTCGTCCTTATTTTTATAAATGTTGCAGTTAAAACTAAGGACAGCCACACATTACGTCTTAGTACTGTCTTAGATGGAGAAACGAGTGTGATTGCACCGATATTCACTTTTTGAAGCACTAATGTTCCAATTTTTCTAAACGTTAAAACATTCAGTTGGCTTTCCACCAATGTTTGTCGAAACTTCGTTCGTATCAATCTTTTCGAGTGTTTTGCTTCGTTCCATTGAATTAAAATAAGTATAAAATATAGAGTACACCGAAAATCAAAGGAAATCGTAAAAACCAAACACAATATAATGTAATTGAAGACGTCTCTCGTGCAATTTATTGTATATTTAATATTGCAAATTTAGCTCATTTCTAGCTTGTACTACTGTTTTCAAGATATATAGCCTGTGTATAAAATTCAACACCCGCATAGTCATCACCGAGAGTAGTCATAAATATAAATATCCATCGCGGATAGCTGTTCGAACGAGTGATAGTTATCCTAATAACTCGCTGAGGTCTCGGTCGTTATACATAGAGTCAGTTTTAACGATAACACGTGGAAATTCCCGTGGACACACGTTGCATGTATATTCACATCGCATAGAATTTATTTATGCTTAAGTTAGATTAATTATTTACATAATGCAGCCTTATTTAAATAAATTCTAGAGAAATAAGGGGATCCTTTCGTTTCCTACCTTCTCGTTGAAAAGACCAGAGTTGATTCTTTACAGTACAAGACTTTATTTTATATACAGGAAACTAAAAAACATTGATATATACATATTTACATTGTAACTTATGTTCAGTGTGTCTGTATTTATAAAAGGAAAATCAATAGGTAGCTACAATGTCCTTCAGAAGGAATAACTGGGTACTGTTCCACACCATTCCTGAATGAAAGCTAGAATGTCATTCAGATTCGAGTCCTGAGGTGCTTGACGTGCAGTATTGACCAATTTTGTCCAGTCGTCACGATCTGCCACGTACTGACCCTTTACAGAAAGCAATTAGATATTATAATTGGTATACGATTGAAGACCGATTAAATTTATAGGAATATACCTCTGCAAATCTAATTATTGGACCTCGAACAGGATACCCAGTCAGAATACAACCTTGAAGACTTGCGGAACTAACAGAGGGAGAGGATAACGATCCTGTGTAGATCCCTCTGTGATCTGTAGGAAGGACTTGTTCCACCTTCTGATCCATGGACACAGCAAGAACCCATTCACGCGCTTCTTCTCTCTGTTCTGCTGTTAAGCTCAAGGTTTCTGGTAAAGGAACTTCCACTGGAAAATCTGTTACTGCCAAATCATCGACATCTAACACATTACTATCACCTTCTTCGATGCACTCTTCCAAATCCAAGAAGTGATTTAAAAACACAAAAGCCTCGCTGTTCAGTGAAGCTGTACGTGCTTCGACCCCAGCTTCATAATATGCTCTGTCAGCAAGAAGGAAATCAGTATACCTCAATAAAGAGATGGAGGCTTTTAAAACCAATCCAGAAAGCACGGGATAATCACGACAGCCACATTTCACTGCTGAGTAGTGAGTAGCTTGAAGCAGTCTCTCAAACTTCGACCTTGGAGCAGTTTCTGCTGACTCTAAACTGTTCCAGAGATCTAAGAGTACGGCGCGTAGAAGAGCTAAGTACTTATATTCGTAGTATGCCTATAAAAAGAGAGAAATAGCAAACCCCATAAGTGATTGAGATAAGTAGAATACTTTCTTATTCAGAAATCTAGTCAGCATATTATCCTTACCTTTGAGTTCAATACACTCTCTGATAACTGCAAGTAGAGATTAAAATTTTGTGGAATAGGAGGAGCTCCATATTTAGCATACAATTGCAAAGCGTCTAATGGAGCTTTCCCTTTCAGAAGCTGCACTGCTCTTTGCGCTAGATACTTGTGCAAAGTTTGGGGACTCTGATTGCTCGCAGTTTCGAACACTTGATTCCATTGACCTTTCTTGGCCAACACTTCAAGCCCAGCATCCGCGTCTATCTCTACGAGTTTGTCTATTTGCCCATCCCTCAGCATGGCTTCCTTATACTTTTCTTCAAGGTACGGCTCTATATCTGGTGCCAGTTCGTTCACAATTCTTTTAGCCTTTTCCCATTCTCCCACTGACGCTAATGCATCGATCGCATCTTTTAATCTGTCCGCCTGCAAGAATACCTAAGGAAGAAAAGGAAAGGATTAGATATATAAAATTAAAACACTGCTCCCTATAACGGGAATTTTATAACAAGGAACCAACTTGAGCAGCAATAGCATGTTCTCCAACGGCGAGTAATCGTGACCCAAGGTCTCCTCCGACTTGGGCAGCAATTTCTGGATCAGCCTGATGAAGCAGAATATTAGCAGCCTTGATAAGGGAAGATCTGGGCGCTTGAGGGTCCAGAATCAGGATGTCTAGAGCAGCTCGTACTTCGCCGACCTCTAACCACTTTTTGGCTTCTTCAAACGCGTTCGCACCAGCAAACGAGGCGCTCTTTTGACCCAATTCTCGACGAAGGTTTGCTTCTTGACTTGGCAAGTACTCTCTGCAGACTCGTAACGCTTCAGACCACATCCCTGCTTTCTGCAACATTTGGAAAACGTTTGAGAGATAGTTCAACACGATTCACCTACGGATAATTACTTTGTAATGTTGAATGATCATTTCAGGCTTATGAGCTCTCAAGAGTAAAGTCTCAGCCAAGGAATAATCCTGCGCTTCAGCCGCTTCGCTAGCTCTGGCGATGAGGACCTGAGTTATAGCATCCTGATCGATCGTCTGAGCCACATCCTCAGCAGCTTCCCAGTCTTTAGTGTGAATGTACATCTGAACAGCTTCCATGGTTCTCCCAGCTTTGATGAATTCCTTCTCCGCGTCAGAGAAACGACCAGCGTCCTCCAATGCCATGGCGTATCTATAGTGGACCTCCTTCTTTTGTTCCGCAGTTCCATACTTGGCGATCTCCAGGGCCCAATCGAATAACCCAGCTTCGCAGGCTAACTGAAGATTGCCATCCAAGTAATTCAATCGCAACAATAACCTTGCTGCTAACTCCGGTGCCAGTGTACGTGCCCACATTAAAGCAACCTAAAGAAGAGATATAAGTTTAAATTTTTGTGATCGGAAGATTAATAAGTGCAAAAGTCTAACAGTGGAGACCTGCTGGGCTGCATTGTCTCCAGCGTTTTGCTTGGCCACACGAAGTGCATCTTCCCACATATTCGCTGATTTATAAGCGGTCACTGCACCTCTCCAATCACCAGCTGCAAGATAATGCTCCTCAGCCTCTCGAGGCTTGTCTGAAGCGATCAGTTCCTTGGCCAAGTGTGCATGAGTCGCCTCCAAAAGGTCTGGTCTATATTTTGCCACCAGCCTAGTCATATCCGCACGACGACCAACTTTTCTATACATTGCTATAGCTGAATCGTACTCTCCAATGGCGATGTATAACTCCTCGGCGTGCTTGAGATCTCCTGATTCGTAGAGAGTCGTGGCATGTTTGGCCAATACTTCATTCGCGTCTTCAGGGGTCATGTACTCTTGGGCTACCTCGTAGGCGCGACTCCAATTGCCACTTTGTATGTGGACGTCTACGGCACGTCTCGCATCTCCGGAACGAACAAAGAGCCTTTCGGCTAGATTCTTTTCGCCTATCGAGGCAAAATATTCGGCTAGTTTCTCACACTGCTTCTTTATCGTAGGATCATCGTCTTCGATTACCTTAAAGAAAATTTTCATAAAATTACCACTGTTTAATCTTCAAAAAATGTTACAAAAGTAGAGGCGCAGTTACCTGTACGATCTGTAAACCTTTTCTCCACTGTCTGGCATTAATAGCAGCATCCAGAGCTAGAGCAGTCTCCCCTGCTTCGATAAAATGATTAATAGCTGCGTCGTAGTGGCCAGCAGAGGCCAGGTGCTTGCCCCAATCTCGTTCAAGATCTACCACTGAGTTCGGATCCACTTTCCTCGCCAATTCCAATGCTCTCGCAAATACGCCAGCTTGAGAGTAACACTTGATAGCTTCTAGAGGTTCCGAAGTTCTCTCCAATAGTTCTCCAGCTAATTCCATTAAATCTGTCGCCTTCAAGACCCTCACAATTTCGTTAACGATCGACTTGTCCTCTAACAATTCGTCGTTAGCCAAAACAAGTCGAGCTGCACGACCAGGTCGACGAGCATCTAGATACAACTTGACTGCTCGTCGAGGATTAGTGGGCTCCAAAATGGCAGCAGCTCTGGCCGCCTGACCACTTTCGAGTAACCATGTCAGGTGTCTGTCTCTGAATTCCTGCAAACCTGGCCATTCTCTATTCTGTGCCAAAATTAGTGCATCTTCCCAGTGCCAGTACTTTTGATACATATCCAGAGCCTGACTTAAATCATTCTGCTCCAAGTATATTGCTTCCGCGGTTTTTAATTCGCCATTTAAAACTGCAAGCTTCGCCCAACATTCAGGACTTGATAATGGATCGTTCCCAGTCTCTGCATGGTACTTATCTCCAATCTTTATTATGTTCTTCAAAAATCTGTAGAAGCAAGAGATTGTTACTACATTTTCTTGAAAACACAGTGATATGTTAAATACACATTTATATGAAACCTTGAACAAGCAACATCTCCAAGAGCTGCATAGCATCTGGCAGCCACCAATAATTGTCTAGCAGCCATAGCATTTCTGGCCACATTTTCCCACATGGCCTCTGCTTGAGGCCTATCCGCCAGTTCCTCTAGGAACAACAATGCTCTGCCAAAATCATTGTCGTGCAACGCAGTTCCAAATTCTATCAATGGCTCATCCAACAAGTAGGCTACCTTGCCTCCAAGCTCCTCCACTGTGACAGAAGTTCTCCCATCTTCTCTGAGAATGTCTATGGCATCTCCACGAACAGGAATTAAGGTTGCTACCTCAGGAGCATCAACGTTGTACCAAACTGCTAAGGTTTGACCAGTTTGAGCCACCACTACATCGCTACCTAGCACCCAGGAGACAAAACTAACTCCAGTTAGCAGCAAAGTTTTTCCGCCTAATTCATCACTGAGCCATAATCTATGTAGATAGTAAACGTTATGAATGATGGTTGATTTTGTTTTATATACACAAAAGTGTTCTTCATTACCTGGCTCGTTTATCTCTGGACAGCAATCTGTGGCCTGTTTCACTCAATTCTAACCAGTCTACACGCACATCATGAGAAATCATCGCAACAGTGAGCCCAGTTATTAGATCCATGATGCGTACAGTTCTAGGATCCAACAAATAAGCAAGACGCTTATTATCTGGTGCCTCGGGTGCCTGTCTTTCATTGACTCTCACACTGACTACATGTGGATTTACTGCCTCTGTCCTCACAGATCCCAATGCTTCATTATTTCCGTATTCGACGATAGTCAACTCCCCAGAGCAAAAGATTAGACACACTCTTGGATATTCGAAGAAAAACTTTTCACTGTTGCTCTTGTCTTCCCAATGAATCTCGCTAATGAGGTTCAATTCGATGTCAGCGAGGAGCAGTGTGTTAGCTGTACGAGCCACCACATTGTTGTCAGCTCTTCCTAGAACTTTAACATCCTCTATTTCGTAGCCTGCCTGTGATCTGATGATCACTGGCCGATTGCCTTCTTGTAGAGGCCGAATGACCACTTGACTGGGACCAACGTACGCTACTTCGTGACTGCCTCTGATTACTGTTCGTTTGAGTACCGTTTCGAATTGTTCGACGGCTCCACAGAGGCTGCCCACGAGCAGTCTGAAAGAAAAGCATTGGAGAGTGATTAATAAAGCATATTGTTGTCGATAAACAAAGGACACAGGAAGTAACAGAATACTTAACTCCCAAAAGAGAGTAATTTAGAACTTATAAATTAACAGGTCGTCAAACCTGGATCCATCACGGCGCCAAGATATAGCAGTAACAGTGTAAAAATTGGGCAAAGACTTCACGTTAGCCTCCTCCCAAATGGAACGTCGAGGACTCCAGTCCAATACTCGAATTTTATCCCAAGAACCGATAGCGACACTCTGTCCGCTAGGACTACAGCAAGCCACCGCAATTTCCTTTTCGTTCTCACGACTGTAATCGAAATTCTTTACTACTTTTCCACGAGAATCATAAAATACCACTCGTCTGTCGCATCCTGCTGCTAGAATATGGGATTGGGGCCAAGCTAACGCATATGGTGGTACTGTATGAGTACAAATGCGTCCTGAAGGCTCATGACTTCCATCATCGGTTAAATAATACTTTATTATGCTACCATCAGCATGCCCTGATAGGAAACCAGTCCCTCGAATACTGAAATGAAGCATAAATAAGTGATTATATCGCGTAAAGTGCTAAGAAACTATTTTTTTAAATTCTAGTTTTTCAGCGCCTGTGAACGAGCAATCCGCATTGTATACCAATTACTCCGTATGGTTGCAATTCACAGCAGGTTGCCAGCTACCAGGCTCAATTTAATTTCATTCAATTGAGATACAGTAGAGCATGGAGATAGATTACTTTGAAGCCAATGCAATTGTAGTCGAGTCGGCCGTGTAAAGTGTCTGCGCCTTCTGTGACTTTACTAATGCCGCACGAACTTTGCCATCCACTAAACCAACTATAATTGGTCCCTCAGTAAGCCAAATTAAACAGGTAACCGCGGAACTCTGGCGAAATTTGTTGCATATCACTTTCTTTTCACCCCTACGACAAAAGACTTAAGCTTAAAAAACCTTTGATGATTTTTAAATTTAATTTCCGCTGTTTCTATTGCGTACCATTCTTCTCCAATTTTGTAGACGTAAATTATGCAATCAGTCTGGCCCACGGCTATCTTCGTCGAGTCTGGAGAGAAGGCTATATCCTTGATCACGTAACTTTTCTTACCAAACTGAAAGAAACAAATGGTTCTTTACAATCGATATAATTGCAAGATTTATTGAGATTTATCGTACGAACTTTTGAATCGGTGGGTTTCGTGGAAAATCGGTCCCGTTTCACACAATTCTCGTCGAAGAGATATATAGAACGATCAGAGGAAGCAACGGCCAGTTTTAGATTGTTCGGTGACCAAACTATACTCACCACTCTATTCTCGTATTCCTATTTTATATTAAAGAAATAATTATTCACTTAATTGCGAGAAGTCGCGCTATACTCACGTATGGTGATATAACATTGCCTAAATATTTGAGCAACATGATGATTCTCGATGATACTCGATATTAACTTGTTGGCAAAAGTGTACAACAGCGAAAGTAGAAAAGAGTCTTTTCTATTGGTTAATTTTCCGACCGTGTTGTTTCATTTTCAGCAACGTGGATTCCCAGGCAGGCGCGAGTCGAGTTTTGTGTACGTTTGAGTTGCTTAGCAACACTTTGAGTCAGCGTTATAGACTATCAATTCAATAATTCTGCTGTCATTGAGTAATCGACTTATTGTGTCATTAATTATTCATAATCAGTATTGAAACTTAAATATTTTATTTAAACAAACAAGCGCATTGATATAATAATATAATAAAAAACATACTACGGCTAAAGATGTATCGGTAATAAATAAATAAAATTAGAATGTTAAGGAGCAACTATTTGCCAGATTGATTCTTTAAAAGCAATTGGCACGTTTCGATCAATCCAGCTTCGTATTTCCTATATGAATAAAAACTCAAGGTGTCTCTCTAAAAAGTTCTAACCCATTAAGAGACACGTCTACACATTCAACAAGTACATATTTAAATCCATTTATCACAAATCGTATCACATTAAATCGTGAATTATTTACGAAACTAGTTTTGTCTAATTCTATACATCCAACACAGAGCTCTCGAGAGCTGAGCATTAATGAACGAATGATACCTCGCAATAAAACACGCAACAACCCGCGCAGATGTCTTGTCAATAAATAATTACAGTAACAAAAGTATCTTTACATAAACTACATATGCAAGTGGAATATCGACAATCAACGAGAATCCGGTTAGCATAACTTATGAGTCCTGGGATCTTGACTAGTTGATTCAATAATAAATGCATTCATAGATCGTAGCAAGAACCACTTCAAAGCATCAACGATTAGGCTTTTCGTTACGAGTTACAGCAATTAGATACTAAGATTCGCGTCGATTAAGTCGTCCTTGAGTGGAAGAATTTGCACTGTCACTGAGTTGTCGAAGAAACCGCTTGATACTAATCGAACGGAGGTGACCGGATACTCCACCAATTCGCGAAAATCTGCAAATTGAAAGAAAGTAATTTTATAAAATAATACATCAACCATTTTTCGTTCTATACCCATTCCAATCAATATTATAATACAGTTTATAATACCGTTCGAGAAATACCCATGCAAATTTATTAAAGTGTTATGAAGTATACGTATGAAAATTAATTGGAATTAACTGCGCTTAATTGGAAAGATTTAGACAATTCGATAAAGGTCGGTACAAAGCTATTTTCCGATTGAAATCGATACAACACTGGGAATTGTTAATAGTATTACCTGGTTTAGAGTCTACCCCACAAATAGAATCAACTATCTCAACTCTAGACGTGTCCAAGCCGTAGCTACCACCAATTATTACTTGATCCTGAGGGCTGGTCTCGTCGCACTGTAAATCGGATGTTTAGCGTTTTAAATGTGACACTACCTTTGACACCAATTATTGTACCTCGCTTCAAAGTTCGCACTTTGATTACGAGACTCGAATCGAGCATCAATTGAGATCTCATCGATAAAGGGATAATACAGAGGTATTTAAAAATAATAAAACGTATGATCTACGATCCGGAAGGGGTGATGAAAGGGTTACAAACTTTCTGCAATGTTCCGGTCTCGGTGGTGCGAACGGAACCGAGAAAATTCGATACTCCAACGCTGAGTGCGATCACCCGCACGGTGCCTGAATAGAGTGCAGCGTAAGTACAATTTATGCGTCGTCCGTAGTTCCGCAGCGTGTACGGTTCGCTTATACTCGCTGCTAAAACGTTACAGGCTGCAAAAGCAACAAAATACACTTTTTATGAAGTTCACGTTATATAGTACTCAATGGATGAAACAAATTGTTATCCAGGTTCTACATTCTTTTTTGTGCATTGAATATTCACGCGACTCACGTCTAGGATTTTTCACGAATCTCGCAAATACAGTGAACCCCTTCCCAGGTTTTGGGATCCTGTATTGTATCACAGCCGCGTTCTGTGAACTCGTGAACGTCTTCTGCACGGCGATATTTTTACCGCAAAATTCGCTACTCCTCTGCTTCAACGGCAATCGATGATCCATTTCGCTGGGGAACACTTCGCCGTTTAATTCCCAGCCATCGACTACCTGCGCGTTATAAAAATACATTCTGAATGGGCCGTTGTCGGTTCCTCTTTCATGGTGCATTGGAAAACATGTATCTCCATGAATGGATACACCTGTGTATACAAGTGTGTACACACGTATTTCCAATGCTTGAAAAGCAGGCTCGAGTTATCGAGGAAAAAGACTCTCTTTTTCTCGCATGTTTGAAGACGTTTTGTCGAAACAGTTAGACGAAGGGATGCAATAGCGTAGCGCGCGATCTTTTTGGATGTAATTTTGCGTTTCTTAGATTAGTTTTTCCCTACCGAAACCAGTCCATGGTGTTCACAGGGCACGTCGAATTTAACGAAGTTGATGTCTACTTTTTCATCCGGTCCAGCTAGGAAGTAAATCCCGCAAACCTCGTCATCGTCGCTGTTTGAAGTATATACGAATGATCCCGGCTCTGATGTGACGAACATGCAATCTACAAAAAGGTAAAATTGCGAAAGCTCTAACGGAAAATAAATAATGAGGCCTTTCCATCGTATAAGAGATTCGAATCAGAATTTATAGTCCAATATGCGTGCGCGCTCAAATTAAGTAACTAATGTTGAAAAATGTGTAGTAAAATGTACCTGTAACGGATTTAGAGTGCGTGTACGAGCTTAATAAACCACTTTTCATGTCTGGACGATAGAAGTCCTTTGTAAAGTGATCCCCAGGTAGCTGTAAAGGAAGAATTCTCTTTTAAAAAATATTTTGAAGAAAAATGTTAGCTTTATCTATTTAATTAAAAAATTTGGAAGATCCAAGGTTCCATGGTCTCTACTTCTATTGTGGAATGCTATTCGCGAGTATCTCTCGCAGTGGAATTTCATAATTTGCAAATTACTCCGGAATCCGTGTATATAACATTGCAAAAACGAGCGTTCGGCTCCGATCAATGAATAACTAATATCTGAAGAAGCCTGAGGGAGAACCTATACCATCACGTGATGTTCCATGGAAATATCTTTATCGACAGACGGATATTACGCCGCGATTGTCATCGGTGTTGATGATTACTATACATCAACGTCCTCAGGGCATATAGGAAATACGTCAAATTTTCCAATAACGTTTCAAGTATTTATCATTTCCAAAAAATATCCACGAGAAATCATTCCTCTAAAAATTGGAATAATAATAACGATACAGATACTCCAAACGAATTCATTATTCATTCAATTAAACTTACAACGTGGCCCAAAAAATGATTTATAATGGACTTGCGTTGGGCATAAGAGTAAAGGTGGAATTACTTTGCCTCAGTGACAATTTGTCGATCCACGATGAATTGCAAGGAACAGAGCCTTGACTAACGGAAACGTTAATGGATAGAGAGAATTGTACTCCCTGAGGAACTGTTTCACGATTGCTTCACCGCGGTGTAGCCGGCAGCTGGATGAAATTCAACGAATTGACTCGCCGGTGGCCAATAACGAAAGAACTCGCCGCTCTATCAACAAAGGGCTCATAATTTTAATTCAGTGCTACTAAATTTATTATGCAGTACGAATTTTACTTACTATCTTTCCGTGAAAGAAGAGGAGCATTATTAAAAGACTTCTAACGTCTCCTTATTACAGTAACGTGCGCCTGAAGAATCAATAACTCGAATAAACGCTACGAATCAGAAAAAAAGGTGATAAGAATTTTGCTAGTAAAACGATCAGAATGTCGACATTAAAAGTTCTACGTACTTTTAAAGTACTACTAAGTATATAATTTTAAATTTCCAATTACCAATTTTATAGCCAATTGATATTTCAGTGCTGTCGCTATAATTGCCGGGGATTATTCAAACGAGTTTTGTATCGCAACAAACGGAACTCGTTAAACCGGAAACGTGACCAACGGTTATACAATCTACTTCAGATTCGCTCGACGATATCCAACCTATATTGGATTTCGTAATAAGCAGTATTCAATCGGAAGATAGAGCGCAGGTAACGTTACTTTATTAATATACCAGCGCGCGTGGACATTTGAAATTTCCCTTCTCCCTGCCTTCGAAGAATATTTCACGATAAAACGCAAATTCGTGGAAAGATTGCGTCCTATTTACTCCAGCGTTTTAATCTGAAAATAGCGAAGGGGTTGAGGAGAAAAGGTACGTCAAATTATTTAAGGGTCGCAAGTCACGAGAATGAACGACCATGCGGTATCTGTAACAATCCGGGCATCTCGATAAACCCGCCAAACGGCAGTATTTGACCACGCGATCCTTTAAAAGAGGCGACTGGCCGAGTCTTTCTTTGTTTCGCACATTGAACTACTTCGAAAGTTTCGATCTCAATTTGAAACTGGAACAGTTCTAACAGAAATCACGATCCGTTTCCCATTTTCTGTCAACCAATAGAAAATATCGAATCTACAAAAATGTGAGGAAAGGTTAACGTTATTGTATAGAGAAATAAATGTAAAGAGATAACTTTACGTATATGTAACTATACTTATTAATGGATTATTGCAGCTGAAAATAAACCAATTAGCGTTCGATATATCGCTCTAATACATACATCGAAATCCAAAACGTAATGTAACCGCGCGATGACATAACCTTAAACAGATTCTCCTATTTTCTGGCGTCGTTTACATATATTTATCTTACATTCGAGACGAGAAAGTTTCAGTTCGAAAATCGATAATCGATAATGATGGCGATACACTTCTGCGCGTGAAACATCTGAAATTCATGCGATACTATTTCTCCTATCGTTCTGTGCGATTTATCGATCATTCCATTACGATGAAAACTTTCTTGAGGGTAGTTAGCGAGCAGAAGCATGAAGTGTGTCGTGGTTTACTTCGATACGTCAGAATCGTTCTCGAATTTCGAAATACATCGCCGATTACAGTTGTTACGCGTTAACTAGATGCGTTACGGATGATTTACGATCGAGATGAACATAATCGAGATACAAACAGTGGAATAGCCGTGGTAAATATTTGCGATGACACGAATACACCTCGCGACGATTATTCTTCCACGCTGAACAAAGTTCTTTCAGGGGTGAATCGAGTAAAACGTTTCGAGACATCTTTTCGCTTGCCATGCGTTACGATCGTTGCGAAATGCAATTTTTCACTTTACGATGATAAACACGAATTGGCGTATTGACTCCGTTTCGATAATCGAAACAGACGAGGCGAAGGTTGTTTCCAATTTCAAAAGTTAATTTCTTTAAAATTCACAATGTTTCTCGCATTTTCTACTTTCTCGAATTTTATCTTTTTTCAATTGTTGTTTTCAGATCATTACTCGCGAGGCTCTAAATGGAAGACAAACAGAACGTATTTTGCTTTCTCTGTCGACGGTCATGCGGGGAATCGTTTCAACGTTTTGTAACCTCTTTAGATTGGCGTTTAGTTGGAGCAGCAGAGTACGTTGCCACTTGATTTTTATAAGTTACTCGTGCACGTTAAATTGCGTTTACACTGACAACAAGCAATTTCACTTTGCAGGTCGCCGGGCTCGCCTCCGATAAGCCTCGGAAACGGCACAAAACACCGCGGGACATTCGCTTTGAACGTTTTCGTTGTATTGGAGAGGTATGCATAGTGTAAACAGAAATTCAACCGCGTCTAATTAACCACGCTAGAAATTAATATGTAATAAAACCGTGTTAAATTGTAGCTGATTCAAAACAGGATGTCGACGAGCAGGCTGCTTAAAATGTTTGGTCACTGCGTATAAATCGTTCACGCGAAGAGAATCGCATCAGATAGATAAACGCAAATCTGTATGCGCGATGATAAGTAATATTTTTATTGAATCTGTCATCTGTTTGTTACGAACAATCATTAAAATAGTATGTATTATGTTGTAGCCTGAATAACAGTTGCACTAAGTTCGAATGACGTGTAAATACTGCATAAAATATGCGAGACTCGTATATTATGGTCATTTACAGCCGCTCGAGATAATAATTCAAACCACGGCGGTGGTGATTTATACCCCGGAAGGGAGAGACTCGTAATACGCTGCGTTACGAAACGGGTTACGATACGATGAATGTACACTCGATATTCTACAGCGAGACTCGTCGCGAAATTTCATTAAATCCACCTGGAACAACGACGCACGGTTCATCATCAATCAGATTACAAGTCCATGTTCGTTTCGCGCGACGGGGCAAAGTGAAATAGGATTGCGCCGCGAGATCAACGAGCAACACAGGGTCTGCGTGGTCTTTGGAGACACCCCGGAGACACCAGGCGTGAACTTCTTGTTCCGTAGCGGAAGTCGAGAGGGACAACGCTTGGAGTCGACAGAGAAACTTTAATTAGAATCCTCTTTAGAATTTGAAATTTCCCCCTTTATATTTTTATCGCGTTGGATTCTGTTTTGTATCTCTGATGGAATCCCACAAAGAGATGATTACTTAATTCGCTGCTTTGAAGCATTTTTCTGATGGACAGGTATTTTACGTTAACATTTAATCATTTTTGGTAGCGCGAGTTAATTGTTATGCTTTAAATAGTAAAATTTATTAACTTCCTTTTCACGCGATTGAAAAGGATTTTAGGAATTGGCGAAACTAGAAAACACGTCTTATTAATTTAATCAGTTTTAGAAGTACATCAAATTCGTCTACAATTTTAATTGAAATGACGAAAGTTAATGCCAAAGGTCTTGGCAAGGGTTGAGAAAGGGACACTGAGGCATCACACGTCGCTTCTGCTTTGAAGTACTGGCGCAATTAATTGCCATGACAAAGGAAGGGAAATGCGACCATCGTTGTTTGGGTAATGGTTGATCAAGACTTCGTTATTAGTATGCTTTTTAGGAACGCGCGCTTGCGATACAAAATTAAATTTAAAGACTTGAATGCGATTATATTGAATTATTTTAGACAAATGTTTGCATTAGAAAAAGATATAAGAAACAGTGATATATAAATCGTAAACAATTGTTTTGTTGAAATGCCATTTTAAAAAGTTTGATGAAACATTAGAAATGGTAAGAATAACAAATTTCTATTTCATAAAAATTGCTATTCATATTCAGATGCAACATGTCTATTTTTTATTCTATTTTTATAATATCTACATCAATCTATTAGCTATAATACTTTTCCTTTCTATTCAAATCTTATCAAATCACCAATAATAGAAAACATTTCAATAATTATCAAGATATTCTAATTCCATCAAGTTGCCACAATATAATTGTATTGCTGAAAGCCAACCCTCTACTCTAACTTGATTAAACTCTATTAAATTGAATCAATCCATTACAAAGTTACTACAAATGATTAATTAAGTAATTAACCGCAGAGAAAGTTTTACAATACCTACATTCACTGAAAACGCATTCATCCAAAGCCATGTTGCATCCACCCTGCAGTCTCACTTTAAATAGCAACGACGAGTCTTACCTGTTGCTGATAGCGTTGGTAATCGGTGTTCCCTTTAATTGCAGCGGAAGCTGCATTGAAGAATCCAACGACGAGCAACAACCTCGCCAAGCAGCGTACGAGCCCATTCAGGATCATGTTTTCACTGGCGAAGGCCAAAGGACCGGAAGCGACCGTGATTGAAAGCGTAAAGACAGCCGGTTTGGACAAAAGATCTCTCCCCGTCTTCGTGTTCTCCTCGTTACTGGCTCGCGTTAAAAACTTGAGGGGGAAGCGCGCGGAGTTGGCGTCCGGACAACGTGGAGATTGTATGTGGCGTCGCGACGCGCGGCGTCCCTCTTATAGCCGCTAGTCCAGCCCGCGATTCGTTCACGCTGCGCATCCCCGAACGCTCGCAACGTAACTGGCGGCGATAACGCTGATAAAAACGGCCCATTATTCGACGACGCGTATTTTTTGCTGGAAAAGTCATGGATCTTTCGAAATTGAGAAACCTGGCGAAAGAGGGATGGTAAGAGATGGACAATTTTGGATCTTACTGGGGATGTACAATTTTTGCAAATCATGAATACACACATGGGATATTCCATATTGTAGAATTATAAATTAGAATTGTAAAGGGTGTTTGGTTATACAAAGGCTGATTTTATAGAATAAGGGAACAAAATGGAAATTAAGGGTGTCTCTTCAACGACACCGACCAGTACGTAAAGCGTACGTAAAAGAAAATTTGGGAAAAGGTACGCAACATCTATTCTCGATTATAATACCCTTTTTTATTTCTATGCAGAGAGATATTCCTCCAACGAGAAGAGAAATTCAGCAAGATTACAGTGTTGAGACTCTGCATACCATTGGCTAAGGATGAGTGGCATGAAAAATTCAGATTCGCTTACTTTCAAGTTGATAAAACAAAGGGAAAGTTTTCTGCGAACATAATGACCCTAGGGAAATGGTATTTTCTGAAAAATATAAGAATAATTTTTTGCTCTTTCCTCAAATAGAAGTCTCGTATTTTTTATGTAGAAAATTTTGTTCTGACAGAGTTATTTAAGATCGTCGAAAACATGTAGCTGTAGTTAATTAAATTATTCTAACCGACTGGGTAAAATTAACGATTTTATCTTTCAGAAAGTCGTGAATACTGTTGGGACGAATGTCTGTAGGAAGTCTGATAACAAGGTAGACGTATAATGTTGTGGATCCAGTTTAAGACAGAAAGGACACTCGTATTGCTGATTACGTCACATTTGCAGAGACCACAGAAATAGCCCTAACTTTCCCCTTATACGTAATAATATGTAAAATAAAGTTTAATTTCTAGTTTTGTCATTAATATCGAGATGCAATTGGTTCACAGAATTATATAGAAAATAAAATTATGAAATGAAATTGTAGTAGAAGCTATTCGTGTGAAGTAAAAGATCAGATAATTGTATTATTCTTTTCATTTTAGTTACTGCAACTGCAATAACTGCAGAACCGCGAAGAAGATTAATCCCATATTCCTCCGCCTATTGGAAGAACGAGGAAAATTGTTCAACGAGTAATGACCGAGTTGCAACAGGAATTGGCTTCCTGCAGAAGAGGAACAACGATCAGGCAGTAACGCCAATTGCGTGGAAGAGGAACATACGCCGAATGTACAATATGGTCGCTTACGCGTCAACCCCCTTGTGATCCAAGATCAATTAAGGCTACTGGTCGTGGCGTTTAAACGATCCAATAATTGCCATAAGTACTGTCATAAGTACTTTGCGGGGAGGTTGTATTTTCAGCAAAAAACAACCTCCTATACGATTAAGTACATTTATCCTTGTGATCCTCCATTCTGTTAGAATTATTTCGCGAAAAGGTATTTCGTATTATACGCGACGGAAAAATCTGGAAGAAGTCTGAACGTTCTGACAGAGCAAACAAAGATGCCATCTTATACTTTACAGCATTCTCTGAAAAATGAGAAGGGCGTAATAAATATTTTAATCGAACATGAATGGGAATGCGGTTCGATGTATTTACGAAGGTATCGATTATACAGTGTCCTGGTCGTTCTACGAGAATAGACTCAACGCATTCTATAGGGAAGAGACTGAATTATTCACTGGCAAGCTTCTGAATTTTATTAAATCACGTTCGTGAGATTTACGGCCGAGACTTTCTTGGGGAACCACAATTGTTTGATCAAGTGAAGCATCCTACAGCTTCTGCTGTTAGTGACACGGGTTCAAATAAGAATACTGTAAGCTACCAATTCCAAAGAAATAAAATTCGAAGCACTAGTTATTCAGATATTTTAAGTAATACAATCGATTATTGTTTGTTAATCCCAAGCGATAGAGTTTGGGGATTTGCATACATTACAGACAAAAAGTTTGAGTACCCGCGTATATAATATTCATACCACGTTTATATTTTATGCTTAAATATAAATTGGGGAGCTTAATATTTCACTTTCTCGCAGACTTTTCCCGCTTTTACGACCGTCCGCATAAGCAATACACATCTAATTCGCGTCAGCAGTATCTGGAGCGTTGCTGCATAAAAAAGGGATTTTAAAGTGGCATTATGTAGTCCTATGAAAATCCCTTGCTATTTCATTTAAAAAGTGGCCACGAGTGATTTCCATTTATACTTTGAAATGAATTTCATTTTATTATTTCCCTTAAACAGATATTCGAATCGTTTCGTTTAATTAACAAAATATATTCTCCTAATGTTAAAGTAAGTAGATAGAAAAGAATTGTTTTTCTTTTATTGAAGCATTTTTTTTTAATTAAAAGAACGTTTTTCAATTTTGATAGCATTCAGGTTCCGATGATCGGATGCTCCAATACAATTTGAAGCGTAACGTAACTTGACGGCTGTCTACCCGTAGCCAAGAACAATCCACCGACGCTTCATTGGAGTGCATATGAAAGCTGAATATGGGAGTTCAGAATATCTGATGCAGTTCAACCACTTCAACTGCTACCAGTAATACTATACAAGCTTCTTTTTCGATTCTTTTCATGCAAAATCGCAAATCTTCATTAAACTTCGGCTATCACAGTTATTACAGTTCGAATACAGTTCTGGATTTCCTAAAATTTTGTATTCCATGCAGGTACTTCTACTGGATTCTGTACTGTATAGTATTATACCATTAGTTAATTGTAATATAATGTATGTTCTTAGCAATTTTATTAAATAAAACGTTTTTAAACAGAAATTCAACAAGTTTTTTCATTTGCCATCAAATTTATCCTTCTCCCAATCCCTTTTCCTTGTAATTTTCACAAATTAAAGTAATTGTTTCCAAGAATTATTAATAATTTGATAAAATTTCGACAATTCCAAGAATATGACGTCATTTCCAAGAATTGGCAAAATAAGAATACCTCCTATGACGTCATATTCTCCTGATACAAAGTCCAAAAATCGGGATTTAGAATTCAATGGCACGATTTCTGAGATTTGAATTTCCCGCGCTTTTTTCGGATACCTCCTCGCATATCATATTCTCCTGTTACAAAGTCTAAAAATCGGGATTTCTCGAGCGAAAGTCGTATTTTCTGAGATTTGAATTTCCCGCGCTTTTTTCGGATACCTCCTCGCATATCATATTCTCCTGTTACAAAGTTCAATTTTCGACATTTCCGAATCGAAACCCCGATTTTCGGACTTTGTATTAGGATAACATGACATGCGAAGAGGTATCCCAAGTGCCACTTCTTGGAAAATGACGTCATTTCCAAGAACCCCCGAATTTCCGAGAATTCTGGCATTTCTTGGAAGTGACGTCATTTTCCAGGAAATCTCAGTTTCTCGGACTCATTCAAGCGTGACGCCACGATTTTCGGACTTTGTATTAGGAGAACATGATATGCGAGGAGGTATCCGAAAAAAGCGCGGGAAATTCAAATCTCAGAAATCGTGCCATTGAATTCAAAACCCCGATTTTTAGACTTTGTATCAGGAGAACATGACGTCATAGGAGGTATTCTTATTTTGCCAATTCTTGGAAATGACGTCATATTCCTGGAATTGTCGAAATTCTCGGAATCGAGGCGCGAATATTCGAACTTACAACTAATTTAATCGTGTCTAGGACCATTATTTCGAGTTTTCGTTTCAGAACTTTAATATTAATGTTCCTCCACGAGATATCTCGCTAAAGGATTAGGATTGGTCATACTAGGATTGTTGGACAGGCTATCAAATAGTTGCTGCTTCAGATTAAACAGTTTATTTAACATTTATAACTACGCTAAATAGTTTTTACAATCTAATTCTTATAAACTATCTTTATAAATCCATTTACAATACATCTTATCACTAAAACTTATGTAACTATTGATAAACGTGTATAAAATAATATTCCATAGCATCTAGTCCGCTGTATCTTCCTCGAGTTGTTCCTTTTTCTTTTCCTCTTGCATCGTATCTCTCCAGACAAGTACTTAGAGTCCTCTATCTCGTGCCTGCCTCTGAACTGTCCAATCTCCACGAATAAAAGCGATGGTAACGCGTGCGACAGTCGAAACGAAGTCGAGGAAAGAGGTTTCGTAGCATTACGGAAAGGAAATTTAATAAAAATCGTAGGGAGTGACCGCGGCGGCTAGATATTAAGGATGAATGTACGGCTGAAAGGGTAAATCTAAATGCGGGGGAGGCGGTTCCGTGTGGCTCCTCTCGTGCCAGCCGTCCGCCACGTGGGTGTGATACAATCCATAATTCACGCCGTTCGTCGCTATCTTCTTCAGGCCCTGGATACTGGACAGGATCAGAGCCATTTTGGCGAGCAGCAACGCCTTGCCACCGAGAACAGCGAGGAACTGGAAACCCATTGGTATCAGGATCGAACCCATCAACACGAACCCTAACATCATCAATGGTACCATATTGTTGTTTCTACGGCGATTGTGGCGCCTACGACCTGAGAACAAACGCAAGTAACTCTGATGCGATTTAGAATTTAAACAATAAAATCGGAACTATGCAGATACAAACCTTCAAATGTACTACTATCTACATTAGTGTCCGAATTATTGGCAGATGAAAGAATGTTATTGGCAAACTGGTCCACGTCGACTTTGAACATGTGCGTGCGTAACACCCGCAACAGTCGTTTCGCAATAACTACGTGCAAACTAGCGTCATTCCCCAAATCACTGAAACACACCAAAAAATGATAGTAAATATATATTCTAATTGTCCCTGAAAAAAGAAAGAATTTCGTCAAAACGAACCAATTTTTTATTTTACTATTTTTATTATCATTAATAGTAGCTTCTTTGTAGAACATTAAAGTAGTATCAAGAAAACAGAATCAGTTTTTACACGACTAGGATAACGGAACATTTAGCTCAGATCGCAAAGAAAACTAACAGAAAAGAAACGTTCCAATCGCCTCGTCAAAGCTCGACGTTTTTCCTGCGAAGGAAACAGAGCGACGCGGAACCGTGGCTACTTTATATCGTTGTGCAATCACAGGATACTATATGCTCATTATCCAACATTTATTATACTTTTGTGTACTAAAGTATTACGGATTCTTCAAACACTTTCCATCAGACCCTCAGTGGAGCAAAAATAAAAATTGCAATTCAAATCGCTTGTTCATAACCAATAAAGCTGATTCAAGGTTCAGATGCAAACTCAATTCCTAATTAACTCACCACTTTACCTTTCTGTATAGTTATCGGTAGAATTCATCCTATCCTCCTCGATTCTTACTAAATTCAGTCCTTCGAATACTGGTATAACATCAGCAGCCAGAAAGGAATCCAATATGGCGAGCGCATGTTCCTGCACGCACTTTTGGAAGTTATCCAGAAATTCCTCCTGCTCGAAGCTGCTCCAGGACTGCAACGGGCAATTCTTGAGCAGGACACGCAACCCGGTGTACCATGTCGTTTTGCTGTCGCATCCAGCGTCGTTGACCACGAGGAAGACGAGTGCGGACACGTAGAATGCACACGGGTGCATCTGCATAGAGGAGAAGATCCCTTGAAGCTCGAACAGGCAACCGTCTCAACTTGCGAGGCAGAGGAACGTCGAACCCAAACACTGGCGGAAGCTGCAAAGCTCTATTCTAAGATGTATCGCGGGTTAGCATATTCCAGGCGCAACAAGAGTCATTTTTGAATAAGCAATTTGTCAATTTTGAATTAATCGAGTTTAGTTATTTTTCGTAATATTTCAGTTTTCAGCTAGATTAATTAATTTGATAGTTTGGTTCAGCCACTCTTGGGTTACGAGTTTCTTCTTTTGCCAATGAACTTTACCTCGAAACGCGGACGCACCACCAAAGACACGTTCTCCAAGTAGTCACGATTCACTATAAACGTTCGATACTGGCTATATGAAGATTTATACGCGCAGGAAATAGGCTAGGACGATGGCCAAGTGGTCATTAGGATTCATTGAAGGGCAACAAGACAACGGTCAACAGGCGGCGGTTTTTTTATGCTTCAGCAACCCTAGTCCGTAATCAGCAATGCACTCTTCGAGAATTCCATATCTTATGCTTACTTGGTGAATCCACGCAGTCTACTCGCAAAGTTGTTGAATAAAATATCTTTCTTTTCAGAGAATTTTGAATATTCAGAAACGTTTTACTGTTCCTTTGACTGAAATTATACAAACATCTCGAAGAATATTAATTTCTCAAATCTGACGATAAATTCAAAGTGGCTATGAATTACACGCAAGAAGTATGGCATCAACGCCTGTAATTTTCTTTACTTCTCAAACGGTGCATCTCCGATGAACATTATTTTTCCAGCCCGGAAATTAATCATTCGATACAGAAATTACTAATCGTGAATATATATTCCAGGACAAATTGCTGCGTTTTATGTCCTTTATAACATGAATGAGTGAACAAATGGAGAGGAGAGATGTAAAAACCCGATAGCAATCTTTTTCGTTTAAACAGAATCTCGTACGAAATTCAGTTACAATAAAGTTCCAAATATTTATTAGTCATTAATACTAATGACAATATAACGGTCATAACTTTTCATCACAAATGTAATATATTGTAACGCTTCGATTATCAATTCGAATATCAATTGTTTGAACAAAGTTTTCAATTAATCCGAGTTTTGATAACTGAGATGTTATTGTTGAATCAGCTAATCTATGCATACACTTCTTAACCATTAACTTCACAGTTTGCATAAAGAAAGCACCTAAGCTGAGCCAAACGATAAAATTTCATCGTTTTCACTCCTACGCGACAGTTATATCTAAAGCAGGGTGGAAAAACAGCTTAGATTGGAAAAAAGAATCAAACGACGATTCTTTATGAAGATACACATATTGCACGACTTGTAAATCTTGTCATGTTTTAGAAATTAAACAGTCTATTCCCTGAAAAGAAATGTATAACTTTTTAGAATTGTTACATTTATCAAAATTTAAAAGGGATTTTAATGTACGATGGGTTGCTCATTCCAGGCCACAGGCATTCAAAACTTTCATTCGTTAAAAAATAAATGTTTATCAGAGAGAAAATACTTTTGCTAATATTCCCCAGCAATCTATCTACTTAAGTAATCCACAGTTCTGAGGCACCTTATATACAAAAAAGGGAATCAAATGTGGCTACTGCAAATATCTGGTAACCACAGAACCGTAAAAATCTTATCGTATTTGTTCTAACAAGTACGCAGGCCAAATCCTCATATTTTAATAGAATGTCATAAAAAAGTATTTAGTCTTTCGACAAGCGCCGCATACAATCCCTGTTTCACTTATGTCTTACAGACATACGAATTGTAACTACATATAGAATAATTATCTTCAGCTATGGTATCACGATCTTCTCGAGCATTTCCATCTGTGTTTTTCATTCCTTTGAGACGACACTTGTTTCTGGGCATCCCAGAGCTGATGCATAGTTCTAGAAGAGCCCACTCCTCGATAGATCCAAGAGAACCTTCCTCACTGAGCGAACTCACCGAACTATGTCTAGAGGGCACGACGTTTGACTTCATAGTATTTCTACACGATTCATCGTCGTCATTATCCGCTGTATTTAAGATGGGAGACCTACAATTAGGTACTTCCGTGCGTGATATATTTTGAACATTATCGTTTGTGCTATTATGTTCGTGCTCTAGCTGAGCAATTTTCCTGGCGCACGACCCTAAGGAACTAGATTTTTCGTATGCGTTAATTCCGCCGTTTTTAACGACATGTCTTTTATGCTCTTGGCCTTTTGTAGAATGAAAGGTGCATAAAGTACCTCCCTGCAAAAGTTGATCGTTTTCTATAGGTTTGTGCGGCAATTGGGTCTGTACCATTGCATTTCTAGTGGTACACGGTTTATTTATGTAATACGCACTGGCAGTGTTTCTAGTTTTAGAATACTCTGGCTGTTTCTTGACGGAAACTAAAGATGAATTAGACGAAACATTTAACGCCTGTGAACAGATGGTATAGAAAACACTCATAAATTTAACGGAATACAGAAATTAGAAACGTGTATTCTTACCTTTGGCATGCCAGACTTAATACATTGCGCCAACATGATATCTTCCTCTTCCTCTGAAAGGCTTAAGTTATTCTCAAACGGAACGGTTTTCTTTGACTGTTCTTTATTCTGATTAGTATACTCTGGCTGACGATATAAAGAAGACGACGATGAAGATGATAATTTTCTTAAAGACGGCGCAGATTTTGGTTTTTCTACGGTCTGTGACAATGCTTGTCCCACAAGCGTGGAGATATTCAATCGAACCTAACATTAACCAGTAAGAATTTATTTAAAAAATGTGCTTGTGTTCTGTACATATTTATTATTCCTTTCCTCCTATTCCTATAATACCTTAGGCATGGCCGCTCTTATGCATTCGCTAAGAATGGCCTCGTCGTCTGAATGATTAGGACTGTCGTCGGAAAGATCGTTTCCAGGCTCTAACGTTTCGGGACACGATGGTTTACGTATAATAGAATTTTTATTGCCACTTTCAACAGGCGACGACGACGGAGTACCACATATATTGAATCTCTGCGTTAGCACCTCCGTTTTTGGGGCAAATGAGATGCAATTAGTTGGTGGCGGAGTTATCTGTCGAACCTACGATAAATAGAAACCATAATCAATGTAAAAAATTATGTCTATTCAAAACTTCTCGGAATTACATTCACTTTTGGTATTCCTGACTGGATACATTCGTCGAGTATTTTTTCATCTTCTCCGGACAAATTGGAGCTCTCATCGGACAAATCGTTTCTGTGGCAATCGACTTCACTGGAAGATTTCGGTTCCTCGGTTCTTTCCACGTCCTCCTGAACGCTGGGCATGGACAAGGCTGATAGGTTCGATTGCGATCCGACTGGAGATATATCAGCAGGCGTGTCTTCTGTACAATAGATGTGTACTGAATCTGGAGCAGCTACAACCTCTATCGTAGTCTTATTCGGCTTCGAAGATGTCACTGGAGTGTCCACGGAAGTAACAGGAAAGGAAACTGACGGTTCCAGTCTGTTTAAAACAGGTGTCCTCTGGCAGCGTGCTAACACGTTCGACGACTCCAGCGGTACAGGTTTCTGGACAGTGGACGTCTTGAAGGATTGCCTATACCTACAATATATTTAGAAACATCTAAATTTGTAAATAGTATTTATAGTGTTAACACATATAACGAAATACTAAAAAACCTATTATTCTGAATTCCCATGCTGATGCACGCTGCTAACATGTCTTCGTCATCCTCGTCGCCATCGCTCACTTGCTCCTGCTCTTTTTCAATTCCCATGTTACTAACTTTCTCTTCCGTAGCATCTACTTTTATATCCTTATTCGGATCATTAGGAGGTTCTTTCGATTTATTCTCAGGCTTAGAAATGTTCGAAATTTTCATCTCATCATCTATAGTTAAAGAACTGAGACTAGTAGCTGTAGAGAACTCGATCGGAGTAGATTCCTCTTTAAACGTGGCAATATCATCCTCGAAGACGCTGCTCCTTGGTGGTTGACATGATTTCGGATACGCTGAAAGTAATGTCGATTAAGAAGGTTCACGGTGTGAATTGAAGTTATTACTTTTTTTATTACTATCTGTTTCACTGACGATCAATAACATATAGCATACATAAATGTCGAACCGATGGTCTTACTGCTTCTTCTGGTACTTTGCTTATAAAATCTCCATACTGATTCTTATGATTACGAGGGCTTGGTGGAATTGTTTGCGTGGGTGAATCTGGTAATTCACTCGGAGACACAACGCCGCTGGTTCTACGGCTATTTGGAATTAATTTCGATGCAATTACTACAATTCCCTTGTTATAATTCGACTATAACTTCGAAAATTACCTGAAATCACTGACAATGGAGCTGCGATCGTCGTGTATCGAATGCTGTTCGAATCCACTTAGTGAACCAAGCGAACTGCATCGCGAAAACATTAAAGGTGTTTGTTCTGCATAATAGTCCTGTCTGCTGAAGGTAACCATTTTGCCTGAAATAATTAGCACAATAAGTAAAATAATCATTTCCTTGCTATTTTGAAATGCTTGAAGTATTACAAACCTTCTTTATCCATAACCCTAGAATTGTTTTTCACTTCTGCAAGGCCATCAGTCTCATCAGAAATACGTAAAACGTTAGCATTAGTACTAGTCGTGACACGTTCAGCTCTATCTGATACCTTCTCAATTTTCTCAGATGAGTCTGTACAAGGTACCTTAGAAATAATTCGAGTAACATTATTTCTCTGCGTCATAGTGCTACCTAGAGAACTAAGGGAATTTGCACGAGAAAAGCCATCAGGTGTTCCTGTTTGATAGTAATTAAGTAATTTATCAGGAGAAAGGCAGCCAGGTTTACAAGTCTTAGAAGCTTTAGAAGTATCTAGCTTTTCCTCTGCAAGAAGCGAACGTTCCTCGCTGCAATTAAGGGACAACTGACGTTCGTAATTCATATCCTCCTTACGACTAAGATCTAAAATTTTCCTCCTTTCATGTTTTTTCTGTGAATCAACAGGTTCCTTTGTATCTTCCAGACGCAAATCAGACATAGAAGTTGCAGTTGAGAAATTGAAAGGTGTTTCATAAGGTGTCCCTTCTGTACAGTATGTCTTGACAGTATCCTCCTGTACGCTACCTGAAAAATATTCTGGGCTCTGTTTCTCATCGTCATCCGTATCGTCCTCAGCGTATCGTAGACCATAGTCCGTTGGTTGATCAAGATCAGTTTCGGCATAATCCCCAAACAGATCTACTTTGGAGTCACGTTCACTGAATTCTTTCTTACAAGTCCGATCAGCTCGCGGCGAATTTTTAATCGTATGATTCTCAGTCACCGTTTTCCTTTCACTGTATTTCTTACTGTAATCCACTGGCTGTTCGGTAGTTTCATCCTCGTACCTCTGCTCGACACTTCTCTCCATACTGATCATCAAGTTTATTAAATTAGTTTGTTTTCGATCGAAATTTTTTTCTCGTTTCGAAGTTGACCTTATTAATCAATCAGTGAACAAATAATTAGGTCAGACACGAATAAGAAACGTAAGAATCCTTTTTAACAGGTTATTAATCAATTACAGTTACCATCCTCGATGATCCTTGTGCCAACGTTGATTACCTCGCGTCTTGGACCGAGGTAAACCGCAAGGTTGCCATCCTGCCGCATGAAATGCCAAATTATCGACTGTAGCGCAATCTGATGCTTTTAATAGTAACTAAAAGAATACACAAAAGCGTACACTAGCTTTATAGCAATTTTTTCATATTTTGTACTATTATAATTGATTAATATAATTTTCAAATTTGATATAATATAGTACAAAAACGCAGTGTTAAGAATATGTCTCATATCATTTATTTGAATAGGTTCATATTTGATTTAAATGGAATTTAGAGGAACATTGTTACAAATAGTGTAAAAAGATTAATTACAGTTTGAATTCTTATCAGAGCAGTTATTCTCTATGAATAAGGTTACGCATTCAGTTTAACCCCGTCCCCTTCCTGCTTGAGATCCTCCTGGTTGATTTTGTTGGTTAAGCCATGGCGCAGAACCTGTGCCTCTTCCTCTTTGATTTTGACCTCTACCCCTTCCACGAGCTAAAACAAATTGAACAAATGAGCGGGTATACAAATGTACTTAACATTTTAAAGAATATTAATAAAATATAACATGAATTTTATTTGTTAAAATTTTCATATAATTTGAAAAACATAAATTTGAGATTAAAATATCTTAAAAGTAAACCTTGGGCACGTAAAATAGCAGATTTGCCTCTGCCAGCGGTTCCTGAACCTTTTCCACCGGGTCGCTTAAACATTGGTGCATTCTTTAGCATATCTGGCAATATGAGAAATCTTATTTTCGAGCCCCTAATATAAACATTCTCTAACGATGCATCTCGACCGTCTCTATAAGTTACTGTGATATTTTGCATGTGACAATTCATATTGTCTTCAGCTTCTACCAGTCTGCCACGGTACACTTCACCAGTGTTTGTTTCACAGGTTATGGTATGACCTTCCGCTTCATGCAGCACTTTTATTGGTACTCCAATCGACATTTTAACTGTGTTTTTATGATAACTCGAGCAATATGAACCAAATCTTATTCTATTGCATCAAATCAAAGATTTTACTCACTAAAATCTCTGAAAAGAATACTGAAATTACAGAATCAGAAAATAACCTCTACCACAACGCGTCTAAACGTTTACAAGTGTCGCTGTACGGCGCATCTCCAACGCGCAGCTCGTACTCGAATGAACTTCAGCGCATGTCCATAGAGTATATTTACAAATAAGGCGCGAATAAAGTGCAATTGTTATTTTCTATTATTTCTTTCTATTATCTTAGTTATTCAAAATAGAAATTAGAAGTGTCGATATCGATACTGTAAAAATAATAATAAAATCGGCCATGTTCGGATTATCGGTTATATTTTCTCGTATAAAAAAAAAAAAAGATTCGTAACAGCTCTATTTTCTATTTTCAAATAATCATATATTTATTGGTCATTAACTTCTGAATGTGCTACCAACTTTATGATAACATCTTACGAAGTAATCGTCAAACTAGGTTCTCGCAAATTCCATGCCAATAATTTTCTATATAATACGACTAAAGAAATGTGCCTTATTGTCCTACGATTGCATCACTTTCGTTTAATCGCTAAGAATTCGCTCTAAGAAAATTATAACTACATCGTTTTTTTTTCAATCGATAAAACTACAACGATCGATCAGATCGATGGAAAAAATGGCAGACTTTCCGTGGAACGGCACGATGCCTTCAATTTCGAGAAGCGTGGTCAAATGCGCAAATAACATCATCTGCCACATCGTTTTTAGGGCGGCAAATTTATATATATTTTGTCTGTTAAATATACATAAATATAATCCACTATAATTATAAATGGTTAAGAACCATCGGGAGAGAGATCGATATATACGATCGAAGAGAGAATTATTGCAAGTTGAAGGAGGTACGTGGAAACGAAAATAGAATGGGGTTGCGCGTGGATAAAAACGAATAATACACCAAGATAATTTTGCTTCTCTACCTACGAAAAGACCTATGACATATGTACATATATGTCTAAAGCGTTTTTGTCAAAAGGATGGTAAAATCGTAATAATATTTAATATATTAAAGTCGACATTACTTCTTTCCTTTTAATCGCTTAAACATACTAATATCAATCATGTAATAATTACAAGCATCGTTACGTTCTTAATATAGTCAACCGAGCATGAATACGTCGCTACTTTATCCGACATTTTTCCGGTTCGATATTTTTTCCTTGCAGATCTCGAAATTAACTTTTTCTTTATATCATTCACTCGGACCATTCACACTTTCACATCTTTTTTTAAAGCACGTATCGCGTCTCTGTCATTCGCACACTATAGGCAAGATTTCTACACCCCAATATCGCGCGCGTTATAATCTTAGAAAAATATGCTATGCCTAAAATAGGATGAAGGCCTGAAGGCAACCGTTCCGTCGATAATATTGATAATCGGTGTGCGTACCTCCTCTCTATACGTCATTTCAAACTAGCTGACACACTCTCTCCCTCTCGCTCTATCTCTTTCCGTTTAAGGTGCGCGCCAGAACGAAAATCCATCACTGCGCAACGAATTCAAGAAAGCAATGCAAGACTACTTTTAAGATTTTTCTGTCACGGAAAATGTTAAATAATAATCGTATGATTTCAATACATGCATATAAAAATAAAAGTTCCACGAACTTTGATTTATCAAAGTTCAACCAGCAAATGCTTGACCGGAAATTAACAGAAATAAATTCGAATTGAAAAAATTCTGGCGCCATATACAAAAGGAAAATCAGTATCTGTGCAAAATCAAAGATGATCTGTGTAAAGTGTCGACGACGTAATTTTTTCTTAGTTATGAGTTATATTGAAACAATACGATTTTTATTTATAACATTTCTTTTTCATACGACGATTACAAAAATTGAAAAATCGTGGCGACCAATAAAGTCTCACTCTGTACACATAATAATATATTGTCCATAGACATTACGATCATTGTGTGAATGTGTATGTATGTACGTGTAATCTGTGTTTTGAAATCACGGCAAATATAGAGTATATGCAAAGTTCTATCACGAATAGAATCGCTTTCTTAATATTCTCTCTCTCTCTCTCTCTCTCTCGCTCTCTCTCTTGCAAAAGTACACAATTATTCACTATTATAAAATAAGGACCATCGATAACGTGGCACTGGAATTAAGAACGATTCACTTTATTCTATTAACGTATCTAATACAAGGACTTTTCTTCTTTTTTATAAGACGATTTTTAGTTTCAATAGTTTCTTTCTTTTTAATCGCTATATCGGCTGTCACACAAAAAATTAAAAGGATGAAGGATCGATAATCAATTAAAAAGAAAAAAAGAAAGATAAAACACTGAAACGCAATTATTCTCGAAGACAGCAAAGACATGGTGGTACGATACACAGTGCGGTGTTTTTCGTTTCTCTCTCCCTTGAACACTCACCCATTTTCTTTCGTACTCTCTCGTTCTCTCATTTACTTGTCTCAAAATCGCAAAAGACCCAGTGTGACGACTATCGATTTTTTGCACGCTCGAAAAAAGACAACGATACGCGGAAAAAGCAACTTCGTTTGAAAAACTCAGCACGAAGCAACAAAAGGAATTTTGTTCTCCTTGTTCTTTTTTTACAACAAATTGCTTCGTGCAACAGTTTGTTTTTCATTTTTTTTTTTTTGGTTTTTTTTTCCTTAGTAGAAGCGACATAAAACTCAACATCTACGACAACTTTTCTCTCTTTCTTAACTACGGGCTAGCCTAAGAAGAGTCAGAGACACGCTGAACAAAACAACTGAAACGTACTTTTTTCTTTTTTTTTTTTGTCCGTTTTTCTTCGTTTCTTTAGAAAGTATTGCAACATGGAAGAAAATGGTTAAAGACAGACGGAGAAATATTTGTTTCCTTTAGCAATCCGTACAATAGGGCCGATAGTCGTCCCTTCGTCGAGGGGCCTCTCGTCCGTTATTTTAATTCTTCTTTTTACATTGGGCTGGTCTTTAGACATTTTATAGTACAAAGTGTATTCTAGCACCAATATACGTAACAAATCTTATTTAGAAGAGGAAAAAAAACAGAAGAAATTCGAGAAAACTGACTGGACGAGTCACATGACACAACCTAATTCTTCTAATGCTTGAAGTATCGTTCGGGGAACGAAGCAGTATTACAGGGGTTCCACATTTTGCTTTCTTTTTTCTCTCTCTTCTTACCGAGATTTGTGAACGCGTGGCGTAAATAATTCATTTGCAATATAGTTTGAAACATATTTAATGAGGAATAATGCTTGGTTATATTCACGTGAAATTGGACATAAACACACAGTACTACTTATACTTCATTGCATTATTTATGAATCAATAGACTAATATACTTAATAATTATTAGACTAATTGTTAACCTAGGATTGTGATCAACCATCAACGTCAGCCACTACCTAAGCAACATTCCCTTTTTTTTACTTTTTGGATATTACGAACGAAACAGAAATATAGATTATAATATATATATATGTATATATATATATAAAATTTCATTTTTCTCTCTTTCTCTCTCTTTCGCTCGCGCGCTCTCTCTCTCTCTCTCTCTTTCTTTCTCTCTCTCTCTCTCTCTCTCGCTCTATCTTTCTCGATTAAAAAAACGTGGAACTCCGGATGAAACGTCTCAGAACAAAACCGGACCAAGACTACACCAAGAATTCGCGTTTTTTTCTACAATTTAATTTCGTTAAAAAAAAAAGAAAAAAAAGAAAAAAGACAAACACTTTCATACGCGAATTTTGCATGTTTTTTTTAAGTAAATTAATTAAACATAAGATAAAATAATAATAAACCATAATAATTGTAGTTAATAATAAGATAATAGTAGTAGTAAGCTGGCAGCAGTTAGAACCAAATATGCTCTCGATTAAAACTCTCGCTTGAGATGACAATCTGACATGGCACTGGCATCCAACAAATTTTCACAAAGCATTCGTACACACGGCACGCACTCTAATTTCGGTTTCTTTTATTTTCTCCTATTTGTAGTTCATCTTCCTCAGAAAATTTCGTCTGCGTTATTGGACGCATTGCTATGTATATACGTATATATATATTTATATTTTTTATCTATATATATATATATATTTGCGTGTCATTGTGGTTCAAACCAATTTTTGTTTCTTTTTTTATTCCGAATTTCCATTCCCTCCTATTTTCCCTCTCTAATGTCACATATAAGCTTACAACTTTCACTCTTACCCGTTCTAACACACTTGCTCTATAATTTCTTTCTCTCCCTCACTCTCGCTCTTTCACGCTAAATTCCCAACTCCCTTTCGTTCACGATCGTCGCATTCAACCCGTCTCGCCCCTCGACGTGCAATCAGCTGCCAGATAATTTATCTCGTTTTTTCTCCGTTTTTTTTGTTTTTATATTCTGTTCTGTTTATATAGTTATATAACCATTTTCCCAACGATCTACGCACTAAATAGTTCAAATTTTTTGCACTTTTTCACCAACAACAACTGGATTGTTGCGCCGAATCTCTTGAGCGCCCATTTCTCTGTAATCAAACTTGCAATCGTGCTTGTCACTGTATCGATGCACAGAGCAGAACAGTCCTCCACAACGGCACTCGAACCCTGTTGGAAAACAAAACGAAATAATAAGTTATTTACAAGAATACATAATAAGGGTCGCTCATGGTCTCACTTACCCGTCAAACCAACTTTTTTGCGACACACGGCGCAACGATTTTTCTTCTTCTTAGATTCTTTGTCAGTCTCTTTGCCATCAAAGCAGTCGTCTGCGTCTCCACTACTCACTGATCCTTCTACTACCGCTCCACTGCTTACACCTACTTCACTTTCTTGATCTTCCCTATTTATCTGGTACATAACAAAAACAATAAATTTACTTGTATGTATACATATGTATGTAATAGCTACTTCCATTCATAGTTTACAATACATTCAATATATTTTAATATATTTACTAAAAAAAAGTTTCTATTACAATTTTGAAATGTTGCAGAATATATTAGATTATGTGCCGACTTCTTAAAATCTTGCTGAAAATTTAATTGAATAAATATTTTATTTATGATGGACATTGTAATAATTTTTGTAGAATTTAAAGTTTAACATCTCAATACCTTAAGGGGGTATTCGCTTCAAAATTTCTTTAAAAAATGCACGATTGGATACAAATTTTCCCTCTAAATCGAAAAATGTACGTGTTTTTTGTTTTGTACATTGGTTTATTAATGTGTTATTATCATTTACATGCAATTCCATTAAACTAGGGTAAGAAATACTTACTGAAATAGTGTGATAATGCGGAGTCACTTCCAAACAATTCTCCTTTGTGATTGACATGATTACACTTGTTATTATTGTCGGACATAAAAGTAACTATTGTTATTTCAATCAATTTAATTTGACTCAATTATTTATTAAAATTTTAGAGAGGAAAAGAATTATGGTAGATTAAAGAAAAAATTCCTTTTAGAATGAAGTTTTTAGTGAGATATAAGAAGATAATATAGAGATATCCAGTTCATTAGTTTCAGAGTAATCGTGTCAACCAATTTCAAAAAATATAATTGTGTGAAAAACTTGTTTAAAGTTTTGCATCAAATCATCCTGCTACCTGCATGCTCGACTTCAATGCTATATAACTTTGTTAATGTTTTGAATTTCACAAAAGTTCTTTCAACGGAATACTCTAGAACCTTGACATTAACAGAAGAAGCAAAATATTAATTATTCAGGTTTAATTCAAGCGAATACCCTCTTAAATGTACACATATGAATACGAATAAAAAGCTTACTTCTTTGGGGTTGGGTAGATCTGTCGTTGGTTGAGGTATGGTAGGAATGGTAGGTTGGGCTGTAGTTCCTGTAGCCGCAGGACTACCAAAGCCGCCTTGCAACGTGCCAGCGTTACCAGAGACGGCCTGTGATGTTGGTACAGTGGCAGCAGACACCGGTGGTTGCTGTTTCTTTTTTAAGTTTTCTTTGTAACAAAGAGAACAAAGGCCATCCGTGGCTGGTGAACCATAGAACCCACAACCGCTGCGGCACAGAGCTTGCATAGGATTGGACTCTCGCTCCATCTTCTGTGTTTATAGTATCTTGGTTACGAAACCTCGATAATTGAACAAGTCCTTAACGTTTTACCCTACTTTGCAATCACTCGAAACAGTATCGAGCAAGTTGCAGTCAGCTAAACGGGAGATAATTAAGCGTCTCTTGCCACAGCTCGCTCTCCAGTTGTTCCTTCACGACCGCGTGTCACCATACATTCACCTATTACAAAGCAGCTCCGTTTTAATATTTCATTGTCCTTGTACAATAAAAGAGACGATATTATTCACAAATATATTATTTACATGCAAAGTTATGTTTCGAAATTGAGGCAAACCCGATAAATAAATAGTCTGAATCTGTACGATATAAAAAAACAAAAGGAGTAACATTATGATGTACGAAACAGAACTTTTTTTGGCTGCAAGTTTATCAGGCAATGACAAAGCACAAACGTTTAATTTTAGGGAACTTTTGCACACGTATTATCTATCGCCAGCATACGATTTACCACGGATTATTTAATTAACGAAAACCGTGTCTAACACGATGAATCTCGATGACAATTTAAAGGGGCGATGAAAATACAGCGATCATTGCACCATAGTAGACACATTATACGTTAGACGAGAAACACCGTCGAACACAACGTCCGTGATACCTCATAAAAATCAGACGTACGGATTTTCATGTCGAATTTTCACTTGCACACACGCGCGCGCACAAGCCGAGTCTATACATAGGATGGAGAAATGGTCAGAGCAAAGGCAGAAGAACAGCAACGATATATCTCAAGAGACAAGGGCCGTTCCCTCGTGTAGAACAGTTCTGTACACTTTTGAGAAAGAGAGAAAGAGAAAGGAAGAGAAACAGAAAGAGACAGAGAGCGTAATTCCTCCAAGGGCAAATAAAACCGAGAAATCAGGCAACAAGAAGGAAACAATTGACTGTGACGGAGAAAAGAAGAAATAGAAATAGAAATGGAAGTGAAACGTTGATTCAGGGGTTGGAATTTTCAGCGCGTTGTCACATTGGTTCAATTTTCATGTTCGGCGCAATAAAATCCGAATGGAAGAGGCGTGATCAAGGGAAACGTGATATTACTCACTTTCCAACACGCAGTCGTGTCGCAACCAACGCACAACATGGAGTAAGAATTCGTTCGAGGCATTTAAGTGGGCTCCCCGTCTATCCTTATCGCGCCCAGGACACGTTAAGCGACGTGCAATTATTACACGACCGATGGCCAACCGTCGGTCAGCGGGGAACTCTCTTCCCTTCTGACTTGAGCTTCGTAAATCTTGGCGGCGCAATTCTCGCCCTGGCCACTCTCGATGCGCGCGTTCGCTTTGTCTCTTCAAAGCCTTCTCTCTCACCACAAGCTAAAACGAAACGTTACCAAATAGCTCTCTCTCTCTCTCTCTCCCTTTCTCGTTCACTCCGTTCCTCTCTCACTCTCTCTCATTCTATCTTTGTCTCTCTCTCTCTCTCTCTCTCTCTCCCTTTCTCGTTCACTCCGTTCCTCTCTCACTCTCTCTCATTCTATCTTTGTCTCTCTCTCTCTCTCTCTCTCTCTCTCTTTCTCTATCTCTATATATATATATTTCTCACTCGCTCTTGCTCTTTGTGTGCAACTTCGCGCTCGAGCGTTCGATATTACTTCAATTCGAGGAACCTGCAAGGACGGAGGAGAAAGAACAACGACGACGAGGACGACGACGAGGACGACGACGACGACGACGACGGCGGCGGCGGCGACGGCGACGACGAGGACGACGACGACGACGACGACGATGACGGGCTGAATGTTTTCATGATGGCGATCGTTTGGATGTGCGGCCTCTGGGCGGACATACAATTGACGACACACCGTGCACACTTGTCCGCGATAAGGTTAGGTATTGTAAGGTGTAATTTACTCTAGACCTCGCCTTTTACTCCGTGTAATTGCACCAATATTAATAAACTATCGACTTTCCTGCAGTCTCTTTCTTGCTAAACTGTTAAAAACACACAAGTTACTAATAAACAGAATTGGAGATTTAGTAGGCCCTCTAAAGAATACTTGAATTTCCGCCACTTATTTTCGTCTCTTTTTCTCTTTCTTTCTTAAATACGTACATGCATTACACGACTCACTCGTTCCCTCTTCACACTCTGCGCCTGCGCAAACACGATTCTTCCCAATGCTATCATTTTTCTAACCTACAGCGACTTTTTCGTTTCGTACGTTGCTTAACAATGAATACAATTTTTCACAGACGGAAAATTAATACGCACTTCAATAAGATATACCGATGATGTTCACAGTCGGAGCACTACATGACGATATGTTTTACAGTATTTTCCTTATGAATCAGTAGATGTCGTAGCACGATCAGTCGTCTACATGCTATTTGATGTATGCCGACAAATGCGAAGTGAAAGACTACAAACCACTACTGCCTCTGTTCTTTTCATTATTTTTAAGATTAAATATATTGCAAGTCGAACTTGCTCGTAATAAGTTTATCTTTTTGCGAGCCTTCAAGCGTAATAAAGAACTATAGCGGACAGTTATCTATTAAATTTAAATTCCTTTGAAGCAACCATATTTCGCGCGTTGAACGTTAAAGCGCGTTTTCACTTTCACTGTGTAAAACTGTTCTCTCATGTACTATCAGATGTAAGAAATTTGATCGAATAAATAACAACGAACAGATTGTTAATACTTTAATTAAAAGATTTTCAATATTCCACTAAATAGTAGAGAGGTCTCCCTGTCAAATATTCGACTGAAAATATTCAAACCTGTTGCTTAGACGGCCTTAAACAAAGTATACAAAGAACACGTTTATTTGCATTGAAAAATATTTGACACATAATGACTAGCATATTTTAAACGGTACCGTTTAGTGAAAATGCGCCATAGTAAAGGAATTAAAATACAAAATGAACGGGATTTAAATCCGTTAGTTCTTCGGAACTCATGACGTCATTATAGTAATTGAAAACTGAATTAAACGCAAATCACGTGATGGGAAGTTTATGGAGAAAAGAGGGAAGTTTTTCTTGTTCGACCACATTCAATGTTGAATGCTAATGGCGGACATTATTTTCAATGCATGCGATAACCCAGTTACACTATTTTGTTTCATTCTAGATCATTTGTTTCGGTACTTGTAAATGAATTAAATGTTTCAGTTTATTGAAAAATAACAATTAATATTTAATAAAAATATATGTTGAAATATACACCGAGAACAGTCCATATTCATTCGATGGTAAATCGATCGATAAATCAAAAGTATCGATAGAGAAACGTTTTCATTTCATTTATAATAAAATATAACGAGTAGACACTTGAAGTAAATTTCTGAAACTTTAAACGTTATTGGAGCACAATTGAGAATGCTCCTTGAGCTCTAATATTAGTTGTCCGCTAAATTGCAGTCGAGCAATAAACATCTAACCGATAGCCGGGCGTGTATCAAAATTAACAATGAAACGACATGACGTAAGAATAGTACGTTGTTGTAACATAAATAATATAGTATTTTTTTAATTGCGCAATTTTCGAACTATTTTAATATTTGACGAAATGTAACGGTTATCACTTTGTTAACTAATTAAATAATTTCACAAAGCATAACGTATGCGATGTAAAAAGTTCTTACGGTACAGCTATCAACGTATTTACGATTAAATTGAACGTACACGTGACGAGTAGCCCGAAAAACATCATTTCCGTACGCAATGTAATAAAAAATTATCTAATAATGTCTTCGAACATTCTCGTACTTCTAAAACGTCGTCTGGTTCTACCTTTCGTGCGTCTCTATCTGTGTTGTTAAACACATCATGCCCTTCACACATTTAAATAAATAAAATAAAAAGTTTTCTCGCAAGGTTATATTTCACGAAATAAAAATTTTCTAAAACTAATTTACCTTACACGCAATCATAATGCTTCTTTAAAAAAGTCCAAATGAGTTCGATAAACAATTCTAGCGTGTAATTATTTTTCAAACTGCTTCGAGGGAATTGCGAAATTTTATTAACTACTATTTATAACGTCACCAACGTAAAACTATTCTCAGTCCAACGGTCTGGCATGACGCACTTATCACACTGACAATGACGATAACACTCAGCACAGCTAATTAAAAATACCGGCTTTAATGAAAGTTCCGTTTACACGAGCAAATGGAATAGAAACACTTTCTAACGGAAAGTAACTAGCTAGTTCGTTACGGAGAAACGCGCGCAAATTTGGTGTGCCGATCTCGCCCGAAAACGATACTCAACTACGGTTTTCAATGTGACTGCCACAGCGTTTGACTCATTTCTCGATAATGACGCGGTCCCACTTTCCGCTTTACTTATCTGTGCTTGCTTTTGTCTGAAACTAGGAAACGTGTCTGCTTTTCTTAGCCCCACCGTTTTTTTTTTTTTTTTTACGGCTATGTTAGAGGCCGGAACAATGGGAATTACTAATCGTTACCAATGCTCAAAAACAAATAGTCACAATACGCGCTACTATACAAATCATGCTGATTTGCACGAAGATTTAGCTCCTGCTCGTTTATTCTGATACAACTGTTGGGAAATTCCTTGGGAATTTGAGAAATAGACATATACGAACTTCTTGTAATATAATAAGTAGAAAAATATGTAGCTTTAAAAAGAGTAAAATACATCTAACGTAAGCTTGACAAAGAGAAATACGAAATTATAACTTTATTTCACTTTATTAATTTCTAATCTCTCTTAAAACGCTATGTATGTACGCGTTACTCAAAAAATCGAAGGGGAACAGTTAGTTCATTAAATATAATGCCATGCAAAAGTAAAACTAAAAAGAAAAAAGTTCCAAGTTCGTAAGCAATCGAATAAAGAGAAGGGATGAAAAAAACAATCTAAAATTGTACTCGCTATTGTATTTTGGCTGACAGTCAGCTATAGCCTACTCTCTTATTGTTCTTACGAAACTCAATTGTACAGTCCAATGACACGTGGTAGGAATATCTTTCAAAGCTCAACGTATATGGCTTCCGATTTCAAGTCATATCTATTGAAAACAATAAACGACTGACTCATCTCTCGCTGAAAATGAAAGAACTACGAGGAAAAGAAGATTGTTCGAAAATTATTTATGACACGGGAAAATTGACCAATTAAAGCAAATTTCAAACGGTTTATAGGCTAACGTGTTTGTTCGCGCGCGCGCGCACGCGCGCAGACACATGCTTACCGACGATCGACAGTGAAATGCCTTGAAAGCGTCATCGCATGCGATATTATTTTGCTGGTAATTCCACATGCAGCCATTTTATAGTATCACTCATATAACGGTGGAAAGCGAGGTGTGGCTTGAGTTAAATTAATCTACATCGACATACAGTATCAAATCCTGCCACTTCATTGTTTCTATCGCGATCAGTTGACATGTCCAATAGGACCTGTTGGTTTCGCTTAGACCCAACTTTGGCTGCGTTAATTTCGCATCGTTAGCAAACAACACGGCCACCATACTTCGAAATCCATCAGGAATCAACTACCAATGAAATTATAAACTTTCCGTTTCCGTTACTGCCGTTGCCTACTGTGGGTGGTTCGATTTTATAATCTCGTGAATACGACCTACGGATTCTCACACGCGAGAGTTACGACCGCCTCTTTACCATTTGATAGGTTGCATTGGACTGAGCAAACGTATGACACGGAAAGAAGTGGCTAGATTACACGGTTGGAAAACAATTCCAGACCCAAGTCCGTTTCGGTCCGCTTCAACTATCATAAACAAATAAGTGCTCCGAAAAATCCGACTGCGTACCGCTACAGGAAATTTCGGAAGCTTTGGAGAAGGAGAAAGTATCATAACCTCAAAACACCATCGAAGTCTATAACCTATCGCGAATTGTATTATTTGCTTCGAAATCTGACCCGGGGTTATTGGAAATGTGTTTGAAAATCTGATTTAACGAACATTCATAATGGTTCCTTGGCTATTGTGTAACTAAATTAGTCGGGAACAAGCGCACGAGAGAGAATAGAATGTCCATCGCTAGTCCAGGGAGCGTATGAAGAGGCAAAGGGAGGGGATTTAAGACCAGTGCGGATGTGGGTGCACGGAAGGGGGTACGAAAACCGCGACGGGGGAGAGGTACAGGGAGGATAAATGCATAAGTGTGCATTTGCGCTTGAATCGTATCGGCGCTGCCGTCGTACGAACACAGGGCACACACGCATGCACGCACGCACGCAAGCACGTAGTCGAAGAGCCTGAAGAAACAGAACGAATACCAGAGAAGACATGGCTCCCATATCCTTGAAAATACAGTTAGTCAGAAATTGCGTCGTTCCCTTTGTCACGCGTTACGCGTATTTCACGTCGCGCCGGACATCTTTTTATCAAGAGAAACCACCGGGATGGGGGATTAAGAGAAGGGCACAAAGCGAGAGGGAACGAGACAAACCGGGAGCCCAGGCTAGATCTCACCCGTGGTGGAAAAAAAAAAAAACGTTAAATTGAACGTTCGGTTATGCGAACGTATTTCACGGGTATTCGATAAAAATAGTCGCCGTTGATGAGCGGGTAGTGCGATTGCGACACTTACCAAGAGCTGTTGCGGTGTAGCAGGGCGCAATATGTCAGCTGACTTGACGTGTGACCGATTGTAATCCTGCGCCAGTATCCGACATAATTCTCAGCGGAACATTAGGTCCCCCGGTTACGAATCCAGTTAATTCCGGTTGCTCCCGCGTGACCCGCACTCTCACAAAACACAGATATCGGTTATCTAGCGAACTAGTCCTTGCGCCAAACTTTCGATTACGAGATATACGAACCAAAGCTGCGGGCACGGGAACAAATACTGCTGATGACTGGTGTAAAGTTAGATCTCTTACCCTCCCCCACTCCGCGCACAAAGTACACGGGACCAAGATTGACAAACAAATGAGAGCTGCGTCGATTTCGAGCCTCGAGTGTCAAGCGTTCGCCGTCGGATGGCGCCACCGTCGCACGGCAATGCGCATGCGCGTCGCGCACTGAAAACAGTTGCTTAATGATGTATATATTAAATAATGAACAATTAAATGTCCAAATTTGCCGATTTCTATGATTAATTGTAATTTTATACGCTTCGACTTAATTTTACAAGATATATTCAGGCAAAATTGGAATGCATTTTATAAGAAAAAGTGGATAGAAATTTTTCAAAATCCGCCAATGGAAATTTGTTATCTTTGGAAAAGAGCGCATTATGATTGGCACGCAACGCACAGTACTTTCATTACATTAACATGTCAGTGCACATTACGTTTGCCGCTCAAATTGGTTACCTTACCTGTTCAAACGTTCGTGAGCGTTCTTTTTTTCTGTCCATTAAATGCAAATTAATGCAACAACCACACGAGGAATGTATGCGTATAAAAATGGGAAGCATGTCGATTCATATGATTTTAACGTATGAGCGTGAACCAAATTCGTAGCAGAATGCATTGAAAACAGAAAACATATGCGAAAGAGGTTTTTAACTAAAGTGCGGGTGATATAACCACGTTAGTTATCATTCACAAGACAATACTTACGCGGAGAAGATGAACACCCCGCAATCGAATAAAAAAAAGGGCAGGAGTAGAATCGGTATTAATAAAGATAGCAACAGTTCTGCGAACACTGAAACTCTAAGCACGCAGGAAACATCGAAGTTTGTTTTGGTACGAATTGTATTTTAATCATTACCGAATAACTAGAAAATAATAATTAAATACAGTTGTACGATCTTTTACAATACATCTGAATAAAAAAGCTCATTTATTTAAAAAGTATATCACTTTTATTTGCGAACAAAAATTATTTTTTCTTTCGTTCTGTTAACTGTTATTTATTTGATCAAAATAAAATTATTGTTCTTGTCCAAATTGAACATCAAACATATTTGTAATTGTCATTCATTTTTAAGGTGAATCCTATTGGCGAAGATGCCAATAAGACGTTTAAAATTGGAATCAACGATTCCATACCTATTATTTCCTTAGAAGGGAATGGTTTTGACGAGAAGAACACGCTTCAAAAAGGACATGCTATGCCTTCAGATAAGGATAAAGAAGAGAAGAATATCCTTAGTAGTCTGCCTGTAGCTACAGTAAAACAGATAGAGGGATACGAACAACAATTGGGTGAAGCGGAACCACTTCCAAATTCGTACATTAGATTTATGGAACGCAGTGGGGAGGAACTTGACGGTATATTCATGGGAAAGTTAAATGAAAACCTTAAATATTTTATTAATCATGTTCCATTATGGTCGATATATGTTCTCCGAAGTTTACAAGATATGCATGACTCCCCATAAAAAGAGAAATTCATTTAGGACTTTTTAGCTCATTTGTACGCTTGCTGGAGTGACAGACATGCATTAATGCTTTGGATTTTTATCGCAATTTTAAGGTTTTAGTTTAACAAACTCTTGGAATTTTTCCCATTCTAGTACCTTATATATTTAATGATTTGTGTCAACTCGATTCCCTTTTTGCAGGTGAGGTCGAATATGATCTAGACGAAGAAGACACTGCGTGGTTATCTATAGTAAACGAAAGACGATTAGCCTCTGGTCTCAATCCACCATTGGAAGCAGATACGTTTGAGCTGCTGATGGACAGATTGGAGAAGGAGTCGTACTTTCAACAGCAAAGTAACGGTGGTGGTGGAGTGGCAGCTGATGAAGATGCGGTTTGTTGCATCTGCATGGATGGAGAGTGCCAGAATAGTAATGCCATACTTTTCTGTGATATGTGCAATCTCGCTGTTCATCAAGATTGCTACGGCGTACCATATATTCCCGAAGGACAATGGTTGTGCAGGAGGTGCCTACAAAGTCCATCGCGAGCCGTTGACTGCGTCTTATGTCCAAATAGAGGCGGTGCTTTCAAGCAAACCGATCGTCCTGCTACGTGGGCCCATGTCGTGTGTGCTTTGTGGATACCAGAAGTCAGATTCGCCAACACGGTATTTTTAGAACCTATCGACAGTATAGAAAGCATACCCGCTGCGAGATGGAGACTTACGTGTTGCGTATGCAAACGGAAAGGATCAGGTGCCTGTATCCAGTGTCACAAAAGCAGCTGCTTTGCTGCATTTCACGTAACGTGCGCGCAACAAGCTGGCCTCTGTATGCGTATGAGGACTGTGCAACCAGCGGACGGAGAACCGATGCTGGTTCAAAAAACAGCATATTGCGAAGCTCACACGCCGTCAGACTATCAACCGTCTACGAATCCTGCTGACGCGAGAAGAAGAGCGATCGCGAACAAGAAAAGCTCTTCGGCTCCCGTCATCTCTATTCCGACTATACCTCCGGAACGTATTAAAGAAATTGCTAGGTAATGAATATTAGATCACTTGAAAGCAACTAGAGAGTCAGAGAGTTCTTTTACTTCGGATTATGATATAGCTTCTGTTGAATATACAGTGGAATCTCCATTATCTGAATTGATACGAAAACAAAAACTAATGATTAGGTAATTTAATTCACAAAATAAAACGCACAAATATTTAACATTCATCTGGATAACTGTTGTTCGGATAATGGTAGTTCTACTGCATTGAAAGAAGGAAAAGATGTATGTAACATTTTATAATATTAATTAGCTTAGCTGAAGGGTTGCCTAAACGAAGCCAACTGATACAGCGTCTTATAGCATACTGGACCCTGAAACGCCAATATAGAAATGGCGTTCCACTTCTTAGAAGGCTTCAGAGTTCACATCCACAATCCAGGCCACCGCCGCTTGGAGGAAATTCTTCACCGCCACCGGACAGTGAGTTGCGAGGCGAATTGTATCGTCAATTAAAGTATTGGCAGTGTTTGCGCCAAGATCTCGAGCGGGCTCGACTACTCTGCGAATTAGTACGCAAACGTGAGAAACTGAAGAAAGAACTGTTCAAAGTGTAAGAAATTTTATGCGCGCGTGTCAATTTTACGCAAAGAAATATAAATATGTTTACAATTAATATCGGAACAATTGATTTTATTTTATAGAAAAGAGAAATGTTTGTGGTTTGAACTACGTCCATTGGAAAGTATCCTGCGCTCCTTGCTAGAAGCGATAAAAATGAAAGACGTAAACGACGTGTTCGGACAACCAGTAAACACGAAAGAGGTCCCGGATTACTTAGAAATAGTCACTCACCCTATGGATCTTTCTACTATGCAAGTAAGCAAGTTTATTCCAAATTTTTGAAACTAAAAACGGATTTTAGTTTTTGTCTTTTGCCTGCAACTCTTTATTGTTAATACATTAGGCGAAAATGGATAGACAAGAGTACGACACTATCGGAGCTTTCGAGGCAGACTTCAACCTGATGGTCAATAACTGTCTAGCTTATAATCGCAAGGACACTATGTTCTATCGTGCGGGAATAAAAATGAAGGAACAAGGTGGTGCTCTTATAGAGCAAGCTCGCAAGGACTATCCAGAACTGGATCCTGTTGGCGAGAACGAACAGACATCGACTAAGTCCAGAAAAAGGGATCGTACTAATAGAAATCGCGGAGAAACCGAATCGCAGGCTGGAGAAAAAGAAATAGGTGCTGGCGGTGTAAATAGAAGAACAGCGGTTCTGTTCACACGTAAGGCAAGAGCAAGAGCTAGCAGAAGCAGTCAGATGTTCGTCTTAGAGGATGATAAGAAGAAACAGAGTGACAGTTTCAAAGTATACAGGTGCATACTGTTTCCCCTTGTTCTTTTGGAAGAAGAAATTATTTCACCATTTTTGGGAAAGATTTTAAATAAAACAAAGAATGAAAAATAGCAGAATTGCTAAAATTTCTTCAAAATGAAACTAAACATCCTGTATAATGTGAAATTACTGTTTGCAGAAGTGGAACAATGGACAGCGACGTGGGAGAAGGTGAAAGTCAGTCGTCAAGTTGCAGCAGCTGCTCAACGAGCAGATCCACTACTCCCGATTTAGAAGAGGAAAAACAGAGGCAGCAAGAAGCTGCGGACGAGGCGAAAAAAGAGCTAGAAAGCAAGCAGGGAGTGGCCAGCAACGGTCTGGAGGCTCTTCAACTTGTATGGGCCAAGTGTCGCGGATATCCCTGGTATCCGGCTCTCATAATAGACCCTAATACACCAAGGGGCACCGTGCATAAAGGTGTACCAATACCAGCCCCGCCAGATGATGTATTAGCACTCGCTGTCAATTATAAAGAACCAGTATTTCTCGTTCTCTTCTTTGACACCAAAAGAACGTGGTAATTTTGTAGTCCTTCACAGTACAATTACAATTTTTCCCCCTCCGTACAATAACAAAACGATTTGATTATTCTATATATAAAATTGTATACAATTGTTGCAGGCAATGGTTGCCAGGCGAAAAGTTGGAGAAGTTGGGAGTATCCCAAGAGTTGGACGAAGCGAAACTGATCGAGTCTCGAAAGCCCGCGGACAGAAAGGCCGTGAAGAAAGCATACCAGGAGGCGCTTCATTACCGTAAACAAACACACAACACAACGCTGAATGCCGGCTCTGCGAGCTAAAATCATGAACTCTGATAAGTTATTATCTTGTAATTATATGCGGTAGTTCTCTTTTAAAGTCTTTGTAAGTATGTAAAAAGAGTTTTAACGTACAGATATATGTAACTTATAGACTTACGTTTAAGTCGCACTTTTTCTAGACTTCTATTTATATTTTTAAATAATGACTGAGACGAAATAAAACAAATACTTATTTGTATAAAATATTTCGTCTTACTGAAACGGAGAAACATATTGAAATATGTATATATATTTTTTTATGCATATTTTCGATTTATACATATTCAGCAAAAAGAAGTTTTAAAAGGAAGTATGTGCCTTTTTTTATTGACTCGCGCGTGGCTTACTGGTTCGATTTCTCGGGATTGTGTTGAGGTTTCAAGTTTTTCTCCACGTATTCGTTCAATTCTTTGGCATACAGGTCCAATCTTTGTGTCATCTGAAATTTAAATTACGCAAAAGGAGAGCAGTGCGCGCATACGTTTATGATTTGCAAAAGTAAATGTTCTAAATTATGGATATCCACGGTTTCGCCTTACTCTCAGACACCAGAAGTCTTTCATTTGACGACACAAATTCAGATCCATCTCGCAGACCAGAAGACCGTCCTTACAGCGACTCAAGCCTGGAGTTCTGGTTCCATCGGGGGCAGTGATGTAGCTCGACCCGTAAAAATGACCGAAATTATGATGCGCAGGAGCTCCATCGCCCGATGTGAACTCGTTGGGGAATATCTCAGTTCCAACGCGATTGATAGCACAGGTGTAGTAGCTGTTGGCTATGGCTGCATTTCTTGCTTCGATGGACCATAATGGTTCGGATGTATGACTGGTAGTCGCTGATGGGTTGAACACGATCTAAACGCAGACAATTAATTCTTGCTTCGGTTTTTTCTTTTTCTTTTTTTTTTTTTTGCATAAAAAAGAACCATTTACCTCAGCGCCGTTTAGACCAAACATCATCCAGTTTTGGGGATGATGTCTTCCATAACAAACGTTAATGGCTATACGTCCAAAAGCTGTGTCAAAAACAGGATGTCCTGTGTTTCCTTCCATATAGTAAGTGGATTCATTGAAATCTCCCACACGAGGAATGTGGTTTTTCCTGTGCTTTCCAATGATCTTGCCATCATTGCCGATCACGACAGAAGTATTCCACAGAGTCTCACCGTTAGCAGTGTCTCTCTCAAGTATTGGGCAGATAATGACCATCCCGTGTCGTTGCGCAAGCTCGCACATGAGCGTTATAGTTGGACCATTCTCAGCATCCTCGGCCAGTTCACACCACGGATATTTCTCTCGAGTACAGAATGCGAATGGCATAGCTACGACATAATTGGACAGTTTTACTTAAAGTAACAGCTGTTACAAATCAAGAACATTTATAATTATGTACAAGTAGACCTTACTAGATGAACACTTTTAGATTTTAAAAACTAGGCGTTCTAGAAAAAGTATGAAAGTTACCGAGAAACACTACTTTTCTGTTTTTATCTAATCTCTTCGCACTAATTTAAGAACAGTATTATATAATTCTGTTTGCAGTCACGAAAGTGTATGTGATCTGAAAGTCTCTGTAACATTATCATGAAATAAGCAAATATTTATACAGTTCACGATAACGCGAGAATGACAAAATTATTTTCAAATTTTAAAACAAATAAAAGATTTTGTAATTTACAGAAATCTGTAGACGGTGATTATTTTTTAATCACCCTGCGTATTCCGACACGTACCCCAAGCTTCCTGCAGGCCAAGTATGTTTGTACCGCAAGCAGCGGCGTATTCAACATATTTTTGCATTTTCAGATGCAAAGCGTTCCTCTGTTTCTGCAATGGCTCCGTGGTTGGTAACACTATGGAATTTTGAATTATACCAACGCGAACAAGGCGCGGCGGACGCAGTTGTTCCATCACGCCTCCGCCCATGATGTATCCTTGGACATCGAGGTCTTGGCTTCCATTCCATTGAGGAAGATTCAGAGACCTTTAATTAAAATATGATTTATGATTAACAGAATGAAACTGCAATAGAGAGATATAAGAAAAATACAACGCAGAAATATTGGCTTTACTTTCGCAATGAATTGTTTGCACACTCGATACATGACAGAAATGATACGCGAGGCGAAGTTTTTTCAACTCGGTGTGAACGCCTCTTCTGTAACGCGAAGCTTATTTATAGAGCGATCTGCTACAAAATTAGCGGTTGGTTGGAGCCAATAATTCTCCAATACACGCACGAAACATTTGCACGCGTTTACATTTTTGTAATAATGCACGTTCGAAGTTTAAAAGTATTTCGCGCCAAATTACTGCTACGATATGAGTGCAACCTGCCGGTGCATTCGTATCGTAGAAGTATTCCACAGTGACGTAGCAAAAGCGTGGAGAATCGAACATTGTTTTTACGTGTTAATATACTTATTAGAAAATTCTAATACAATTAACGCTTAAACAATAAATGAAATAAAGGTCTCGATAACTCTTACTGTAATTCACGGCCATATAAGAGGCGCTTAACCTCGGAGAGCTCCTTCTCGGGGAGGTTTTTCTCCAGAATATCTTCGAGAGTTTGATCGAACATCGTGCTCATTTTCTGAGTTTCTATACTGTACGCGTTCTGCTCACGGCCACGTTCTTTCGCAGACTCGTTGTGATTGCGAACGGACGGGGATTTTACGTGATATATATTGACGACACGCGTAAACATGTATCGTAGCAGTCCTCATTAAGCTTTATCAGCGAACGCTTTCCATCAATTAATCATTATTCGAGCAGCTGTCATGAATTCTGCAGAAACACGCTTATCATACCTGCCTGCGGGAAAGAGACAGAAATAAAAACTTTTTTAACAATAATCAACGGTTACTTAATAACTTTCGCATAACAGATATAAATATTATTTTCGACCGTTTGATGTACAATTGAAAATTATAGTTACATTTACGTTAAACAAAATGGAGGTTATTAATACCTTCTGTTCAAATACTTATACAGAAACTTAATTTCCTAGTTAATTTGTCAAAAATTTGGCTCCTTTTGAAATTGCGCCACTGCACGATCGAATATTGTACTGCATCGTTTATGGATATAAAGTTCTTGAATAAAAGGCCCTTAAACATTACGTTGTACTTTTAATATTTAAGTTCTAGAATCAACATTGAGGTTATGAAGGTATACGTTTTTAAAAGAATTAGTTTTTAACGATGAAAAAGAATATTTTTAAGGAAAAAATTGTTGCATTACCACCACGGTATTCGTTTTGTGGCTTCATTTTCAACCAGAGTCTCGTATCTGCAAAATATGAAGACGAAAACATTTAGATGACCCGTAAAAATCTTCCATTAAAGTTAACGATGGTCGATGCTATTTTGAACAATCTTTCACGTAAATGTTAATACTGCTAAAAATATTTACGCGAGAAACAATTTTTATTAATTGGGTGTAAACAGGTTATCTAAACGAATATTCGATTACTCGCGATCGACAGAATATTATCTGCGAACTATGGTTAAACAAGAACTTTGCACACCTCGCATCAAAATACTATTATCAAAAAAACAGTGCACCGCTTACTCGAGACGAATAGTCGATATCATTTGTTATAACTTTTATCATTCCAATTATTACAGGTTATTGAAAGATATTTTAGAAATTTAAATTGATTGCAATTTAATAAATTTTCACGCATTAAGATTCGAGTGCCAATTTAGACTGCCAATCTTTTTCATATTTATTATAATTATCAGTGAATGCACAATTACGTTTAGTAAAAATACGATAAAAGGAAAAGATAGGAACGTAAAGTTAATGCAATTGCGCGTGAAAGTAGTATCCTGTTTCAAATTCGAATGCGATTATCGATATCGTTTCAGTTCGTTCAAATCGACGATAACGTTTTCGATAACAATTTTCAATATTTAGCTATCGAGAACAATATCGATTATAAGTTATACTGTTAGTATACAATATATGTAAACAAGTATACGGAAAGCTAAAAAATTAAAAAAATACAAATTCTTATTAGACAAAAAAATAATATGCTAATTTGTTCGGAACAATGATTTGTCGTTCAACGTGAAAAAAGATACGTAATTTATAGAAATGAATCTTTAACACATACGTGGATGTTTATCTTCTGATTTTAGGTTAAGTTAACCTATAAACTTATTATCTTCGATAACAGTGAGAAAGAAGAATAACAGTAAAAAGTTATAAATTAATCGCGAGGAAAGTGTGATTTACGTATTTGCAAAAATGGCATTGAATAGAGAACGGCGTGCCAATGCGGGAAATAAGATGGCAAAATTGTTGAACGAGGAAGAGGAGGATGATTTTTACAAAACTACATATGGAGGTTTTGAAGAAGTAGAGCAGGACCATGATTACATGTTGATATTGATTTTTTGATTCTAGAAACCATTCTTTTTCAATAAAATATGATCACAAATAATGATATTTCCTTAACTCAGGGAGGAAGACGAGGCGGAAGACGAAGTAGATTCAGACTTTAGCATAGATGAAAATGACGAACCTATCTCTGATACCGAACAAGAGGGTCCCAAGAAAAAACGTAGACTAGTAACGAAAGCTTACAAAGAACCAAAAGTTCAGTCTCAAAAAGAGCCACAAAAAGAGAAAAAAGTAAGGCAACCAAGGCAAAGGATCTTCATTGAAAGTACAGGTCAATATCTTCGATTCTAGAATGGTTGGATTCAATTGCATCAATATCAAACATTGCAATAACTTTAAAATTATTTTCCAATTCAATGTACAGATTCTTATAGCTGTAGCTTAGAGATACCCTTCGTACCAATAAAAAAAGCTGTACGTTAGCTGTAGAATTACTATAGGATTAAAATGTTGTAATCTATGAATCGAAATAAAACTAATTTTATATAGAAAGGAAATCTATTCGTCGTTCTACCGCCGCAAAGTCGGCCGCAACACAAAAAAGACTAAGCGAGAGAAACGAGCACCAAAAAAGGAAAACAAGAGTTATAAGGCATGACATGTGGAAACCCACTCAGGAGGAATTATTAGAGGAAGCACTACAAACCGAACAGATTAACATGAAATCATTGGGTACATCTATCGATTTCCATTGAAAGACAACATTGAGAATTCTAGGTTCTGAATTTCTAATCTTTATTTTTGTTACTTGTAGAAAAATATCAGAAACTAGAGAATGAAAAGAAGAATACGAGGACAGTAAGGAAAGCACAAACTGGACCTATGATTAGGTATCAATCGTTAGCGATGCCTGTTATGATACTTTCCGAAGTGAACCATGATAAAGACGATGATAAAATTAACATCGACGGAGATGATGAGAAAAGTGGAAATTCAGAGAACAAAAGTCCCGATGAGACAACAGACGAAAGGTAATGTATAAATATATAATCTGGTATAATAAAGAATGCTGCAGTTAAAAAAGCTCTCTTCGTTTCAGTAATATGACGATAAAGTCGGAGAACGGCACGAAGGAAATTAACAAAAAAGAATCTTCTAACAGTTCCAGTAAAAACAAATATTATTACGAACAGACGAAAGGATATTATGAAAGAACGTTCATTACTTTTGAGAATGAACAGTTATTTTCAGAAGCTTTCAAGAAACCTTCGACACAGAGGCAGCCGATGAAACCTTTATGTGCAATTACGAGGTAGAGTACCAAGAATAGATATTATAGTTTTCATATTGCCGTATCGTATGAAGAAATTGTTAAACTTAAGCATATAAAATAATTCAGGCTTCCAGCAAAATATCTGGACCCTATGACTCAACTACCGTACAAAAATGTGCAAACGTTTCGACTTTTACGCGAAGCGTATTATCAACAATTGGAAGCGCGAACAGACATTAATGATACGTCACAAAGTCCAGAGTTATTACGATGGTTGGAATGGAGACAAAAGAATCAGGGTGGTCTGGCTCAGAGGAACACAGTACGTCTTGAACCAGCCTCCGCCATGCCTACATAATCTTTTCTCGCAATAACTTTCTCGTTGCGATTCGTTAATTTAACAATCTTACTGTTCTCAAATTAAAGACTTTAATCTAAAGTCCTTTAATTCGAACAAATAAAATCGATAATTGGAAACAAGATTACAACAAAATATGTGTACATGTTTTAAAGGACGACGAAGTTGTAAATAAGTGTACAATTTATTAGTACGCGGTGTGTCGAATTATTGCATGTGTTTTGGATGTACACCATGCGAGATTTTTTGTATAGCCCTCTAATTATAGCAAAGTTACAGTACAATATACGGATTTATACAAAACTACAATGATTCGATATTGGTAGTCGGATATTCTCGCCAAATGAAACAAAGAATCGTACAATAGAAATGTACATGTGTGTTCAAAGCAAAAGTGATTTTATTAATAAAATTATAAAGTACAAAGCATTGATTAATAAAGTGTCGCAGATTTGGCGACTCCATATTTCATACATGTATGTATATATATTATTGAGTCAACGGAGAATAAACTGATCTCGATAACTTCTAAAATTTTTCTCAGTTACAAATCCAGTTTTCACAGAAGGAAATTAAAAGAAGTTCCTTCGAGGATCGCGTTTAGCAACCTAAGGATATAAGATAGAAACTGAGAATGCATGTACAACCGGATGGGAAATCACGGTCGCTCTTTTACGATCTTGTTTATTTTATCGCACGCACTGCCCTAACATGAAATTATAATGTCTTCGACTACCATTCGCCTTGAAATTCATATCCCGAAAGCTGATCGTTCAAACAGGAGAACATACCGAAAATGGAGTTCCACTTCTTGGATTAATCGCGTATATGTAATCTTCCGAACTTTCTGAATTTACTCTTGTCTTTCCATCATTATATACTATTTTGAAAAATAAATTTGCCTTGTAAAAAAAGCAAGTATCTTAAATGAAATTCACGTCGTTTCCAGAACACTATGGCTAGCTGCGCTTAAATTTATAGTCACACAACGGAATCGGAAATTCTCTATTCCCATTGCAATTTATACAAGAGGCAAGATATACACGAACTAAATTGCGATAAAAAATACTATTTATGTTAACAATGATGAGTAGTGCTCTCGGAAAAGCATCAGTTCCTAAGACTTTCTAGTTATTAATGATAATTAAATAACATTTTTCTTTCAAATTAAAGGAAAAATGTTATCGGTATGTTTCCCCATATAGTGGTTCTAAAAATCAGTTTTTCTATTTTTCGATACGATTGACTCGACGATTTCTATTGCACGAACCACCAGAGCCCTCGCATAACACAACGAGGTGTAGATATCTCAATATTTTAACGTTTTACTCACTCTCAATTTATTCATCAAGATACAACGAGGACTTGTAACGATAACAGATTACATTGCGGCTACACACATCGAAGCAATACTTATTACACGCCTAAAAAGTACGATATAATCTCGCAAATAGTGTACTTTCGATTATTATTAGTATTATTATCACTTGTATTCGGCCCAAAATTTGAATACACGTTTCCTGTGTTTCTTTCAATCTTTCTTGGAATTTTTATTTCATTCAATTCACTTTCTCTTAATTTCTGTTGAGATTTTTCCATTCAGGAGAAAAATAAAGTACCTTCAAAAGCGTTTGTTAAAAAGTGGTTAAGCTTCTTATCGTATTTTAAGGTCAACGCTACGGTGCAAATTCGAAAGCAGAGAGTGAGCAACAATAAAAGTGTTCCAAGTCCGATTCAGCGTTTTTTAAATTTTCTTCCTCAATTGCTCTCGTAAAGCTTCTTCTATCTTGTTCTCTGTTTCTTGTTTCATTTTTGCTATGCCGTGCACCTTTATATAATCAACCATAAGACTTCACGTGTGTAGTATTTGGCTGTCTCTGAAACGTTTGGCCAAATTTTGGGAACACGCGTCACCAGTCATAAGGATGAAAAAAATGTTTTGCTCTTAAGCTCCAAAATTGGTATCCCCTTTATGTTTAATGCGTAGTTATTGCTTACATATCAAGAGGTCATGACTTTCAAGGTATTAATTGTCTTCACGATGGTATTAATGGTATCTCTATCTGAATCTCTAATTCAGAGATATTTATAAATACGCACATACTCATATTAGTGTGCCTGCGTTTTAATTTATGTAACTTTTCATATATACATAGCAGACAACTAAGTATATTTATCTGAATAATTTATAGAACAAAAATATTTCACAAATTTCCAAGCTTCAGGTAACGATAATAAATTTCAACATTATTTCTGTTAACAAAATTGGAGAAAATTAGTAATTTCCCACTAATAATGTATAAAAAGAAATTATGTACAAATTAGTAATTTCTTACGATATTGTTAGAAGAAATTATGAGAAAATTTGTCATTATTACCTGAAGTATGAACATCTTTAAGACCATACTTCTGTTCTATGTATTGTTCAGGTAAATATACTTAGATACATTGGAAACTGGTATATAGAAAATGACACAAATTAATATACAGATACGTTAATATACTATTGGATGGCATGCGTACGGATTGAAGTGCGGATACCTTTAATACACATGAAATGGAGACCTCTATTATAACACTCATCCACTCAATTTTCGCCATTCCAGGCCGAAGAAGTCTTTGGGTACATTTCTGAATGATCAATAACTCGTACAACTTCTGTATTTGAATAGACTTATTTGTGAGAAAATAATGCAACTAAACATTCACTTGAACTTTGTAGGATGTGCCAGAAATCCTTTTACAGAGGCCATTTCGTGCATGTCCTTTTTTCACCCCTGCGAGCCGCGTAGCATGCTCCTCCAAGATTCGACGAAGCATTTCAGACACACTTTGGTGTGTCACGCTTATAAATCGTTCGTTTCTACGTGTCAAGTAGAACAACACATGTATTACAAAGAAGTAATACAACACTGACTTATCATAACGTATCAGAGATAAAGATAGTGAGGAGAGACAGAGAGATTAGAGAGGAAGAGGGGTGGGAAGGGTAGGGAAGGAAGGAGAGTTAGACGGGATGAATTTCGGGGACAGAATTAGTGCGTACGCGTTTCTTTGTCCTTGGTAAATATTTCTGATGATGTATTTTTTAGGATGAACGCGCTCATGGTTTGTTGTTTCTTTCTTTTTTATACGTGTCGCTAGATTATTTGCCCCGATCTTCATCGTTCATTTCTAGCGGCGAGATTACAGTAAATCCCTTTTACTTTCCCAAATAATCCGAAGGAACTTGAGGAGAGTCTAGAGCATACATAAACTTTCTCTTTGCGTTTTCAGTGAGGGCATGATCAATATAAAAAGATCTGTCCTTCTTGTGATCAAAAAGACAGAGTCAGTGGTAGTGGTGGTTGTAGTAGTAGTAGAAGTAGTAGTAATAATAATAATATTTTCGTTTCCGGTCGAAGCCAAGCAACCGTCGAGAACAAAAATGTAAAAAAGAAAAGAATACTCTTTTTAAGTACTACTATTATCATCCGTATTCGAGAAGCGTCAGAATCAGGGAACCGCAGTCTACTCTGTATCCCGAACACGCCGGATTATTTGGGAAATCATTAGTCCTGTTATACTTATATTCGTAAATAGTCTTGACTCTTGTACTGTATGCACCTGTTACGTTTACCGTCGACCACTTTTCTTTTTGCCTCTGCCTCTTTGTATGTCCTTCTGCAAAATACAAACGTAACGCAATCCCGGTTATTAATGGCAAATCACATATCATTTTGGGCTGGGGTATTGTGTTCTTACATCATACAAAATATTAGGAATCACTAATTATGTTAAAGAAATCTAATCTTTCTTTACGGAAAGATTTTAAAACGTTACAATATTGGTTGTGTGACTCCTTTATACTTTTGTTATAAGCTTTTAATAAAACTTCAAACAATCTACATTTACATAACTTTGCTCCTACTTATACGCATAGCATATATGCTGGCAAAGTTTCGCCGCAATGATTGAAACGTTCTGTATAAACACAATTAAATTGTACATGGTATAATGTATATAAGTAACTTTTGAAGCAAAGATAAAAATCTACGCACACGTCTTTCTCTATCACACAGTGAAAAGAAGCGAAAATTCTGAGGAATGTCTCAACGAAAAAGGAACTACATAATCGATCTTAAAGAAGTGTAAGTAATGCAATTCTATACTAAAGACAAATATTCGTAAAAGAAAAATGTTCATTTGTAAAAATTCGAAAATGCGTCTCGATAATCAAAAGAAATATTTATTCAGCCGAAAATTACACGCTACTGCTAATCTAAAAGAAATGCGTTATAAAAGCATTCATTATACGTAAAAAACGAAATATTACGTGTACTTTTTTTCTAGATATAAGTTTTCATACGCACAAGTAAAAGTAATCTGCGTTCTGGACTGCTGTAATATTAAAGTTATATCAGTTCATGTATATATATATAGATGTATCTCCTACGAATTAATATCTTTCCAGATCACGCGTTATATACGTATACGTTTAGAATATGCGCTATACATGTATGAAGCATTTAAAAAGTAATACTGACGAAAAAAGTGAACAGCTTTTGTGCCATAATAAATTAGATCAAATTATAAAATAAAGTTTTAAAACTTATATAATTAAATGACTTATTAATATTATTTTTGTTTGATTCATTAAAAGAATAAATTATTAAACAACGAGAATCATCTTTTGTTCACTGCTTTACCATAATTAAAGTAACAAAAAACCTATTGTCGGTTGTTAAAACCTAGGTAATAGTCAGTCTATATTCTATATATACCAATTTCAATATTTTATGACAAAACAAAATTAAAAGCGTTACTTTTACTCAGTGAGTAATAATTATTAAAGCTTTCACCAATATCGAGATGCGTAACAATATGACGATAAAACGAAGACAGTTAGTAACAATCATTATATATGGAAGAAAAAATACATAATAAAAGTGTCTTTAGTAATGTTTAATTTTGATGTATGTTAAAATTAACTCAATTTACAAATCAACTTAATATTTATAATTAACTAACCATAGTTTTCTTATATTAAAACTATGCTATCGTACAAAGAATTATATCCCAGAAACTTTCGTAATTTTGTTGTTTTTCCTTTTTACTGGACCATAGACTAAAATTTTTTTTTCTCTGTCTCCCTCCTTTCACCCCTCTTTCTCTTTCTCTCGCTCTCACCCTCTCCCCCCTCTCTCGCTCTCTTAGAAAGTCGGTATTACACGAGTACGAAAGTCGGTACTCTCGATTGATATTGATACTGTATTTTGTGTGTACACACATTTTAAGCAGCAAGATGAGTCACTGGCAGCACTGCTTACGCATCCCCTCCGAATTCATTGTTGGCTTCACGTCGATGGGTTCGACGTTCTGTGGCCGGATTGTATCACCTTCAGGTGGATCACGTATCTGTTTCTGAGATACGATTCTGTAGATTTCTGTAATCGTCAGACAATGTATTATTACCTATTCCTTAAAACAAAATGCACAAATCAAACACAATACAACATTATATATTTTGCTACTTGATCAGTACCAATTATTTATGTGTTTATTACTTATAAACAAACAATGTAATGCCTATAATTATATTGTTATAATATGTTAGCGTTATGCAAGGATCTGAAATCATATACACTGGACGCTTGAGTTGCATCTGGTTAGTAATTGTGTCACATCGAATTTAGGCGGGAAACGGTCAGTTTGTTTCGAATCGACTCTGATTATCATTACTAGATATTGTTAAAAATTTCTTCTCTCTTTCTTCCCTATATTATCTATTAAAGTCATTTGATATTTCTTCAGTAAGTATTTCTCTCCTTTTTTACCTGTTAATATATTTTGAAATGCTGTCTCAACGTTTGTAGAATCTAAAGCAGAAGTCTCAATAAAAGAGAGGCCGTTTTTCTCCGCGAACGCTTTCGCCTCATCGGTTGGAACCGCGCGTAGATGCCTCAAATCCGATTTGTTTCCCACTAACATAATAACAATGTTTTGATCAGCATGGTCCCGTAATTCTCGCAACCATCTCTCCACATTCTCGTACGTTAGATGCTTTGCAATATCGTACACCAACAGAGCTCCAACTGCTCCGCGATAATACCTATGAAATTTGAATTTAAAAAATTACCTAAGTGCAAAGTATTTATACATAATCTTATTAATTTTTAAATATTTGCCTTGAAACATGAAGGTTCTTAAACAAATAAAAAAAACCATTAAGCCAAAAATGGCCACAATACTGTAACAAAATTAAAAGTATTGGAAATGTAAGGAATATTGATATTCCAGAGTTAATGTTTATGGAACAATTAATAAATTCATATATACAGATTTCACAATGTTTAATCTTCTAAACAAGTGCGCTCACATGTTCTATTAGTGGATTAACTTTTAACTTACGCAGATGTAATGGCGCGATAACGCTCTTGTCCTGCTGTGTCCCAAATCTGAGCTTTGATAGTTTTTCCATCTACTTGTATACTACGCGTAGCAAATTCAACTCCTATAGTCGATTTTGATTCTAAATTGAATTCGTTTCTTGTAAATCTCGACAGCAAATTACTTTTCCCTACTCCAGAGTCACCGATAAGAACGACTGAAACAACAGAAATACTTTAGTCAAACAAAAAAGAAATCACTTAACTTATAAGTAAAGGAAGATAAACAGTCTAATGAAAATGATATTAGAAATTGTTCAAGTAAAAGAAATTCAATCTTCATTCATTCATTTCGATCGCATGTATCATCTGAGTTTAGTCATCGAAACAGTAATGATGAAAAAATTACTTTGTTTTTGAAGAGTGAAAAAATGACAAAGAACGTTTCGAGTAATGCACGAACACGAATTTGAACAAAGTACGTGGAAACATTCCCTGATAACTAGCCATGAAGCACAAGTAAGTTTAGATAGTTGACTCATACGATTGACCGTAACTCTGATTATTTCAAACACGCCATCCGGATTGACAACACACTGATACAAAAAACGATTCGTCCGTTTTCACATGCGAAAGACCATCTCTGATGTCATCGTTTAAGACCGTGTCTTGCGGCTGCCTGCCTCTGTCAATCGTTTTATTATTTACAATTAAGCATTAACGTTAATACAGACCCCGTTATGTTATTGAACGATGACAACTGTTAATTTTGAACCGATGACACATACGCGTGCACGTAGAAAATCGTACGTGTACACTATGTGATATAACGAACAACAGGACACGTATACCCATACACACAAACACACTACAGGCGTATATACGGAAATATGCAAATGTCGTATATACGTGTACGTGTGTACGGCTGTGTGCATGCATGTATGAGTAAAACAATTTTCAAGTTTCGCGAACGAACAACGCAGCAGTATCGGGGAATCGAGCTGAAATTTACCTTTAAATAAATAATCGTATTCGTCATCCCGAGTGCCCATCTCGTCTGGAGCAACAAACCCTTTTGGTAGATTGACGGACGGTACCTAGATATCGGGATATACTACTACGACTTGTAGTTATTTACAAAAAGAGATCGGTAGGAGCCCAAGAACGGACCCCGTGCACTGTTGCTCTACTCGCGACAAACGTTCAACACCGCCGTGAATATACACGGTGAAAATACGAAACGAAACAAGCAAGACCACACGATGATATAATTATTTTCGTTCTTTCAATTTAACTGTACAATATGGCCTCCTTTCTACGCCCCTCCAAACTGAGAAATTACACATGCGCAGTTCGCCTACGCGGCGTGCGCATGCGCGGGTTGATCATAAAATAAATTCATCATAGATATAAATCACAATACAAAGTAGCGCTTCGAAATTTTGCCGGTAAAAATGATCTTGACTGTTATTAAAATTATTCAATTTAAAATTAACGTACGCACGTAACATTGTAACATTTTTACAAGAACAAAAGAAATGGCAATTTTTTAAATCCGAACAAATGATTTCTAAATTTCCATTCCTCGTTCAAAATCAAATTGATATTTTACACGTTAATTTATTTATTTAGATCGAAATAATTTTAAAATATAATTCGCAATACTTTAAAAATAAATTTGCATACTATTTTTTTAATTTCATTGCATTGCACATTCCAATCATAGAGCTGTCCAATGAATGGTTGAATGTGTATGTAGTGTGATGTTATTTTGCGATTAATTTGCAGGCCGGTTTTCAAGTGTGTGACACAGAACACATGCACGGTTCCTGTATATTTATATTTTTTTCTATACGCAGTCATAATTTTTTCATAGACTCGAATGCTGTGTGAGCCTGGACCACGTGCTAGGCAACAGCAAAACGTAAGTCACCAAAGGATAGGTATTAATTTTGATTAACCCGCAATAGATTACCGTTGCCATTAAATTTGAATATCCAAATCTTCTAGAAAATCGTACAAATCAATGTTTTTATTTGTTTCTAGACCGTTCGCATTCTGATTAAGTCCATCTCTAACTCGACTATTGAAGAATTGATAAATTGATTGGAATTCGACCATGTTAGTAAACGCATGTATTACTTTCTCATTAATCATAGAATGATCACGCACTTGTTCATAAGAAAATACATTGTTACGTGGGAAGGAATGTTCTTCGATGTTATGTCAACGTAGTGCAGAACAATAATTGGAAATGAATAAATTAAGCAGCATACCGCCTAACTTGGATCTGGATGATCCAAGGTTTAGGATCAAACCTTATCAACAGATTATCGCTTCTTGCACCGGTGCTTTTATCACATCAATTTTTGGTAAGGATATCATTATTCTACTTGATCAATTATTAGGAAGAAATTACACATCTTCCTTTTGTAGTTACTCCTTTGGATGTGGTAAAAATCAGACTTCAAGCGCAGCAAAAAGCAATGCTTTCTAACAAATGTTTTCTCTATTGTAATGGTTTAATGGATCATTTGTGTCCATGTCCGAATGGTAGATTATGGGCTAAAGGGGGAGGAAAATTTACTGGCACAGTGGTATTATACTTGGCTTGTATTAAAATTAAATGCATTATTTCTTGATTTATATAGACTAACTTGTAGTATACGATTTTTTTTATGTAATTAGAGAACCATGTATTTGACAAGTATAGAAACTAGTATAGTTCATTCGTTATTTTGTAATTCAAGAAATGATTACGTAATAAAGTCTAACAATCGAACATATAGAATAATTCGTTCACAGGATGCGTTCATGAAAATTGGTAAAAATGAAGGTATTCTTTCATTATGGAGTGGTTTAAGTCCAACACTTGTTCTAGCAGTACCTGCAACTATAGCATATTTTGTTTCGTATGAACAGTTAAAATTATATTTTAAGGTAAGTAAAACTTTCTTTAACATTATCTTTCTACATTTTCTGATGTTATATTCACATGTTTATAGGATAAATATAATCAAAAAAACAGGAAAGTTAGAGAAATTGCCATGGAGCAGCCATTCTGGATTCCTATGATAGCTGGTGCTATAGCACGCATTTGGGCAGCAACCTTAGTGAGCCCACTAGAATTAATTAGAACAAAAATGCAATCGCAAAGACTAAGTTATGCAGGTAATTTCGCGTTTGTACATATGTTACTTTTGTATCCGAGTTCATTTGTAACATATAATTTGTACTTCTCTGTTTTTTTTTAGAAATTGTGCAAGCATTAAAAACTGTTGTAAAATACAGTGGTATCTCTGGTTTATGGATGGGTTTGGGTAGTACACTTCTACGCGATGTACCGTTTAGCGCAATTTACTGGTTAAATTACGAAACAATAAAGCGAAGGTTTCACGAAACACAGCATACCTTTACTTTTAATTTCATAGCGGGTGCTGTAGCGGGATCTGTGAGTTTTTCTTCTTTTTTAATTTAATAAAAAATAAGATATACAAATATTGTAGACATTTTAATTTACAGATAGCTGCATTTTTAACAATCCCATTTGATGTAGTGAAGACTCATAAACAGATAGAAATGGGTGAGAAAGAAATTTATTCAGGTATCATATGAACTTCTTTTTTGTATCGACCGTTTTTATAGAATACTGATATCTTGTTGGAAATATGAATTACAGATAAACCTAGACGTAGTAGTAAAACTTGGAACGTTATACGAAGAATTTATGTGCAAAACGGAGTGAGAGGATTATTCACGGGATTAATACCGCGTGTAATCAAAGTAGCGCCGGCTTGTGCGATCATGATCGCCACGTTTGAGCACGGGAAACGATTCTTTCAAGTGTACAACGCGAACCAACTACTGCAAAGCGAGAACGAAGTGCAACTTTTAAAACACAAACAGAGGAGCGCGAAATGATGTACACGTCGTCTTTTGCGCTGTGAAATATTATATTTAAGTGAAAAGAAGAATAAATTTTATTTAAAACTTTATATACTCTTTAAAACTTGAATCTCTCCCTTTGTATTTTTTATATAAGCATCCTTGAAAATATAATTAACGCTTATACTATTTCTTGAATAGAAGAACGTCATATATTTTGCGTTAATTAGTTTATAACGTATGTATGCTCTTTTTCGACTGTTTTCAGTCATATATATATAAGAAAGAAAATTACTCGCATTATCGATTACGGAACGCTATAGTTAACCTGGAAACCCAACTACACGATAGTTAGTTGGCGGCAGTTTTGTAGTAAAATAAAATCACCAGCATTGAACGAAAGTCAAACGAGCGTCTACGTCGATCGGTACAACGATATTTGAGATCGTTGGTTTCTGAGAAACTTCCACGACAGGAAGCAACGATAAAAGGGGAGAGAAATTTTAACGTTGGAAATTTGAAACTTAATGGGACGGTGCGTTTCGAAAAGTGCGTTCAGCAAATGTGTTCATTAGTTACTGCAGACGACAAGCCGCTCGGCTAAATTCGGTTGGTCGATAACGGTGTCGGTGAGAATCGAGGTGTTGGAAGTAGCGAATAGGTCATCGCACGGAAGTCGGTCTGTTTCGTTCGTTCAGGATAGGCTGTTGGTCGCTGCGATCTGTTCACTAGTCACTCGTCAATTCAACATTCCAAAGGCCGGGTCTTCTTGCCGCCTCTTCGACCTTATATTCTGGTAAGTGTGGCCGCCTGCTACCGAGTAATCGCGTAAATTAAAAGAAAACGTGCTGAATTTTTCGTTTATCGTCTTCGTGGTAGAATTTCTGTCTGAAATATGATCGTGAACACGATCGGTCGTCGTGTGTTCTTAGATAATCGCGAATAAGAAAAAGTTAATCGTTCGAAACGATGGCGGAACACGAGATGTAGCCATTTTGTGATCTAAGATCGGCCATTCGTTGTTCCGCGTTCTTTTCTGCAATTTTCAGCATCCTCTTCGTTCCGTGATAACAGAAATCTTAGGGTATTCGTGTCACGGTTACGAGTTAATTTTGACCCTGTACACCCCTTCGAATCTTGTTGCAACGATCCTATCGGCGAACCGTTACGTAATCGGGCGCTGCGTACACTTGATTCGTAGCTAGTGATTCGCTATCGTTCGCCGGGTTAGCACGCGTTTTTCGTTTCGGAACTCGTGGCTCATCTTCGTATTGAAAGGCATCGTTTTCGACGTTTCAGACACTCGTTCGAAGCGAACACCCAACGTCAAACGTCATCATGTACGCCTGCTCCAGATTTATCGCACCCGTTGCCAGGTCCACGGTGAGTAACGTTTTCGATCGCCGTTCGATTCTCACGTTATTATATAACCTTTCAATAATTTATCCGATTTCCAGTTGGTCTCTGGAACCAAGAACTACATCCGACCATTGAGCAGTGCCGTGATCAACCATAGCCAATCCATACAGCAGAACCAGCTTCAGAACCCAGCCAGTGTTGTGAGTAACCCCACGAATTTTTCTCATTGCATAATCTCTCCCTGTAATAGGGTTACATAAGCGTTTTTATTTTAATAATTAGAAACTTTTCAGGATCGAGAATGTAAAATTTTTAAAGAAAATCATTTATCTCTAATCATTCACAGGGATAGATGATCTTACGGTATACTCTTCCATAAGATGTAGTTTAACTCATGGATGTCGGAACCAACATGAATTTTAACAGAAGTACTATCTATCTATGATTAAAGTAGTAAAAATTGATGGTTTAAAAAGTATAAAGTATAAAATTATCATTATTCAACTTATTTTTTATGATATATCAGTTTTGCATTTCTTTAATGTCTGAAGAAAAGTAATGGACAGATTTGAAGAAAGAAGAAAGAGATTTAATAGTATTTTCTGTTAGCAGAATTAAAATTGACAGATTAAAAGTGTAAAAAAGGACAGTAGCATTTTCAAGGTTGCTTTGACAGGTCAAGTAAGGTCGAATTATATATATTCATTAAAAAGTATAAAATTCTTTCAATTCAGCACAAAGAACTCGACTGACACAATGTCAAAATGTTGGTTATATATGTAAAACCAATAGTAGAGATTATATAAGTCATGTTACTTGATAGATAGAAATAGTCAATTTTATGTAATGTAATCTTAAAATTATTAAGAAATGCAACAACTTTTATATTAGACCCAAAATTTCTTTGAATATTTTAAACATTAGGAATGATTTTTTCGATTTTATTGCTTGTTTTTACTAATTGTGCAAGTAATTTTTGTGCAGTCGTCTCCGCTGGTGCAGTCGCCGATTGTACGCAGTTTCCAAACATCCGCAGTCAGTCGTGACATTGACTCTGCTGCAAAATTCATTGGCGCTGGTGCCGCTACCGTTGGTGTTGCTGGTTCCGGTGCGTATGCATTTTTGGTCTTTCGTGACTTATAAAAATCATCATTTTTTTATACACCGTTTCCTATTTCAGTATTCCAGTTATCTCACTGAAAAACAAATATCAAATTTATATTTTAGGGATTGGTATTGGTTTGATATTTGGATCCCTGATAATTGGTTACACCCGAAACCCAGCCCTGAAACAGCAAGCATTCAGTTACGCTATCCTCGGGTTTGCGCTATCAGAAGCAATGGGTCTTTTTTGTTTGATGATAGCGTTCCTTATACTATTTGCCTTTTGATCCCATTCCTTTCGAAGAAACTCTTCCTATCATAGTAAAGTCATACGATAAATCCCAATCAAAGCATTTGTTTTCAAAGGATCTTAAGACTTGAAAAATTGCATTATGATTTCAGGTGCTGGTATTGGTTCAGTGTTCGGTTCTTTGATCATTGGTTATGCCAGGAATCCCTCTCTCAAACAGCAGTTGTTCTCGTACGCCATCCTGGGCTTTGCCCTTTCCGAGGCCATGGGTCTCTTCTGCCTTATGATGGCTTTCTTGCTCTTGTTCGCGTTCTAAGTCACCAAAATCGCATTAAAAAACATAATACTGCTAGTTTATAGTGCGTCACTGCCGAAGCAGCGTCCTCTGATTCCCCTAAGGGGAGCACCGGGTGTTGCCTTTGGTGCACGGGATGCCATGAAATCATTAGAGATGCTCGAGTATCCGGTTCAACGGGGTATGCGACGGTGCGACAATGAATAGAGACAAAAAGGAAATAAGGCGGCTGTACACGTGTGTTTGGATCATCGATCGAACCGTCCTTAACCCGTTCAGGGACTTTTCGAATTTGTAATCATTTCATGGTCTACTGTATATCATATGTAGCATAAAAACTCACATTACTACAAGATTTCAATTTAATGACAAATGAATAAAAACATTAATTACGACAGTTTATCAAAGGAAAAAAAGAATGTAACAGCCTCGCCTGCAAAAGCCATAACTATAGTTTGCGTACATAACATTATCTTGTATTGATATTATCAGACATTAAGAAGTAGCACATTTTTGTTACCCTTAAGTGGTTCATCATTGTTGTGCCACCGCGTGCGCACGTTGTTGAGGTAACTGGACGAAGAAAACTGTACAGTGATGTCGAATAAACACTTTTGTCGTGAAATTATTATAGAACCTGTGAATGATTCTTTTCGTTTATCCTCCTTCTTCGGTTATAATACGTGCCTTAGCATTCCTTCTGAAACTTGTACACGCATCGAATTATGTTTGACGATTGATACGTGTACTTAATGCACAAATAATTAAACATGTATAGAATTTGAACTATATATTTATTAAAGAAGAAATATAAGTTCAATGACAATTATTAATAATTATGTAAATGTAGGCCAAATGCACATAATCTAATATATTCTAGTTCAATATTGTAATACTTATTTGAATACAATTAAGTAATTAACTGTAATAAATTATGTGACAAATTTTTCCTAATTGGACATACATATTTGGAAATTTATTTATATTTCCATATATTTTATATGTATAATTCTTTCTCACAGTAAAATTCACATAGACACAACAATCGATAGATTTCTGAATATTTAAATCTTTGAACTAGGGATTGATGATTCAACGGAAACATCTCGAAATAAACATTACACCGTTCGATTTAAAAATTAGATTGATGTTATTAAATTTTTATACACAGTTTTTCGCGATATTGTACAGTATAGTAAAAAATTGCATTTAATTCGTAGTAGTACCGAAACCTATAGGTTCTGCTACGTTATTTTGTGGTAGCATATTCAGTTGGTTTAAGAGATTTTCTCTCTCTCGGAGGCACGCCCACGCTTTTTCTTGTTCCTTTGTTGTTAGGGGTACTTTTCGCTGTTTAGCTAACATAAGTTTTTTGTAATGTTCTATAACTTCGTTATCCACCGTACTAATTTTCCTCTTTAACGCTTGCCGCTTGCTTTCCTCTTGAGCTAAATTTAACAATTTTTTCAACTGTGTTACATTGTGATTGGAAAGTGCAGTAAGCTCTTGCTGACAACGTTTTATCTCTGTAAGAATTTCGTCGTCCTCTTGACTTTTTTTTTGCGCATCTGGTTCCAAGATTCCTTGCTCTACCAGTTCTTTATGCATCCTTAATTCTAAATTAATAGAGTTCTGAATAGTGAGATCCCTTAAAACAGGAGGATCACTATCCCTGAAGAGTTTGTTATCCGTATTATTATTCGCAACATAGACATTTTCTTCTAGCAAAGCAGAGACTAATCTTTGAGTTAAAGGTCCAGCTATACTGTGTGCCTTCTTATCATTTTTTCCTACTAATAGAGATACATCGGAACGACTTTTTTTCTTATCTCTGTTTGGATTGGCTGCATCCTCTTCTTGTAGTAGATCATTGTGTGCCCACATTAAACTGTAGTGACGACCTAACGGAGGTATCTTCTTAAAGTCGCTAATATCGCTATGCGTGGAAATTAATTCTTCTAATAACTTAATATCATCGGGCATAATGTCTGTGCAATATGGATCAACAGAAGCCCAAAATTTATTAGGTGTATCATTTTTTGGTAGGAGTAACTTGGGTGATTCAGACTTTGAACCCTCAATTTTCATAATTTCATGTACATGTGGAATGACCTGAGAGTTCGAGCTAGCTACAGCTTTCTGCCTGAACAGTTTCGCCGGCAAAGGAGATTGCATCTTGGTGTTAAGTTCTTTTGGTTTAAATTTCTCCTCTCTAACTTTTTTATCCAGAAGCGAAAGACCCTTTCCACTTTTGGATCTCTTATCTCTGCGTTCCTCTGCAGAAGACAAATTTGCTATCTCTTCTTGAAGCATACGATGTCGCACAACCACAGACGACAGAAGCATTTCTAACTCTAACTGCAATGTATCGAGGTCCTCCATCCCTACACCTTCTTCTACGCTACGTTGTAAAATACTAGTATACCTTGGAAGAAGACGGCTATTATCTGCAATTTTTAAAATAGGCAGAGACAACGTGGTCTCTGTACTCTCTGAACTTGTGTCCGAGTTAAGTGTCGAAGACTGCACTGTCTTTCCACTTTCTCGTACCTTGACAACAGCCTTCTTGGAACTTTGTTTACCTTTGCCAGACATTATTGAAAGCTTAGTGTTACACAAATTCCTTCAGAAAATGTCAGATACCGTTTTACTAAGGGACATTCATATTTAAATGGCTTGGTTGGAGTGTCCAATCATTTTTACTCTTCTTCTTGTAATCATAACCCCTTTTTCTCGAATTAATTCTCGCATTTAACGAAAAATGAACGTCTTCGTACGCAGTACGAAGAATCTGATCTAGTTTTAGTTTAAACTTTCTAATACTTTGTCGTTAAACACGTACCATTCTAAAGTGTAGCGAAATGTTAGGTTATGAATTATCCATAAGTTTAACAAACAATGAACGATCCGATCAGCTGGCAGGATAATATGCGAAATATATAATCTATGTCGCCCAACTGTAATTCATGCGGCGATAATAATCTAGCTCTCAAGAATTTAACGAAGAATATATATTTATTTGTTGCTTTATGTTTGGCAAACTGATACGAGAATGGTTAGTCGACTCGTCATAGGTTTCTCTGCCAAACAGCAGCACTATCGCAAGTGTTCCTATTTACATGTGCATTACATCTGCGCAAAGTAATATATTGTACATGTAAAACAATATTTTGTTATTTCAACGTGAAATCGTATATCTTTCCTTTCGTATAAGTTTAATTCAGATGTTAGTTGCAAGCGTAAACATCGTGAGTATTTTGATAATGCCATTCCTTCGATGCTTCTAATCCGTTCCGTTAGATGGCTCGCCATGTAAATCTTATGCAGCACACAAATATATGTCAGTACCTATGCTCATGTTTGTATGTAACAATATAACCATGAAATATATTTTTCGTTGCAACATATGCATTACACAAATTTGTCGAACAAATTCTAACCTATAATTACATATTAAGTTACGTATCACCACAATTATGATTTCTCAAAACTGTTCGTACGATAATGATCGAATATGTTAATTAAATACATTTCAATTCACTAAAATCTCTGATAAATTATTTACATGTTTTTTTACACATTTAAGATTTACATGTGTAAAATTGTCATTAGTCATTGGACAGTCCTTAGTGTTTAAAGGAATTTCTTGAAAATGGCCGAAAAAGGTGCACATTTAACTGGAACGACATTCATAAGGCCTTCTATTTTCGAGATTGTAGCACAGGAATCGTTTGCCTCTACTGTCGAACCGGCTTTTAAAAAGATTCTATCGGTAGGTTAAGTTCTTCTTGATTCAAAAATACATACATCCTGCATAAGGACGAGGACATGTTCTGATTATGAGATTACTATTTGTATGGTAGCCATTATTGCGTTTCTTGAAATCGATAAACCGGATATCTGGTTAAAATATTTAAATTTCATTGACAAAATACACATTTACAATAGTGAACTAATAAAAATTAATATTGAATGCTTCTATGTAATTTTAGTTTATCGTATCATTCAATATCGAAAGATATGGACACATTCTAAGATGGGAAGACGAAGCGTTTTTAATTTTTAATACAATTCTTCAACGGCATTATTTTAACAAATACTGTAAGTAATACGATTTGTATGAACTTTAGGTAAATTTTTGTAAACTGTACTCGTTTATAAAAATATATCAATTTTCCAGCTGCATCATTTTCCGAAGCCTTCTATGGTTTGAAACGTATAGCTGTAAGCGACTCGAAAGATGAACGTAATCTATCGAACGAACGAAAAAAGTTATCCTTGATGCTAATAGTTTTATTTCCTTATATAAAAAACAAACTATCTCGGCTAAGTCAAGAATACAAACTCGCAGAGGTCGATGGCTATACGCCAAAATCGGTAATTATCGATATATTTAAATTTAATCCATGTTTGTTCTTTAGACGATCTTAGCATTCGCTTTTCATTGCAGAAATGGCAAAAGCTGTACCGTACTTGCATTGTCAAAGGAAATGCAATCTTTTTCATGGTATATGAATTTATGGTACTGTACAATTACATACTTTACGTTTCTGGTAAATCACCATATACTTCTCCACTTTTGAGACTTTTGTCTATTTCTTTAACGTATGCAAAACCAGAACCAACAATTAGTATTTCTGATTTATTGAGGAAAATCAGAGACAATTCGTTTGGCGTTAGCGATAGTATAGACATACTTCAAAGATCGACGACTACATTCCTCGAATTTGGCGCATTTTTCCTTCAGTTTTTGTCCTGGTGGTCTGAAGAACATTATTTTACAAATTTACTATCCCTGCCTATTCCACCACCCCCAAAAGTAAGCTGCACTAATCCTATAATGTTTATAAAGCTGTCCAATTGTAATCGAAAATATGCAAAATATTCCATTTTATTTGTCATAGATTCCAGAAACAGCAAAGCGGTACAAAGGCATATGTCCGATCTGTTGTGAAGCATTCAGAGTACATACAGTACTTTCAGTGTCTGGGTACGTCTATTACAGAGAACACAGCGTTACAAAAATAACAAGTTTCCATTCATCTACAATTCATAAATATTTCATTTTACAGTTACGCATTCTGTTATCAATGTATCCTTCCCGTAATACGCAGAGACAAGAAGTGTCCGGTAACAAACTATCCTGCCAAGGAAGACGATTTGATACGATTATATTTAGACTAAAAAAATAATGTGCATATTTTATTATACATGTTGTACGTGTTAATAAAAAATTGTTATTTTTTATTTTTTCTTCGTAATTTTCAGTATCAACGCGTGAATTTTATGAAGAAAACCATGACGTAGAATAAATTACTCGAATAATTGCAATTGTGAATAACATTTACAGGTACATTCCTCTATATTACAGAAAAGAATACTGATTTTAGTCCAAGGATTTTTCAATTAATATCCAATACACTCGCGTATATAATGAATCACAGACAACGGTGCCGGAAGTTCCAGTTATCGGTCTCAATTGAACATTCGAACCAGACTTTTGGCAAAGTATCTTATACAACGTAATATATATTTCAATACTGAATATTCGACACTATACAAAATCTAGCAGTAAGAATGATTCGTAAAATAAAAGTGCGTTATCTAAGAATTAATAACTTGTATTTATTCTTCCTGTACTTTCATATTATTAAGTAATCAGTGTTCGAGTAATTATATAAACTGGTTAATAATGCATAAGGCATGCTTCGATGATCATATGTCGTATATGGATATCAATTCGAATATCTTCCAAATAAAGGCTCTTCGAAAGTAGAAATTTTGTCGATATATACTTTCACTCTTAATGATTATATATCCACTGAAAATTATGGCACGTTTTACGGAGAAATTTACTATCTACCATAAAAAAAAAGAAAAGACTTTAGAAATTTGGAGAATCCTTTCATTTTTTAAAAATATCTGCACCTATATGATATAACAAAATAAAGTTGTTACATTTTAGAACACTTGGAATGTTCTATTTAATTGACTAAAATACTTGAACACTGACCCTTCTACTACGTTAATAGGAACATTTTTTCCAAAGGCCACGATTAATGCACAAAAATTTTAATGCTCTAATCTAATCAAACTAACTATATAATATTTATGTTGTCACGTTTCATGGCATAAAAGTCGATATATAACAATAATCTGTGTTTTACACTTATATATAGATTATCTAAAAAAAAAAAAAATAAAAAGAATGTTGCTACATATACTCATACATTGGTCAAAATTCTTTTATATACAACTGCATTTTTCAAGAACAATCCTTCAAATTGTTACAACTGGAAAAAAGCTTCTATTCTTTTCATGTAAAAACTATGAGAAATCATCACATTTCAAACTACAAAATTTTCATAGTCTAATACTACATTAAAATTCTTCATTTATTTTTTAAATTCAAACTACTCGTTATTAAGTAGATTATCAGAAACACTTATGGAGTTAACGTTTAGTAACGATCGAGCATGAAAGTATGTTTCAAAATTCAAGCATGAATATATATAATCTTTTGCAATAAAATATCAATTGTCTTTTGTGCTTTTACCAATTGAGAGTCTGGTCGTCAGCCAGTTCACTTTCTCAAATTGTTTGACTAGACTGCAGCTTTAATATGATTTCTTTTCTTTTGATAAGTTCCTTTCCTAATCATGCGATGTAAAAGATGCACGATAAGATTTTTCATAGGCACATTCGATCGCTTCGCGTCTAAGAATACCAACATATGTGACAGCAACAATATCTAAGCATGCAATATAATATTACTAGTTCCCTATAATTGAAACAGTATATTAATTTGTCAAAGCATTAAAAAAATTTGTTTAGTATTATCGGTATAGATTATAGTTTAAAAGAGACACAATTATGACTTTCAGAAATGCTTATTTCTACTCAATCATTAATATCTACTGATTTTACTAGTATTTTTGATTTCTGTGCATGTACTTCGCGTAAAATATCGTCAAAACGATCACCTTGCTATAAAATGTAATATAAAATTAGCAGAACAAAATAGGTATGAAAAAATGAACAGATATATGGGCTGGAAACAAATATAAATCCGAGGGGGACAATTTTACTATAATTCCACGCAATTTTGAATATAATTCCACTAATTATATCAGGACTGTAAATATTAGCGTGCAATTGTAATGTATAATTGCTACTACTAAAAAATAAAATAAAATAAAAAAAGCGTACGTATCAGTATTCTAGAACGTATACATACGTACATGTCTACATGATTCAGAAATGTCATACCTAAGTGTATATGTTCCTCTCTTCTCTCCGTACCGACGTCCGACAAAAATGTGTATCAATTTCTCAGGAACACACCAACTATAATTCTTCGAAAAACGCGACTCTGGCCTTGGTGGAGCCAGACTTCACTTTCTTTAACGTACTATACTTGTTCTCACCGAGGCGCACTTGTTCTTCATGTAACTGGTCTAGTTCGCACTGTTTCTCCCCGACTTTCATCACTTCGATCTCCGTGCGCAATTCTCTTAGCTGTTCTTGCAAATGTTTGCTCTTCTCCCAATAATCAACTCTCTCTTTTTCGATTTCTAAGGACAGCTGATCGACATCTCCGTCGGCAATTAGATCGTAGGAGGTCAGATCAGCCGGTAGAGGTTCCGTGTCCAGTTGCAGTGTTTGTAGATCCGCTTGCAAATCTGATGGTAACACTTGCGTCGATGGAAACAAATTTGGCACCGGCTGTTAAACAAAGGGGAATGTTAAGTGCATGTGTGCAGAAAACAATACTTGATTACTTAAGTTACACTTGCGATTTAGTTACATACAGCTATAGTGGCAGTGTAGGCATTTCTACTGAGGAACTCGAGCAGTTTCTCTTTCGCTTCCTTTTCAGCGATTCGAGCACGTAACAGTTCATCCTTTAATTTCTCGGCCTCCGCAGCTCTTCGCTCCGACTCTTGTACCAGTCTTTCTGTTAATAATTCTGCTTCTCTGGTCTTTCGTTCAAGATGAACCTTCTCCTCTTCAGTCTTCATATTGTTCAATCGTATACGCGTGATCTCTTGCTCCGCTTCTGATGCTTTTTGACTTAACAGCATCGCTTCTTCTTCTGCCACGCGACTTTTCTCTGCTAGAAGGTCTGCAGTTTCTTCAGACCTTCTCTGTAATCATTCAATAGCTTTTTTCTTTGTGGTGGTTTCTAAATAACTGTCTAGTGATATATTCCTTACGAGTGCCTCGTTTGCCAAACGTATCTCTTCCTGGTATTGCAGAAGGCGTTGCTCCATGGCTGCTTTTTCCCTCTCTGCTGCTTCTCTGAGTTGTTTTTCTCGTGCCAGTTTATTTCTTTCGATTTGCCTCCTAATAACACAACATTTATTACAAAAGAGGAACTTACACAATTGAAGTAATGTTTCCCTTTCGATCGATTAAATAAGTACTAACCTGGTTAAACATTTACCTAATTATTTTTTGGTCCTATAAAATAATATAAAATAGCAAAGACAAAGAGAAGGAAAAACACGGATTAATTAGAGAACTGTTACAACAGGATAAACATACATTCCACATGCGTACACTGTTAGATAAATCCTTCTGTAACTTGTTACAAATATGTATGTACTTCAAGCTTATATTATTTTTATACACGTTCATTTAATGTAGTTTAATTACAAATGATTAATTTAGTAAATAAAAAGAGTCACGTAATTGTGAACAAGTAATTACAAACAATAATTCTTTGAATTAATGTTTACAAGCCTACCTCGATTTTTCCTCTTTTGCCTGTGCTTTCATCTGTTGCACCTCCATGGAGTCGGGTTTACGCCTCCTCATAAACAGATCGTGGTTGCCGATACACAGGTCCAAAATCTTAACAAATAACACGTGAGCACCTTTGTCATTGTTTTGTTCGTCCAATTTTAAAGCTATCAAACCCTTCACCCAGCTGCCAACATCTGACTGTTTTTTTACCAGTTTATTCATCCGAACTTTCTGCGAGAAGAACACGAAATTTGGCGACGTTTTCTCCACCGGTTTTATTACGAACTTCTTGTCGTCGAAGCTGATGTGCCGTATCTCCGACCACGTGAACGTAGTTTTCGGCGCTAGCTTGTTCTCCTTTTCGTAAATGTTCAATCCGAGAGCGGTAACTCCTAACCAAAGGTCAGTCTCTTTCTTGTTCTAATATTTGATATAATTTATACAAATGTGAGTACAAATACATTATGATGATAAAAGACGGATTTTATGTGGGCTACTCAAAAGTCAAAGACCAACTCCACTTTCTATAAGTTTCTTTATCGATTGGCTTTGTTAGCCAATACTGTAGCTTCTGTGTGGCCCATATCGATACGCGTTACTATGTATTGCTATGAATAACATTTTAACTAATCTTTTATAAAACATATCAGACGTTCTACTTTTCGTAACACGTATCGATATACAAGTGCGTTTGCATAGAATACTTACACTAATAGGAAAATAGTTTACGCCGTACATATCAAGATCTTGAGCAATTTTTAGATATTCCATCTCTGCCTCATCCCTCGACATCCCACGATGATCTGCATACCAAATTTTTATCCTGTCCTCCCACATTTCAGGTGTCATTTGATACTGATCTATAACTCTTTGCGGCAGTAAATCCTCGCTGGCGAGCATTCCCGGACGATATGATACTTCGTCGTAATCTCCATACTGTGAACATTCAGTATTCGATCTATACATCATACACGCAACGCATTAAATGGTACAGAGTTTCTGTTCAATCTAATACATTCTCAGTCTGTCGTATTCAGATTATCTACTCGATATAAATTTATAATTACTTTCGCTTGAACTGCATAAGAAGCTAACAATACAGATGCTTCTGGTGGACAATAAATGTCCATTGAAAGAATGGCCTGTTTCACTTGCAAAAAGAACAAATGTTGCGTGACTTCTTGCACCAATTCTTCGGCGACATCCTCAGGGTAAAATTTTGCAAGGAACATGAAAGGTGTTGTCGGTTGTTGGGAAATACATTGATCTTGAACTGAAATATAAGAATTCATTACTAATATTAATTTTTAATACAATTATAGCGTCAACTATCGCATCATAATTTATGAAATGAAATAGCCATTACCATAAGTTTTAATATATTACCTTTCTTGTCTAATTTTAACCAGGAAATGAACCCTTTAGCATCTTCATACTGCAGTCCAAAATACCATGTTTCTCTAAGTCCTATCGTACGGCAAACTAAATCAAACAGATCCCTTCCCGTCGATCTCCACTGTAAATACGAAGCAGTTTAAAATAGATGTTTACATAATATTTGACAGCGCAAACCGGAGTCATCGAGTAATGCGGAGTGAGAAACTAACCTCCAAACTGAATTCCAGTTCAGCGTCCAGCGTACAGACTTTAACGGGAAAAGATTTTCCAGACTTTTTCCTTCGAAATGGTGGCATTTTACTCCTCATTATGTTCACTCAACATCACGAAAAAGGAGGGTAATCAATATCGCAAAAAAAAAAAAACGAAAGAACAAAAAAAAAGTCGAAAGCATCTAGGATTACGCCGTGAGATTTAGCTTAGGCATTAAATGTTTACATTTTGCACAACGGAACGCAGGGGAAACTGAGTGATAAAGATAACCTTACCTACGCATTCGCAACATATTGACGAAATACATTGAAACACGTAATAACGATTCGAACAACTCGGTCCGCGTAAAAAAGCATTTCAATTTGTAATCGAAACTTTTCTCCCTTCAATCACATTGTACCGCTCTTTTTGTGAAACTTTCTTTCTGGATAAAGAACCAGATTCGAGCACTGCTCGGGACGTAAACCGAACCTCTATCTTTCGAAATAGTTTATTCCACCAATTTCAGTCAATTCGAGTAACTTCGCTTACGACAGTGACTACACTGTCAATCTAGACATTCTAATACTTTGTTTTTCGATAGTTAAAAAATGCTACATCGATACACGGATAACGAGATTCAAGTGTATTTTAACACTTCGCGAACTAAATCTCTTTCAAAACGAATTTTCGACGATGATTTTATCATCATACGAAATACAAAGGTATAAAATATAAGTCTATAACTTTGATATGATTTCTTTCACTTTTGTAAGTTTCTACATTACCTACAGATTTATAAAAGGTGCTCCATGCCCGGGAACAGATGAGAAAGAATTTCAGCATTCTTCGAATTCAATAGTTTCTCAAATTGATATATCAATATTCAGTGCCTGTTAACAATTACATTATAGAAATAAATATTTTAAATATGATTTCGACATTTACCAAATTTTCACATCTTTAAAGTCGAACATATGAGTTTGAAATGTAAACACGCACAAAAATGTACAACACAGCGCACGCGACGGTCGCGATACAGTGACGCGCAACATTCACCATTTTCCCCACCTCTTCACCTGCGCAGTCTACATGCGCATTGGCATTTCACGTTCATATTTTGAATCTTCAAGAAGCCAGAACTCTTCTAATATTAATTTCAACAAAATAATTATTAATAGATACTGAATATTTCTATTATAATTTGATTATTAAATAACTGCACAAAAATTTGAATTTAAAGAACATTACAATTCTACCTTCGCAATAGCGCTGTTGTCTTATCGAGTCATATATCGGTAATGTCACATTTGTGTTGATAACGGGGATTACAGGCCCTAAACCGCGCGACACAAATTTCCATTGGCCGATAGATCTACATTATATTTTGTCTATGACAGAAACTTAAATTCTTTGCGTGTTAACCGTTAATAATTTAAAAGATTCCGATTACGAGGCTCGTCTTAACGACTAAGCAACTTTTAAATATTCAAAAAGAATTAATCGAGTATTAATTACCAGATTGATAAGAAAAAAATGATATCAAAACTGAAGAGGCAAAAGAATTTTCTTATTGTATGTAATATTTAAAGCATATTTTAAAGTGCTGTGTTATCGAATGCATTTAAACGATAACAATTCTAACTGGATATCGAATGTATTCAAGGATAAGTATTAATTCAATCTAAAATTAGTTTTAGTTTATAATATTACATTGTGTATATGTTATTACAGTAATTGTTACGCCTTCGATAGATCACGTAACAATTTACGGTGATCCGATAAGTGATCGTAGTTACAACTTTTTCATATCGAGAACTGTATTCTCTCGATAGTTTGGAAAAGAAAGTATCAAATATTCATTTTGGCCAATCCTATTCAATGTAATTTACATCCACTCCGATGAGAAGAACAAGAATACATGAGATCGTGAAGCAGTGAAAGGCAGATGAAAGTAAGTAGTAAAATCGAATAGCAAGGCGAGACTATTTATTGCCTATTCGGTGATAAACTACGCGAAAAAGTATGACACGTCGTCCGGCGAAACCGCCACAAAACATAATTCATTCGCATTCGAACGGGTTCTCATGCGAAAGACGCCGCACGATCACTGATCTGAATATTTTGTTTGCTTTCAGTTAATATTAGGGATACATGCAGCCTTAAAGACAGCATGGGACGAGAGAATGACAGACTTTCCGTTTCTCTCGTGACTATTTAACGCTCACGTGCGTCTGCCTCGTTCAAGGACTCGGCCATTAATTGTTATGATGACCGAGAAAAGAAAAGGAAATTTAAAATCTTTAGGAATCTGCTGGTTTTCTTAATCACTATCCTTGTCTGTTCCTTAGCCTATTATTATATATTCCTTATCTTACGCGCCAATCATCAAAGAAGTAGGATTCAAGATATATATATGAAGTTCCTTGCGTGAAGCATAGACACCTGGAATATAGTTGTAGAATGTATAATCACTAGAAATATTATTGTACAAGAGTATGCGTTCGTATATATGTATGTACGAGAAATTCAGATGACAGTCACGAAGATTCTCAGGTGTAAGAACGATCGCATGGCTTGTAAGATAATATGTTCAGTGATTATACACTGTACAACTATATTCCAGGCGTCTATACTTTGTGCAACATTATACTAGGTGAATATATATCCCGCCCGCTATATTTCGTTTGATTACATACGAGCATAATTCAAGGAAGCATACATCGAATTGGCTATGTTTTCGGTAACTATACGAGTCCGTTATATTCTCAGTGATTATATCTCGAACAATCATATACTATCCTTGTTTTCTGTTACCTTGTTTAGATCATATTCGCCGCTAGCAAACGCATTATCGGATGGCTGTGTATCGGATGCTGGTCAAGTGATCTTTAAGGCGATCGTAGCTCTCTTCGAACTCCTTTGATGCGTGGGGATAACTGGAGCTACCAGTTAAGTCAAGTGTATCGCGTCGGAACGAAGTAGTACACTGTTTCTTTCCGGAGTGCGTGCATCGAATCGAGGTTCCAGAGGATTGGCAGCCGTACAGGAGAACAGAGAAAAGCATCCTGGAAGTCTGTTACGCGCGGGAACTACTATTCAACGACTCGTTAATTGACACACAGAAGAAATGAAGCTCTGTTATTTTGTAAGTAATCTTTCTTTATAAATTTTCATTATTTTCCGGGGTTTTTCATGTGTGAAAACTTGTCGATCCTCTTTTGCAGTGTACACTGGAAAATTTGATTAAATGCATATATAATACAAACTAAATAGTTATGTGAAAAATTTCAATGTTCACAGTTTCAATTTAACTTATGTAATTTGCTGCTGTAATTGTTCGCGGATAATATATGTGTGACACTTAGAAAGCAATTAAATCTACAATGCAGTTTTACTGAACAATTGAAAGTATACTTGAAATAATAATCGTTGTATTATTTATCATTATTATTATTTATCTCGTTATATTCTTCATGCTCTTCATTGTATTCGTGTAGGTTTTCCCAGAAGCAAAGCTACTCCAAGCAATTGTACTATCACTTATTCCTTCAACTAATTTTTGCGACTACTAAAAGTATTTAAATCGTTTCCTCGAGCTCAAGAGTTTACTATAATTAGCCTTTGATTAAATGAAACACCAATGAATTGAATCTTGAGTCCTATTTCTGTTCAAAGCAAAGAAAAATGAAAAACAGAAATTATAATGTAGTGGTGGAAGAATCATTTACTGTGTTGAAAAGGTTTTACTATTCTGTTCTTTTCTTTCTTTCAATTTTAATATATGCGATAGTCTTTTTTTGGAAAGTACAGCAAAGAAAAGAAAAACATATATGGTATAAATTGCTCATTCTTGCAGGGGCTCGCGGTTATATGGATAGCGACCGTGACAGCGACATTGGAATCCGATTCCCATGGGAACTGGGGTAACGAAAAGGTAAACACGAGGAACTTTCTTACACCATAATACGCCGGCGATTTGCAAATTTTCCCAAGAGGTTTCATTTTCCCAGCTACGATTGCCAACTGAAATCCAGTTGCATTCTGTTGCGAAGTTCGAAATCAAACACCGAAGTTTCATGCATCGCATTTCTATAATCTGGTAATCGTGTTTCATGTATTTCACCATTTTCCTTCTTCGCAGTTCGTTAAAAGAATTATCTCACTGATTTTCTCGTATAATTTGAATAATAACGAAAAAGTTCAGATTAGATAACAGCTTTATGCAATTCAAGAGAGAAATTTTATTCTGCGTGCGGGAGAAACGGCATGTTGAAGTCATACAAGCACGTCTACCTCGAGGAATGCACTAAACCGTTCATTTTCCACCCCTTGTCGATATACTCATCGCATTGAATTGCTTAGAAAGTTTCCTCTACCTGTTGGATTGCTATGACGTTAATATGTCATTTAGCGTTGCTTATGATGCTGTTCCAAGCTCAAAGGTGATCGTCTATTGACTTCCTGGCGCCGTATCCATTACATGTACGTTCATTTCCTCGAATCCAAAATGTTTTCTTTATATCATTCCAAGTAAAATGTTAATTCATTCCAGTACATTCTGAAGAATTCAAAATTGATCATTTCCATGTTTAGCCAAAGTTTCATAGTTCGAGGAGCTTCATATACGTGGGATAAAATGAGGGCAGGAGAATAAAAAGAAGACATTAACAATATATTTAACGAATACAAATCTACTCGCTTTCGAGATTGGAAGCTGACCCAGCCCCTCATCAACCGCCTTGCCTAGTCCGCTCTTCCTCGCAGAGATCGTTAGCCCACGTCACATATCAATACTATCGCACTCATTTCACTCCCCACATACATCTTGTCCTTGAGAATGCAGCTGGTAAACCGTCCTCAGACCAGGAGTTACTTTCGACACGAGGCAAATAATGGAGAACAAGTTTCGTTACCTTACGTAAAACGGAGAGCCTCTCTCAGGAGTAACCCCCGCGGTCCGAATAGACATAATGCGGGAACATCCTTAACCTTCGGGCATAGAAATCTTTAACCTCGATCTACTTGCGGGCGTCGCATCGTTCGAGTGCTACTTCGTGTAATGTCTCGACGATACTCGCCTCGAACGTGTTACAACTATTTTGATAGCTTCTTCAATTAACTGTTCAGATATGCAGAATTGACCGATATACCTTCTTGAAAGTTTTCATTGGATAAACGATATTTTATATTATTGGTAATGCAGACTTAATGCATGCGCGGAGCGCCTGTGACCGAGCAATCTGCCATGCATGAATTAGACGAGCTTAGCTGCAGTAATAATGTCCTTTGTCTTTTACAAATTTGGTATACTTTGTTCTTTCTTTTATTTAATCATATTTCAATTACTTCTTTTGCACGCAATTTAAGTGACAGAAAGATTAACGTAAAAATTGTAGAAAAAATGGATTTATTATTGTTGCATTTTCTCTTTTCTTCTGTCAGGCACTTCTGTTGCTGTTTCATAGATTGTCAATATGAACGGCCTTGCAGTCAGCTCATCCGCAAGTTTTAGGTGAAAGTTGTCCTTAACCTTCGCGTGTTGCCTAGGTCATTTCACTCACGTCTCATTCTCTTCCGACAAGCCTGTCTAACAATGTGCAGCTTACACTTTCCTCTCATACCTCTACTCAGAAACGTTTACCCACACGGTACTGGCTTGTCATTACACGCTTCGAGAAACGACTAGAACGCATGCTCCCTTTTAGCTTATCAAGAAGAAGTCCAAAGTGGTCGCAGTCACTGAATGTTGTGAAAACCATACGATTACATAGCGTATTCGATTCTATAGAGATTTAGTTTTATAAGATTTAGTCAGTAAGAAGATGTAACTCTATTTGCATCTTTATGCAGCATTGACACACAGAATTCTTGGGATGACAGGATTATTTCGCATTAATGCTACTTTCTCTTCAAATGTAATTCTGTAGGTCACTTGCAATTGTATCTGGCTGACTTGAAATGCAATACTCGGTAATTAGGGTTTGCAAACTAGGACAATTTTCATAAACGAAAAAAGTACGAATCCTTAACTCTTGGAAGTCGTAATTAAGTTATTCTTCGAATTATTCGAATATAAAAAATGGCTTAACAAAGTAAAATGATGTTTGCTATCAGTGATGTTGTGGATTCCAAAATTGTTGGGATATGAAAGAATTTCTTCGGACAAAAAACAGTGAATACTTTCTCCACGCACTTTCGGATGAAAGCTGGTGCGAGGGGTTGACCCACCTACTGTCAAAAATACGATGCAAACAATCCGACTTGTACCCTTTCTCTTTCTCTACACCTCCTACTCCTTCGCAAGGTAATAGATGTTTCAATACATATTTTTGTTTCCACCTTCTTTGCTCTAATTCTTACCTCTTGCTCTAATTCTAAGTCTCTGTTTTACTTTGACTAGTAACATGTCTTCTTGTTAATAATTCACTGTAAAACTATGATAAAATTTTTTCTTTTTTAGTTGGCACAGATTATGCGAGTAAAAAGCTAGAAATTTGTTAAATAATTATTCCCAATATTCTCCAAAATGCAGAACAAGTGAAAACAGTGTTGACTCCGTAGCAAGTTTCCCCTTTTGGAATGAAAAACCTTGAGGAGCGCCCAAGATCCAAGAACAAGTTTCACCGGTGGTTGTTTCCGGCAATTATCAGACCAGTCCTCTAGAAAATTCATCGAGAGCAATAAATAAACTAAAAGATCGACAAATTAAATACTATTCCACAAATCAATAAGTATAACAGCATCCAACCTAATTCAAAGAAGTGATTTTGCAAAGCAGTCAGTGTTAAATAGTCATTAGTTTCTAGGCATCAGATAACTAATAACTGTAATAGTAATCAAAACTGATATATGGCTAAGAGAATGTCTTAATTAGATCTTGACTAAAATACTTTGCTTTCAACAGGACCCTCAACCGATGCACGACTCTCACTGGTTTTTCTTTTGCGCGAGCTGCAAGAATGCAACGCGCATCTTTTTCCTGTTTCGCCTTTCTTCTCACTCGAATGGCACGGGAGAAAGGGAGACCGGGATTAGTATCGTAACGTCCACCTTTCTCTCATCTCGGCTCGCCAGCTGCGTTATTTTCAGCCTCCTCATGCTCCACGCTACTCCACTTAAGCGAAATTCATACGTTATTGCCACTTACCACTCTGCACCTTTCACAGCCCCCTTCGATTCATCGTGGCCTTCCAAAAATGTGATTTTCAATCAATTAATGGAGCAAACTTGGTATTTACTAAATTTTAACTGAATGCCTAGAGTTGGCTTCAATCGATACTCTTGCATCTCTGAGGTATTTATGATAAGTATAAAAATTTTGCAAATTTCTAAGGGGTTGTGTTTAGTTTATTTTCTATGATTCATTCTAGTTCAACAATTTGATGACAGAACGTTGAATGTCCACACTAGTTTCACCAGGTGTTTTATTCTTACCAAAACCACGGCGACGTTCTACTCTCGTCTGCCCACGAGTTTAATTTCTAAAGCATCTTCATGATCTGTTTTCTACTTCTACTTGGAATGAATTGGGTCAGGCGCTCGGCCTCGCCCACTGCCTCGTGTCTTGATGACTGGTACAGCCTGTCTGTACAGCAGAAGAGTATCACTTATCTGACTGAAACCTCCTTTGGTTGTTTTTTCTAACTGTAAAAAAACCTTTCTTCTCGTAAAAACCATCAAGAAAGTCAGGATATCACCAAATAATCTTTCGATCGACAAATATTTTCTTTATTACATTACAATTCTTAAACGTTTCTATGAGTTTTATTTCACAGATATGATATTTCGAAAATTTTTAGTAGACCAACCAAAACGAATGAATTTTTTTTTTGCAGGACCATTTGGAACTCAACTATGGACAGGAAGTACCCAAGAATGAAACAAGAGAAGATACGAAAAATGTAGAAGATCGAACTTCAAATCAACACGAAAGACTCTTCAATTCTTCCAAATCGAATGAACTTGTTAAGGAAGAAAGAGAAGATGCAGCCGTGAAATTTATCGATAGAAACGAAGAAAATCGTCAAGCGGTTGGTATCGATTAAAGAATTCAAATTGGATGACTGGAGACCCCTCGTTTAAGTGGCTGTACCTATGGCTAATCAATTGGTTTTTGAACGAGCTCGAGGAATGGCGATTTCCTCGCTTTCCCTTCCTGGATTGCTGGAAAGTAATTCACTTTCGATGCTACCAGCACTGGCTAGTCATAATGAAAAATATTCGAGTCATTCCATTCGGTAATAAACACGCATGAAAATTGCTACTGAACTTACTGGATTCTCATCGTAGTCACATCTACCAAGTTTGAATAGAGGACGTGATTTTCATGTGCATGATAAGAATTTAGTCCACCAAAAATTTGTATTGCAAAAGTTGCATGCAATTCCAATAATTTCCTCTAACACACGCTTTCGTTAGCACGTAAAAGGAAACGTCCTCGTGAATGATCAGTACGCCGCTCTGATGTGTATTGAGCGAGAAATCATCCATCATGCGAATGCATGGTTATTCTCTGACTAAACACGTGTAGCGATATCATTCTTTTACTCGTACTTATTGTATTCTATAATTAATAATCGAATGCTATTCCTCTTTACAGAATGAAAGCCAACAGCAATTTTTCAAGCAAATAGTTCAACCGTACGTTCTGTCCTTACAGGACGAAACAATTCCAGGAGAAATTTCAAGCGAATCCTTGGGTAATATTTCGAGGCCAACAAGAACCAGCCAGAGTGCAACCAATGAAACTGTCGCAATCCAAGATTCAAGTACAACTACTAAATATTATCTGCAAGAAAGTGGTTCCAATGACGTGAGTCAAACAGTTTCTGAAGAAATCCTGGATGTTGATAATATAGGGGACTTTGGACAACGAGTTCACCCCTCGTATACATTTAGACAAAGGAACAATGATAACGCCGGACGATTCAGACTAAGACAGCCCCTGAATTCATCATCCTCCTTTGAGGAACAAAGGAGGCAACATAGGAAAGATTTCCATTCGTATATATCCAAAAAATTAAATACTTCTGATAGCAGCACAACTACATTTTTAAAGCAACGTTTTCCTTCTTCTCTGGCAAGGGCTATAGAATCGCAGAGAGCCTTGAAATTGAAGGAAACCGAAGGAGATTATTCCGATACTTCCTTTACAACCAAAGACGTTCCTACATCCACTGTTGCTTCTACAACATCAGTTTCTTTGGGCAAATTTCTAGGGCCAATTGTGGTTCCTGACCTCCCACCTCAAAAGAAATATTCCTACACTACTGCATCGTATTATACCGAAAGCAACGAAACGTCGGAACCAACTCCAGCGTCGATAGAACCATCGAAGCCAAAAGTTTCGCAAAATATATATCCAGCCGCGTCATCTATCGCCCTGAACCCACTACAGGTCGGTGTTGCACTAATGAACGCAGGACAGGACCATAATTCCGTCAACGAGCAAGTTACTTTGACGAAGGAGTATCCCCGAGAAGATTTTGACAGTCTACAGGTTACTGACATTGATATTGCCAGTCTAATTCAAAGCGACGCTTCAGATTCGTTAAATACAAGCTTTCACGGTGATCAAGTGTCCCAGCAGGAGCAGGTATCTGAAGTGGTGGTCACAAATACACCGACTCAGTCGGTAGAAATCCAGAAATCAGTAGAATTATTCCACACTGCGCCTGTGCAGGAAATTCACTACCCTGTGGAGTTCATTCCTCACGTTCCGCAACCTTTAGTGAAGCAACGTCTTCAAGGGGACTACAGAAAATCATCGAGGGGCCAATTTAAAGATCAAAGACCAGATCAGATTAACGTTTACAGGGTTAATGAAATTTTTGACGAAACTATTCCTTCCAATAATAGCCACGAAGTCAGTCGGTACGAGTACAACGTAAATGAAAATGTAAATGAAAACGACGTTGTGTATACGGCAAGTAGTGGCCAGATTGATCAGACTCTGACTGTGGCTCGTCCCGTGGAAACCAAATCTATATTTGGAGCCAAGGAGCAGCTGAACAATGCTCAATACGATCAGATGCTTGTTAAATATTCTAAACTCCAAGAAATTCCTGAAACAAGTATCAAACAAAGCGAATATGAGCTACCAAAGACTCAACCCTCAACTGTTACAAAACCACAAAGAGGAAATGATGGTTTTCCAGGTCTAGCAAATCTGGAAAACCTACAGGTGTCTCAAGAAGTACCCGAATATTTGTTAACAAAACCTTTAAGCGAATCACTATCTGAACTGAGGCTTCCGATGTCGCCTCCGCAGTCGTACTCTGCGGAGAAAACTGTCCACGTGCCTCATTCGGTGGACGTCGCCGAGAAAAAGATGCCGTTCCCAGTGGAGAAAGTCATAGAGAAGCAGATAACGATTCCTCAACCGTTTCCTGTTCATGTACCTATAGACAGAGTCGTGGAGAAGCAAATTCGAATTCCATATCCTGTCCATATTGAGAAGGTGATCGAGAAGAAAGTACCGTTTGCCATTCAGAGGTTCATTATACCTCTACCAATTCACATTAGAGTCCCTCAACCGGTTCCACTTCCGTTGGAGAAGGTGGTAGAGAAACCTGTGCCGGTTCCGATGCCTGTAGAGAAGATAGTCGAGAAAATAGTACATATACCTAGACCGTACTCCCCAGAAATTGAGAAAAATAGACCATTCTCCGTGGAAAGTACCAAGCTTGTTAAATCTGGCCCGATTTACAACGTGCAGAGTGATGGTAATTATCAGCAAACGATCAGACAGAATTTTCAGGTACCTTTAGCACCTGTTTATGGGGCTGAGAATGAACAAAATTACTATAACACAACCACGCATTTCTATGGTCCAGGTTACGCGGCCTTGAATCGCCCCTCTGTTAGACAACCATTGATGCACGCATTGCCAAAAAAGTTTGGTTCATACGGGATTCAGTATCCCCATTCAATAACTTATTCGATGAATAATGGTAACTTGATGACCTACGGGAGGACGTCAGACAAAGACACGGTTAAAAATGAGTACATTGGACCAGTGCCAAGGAAGGTGCAAGTTTCTCTTGGGATACAATCCAAGTCATTATATTCGACGCCAGATATTCAGGCAACGTTAAGGAGAACGAGGCAGGAATCTGTGGTGGGGAACACTGGCAGTTTTAGGCAGTCGAAGATGGAATATGGCTTCAAGCCACCCATGGTGCCGTCTGTTCAATACGATGAACAAACAGCAACGAAAGTGGAGTAATTTGAATGCAATGTTTTGCTTGAAAGTTTGTTTCCCCTTTGAAAATTTTCAAAATTTTCCAATTCTTTATGTGAACATATGCGTGGGGAAAGTTCAACAAAAGCCCTACATAATTCTTCTTCCCCTTTTAGTCGCCTTTTACGACAAGCAGGGGATACTGTGGGTGTATTCTGATCCCCACCACACAGGGAGGTTGTTTTTTAAGTAGTCAACAAAGCATAACACTTTTTTCTTTCATTATAATGTTCACATCCTCAAAAAAAAAAAATACTACGAGTGAAGATTAACTTCAACAACATGAACATGAATTTTAGTTTGCCTCACACTACATTTATTACTTATTTACACAATTTAATTTCATAATCATTAGAACGATGTAAATACAAAAGTTTAGTAGAATGTATTATATTTATTACAAATGCGAATGTACTTTTGCAAGTATCTTATATAATGATGAGATGATTATATCAGATTAATTATATTTTATACAGTAAAGACTGAGATAAGTAATGGTAAAAAATAATGTACTCAACTTTCCTTGTAATGATATATAAAAATGCATTTCTAAATTCTGTTGATTCTTATTTCTTGCCATTGCACACAGTAAGCATTATTTTTTTTCACTTTGGATAATTCTACTGTGCTTAAAAATTAAGGTGCTCTTTTAAGAATACATATTTAATACTTTTATATTTTAATTGTTGTATGCTAACTGTTAATATATAAAGATATTGTTATCTCATTTTTGATTCATTAACTTATCTGTAATAAAGTTATCGAGTAAACTTGTTTTCATTAAATAGGGTGTTATTTTTAATTGCTCACCGTCCTCAATTTCTCAATCAACCTATTTATAGGTAAAAGAAACGCACAGTGTTAGAATTCAGTGTTTATTCTTGGACGGTACCTGTTTAATTGTTCAAACAATATATTAACAAATCGTCGTATCTCGTCGGGTCGTTAAAAAAATACAGAAAATACTGATACAGTTAAACATAATAATTAGGACACTCTGGAGCCCCGCCCAGGAGATAAAATCGATTCTAATGATGATGCGCATTAATTTCTCCATACGCATATACATACATATACATACAAATATGTATGAATACATTTATTCAATATATATATACATTTATATGTATACATAAATATATATATAAATTGTAAAGAATGTGAGTCAGTGCCGCTCATTTTCTTCGTTGATCCGTAAAATCTATGTACAACGCTTGTATTATTATATATTTAAAAAAAAAAAGAAAAGAGAAGATAAGGATCGTACAGTAGAAACTTGATTAACTAGTTGCTTTGCAAAACTTTCCAACTTGACCAATTAATTCACTGCCTGATGTTACTGTTTTTTATCTATAATATATTGCGAATTAGTAAGCTTTTAAGACTCAGCTATCTGATGATAACTCATTTTGAACACGATATAGTCATGTTTTGAAGTAGATACAAGATTTCTAAGTAGAAAAGTTTACTAACTGTTGATCGATGAATGTTGGATGAATGAAAAAAAAAGTCATTAGTCAAGAGTTGAGTTAACAATCCTTATAATTTGATACGCAACATACAACAACAAAACTGCAGATATTCCGAAGTTATAAATCATACAAATACTTCTAAGCTTTCCTATGATCGAGATTCTACTGTACTGACTAATTAATCTTTAAAAAAAGAGAAAAGAAGAAAGATACCTCTCTCACTCATGTTTGGGGCGTACAATAAAAAACCGGGTACGCTTTGTTCGTTTAAAACATCACCTTGCATACTCGGACCGAATTTATAATTTTTACGATCACAGCTGCTACGGAAGAAACACTGTACATCGACATTTCCCGCGCATAGTCTAGAAAAATGTACAAACGCATATAACAAAGCTCACACGTGGTCGAACAAGCTAAAAAGAGAAAATGATTTCTCTTTCTCTCTTTCTTAATAGATATTGTCACCCCGTTCATCGCGGAGAAAACACATGTTTCGTAAGATTCATTTGTCGAGGCTTGTGTACTAAAACGTATAGTTCATTAACATCCCCCACCTCCCTGATTCGTCTCGAGCTGCCTTCGAAAAATGTGTGGAATGTTTTGTTTCATTATGGTACATGGACAATGTGAAATTAATATTCTGCGATAATCGTATTTACAAGACTTACAAATCGCACCTAAGATGACGCAAACTCGTTATCAGTTTTACTTCAATCTCAGCAAGAACGAAAATCTTTAATCTGTTCCTTCATTTTGCTCAAAACTATCCGTCACTTTTCCTCCGCGTTTTAATGTTTTTATTCATTTACCTTTCTCTATACTGATATTTCGATGTTGATACATAACATTGTATTTGAGATAGAAGTGCCACAGATACGGGAGCATCCCTACATAAAAACAGTGACGTAGTTAGATGTATTTTCTGCATCTCTGTCTCTCCCCAAACTTATAAAAAAAAAAGATATAAATTCATAATTTTTGGCGCATTCCCTTTCTGAATTTTGTATTGATGTTTATACGTCACAAAAATTGTATGGAACATATTCAGTCTTGTACTGTATTAGTAAATCCCTAAAAAACTTCCTAGTCAGACGATAGATTATATCCCGCTATTATGTTGTTCGAATGCGCCTAAACTTTTTCAAAATTACTTGAAATTTTTAACTACGTCATTGCACAAATGAGTTAAGCTATCTAACACTCGGACTTGTCTTCTTCAACCAACTGCTGCGTGTCTTTGCCCGAGTCGATGGGTGTTGGATCCAATTCTCTTCTCTTCAAATGCAACTGCGGTGGTTCCTTGTGCTGGATGCTGGATGGTTTCATTTCAGCCGGCAATTCGTACATACTGCTGGCACCGGTGCCATTTGTGGCACCTGTTTCAGTGTTCACAGCATCGTACATAGGGTTGCTGAAGTCTCTATTCTTATTGCTCACATCACCAAGATTGTATTCTACGTCCAGGGGTTCCTGATTAACAAATAATTGTAATTTTCAATGTATATGTCACTTTATGATTATGGTACTATGAAAAAACATTTATTTACCATTCTTTCATGAGCTGGTACGCCAAATTCAACATTACTTCCTTGTCTGAAGGATACACTTTGAGCACCTGTTAAACCACCAAGTCCTCCAGGCTTTCCGCTAAAAAATGTTACCAACGCAATGAAACGTGTACTAAAATCTCAAAAATGAAAAGGTACAAAGGGATGCTTACAATGGTCGTTTCTTGAGCACCATAATAACGGCGGCGGCTCCAAGTAGAACCAGTACAGATATAACAACGGGTATCACAATGGCTGCTGTAGCGTTGCTCGATCTAGATCCAACCATAATCTCACAAAACTCTCCGTGGAAGAGAACCGGGCAGTCGCACTGTAATTTATTATCTTTGACTTCTTGACACAATCCACCATTCCTACAAAGACAGATTCTCGGTGCCGGGAGCGGTCTTTCATTAGTGGCGTCGCAGTTACGCTCATTCGATCGTATGTTTTCTCTCTGCTTAAGAGGACCGATACTATCTGAGCAGAGGCAGCGACTTCCACCAGGAATCGGAACGCACAAATGAGTGCATTGGTCTTCGTGACAAACATTCCTCAAAGAGGTGTTGTATCTCTGTGAATGGTATATCTTGACCGCGCTCGAGTTAGGCACATGCTTAATGATCACTTCTGGCACTCCTCTGCCGAATTTATCCTGCCTGATCAATTCTCCAGTTTTCCTAGCTACCCAGTAGAGATTGCTCTCAAAAACATCTAAAGAAAATGGATGTTTCAGGTTCTCTCCTTTCAGGATTACCTTTCTGTTGGATCCATCCTAAAAAAATTGATATTTGTGGAGTAAAATATAAATTTTTTTCAATTTGATCGAGATAAAATAGTGTTTAGACTTACGTGTTCAACGGATTCTATTGTGTTGTGTTTACTATCAGCCCAGTAGAGGACGTGTTGCATAGAGTAATCAATGGTAAGCGCAACAGGGTTCCCAATTCTATCGGAGACCAATTGTTTCCGCTTATCGCCGTCCATCCAAGCAGTTTCGATCTTGGGTTGACTTCCCGCGTCCGCCCAAAATATTTGACCCAACTCTGGATCCACTACAATAGCAGTAGGAATATCTAAACCGACTGTTATTAAACTTCGACGATATCTGCCGTCTGCCTTTGACACCATCACTCTTCCAAACAACCTGGTTCCTGTATCATCAATTTCCGTCCAGTAGAGATTTCCGGAAATCCAATCTACTGCCAAACTCGAGAGTCTTGACTCACCTGTAACAAAAATAATTGTTTATTTTAATTTTACTACATTTCGTAACATACGCCAATGTGATGTTATGAACAAGCGAATTACTTTTTATATTGAGATCCTGAGCGTGTCCAATTTTTACCTCCCCGTTCTTCGCATTTACCATGTACGACCTCTTGATGGATTTGTCATAGCTGTTAATCCAAAACACGTATTCCGACTTGGGATCAAAGTCCAGAGCATGTACCCTTTTTTCATTCGCGATGACCTCAAGTTCTTCTTTACTATGGGGATTGTAACCTCTAATTTCAGGCCCACTGCCGAATAGAATTATCGTATCGCCGTCTATGGCTTTGCAAACGCCACTACGATTGTCAGACAATTCGAAGCCTTCTCTACAGGAGCAAGAGTAGGTGCCGTTTAAGTTGGTGCAAAGTTGGGAGCAATGGTGCTGGCCGGTCGTACATTCGTCGATATCCTCGCAGTGCTTCCGATTCTCCTGTGAGATTATGTAACCTCGATAACACGCACAGATGTAACCACCGTCGGTAATATTGTGACAATAGTGAGCACAGCCACCCTTGTTGCTGTCCAAACAGGGTTTGTTGTGATCTACGACAAAAAGAAATGAATTTTACTTATGTCCATTTAATTTCTATGATAAATTGAAGATTAACTAAGTGGTAAAAAACTTACGACAGCCGAGTTCATCAGAAGAATCCCCACAATCGTCGGCGAAGTCGCAGAGCTTCGATCGGTCGACGCATTTCTTATTAGCACAAGTGTACTCGGTTATGGCATCACAAGGACGTACTCTAGATGCACACATGGTCATATTGTTTTCGTCAGAACCATCGCCACAGTTATCAATGCCGTCACACAATTCATATTTAGCAATACACTTATGATTGGCACATTGGAACCTTCTGGTTGTGTCGCATTTGAAGTTTGCTACAAAATATCATTAAATAATATGATTAAAGTCGATCCCATGATGAATTAGGGTATTGTCATAGATTGAAGAGCGAAAATCGTACCACACATGGTGGGGTTTTCATCAGAATTGTCGCCGCAATCATCACTTCCATCGCATATGTCCGACAGGTAGACACAGAGATTATTATCACACTGGAATCTTGACGGCGAGCAATATCTTCCTCCTGGGTATCTTGGAGGACAATTTATTTCATCACTCATATCTCTACAGTCTCTCGTCCCGTCGCATTTCAAGTATGATGCTATGCAATGGCCACTTGCACATTGGAATGTGTCAGACTGGCACACAAATTTCTGACAGCCATTTTCGTCGCTATTATCTCCACAGTCATCTTCTTCGTCACACCTCCACCTGGACGCAATGCATTTGCCATTGTCACAGCGAAACTCGGACTCTGAACATTCTCTATACCGATCCTTGCACATGGTTTCAGCCTCGTCACTGCCATCGCCACAGTCATCAGCGAAGTCACAGAGCCATTGCTTTGGCACACATCTATTATTAGTACATTTGAAGTCCATTTTGGGATCACACTTTGGACAATGTTCGGGTAGTTCATCAGAACCATCGCGGCAGTCATCCTTGCCATCACAGAAGAGCCATTTAGGAATGCAACGATAATTGGCATGACCTGGACAGCGTTGCCAACCAGTAGTACAGTTCCTTTGGCGACACATGTACGCTGGCTCATCACTATCATCACCGCAATCATTGTCAGAGTCACACATCCATACTTTTTGAATGCATCTACCATTTTTACAAGTAAACTCTGTATTTGGATCGCACGGTCGGTTATCTAGATAGATAAAATAGAGAAGTATTTTGTGAATTTCGCATGATTGACCAGTTGTAATATCGGTAAAATGCTTAGGGAAAAAAACTTACGGCAGATGGAGGGATCTTCATCGCTACCATCCTTGCAATCAGTGTCCCCATCACATTTCCAGGATTCATGAATGCAACGTCCATTGGATTTACACTTGAATTCTAATTCACCACATTCTAGATCACAATGAGCCTCGTCACTTCTGTCCCCGCAATCGTCCGCTCCATCACAGACGGCTACACTTGGCCTACAGTTACCATTTGCACACTGGAAGACACTGGGTCGACAAACTCGTGCTGGACAACTAGTGGGCTCATCTGAACCGTCCTTGCAATCTTTTTCACCGTCACATCTTTAAGATTAACTTTGTTAATTGCAATATCCAACCTGATAGTGAAAGAATGCACTTTTTAAAATGTGTTTCATACTCACTTCCAATACCACGGTATGCATTTTTCATCCGGAGGACCACACCTATGCTGGCCAGCAGTACAATTGGCCTTACAGGTCTTTCCATCCCTGTCCAACACAAACTGATTAGGACATTTGCATTTATATGAGGTTACACCAGGTTGACCATATCCTTCTAAAAGGTAGGAGCTTGCAGGTGGTGAAATAAGGCACAAATGGGAACATCCACCATTGTTTTCCATGCATGGATTGTTATAAGGTAATTGCCTCAGGGGATGATACGCATGTATATCGTATGGTCTATGAGTAGTATTTCTAAGGAGTCGCAAATTGGCACCAGAGAATTTTTCTGCCCTGCTGATGGCCTTCAGATTCCAGTCAGTCCAGAAAATAAAGTCATCGAATACAGTTATGGCGAAAACGTGAGGTACCGAGGCTCCAGAAAGAACTCTACGTCTGTTGTGTCCTTCCAAGTCAGCAAATGCAATGTAATCTAAATGAGCATCGGCCCAGAAAATTTTGTCGGTAAAGTAATCGATGGTCAAAGCATTGGGCCAAGCTATATCATCCTCCCATGTAAGAATTCTTGTGAAATTGCTTCCATCCATTCCCATTTTGCCAATGTAAGCCTGGATATTAAGACAGTTTGAATATTAAATGCAATGTTTAACATTTGATACAATGAAACTAGTTTAAAATTGAAATAATCACCTGAAGGTGCCAAGAAGTGAAGTACAGATATCCTGTACCAGGGTGTACGACAATAGCACGTGGATCAGCTATACCAGTCAACAGAGTCTTTCTGTTGGTACCATTAAGCTCAGCAACGTCTAAATGTTTGGCATGTCGGTCCAACCAATATAATTTTCGTCCTATCCAATCGATGGCTATTCCTTCCAAACCAAGGCTATCGTGTCTAATAATTGCCTCTTTTTCTCCACCTGCGATGGGTGCCCTGTGAAAAAATTGTACACGAATAAATTAGTCCTATCATTTTTAGGTATATCGTTATTGAAAAAACAAGAAACTTTAATCTACCTGAAAATTGTTTTAGCGGTAACGTCACAGAAATAAAGCATCTGTTCAGCATAATCAGCATCCAGTGCAACAACATTGATGAGATCTTGGTGCATCAAGCTATAATTGGAAGCATCAATGGACATGTTTCTGACATAGTATTTATTTGTGAAGATGATCCATGGTTTGATGTTGTCTCTCCTCTTACAAGTATGCTCATCAGCGGCACGTTCGTACCAATAATGATTACATTTGCAATAGAAGCTTCCTGGTGTATTCTGGCACTGCTGGCTACACACCTGCGGTGTTTCTACGCATTCATCTATATCTTCGCAAGCTTTTCCATCTTCCAACAGTTTGTAACCTGGATTACATTCGCAATAATAACTTGTCGGCGTGTCCACACATTTGTGAGTACACTGGTTCATTTCTACAACAGCACATTCATCCACGTTACAGTGAGCAGGCTCGTCACTTTCATCTGCACAGTCAGGTTCTTTGTTGCAGACTAGCCGCTGGTCGATACAGTTTCCATTTGCACACATGAATTCTCCTGGGTTTGGACATGTTGTATTCCTCGTCTTTGGAGCTGTAAATGGAAAAAAAATAATGTAATAAGTCGGCAGATACTTTGGAAGGTAAATTGTTAAAAATAATAGTACACTACTTACGACATCCATCTTCATCCGAATGATCGCCGCAATCATCCTGACCATCGCAGCGGAACTGCTTTCTGATGCACTTGAAGTTGTGACAAGTGAACTCTTGGGACGTACAAGGCTTGTATCTGGTGCTGCAAAACTTCCCTTCGTCGCTACCATCACCACAGTCATTATCATGATCGCATAGCCAGTTTTGGTTTAAACATCGTCCATTTTGGCAGGTGAATTGGTTTTCGGCACAAGGCGTTGGAGTGGGACAATTGTGCAACGTCACATTTTCATCAGCTCCATCGACGCAATCAGGATCTCCATCGCATAACCACTTTCTTGGAATACACTGTGCCCTGTTCCACACCTTATTCGCAGTGCATGTAAATTCAGTTTCCTCGTCACATTTCCTGTCATTACACTGATGCCGTTTATCCTCATCAGAGTTATCTAAGCAGTCATTGTCGCCATCACAAATATAAATTCTAGGTATGCAGTTGCCATTGTCACAGGTGAACAGATCTCCGAAACAAGTTCTTCCTTCCGATTTACAATACGTTAATGGTTCGTCACTACCATCCAAACAATCATCATCTCCATCACAGTACCAAGTGGCTGGAATGCATCTATGGTTGGGACACCTGAAGCTACTCTGCGGACAAGTTCTCTGAGCACAATGCAATGGATCTTCGTCACTATTATCTCCGCAATCATTATCACCATCGCAAAGCCAATATGGCTCTACGCATATGTTGGTCTTCTCACACTTGAGATGGTTAGGCGGACATGTAGTGTTCGTAGGACAACGTTCATGGGTCTCATCTGAAGTGACATTGTCTTTACATTCATTGATACCATTGCAAACCATTGATTGAGGGATGCAGCGATAGTTGGCGCAAGTAAACTCTCCAGCAGCACAAGGGGGGTATACACAGCCCTCTTCATCGCTGCCATCGCGGCAGTCATTTTCATGATCGCATTTCCAGGTTTTGAAGATGCATCTACCATTGTTACATCTAAATTCGTTGGGACTGCATGAATGGTAAGAACAGTAATTGGTGTGCTCATCAGAACCATCACCACAGTCGTCATCGCCATCACAGGCCCACATTCTCGAAATGCAACGACCATTTCTACAGGCAAATTTAGTCGAATCACAAGTCACGTTCTTAGGCACACACATTCTATCTTCGTTTACTAGCCTGCTGTTATCATCACATTTGCATTCCGCTGAACCATTTAAGCCGGGGTGGCAAGATTGGTCGCAGCCGCCATTTGAAATATTACAAGGATTTACTTTGCACTGCTGCCTACCTGCTGAATAGATATGTAAATCTCTAGGTGAATCCTCCAATCGTTTTACTAGTTCTACCTTGTTTGCTCCTGTATGTTTCTCAGCACGATATACTCCCCTTAACTGTAAATCTGTCCAATAAATGTGCTCTCTAAAAACTGTTATAGCAAAAGGGTATATGGTTGCACTGACTAAAATTTGACGATTCTTTCCATCTAACTCTGAACGTTCGATTTTCTCTCTAACTGCATCAGTCCAGTACAACATACGGTCCTCGTAATCAATTGCCAAGCCACTGGGCTGAGAAAGTTCTCTGTCAATGATGGCTTTCTTCAGGGAACCTGCCATTGTGGTCCTGAAGATCTTTCCAGATGTTCCAAAACGACCCCAGTCAGTAAAGTATAGCGATCCGTTGCAGGGATCAACAACTATAGCCCTAGGTCTGTCTACTCTGGCAATCATTACTAAGTTTGATCCATCTAAGTCCATCGCATAAATGCTATTGTTTGATGAGTCTGTCCAGTAGACCTTCTTCTGTGTCCAATCGTACGAGATACCCTCAGGATTGATTCCTTTACTAATCAGCGTGTGAATCTCAGAAGAAGAAGGATTCTCTGCTTGTATCCAAGCTATCTTTGCCCAAGGTCTTATTTGAGTAAATAATAATTTCTTGTCTTGGTAATCAAAGTCTACACCGACCACGTTAGTCAGATTTCCAACCGGATTGAATGGTACACTTGTATTTTGTGGATCCAAACCAATAGCTCTGATCTCTGTCCTAGTAGCAAACACCAAATACTCATCTACATTTTCACAGCTCTTACCATCGGCTGCTAGTTTACCAACTGCACATTCACACTTGAAAGGAACTGGACTTTCTTTGGGCATGGCGAAACACAGTTGTTCACAACCTGCATTGCCATCTGATGAACAGGGATTTGTTGGATCTGGTGGTTGACTACTCTCATCAAACATAACAATATCTCTTAGTTTGGGCAAATTCGATCTTACTGTCGTCGGCAAACTGATGTTACTTTGTTTGCTGGCCTTGAAAACGGTAGCCAAGTTTCTGTCTACCCAGTAAACGTCGTTTCCATAAATAGCGATACCCATGGGATTAGGAAGATTTCGTCTGATAATCTGACGATTGCCACCCGTATATGAGAATTTCTGAATAGTATCTTGCTTAGAGTCTACCCAGTAAACATCATGTGTAGCTAGATCAATGGTTATATCACGCGGGGTGCTGATACCAGTCGTAACTATAGGCATCCAGTGACTTCCATCCAGATATGCTTTGCCTAGTCTTGGATACTGACCATAATCTATCCAGTAAAGATATCGTTTAATAGGATTCACAGCTAATTCCCTAGGAGAATCTGTCGTCTTCTTTACTAGCACTTTCCTATTGCTGCCATCCAGCCTGCATACTTCCACATAATTATCATGTGGGAACACATTAGTGAAATATAGATTTCCAGCTACCCAATCAACAGCAAGACCTCTGATACCATTCGAACCTATACCCTGCTTCACAATGTGCTGTAATTCAGTGCCATTTGGTCTGACACGAAAGATTCCATTCCACATGCCTCGGTTGAATTCTACCCAGTAAATCCAATTACCCGCGCTATACACATCTACATGTAAAATATGGTGTCCCACGCCAGAGATTGGTACCATTGCTTCCTTCGCATCCTTTAGACTATATCCTCTAGCTACATCCAATTGTGTGACTACTGCAAAGGTCTTGAAAGGTTCACAGAAAGTGTCGTTGATTTTACGGTATTCCATACCACAAGCACAGACCCTAGTTCCTCCAGAAGCTGGGAGACAGATTTGTTCACAGCCACCATTGTTTACAAAGCATGGATGATCTCCAGTGACCCGTTTCTTGTAAATGGTCAAGGTCTTTAATTCAGAATCATTGTCGATTATCGTGGTGGGATTCCCTCCATCAGGTAGATCCACTCTTTCTATTTTGTCATACTGTGGATCAAGGAAATATAATCTTGATTCATGAACAGCAAGTGCTTTTGGAAATGCTATGTTTTCTGAAACTATAGTTCTGAGATTTTGTCCATCTGTTGACATTGACATGATCAGAGCTGGATATAGAGCACTGAAATAGACGGTTTTGGTAGGAATATCAATTGTAATAGCTTCTAGTCTTTCTACTTGGTTAACAAGTATGATAGGATCTGTACCATCCATATTGACCCTTCCAATCTTCGTGGGAATGCCAAAACTTCCATCATCTACCCAGAATATGTGTCCATCAAGAGGATCAACACACATTGCCTTTGGCTTGGCTACAGATGTTTTATTTCCATCATTGGCAAGCACAATTGTTCTGTATCTTGGTTTACCATCTACCTTTATAGCCTCTATGTTAGAGGCATACTTATTTCCAATAAACAAGTTTCTTCCTAGCCAGTCAAATGCCATTGCAGATGGTGCTCCAACAATTCCACTCTCACCAGAAGGATTGGGAAATTCAGTTCTATTGCCACCATTATACGGAGTCATATAGATAGTGCCATTCTCGTCGTCATCATCCTTAGTCTGCAACCAGTAGATCATTCTCTTTTTTTTGTCATAATCAATGAATTTACCACCCTCAACTCCAACTACAGGGGTTATGTAACCAGTTTTACTATTTCCTGGTACTAATGAAACATCAACAATTTGAGAGCCTCGCAGAACCATCAAATAAGGTACCTCCTCTTCCGAACATTGACCATTGAACACTAACTTGAATCCAATTTGACACTTACAAGTATAACCATGAGGATTTGTAGGAGATAACAAACACAAGTGAGCACAAGTAGCATTTTCACAAGGATTTGGTGTAAGTGGCTGTAAAACAGGATGATGAACATGTATTGACAAGGGTTGAGATATTAAATGAGATACCACAGTTTGGTTTGTACCATAGAACTTGTGGGCAGATAATACTCTGTTCAACTGTCTATCTGTCCAGTACATAGTATCTTCAAATAATGTTAAAGAGTGTGGATGCAGAAGATAATGGGAATTAGCCAGTACTTGTATCCTCTTGCTTCCATCATAAAGGCAAGTGTCAATGAAATCCAATTTACTGTCAGCAAAGTATATTCTTTTATTTGCAATGTCCAAAGCAAGACCATTTGGCCAGTAAATTTTGGTACTAATTATGGTTGATCTATTAGTACCATCCATACCAATTCTTTCAATTCGAGGATTTTCACCCCAGTCTGTCCAAAACAGCCATCTTGCACCAGGGCTGGGATCCAAGCACATGCCTCTAGGTTGAGTGATGTTTTCTTTAACCAGTATCATTCTACTGGCACCTGTCTCCTTGGCTACTTCAATAGTGTTCAGTTTGGAATCCAACCAATATAAGTTCTGACCTATCCAATCATAGGCAAGACCTTCCACTAGGTCTAGCCCAGTTGAAATCACATCCTCAGGATCACTGCCTCTATCTAACCTTGATATTTTCTTTAATTTCATATCTGACCAGAAAATTGTACCTGTATGCATATTGCTGGCAGTTGCAACAACATTTTCTACATTAATGGGTACCCTTTCCAATGCTTGTTCCTGTAGATCAGCTACCAAAATTGTGTGTCTGTTAGATATGATTAAAAATGCAGCACTATGATTGAATGCCTTACAAGTATGCTTATCCTTCTCCAAATTATATCCCTGAACACAATTACAAAAGTAACCTCCTTTGATATTAACACAGATCTGAGAACAACGTCCTGGTGGCTCACATTCATTTAGATCTTGACAAGTGTAGCCATCTTTGCTTAGTTCTTCACCTAGAGGACATATACACTGTTTACCTAGAGGTGTTTGAATGCATCCATTACTGCAATAACCTCCTCTGTATTGGCATTCTTGAAAATCACATGCTATACCCTCATCTGCACCATTAGGACAGTCAAATTTGCCATCACAGACACTGCTTATATTCACACATGTGTTGGTTACATTTGGACACTTCCATTGCTGTGACTCACATTTAAATTCAGGCGCAGTGCAAGCATGCAGTTCTGTATCTTCATCAGATCCATCACCACAATCATCTTTTCCATCACAAATATATGCTTTGTATACACACTTGTCATTGCGACACTTCAAGAAGCCCTGTTGACAGCCAACTTGTCCACAAGAAGTTGGTTCATCGGACCTGTCTGGACAATCTGCAGTACCGTCACAATACCAACTCCTCGGAATGCACAATGCAGAACTGACACATTGGAATTGCTTCTCAGTATTGCACTGATCCGGGGCCAGAGAAGGGCAACCAACTTCATCACTGCCATCGTTACAGTCAGATATACCATCACATTTGTATGACTCAAGAACGCACATCTTTTGATCAGCACAGGTAAATTGAGTACTTAAGCAGGTGACTGCTGGGCAATCCATCTCATCTTGCTGGTCGAAACAGTCATTGTCACCATCACATACCCATGACCTTGGAATGCAATGTCCTGATCTTGGACAGGTGAATTGAAAATAGGAACAAGTCTTAGCTACACAGAATTCTCCTTCATCAGAACTATCACCACAGTCATTTTCAGAGTCACACTTCCAGGTGTTGGGAATACATCTATTATTAGCGCAAGTGAATTGGTTGGCGCTGCAGGTGACATTTGCACAGCCCGCCTCATCGCTATAATCTCTACAATCGTTCTCTGAGTCGCAGAGGAATCCCATAGGAACACATCTACCTGATTTACATTGGAACTCGTTCGGAGCACAGGTCGATTTGGTACAGTTTCGCTCGTCACTGTTATCCAGACAGTCATTTTCACCATCACATACCCATGCATGCGATACACATCTTTGATTTGCGCAGGTAAAGTCCCATGTGTTGGGACAGGCATCTAAAGGTGGTTCAGCTTCTGGGTCTGGTGCGCATGTCTTCCCATTTCCCTGAAGTCGTTCGCCATAGGGACAACCACAGACTCTAGTTAATCTGGTGTACCTGTTAGTACTATTTTGAGGAATAGCAAAACATAATTTCTCACATCCCCCGTTATTAAGAGAGCACGGATGATCCTGTAAAGAGGTCTGAATATCACGACTATAGACTTTCACACCGTAGAGTCTGTTTGTTTCGGGTTGCCGTACAAGAATGGACTCCTGCTCTCCAGTTTCTTTATGGAGTCGAATAATAGCATCCAATCGCCAATCGGTAAGATACATCCATTGTTCATGAATGGCCATAGAAAAGGGATGCCTGATCAGTCTTGAGTTAACTGTCCTTACATCAGTACCATTCAGGTTGGAATGTTGCACATGATCTAGGAGAGCATCACACCAGTACAATCTATCTTTTGCAAAATCAATGGCCAAACCATTGGGCCAACCCAGAGTCAAATTTCTAAAGACCACCAGGTTGGAACCATCCGTATAAGCTCTGCTAATATTTGCAGGCCTATCCCATTCAGAGAAAAAGATATATCCCTGATTAGGGTGAATCACAATGGCTCTTGGACGTTTTAGATTCTTCAATAGTGTTCTGCGGTAAGTGACATTTCTTGTACTCAGGACATTTAGTGTTCCCTTTCTAGAGTCAATATAATACAAGTTCTTGGCAGCCCAGTCGACTGCAAGACCTTCTACACCTTCATTTTGACTCGCTAAAACAATTTCGCGACCGGTACCACTTTGACGGACACGATAGATCACGTCCTGCAAAACGTCGCTATAATAAATATACTGATCATGCGCATCGTAATCTAGGCCAACAAATCTGGCTCTCCTAGAGACCACAGGAGAGATGGCATCGCTGAATCCTTCCATGACAGGATCTAATACTCTACCTTTGATAAATCTTTGCTGCGAGTACATTAAAAATTCCTGCACTAAGTTACAGTTCCTCTGATCACTAGATAATCTCCAACCTATGTCACAAGCACATCGATAACCTAATCTGTTTTCCTGATCACTGGCTGCAGTTATTATGCACATATGCTGGCAACCGCCATTGTTATTTCCACACGGATTGGAAACCGTTGGTTGAGTTAGAGGATGCAAAGCCTTTATGGCTTTTGCATCTCTCATCTTATAGACAGTCTGTATGGAATAATCACCTTCTGTTTTATCTACGCTCATGATAGCCTGCTTTGTGCCATCTGTCCAATAGATTCTGTTCTCGAAAAGTGTTAGCCTCGTCGGGGAAGGTATATGCGGTCCTCTGAGTAGCATTACTCTATTTCTTCCCAGGTAGTCAGCAGTCTCAATGTAGTCTAGTTGGGAATCACACCAGAAGATCCTCCGAGCAATTACGTCCACGGCAACACCAGACACCTTGTAGGCAGCCTCAAAGACAACTGGAAAAGCTACCGTTCCATCCATGTTTGCTCTTAGAACTTGTTTACTATCGGCTATGAACATCAGGCCCACTGTTGGATCTAAGCCAATATCTGCTGGATTTGTTAGATTGGAACTTAAAGCAATGCCATGGAACCTTCCATCTAACTCAAGTACGTCGATCTTTTGAACCACAGAGTCCACAACGTATAACTTTTCCCCTATCCAGTCTACTGCAATGGCAACTGGTCCCCATGAACTTGTTAAGTATATGGCAACCCTGGAGCTGGAATCTTCACTGTTTAGGGGTTCTACGTGCACTTTTTTGGTCTTAACATCGCTCCAGAAAAGCTGATCTCTGGAATATAGATAATCCACTCCACTGGCTCCAGTAGTATTGGTAACGATGCTTCTTTCTTCGCCGTTAGGAGACATCCTCCAAATAGCTCTTTCTTGAGCAACTAATAGTTCTAGTTTCACGCCGGCGTGTTGCTGCGCTCGACACTTGTTGCGTGCCTGCAGTGTAAAGCCTGGGGCACAACTGCAGATATAAGAACCCTCAGTATTCTCACATAGCTGTTCGCAAAATCCCCATTCCAAGCACTCATCGCGATCTATCCAATAAAATAAGAATAGAAGCTTGGTTCACTCTACTATTCCTGTATGAAAGGATCTTACATACCTATACAAGTCGTTGAATCATTTGCAAGCACCCAACCTGCAGGGCAATAGCAAACTCCTCCAGTGGGGGATGCCCGACACTTGTACCGACACGCCAATGAAGGGCATACAACTGATGCTGTGAACAAAGAGAATAAAGGATCACAAAAAATTTATTTTCAGTCAGGTTTCTAACCACTGAACCACAAACTAAGCGTAAGTTAAAATTATAGGAAAGTACCTGATCTGAAGATCCATCTTTCAGCGGACCAATTAAAATAAAAAACGAAATTGATTTTTTAGTCGATTAATTATCGACTAAGTAGTTGAATTCTTCAAATATTTGGTATTACTAAAGTATGCGATACTTACAACAAGTTGCTTCTTCATCGGCTCCATCGTAACAATCAGAATTTCCATCACAGATTTGAGAGCGATCTATGCAAAGAGGCTTGCCATCGCTTGTTCCCCTAGGGCACACGAATTTGTTTCGAGGACAGGTAGTCGTGGTGCAGGACTTCTCATCAGAACCATCCTGGCAGTCTTTGTGACCATCGCAGACATAAGATCTTGGTATGCAAAGCGAATTTGCGCAGCGGAACTGGTTGATCGTGCATGGTTGAAAGTCTAAAAATTCACAACTTCAATGGTTGTATATGATTTAATATCGAAGGAAATATTTGAATCTAATGCTACGATGATCCTTTTGTGGTACATATCATTTATTTATACGCATAAAGCTAGAACATACGGCAATTCTCTTCGTCACTGTTGTCTCCGCAGTCGTCCTTGTAATTACATCTAGCGGATTGTTCGATGCAACGCTGTGTGGAATTACACCTAAACTGATCCAATCTACAAGCTGGTTTCGCGTTGTTCTCGCATTTTTCTTCATCTCGACCGTTTCGACAATCCAGATAACCGTCGCACTTTTTCTCCTTTGGGATGCAGAGATCTGGTGTCGTGCCACCACACCGGAAGTCATCCGGCTGACATTTCCTGTAATCTTTGCGAAGTTTTCAATTAGTAATCTCTCACTCGAATAGTTTTTTTCTTTTCTTAGTAACAAACAATGTAATTCATTTTTGTATTTCTTATTTCTTCCGTTCGTTCCTTTTTTTCGCTAACATTTCAGAACACTGTGCATGATCTAAAGATCAAACCGAGCTATATAATTTCGCATGCTATGACAATTTAATGTATCGATGTATATCTGCCTCTATTATAGACACGTAGTTCTATTTGTATTATATAAGAAATTCATCGGTTTTATCTCTAACAAAAAAAAAAAAGAAGAGAGAACGTTGCATGACTTACAAAACTAAAAATTACATTTATCACTACAGACTTTATCATTCTAATCTAAGTTCTATTACAGCACCAAACAAGTTTTCCTGATAATCACACAGCATGAAATAAGTAGTGTACGGAACGATTTTATCTCCGGCTATTGAATAACTTTTTTTCACATAAATTAACAAATACTCACTGCAGCCGGCTTCGTCGGTCCCGTCGACACAATCGACAGTCATATCACACCGCTGATGGTGAGGTATACAGTAGGTCTTGTTGAATATGTACTGGCCGCAGGTAATTTGGCCAGGATCACAGTCTGGCGGTGCTGCAAACAATTAAAGTTATTAATCGTACATTTCGCGATTATCCGCCAACCAGTGCGAGCTGATGACTTTAATGATCATTCATCGGCTTGCATTTTCCACAATGCATTACCATTGCCAGTACCATTGTCGATTAATGATAATTATTGGTAACAACTGTGATTACTGATAGTACTAGCTCTCTCTCTCTCTCTCTCTCTCTCTCTCTCTCTCTCTCTTTGTCTCGTTGCTATTATTAATACACACTAATTTTTTATTTGGCATTTCAATCATCCGCACATTGCGAAACATGTGCAGATAAAATTGATGCGTGAGAATTATCATACGTGTTGCTATCAAAATACATGCACGGTGTTAGTTGCTTAATTGACGAGTCGTATAAACAATATTACTATTATTCCAGAAACAACAAATGAGTAATCGCACCACTTCATGACAACTAAATGAACGATTTACAATTTGCAGACAGAAAATTCCATGGAAAAAGTCAAGCATTATACATAAATTATATCTGTTTTCGAATAGGTATCGCGCATAAGGACAATTTTTAACTGGATCCACTTGTTTTCTCGAAGTCTCACGTGCGACAGAATTGTACAAAAAGAAAGATTCAAATCTTCCTCCCGGAAGAGTTTTTCTCGCCGATCACAATTTACTTCTTTTGTTGACTATCGAGGTCGGCAGAAATGGCCGAACTACTACTATTACCGCTAATTTTTCCGCTAGACTTACCCGAATACGATTGTCACGAGAAAAACTACAAATATTCACGACTATTCGAAGTAGTTAAATAAAAATCAATTTTATTCAACTTTAACGCAAATATCGGGAAGAAAAATACTTACTGCACGATTGATATTCATCTTCACCACCCTCGCAATCTTTCTGATAATTGCAGACTAAAGTGGCCGATATACAGGTACCATCTCCACATCTAAAACTATTGACGCCACAACCGCTGCCATCAGCTATAAAAAAAAAGAAAAGAGAAGAACTTAGCTTCCAGCAAATTAAGCAAAGTTAATGAAAAGTATTCGATTTATCATGTTTTCCAAAAAATGCTGATTTCTGTATCTTTATAAGTTTATCACTTGACTTGATTCCCTTACTTGCATATCACATTTGTTTTGATACGATGTTTAATAAATTCGTTTACAATATGCAAATCCTTGAAAACATTGAAAAATCCGAAAGCTATGGATTAGAACAAAACGGGAACATTCGTGACTCGTTACATCAGTGGCGTGATAGGTGAAAGGTTCAATGAATGTTGGCAGTTCCCTCTAGAGAGATGTAATGAGGATCCTTTTGAGAGCGATAGAAATGATTCGCTTCAGGGAACCGAACGATACCCCCTGTTTTCTTGCATTTCTTTGCCTGGAAATCCCAACAGTGGGATAATAAAAATGATAGCGTTCGATTCCTGGCTAAACCTGTTCCTTATAGATTCACGCATCAGATACGGTTTAGAATCTAGGTTCTGAACGGAATAAAAAGCTTGTAATTATAATTATATTCTGAATATATATCGTGGGAAATGAAGGAGATAATGTATCGTGTTATTACAAGTCGGGGAGTGGTTTAGACTCTTCTAACGCTAAATAATGAACAAACCGATTTGAAAATCTAACAACGTATGATTTTTTATCCAGGAGATATTCGAAAAGCGAAGAAAGTTGGTTTTACTGCACGAGTTATTAATATGTGAGATGACAGCCGTGATTAACTTAATTTAACGCCGTTCCAAGCGTCGCTGATGAGGAATTTTGCATAAATGTATCGGAAACGAGGAGGTCGAATACCAATTAAACGCCTGTTACCAACTTCTCTGCAAAAAGGAAAAAGAGAAAACAATATAAGGATTTCGAATTTTTTTCTATCAAACGGCTAACTTTCTACAAAATTTGTGAAGCAAGCGCGCGATCTTTTCAGTAAATGCGTACCAGCCACGTTCTCGATCCACGTCGAATGCGTGTGCGTAATTATAGTTACGAACGTAATTAAGAGAACGCGAATTAGAACATTTAAATACAAGCCAATTTCACTGAACCAGCAGCTGCGTTGTTATTTAATTCGAATACCCTATTTTCTTTTTGCCCTCCTCCTGAAACGTATGAAAATTAAAAAGAGCGCTATTCTTTATTCTATTCTAAATTGGAATCTCTAAATTTAGACATTTCTTAGTTTTAAAAAGTTCGGTTTCACTTGGACCAACTAAACGAAGGATGTGTACGCTGTAGAGTAACAAAAAAGGAAGCAGAAAAACATCTTCTATGGACGGGAGACAGAACGGTACCGACTGGTACCAAACAGATAGAATCTCAGCGGAATCTAACTGGAATCGGTTATCTGGCACGTACCTAGCTGCCGTATATGTGCATCTTTTCAAGGATAACATCAACAGGATGTTTAGCCTTTCTCGTTCGATGACGTACGCTCAATAATATTGGCTTTTACCACCGCAAAGTTACAAGGACACATCGTCGTACAGGAATAGTTTTTGAAATTACCTTAAAGGATACCAAGTAAGATCATGATATAACCGATAAGCTATAACTCTCTGTTATTGGCTCAAGTTATGTAATAAGGCTGTGTTAAATTTAAACGAACGATGTTTGATGAGTAACGGCTGAAAGAAGGTTTCAAGAAACGAAGGTGCAAACACGAGATAAAAGTATCAATGTTTTTGTTTCCTGTGAAGACACACGGTTCGAATACCTTTTAGCGTTGCTGGTCACGAAAGAGTTAAGAACGTGTCCTTGGTAAGAAAATAAGCGGTCCTTTCCCAGACAACTGCCGGTTTCATACCTACCGAAAAAGACACGTTCCATCCTGCAAATGTTTTTCACGTATTTAATACGACGCCACGTGCATTATCTTGGTATGTCTTAAATGTTTGTAGTTTGAGCAAGTAAAATATTCGAATCATGAGAAACATCACGTTTCCGTGATTAATTTATAATCCTTGATCTATTCAAATAACCAAAAAGCTAAACCCATCATACTCAGTCTAATCCATTCAAAATTACACTCTTCTTAAGAACCTACTGTCCGATCATCCATCCACCTACTCTTTAGCGGTTCGTGTGAACCGTATTTTGAGCAACCTTGCCGAGTTCGGTCGGAAGACGAACTTAATAATTCGTTTCTTTGTATTCTTGCGCAGATCACGAGTTTTCTCATCTCCGTCGGTTTACTCTGTGAACGGAGGTGCCCTGTGTCGCTAGCAGGAGAGACGCGGAGGCGCAACGAGTCAGTGCGAGACAACCGTAGACAGCGGGCGACGGGGTAGAAGGGGCCAGCCAGTGCACCGCTCGTACCAGGCGGTGCGCCCTGGTACCGACGGCACGCCGGTAGACTCGGCCAGACTCAGCGAGACTCGATCAGGAGTCGTGGAGGAGAGCCGCAAAATGGAGAGGGGGAAACTCGGAGAAGTGCACTCGCCTACCTTCGTTCTTCGCTACGATCTTTTTGCACGATCCTCTCGCGACCTTCTCTAGCCGAGAGACTCGACGGAGGCTCGGCTCGAGGAAACAACCGATAGATTCGGAGGGACATGTGTTTCCAAGTAAATTACACCATAAACGCTTGAAGAATTTGCACCTTAAGTTGATCACCGAATCGTTCTGCTGAAGAGAAAATTTTCCATCGTTAAATTTTTTGAAAATCTTATTTCGAACCTCTAAGTGCATTTTACTGCAATAATTATTAGAGTATATAGTAGGTACACTGACCTGTTACAGGAACTCGAATCTATGTTTTTGAACAGACCAGTATAATATAAGGTTCAATGATTTTGTAATTACTGACTGCGTGAAAATTGATAGATTTAGTTAAGATGGACCATAATTATAGGCTCATTAGCTCGTCGTCCTCGAGAGAACAATTATTTAATTGCCTGGCACGAATGAGATTCTATGTTTACCGGAGTCCATACAAGAGCAATCACCCGGACGCATAAAGCATTCATTGTGCCAATGCTACAGTCGTAAACCCGTGAGACTGTTTTTGTCAGTCCGCAGAGATTACATCTTGATGATTAAAAATCACTTTCCCTGCTGTCTAATGTGAACATATACATATACGTAGTCACATATTTAATTGTTCTGATTTAATCAGATCAGGGCAGATAGTTCAGTGTGACTCATAACGGTAATGATCGGTTTTTAAACATGACAAATATAGTGTACATGCCTCAATCCTTCACTGCTGACGCAGAGGTTTACTGACCGCGTTGCATTTCCTAATGCGAACGAATGGAGCATCTTTTACCAAAACTGTGATACACATTCCAAAAACATAGCGCTCGTACTACTAAAATACCTGCAAACAATTTCGCGCAATATACTTGTCATAATGCAAATCATTTGTATTCAATATTCATTTTGCTAATATGAACTACAAAATCTGTCGATGGCATTGCATTACGATTGGAGATTGTTATTCAAGATATTAACGTAATATCCCTGAACAATGTGAAAAGATCTCGTAAAACGTCGATCATAAAATAGATGGACCATAGTGCTAGTTTAATAATAAAAAATTTGTGCCTACGACAGAACCGAAGAATCTCGACGTATCGCACAACGGGTGACCGATAAATGTAACCTTGTCCCAGTTCTGTTGTTCAATCTAGATTCCTCGTGATGAAAGAGAGAGAGAGAGAGAGAGAGAGAGAGAGAGAGAATGACGAGCTGAAAAATATATATGTATCGAACATCGAAAGAAGGTGTGAACGTCCGACCTTAATTTCGTGCCCTGTCGTCTTCACGAGACTGTTAGCAATTGCTCTGGGCGTCGATACTAATTGGATTACGTGTTTGAAATTACTTCACAGGCGAATGGACTATTCATTCTTCAATTTCGATCCATTCAAATAGAAATATCTTTGTATCTTCTTCAAATACCTGAAACTATATTTAAATGTAATAAGGAAAAATTAGATATGAAAATTAGGTACACTGACCTGTTACAACAAATTGAATTTATTTTTGAACAGACCAGTATAATATAAGATTCAATGATTTTGTAATTACGTATAGATATGGAGAATTATCTCAACTATATACATACTAGTATACACTACGTTTAAAGATGACTTCATCATGAATAATATTTATGAGACAACCTTGGAAATTTCAATGCAAGAAGTGATAACTGACAATTGGTCGCTGTTGTTGCCTTTACTTGCACGAGATTAATTAACTTTAAAAAGAAAAAGTACTTTAACATGACATTATATTGTCCTTATATCTCAGAATGAAGAATAATTATAGCAGCGAATAACGTGACACCAAAAACTACTTTTGAATTATAAATCCTAATACACACACAATGTGGTTTTTTTCAAAGCAACACATATTTGGTTTACTATAGAAACCGAGACTCGGTTTTGTCTAAATGGAAATTTCACATCATTTCATAGAAAGTGTGCCCTTAAACGACAATAAACGAATTCGTTCTTCTTTCATTGCTTATGGCCATGCGAGTCTTTTACAGAAATCGTCAATTCCTTTGTTCGCAAAGAAACAACGATAATGCTTTTTATGTGTCTCGAAGCTTTCGTACAACCATACATCAATCCTGGTACTGTTTACAGAACTCTCTGAAAACTACGACGCATGATAAAATTAACTATTAAATATATTAAGTCAATTGTTTTTACAATATTCAAAAACTTACCTAATAAGTAGTAACTTTAAATTATGTTATTTTTATTCTTTGCATTACATTAGAAAGTTCTGGAAAGGCCAATTGCTCAAGGCAATTTAAATATAAAACGTTTTTTCGATTGGTACAGTTTTGAAAAATTTAACGAATTTCTACATAGGTGTCGTCCCGTTCGTACAGTTCTTACTTTATAATTGTTATGCCCGCGAAAATGAAAGGATATTTAAAAACTAGTAACGTAAGTCTTATTGTAAAAATATAAAAATATTCTTAACTTCCTCTTCCCATGGAACGGGCCAAAACAATACGAAATAAAAAGACGGATTAAGCAGTACGTTGCGAACAATACTTGAAGAAACTCCCTTCACCCATGGTAACCGAGTATTCGTTTCTCTTCGTATTCCATCTTCTCCGTGGCCTTGTAGACACGTACTACAAGTACAGTAGGTATGAGTCGAACAGTTGAATGGTACACCTATTTACGTACGTCTCGATTACCCAGCAGTCGCCACCGTTCGTTGATCCGACTTGCTCAATTCACTCGCAAGTTTCGGCCATTTGTACGTATAAACGGACGAAACTGTTTTACCCGTTACCGGACAGTTCTATCAAAATCACCAATGCTACCAGAACATCGAACCAATAATTTTTTCTTTTTATCAGATTCTTAATATTATTCGATTATTCAAATTTTTCAATCTTATTCTTTATAACTTGTTTATCAAAGTTAAGCAAAACGGTACAACATTGTAAATAGTTTTTCATATTCTCAATAACAGGTAATATGGTCGAATTCGATCAGTGCTGTCGATAATTGCTGTAGATAAAAAAGAGCAATCTGGGCGACGAACAAACACTCGAGATGGCTCTGTTTCGCGCAATGAGGGCTTATTGTATGCTCGTTCCAATTTCAACCATCACAGCGCACCGCGGTGCACTTCCTTTCGTTAGAGCCGATTCCGCTTTATGAAGCCAACACCGTCAGCCTTCGATGTGCACCGTGCGTTTCTCCTCACTGAAATACAAACCACACAATGCCCACTGTTCTCCACACATGGATCGAGTTAATTAAATCACTTTCTTTTTAATAAAGTAGACAGATGAACTCATCGGCACCAAGTAACGTGTCTTTTCGTATATCGTTACTGCTACTTCTATTTTCATTACTGTTAATATAATTGTATAATTATAACAGTGTAATATCAATATAGTGATACTATAGTTGTATAGTAGGAATCTCATATCACTGATGTGATATTACACAGCGTATTTTTGTTTATAATGCTATTGTATCGTGCGAAATACAATAGAATGTAGTACAGTAACGTGTGCGAGTGTATGTACGTTTTACAAAAACACAGACGTTCGTAAATTAGAAAGGAGGAGTGATCCAACATAGTCGATAGGGTCGAGGAAAGAAAAGCCAAGAATCTTGAATAGAGGTAACACAAGGCATTCGCATTCTTTCTTGTTGATATTCACCGATCGTTGCTCGATGCGCCTTCTTAAAGGTTTCCAGGTCGTCCGGCACAATTCACATTTACCAGGGTTCTACCTACCGAAGTTCTATCGGCAGCCCATATCCCTTCAACTCTATCATTTTCAGCCAACAATTCAGGCACATTGTTTTGTTGAAACAAGAAGATGTTGCGAGGGTAGTTCTCTAGATGAAAGAACGAATCGATAATGTAGGATACCGTTTTTCCGTCGAAGCTGTTATCTAGAACGTTGACCTTATAATTAGTAAGCAGAGGAAAAAACGTAGATACAATTGTTTTCTCATTTATTAAAGACAATTTGAGAGATGAGGTTAACGGATGAAATTGGATCATGACGGTCATTCAATTGTCCAACGTTGAGATCAATTTGCGTTCGCAAAGAATATACTTCAGTGTTCCCTGAACAATCAAACTGAGATGTTCGCCTTATATTGCATGCACGCCACGTTAACTGAAAGTTGGCATAAAGAGAAAATAATAGATAAATCAACCGGTTGAGGCGTACTGGCTTTGCACGCTGACATTAAGAATTGCAATTCAGTCAACGGCAATCCAGAACCGCTAGATTCGTGCTATTTGAGCTCTCTCATAATCCCATGGGTGAAAGTTGCAGTTTCCCACGCGATCGACCTATGGACGAATCAATGGCACCTTTATACTTTTATTCTCTCTGTCCATGCACTTAATGTAATCGCTCATTCAGCTCCCTGTTTATTTACTTATCGCGTACATAACCTATCGATCAATTATTTATAGCTTTTACTATTCGCTGATTTATGATTGAACTCAACTGTAATTGAGGTTACCAACTCGTGCAGTCAATCGATTTAGTTCAATTAAATGCTGTGCGTAATTGTAGCCCATGTATAAATACCCATATTAAAAACAAATTATACCCGTAGAATGAATATTTTTCTTGTAATATATCATTTCCAAATCTTTTTGAATGTGCGCGTCATGCGCGTCCGAATTTCTCGAATATGCGCATGCACAAACTGAATTTTCAGACACCGATTTTTTTTCATAAAAGAAACGACGCGCACAAAGTTTCCGTTTCACTTTTTCACTTCGAATCATCTATTGTAGCGTTTTCGATTGCATACCATGACGAAATACTTCTTGTAGCATATAAAACCATCCATAGAAATTGTCTTACAAAAGTTACACTTTCTGCTCAGTTTGCAAAAGACCAGCAGCCGAGAAGCCAGTATCGCAACACACGAACCGTGCACGGAGACATAGAAACAAAGAAGTAAAGACGGAGAGAAAGAGAAAGAAAGGAAGGAAGGTGTAGAGAAGGCAGAAGGAGTACGTAGAATCGGGGAGGCATGGTCCCGCTATCCGGTCGGCCGCTAGGCCGAGGTCAATGAACCTCGGCCGGCCTACCGACTTTACCTGCCAGCCTCGAACCTGCCAACCTGGCTCTGCTCTCTCAGGGTATCGGCCAGGATATTTCATCTATGACAGTTTTGCTACAAAATATTTGCTGCGTGAGTTATACAAAACGATGTTCTCGATAGTAATAAGCAATTTTTACTTAAAAAGTCGTATTAAAACGTTACACGTTTTATGGAAAGATGAATAAAACACGTGCGATGCTTTTATTCGCCTGACGTAAACTTGGATTTGGAAAGGTTAAGTGGATGCGCGCGCATCCGGGCACGTTTGATGCTTCTATTGGCGCACAATTTTAAATTACATGTACTTAGAAACGCGTAAGGTTGAAAAGAAGGAGTTTTCAGGGTACAATTATCCTCTTACAATAGGCAATACCATTTCACTGAATAAATTCCTCGAACTCTTGGTTTTTACCTGCGGACGGAGAGTAATTCGCAATGGCATACTTTACACGCCTCTGAACATACCCATATACCAATTTGAGTGTTTTGTTGTTTGGAACGGTGATTAAAACAGATCTAAAACTTTTACAGAGGTACATCAATAATCATGATCCCTGCGAATTTTTTTAAAAATCGCCATACTTGATCCGCAGTGAAACGGAGATGCTTTCACAGAGAATCCACGGACCCAAGAATCGGAAGGACTCGCACAAAAATCGTTTACAGTAAATAATATTCTGTTACACTTACTGATACAATTATTAACTGAACATTGACAGTTTTATGCACATTTTTAAATAAAAATTAAATGATTGAATAAAAAATATAACATATTAGTTCTAGAAAATTTTTTATAAAATATTTCTACTCGTCTAGGCAAATGAACTCTATGATGTGCTCGAGCCTTGTTTTTTCTTCGAGGTCAAAGGAAATGATGTTTCCTGAATACACAAGAGGATAGCGGTACATCGATGGAAAATCATTAAATTGGTGATCGTAGAAAAACCCAGGCTAAATCATCGTATTAGAAAGTCGGAATTAAATTTTTCACCAAAATATCCCTAGAACAGAACGTTACTTATTAGGTCCAATTTCGAGAAGACGAAAGACTGCCAATTAAGAGAGAAAGAGGGACCAATTAAAGAATATTTAAATAAAATGCATGAAATATTTTGAATTAATGAGGAACATTTCATAGTCGGTGATTTATTAACTGGTATTGCGTGCTATTCGGGTTATTATTGTTATCCAGGCTGATAGATCCTCTTGCACGGTGTGCATGCAGTTATTAGCACGAGAAAAAGAAGTAGCACGAATCAGTGGGTCGATGAAACCCAAGAACCTTGCACTCGAGAGTTGTCTGAGTTTGCAAGCTCTGATTCCTTCTTTCTTCCTCCAAAGAAGGAGAAAGTTCCTCTTCGGTGCCAAAAAAAAAAAAAGGAAAGAAAGAGACTATACGTGACCATTCATCTTAATCTGCACATAAAAATAAATACCGGATTCTTTGGCAAAATCGACTGGAAATTATAATCTTTAACTAAAGTAGTAATCGCGGATGGCGATTGATAACTGGCGGCACACTGTAGGCATCTAGCACTTAGACCAGGACATTTTTGTATCGACAATGTTTCAACAACACTATCAAAAGCGTTTAATGAGAAGGTAATACGTTTATAGTATCATTCAATGGTGAAACATCATCACAAAACACTTGGGTAATCGATGCATCATAATCACGTCGAGCTGATTAAAATAGCAAATGGCGCGATTAAGTTCAGAGATGAATTATGAATTAGTATACGTTATTGTGTCAACGACATGTATGGCATCAGAAAATCCAAATGTAAATGTCATGAACACAATCGAGGGTAGAGATAATACTAAGTATTGGGTTATTTTAATCATTTTATAATAGTCTAGGCATTTCTAGGTGATAAAGATATTACAAATTTTTACTAATTAATATAATTCGTTAATATTTGAAAGGTAGTTTTACTTATGGGTAATTTCTTATCCAGAACATGGAAAGTTATATTCCCTTTGTGACGCGTGTCGAAATACAATACGGTGATCGCATGAAAAGGTATAGAGTTACTCAGATCCATGTCTATACGCATACATGGCTTTTTTTCTATTTTTGGTGATTCAACGATCCTCCGGGATTCTGAGCACAATGGCATTTTTATATTATGTGGCAGAAATTTAATACCAAAATCACGCACCAGGAAAACTTTTTCACTAAACGATAACAATGAAAGGAATGAACATATTTTAATTAGGATCCGTAGATAAAACTTAATCAACTAGTCTTCACGAAGCCTGTATGAGATTACACATAATTCAGTGAACTTGTGACTTTTATGTTGTTTACATGATATAATATTTTAGTCATCGAAAGAAAAAAATAAGTTTGAAGACTTGAATCGATGAAAAAGTAACTTTCTTCTTTTTACTTATCGTTCTTTTCGAATATCCTTCATAAACCAGTTGCTACAGAGTAAACCAGCATATAATCATAACAAATTCCATTCGACTACTTAGGGATTCAATAAATACTTTATATGAAATGGTGGCCAATATTGGTATGTTACAGAATGGAATTCCAACAATGAACATTTTTGTGAAACATCGTGAAATAGAATTTGAAAGAATCACGAGGGAATGGGAGTCCTCGAAAATTCGGAACATTCTGCTTGTCGTGTTTACTACGAGTTCGAAAAACCGGTTTTCCTCCCTCCACAAAACTTGTACCTGTGTGGATAGAGTATTAGACGTGGCACGTCACGGTAGCGTAGAATGATCGATCAAATCGGTTGTTGTAGTTAATGTCCAAAAATATCTAATTAAATACATATATATGCAACCAATTCAAAATTTTCCTGCATCCATTATTAAAACATAAAAAGAACAAAAGGTATCAAAGCCAGTTAGCTTAATTAAAGCAAATTTTCTAGCAAAAGTTCTGAATTTTTTATTTTTCGTTCATAGTTAGTCATAGAAGTATACAAAGTAGCGTATACTTTGAATAATTTTATTCTTTTTCAAATCTCCTAACTATCATGGAATTTCCGAAGAATTTCGCTAGAAATAGTCACATAGAAACGAAGCAATTTCGTGGGACGATCAAATCGTTCGATTCTCAAAAAAGTCCTGATCAGCTTACACGCAAACTAAGACTACAAGTGGAACCGGTTTCGTAAAGATTGTATGGCTACGCAGTGTTCGTCTGCGTTTATTTCGTTTGCCGTCGCGATCGTTCGTGTATCCGTTACCTCTACGAATGAATTAGGGAATAAGAAAACGCGTTAAAACATCCAAGATTCGTGTTCAAGTCGTGGCTGATCTCAAGCAACAAAACGACTCCGTGAATATTGCAAAAACGTAATTCCCTGCACGACAAGACGCTTACTCAACGGAATTGTTTATCGAGAGAAACGAGATTGCATTACAAATATTTGCAGGTTTCTGTGCGTTTGCATTTTCTTCGAGTCCCATGACAATATGGCGCAACTATGTAAATCAAATAACTGCTTTTTTTCGTTGTACAAGCATTAACATAAAAATTTACAACGCGTACTGTATTATACCCTATTTAAGAAACGAGACTGAGGAGGCCTTTTGTTTCATGTTTCGTTTACGTCCGAAGGTCTTTTAATTTTTTCAACGTAAGTGAATTTCATTGCACACCATCCGTACAAATGTATTTATGTATGTATACGGAGCTAGCAATTCGATAAGCGCTAAATTTAACTTCTACCCGGAAAGGTTGGATCTTACATTTTTACCTTTCGTAGAAGCCCTCCTTCAAATTTCGAGGCCAATGTTTACTTTCTTTCTTTTCCTCCCGCGTACGTCACTTAATATTTGCGCACGATAATACGTACAATGGTTGCCTTCTTTTTGGCGAAATTCGTCCAAAAATGTCCTCAGACTCGGAACAACGTTTGAAATCGCCTATAAATGAATCCTACGTACCGAAAAACATTTGAAAAACTGTCTTTACAATCTTACAGAAGGACTTGCAAATTCCTTTCTTTCGCGAGGGATGAATTCAAATACTTTTGACTTGTTCTTTTAACTTTTTATACTTGTTCTTAGATTCGCTATTCCCAATGATTTCGAAGATTTAGTTACCTTTCAATTGTCTACCGATTAGAATTACGATACGTAAAACAAAGTCGCGATGGCTACGGGATTAACGGTATATTCAACTCGATTCGTTAACTGCACTCTCATGCGAGGTGGGATTTTTAAAAAGTCGAACGCTCGAGGAAAAGCACACGCAATACGTAAGTCGCACACCTAGCGGGGAACAGAGAAAGCAGCGGTCGGAGATGGTCCGAAGCAAAAACGACCGCGATCTCGACGGCATGGCGTTTGTAACAGAAACAGAATTAGATCGAGACTAGACGTTCTAACCGACAACCATTCCTAGAATTTTACGCTACGTGAAGCTTTGTTTGAAATCGAAAAATTTGGTAAATAATTTGCCATTGAAATATACTTTTCTCTTCAAAATAGTTTAATTTAGATTAATTGGTTCGAGCATAGGTTTCGAGCACACGATCGAAAGAATAAAACTCCTTTGGAAAAGAAGAAAAGAGATCTTGAGTAATATAAAACCTTTAAAGGGGTCCTAAAAGTAATTTCAACATCACAAACGTTGCATCATCGTATAATCCTTTGGAGATGTTATCATTCACAGGTAACAGCCTCAGAAATATTTTTAATATACAAAACAAAGAACGAGGTTATAATAAGAACGTTTATCGAACGTTTCAATGTTATTCCATAGAGGAAAACGCAATCAATCGATTGCATATAGACTATGGAGTTCTAGGAACAAAACCCATTCAAATGAAAACTATACAATTCTGTAGGTCGCAAAACATACATCAAACCACACATGAGAGAAGAAAAGAAATTCTATTGCTTCTTGTGCATGAAAGCAAACAGATCTCCATTCATCCGGCGGAACAAAAACGGCAGAGTGTGTGTGCGTACACACATTTGACTTTGTTGAATTACTAATTAGTTGACATGAAAGTTCGCAGAATGGTAACAAATAGTCGAGAGTTAGCGCGTAGATGCTGCGCGTTTTTTTTTTCTACGCGCAATATTGTTTATTCTTGTTACGCGCTGTATTCCTTCAACGATACTTTTTACATCGAAAAAAATGAATAAGCACAAAATGTGAGATTCAACGGAGTCGATCCTGTAAAATTCCTATCAAACAAAAGTTTGATTCTTTATGCAAATCTATCGTCGAATGTTTTAACGATCTATGCGCAGTACGTATGCGCAAACATCCGCAAGTGCTACGCTAACAGGTTGTTACATTGCTCGATGCAAAAATTGTAACAAGAAAACAATATAAATTTCAACAGCTAAAAAATTTCTTTTTGCACAGTAAGACGTGTATTTTAACCGAGGAGGAAGTAAGCTTCGATACACTTACCCATCCGGATGGCAGCCACCTGTGTGACACCGGCCAGGACTAGGATCAATGGAAGCCCATCGAGGAACCAGCACAGACTTTTCGCTCCAAAAGTATTCCCGGAAGCACGTTTACCACCGAGGAGAAGCGTGCGTGGCCGGCGTGGCCCCGTAGCCACTGCCATCGCACCGTCCTTCTCACCGCACACCGTTCAACACCTTAATTTTCGTCTCCACTGTTCGGCCGGTACCACGATTCTCTGGATACACCGTTTGAACGGATATAAAACGGTATGTTAGGTTCACTTTAATCGGGACGTGAGACAGCCGCGAGAAGAGAGTTTCTTACAAAAGTTTCTTGCAACAAATATCGACGTTCGAAACAGTACGATAAACTGTAAATCCTTCCTTTCTCTCTCTTCTTTTTTCTTTTAGGGAAAAAAAAGAATGGGAATATTCTGTAGTTGCACTTGTTGAGTCGGAGCGGAACTATCTAATGCGCGCACCTGCTCGTGCTCGAGGTGAAAAATTATGCAGAATTCCTTGGTGTAAAAGGAAAACAAAGAAAATGAAAAAAAGAATACGAAAAGCACGAGCGACTCTCGGGTTCAGTTCATAGCTGACGCGCACATTTACGCGGCCGCGGTCAGCGAACGACTAACTTTACGGCGCATACGCCCGCCGGACAGGCCTCAAGACCCAAGCAACCGCGCATGCACGGAGAAGGGGTTCCAGGCACCACGTGTGGCAAATCCTTCACTAACATAGTATTCAGCTAGCAAATACCTGCGAACATTGTGACATGGATATTAAATACGACGTAAAATCCGATCATTGGAAATAATCGATTAGTAGTCTGGTTAGACGATCGATTTCTTCGATGCAATTGACAATAATTCTCTTTGGATCGTGCATCTCTTTTACAACCACTTCAAATTCAATTATAAAAGACACATTACCAAGTATTTGCAGTAAATTTAACTTGTATTCTATTTTGCTTGTTAAATACTGCGTGAAATATTCGTCTACCTGCACTCTAAAAAGAAACTCATAGAAAAACTCAGAGAATGTAAACAGGATGAACTTACCTGACCTTAGATAATGTACTGTCCCTTAGAAGTTTTCTGACTTTTTCTGCGATCTCAGCAGACCTGAAACATTCCAATCCTGTACATGCATTCTTGCGCTTTGGAATTCTTTTGAACCAGGATGCATACGCGAACCAAATGATCCAACGCGGATTCGCATATCCATTGAATTTCTAAAACTTGTTAAAAATACTGAAAAAAACAAATACAATTTATTCTATATCTAAAGAGCTGACATAGCAATAAAAAGTGGGGATCAGCAAACCTGGAGGCAGAATTAATTGGGAGTGGCGTGTGTATTCGAGAGGGAAACTCGCAATTTGTCTTTGCGTACACCGTTCGTGAATGAAGTTGTATAGCGTGAACTCGTGCCACCCGTGCCCGGTGGTGCCGCTCGAAAGAACGACACGTCGCCAATTCCTGCGTTTTCTCGTAAATGCGTTTATTAGTCAAAGTAAAATGTCACCACAGCCTATGCTCGACCTTTTCCATTGTCCGGAGATATGACTGCTACATTCCCGCACACTTCCTTTCCCAGCTAAGACTGTTCTATTATTCGCAACATTTCGACTGCCTATTACATTTACATTCTCATTGAAAAATGTAAACATTTTTCAAAATCATAATGCTTTTGGCAAATTTTAATTTACAAATAAGTCGTCACGTTTATCCCGCCAAGTATATATTAACTAAATTCTGATAATATGTTCGTTCTTTCGTACGAATAACTTCCAGAAAATTGTAATTTAAACTGTAAAAGGATACGATGCGAGAGTACAGCAAACGTTCGCATGTCGTTACATGGTCTCTGGAAACGAGTTCATAAAGAATTCATTTCTGCTGAGAACACAGCATCTCCGGTGCAACGTGTGTGTTCTTTCACCTGTTATTTCGCTGTTCATTGGTTGCGCACCTTGCCGGCGCAACGCTAAGCCGCACAATAAAAGGTCTCTCTCCTCCTCTTGCGTTGGTTCTCTTCCACCATGTATACGGGCACACGAGTCGTGACCTTGTGGCATTTGGTACCTGCCCGTACCAGCCGCCGCACGACTATACCTGGCATGTACAGTGATGGGCATAATTTCAATGATAGATCATAAAAAAATATAAAAACGGAACCAATATTTTTATCCCCTTATTAATTATTATACTTCGTATTATAGATGGATCCTGTAATATCGTTGTCAAATAATGATTAATGAAAAATTTGTCACAAAAGTATCCATATTAAAGATACACCTGATAAAAATAAGAGTTTTTATTGACACTTTAGTAAGGGTAAATTATTTTCATGTACTGTGTGCAAGTTTTCGAGAACTGACTAGTACCAATTAAATGACACAGGCTTTCATCTCCGATACATCAATATACAAGAGAACATTGTTCTTGCATAGAAGATTGACAATACACTTGAATGAATATCGAGGCAATTACTGGCAAAAAATTACATGCATCCATATCACCATTGTTTCTTTTATTGTAAAATAATAATTTTGATTATAAAGTTGAATATGTAGTAAACACATTAATTAATAAATAAAAGTCTTCATAACAAAATAATCACAATATTAGTAATATAATATAATATTATAAAGATATAATTAATAAATAAAACTGACATGTAAAATTAAAATATGTCATATACTTAACACCCCTTTCTCTTGGATGTTTTATAATAATACTTGAATATGATTAAGAAAAAACAATGTTTTAAGTAATCTGCTATTTCTTGTAATCACCTCAAATTCTTTCACATCTTCAACGCAAGATTGGTCCTCTTTTTGTTATAACAATAAAATACCTAACTGGGCTTTAAATCATTATACAATAACAAGAACATTCAGTCTATGAAAAATCAGAGTTATCCAATGTTAAAGATATAAGCACCCCCTATTAAGTTTCTCATCCGACACTTTTATATTCACCTCTACAATATCTTATTATTATTATTTTATTTTTTAAGTCACTTTTGAACGCCAGCTATATTCACGATAATTCCCTCTGAACATAATATTAATGCTATATCTTAACTCGAATATCGAGTATTCGATATCACTGACTACTTGCAATTGTGGCGCGGCCAAGTGTGATGAAAAATTGGCTGAAATAAATTCCTTTAAAATATGAATACCGAAAAATAATACTTGTTAATGGTTCGATTGACTCCTTCGCTCGTTATAATCACGATTATCCCCTTTTTACAAAAACAAGAAACGCGCGATGCATGACATAAAATACTTTTTAGCGTGGACACACGAAATATAATATATAATTATATACATTTTTTGTGAAGATTCTTTTAACCATGATTTTTCTTGGATCAATGGTAAAACATGTAATATCATCACGTGTATTCATCAAGAACTTCTGGCTGCACCACTAACTTGCATAATTTTCACACCTGTTCACGGAACAGAGTCAGTACGCACGAAAGAGTAAGTACATTATGCTTACAATATCCTTGTAAGTCTCGCGAAGAGCTAACTATATAGACTTATAAATTGTATTAACAAAATTCCTTAATTAAGACATCATTAGAAACGAGAATAAGAACATAAATAGTGTAGGTATTAATTAATCGATAATAATATTCAGTTTCATCTGAAAAAAGAACTCCACCGTGTAACAACATAAATTTTCCTATTACTTAGAAAAACTATGATTAGACATATCATAATCGTAAATACTATATTACAATTGACTATGCGTATCACTTTAAACTATAAATTGGTCCACATCGTACCTGAAAGTAAAACATAAAGAGGGATTGATGCAGATTGGGAAATGTTTAAACCTAAGTTGAACAAAGCAACAATTAACGTACAGAAACTATATATCACATACTATAAGTGATGTATTCATTATGGATGCTTTTTAAGTGCCTGAAACTTATTAGAACTGTTAACATTATACTTGTAAGTGGTAAAATATTACGACTCCATTTCGTGAACAAAGTATAAATATTCTACATCGGCCATCTTATCGTGCGCTGAAACGATAGCAACACCGTAACGCAGAGTATAACCGTAGAAAGTAGACATTTTCAGTACACTCTGTACAGAATCTCTGTTTACCTTCCTGAATAGAGTGTATAGAATACTTTATATCAGTCAGTATGTTTTTCTTCTTTTTCATTTTATCAGGCAGGGGAGAAGGGAAGTAGGATCGAAGGTCGGTCCAAGCGCGGGTTTGAAAGGTTAACGGAACGTCTTTTCTCCTTCATTTCTAAGTCTCATCGATTCGTCCACGGGACAGAGAGAAAGAGAGAGTGTGTGTGTGTGTGTGTGTGTGTGATCTGTTAAATGTTCTGACCTTTCAAACTCGCGCTCAGACCGACGTTACTCAGCCGGGCATCTTACGACTTATAACACCCATGTCGTAGGCGATTTGTTTATGTTCACGATCAAGCATTAAAGTTCTGGCGCTCAGAAACGAAAGATCTGGCAAACGGTTCAGTACCCTTGCCGTTTCCGGCTGGACTGGCATCACCCGACCGTATCTGTCCATCACCACATGCTCAGACCCGGATCTCTTGCTCACATTCTTCCCACGATAAGCATCTAACATCGATTTTTCGACTGGCAAATACTGTTTATCACTCGAAAGAAATTGCTTTTCAATTGACACGAATTGTCTCTCGGTTGTATGCTGTTTTTCGCCCGTTGGGAACGGCTTCTCCGTTGGCAGACATTGCTTTTCGATGGAAACAGTCTTTTGGATACCTATGCCCTTCTGTTTCTGCCCGGAATCGAAATCAGGTTTTCTTTTCCATTCTTGTACACGAGAAGCTGGTAAAGGCTCTATCATCTTTGACGAGTGCGAGCGCTTCTGTAATTTTGTAACATCATTCTCCAACGAATCCATTGTCTCCACTTTGGACACTGAATTGCATCGTTCCCGGTTTACATTTCCTTCTGGGATATCTATTGTTCGATAAAGAAAAATCTCGTTTAAGTGCGATGGCTTGAACGTATTGAAGGAAGACAAGAGTGAAATCGTGCAGTAGAAAAAATATAATGTATCTATACTGACTACAGGACATAGAATACAAAATACAAGCCTAACACTTACGATGATTAATGGGATTCCTTGCGCTACTTGGTCGACGGTAGGATTCAGAGTTGGTGGAGCTGTGGGATGTTAGTAGAGGATCAAAAGGACACAGAAAGTCCAGAGGTAGAAGAGCAGATAACCCACCACCTAGATTATATGATTAGGTTCAAAGAATATTCCCAGCAATTAGCACACTTTACATAAAAAAATTGCAAAAGCAAACGCAGTGAAAAAAGCGATAAAATATTAGATCCTAAAATATAGTACAATCTAAATAAAAAATTGTTTTTATACATTTAATAAAATATATAATATTTGTATTCTCGACAGAGAGCGAAATAAAACTAACAAAATTGTGACACCAACATATATTGTACAGAATACTTACTAGCTTCTAAGGGATTAACAAGCCCGGCACTATTCCAATCAAATTGAGCAGCAGGTACTTCCTAATGGGATTGTATTGTTATTATGAATCATAGTAAAACATACCATGTATAATGCTAATCAATATTAATACAATATTTCATGGATAAGTGATCATGATATAGGTTCATTCATGATCGCGTATCCCATGACAGATTGAATTACCAAACATACTTCGGAATTCATTGAAGTTTGGGTTTTACTGGTACTCGATGAAGCAGTTGGTTGAGAATCAGCTGTAGCTTTGATTGGTTCCAATGGGGTGAAACCAAGGTTCGCAGCAAATCTCGGAACATTTGGATTCCATCTAGGCCCAAACAACTGCAAACACTTCAATTTAATACCTAATTGATAGTACTATCACCCGTAATCGCATTACTCACGATATTGCGAGAATCAATGCCAAGGGAATTCAATAGTACATTATTGCTAGAACTGTTTGCCCATTGATACGTTAAAGCATTTGTTTCCTCTACATTTTTTATACTCTGCCACACTTTATCTGTCTGGGTTATCAACGATTGTAATTCAATCTCACATTGTTCCGAATCGATAGAGAACATTGTCGTTATTATATCCTCTATTTTGTTGGCAGCCTAAAGAAAATTTAGGTAAGTATCTGGTATATGAATTGTCAAAATGAAGCGGAAAAGAACTCACATTTTTATTCTCTATCCGACAAATTGACTCTTTCAGACTCATCTGTGGCTGCTTTACTACAGGTTGCTCAAAGGCTGATTCAAAATCGTTGAAGTCTCCGAAATCATCATCGTCTTCGCTTTTATCAGGTACATTTGTTTTGTCGTGTCTCTCATATTGTGTGTGCTCGGAGAAATTAGCAAAGTCACCAAAATCATCATCTTGAACCAATGTTTCCTCCTTTTCCTCACTTGTCTCTACGGAATACTCGAGAAGCCCCGCTTCAAGAGTATTAGTAGAACTTTCAAACATAGAGTCATATTTAAAGTCACCAAATTCTTCGTTTGAGCACCTGAAAATATCTGGCAGTGGCATAGAAGGTAGGAAATCATCCCGGATTTTAATATCTTCTTTTTTAGGAAACTGAAGGTTCGGGACATCTTCAGCTTTCGTTTGATCACCAGGTAAAAGCTCGTTCTTCGAGTCATCAACGTTCAGTAAATCTTTGTCAATAGAGTCACTGAAAGTTGAACGTTCGATACTTGTGATCTTTGAATCGTCCATCTCGAACGCAAAAACATCTTTCTCATTCACATCTAAAGTTTGTACACATTGATCCTCAGGTTTTGACTTTACAACAGAATTTTCTGAATCCAAATTTAACTCCTTCTCATTTTCTACACTGAAGTCTTTATTTAAATTATTTACATTACTTGAGGCTCCTTCAGGTTCTTGTAACTTCAAATATTCTGTTTTCGACATGTCTGTAGGTGAATTGCTAACAGAAACCCAATTCTGTGGATTCTCAAACTGCTCATAATCATAAAAGTCATCGTCTATTGGCGGTATAGTATCAGGAGCCATGGTCGGATCTCCTAAATCCAAACTTAAAGGCTCTATATCTTCGAAATGATTGGGAGAAGTATGTTGTTCCTTTTCTCCTAAGCTACTATCTTCACTTGCTGAATTAGCTCTGCTCAACACCATCCTCTCTACTACATCTTCCTTACTATTATTATTTACAATTTCCAAATCCTTTTTGCTATTGTCCACTATTGTTTCATCAACATTTTCAACTTTTGTCTTGAGTGTAATGTCACTTATAGTGTCATTTATTTTTTCAAGTATTAAAACATCTTCTGTAATCATTGGTTGTGTAACAACAGTTATCTGTGTCTTACTAGGAGTTTCTGAAATACCATTTATTTTTGGTGAGGCATTTTGAGATGTCAAAGGTGTCTGAATTGGTGTTATCAACTTATGCGGTGAGTCTGATGATATGGACAGTCCTGAAACCGAATTGTTTGTATATAACAGAAAGATAGCTCTTGAGAAATATTGCAATTACCATCTATGCCACCAGTTGCAAAATCTCCAAACTCATCTTCTTCTGAATCCCCAAAATTATCCAGTGGTGGAGGTGTAGAACTAACTAATGGAGGGAATGCCATCCTTCATTAATTCTGAAAAAACATATTTGTTCTTTGTATGATTTATAAAAGTGTATAGAGGAAAGAATAAAAATCACCTTTGTATTTTTTAGTGCAACAAAAATCAAAAGAAATTCAATGTTTTTAACATTATTTCTATTCTATAAGTAAAAAAATTAATAAAGTTATTTTCTGTAAATTTTTTTAAGAGAGAACAAGAGTAGTTCATGAAAAACTAGTAGTTTGCCCATTATACAACGACGACACGCATATGTCAAACGTAAAATAGGTTAGGTGCGTGTCATTGATGACGAATAAGCAAATTAAATAAAATACTTCATGCATACATCGATTAAATTTAATTGATCGTTAAATATTGTTTAGTCATAATAGGAAAGTCGGAAACGGAATCGTTGAACAACTCAATTGGAATCGAAAAAATGATCGAACGTTGACTTACAAAGAAGTTTTCAGGTACGTGCAGCACCTCGCAGAACGACTTTATCTATGACTGGTTATCATTTCGATTCTATTAAAATTGATCTTCATCGACGTATGCAATATTTATCAGTAACGATTTATCACAACTTGTTAGAACAGTAAGGTTTGGTGGTACGAATCACGGGACATGGGTCTTATCACCTGTTCTGTACGTGTTGCATCTGCGCACCTGTTCATGCCTGATGTCGCGCGTGTTTTCAAAACATTGTGGACTGAAGTCTACAACATACATTTGTGAAACGTTCACGAGATATCTTTTTACTATTCACATACATCGTTTATAACTTCTTAAAAACCATAACGAAACATTCATTGGACTACTACAAAAAATTTATTTACACTTTATTAGTTGTATCATAACATTTATAAAAAAAACTATAGATTACATCAAAGAAGTTACAATAAAATTATTATATTAGAGTACTTAACAATATTTAGTGCCAGCTTAACTTATTTTGTCTCTTGCTTAGCAGTATGTTGCGTTCGTCTGTGCTTTCTCATATCCCCCTTCTGTCTGAAACATCTTCCACAGATATCACATGCATGTGGCTTTTCACCTGTATGGATTTTGATGTGATTGTTCAAAGCTTCTGTTCTAGTAAACGCTTTTTCACAGTAATGGCACTTGTATCTGCGATCTCCTCTGTGTATCAGTCTATGTTGGTAAAAAACTGAGCCAGTCAGGAATGCCTTATTGCAAACATCACACTTAAATGGCCTCTCCCTTGTATGTTTCTTCCTTGTGTGATCTGCTAAATCTGGTTTTATTGTGAATCTCTGGTCACAGTATTCGCAAGCATACGGTTTCACACCCATGTGAAACCTTTTGTGGGTCCACATGTGACTAGACTGAGTGTAGCTTTTACCACATATATTACATACATATCTATATAAAGATATAACAATGATAAAATTTGTACAACTTTAATATAATTCAAGAAAAGTAATAAAAAATTGTGCGTACGGTCGCAGTCCACTATGTCTCCTTTTATGGGCATTTAAAGAGTTTGCAGTTGGTAACAGACTACCACAAATGTCGCACGGGAATTTGGAACATCTATATTTGCCATGCTCTTGAAAATCTTCGATACTAGCAAAGATAGTTCCGCAGAGTTCGCAAATAAACTTTTCTTTGCCCTTTTCTGATTTTCTAGGCATCGGTTGGTGTCTTTTCTGTTTGTGCTTATAAAGTAGTGACAATTCTTTGACGTCTCTATCGCATATGTCGCAGAGAAAGACAACCAGTACTTTAAATACTCTTTGATGCTCTTTCCAATGAAGAACAGCCTCTGCGAAAGATTTGTATGACGAATTACAGTGATTGCATGAGTATGGTCTTTCGATAACATGCGATTCTCTGTGGCTTTTCAAATGATCCATATCTGCAAAGTGACTGCTGCAGAATTCGCAATGATACAGCTTCAGTACTTGCAACTCTTCGATTAAGCTAATTTTTTCCTCGTGTTTTTTACAGTGTTCATCCGCGGACTCGCAACTTCCAAACGCTTCGCCACAACGAACGCACCTTTATTTAGACAAAATAAACATAGCTTTTCCATCAATAAGAAAGCAATATCAAAGAAGATATAGTACCTCCAAATTGTTTGACTATTTTCGAAAATGATGCTGTGCCCAACCACGTGTTTATTTAGTCTCGATTTCTGCGTGAAACTTTTAGAACATTCAGGACATTTGTATGGCTTTTCCGGAAGGTGAGTTACTACATGGCGTTTTAAAGTATACCCATCACAAAATCCCTTAGAACAAACCTCACACACATGGGGTCTGGTTTTTCCATCCATGCAAACGTGTTTTTTTAATCCTTCCTGATTTTCGAATAGCTTTCCACATTGTAAGCAAGATACTCTACCATCCTTACAATGATACCTGGAAATAAAATAAATTTGAATCTTTTAATTAAATTTTGCTACAATTTTTCTCTAATCAGTACCTTTTGTAATGATAAAACAATTTTAGTTCCTTTCCAAATGTAATTTTGCATATTTCACAATATAATGCTTTTGCATCTTTATGAAAATGTTGATGGAACTGCAACCGTTCTTCAAATGCAAAAGTTGCAAAACAGACATCACACTTATATGGCTTAGAAGTACATTGTAAGTTCGGTTTGCATTTATGCTCATCCAGAGTTTCTTTTGTATGGTATAAATTCATACAAGCTCCACATTTCAAATATTTCTGTTTGGTACCCAAACAGAATAATGTTATGGATTCATTTTCTGGTTCTTTGTTGATTATAATTTCATTAGGAAACTGTTCCTCATCACTGCTTGCGAGAACAATATCACTGTCGTACAATTCAACATCTTTCTTGTTCTCGTTATCTTCTTCGTAAATTCGCATTCGCCCTTCGATGCATAAAGGACAAGAATCGGTATTTTTCTGAGAATTTTCGTCATCTTTAATGTCGTTGAACGAATGTTTCCGTCTTAGAATCTCAAGAAGAGTTTCTTCAGCTCTGATGCATTGAACATCGAATTCATTACACCAAGTGATCTTTTCAACGCAAGTTGGGCAAAGTTGCTTTGGAAGAGGATCAGTTTTTCTTACCTAGGAAGAGCAAAAAATTAAATCCGAAATAGGATAATAGAACAATTAAGAAATTCTCGCAAGAGAAAAAAGAATTGATACGTTATATTTGCAAAATTCCCAACGTAATGGTTCAGTATCTTCGACTTATTTATATTAAATTAATATAAAATACGTTGCACGTAAATTGATGTTATAAAATAAGTACCTTGATGCTTAAACACGTATTTATTTTATGCAAAAGTCTCAAAGATTTCCCGAATTCGGAATAAATGTAAATAGGATTTAGGGTTTCTCCAGCGCATAAACGGCACAGAGATTTTAAGCGATTTTGCTTTTCGGAATCTGCGGTTAATTCTACGATTTCATTAGGAGAGAGTGGTTCATCTTGTGACCAAATAATTGATCCCTCAAAATCATCAAGATCATCCTCGTGTTCACTCAGTGTACTAATTGATTCTGTTTTGGCACTGTTCATATTATTTACGACTTCTTATCTACAATTTCATATTAATAATTATTATTTCTACAGAAAAAACATACGCAATAAGAATTCAAATGTTCAATTAATTGTTGTTTGAATGATTGGTTTTTGTAATGCTCTCCACATACATGTACTGGTTTTTGTAATGCTCTCCACATACATGTACATATACGTAATATAATTGTGATTGTTACTTCTATTGCAGCAATTATGTTTAATTACTTTAATTTATATAGATTTATATTTATAATAACATTCATATCCTATTCAGTTTGTAAATTGTTTTCTGGAATATGTCTACCAATGCATCACTAAAAATGTGATTTTTTAAATGCACAATTTTATAATGAATTAGTTACTAAATAATTATATGATTGATACATATAATTCTGAGTTTAAATAAAATACTAGTAATCGATATTATTGCTGTATAAAAAGGTTACATTTAAATAATCGGAAAAAAAAATGATAGTTTCGGCTTGTCTCATATCCGTAAGTGTAGTGTAGTATCTACAGTCGAAAGTATATCAGAGCAGATTACCTCGTTCCTTGGAATTGAAAAGGGAATAATTCTTTCATGGCAAACTAAACTTTCGTCTTTGTGCCATCGACGGGGAGTCTGATCTTTGCATATTGAGTGTTTTCGACAAACTTGTTGCCACGACGACCAAGACAAAAGCGAATCGTCAAAAAGTCTGTGAATTATCACAAACGTTAAAAAGACTTCTCTATCGTTTGATATACGAAACAAAAATTCGTACAACATTAATCGAATTGTTACAAATAAAATAGTATATTAAGTTTTAGATAATTATAACAATTAGAACAATAATTCTCTAATCATACATATAAATATTATTTACAAGATATTGCTTAAAACTTTTAAAAATAACTCATGATCGCCATTTTATCTTTGTGCTCTTCGTATAATACAATACATATTTGTTATGCAATGTATTGGTTTATTCTTTTATCTTCATTTATTGCATATCACATATCGTATATCGTTTTTCACCCTATACTCTCTCAATCTTTTACAGTGTCGCAGAACTGTCATTAGATTTAATTTGATTTTTGTTAATTTGGACTTTGTTTGCTTCTCATAATCTTCTGCAGTGAAGAAGTACACATATTCTGAAACATAATTAATTTCACAATTTTATTCCATTAAATGGATATTACCCATACTTAAATAAAATAAGAATTTTACCATGATCATTACAAATATCCATTTCTTGTTTCCTATAATGTAAATAAAGACTCAAATTGCCCTGTTTCCTTGCATTGGCTTTCCCTAACGATAAAAATGTATATTTCGTTTTTAATACTTGGTTAATGGTATTTATCAGATTATTCACATTTTCCAAAGATTGTCTTCCAATAATGTATTTTGGAATTTTAATGAACTCATCTTCATTTATCAAAGATATTGTACAGCAAACTTCAGGCTCATTAAACAGAACCTTTTTGCAATCTACCATCGGCGTCACTGACTGTGTTACAGTTTCTATTTTAGAATCAATAGGTGACGGTACGGCATTGTTAATTTCAACATTGTTGTAATCACGAATTAATTCAAGTGGAATATTCTTTTCCATATAAGTAATTCTCTCATCCAAGGTTTCAAAAAGCGACAGCAACTCCTGAATTTTTTAGAATTCCATTTAAATTTTACACATTATCAGAGAACAGTTAAAATATACTTAAAAACTTAAAGAACATACTCTGCACTGATTATTTTGTTCCCTTGCTTCATCCAACCACTGCCTCATACTTTCAATACCATTAAACATTTGTGAAAGTACTGAACGCATTTTGAGAAATTCTTCTTTCATGGTACGTTTACCTAGGTATACAAATAAATAGTGAATTTCCAAATAGAAAGGTAAACTTTTTGTAAAATAGTTAAAAAATGGAATTGTTAATCTTACTCTTAATACATATTGTTGCAGTTTCAAGAAGCCGTAAATTCTCACTCTGTTTTTCCAAAATTTCTTCCAGAGAGTTGGGGGTTGTCATTCTAAAGGGTCGACAACTTATCCAAAACAGTCGATTAAAGTTGATAAATCTATATCGTTTTACATTTAAGGTACTGCAACAAATAATGATGAACAATTGCTTATGAGAAGTGTTATAAATAGCAGAAAATAATGCAATTCGTTAAAAATTGCAAAAACGGTTACTTTTGCTGACACAAACTTTAAATTCAATTCGGCACCGTTCAGAAATGACGCTCTTGGTTTAAATTCTTAAAGCCGCGTTTAAAATACATTTCTTTTGGTATGATACTGAGCTGTAACTAATTTTATTTAACCAAAAACTTATGTATTTTGTATATAACTACTGTGAAATATAAAAGGAAATGTAAATCTTTAGATTATTAAATACACAAATTACACAAAGTTAATATACTTTCGCTTTAAATAATTTAGTATACACCTGTTACGTTCTTGTTTCCCATCACATCACGTGATTTACCCAAAATGTTTAATGGCTGCCAAGTCATCAATATGTTGATGGTCCACCGTTAACGTCGAATATTGTTAAGGGTCTTTTCCTCGAAATTAGTTAACATAGTTATATAAATTTTATAAGAAAATGCGAACAGTAATCTTAATTTTCGTCACGTTACTCACGTACGTACATGCTATACGATTCTACCTTGAACCAAATTCGGCAAAATGTTTAAAGGAAGAGGTTCAAGCGAATGTTTTAGTTGCTGGAGAATACGAAGTTTCCGCAACACCAGCTGTTAAAACTGAATTGATTGTGAGTATTAAATTTTCTGCAACATTTTGCTTTCAAGCGTATTATGTACAGCTTTTCCAGGTTATGTTTGTTTAATCTCTACTTACATATATTGTTATTTTGTATTCTTTGGCTCTTCGAGGTTTAGTTTAATAATTTTTTATGCTTTAATAGATAAGAGATTCAAAAGGAGACATTCTTTCGAGAAAGGATGATATTCCCCATGAGAGAATGTTGAAGTTTTCATTCGTTACAGAAACCTACGACACATTTGAGATTTGTTTCATGGCTCATGCCATACAACCATCTTTTTCAGGCAGTAAGTAGAAAAAATATGTAGGATTTAATAAATATTAGTGTTCCTGTTCTTTTCTTACAACATTAAACAATTTATTACAGACATGAAACAAATTAAACAAGAAGTTCATTTAATTACAAAACGTGGAATTGAAGCAAAAAGTTATGAAGGAGTAAGTTTCATTATCGATACCATTAAATATATTTGGAACAGTAAAAGATTATACAATTTAAGTATAGTACATATTTTATTATTTAATCATTACCATTCAACAAGTTTGTTTTGTTATTGATAAAATAGGCATATTTGTTTTATTTTCTTTCTTTTTTTCTTCTCTTTTTCATTAAATATCAAATATTTAGTATCTTTAAACATGATAAATTGTCAACACCTGATTTCTATAATAATAATTTAAGGATAAATTCACAATATTTCATCTCTTTTCTTTCTTTTATATGTGGTTTGTATGGACACACAGTTGGTAATGTAGCAAGATTGGTTTTCTTAGAAATGATCAGTATAGTTTTTAATAGCATGCGTTTTAACATGAATTATCTAGCAGGGTATTTGAGAAGTTCTAAAAAAACAAGTTCAAATAAAAAATAATTTAGTGCAGAATTATTTTATCAAACTAGATCAAAATAGATAAATAGACTTTGATAATACTCAGCTCGATGCTTCTTTTTGCAAATAATAGAATTTTTCATACTACTTACGTGTAGATGTGTTTGATTTTTAAAAAAAGCAAATTACTAAGTTCAACTTAACATTTGCAAACGACTTTTAAAACACTTATTCAACATTTAATAATAAATAAAATTTTACATTTAACAAGGTTTGATACGGATAGGAAAGGAGTTAAGTTAATTCTAATTTCAATGTTGAAGCATGTGATAAGGAAGTACTTAAAAAATTAAATGTTTTTCTTCAAGATTGGTGAAGCAGCAAAACTAAAACCTTCTGAAGTCGAATTGAAACGTTTGGAAGACCTGTCCGAAGCTATTGTGCAAGATTTTGCTCGTATGCGAAAGAATGAGGAAGAAATGAGAGATACTAATGGTAAAAGAATAATTCCACTATTGTACATATTTGTTCAAAAAAGTTCTCTTTTCTTAGACAAAAGTTCTTTTATGTAGAACAAACTTTGCTATATGATTAATATTTTCGAAATTTTTTCAGAGGCGACAAACACGCGAGTATTGTATTTCAGTATTCTCTCCATGTGCTGGATTCTGGTACTCTCCACTTATCAAGTTTTTTACTTAAGACGTTTCTTCAAAGCAAAGAAACTTATCGAATGAATAGTAATAGAAAATAGTGAAATTTGTCAAAGTTCTTACAATTTTTACATTCTTATGAGATTTTATTTATTATTTGTTTTTCCAATAAATAATTAAAAATCAGTATCATTAAAATGATGGTAAAATCGACTGACTTAAATTTTGTATACTCAATCAAATTTGAATAAAAAAATAGATGTGGCTGTCGAATAACTATACAAATAATTTACCGAATTTTTTAAGTTCATGAAATAGAGATTTTGTGCAAAACGGATTTTTCTAAAAAAGCAGATAATTATATTTTAGAATTTGGTTAGTTACAATCCAACTACCGAAATATATTTAATTTAGACGATGAAGAACAAATGTTAGAATATGTTTTAAGGTGTACAATTATCTAAACTTTGTTTGTTTGTTAAATCATAATAAAAGTTAAATCTAGTTTTATAATTCCTTTTTCTTTTAAATATAAATAAAATAATAAGATAGACAATATTTTGAGCGGTTTGAAAATTTGAATTTGAGTTCGATTAATTTCGATTTATCATGCACAAGTAAATATGGCGGTTCAAACATAACCTATAAAATTTCAGCGAAATCGTGCTTTCAACAATTTTTATATACGTTTTAATAACATTACGCAATTCAAAGACATAAAATGCAAGAAGCATCTACAGTGAAGAGTATAATTAAGAATCGAGATCGTGATTGTTTGAGCTGTAGAATTTTTAGTGGTTGCGGCCTTATCGGATCTGGTTTATATGTTTCGTATCATTCAAAGAAATTCCAGCAAAATATTGGAAGAATCGTAATGTACTCGATAGGAAGTGGTAATTCATTCTTGTTTCTACTTTTTTCCATAAATTGTCTGAAATTAAATTATTCCGTTTCAATAAATCGATGTAATAAAATGTAAACTTTTCATTACAAAACTAGCTATTATGGAGACATAAATTTTCACAAAATTTTTACAGCTTTAGTACTCCTTGGCACTGCACGAGTTTTGGATCTACCACCATTTCGCCATCAATTTAACCATGGCTAATCGTAAATAAATATCAATCAAATTTTTGTTACTTATAAAAATATTGCAACACTTCTTTTATAAACTAGTTCAGAATATTTTACTATAAAGGCAACTGGGAGGAAAACAACTTTATTAACAATTTCAGATATTTATTCAGTTTATGCAGTTTTTAAAAAGTACAGCATCTATTTTGGTATTTGTCTTTTACGGCATAAATTTGTTTCGGCATAAATCAATAAATCTGTATAAAAAGGGCACAGAGTGTTACAGATGCATTTTCTATCATTATTGATTACATTTTAATTCCAATTGACTTTGAGGTCATTATTACATACATAGAAGCTAGTTATTCAGAAATTATTTATTTACATTATTTGTATTAAGTTTTGATAAAATAGTACAAATTAAGATTATTGAAAAATGGCTTATACAAAAGAAATAAAGAAATATAAAGTCTGTACAATGAATTCAAATATTTTCTTGCTTTTTTTATATAAGTGTACGGATGTACATTTTAAAACTAAAATAATTAACTTAAAAAGGGTTCCTTTATCCTTTAACATTTAATTTATTTAGTTTAAGTTAGTTATTTTGTCATATAACTTAAAAAAATGCATTGATATCAATTCAATAACCTTGTTTATTATTGACACAGTTTATTATTTATACAATATTTACACGCCAATAAACGCTGTTTGCTCGCTGGCGACTGGCGGCTTAGAAGGCTTTGTAATCCCGTTGTCGCCAAACGTCAAACAAAAGTTGTCACTTTAATAAACATGTTGCATCCGATGGACTGTTGTTACGAGCGATAAGGGAGACGAAACAAAAATTCCATAAAGATGCATCAGAATGCACATTAGTAAATATTGATAAACATTCGTTCGGACTTAAGGGATAAAAACGTTTCGAAACATTCGACGCCACGGTAAATTTCGATGGATTAAGTAAAATGCATCGGAATATTTTAAACACATGATAATTTGTTTTATTTTCATCGGTATTAGCAGTCATTACATACGAACTTTGTCTGAGATTATCATCTAATACCAACTAATAATCGTTAATAGGGTTTTGCAATTATAAAACCTTTTTTTGTACAAAAACAAAGATACATTTTCTTGGAGTAATTATTTGTTTTGTATTATATATTTAATCGTATTATACAATATTTACAGTGTTGTTACATATCTTAAACTATGAACAATTATATTTAAGTTGAAAAAAGTTGAATGTAAAATGATTAATACAATAGACTAATTCTGAGATTTTTCATTACTCATACTGCACGTCCTGTAAAAAAAGAATTATATTAATGGAATGTAACGCGCGACCAGAATTTGAAATGAATAGAAATAAGAAAAGAGAGAGAGAAAGGGAAGTGGAACTTACATATTTTATATATGACAAAAAAATGTCATAAATCATTGTCATAAAATTGATATATAGCACTCTATAACGAAGGGGTATAAAAAGGAAATTCACGCACTGCGTCGGAGGCCAGAAACAACAGTCGACCTGACCAAAAATAGAATAAAATGAAAACTATATTCTCGAATGTAATGTATAATTAGAAAGCGTAATAATAGTTGAGGAAAATTAAGTATATACCCGCCACGTGTCATACAGTTTCATTTTCATCTCCTCGCGGATCTCTTGCACTGTACGATTCTCTAAAATGCCAAGACCAACGAAAAACATTCCTAAACATATCGGACTAGCAATGGTTTGATCGGCACAGGTCTTTTTGACGACGGATATTGCGTTTCTTCCGGGGATTACCCTATCCAAAATCATATAGAACCAATGGTGGAAGGGGCCTTGTGCCAGGCCCACGATTGTCATGTTTTTAGTTCGCGTGTAATCGTGTGCATAAACGTCAGAAATACTTGAATTTACAAAATTTTGTTTCACGTCTAGGGATGCTGCCATCACGTATGTTCCACTAGATAAATATTTGTGTTTTTTCATGTATTCGACGCGCTGTTGAATAATGTCCGCTACTGCCATCATTAAGCCACAACTTACAGTATTCGTGACTAAAAGGTACCTGCCTTAAAATATTTATTATTTTATTAATTGTTAGATATTATTACATGGAATTTACTTTTATGCAATATATGTCAAATACTTATTGCACTTACCGAATAATTTTTTCCAAACAGTCATTTGTATAGTGTCCTTTTAAAATTTACGTGGACTCTTAGATTCTGACTTTGAAATATTTCTGGGCTTTATCTTAGGAACACTTTTTGTCACTTGAATTGAGATATTAATTTTTTTTAATTTGTGTTCTCTTGTCTGTTTCTTTTGTACTGCTAAATAATCATGCGGTTCTTGATCTTTTGATGCTTATAAAGACGAAAACATGGCTGAACACGATCCAGTAACATACCGTTTCGTCAAACTAAAGAGACTTCAAAAGCAGACATAGGATATCATTTTACAATATAAATCTACTTGTTACTGAATAGAAATTTGCGAAACCGCGGTTATTATAAGACGTAATGCAATCGAAAGTTACGAGGCGTTTGCGCAGTCGAGGTTCAACCCCACCACTCGATATTTTCTACTTGTTTGAACATTATCTCAATCTAGCAAAAATATTAACCAACATTATGGTAAACCATGTGTCACTTAATCGCAGATATTCACGCGAGTTTTGTTTGCACGGCGGAAATAATAACAGCCGGCACAATATTTACGGATTTTACAAAAAATTTGTTAATTGAAAGAAATTATATACATACGCTTTTGGACTTTTAACATTATTTATTAGAAGTCATAATTTTATAGGTATATAACACAATGATAAAAGTTACGATTATTTAGCTTGGACTGATTTTGGTTTCACCACACCTTCCCTGAATCCATTCCTGAAAAATGAATGCAAGATAATAATGAAATAATATTCTTGTTTCCAAACTAATTTCCTATATTACTGTTAAGCTTACTTGAATTTGCGACGAACAATCTTCAAGTAGCGCATGCGACCAGTTCCAGTGGTCTTCCTCCTCTTTGCTTTTACTGACCAATTATCTAGAATTCATATAATACAATAAATAATATTTTCCGTGTTTCCAATATTTGTGCCGTAACTCATTAAATTATAGACAAACTATAGATTCATCAACCCTTGATTACTTGCGAAGAGTCTAGCGATCGACTACAATTTTCATTCTTACTTTTGTTATTTCACACGCAAATACATTATTTTTGTGTAACTCTCGAATGATTCTTCTTTGCAGTCCTCTTACATTTGTAAGAAACCTTAATCTGTCGTAACATGTATGTATACACAAGCAACTTAGGGTTGAAGAATTTCAGTTTCAATTTTCTCTAAAGAAAATTATTGTTTGAATCATAGAATAACAAAGAAATTATTTATAATGTAATGTTGGAACTTACACGATCGCATTTTCTTCTGCGGATATCCACATTGAGCACATTGTGACTTTTGAATGTGATATGAACTACGACCACATCGCCTGCACAACGTATGTGTCTTGTTTCGTCGCTTACCGAAACTTGATGTACCCTTCGTCTGTGAACATTCATCGTATTGTTAACCGTAACATCATTAAATGCCCTACAAAAACGAATATTTTCGCAACTCGAAAACACATGTCAAGTCGTAAACATTCGTCACATAACCTCAATCACCATATAGTATTAATAACACATTAATCTGGGCATCTATATTGGAACTATAATTTTAGAAAATTTTTAAATGTAATAATAAAGAGTTCCCAACATTTCTTTAGCACAAGATTGTTGCGATTGCTTTCAAATAAACGGATATGAGAAAATCGAACGCGCGCTTACCATTTTGCACGAAGAAACGGTATAGAAGGAAGAATTCCTTGGGTTCCAAAACCATCCGTTTCTTCGTTTACACTGGCGAGGGCAGTGGTTCTCATTTCATAATCAATGATATTTGAAAAATAATGTTCTGTTTATATAATTGTATTTAAATATATATATATTTCTAATTACAAGTATTTCGATTTTATTGTACAAAGTTACTAGTTGTATTAAATTGAAAGTGTTAGTTAATTATTTTGTTTTTATAAGGACAAATCGATTTGTCACTTATAAACCATTAATGTACTTAATATTATTCACGAATGATTAAAATTCTATCAAATTATCAGGATCAGTGAGGACTTCACGAGAATGTTGACTTCCAGATGTTACAACATGTCGAAGGCCAACTACGCAGTCTTTCAATTCCGTACCCTCTTCGATGACACAGCCGTTGCATAGTATGCAGTTATGAATTACGCATCTGCGGAAAATCATTTGTGGAATAAAAGAGATGTTTATTTTTCAGCTGAAGAATTGACCGTGGAGCGAAATTATTCCATAAAGTATACCTTTGTTTAATCGTTACATTTTCCATTATAACACTCTGCGATACTCTAGTCTTTGATTCGATTCTTGTATTTGAACCAATGTGACTATGTTTAAGGGAGGTTTTTTCGTCAATAAAGGCGTTATTACCCACGCAACAGTCTTGCATTTGCGTGCTATGTACAGTTGCCGTAGCTGCAATACTTGGTATACAAAACTGTCCATTATTATCATTATTCCACCATTCTGATATCTGAAATATTTATTTGATAGACAAAAGAAATGATCGATTAAAGTACATCTCTCTTTCGTTTCTACCTTGGTATTAGCAAGATGATACATTTGTATGGTATTTGCCCTTAGACCAAATTTCCCATTACCAATGTAGGCATAACACCTTATTATATCCTCGTGATAAGCATCATATAAGTCGGTACCGTGATCATTGTATGCTGACATTTTTCTAATCAATTCATCGAGCTGTTTCTCCTTCGCAAAACGAAAGACATCCTTCTTCAAATTCATTCGTACCATGGACGTACTTTTATCATCCAAACATGATTTGGGTGGTTTTGAAAATTGTTTGCTAACGATGTATGGAAGAAGTTCACCCTTCAACGTGATAAAATTTCTGCAAAATCAACAAAATAGTTTGGTATGCAAATATACAAAGTGGATCATTTAAACGATTATTTAGACTATTTCACTTACTTATTGTGCACCAGGAAGTCTAAAACCCATTTCTTAATAACATATAAGTGACTGTCTATTAATTTCGAGTGGATAGTGAAACTTGGATGTTTCTTAAGCAATGTCTGTGAAATTCTAATAGTTTCTTCAAAATCTGAGGCAGATGCTAAGAAAATTAATCGACCAGTTTCGTTGCAGATGCCAATTAAATCAGTCTCAGGTTTTTGTTTATTTTTCGGGCCTGGTGTTACAAAATCGTTGGAGACTTTCGGAGTAGGCAACATTAGCGCTGTGATACTAGCATTATGTTTTCTGTGAAGATTCAAAATTTCATGTATATCAACATCGGTGATCAAATCGCAAGAGATCACCAGAAAATCTGTGTAAATTTTTTCATGGATAAGTCTGAGAGAGTTGGCAGTTCCTAAGTCTTCTGCATCTTTAAACGCAACAATATCTGTTTTAATTTTAAGATTCAAGTTGCTCAAGGTTGCCGAGACGCTGTTCTCCATACTTTCGGATGTAATAACAATGACTTCTTTAAAACCAACTCGTTCCAGCAACTGAAGGGGATACCAGATCATCGGTATATTCCCAATCGGCAGCAAACATTTATGTTGCCCATAAGTGAGCTCTGTCATGCGAGATCCTCCTCCACCAGCAAGCACAACAGCTTGAAATTCTTTGTAGGGGAACATTCTTTTTACCTGCTATAAAATAGAAATATTAGTGTGCAATAAAAACCTTTCTGGAGGAAGAAACTGAAATTTATATTGTTTCTTACTTCTGTATTCTCATTCAAATGATAAAACGTTCAATCAAGAAGGAAAAAGAAAATGATTGATATCCTTCCTTCCAATACTGGCTTAATAACCTTTAAATAGCAGATGGTACATATGGTATCAACAACGTGTTGGTTATTGATCATTCATGCGTTTAGGTTAGATCGTATCGTAACTGAAATACATTTTTCACTGTGATAATTCTGGCTGTAAAGTGTAGAATGAAGTATTGCGAAGAGTATTGTACGATAGTGAAATAAATTGAAATCAATAAATTGGTTACAGGATTTCTAACCTATAACAGAGAGTTATCGGTTCCATAAAAACGTGTGTATTTTTTAAGACAATCTATGGAATTAGAAAACATGTGCGAAACTGAAACCGAAGACGATATAATTACAACGGGAAAATATGTGATAGTAAAAAAGTTAAATTTTAAAAAAATTTATAAGGTGACTAGTAATGGCACTTTAATGTTGGGAAAGGATTTGGTAGAGATGCATGGAATCGTAGGGAAACGTTTCTGGACCACTTTTGAAATGATACCAATAAACAAAGGAAAACGGACGTATTCGTTGCAAGAAGTACTAGAGACGGAGTCGCTAAATGATTTATTAAACGAACTACCGAGTGGTAGTGATAATCGTTCGATTATCGACGATGGTACATCTCAGAAACTTTCCAAAGAAGAGATCGTCCAACTCCAAGAGTCTGGCAAAAGTGGTAAAGAGATAGTGGGCAGTTTGATCGAGAACAACAAGTCGTTTTTAGACAGAACCGAATATTCTCAGGAGAAGTATTTGAAAAAGAAAGAACAAAAGTACTTTCGATACTTGACGATATGCAAACCGAGCATAAGTTCGTTGCACGAAGTTTATTTCAAGTTGGATCACAATAAAATTGGAAACTTAAGAATGGACTCTTTGGCACAATTATTGTCGTACAGCGATGTTCAAGCAAATGGTTTATATATGTTATACGATAGCGGATCACAAGGACTGCCAGCCGCTGCGATGTTAAACAGAATTGGCTCAAATACAGAAGGATACTTGATCAATCTACATCCTGGAAACGTTCCCCAAGCTATGCTCGTCCATGCCATGAATTTTCCTAAACAACAATCTGATAGACTAATCAACGTCAATATTTACAGCTTTTTGAGACTGTTTTATCAAGGTGAAAATGCTGTGTTAAATAATATTTCGAAGAAGGTTCATAATAATTGGATAAATAAGACAAAAGAAGGGAAAAGTGAAAAGGAAGGTGACGATCGTGTAAACCATGAGATTTCACACATTGAGGAGACGATGGATAATAAAGACACAAACTTGGGTAATATTAACGAAACGAATGAAATGCCCAAAGAACAAAGCACAGATGGAAGTTTGAAACGTAAATTGGATGAACGCGAATCAATGGAAGGTACAATGTCGAAAAAACCAAGGTGGTTGTTAGAGACGCAACATGCCGTAGAGCTCGTACAAAATTCGATAGTTCGAGGATTAGCTATAGTAGCCAAAGAGCATCCTTTGAATATCGTTACAGCACTTTTACCATTTTTAGGGGCATCTAGACCATTTGTAATTTATCATATATATCGAGAACCTTTGCAAGAGACTTACATGATGTTAAAGCAGAAACAAAATGTCATTAACTTGAGACTTTTTTCGAACTTTTTACGTTCATACCAAGTACTACCGGAGAGAACGCATCCAGATATTTTAACTAGCGATACTGGAGGTTATTTATTAACTGGATATTTAGTTCAATAAAAATGATCGATCAAATTTTTGTAAGCTTCATGTGACCAAAATATATTTTATAACTTATATCAAATTTATGCGACGAAAATAAATAGAATATACTTTTTCTACTTAATTGGTTCGTTTAAATATTGGTGAAACCGATCGCACATCATTACCGATAGCGAAGTAAACTATTAACAAACTAATCGCGCCATCTTTGTAATAGACGTTTAAACAAATCGATATCACTATCGAGAAGAAAGTAAACTATCGATCGGCCAGTGGCGCCATCTCTGTAACAAGTGCCCAAACTGTTCCGACTTTTGTTTCAGTTCCGATCGAAGAGATGGCGCCACGAGGTATTTCGTACTTTACTTCTCTGTAGGTAACAATGCGTGATCAGTTTGAGCAATCTTCGAAGAGATGGCGCCACGAGGTATTTCGTACTTTACTTCTCTGTAGGTAACAATGCGCGATCAGTTTGAGCAATCTTCGAAGAGATGGCGCCACGAGGTATTTGCTACTTTACTCCTCTGTAGGTAACAATGCGCGATCAGTTTGAGCACTCTTCGAAGAGATGGCGCCACGAGTAATATAAAAATATATTGTTGGAGCAAGTGCGTAAATACTAAAGTATAAACTACCGCATACACAATTGTATCTTAAGTGGATTATATTACTGTTTATATAAATTTCCTTAGAAAGAATTGAAATGTTTATTTATCTGTATATAAGAGAAAAGTAAGTTTTGAAATGTATGTTTAACGTAGATGAAAGGTACGCGGAAGATGTCAGAGTATCGGATGATATATGCGCAAAGGTAGTATCCGAGAGGTTAAGTATGTGAATAGATATTTGTTTACCAATGGATACTGTGTCGTTATTGCCGTTGAAACCATCGTCGAGAAGTTTACTCGTGATGATCAGAAAGAAGTTGCACGTGAAACTTAATCTGCCAACCGTACTAATCATAATATCAATAATTTTCTTGTGCGTACACTATTTGCCTTCTACAAAGTGTTTTTCCAATGAACAAGTGATAAGGAATAAATCGAAATTCAGGCTCGTAATACTTATATTATCCAGCCCTGATAATTTAGAGCGTAGAGCGACAATCAGGAAAACGTGGTTGGCGCAGAAGCAAGCCATGGTGAAGCATCTGTTCGCGATAGGTACTTTGGATATATTGCCAGAGCAAAGGGAGACTCTACATTCCGAGAAACAGAAGTTCGATGACTTACTTTTGTTATCAAGACTACCAGATTCGTATGGTACATTAACAAAAAAAGTTTTGTACTCTATCAAGGAAATCTACGATTACTACGAATTTGATTTCTTAATGAAATGCGACGACGATACGTTTGTTCTGGTACATAAGATCTTAAAAGAATTAGATAGATGGGAGAACAAAGGGACAAAGAAGGAATTGTATTGGGGATTTTTTAATGGGAAAGCTCAAGTAAAAAGAAACGGATTATGGAAAGAGACGGATTGGATATTATGCGATTATTACCTTCCTTATGCGCTCGGAGGAGGATACGTTTTGTCGTACAATTTAGTAAAATTTATCGCTACAAATGCTGATATTCTCAAGTAAGATTCTCGAAACGAGTTTTCGATGCGTATCGTAGAATCATAGTTGTTTACTATTTGTATTTTTAGATTGTACAAAGCGGAAGATGTATCTGTTGGTCTTTGGGTAGCGCCTTTAGCGAATATAGAGCGGAAACACGATGTACGATTCGACACAGAATATAGATCACGTGGATGTTCCAATCAGTACATAGTCACGCATAAACAGACGATTGAGAGTATGAAAAATATGTACGAGTATCATCAGGCAACCGGAGCATTGTGTATGAAAGAAATAAGAAATCGAATGAGTTATCAATATAATTGGACAGCTCCGCCGAGTCAGTGTTGCAATTTACAAGCAGGCATTCCATAGTGAACAAGGACTTATTTCTCGTACAGTTGATCTAATCGGTAGCTATTTCTCAAATTGCCGCGTACATTTACATTTAACCAAAAAATTGTATTAGTAAGTATTCTTACTAATAATACAAATATTTTTTATTCATAATAGAAGCAGTTATAATAATTCTATTTGAATTTGAACAGAAGCTTCATAGTTTCCATTGTTAACCAAAGAATAGGCAGCAATAAATTAATAAATTATTATTCCAGTATTATATTGTCATATTAAAATATGTTTTATGTTAGAACTCTTGTCTTGTAATAAATAAGCTAAGCGTATTTATAATTATTTTTTGTACATATGTTTCAATAGAGATAGCTGTTAAAAAAGTCATTTTTTATAAATCAAATATATTTTTCTCACTTGTACATATGAAATTCATATATGTATATTTTATTTCAACAAAAAAGAAAGTTATTTTACAGAAAAAAATGTCATTTACATTTATAAAATATAAAAACAGTAATAATTTTCTTTTATTTTAATACTATAATTACGATTCAATACTTATAGAATGAGATAGCATTTCAATTAAGCAAATCACAGACGTTCGAAAAACGGCCAATTTACAATAAATTACTACTTTATACATATAGGGGAGGGGGAGGGGGGGGGAGAGAGAGGAGACAATAGTCATGGCCGATTTTCAAATCTTTCTATCTATGATAAAATGTAAATTGATTTTGTTTTCATTACATCCAATATTGCTGATAATTAAGTATCATCAAACGTGATATTTCATTATTATTAATGAAAGTTAACGTGAGATTAGAACAGCATTTACAGTGGAATATCTATCTTACGAGACGTTTAAATAGTGTCACGTTGATCGAGAAAAGAAATATTCTTTTCTGGCAATATTAGATGTAAGTCAAGCCTTTAGTACTTTTGTTCGTTATTTTTTTACAAATTTCCTATTCGCTTACTTTTATACACTCCGGTTTTGTTTCATGTTAAACTATGAAAAATATTACATTCTAATTTTAGAAATAATGTACGAATCTTTCGTTCCACGTGTTAAAATAGAGACCAATGCATTTACATGCATTCTCTAGAACTTACTTTTTCTTTCTATCTTGCGTACATTTCGGACAATACCATTTCCCTTTAGGTTTCGTAGTTAATCCGACGCATGCAAAGTGGAACCATTCTATAGGACACTGTAATGAAAAAGAGATATTAACGGCTCGTGTTTCGGCATACGCGTAGTTAAGTTGTTCGCGTCTAAAATATAAACTTACATCGGGATTATCACAACCAATCATTTCTCCGTAAGAAACTTGGTGACATAGGCAATAAGTCGGTTCATTAGGATCTACAGGCATGTCTAAGACATCCGCCGGATGGCCAAGCGCGGTAGAATCAACTTGTGCACCACTTCCAACAGCTCCAGCCGATGAAGCGGAGGCAACGGATCCTCCTAAATTTATTGAATGAGTTATTAAAGATAGATAATATTTTCTTACGGGTATAGTATTAAATAATTAGTCTCACCTTTCTTTTGCTTTTTTCTAGCCGTTTTCGATTCATCTTCGCTACTGGCACCTGCAGCACCCTTTTTCCGCTTCTCTTTCTCTTTCAATTTCTTTCTACCTTTTTTACTAGCATTATTCTCTTCTTGCGCCCTGTTACTATTTAAAGCTTTGTCTTGTATTTCCGCTTCGAACCTAGCTAAATCCGAATCTAATCTTCTAATATGTTTATCCACTAATTCGTACGTTTGTATTGCCAACTGAACTTTATCGTCGCCGTATTCCTTGGCTTTGTTAAACAGGTTTTGTATATGGGTCAATTGTTCTTTCTTCTTCTCGGAAGACTCTTTCTTTACATTCTTCAAGTAATCGTCTGCTAATTTGTCTATATCTTGCATCAATCCTTGCGCTCTGCTATCGAGATCTCGCATCAACGTGAAGTTTCTTTGTAATTCGATAGGTAAATGCTCTAAACCTGACAATTGACCTTTTATTAGTTATGCAAAATTTGATAAATACGTTATAAATATAATGAATAGACGATGGATGCTTATGGAAATTGTTTATTCTTTTGCTTATTTTCAAATTTCGTAGAAACGTAAGAACATCCGTAGTCTACTATTATATGTGAAAAAGATGCAATTTCCGCTTAGTTTTCGAGTAGAAAAAAAATTGAACGCTCACTGTCTAAATAGTGCTCCAGATAGAGTGCCGTTGTCATTTTTCCTATCAGTTGATATGAGAGTGAAGGAAAATTTTACGCCTCATGTAAACAACGATGTAGTCCTTGATTTGCGCGGAATATTTCGTAGTGATATCGGTAAAAAACCGATGAAACTTGTTAAAACCGATCGATGGTCGTCGACGATGGAAAGCGATAGACATTACTCTCATGGCTGCCAACTATATATATATATATGTGTGTGTGTGCGCGCGCACGTGTGTGTGCGTGTGTGTGCGTGCGCGTGTATATACCATCGTCGCGTTGATTTTTTAGCGGGAAACCGTAACTCGTTGTAGCAAATAATTTTGCAGCATTCTGTTAAAATAAATAGCCAAAAGTTATCTTGTCTTAGATAATTTGTAAAGAAAAAATTTCATATTAAAAATATTAGAAATCATAGCATAGGATGTATACACCAAAAGAAATTAGGTGAAAAAGAAGAGACGAATGAAATTTTGAATCGATTGAGAACTACTGTCCAGATGAGGAAGATGGCGGCTTCTTTGCCCTGAAATCAAAGCGCATACACATAGGTGTAGTAGTCGTAAATGAAAATAGAACTAGTTGCCGTAGCTCTGTTAGAAGAGGAATGAATACAAGTTTAATAACGTAGTTAGGGAGCTGATACGTTTTTTGTATCGAAAAGATAGAAAGAGAAGCGGTAGGTTTTAATTGAACGAAACAACAGTAGCGAAAGATAAATAAAAGATAAAGTGTTTTTCATGCGAGCAGCAAGACGCTTAATCTGATCGAATAGATAGAAACAAGCTGTTCGTTTTGCAGCGAAGAAAATGGTAAAATTATACGCGTTGTCGATTTTATATAAAAATCTTACATCAGCGACAACGTTAAAAGCTGCTTACGACGTAGAGTCATTCTCGTTTTTCCAAAAGGGAAGCGTTAAAGAGTTTATGACATTCATAAGTAAAACTATCGTCGAACGAACTCAGAGTTGCTCCAGGCAGAGCGTGAAAGAAGCAGGTAAAACATTTACGAAACGGTCCACCTTCGTAGAAAACTTTGTTTTCGATAATTTTCGATTTTCAATCGTGACGTTTTGCAGATTATATGTGTCACGTGTTTGTGAGAGCAGATAATCTCGCGGCGGTACTTATATCGGATCACGAATATCCTAGGAGAGTCGCTCACACATTGATCACGAAAGTGATGGATGAATTTGCAACAAAGTATCCGCAATCCACGTGGGATACTCTGAGCGAAGCCACAACAGACTTTGCACAAATTAATGTATATTTAGTCAAATACCAGAATCCTAACGAGGCCGATGCTCTTACCAAGATGCAGAACGATTTGGATGAGACAAAGATTATTTTGGTAAGTATAAGCTGAAAATTTTGCACATTTTAATATCGTTATCTTTAAATTGAATACTTAATTTCTCACTTGTTTTGTAGCACAACACGTTAGAGGCTGTTCTTAAAAGAGGTGAAAATCTAGACGATTTAGTTGCAAAGTCGCAGGGTCTTAGCGCTCAATCGAAAGCATTTTACAAAACTGCACGTAAGACTAACTCTTGTTGCAGTTTAACCCCTTAAAGAGCCCTACGCTAACAAAATTATACCGACCACATTTCAGTGAATGTTGCTGTAATTTTATATTACCGATACAAAGTGCAAAAGGAATTAGTATTATGCAACTTTGATTAGAAGGGAATAATTTATAAATTATATAGTTGATGTTACGCGGCAAAATTCAATATTTTCTGTACAGATTCTTTGTATATAGGATGTATGGCTGCCCTTAACACGTTGGTATACTAAACTACTGCCGAATTCGTTCGATTCGTTTCAACACCCTTTTAGTGGTTTGTATTTTCTTCTTTCCGTAAAAGTATATTATTCGATCGAGACAGAACGTTGGTACAATCTCTGTGTAAAAATACATTCCGACTTCTATTTCATGCCCACATATCGGCGAAACATGTGGGTATAAAATAAAATGAATGTTTTGCTGATAAAAATATAATTGCACGGTTTAAGTACAACTTTGAAATTTATTCGAGTACCCGAGTAGGTTATTTAAAAAACAAGATAGGAAGTATAGTTTTGTGAACTGCTACCCTAACTTTAATTTATAACACAACTTAAAATATGACGAATACGTGAATGAATATTAAATTTATTTTATCACTTTGAAGCAGAAGAATAGTTTATAGCATTGTAAGTGATTCTATAATCCGATAAGGATAAAGCGATAATTGTTTCTCTGTAACTAAAAGTGTATGTATTTGAACATTTAATATATATGAAAATGGTTAAAATATATTGAATGTAATTTTGAAAACATATTTATATTTTTAACATGTATGGGTACAATAATAATAATATTATTAAATACGTTATTGTTCTATTTTTACATGTTACATCAACTGTATTTCTCTGGTTATTGAAGCAAGAGAATAGTATATCGCAACTAGTACATCTATTTTACAAATAATTTCTCGATATGCTTAAAACATTTCACTCCGGAAACATTTTACAATTGACAAAATCACGCATTATACGACGAGTAATAGACATGTATGGATGGGTAACAAATTTATATTTGGTCTCCTTAATTGTATCACCCATGTATGGATTATAGTTATACTCGTAGGACTCGGATGGCTCCTAGAATGTTACATCATATTTTTTAGACATTTCTACAATGGAACTTAATTATATAGAAAGAAAATTGTACACTTACCCTGTCTAATACGTCGAGCAAATGTTCTCGATCACTAACTGATAAAGTTAGCTCAGGTGGAATTATCTTCTCTGTAATTCTTAACATTTTATGGAGCATATAATTCTTGTCTTGGTACATTATTAAACGCTCTTGTACTGCTACAATATTTAAGAATATCCAATCGGAAAATTTAACTTTCTTCTCGTCTTCTTCTAAATTTAAACTTTCAATGTCCTGAACTATGTCCATATAATGGCGTTCGTCTATCGAATTGTAGATCAGTATCTCCGAGTGAGGCGACAACCAGGTCAAGCATTTCTCTCTAGTCGCTATATCAAGATCTATCAAATAATTTTTTGTAAAGACTTCCGAGTTAATTTCATCCTGGGTACCATATTTTTTTATGTTTTCCTACGATATATTTATTTAAAAGATTAGTATTAACGTTATTTAATGTAATACCATAAGAGACAAGTTTGTGCAAGTGGAAGTCGTGCGTTTACAGATCATTTTGTTCTCATTTTTAATAGAAAATTTTGTTTCTATAACCAGTTGCACAGGCCTGCTTTAAAAATTACGAAATTGGAAAATTTACTAAAGTAACATCCGGAGGTATGTTCAAGTATATGACTACATGCGGTCTCAGAAGCAGATGCAGGCTGTTCTTCTTTAGTACATTAAAGTAATCTGCTACATCTTTATTAATATATCCAGCTTTGTACATAGTATCGACAAAAATTGCATCCGAAAAAACGGATCGATTTAATATTACTCCCTGTCCTGTTGCTAACATATGCAACATCGCATTGGTGTACTGTTCGTATCTCATCACAAGAAACGCTAATTGGAAAGGTGCTGTTAGCTTATTTTTAGGGTCCATTAAGAATCGTTTCAGGTCGTAACATTGACAGCTGGGTGGTAATTCTCGATAGAGCTTACGAAGGTCGAATCCATATGGATTTATGAATATGTCATCGTGACATGGTGGTGGCATATATAATAATCCAAATTCCTCTGCCAATTTTTTGCAAAGTTTCTCTTTACCTGCACACGGAGGACCCTCTACAACCAATAATTTAGTATTTTCATCGTACATCAAACTTGTTAAATGGAACATAAAGTTTCTCGTAGACAATTCTTTCTTCCGGTAATTAAAAGGTTTCGGTTTAGGACGTTCTTCTTTATAAGCCAATCTATTCATAAATGCTACTTGGGTAACATTATAGTTCCTTGTTATCTGCAAAACATAATTATGTAGGTGAATTGACGAAATATTCAGAAAACTGAAAAGGATTCGTTGAGACTGTTTTAGTTTCCTTGAAAAAGGAAAGAACAGTATCAATTATTACGATTAACTTTTTCATTTAAACACTGTCGAAGGTACTAACCTTACATAATCGAATGAAAGATCCAACGGAATGATTTTTCGCGATACTAATAGACAGTACGGATGTCATTGTGCTGAAATTCATATTTCTTATTCCGATGAGAAACGATTACACAAAATTAAAGACATGTAACAATGTAACGGACACATAGCATCACACGTAACATTGTTATCATTATCAACCTCTTACCTCCTATACCTCCAATCGAAGACAGTTGTTCGATTTCACTCAGTGGTACTCAATTCGGACATAATTCCGTACGGTCGAGTTTGACGATGCAAACAGAAATAATAAAACAAACAAACAGAATCGCGACGATGACAAATAGAATAAAATAACTTGATTAAAAAGTTCTTAACTAATAACTTGATAATAACTTAATCGCAATTATTTAAAAAAATGATATTCTTTTCAACGCGCCTTTAACAATTTCCTCGATCCACCCGGCAGGTGGCGGCAGGATCGCGGTTCCTGCTAAATCGTTCTCCCAAACAACAGATAAAATGGCTCGTAACGAGATCATCGAAGAGTCGAGTCGCTAATTAATCGAACCGGTAATAAACGAGAGAAGCGTTCTCGCGGCCCCCTCCCCACACCCCCCGCCCCCTCACCCCCCTCCTGGCCCCTCCACCCGCGTGACAAATACAAGAATAACTATATCCTTCCCCTCGAAGGGAGAGTTTCCCTTCGAAGATCAAGACGAACGCAATCTCGAACAACAGTCTCGAAGCGGATGTACGCGCATCGTTCCGAGCGTCGAAAGATGTGAACGCCGAAAGCCTAAGCGCGGTGCCGAGATTTGCATGGCGGAGGGGATAGCCGAGGCAACGAAGAAAGAGAGACGTTTCGTGATTTCGGATCGCCGCCGATCGGCCGAACCAAGTGGCAGACGCTCGCATCTCATGACAAGGAGAGGAGCTCCGAGTGTACCGTGCTGCGTCATCGTAGAATGGGTGAGTGCTGCTGTGCTACGGTACGGACCCCCCGCTTATATAAATAATAATCTATTTGAAGCAGACACGCAGGGTGTGTCTTGCTCGCGGACGTCTCCTTTCCCATTCTTTCGTTCCTCGCAAGGGGCTTTGCCCTGTTTATAGGTACGTGCGCACACGTACCTGCACGTATACCAGCCCGCCGTGGGGGTACGTACATGACACATCGATAGGGAGTACGCACGTTTTTCGAACTGCCGTTCGAAGAACGCGCGTCGATTTTTTAATATTCCGTCGCCGAAACACCGCGCGACTCGTCGGTGCACACGGTACGCACGGGGTCTGTTGTCGCGTGCCAGGAATTTCGTACCCACCCCACTTCTCCGCGCGCCTCTATTATTTTCTATTTCGCCCCTGCTTTCCTTACAAGCATAGAAGCTTCGAGTTGCGCCGCATTCTCTTCGCGCGTCGATGTTGCCCGCGATATATTATCATCGACAGATAATGTACGTTTGCGATTATTTACGATTTTTTACAATTTTTCACCGATTCCATCGATGAAGATTCCCTTTGTTCTTCGGCTAATCAAAGAAGTGTAATGAAACTTTTCAAACAAAGCGCCCCAGCTTCTTGACACCGTACAGCTAAACCAATAGTTTTTATCTTATGGTTCGTGTTCTATTGTTAACGTGCACACACTGCGTGCAGACAATCATTTGATAAGTAATTTATGTAATAATCTCCTTTTATCCCTTTTAAGACACACAAGGAGGAATGTCCCGTAACACTGGACCTGGTTTGTACGAATTCCTCATGGAAGCGGAGCTTCAGCAGTATTATCCTGGAATTCGAGGTACGTACTTTCATCGGAATTATTATTACTATTATATAGAAGCGAAGCGAAATAATGATAATCGTTTCGAATCGAAACAGGGGACTTGAAGGTGCAGACGACCGCTCAGCTGAAATATGTGACCGAAGAAGACTTGAATGCGATTGGAATGAGCAAGCCAGAGATGCGTCGTTTAAAGAAGTATTTCCAGAAACATTTCCCACAAAATTATCTGTCCAAGTTCAAAAAAATGTTGCTGCCTAAACGCGAGGAACCGATCACGGGTGCTTTAACCATGCTGCCGGAGGAAAGACAGGATAGACCGCCGATTCGTGTCCCTAACAAGCATATGATACCAGCCGACGCGATTATCGTGAACAAAGAATTAGGAACGGGGGAGTTCGGTGTCGTCCAGCAAGGTGTTTGGACGAACGACGGGGAGAGAATACAAGTAGCGATCAAGTGTTTGTCGCGTGAAAGAATGCAGAACAATCCGATCGAATTTCTGAAAGAAGCAGCTATAATGTACGCGATAGACCACGAGCACATTGTCAGGCTGTACGGCGTTGTGTTGGACACGAATTCTTTAATGCTCGTCACAGAATTGGCGCCTCTAAGATCGCTGCTGGAATGTCTGAAAGAACCGAGTTTACGCACAAGTTTCCCGGTCCTTTCTTTGTGCGATTTCGCTGTGCAGATTGCGGATGGTATGCAGTATCTGGAAGGGAAACGGTTGATACATCGTGACCTCGCTGCCAGAAATATTTTGGTCTTCTCGAAGAACAAAGTAAAGATATCTGACTTCGGCTTGTCCCGCGCTTTGGGGGTCGGAAAGGATTATTACCAAACGAACTTCAACGTAAACTTAAAATTACCAATAGCATGGTGCGCTCCGGAATGCATATCTTACTTGAAATTCACTTCGGCGAGCGACGTGTGGGCTTACGGTGTGACTCTGTGGGAGATGTTCAGCTACGGATTTCAGCCATGGGCAGCGTTGACGGGCCATCAAATTCTGGAGGCGATAGACGATCCAAACTTTCAGAGATTAGAACAGCCAGAATGTTGTCCGAAGGATTACTTTTCGCTGATGCAACAATGTTGGCAGCACGAGCCAGTCAAGCGACCCAAGTTCTCCGAATTGATCAATCTTTTGCCCGACCTGAAGCCGGAGCAGGTTCAAGCAGTTCAGGATAGCACGGAAACGGGTCAGCTTGTTTACAGGCAGGGAGACGTGATCACCGTTCTGGACAAGGGAAGCAGCAACACGTTGTGGAAAGGTGTTCTGAACAATGGGAAAACTGGTTTCTTCAATCCTGCTCACACGATAGCGTACCTTGGCTCTAATTTGCCAAGTAACAAGCCAGGCGAATTTACACGCGGCGATGGGAAAAATGCGTTCTCCTCTCAGAGGCGAAAAATACGAACGGACATGATCTCTTCGCCGCAAGGTGATTTGAAGCATACTGGTCACGTTGGATTGGACGGGGCTTATTTTGGCGATATTGGCTTCCTTGGTGGAAAGTATCCGCATTTGCCACGGCAAGTGGTAACACCGTACAAACCGCAGGAGGATGTAACGGACAATTCTAGTCAATCTCTGAGCCAGGATGCGAGGAGTGCGGAAACGAACAGAGAATTATCGAGGGATAATAGGAACGCGCAGCACGATATTCAGAACAAGCATGGTAAGTGTTTCTCTCACAAGTCATCAGCACGGATGATTTCTCGACGTTATCGCGTGAATTTCGTCTGTTAGAAAGTTTGTGGCCAGATTCGAGCTCCGAAGTTTGCCATTTGGCTAATTCGAGCAAACAGTCTGCTCCGTTAAATGTGGCTAGCAACAACGATACACTCGGGGCGGATCACGAGTATCATGAGATCAGCGACGAAGAAAATCAGGACAGCCCGTTGAGATTTGACAAAACGTTGAATTTTGATTTCGGTCCAAGTCTGTTGGCCGAAATGGATCAAATGTTCCGATCGCTAGGTAAGCGTGACACTTGTCAACTCTATAGAGACAATTCATCCATTTCTTTGCCACGGTGTACATTCGTTTATTTTATTATTTCAGGTTCTTCTCCTCCTCCACCGCCCCCAGTTCATCCCCTGTCGGCTGAACACGAATCGAGCAACGTTAGAAATGAACTGAGGGAAATGCAAGCGAAGCAAAGCAGTAAAAAAAAACAAGCCACCGTGAGTCCAATAAATGTAGAGTAATTTTTTCTCTTATTTACTATTACGCTCTTACGTATTAGTTTTTCGTTTGTTTGTTCCTTTTTTTGTTTTATTCATTATTTGCTGCTATGTATAATTAGTTCCGTTTCACGTTGTACGTATCGTTTGCACGTCGAAGCATAGAACCCAAAATTATTAGCGTTCAAGAACAGACTTGACGATGAAAAGAATGAAAAATGGTACAAGCAGTAAGTTCTTAGTATGATGAATTAACATTAAATCGAAGAGAAACGGAAATTATTATGTATTATGCATTTACCAGGGATGGTAAACGTTTACTCTTCTTATATATTTAGGTGAAGCCTATCTCAGCAGCCGATCAGAAAACTCTCTACTCAGCCATTGCTATGGCACAGGAATTGACAGCACGTTCCATGACAGACCTTGAACATCCACCGGAGTCTCCCCGAACACCTGCCAGTCCTTCAAGACGCAGAAAGTTCTCTTTTAAGTTGCCACATCAACACAGTCCCAAACCAGACAGACGACACTTTTCAGAAGAAGCTGCCAGTATACCTGACATACAGGTACATTAAACATATTTTCGTTCGATAGTCGAACCGCTAAAAGAAAAAGTACACAAATTACATTACGACCAGAACACAATCGAATTTTTGCACACTAAAAAATACTAATTCAATTCCATTCTCTGCTGAAACTAACAAAAAGCAGTATACAAGAAATTATTCATTCCGACACCAAACACATCAGTAATATATTATAATTTATACGTTTAAAAGTATGAACTTCTCTCGTTCAACGAGAATGATTTTCAAACATTTTTCTTTTAACTCCATTTCCGTCGAAACTGTTATGGAACAGAGTTAATTCCTGATGCCACACGAAAGAGTAGGTATATCGCAATATCGTATCTATTCTTAATCTACTCCGACCTAATTTACTTGGTTGTTAAGTTGATGAAAATGCTTGTCACAAAGGAAATTCTATTCACAAAGGAAGACTAATCTCAACTTTCCTCTAATCCTTTCCTGTCTTTATTTTTCGTTTGTTTCTGAATTTCTCGATTTTTCATTCTTTGTTATTTCTTGTCTTTTTGTTTACCATTGTATCGCCATTCGCGCGAACATTCTTTGTTTTCTATGGACTGCCTGTGCACGCATTTGCTGATACTTACGTTTAACTATTTTATCCGGTACAAAACGCTTGCTTTGCTCGCCTGTTTCGGCATTGTGGCACTGCTGCACGATCGTTTTTTATCATTGCTTGTTACGTTTATTATTTCCTTGAACGAACTGCATGGTTGTTTTTTGGGAACGTATTCCACGTTGAACCGATCAAGTGGTTGTGTTCGAGTTTGCAATCATTGTCGTCCACTGTGTCCAGCATAGAATCACTTGGTGCACCGTCTACTTTAAAGTTGCCTTTGTGGGACAAAGCATCTGCCGAGTTCTGTTTCGCGAAATCCCGCGAGCTTCTGACTAAGCCTACCGCGTGGGCCTCTTACATGGACATCGAATTCGACGCACATATCCTCGACAATGCAGCCATGAAACAGAATCTGGTGAAGTCGACGGAATTCTTGGAGAATGGGAACAAGACGGGCAACTTCAATTGCGAAAGAGCGATGGATCTGAACGCGAAGTTCAACGTTACTCAACAAAACGGCAAGGTGGCTCCGCTGGCCATAGAAAGTTTCAATTTCGACTTTCCTCGCGAGCAGAAGAGAGTGTCCACCAGCTACGTGGATCGTTACTTTGAACAGCCAAAGTATTTCGACGATGACGGCGCCCTGACCTGTCCCAGTGAAAAGGTATCGTATTTCGGAGAAGAGAAACTGGATAAGTACGAAAAGAATATGTTGGATCAGGAGTCCGTGTCCATGAACAAGCATAACCAGCAGTTACCAAACAAGTTTGGTAATTGCGATCAACCGTCGAAGGATAACGTATCGAATTTTGATTCACAATGCGAGGAAACTGCCAGCTACGACTTGATGAAAGAAAAAACCTCCAACTTTATTGACTTCGCACGCAGTAAGCCGATCAAGTTCGATTCACCTAGAGATAAAGTGGTCAACACAGATCTCGGCACACGGCCAAAGATTTCTAGTTCTTTCAGCGACTCTTCCAAGATGAATATTCCCGAGTTTCCAAAGAAAATCGACATGCCGAAGGCGAGAGGTGGGAAAGTGCCATTTTTACCAAGAAATCAGAGTCAAGAGGGTAAAAGCGTCATATATGGGTCTACGGATAGCATAAAGACTAACTTGAAAGCTGGAGGTGGTTCGGACAGCCCTAGAGGAAATATGGAGGCTGTCAGGATCAATATACAGAGTTTTCGTAAAATAGAGCAGAATCAGAATGGTCATGATGGTTTTCCATTTGTCATATCCAACAATCCGTTATTTATTGCAGAGTCGGAAAAAAAGGAATCACCCGTTTACAGCAGTTCGGAGAGTCTTCGAGTGAACTTCCAGCGGCTCAGGAGAAAGTCTGACGCGGAGGCGAACAATCAAATGGAATTGAGCAGTAAACTGCTCGCAGAGAAATACCAGAGAGAGGTATCAGGCTTGGAGAGTGTGAAAAACTATCTGGATTCGAAGAAAGGTCAAGGATTAAATTTGGGATTGGGTAAACTGACGCAGAACATGATTCAGTTGGGTAAGAATATCGCACAAAATTCCAGGAACATGGAGGGCACCACGTCCAAGTCCTTGGTGACCAACATGAGGAATTTGGACATATCTGGCCAGGCCCAAACGTCTCTAAGAAGCTTAAACATTCCCATACAGAAGCCCAAACACTTGGACTTGAACATTCCGCTTCAATGCCAGTCACAGATCAGCATGAAATTGAATCTGACTTCGCAAAAGACGAATGCTCCGTCGAGTCCTAGCATGCACCAGCATATTTTGGAGCCACCGAAATTGTATCAAAACGACAATACGAGGAAGGAGTTGCCTGCTAAGCCTGATACGCTTCTAGAGAAAATGTCTACGGTTACAAACATATACAGACACAGAACGTCTTCCCTATCGGAGAACAGGAAACCACCGATCAAGAACATTAGAAGATCCTTCCATCCCACCAACGATTCCAGCGAGGATTCAGACTCCATATCCCACTCGGAGACGGACATACGTAGCCGTCTGCGCTACAAACGTCGCCACAAGAAGCTCTCGCATAATCTGCGGCTGAATTTTAAGAACAAAGGCCATTTCCTACACCCAGAGACGGCTAGAGGATTCTCGTCGATAGAACTCTGCGGGAAATCACCACCTCCGTCGACGAGCTTCTTGAACTCTCTGTCGCCGCCTTTCTCCTCTAGAAATAACCTACTTTCTTGGCCGGAAAGCGCCCCGAGTTCTAGTCTTACGTTTACCAGCAACTCCGATCTGGATTCTGACACCAGTTCGGAGTATCCGGAGTTCACAAACGACATACTGACCTTCCCACCGTCCCCTGCCCCATAAATATTCAAGATTCTGGTCCTGTAACGCTTTCGACCTGATCTGGAGCCTCATAACTTGTAATATCGTTGGTCCACCAGGTGCATGTTGTTGGCAGAAACATACGGAACATACCAGAGTTGGGCAGAAGCATCCTTCTTTCCCATTTCAGACTGAATTTCATTGACTTGTTCTAGTTGTTTAGTCGAGTTATCAGTCGATTGAGTTTAATGGCTATTGTTGATGTTAAAAAGGAACTTGTCTTCTGTTCCCAATGAATCTGTTATACGGTAGGCGGTGTCTTTCTTGATACGAAACAACTTTCATTAAAGACCTTTCTATATATTGTTCCAATTGATGAAGAGACGTAACTTTTAGATGACAACGTTATTAACGGGGAAGTAGTCGGTGTTGTTCAATTAGAATTTCAGCTAGAGTCATCAGCGGGACGAACGTTGCTCAACAGTAATGGATGGTGAAAGCGACAAATGAAATCACATCGTAGATCTTGCGGATCACATGGATCGCGTTACCCAGTACAATACCCAACTCTGGACAATATACAGTGTACTTAAATGAAGGACTGTCCCAAGACAGTTCGTATCACATACGCTTAGCATGCTTGCATGTTACATACTAATTAACTGAATAATAACGTCTAGTCGATAATACGTTTGGATGCATTTACACGTTTATACTATTTGTACTTTGAAAGAAACTGGAATGGGAGTATATTAATCATGGAATATCACACATATGTCGACCTCCCTCAACCGTACACGAGTATCGTATCCTAATACTTCACCCGCACCACTCGCACCATACAGAGACGCATACTGCATCTGTTTCGTTTAGAATAGCATCTCTAGTCGGCCTACGTCGAATGTACTTTGTCATCTCAACCCCCCTTTTTCATCATATTGATTTGCACCTTGAGACACCAAGAGTGTGGTCAGCATTGTTTCCAAATGCTTACGAAATAATCTACGAGGACATTTCTTTCATGTTTCAAGCCATAGTTTCTCTCTCTCTCTCTCTCTCTCTCTCTCTCTCTCTCTCTCTCTGTCACTCTCTTTCCCTTTATTTGTTATTTTCGTTTTTTAATTTCTGTTCTTTTCTTTCCCGAATCTATCCCCTCCCACGACTTGTTTAGGCCACGTTGTCGGACGAGGCGAAGGAAGTGTACAACAGCCTCGTGGAGACGCCCGGTATAGAGACCGCCCCGGACACGAACCCATTGCGTATGCTGCGCTCCGGGGTGCCCATTGTCAGGCCTAGGATCCGTGGGAACAAGCACGCCACGTTGGGACACCCGGTGTCCCATCAAGAGGACCTGTCTACCGATCATTTCCATTTCGACGCCTACCACAGTGGTTCCAAAACCTTGCCGAAGATCAGAGCACCTCCACCGCCGCATGCACCGCCACCACTACCTCAATCGCGACATCTAGAGAGGCATCATTCGGCCCAAGAAATAGAGAACAATCAAAATCAAAGCAACGTGGACGAGAATCCCATACCCTTACCACCTAGGGACAGGTCCAAGACGTTGCAACCAAAATCTAGCTTGCCCAGGCATCAGAGGAAGCATCCCCTAATTATACCTGGCGGAGGGGTAACCAGAACCCTAGCCAAAATGGCGGTCACTACACCGCCTATCGAAGATCAGGTCGATGGGAGTTTGCAGAGCACCAGTTCCTCGGTAGCCAGTAGTTCGTTGCAGGAAGGTTACTCCTCGGAGACTTCAGCCAATAGGTTAGAGACCGTGCTTATTATACTCCAATAAATATTGACTATTATTTAAACTAGCTTTTAATTTTTCCGACAATTTCAGTCCAGAAGAATTCGAACAACGTATAGACTCTGAATTGGCAGCATTGGACTCTCTAGTGGTGGACGAGAATAGGCTACACCGTTTCAGCGTGATCTCTGAAGATCTTCTCGAGTTCTCCGACAATTTGATCGACTGTGACACACCAGAGTATCGGCAGAACTTGCAGGAGAACAGCGACGTGCAATCAATTGGCTCCTCGACGGAGCGTCTTCAAAGAAAGATCAGCGTCGAGTCGAAGACTTCGCTCAGGAGCTCGGCTTCCAAATGTGTCCAAGAAAATGAGGCGGGTGAAGCGAGCAGAGACTCCACGCCAACGGATGCAAATAAATCGGACGATTTAGTGGTCTCGGGTAGTTGCAAGGGTGACTATCTTGCTTCGAATAAGCTTCAAGTGTCCAAAAGGACACCTTTGGCCCAGAAAACGTCGAATTATATAATGCAATTCGAATACGATGAATACTCCGAGAATAGTTCACAGTCACGGTGTAACACGAGCAAACAACAATCAGAGACATCGAAAGAGTCCTCTACCACTGATTCGAACGATAGCTTCCACTCTGCGGGTCTTACGGGGGTCTATAACAGGTTGTCCAACGACAAACTACCTGGACACGCGACGAGTGACCTGTCACGGCAATCTGATCATGTCTCTTGCGAGGATCTGTTGGAGTTCGCCTGTGATGGACCTAACGCGAGGAGGACCCGTGGTCCCCGAAATGGCGAGCAGTCTGACGAGGTCAGGATCATGATGAAGGTGTTGCACGAACAATCCACTCCAGAGTCGTGTATAGCTGCGTTAAACGTCACCGATTGGGACGTGCTGGCCGCTATTAAGTTGGAGCGTTTGCAAGGCCTGTTAAAGAAGGAAAACAATTTTGTGGGTCTGGAGGATTGCAAGGTTATGTTGAATCAATGCGGTGGCGATGTTGTAAAGGCGGCTGCGTTATTAAGAAGCACCGACGACAGTGCTGCGGTTTAGTCAACACGTTTGGTGGTGATTGGCTGGTCCATACGAGCCCGGATGAGAATTTCTGAAATAAGCTGGGACGTATCGGCGTTTTCGTGGAACACGCTCGATGGGGAATTTAGATTTGGGGTAGCATACACGAAGACAAAATGCTTCTTCGTTTTCTGTCCGCGCGTTGAACGAATTTCAACGCGACGTTTATTTATTATTGTAGAATTAGTTAGAATGAGATTATAGTATTAAAACCGCGTTGCCGTTTAGGGCAAGATAAGTATTTCAATTGAATCAATTTCGATTGAGCTTCTGCCTGGAAATGAAACACGGTTGTCCACCAGAAATTAAGCTACTTGGTTGTTTCTATCGTTTAGAATAATTAAAGTTATGTTCAAGACAATGGGAAGTCGTACACACTTTTTCCAATAACTTAGTATCATACAGGGTGACTCGTTATAGGGTAGAATATTAAGTCCAGAAAACTGTCTAATTGTATACCTACTCAAATTCTATACGAAGTAATTAATGGTTTGTGTTGGACATTTTTTAATTTTAAAAATACCGAGCATTTTTTCTGGTGGGCTAATCTATTAGGTTTATTAGCTTTTTAATGTAATTTAATGAGAGAGAAAGAGATAAATTACGTTTCTTCCTCTAGTTTTTCGTCTAATACGAACGTAATGTGATAATTTGCACAATAACCGTATCGCTGATCAAGGTTTTGTGATCGGCAAAGTGTGTGGAAGTAGAAGCATAGTAGAATATAACTGCGTACATATATTTTGCATCATTTCAGTTAGGCGAGCATTTAGGAGAAAGTATTACGAAGCCTACGATTAAGTAGCGAATTAACTCTTGTATTACGCGATACAGTGATCAAAGACTCTCTATAAACGACTTCATCTTTCGTTCGTTATACTTCTCTTTATAATTCAGAAAATCGTATATTTTGTTATAGGACAATCGGTTGATACCATTTGACACTGTCTCGCAAGATCTGCCCTCCAATTCAAAATCACATTCACTGTCTCCGTTACTTTCTTGATATTTAAAAAACAAGAAGATAAAAAAAGCGAAAAATATTTGTTGCTGACAGAAGCAAGTTTCGATTCCAAAGATAATATGAACACGGTATTATTTGGATGTCATACGCATCGTAGATTAGTGTTTGATCGTATTCAATCACGCAGAGTTTTTGTAACCCGTTACCCCGATACCACGCCAGTCTGGTGACGAGTAGCAAATTACCTTATTCCGTATTCGAAGCGAATTCGTATCTGATAAGTGGTAGATTTTAGGCGTGTCGTGAGTGCGTAATCCGTCGTTTGGAAATTAGCACAAATAGGAGAGTGAGAGTGAAAGAGAGATGAAAGAGAACTGCTTGTTATGATATTTTACTATGATTCCTCGATCCAGGATCGGGGGTGAAGAAGTTTTTTTGGCAATGCAGAATATTTTTTAACTCGTAGTGACATATGTGGGAGGTTTAGATGTTTTTTTATATTTTGACCCGGTAGTAGGGTACGATAAGCACCAAATATTACGTATGGAATCTTTGTGTTCAGTAAGATTGACTTTTATATTTTGCTAGACAGACATTTCACCGTTAATCTTGTTAAGTTGTAAGAGATTTCCAATTTGATTCGATTGGGATGGGGGGGGGGTAAGGGGCGAAAATTATTGAAGAATGCCCGTAAAACTGCGAATTAAATTCATGATAGACGTTTGGTTAGCAATCTCTACAGCAGAGAGCAGATTTTTCTATTGTTGTTTTCACTCAGTAGGTGTCTCAGGTAGAACAAATTTCGTTTTTCTCTCCTGTAAAGTGTTTAAAAAAACTCGTACGAATCTTAGTTTTATATCTTCCAATATTTCCGATATTTGTGCCGACCGATATATAAGCTTTACTATGGGTCGCATGACTTTTGGGACATTGGGTATGTTTGAAAATGTTCGACGGTCTAAAAGAAGTCGAAGAACATATCCGGAATCGAATTCGCTTGGGCTTGGGCAAAATTTGTTACATGTATCTCTTCCGGTATGCAAGTGTATTATTTTTATCACTTCCTTTGAGCGGTTTTGCTCGAGTCTAAGCGTGTTCGAGGAATAAATTTGCTCACAATAATTACGCGTAGTTGAAGATAGTGACAAAACGCGCGTTTGTAATGCTTTATTACAAGATGAAAATTAAACGAAAAAGAAAGGGGACAATGTTAAATTGGTTAAGAACATTTGGAGATCCTTGCCGACCATACTTTCATATCCTTCAACGAAGCCAAATAAGAGCTTATTGAAAATCGTCTAAATATTCTTACCCAACGTTTTTTTGTAATATCATTGAACGATATGGTTTTTGATTCTTGAATAAAAGTATGCGTGTCGGCTATTATTTCTTATACTGAATCAGTTCTTTTTACATCACGTGTTGGATTCAAAGGCGTCTACATTGAGGTTGAGAGTAGTAATATAAGTTCATCAATGGCTGCAGGATTGATAAAATCAAAGTATTAGGGCATTATGTTTGAGATATTGTTAGGAAAGCGTAACCCGCTGTTTAGAATAATCAGAAAATGTGTCTAGAGCGATAGAAGATATTAAACAAATTGTTACGCAGTAGATATATTTATTATCATGAATAAGTTGAATCGACTCCACTAGTAGTGAAAGCTGATCGAGTAGTTTTCCATTCATATTGATTGACAGGATCTTTTCATGTGTTAATAACCTCTAAATAGAGTTGTCTGACTATTCAGAACAGTGCGTACAACTAACAATGCAGGGCAAGGAATAAGTTTCTTCACTCTTGAATCAGCACGTGAATGAAAGAGAGACCTGTAGTATAAACATGGTACTGTTCAGTATAAAGAGATCTACTGGCCTACTAGTAAGCGTAATGCATCTACATCAGTTTTCCTGAGCCAGCGTACTTAGTTATTGTCTCGAGGTGTACACTCGGGGAGCACCTCAAGGATCCCCGACTGTAAAGCTTTCGTAGAATGTTTTCGAGTTAGGTATACGATCGTTTTACGTAAGATCGTCGAGGCCGATAAGATCTCTACGCACTAACGAGCACGCTTCCTTTTCGCGGACAGATCCAACGACCTCGGGAATAATAATCGAAACTAAGGTCCGTCAAATCTCACAAAGGGAGCATCGATAAATCGTCTCTTTTACGATAGTAGGAATATAAGTTGATCCTAATAATCCGTTTTTTTTAATACGCGATCTAACTAAGGCAACACGTTTGTACGTCTCTATATGGATTATTGTCGCGCGGAAACACGAGGATGTTTTATATCGACTGTATTTACGATAATATATACACATTCATAAATGAAGAAGGCTGTTTCTTTGTATTTCATCTCTTCGTATATATTGCGTTGTGTTTATATATATTTTCATTTTAATTTACTCAATGGGACGTGGGATGATAATTATAATTGTTGAGTATGTTGAATATATTTTTTACGTACAATAGAAAAATTTATTTGTCAAAATAGTTTTGTCGTATTAGATGTTTTGATCAGTGTGGTGAATTTTTAAAAACAATCGATATATATCGAATCGAAAGATTTGAATTTTGTTGTATGTATCGAAGTTTACATCATGGCGGCCGTTGAACATTTTTCTCAATTCGTCTCTTAAGATTTCTCGATTTCCATAAAAAGTAATGGAGACTGACGAAAATTTTGCTACTTCTTTAAATAGATCAAAGTAAGGTTTTCAGGATAGGTAATATTTTAACTTTTCATCGATAATTTCCATAATGCTATACAGTAGTTACGCTCGAAATATTACTTTAACTTTTCAGACGATTAAGAAGTGTAATTAACTTCATTTATCCTAAGGAAACCACAATACGTTAAAGATTGAAGAATAAAGGTATTATGATTTGTTAGTTGCAGCGTATTAGTTACCGACCGAGCGTTCGTTTCGTCGGATACTTTCCTTTTTCTTTCGAAGTGATAAGTGCGACGCGATTGTTTCATCTTAGCAAAAAGGCAAAGCGTGTGGCCGGCGTTGCACATTGCCAATGCGTGCTCGAATTTTTTTGCGACGCGAACAGCGAGCGGCCAAGCAGTCGAGCTGGTCTCCATTGGTTGCGACAGTCCGTATATTCTCAGTACGCCTTAATCATCGAACGGATAAACACCGTCGCGGACTTTTTCCGGTATTGATTTCGTAATTCAGTGATTAACGTTTAAAAATCTTAACCTCGAAAGTTTAGAAAGTTCCGCGACTCAGGGAGAGGTGAAGTTTTATCGTAGTTGAAGCTATATTCTTTTCTTTCTTAATTGCGAATTTCAGATCGATTTTGGTATTCACAAAAACGAATTTATGCCTTCATAAATTAAGTGTTAGTAAATTCAAAGCCAATTATCATTTTAACGATCCTATTTAGATGTTCGAGTTCTTTTTATGGCTCTCTAGTAAAGCGTAATAAAAATGATTTAATGCGAAATTTTAATATCAGCATTCCGTCGTTTGTATATTATAACATTTTCTTGGAGAATTTTTTAAGCTACTATTATACGATTCTTTTAAGAATTCAATATCGATTGCTGTAAACTTCAGATCGCTATTCGATTAACCGATGGCGTTCGAGGTGCTTCGATTTATCGCCGGTTCACGTCGACGCGGTATGGACGTTGTTTGATCAGCTAAAATGTTTTAACGATATAAAGTGACGCTGTGAATTTTGTGTTCGTGTGCAGTTAACAATAAAAGAAGAGAAGTGGATACAATTAGGTGAACGATGCTGGCAACGTAAACAATCATTTCGGCGGGAGCTAACCTGCTGAAAACAACGCCGACGCGTTTCGTCGAGAAGAGAGAGGTAAATCACAAAAATTACGCTTCCCTTTTCCTATTTACATTCTAAACTATAAACAACATTGCTCGCGTGTCAATTACACGTGAAATATTCAGATTCTTTCGAATAAGAATGATCTATAACACATCGATTTTCGATAATATTTATACGGGAAATTATAAAAGTTACGTAATTTATATTCCGTTAAAAATTGCCAATTACAAATATGGCAGATGAATTTGTTTTCAGGGTAGTTATTGGTGGCAGCATGAATCATATATCCTGTGTAAGGAACACGAATAACGTCGTAGTGCGCGCACATACATCGAATATTACGATTAACCAGGAACAAACATGAATAATATTATTAACAAGGATAACCTCAATAACACGAGTAACAAGAGTAAGACGAAATAATAGGAATAACTTCGTTATGAATACGATCTCGATTACGACCTTCTGAAGTAACGTGAATACAGAAATAAGCACGGAATAACACGGGCGATAAATAGTTGGAATAATCCGATTTTCCTCGAATAACATGCTTACTCGAGCATCAAATAACAAGAGAGCACATGTTATTCGAACAACACTGTACCAGGAAAAAGGCACAAGGCTACTCGACTGCGCGTATTTGTAGATGAAGTTAATTTGTAGAACCTTTCCACTGCTTGGTCACGGTAGCATCGATTTTGGAACTCAAAATTGGGTCGCGAAGCGGCGATTCTCATTGCTGCGGTGCCGCGTGCGGAAGGACGGCTTGCAAAGAGATGCAGTTTATCGTTTCTCGGCGGGAGAATGTGGCACGTTGCACGCGGGCAAGGTAATAGGAATGTCAGTTCTATTTTACAACGTGTCCAGCGGAGCATTGTGTTTGGAGGAATGCGTTTCGCGCGAGCCACGCTTTCTAAGCTATTTTCAAACTTATTTCAACGCGTGCTCCCTCCACCTCAACCCCTGTATCGTGTAACCGGTTGCGAAATGCCTCATCGTTGCAAATTTCATCGGACCCTCGCGTCCATAATAATGCGTCTGGTCGATTTCGAATGTTCGTGGAGAAATTTTTCTGCAGATTTAATTGGTTCCTTATATGTGCACGATAGAATTGCAAATTTGTTGTATTATCGATTATCGAATCGGTGATTAATTAACTGCACTTTCTATTGTTCTAGTTTGATGAGTTTCGACGTTGATGAGGAGTTAGATAGCACGGTAGTACCTTTCACGTGTCGAGGAACGCGGGTTTTCAGGCGGGAAGGATTTAATGCTGGTAACAGTGTACGTTACGTTACGCGCGTTTTTTCTTATTCAGCTGTAAAGCAGCGACAGGGTCTGTTTATGGCTCTCGGACATCGAACGTGTCGTATAAATAGTAGTAAATCTTCTTAACGGGATTCTTTCACCATCCTAATTAACGCCGCGACAATAGCGAACGATACCTAATGGAAAGAGTTCTCTGAACCAATGCTTATATTCCAATACCATTATAGTCTAACTTCATTCCTGATTTGAGATTCCAATCTTCGTTTTCCTTTATCTTATTAGTACACCTCTTTCATTTCAGTGCACCTGTAATCGATCACATGGTATATGAAAATTCAAGAAAGTGGAAGAAACCGATCCGTACACGATAACGAACAACTTCCTAGTATATCGTGTATGTACGTACAAAGAGTCCGTTTAAGGAACAGAATATCGGTGATTATGATAGACCGAACGATCGATCCTGTCAGCATTGATTATCTAACGTTTTTCCGCGGATATTTGCATAATTGGCCGATCTCGACGATCATCATAGCGCACAGGCGCATCCGCGTCTCACTTTCATACTAATGAAACGCAATTCACTTTCGTGACTAGCCTCACGATGTTTATCCGCTAATCCATCGGCTCTGGGGATGCGCTCCGCGACGTAGAAATATAAGCGTGACTCTTCTATGGCAGGGCCAGCCGCAAAGTGGTGGCTCCTCGCGGCTTCTTATCTCTGTTATGGGCGAATTTCGCAATGCCGTTGCAATTGTTATCGCGCGGAAATGTCTTTCGTTAATACTCCGCGCGGCTGTGTTACCGACAATGTTTGCGCGCGGGTTCCTTTCACTTTGGCAAGGAAACACGAGCAACAGGAAAATTCAATGGATGAAACGGCGAATGATTCCCGCGAGTTTCGTTTCGTTTTTCGAGAATCCACTCGAGATTAACACCCCGCAATATTAATAGGGACAGGGTAAGGGAGATATTTTGGAGATATTTCTGCTAAAGCAATTGCTGAATAAATTGAAGAAAAATTATGTTACTGTTATTCATCGGTTTAATAGCAAAAGAAAAAATGGGTTTCATTAGAAGCTTCGACTAGAAATTGCAAGTGACCAAGATCCACCGTACGGAATATTGTGAAGATTCACGATCGAAGACGAAGGGGACTGCCTTTTCCAGTGATTCAACATCAACGTTTCCCTCCTGGCTGGGACACTTTTTATTTCACAAACATCACGTTGCATGGCAACAAGCCTCTGGTCCGGCCGGTACATCCTAGCGGTCAGTGCAACATAACTGCACTTACTGCTGGCACCAGCCGGCTCTCCGAGCTTCACAACGCATTACCGTACATCTCTGATATGCGCTATACGTGAGCTTCACCAATTGGATTTTTCTCCACCCGGATGGATCTGGCTGACTTTAAACTGTTGCGCAATCGTGCGAGAATTTGAGGTGAGAGCACGACGATGCTTTATGATGAATCTGGCAGGAGCTAATGAGTCTTGGCGCTCTAGGTCTCACGGCGTGCAGGATACCGTGCATGACTTCCAATGCAAGAATCTCTGAATCAGTGTGAAAAATTAAGACGCGATGGATCATGAGACTCGAAGACAAGAAGTTAACGGTAACAACGCGCCTATCTCTCTAACAACCCATTAAATGCTGTAGTATTAATTCTGCTAAATCAGCCTTGAAGTTTTGACCCATATTTAATGAAGGCTCTCACCGAGCACCATTAGCCACTCTAAGTTACTTCGATTAATTATAACCGCGTTTTACAACCCAAATTGTACACCATTGGAAGACGCGAGAATATTTTTAACAATTATTACAGTTACAACATAAGCTCGCATGAATTTCCTATTCTCGGCTACTCGGAATTCAAAATAAGAACCGCTCAACAGGCACCAAGGGATGTTAATCTCTTCCAGACGAATACCCTGATATAAATCCGAGCGTATTCTTTGTAGGTAATGCACTCTACAATTTTCTTATCAGCGAGAGCAACGCTAACAAGAATGAAATTGAAAAATAAAAGAAGATACTCGCGTGCACCTGTACCAGACAGTCCAGTCCAAACGAAGGGAAGTGCATTCCGCGTGAATTCTGCTGCCAAGTCTATCCGTTAGACGCCGAATGAATAATTCATCGGGAGAGCCAGGTTTGAATCATCGACGCTACAGCCAACTGAATCCAGCTTGTCTAAGAATCGTTCGCCTCTAAGATAATTGGTCGTTAGCTGGTGATCGTGCTCTGCGGTCGGGCTGATACCAATCTGGATGGCCGATTGATAATAGAATTAGAGCTCGGGGCGAATCTGTGCTCCCCCAAGGAATATCGCGTGCGCGCGAGATGATTTTAATTTATATCTGGTGCTCTCGCAGATAAAAACAAACGGAGCTAATAGGAGAATTAATTTCTTGAATTAACGGTCAACAAGAGGTTCTCGAATGATTTAATCAACTTCATGCATGGTGTTGGTATTGTTTTTATTGAGAGATCGAAAGACTGTGTATTAGATGCGTACAATCTGCTCTTTCATTTTATACCGCATCATGAAAATGATTAATTGCTATAGATAATAATAATTAAATTTATCTTTTGTAAAAGTAAATTATTTCTGGTTTACTTCGAGAGTACTAAAAACGTGTTTACTGTAAAAACGACAGGTCGAGTGTAAATATGCCATAATAGGAGACGGTATTATGAGATCCCAGGGCTAGGTGACAATAATAGTAGTAGCAGGTTTTTTGTGTAACTACGCGAGACTCGATGGGAAGTGATTTGCATAGAAATGTGCACTTTCGATTATGCGGCTTATAGAACTTCTTCGGGGAAAGTGAAACCAGCACTATGACGAATAGCTGAAGTCGTCGGACAAAAATAAAAATGAAACGATGGAAGAGCAGCGAGTAATTAAATATCGTTGAGAAGTGAGAATGCGCGTGTAGAGGGAGAGAAGCACGCACGGAGCGCATAATTAATTTTTATTGACGCTGTTGCACAATTCTGAGAGCAGCCGTCGGTTTCTCATCGTGGATTCCAGACGAAAAGTGGCCAGTGTTCGAAAGTGGCGATTACGCGAGCGCCACGGTGCGCGCCGTTGTTATTCCCGTCCCGTGGTTTCCATTTGAAAATCCGAATCGGCTGTCGATTCACGCCTGGCTGATTTTCGATTCGAGAACCGCGCCATGACGCCGATTTGGCGCCACGTACACCATAGGGAGGACTATGGGGAATTCGAAAGGAGTCTCACGCCGATTCCAGGCATCCAATGCAGATCCAACCCATTGAAAAGCGTACTTGCTCCCTGCCCGTTCGATTGCCGGTTATTTATGTCTTCAGCCTTGGAAAAGAAACGCATAAAGTGCCAGGAAAGACCGCAGAAGTATATGGAAACTATTAAAAAATTTTTTATTTCATTCTACAAACACAATTTCTTGGTTTCGAAGTGATTCTTTGAGTTTGAAACATGGGTTACTTGAAATTAAAAAATATATTTAGAAATATCGATAACGCTGTACAATATTTGCAAGCTCGGTTGTCAATCTTTTAAGTTCAAATTTTTAAACTAAAAATGGTTTCGTTTGGAAGTTTTTTTTTTTTTCTTAATAGAATATTTAAAAAGTGCGAGCAATATACTGGTAATAAGAAGCAAGTATTTACTAACACGCCATGTATTTAACGTTAGACCTACTAACTAAGGGGTCACGTGGAAACATAAAAATACTGATAGAGCAAATGGCAGGGAGGTGGGACGCAATTAAAAAACGGCATCTAACGAAACGCATGCGGGACCGCGGCTGGAAGCCGGTGCCCCCGTAATTTTCGTGGGGGTCATTATCACCGGGCGCACTCGCGCCCGAGGAAAGATTCTGAACGCAGCCTTCAGTACAGTTATAACTTCGCTGCGAGCCTGACGTCTCTCTCTTCGTCGCCTCTGCTTGCCTCGTATCAGACAATCGGTTTGCAGTCGCGGTTCCGCTGGGTTCCAAGTCGCATCCGGTCTTCTCTTCTCTTCCAAAACAATTAAAAGTCCCATCCGACCGATTTTCGCATTCGATTACAATTGATAAACTCAACCCGTTAGAGTCCTGCCGACTTTACGCTGGTCCAAGTGATCAAGTATCGAAATAGTTGAGACACCCGAAATTAAATTATTTATTAGTGATACAAGGTACTGTGTGATTCTGTTCAGGTTGGTGTACCTGAAAGTGACCAAGTGCCAGGGGACACGAAGATGGACAGAATGTGCGACAGTATTCAGTTATGAGGTAACAGAGTGAAGAACAGAACATCCAAGTGTGAAAAAAAAGGAAAGATAGAGAGAGGGAGAGAGAACCAAAGATGTTGTGTCTGAAGAAGCGGAGGACCTACAGCTTCACGCAGGGTGTCTGCACGGATCAGCCTAGGCGATCGAAGGAGGATAATCGTCGGTACGAGGGGTCCTTGAACATGGCTATTACGACACTGCCCCGTAAGAACAGGTGAGTCACCCTTTCCTGTCTGATTTGACTGTTCGTTAAGGCTACCTTGATCCGTAATATGGTTATAAGTTAGCGCATAAGTGCGTAACAATGATTACAAGTTTACTTATTGTTACTTGTACGGTGTATAAACAATTTTGGTCATAAAGGTCCAATATCTGGGTACTTCAGATACCCTGGATGTCCCAAATATTTTTAAGGTACTTGAAATAATTGAGGGTATTAGGAAGACACAGCTGGCTCGAAAACGACCCAAATATCGTAGCAAGATTAAATATCGAAACACGTACGCTGCTTTCAGACACAATATTGTTAAGCAAACATAGTATCATAATAATTCCATCGTAATTGCAACACTCGACACTTCACGGATTTGACCTAATTGATAACTATTGTAATTGATAAGCAGCCCGAGATAATACAGCTCAATAGGATAGGACTTAAAATCATCCACGCACGATCAACCTTGTCCCACCTATGATGAATGAATCAAATATCAATGAACGCGTGTGTAGACGGTGGTCAACATTCGGCGATCATCGGGATTGAAGATATTTTCGAGATCTGCTCGAGTAGTTGAAAGCCAGACCGAGAAAAGTAAGTCGCAACGCGAAGGTCAGCCGGAGGTAAAAGTAGGTATCGTTCGATACTGTTGGACAAGTGGAATAACTTCCTACGCGTGCACCAACGGAATGATTCCCGATCACCCTCAGGATGTTGCGCCCTGCGTGTCCACGGAACGCAGTCACGTGTGACGGTGCAACGTAACGCATGTAGGAGGCGGCATTTTCCTTTTAATCAGAAACGATTCCCTTTTAGGAAGCGTTGCGCCAACCTCGTTTCCACTTCGTTCTCAGCATCTCTCACAAATCATGATAGACTTTATTAATCAGCCTTGAAGTTCTATTTTTATTATCTAACTACCTTCTTATCATCATCCTTCATGCACATTTTAATTGAAACTAACAAACCTCTATGTTTTTTCTTAACACAGGACTCCATCTAGCCTCAGAACCCGCTGATCTTTATTTCCTTGCGATTCAAACGAAATAACGGATAGAAAACGCAAACACGAGTCATGAGTGTTCAACAAGAGCCTCTGCTATTCATTCATAAATTCTAAGGAACCATTTTTAACTTCAACAAAGCGTACAGCTGCATTCAGTGTGATAATTTCTATTATTACCGCGGTATTGTCGGAGGATGCTTCGTTGGCCCTATCCTAGCCGTGTTTACGTTCACATTGGGTGCGTGTGAGCGTGCAAACGGCCGCAAAAGGCCGGATTTAAATACGGTGATTAGTCGTTGCTACCGTTAGAGATGGAGGGAACAGATAAGAGCAACAGTGCGAATCATAATTGCGATATTAACGTTGCGTAAGTTATTAGACGGTTTTTATATTCTACGTGGAGAGCGCGTGTTTTCAAGCTAAAACAAAGTGTTCTTAACCGAAGGACACGTGTTCCTAATGATGCACAGGCGTTTAGATGATCATCGTTGTTTCGTTTCGATGACTGTACTTCATTTGCCCAAGTCGGGAGGAGAAACGAATTTGTCTCGTTGTAATGAATGGTGATGTAAATGAAGAGTGGTATCCTTAATTGAAATACTTTTGTTCTTTCTGGAAATAGTAGTTGTGCTTTGTCTTTATCTACTGTTTCTAGAGTTCTAAAAGATATATAAAATATTGTAAATTTCATTGTAGATGGAGACTATAAACGTACCAGCATCACTGAAACAAGTTGACTTGTGCTCGGAATGGATAACTAGAGGCATAAATCTAATCAATGGAATTCCATGTTTCTGTTTTTTTTTTTTTTTTTTTCAATTGATCTTATCTTTTACCATTTATCTAGTCCATCTGATGCTCGTCCCCTTTTCTATAGCCATGCAAGAAGGTTACGTGAGTCAGAGTATGGTCGTCGAGATTGTGCCTTATCGGGTATCGTTTCCTTCGTCTTGGTTTTTCTTAGGTGGTGGTTCCTCTGGAACCGTGTCAGCGTACTTAATTACTCGGAAGATCGACGTATAAAGCGCTATCGGCTCTTCTGTGCCTTTTATCTTCTTCCTCCGCGTAGCGCAGTATTTCTTTTGTCGGGCAAAAAGTTAATTGTGTAAAAAAACTACGACTTTATCACTATTTTAATTTGGCCTTCTGGATTTGGCTTATTCGACAAGCATTTGAAAAGATTGTTACTGTATTGCAAGCAATTAAAAAAGTAGGCGGTACAGGAATAACGTGTGGCTAAACTAGGAAATTGGAAAGTTAGTAATTAGGAAATCGAAAATTAAAAAATTGCGTGATAATACTAGGAAACTGTTGCACCGGTAAGTAAGCTTGAAAGCAGTAAACAATATGGAATATTCCATCATATCAATCGTTATGAAGTCTCAATAATCGTGTAAAATCATTTCCTAGGTATCCCAAGTTGTACGCGTCGAAGGTCGTCCGTGAGCAGCAATATCTAGGTTCCTCGTGTCTCTGTCGTATTATCAGCAGAGAAATCCATTGTCGGGCCACACTGAAATACAGTGGTCCGAAAGCCAGATTCTCACAATTCCCGTTTCTCCCTAATGGGAAGCGCTTCCCGTTTCATCGTCCTCCTCTCTCTCCCTCTCGTCGTTCAAGCGCAGCAGAAGTGGAAGATTAATACGCAATTGTCCGGCTGGCAAACTAATTCCGGCCTCCGGTACTCGATGGACTTAGATTAACGTTCCTTTCCACGGATAAACCGCTATTTCCAACCGATTACGTTCAATCGACGGTCCACGATATCGTTCCCAGTGTGCCACACGCTTGCAGTGTTTTCTGGTAAATGTAATCACCTGCCGGAGCTTGTATCTATCGTCTTCGATACCACAAAGCCGTCTTTTTCCTCATTTCTTGCGTTTCCAGTAACTCAACCACATTTATAGCGTTGTATAAAGATACTTTTCCTAATAACTCATGCGAATCCAAAGTTAGTACAGGATGGTGTGTGAAGTAACTTCCTGATTTATTTTTCTGATAGATAGCGTCGATTATGTGTCAGAAATGAATGTACGACCGAGAATTTTTTAGTTTGATCTTTTAAAGGCTGAATTTTTTGTTTCGACGCTGGACATAAAGTTTCGCGAGACGATGGCTATCATTGGTTGCGGAAAATAGTTAAATGGTTGAACGGTTGTTCGAAATTTATCTGGAATCTGTGTTGAGGTGGCTTGTCTTCATAAAGCATACAAGAAGTAAATGGATATTATCTCTGCCGTGATCTAGATGTTGTGGAATTTAGAGTCAATCGACTGCAACTTTCTGATATTGTCGTAGATGGTTGCACCTGGGTGCATCCCGCTTTTTAGTTGACCCATCTGTTCTCCTTTTTAGTCATCGGAGACATTTCCTCGTAGTGTACATGAAAATAGGAAAACTAAGAACGCGTGAAAATTACGAGCTGGAGGATTTCTAAAAAAAAAGAGAATAGAGAAGTTCCTGGAGAAATCCTCGGAAATAGAACTATAAGATGGAAGTTTAGGAAGAAAATCTTTAGAGATACAGATATATAGAATTGGTGAACTATTCTATTGTACTTCTACGATATATAAAAATGTACAATTTTTAACAGAAGAATGTAATCAGAAAAATTGATTTTTATCTTAAGAAATCATCAACAACTGGATCTTAATCAAGGCTAAGGAGAAAGTTCGACGTGACACTGTGAAAATATGGCTCGTTAAATTCAAGCAACTGACCAAGCGTCTCAAGAAGAGCTCGTTGAAAGAACAAGTGGAACATCCACAAGGATGTTGCCGAGATAGATTGATGAATAATCCGAGGAGAAACGAAGAAAAGGAGCAAGAGGAGATCAGAGCGATGCTGTGGCATTAAAATGGGCAAGAGAAACTGGTCGGGTTTCGATTTTCACGGGATCTGGTCCGGCAAAAAATGATGGCTGGACTGCTTTTCTTGTTGGCACGTCGATAAGCGCGGTGTTAAGATTACCTAAGCACTTTCTATGCCAGCCGATGGCCGGCCGCTTTGAACGAGCCTCGATTCAGAATGGAAATTATGTCGTCGGCCGCTGTTACGTGGAATGTTGTTTCCTTATAATGAGGGACACCGCCAAGGATACGTGCTTGCTGAAACCACTGTTGTTTGGCTTCATTCATGAGAAGTGTAGATACTGTTTTTTAAAATTATTAACATGGCCTGAGATTTGGTGCAATAGAGAAGGAGTAGATTTAAATCGGTCAGAACGTAAGAAACGCAATCGCAACTCTATAACCATGGCAATAATTTATCTTACAATCAATAGTACCACTTTTACCGTTTATTAACCGCTCATTCATCCCAGCTAACTGCATGCGTACCTCTCAGCGCGATACATTTTCTCTTGGCAACCAAGTAGCTCAGCCCAAGTTCCATCCGATTAAATCCACCGTGTTAACCTATGCATCACGCTAACTCATCACCTGTTGCAGGCAAATTTGCTCGTGGAACTGCGATAGGTCGGTCGAGACCGGTTGCCAAGAAGAGATAGAAGGGAAAAAGCGTTGGATTAGAATGATAGCCGTGTCGTAGCGGACTGAATTCTCCTGCGAAACGAGCGTTTAGCATTGAAGACACGCATCCTTTTGGCACGGAGATGCATCGACGAGGATGCCCCGCCTAGTTGCAAAGAAATGGTCGACTGGCGAGCGCGTAGACGCGTTTCCAATCGTTCAGTTATTCCATCCGCGGCGACGCCGCGTTTCCGTTCTGACGGGAAGTGATATGAATTCATCGGGGTTCCATCGATCAACCGATTGGCGGGCGTGTTTCAACGAAACGGGCTGGCTGCTGCAGGTGTTCGACATTACTTAGTTAACTTGGGACAATGCACGTTCCTGGGATCTATAGTCTGATATTTCTTAGTAGCTGCTTTCCTTTGAGACGTTTCTGAGCGTGCAACAAGTGTTCGAAGACGCATAAAGATCTGAAGGTTGTTGCAATGTGCGTATATTAGTCATCTTTTTCGATACAAAGCTCTCTTAAAGACTGGTATAGTCATTAGAATAGCGCATCCTAGGTTCTTAAAAATGGCTTGACCTCTTGTTGCTCCATTCATTCATTTCCAAAGTTTTCTATACAGGGGAATCTGGTTACGCAAGTGTTAGCGATCCCGCTAATTATCTGTAATTACAATTAATTATGGCTGACGCCAGTCTCTGGCCCGACACTCTGAGAACGGCACTGTTCTCAGTCAATTTGTCGGTCGTGCAGAGATTGCGCTTCAAGTCCTTTGAAGATTGTCTTCGTTACACACCGTTATCTCGTGCTCCTGAGGATCTCACAAAGCAACTTGACGCCTCTAAAAATAACAATGAATTCGTAGAAAGTACACCGTAGGAACAATTTACATGCACGCGCTCGCTTCGCCTCCTCGTGACTTTGCCTCCACCCCGGCCTTTCACTGCCATGATTTTCATGCTACCATGTACGAACATTGTACCTTTTCCCCCTATCCGTACGAGCATTGTGTATGATGTAGGGTCTGAAGTGGTGACTTTGTCCCACAGTGTACTATAATTAGATTAGATCAAGTTAATGGGACTTATGAAATGTACAGTCTTTGGAATTGAGGGAAGAGGTTTTTACAAATCGATTCATAAAGTAGAGACATTTTTATCGTCTAACTGATTAGTAAAAATTGAATTCTGGAAACATTTTCACATTTACAACAGGTTTGCTAACAGTAGTTCCTGCCTACGTAGCAGTCAATAAATCTGTTTTACCAGCCATAATTACACACCGGAATAATGCTTTACCCGCGGAATTACAATGTACTGGCGATATCTGCATACTTGGGATCCGTTTGAAAGTAAATTGAGCAATAAATTCACGCTCGTGTGAGGTCTTGTACGATGGTACTGTGCTGGGATCGTGCGTGAAATCAAGAACTGACGAAAATACGCTGGCTCACGCTCGAATGCACTGTTATCTGAGGGAATCTCGGCGTTTCGGAAGCGCAGACGGAGCCATGCTTTCTAACTTTTGCCTTGTAAATCGCGCCCCATCGGAAGACGTATGCGAACCAATAGTATATGCTATCTCTGTTAACGTGCGCGGTGAAAATGGAAGTTTTTTCGAGTTACCCACCTTAAGGAGTTGGATTCCTTAAAATAATAGTTAGCATTCCTTAAAATTATAATTGCATACGTTTGTCACTTATTAAGATCTTTAAGGTTTAGATTATGTACTTTTATCACCTTAGTTAGGATGTGCGAAACTACAACAATGATTATTATGGTAATGAATTTTTCTCAGACAGTAAATTCCTTAGAAATTAATTATGCAGTTGCATTACAAGTTAGTAGTCATTTGCAATTCCTTTTGTTGCAGGTAACACAGTTCCTTCCTTAACTTCAGTCCGAATGAGTGTAGTATGTATAATTTTGATATTCCACAAATGGTTCGTGGGACTAGGATTAGAAAACTTGCGCATGTGTTGACTGTAATTAAGGTAGGAGTGAATTTTATTCTTTATGTTAGTGGCGTGAGGAGTACACGCCTCTGCGCACTGCAATCGTGCACACAATTGCGCAGGTCGTGTTGCATACAGCGCAGGGGCTGTTTCCTCACTTTCATAATTTGTACAATTTAATCATTTTCTTTCATTGGAAATTCACTTTGTTTACAAACTTTTCCGCGTACGCTTCAAATTACACGTAGACATAGTATTCTACGCAAGTTCTTACAAAAATCTGATTACGACTTTTATCGTAATGTGATTATAATGAATCAATTTTGAAATAAACGCAAGTCAGAACTAACAGTTCTGAATACTTTCCACAAAAAGCGAAAGGCTATAAACAGATTATGCACTGGAACTGTTTTAAGTCGGCGATATGATGAAGCAGTGCAAACGAAATTTTAGTAATTGCTATCGTTTTACAAAAATTAGCACATTCCCTGTATAAGTGATATAATGTATGTATACGGTATATAACTCCCCCCTCGCGGGCATTTTCAAATGCACATGCGCAGAGACGCGTGCCAAGCATGCGCAATCGTAACGTGCAATTCGCCGCGTCAACCTATTGCCTCGTGCACAAAATTCAGCTGTTGTAGTCTCCTTTTCTCATTTTCTTGATTCGGTAGAGGTTGTTTACGGCCAGACCGCAAAGAAAGAGCCAATGGCAGGGTGCGTTGAGGATATGGTGTTCAGTGTCAGTGGTTTAGCAGCTGCTACCGGCGTTTTAGCACGCGACCGTTGCCAACGGTTGTTGCGCACCATGCGTGACCCTTATACGCACCCTCAGTATACTTTTAAACGTGTTCGTGAATAGTATCGAGTGTCGTCTAATGTATTTTCAAAGAAATTCAACGAAAATGGACTCGAAACTTCGACGTTTTTTTAAAACATTGTGGTGAGTTAGAATATTCATTTTAATTTTAGATGAGTATCTTAATTGAGTTCAATTTATAGTGGAAATGATTTGATACTAGTAAGAAATACATCTTGACGTTGCAGTTATTGGTTATGTTCACTTTCTGTGGACACAGTTATATCAGTTTTTGTTTCACATTTATTCAGAACACAAAGCTTAAAATATTTAATGTAAGTGCCCATAAATATTGGCTTTCAATACACTTTTGTAGTTAAGAACGTGAAGATTCTCGAGTGAAACTACGGTAATCGTTTTACCGTTTCGTAATTACAATACACTTTTATTTAAAGATCCTCAAGTGAAACTACGGTAATCGTTTTAACGCTTCGGAATTATAGAACGTGAAGTAATTCTTACATGAACCTAGTAGATTACGATTTGTAATGTACGAATTGTATTTTAATCGATGGCATTCTTCGCTACTTTTTATCGTAAATGTGGTGAATTATTAATAAGTAGTTACTAATTAGATACCCGACTGTGAGAAATCGTATTGACGAAAAACTTTCTCCCGATTATAGTGTAACAAATGTTCCGTGGCGAGATACAGGATAGTGATCGACGGGCTGAAACAAGATTTTATGATCGGACAAAACCGTAAAATCGTCGATGTATCTTTTTGGTGACGAAATCGACGATTCGTTGCGAAACAATCGTAAAGAAACGCATGTAATAAATGCTAACCTTAATCAACCGGCTTTTTGCAAGTTTCGGATTAACTTTAAATAAATTTCTCATAAATTTTATCAAATGATTGCTTCAGATATTTTATCAACGCAATCGAAAATGTTCTATTAAATGAAGTTATTATTCGCATAAATATTTTATGAAACAATTTTGGAAACGTTATTCACGATAAATTTTAACTATGAAATCAGAGTCTGGTTGAGATTTGAATTCAATATCTCGTAAATATCGACCTCCAACCGTTACATTATTATTTTATTGACAATTTAAAATAATTTTTAACTCTAAAAGCTTGTGTGGAAAATATGAAATTCGAGGTTATTTCGATTCGTATTTGTACAATAGCTTTGCACATCTGACTTCATGAAAATCAGCAAATCATGCTCGTTAACTTGTCGATGCATTAAATGCTCGTTATCAACCGAGAACCTATAAATTTTGTCGATTAGTTCTTCAGGATTTCAAAGAGTTTCAAAGACGTGAAGAGGAAGAGGAAGAGAAGCACAGCATCATCTCGTTTGACCTAGGCTTAAGGATATTAATTTTGATTTATGATCACACCGTGACCGGGTTCCCTGGTGTTTAACCTTGAAACTGACCTTACACTACTCCCTCCAGTTATGGATAGGTTATTTATCACTTGTACCGTGTATCATGCGCAAATATAATATCACTCTTCCAAGTTTTTATACAACTTGAAAATATCGTAATAGTATTACATTTTAAATCAAGTATAATAAATAGGATGTAGCTATTTTAATCTATTGTAACTAGGTATCTACTAAAGTTACATAATCATGCCTGGACAAAATACAAAAGGTATGCTGAATATTATCGAAAAATTATGATAGCGCACGCGTAATATTCCGAGTCTGCAAAAAAATGTTCTTGTCACGAAAGTATTAGTGTTCTCTACTGTTTTGTTTTCATTCTTGTAATTATTTAATTTCTTTTATGTCTTTCCAAGATAAGAAAGGAAAGATTATTCATATCTAGTGATCTTAAAGATTCGAAATGATAACAACAACTTTTAGATCACTTAATAAGGAAATGATACACGCGTATCTATTCGATTATCGTCGGTTTTGTGAAGCGGCGGGGTCTATCACGGTAAACGAAGACAGCCGAACGATCGACGGGAATCCACGACGAGCGTCCGCGAAAACTGCCGAAGTTGCTCGCGCGAAAGCCGTTAGGTTCCGATCAGTCGTAGTCCGTCGGTGAACGTGTATGGAGGTTTATGGTTCTTCCTCCGGCACGTGTGTTCCTAATTGTGCTCGTTCGAATCGTTTGCATTAATTTCTGCGTGTTCAACGACGACGACATTCGAAACGTCCTGAATAGATCGAATCGACGAGTAACGTAAAATCACGGTCATAAATCGGGGATGTGACTGTTGGACGTGGACCGGCATAAAAGTTCTCGAACCTTTCTGTCAGCCGCGAAAAGTGTCAGTGAGAGAAGGAAAATCGTAGATTTATGACAGTCGTGACTGAGAAAAAGTGCATCTGAGAGACTAGTGTAGAAGGTCACGTTCAACCACGATCGGTATGACAGCGACGAGGAATTAATCTTTTGGTGAGTCGATTCATTCTCGAATCCTTCCCGCCATTTTTTGAAGAATTCAAACGATGTAGGAAACTTGTATCTTAACGTTAGGTTCTGTCCCTCTCTCTTTCTCTCTCTCTCTTTCTCTACGATATTGTCATGTTTGCGTCATAAGTAGTCGCAATATTATCGTGTCGTTGATATTGTCTGCGCAAATTATAATATGTATGAAGTTTTTGCAATAATTACCATACATAACAAATTTTTCATTTTGTATAGGTTAATCTGGTCATTCGTGTATGGTATAGGTACCGAACAGAAGTAAGTAATATCGGAAGCGGAAAAATTTTTACATTTTTTTAGTTCGTGTTTTGTGCATATAATTGTGGCCTGAACTAGAAAATAGGTTACCGAGTCGTTGACGTTCGAATTATGAAATGTAAGAAACATCGTGAGTCATATGCGTTATCATAACGGTAACTTTTGCGTGTTTCGTTTTGGTAGACCACAAACTAAATACCGTAACATCACATTTACTTCATTTAAGAAAGTGCTACAATTGTGTTGTGAAGTTTCTCAAAGTTTTGTAAAGAAATATCACTTTTCGCCTTAAAAGGCAGCGCAGACAATAAACTTGTTGTATGAATGTTACTGATATAAACTGTTTCGCGATTTTGTCGAATGATAATCGCTTCGATAAAGTCTGCAGATTACTAAATGCGTTGTTATCATCTCAAGTTTCCATGACACGTAATTGTCACGAACGATCCGCTACATACCACTTTTACCGATGGAGTTTACAATCTGCCATGTTATTCTTAGAGTATTTATCACGCGACAGGTAAACTTTGCGTACTTGCCTTGAATCGTTGGAAAATTTCGTCCATTTTAAATTGAAATGAAACTGTCCATTTCGATCTAATTTTGGTGATAAAGTACTTACGTATTTAAGTACTTGCCGCTGATTCGCGTCGAGATTTTGTAGATCTATGTAACCAAAACGATAATCGAGATATCTGTCGTTGAATCGATGCTTCATAATGTATAAAATCAAAGTACGAAAGAGAGAGACAGGGAGAAAGAGAAAATTACAGATTAGGAGGTTGTCGATATTCATTTTTTTCCGTAATTGATTTCTTTAAATAGCAAAGAAGAACAAGTATCTCAATTAAATACTCGGTTGACATAAATATTGCCGACAAATTTTGTTGAAAGAACAGGTAGTCAAATAGAGAGCGGCGGCCGTCGGCAATATTTGCACAGCTCGGCTGTTTGAGGTTTCCCTTTTAGTATTTCTGGTTTCCCGACGCTATAAACGTCGCGTATCCCGTGTTTGTTCAAGAATCAATCACAAGGCGGTCTTTTGACAGCGTTACGTAAAACAGGAGGAAAAGAAATTACACGTTTTGCAACGAGGATATAAACACGGAGATTCCTTTCGCAAAATAAAGATGTAAACGGCAACAGGATTTTTAAACAACGTATCACGAAGAAATAAAATGAATTTTATTCGTTTTCGAAACGCGAAGTGTGCCTATTAACGTATTCCGTACGATTCATAAATTCCGCGTGTCGCTAGAATTCAGCTAAATGCGACTGCCAAATATAAACAGTCCTCGCGTGACCTTTTCCCTGGCGGATTTTGTTTGCTCGCGTCTCTTCTTGTACCTTTCTGTATTAGGCTTTTATTTCTTTCTCTCTCTCGTCTCCGTTTCCAAGAACTTGCTCTCTCTCTCTCTCTCTCTCTGTCCCTCGAATCCAGGCAGCTGTCGCGTGCACGTGCGTTCTACGACACACCCGTGTTACGTGTAAAAATGGCTTTTTTGGTCGCTGCTAGGCAATCCGTTAGTCGGCGAAGTTGTTGGCCAGCCATCTGCCCAGCGACCGGAATATTAATTATAAAATAGCGACCAACTATCTCTAGTCAGTCCAGCCATATCGAGTTTAATATCTTTTGATGTAGATACGTATACTTTACGGATCTATAGTAGCAGACAAAATGTTCGCGGGGTTGCAAATTTTTAGTTCGCGCTGAACGTATTGAGAAGTATTGAATAATGAAAGCAAACATTGTGCAAGCAAAGTATACGCATTGTGCAAGTAAATCGCGAATTTCATAATTGAGTGTAAGCAAAGTAGCGCCGGTGATGTACGATCAGTGAGCATAAATTTAAACATTATCTTATCCAGTCGGGACTGTCTGTTATCAAATCGGTTGCTCCGATCGTGTTCGTTCATCTTTTTCTCCCTTTCTTCTCATTTCTCTCGGGCTTGTAACACATACGGGGTGTTGCAGATGCACGGACACTTTCGCCGTCGGTAGGTTTTTTGCTTGTACGTACATACGTCCGAGCAAATGTCCTGGCCTTGATTCGAAAATCTGGGCCACGTCGCGCCTTGTATCGGTGCTGTAATCAGGCTGCATACAATGATCAATCGCGTACGCTTATCCGTCGCGTTTTTCTGCCCATGGAAAAGTAATCGTGAAAACTTTATCCTTTTCTCTGTCCTGGCGTTGCTCTCTCTTTTATTTTATGGCGACGCGCATAGTTTAATATGTCGATCAGACGATACACTAAACAGTTCAATTGACAAGTTAAATTTATGTTTGGATGTGTCTCTAATTGCGCGAGAATATCAATTGAGGCCACAGCATGTCTGTCTATTGATTATCAGTCGTCTAGAGTGAAATTAATTTCGTTTAGATAAATTATATGACCAATGGTAATTGTTTACAGATTGCGAGCCTGTTTGGTGAATTTTAGACTTGGAATTCTGAGTTTCAAGCTAGATAAGATTATCTGTTCCTTTGTAAGTGACACTTCGCGCCTGGTTTCTATTTCTATTCCAGCTCTGACATCATGTCGCGATTAAATTAGTATCTCGATGTACTTGTATCTTATCTGAAGCGTGCAGTTTTCCATATGATATATTTAACATCTTTCCGCCCTTCTAGGTGGTGAACGTGCTTCTTAAGGATTATCTCGAAGTTCATTTTTCCACGAACGAAAATTACAGCCACGACTGAACGTTAATAAATAATTGACGATAGGGGAGTAATGTTTCACCTTAGATCTTAAATTTGTTGCTTTAATTAGCCCGTTACCATAAGTAGATCAGCGTGGAATTTAAATCGAGCCAAGGTATTTAGCTGTTTTCTTCATAATCTCTGGCTTCCTTCGTTCAGGCGAGATCAAGGTCCTTCGTTCTTGCACAAAATGGACGTTGCAACGTATTCAAGGCCCGCAGGATGTACGATCATTAAATTCGTTGGGAAACTTTCCTTTCCTCGTACAATTTCCTGTATTCGGGTTTCTCAACTTCCTATGCTAGTCGTATGTTACACGAGGATAATTGATAAACCAGTTCCTAATCGTGCTAAATGGCCGCATTAATAATATGCGCGGACGGAACAGCTTTTAGGCAAGAAGGATGACTTTTTTTCTTTCTTCGCCACCAAAGACTTTCTCTCGTGTATCACTCGCTGCGATTATGATGTGAAACCACTCGTTTCAAGTGTCAACGACACTCACAGCCAGCCCTTATCTAAACAGAGATTGCGAATTAATTATTATACTTGCAAATTACCGTCTGCGCGCTTTTCTCGTTCCGAGACCGGATTCGTTCTAACAGATTTCCATGGAACGTTGCCTCTACTTGTTAGCCCTTCTCATTTTGCTGATTCTTTTTCACTCGCAGTCCTCCGTAACGGCAGATGAAACGAAGCGGGAAATCGTTTCTTGGTTCGCGATATTTACCATTAAACCGGTCTTGAATTTTTAACGTTGAGAGAAAATTTACTGTCTAATTTATTGCCGTGTAAATTAATGTTACACGTAAAACCAGCGTGGCAAAGAATCGCGAGGAACCACGGTGTAACAGCCGGTCCGGTATGCAGAAGGTACTGTTACGTTTAGGATTCAACGAATGCGCCGTGGAATTTGCATGACTTCCGATTATCGGTTTCCTTAGACGAGAAAAAAAGGAGAAAGAAACGATGCGCTGTAGGGGGAACGTTAACTGCACTCGGTGCAAGCTCACGTAGACCGCGACGAAATGCACGTTACAGTTGGAAAACAATCTATTACGCCGTGATCGCAGTCAGTGAAACCTCTTTTCCGGAACTCCGTGCCCGGCACGAATAATTTCTGGGCCTCGTTTTTACATCCGTGACCATTCGAACGGTTCTTCCTTGCAAATCCTTCTAAATGAAATGCTTCGGAATTGATGCAGATCCACATGGGATCCCTTCAAGCGCCATGCTAACTCGATGGATTCGTAGCAGTAAGCGTGAGTCTTCAATCTTGTTTTTCTCTCAAATGAATTTTTGAACGTAATTTTGGTATTCTTGATTCTCATCGTATTTTGTCTTCCAGAATCAACCCTTCAGATTGCTCAAATTTGAGTTTTACGTTTCGAAAGGGGAAGCTGTTCAGACTGAAACGACTTCGAAACAAATGAAAATTGCGCGAATCGCACGTTCGCAGGCATGATTTATGCAGAAACGCAAGATTAAGTAATACGTTTGTTCCCGATCCGTTTACGTAAGTGCTGAGAGAGGGAAAGAGGAAGGGAAAGAGAGATACACGAGGAACGCGGTCTGCGTGACTCCGCGTTCGCTCACGTACACGGTTCGTTACGCACATACGTATGGTTTGGCGTCCACGAAGAAACGCTGACGGCGAACGAAACAGGAGGACCGAATTCGCGGCTCGATTCTCCGCGATTTCGCCAAGGTCACGGGAATTAGTCGCCGCGCGACCGTTTCGTTTCGTATGCGACGCGATGCAGTCGCGTTCGATGCACCGTTACTCGCCCACCGATGCAGATCCAGCGATAGGTAAATGCACGAGTCGGTCTTTGCCTCCTTGGAGATCGTTCTACGAGGATCCTCTCGAGCGGTGCCGGCAGCTGACGCTGTGTTCGTTTGAGGAAACGAGGAATTAACAATTTCTTGGGGCTTGCGGTAACGGGGATGTTCCGTAGAAAATTATACGAATCGCCACAGTTTCTTGTACCCAGTATTCTTATCTTCTTATCTTTACGAACCGCTTTAACATTGTAGATACAGATGATACCGCGGGCAATAAATTTCTTTACATCTGTTTAATAACTTCGTACTCATTGCGTTTCGTGAGAGCTAAGTAAGAATACTGGTTGTCCGCAGCTCTTAGAATAAGTCTGCTTCGTTATTTTGTACATGTGAACGAAGAGTGCGTTTGTATATTAGATAGAGCGCCGAAGAAATTGTTATTCGTATCGCAAAGTAGTATGGGACAAAAAGAGATTGAACTGTCCAGGGATTGAGCCGTTTTTTAGGTTGTAGGGCGTGGAAAAAGCGGGCCGTTAAAACGGACTCGATGGCCAAGAAACGTATCCTAACGCGGAAAGTATCGAACCAGTCGACGGTGTATCCTTTCCGGGCGAGATCCGCGGTTTGTAAAGACGATCTGACCGAGAGAAAAAAAATTGTGAACTCTTGCGGACTGCGTTTTACAGTTACACAATCGGCGACTATTTTCAGCCTAGCTTCGTTCTCATCGCGCTCAGCTTTATCCAAGCCACTGGCTATTCCTATACTTTCTAGATTGTACTGCGTTCGTTGGATTCTATTTGCTCCCGTTCGGTATCGTTATTTCACGTGTAACGTCATTCTACGTAACAGTTGTCTGTATAGAGATTTCTAGCTCCTTAAATTTTCTTCTACACTCGATAATTTAACTTTCCATGAAATTAATGGAAAATTTGTAGAAACGTTAAAGAAACTTCATTATTGCTCGATGCCGCTAGGGTATTATCGTTATCGTTGTCAGTTTAAAAATCATCACTATTCATTTTTTATTGTACGCCTCGAGATAAGCGATACTGCGTTATATCTCGTTATTATTGTCACGTCGTTGAGTCTTCTCTCTGTTCACCTTTAATTACTAGTTATATCTAGCAATCTCCATCGTGTTACTTTCATTCAACAATAGCAGGACGTTTATTGAAAACGTCTTGTGTGAAATTCAAGTGAGACTGATATTTCAATCACCATGTACACTATGCGATGTTGCATCTTGGTTTTAAGTTTGCATAGACTTATAGTACTGCATTAATATCAGTATGGTTAGTTTGCTCCGGAAAGCATAGAAGACGAGTCAGATTTTTGTTTCATGTATACATGTGCATCCAACGTTATCAATCATTTTCACCATCGTCGGGCTTAAAAAACCGCTTAATTGCCTTTAAGACGTCACTGGTATAGATATAATCTCGGACAATAAATTTCTCTGCGTCAGCTAGTTTCATCTCCATTGTATTTGTTCGCTTCGCCGGCTGAAAAGGCGGGAAACTAGAAAAACATCGTGATAACCGCCACCATGTTGAATAGTAAGCAGAGATATCGCGTTACGTCTGCCATATTGCGAACCGTGGATCCAAAGTGTTGGTATCTGCAGAAAGAGAACTGTTCGAATTTAAATCAGGTAAAGGTGTTCATTAAAATTCAGAGGGGATCAAGCCGGATGGTGAGTCTCGTTAACTTGTTTCTCTTCCTATCTCTCCCTCCCCTCTTTCTCTACTTTTTCATAAATATATCTTCTTTTCTCTCCACTCAGTGGTGACCTTAAATTCTTGTTGCATAGTTTCTCGATTCATCCAGCGCAGGGAAATCGAATCTGGATCCTGGTGCTTGTAATTGGAACGAGTCTCTCCCTCTTCCTCACCCTGGGCGAACCGGAAGTCGCTGCGTCATTGGATTCGACACGTTCCGCTTGACTTAACTTACTCAAGTGGTCCCTTGGTTTCTCGTTGCTCTTCGATTGAACTCGGAGCGAAGATAATGTCGATTGCCGATTTTCAATCGGCAGAACTGCATGCATAAACCTGGATCGCGATTACGATTACAAAGGAATTTACCTTCAATTTAAAGAATACCAATCCTCCAGCAAAAGTATTGGATGACCGAGCAATATTCCCAGGAGATTGTTATTTCATTCGTTTTCTCATCCGCAGAGCGAAGCAGTGTAGAATTAAATCCTGGCAGACAGGAGGAAGCCTCGCGTGAAGCGACTTGTTGGACCAATTTGCATCGCCTCTACAACTTGTTGCTCTCCGCTAATCACTTTTTAATAGTGGTGACACTGTGGTTAACCGGTGGACCCGGGACCGGAAACGGCGCATACGCGCCTGTAAAAAGTGGTCCGAGCCGGATTATCCGGAGCAACCTTGGGCCGGGTTCGTGTTATCGCTTTCCTGAGAAAATGAGAAAAACGGTGCCGACCGGCGCGCATAAACACGACGATGGTCTCTCTGATGTCGGCTGGTCTCGTTACCAACGGCTCTTAGCTTGTTCAATCGGGCTGAAAGCCGGTATCGCTTCATGGAAATTGGACATCGCATCGGACGGTTTATTGGATTCTTACGAGAGGCATAAAATACTGGAAAAAACATAGAAAATGGAATACCACGTTCACGTTACTTTGATTATTAATATTAACGTCGTTTTACGAGGAGCGTCCGAGTGATATCGGTCTCAAGCCTTGAACGTATACTTTTTTTTCCAGGAATAACAAAATATTTTCGCGTCGTGCCAAATGTCGACCCCATCGACGTCTAAAAGGATCGACTAAAAATTCTGAGGCAACAAAAAAGGAACCACTTCGCTGGTTTCGTTGAAGCAAGATATCAGTTTTTGTTTGCAACATGGTCGCGAGAGCCGGTATACGTACATACGTCCGCGTATGTATGCGTGACGCCGGTGGTAAGCTAAATTTCAAGTCGCCCAGCAACAACGAAAGTATGCCCGTTTGACGAGAAGAAACGACGTGTCCGGTGAGGACCAGTTTTTCCACGGCGAGAACTGAACGCTCGCCGCTGATCCACGCGCGATCCCGCCAGACCGCTTCTTGCGGATCGGCCCTCAGCCAGCGATCATCCGAAAGTCCCTGTCGGGGAACGTTAATCGCCGCTCTGGACGCGGTTACTTTCGATGAATGCGAGCACCACCAGTACACGCCAGTACTCTTTGCCGCCCGAAAATTTCGGAGAAAAGTTTAATCGTTCCGCGAGGGAACGCGCGTATCGAAAATGGAACTGGTCCTGGACGTACTGACGATGGAAACCGGAACGGTTTGAGAATTTTTGGATCCGATGGAAACGGGACACTGCGATGAACGCAGTGGACGTGTTTTCATAAGCAGAAATATGATCTGTAACCTGTGGACTGATTAAAAACCGAAAGTATTACGTTACAGGTAGTTTCTAATATGGAAAAGTGGGTGATCTCGCGCATTGGAAAGCAAAGTCGGAAATGATGCGAATCCCCTTTTGAATTAGCAACAGTATGTCGGGTGTAATGACAGAGAAGGATCGATTCGGCAGCCGACACGATGAAAAATGTTGGAAAGCGACGTGGAACAATGTTTCATCGGGTCGAAGACGGAGCGGCTTGTTGGGTGCCGGAACGGTGGACATAATTTTTGACTGGCTGGTACCAGGTTTAAGAAAGTCATGCTTATTATCCGCCATTAAGGCCACCCTGCGGAAAGTCGCTTCCCCGAGGGAAGGAAAGGCGACGTCGCTCTCCATTTTTACTTTCTTGCGTTGGCTGGTGGGGGAGAAAGTAACGAGAAATCAACGAAGGATGCTCGATTTCCAAGAAATAAGTAATACTTCAACATCTGCCCGCGAGAAATACTGCTCGCCACCTGCTGATCCCATAAAATGTGGAGAATAATTAAGTTTCATGTCTGGAAAATTATTCAGGGACATCGGATTCGCTTAACGAGACCAACGAATTAATGGACGTAGTAGTAGTTACAAACTTTCCTCGATGACGCTGTCGATGAGCACAATTTTGTGAAAGGAATAAGAGTACAACCATATTATTTATTCGCACACGCGGAGCATCGGAAACGATCAATATCGGTGAGTACAAAACTCCTGGAGGCAAAAGTTGCTGCGCGTCACGCTCGTGAATGGAGTTTGATTAACAGATAGGTGACTCCTAGCGGAGCATTAATCACAGACTTGCAGTTAGAGCCGGTGTCTGGAGGTCAGGGTCGTCGTTTAACGCACACGGGGAAAGCGGGGGGAAAAGAAACTACAGTCACCTTATCCAGCGAAGAGAAACGACTCTCGTGCGGAGAGAAAAAGCCGATTCGGACACGATCGAAGGGTGAAAAAGTTGAAAGAAAGTTAGCCTCTGTTTGCCACCGAGGAAAGAAGCTGTAAGCGCCTAACGAATCTATCGCTTATCTTCAATTTTCACCGGCTAGAAAAAGGAAGAGCCGGCCAAGCACCAGCTGGGTAAAATGTCCAAGCCGGTGGCCAGTGTATTTTGCAAAGTAATTCGGTTTCTAATGTAATTAACGTTGGTGAAAGAACAGCACGTATTGGGTCCCCTGTTGAGTCGCCAATCTGCACTGTACTAGACCATAGATAGGATCAATGCGACTGTGTACTTTCTAAGCTGTATACGACCCTGGAGTAATTTAATTGGACACTTGGTGATCATATTGGAATGTCAAGGCGGCAATAATGAAACTTGGCGAATGACAAAGTTATAGAATTACAAGACAGAGTGCCCGGTACGGGTAGAAATCGCACGATGGCGTGCACGATGGATGCAGTCGTTAAAAAAAATCGGTCGACACATAGGAAACGGGGTGTTATACTCCTCCTGCCCATATCGGGAACTTCAGACTCACTCGGCGACGATCGTTGAATCCTGAGCAGCGACAGGGCTCATAAAAATGCATCGGGTCCCCTCGAGAAAGTTTCACGAAAGTCTGAGCGTGGAAAAAGAGCGAGATTTCAGGATGATCGGTTGGCAAAAGTGTGTCACCGACTGTCGAATGAGAATGATTGCCTTATCAGACGACCGTGAAGTCGCGTATACAGCAACGCGCAAAAGTCTTGGAACACCTGCTGGTTGTGCAATGGCGGTCAAACGTGCCATTGGAAAGTGTTTCTAGATTCGCTATTACGTGTAAAGGAATTTTTAAGCGTTACCTTCGTCGAACGTTGCGTCAGTCGATCATGGTTTTATCTGGTTCACAGGCTCGTCGATGCTTACACGAAGAGCTCCGATCTAAATATCGTAGAATGCGTATGGCAACGAGCCAGGAAAGAAAAGCAGGTCGAGGAAAGAAAATAAGATATTTACGAAGCCGAAAACAGGATCGTAAGGAACTTCAGAATTCGGATCTTTTTATTGACAATTGGTGGCACTTCGACCTTCAACGTTTTTGGAAAAGGTAGTACAATTTCAAGAAAGTGGTTGATGACAAAAAGTACTTACACTCGCTGTGGCACACCGTGTAGTGGATGGTTGTTGCAGATAAATGGTGTCCCCATTAAAGCGCATGTACGAGCTCATACTTGGAGGGATCGATTTGTATTCAGGCTGATCTTAATGGGCGAGCAACGTCGCCGTTAATGAGTCCCGGTTGACCACGAAAATTTTGATTAATCGAACGACGAAGGATGACGGATGCGTGCCGCGAAAGTGCGCGGACACCGTGGCAACGTCGTGCGTACGTCGATCGATAATTCAGCCGGAGTTATTCGAGAAGATCGAGCAGGGAGTTGCGGACGCACGCGATACTGCGCGGCGAAAACGCAAAAGATCCACCGAGACCGCTTTGCTGAATATTCCAGCCGGTTGTTACTCTTGAACGAGCACCGGTTAGCCTTTTTTCTCGCACGATTTTGCGCGCAACAGGAATCCTGCACTCGAGAGTCGCTTCTGAAGGCTGGTTTACGTTCCTTCTCGAATACGTCGCGCGATCCATTTTTTTGGAGTTTCTCTACACATTCGACAAAATTGCTATTGGTCAGAGAAAGTAACCAGGTGTTAGTGGCCAATAGAGGGTATCCCACGCATCGCAGTCACGTTTCTCATGTTCCAAGTGAGCATCCTATTAGACTGACCCGGTTCCGAGAGATCCACGGCTTCCTCGGCTTACTTACCTTTGCTCCCGGTGCTGGAATCGATACGATCGTACGCTATACGCGCGTGAAATGCGAGTGGAAAGGTCCTTGAATGTGAACAGCTTAGGTTGTCGAGTGACAACGACCTTGCTACTCTGAAATATCCTCGTGACATCCTTTTCGCGGTGCACGTTTTCCCGCGCGGGTTAGGATCTGAATTCAAAGTTCGTGTTGCATGGAAATGCGATCCGATACTGGGAATGCTTGGTTCTATCGCAACGTTCTTCCTTTTCCCGCTGCAAAATCGGGTTTTGTTAACGCAAGAAAAAGTAAAGGCTACGCAATGCTTTAGAAGCAAAGCACAGCCACGGAGAGGCGCAGGTGAGTAGCCTGGAATCTCCGATGGCAACGACCTTGCGAGCCCGCGACGTGTCCTCGCGTTATCCTCTCCCGTGGCGGCATCCTGTTTACATCCCGGTTCACCTGACGGTAAATCGAGTTCTCTTTTTCTCTTACCGACTCCAAGGGGGTTATTAATGCACGCGTGTCGAGTTCGTTCCGCTCGTTGCACGTACCCGCATCCCGCCTCGCTTCCTCCGCCACTTCTCTGGCCTCATCCCCACTCTAGCGTCTAACGCAGCTTCACTACTAGGGCGGAAAACATTTGGCGCTCTATTTGCTTTGTTAAAAAAACGACTGCCACGTTGTACACTGTACTATCTCTTGGTGCCTCTGGCGGTAGGTATTCGTTGAATATGTAATTACATTCGTGTTCGAGGTAACACAGAGGCTTTGGGTGATCCTTCGCTGTATTAATATCCGTGTGATCGGTTTTTGAGACAGGAAAGCTGTAAAAAAGTACCAATTTATTCGAGTAGGCTTTCTTTGGCGCTTACAGATTGCAAAATTAGTATTGGACTCAGGTTCACTGTGAAAGAGCTCTCAGGAACTTCAGTTGTGAGCTATATTCATATGCAAGTCGGAGAAAGTTGTAAAAACCATTCAGATGAATTTTAGAAAAGCCCAAGACGCCAAGATTCAGGCTAGTGGTTCAGGGAGGAAACGGAGAATGAAATTGGTTACATAAAGGGTTTTCACAGGGCTCAAAGGAGAAATTGAATCGTAAGGTCGTTCCGTGACGCGTCCAGCTCATAGCTAACGTTTTACGGACACGTAACACATTGCACGTAGGATAACGTAAGACGTAACGATTGTCCACGAGCTCGTACGGTAACACACAGCGCCCAGGATGAAACACGATCCTGTCAGGTGAGCCGTTTGCCCCGTACACGGTCCCTGGCGTGACCTTATACACTCTGTAAAGCGAACTTCTCTTCCGCGAAGAAAGCTCCGAGATATCCCGTACACGTGGCCATTTATACCGGGTGTCTTGAAACGATTCGCCAACTGCGTGGCGGGGCTACTTGCATCGGTGGTCTTGCGATCAACGAGGTTAAGCGGCGCTCGCCGTGGCACGGATTGGGTTAGGGGTGACCGCTCGATGCGAGGTTTTTCCACCCCGTTCCTTTGGGAGTGTTCCAAACTCGTGGAATAAAATTGAGCCAGTAGAATCAAAGATTAGGTTTTTTAATATTATATCCCAAATTCGATCTGAAATAAAAATGATAGTGATGCTAATCATTTTAGAAGAGGAACTTGTACAGTGGTTTAAAAACTACCCCCACCATCAGTCGGTTATAGGCTAAAGCCTTGGTATGTCTCAAGAAGCGTCAGTACTGACTGAGTGTCACTACAGACTGGCACTATGTGTCAGTAAGGTGTTCAACAAAGTGTAGGCAATAATCCTGAAACGATTAGGCCACTTTACACCAGTGCTAGACCTTGTGCCACGAAATCTTCTTTAACTCGTGATTACTTTCTTCGTATCAGTCCTGATGATCAGTATAATTAGTCCTCGAGCTGTATCTCTATCATCATCTGTTAGATGAAATGAAATCTTGATTCTCTATTAGAAGGGAAACCAACGCGTTTCTGACGTTTAATTACGTTGATCAGAGAGGTTCCGCGGATCGTTAAAGTCTTCCTCGAATTCTCTGGTCGAACGATTGCATGAATGACCGGCCCTGGTCGATTCAAGAGAGCCTAGACCGCAATTAACTCGCCAGAAAAGAAAGAATCGAGACACCGGTCTTGCCTTATACCGTGACCAATAGTGTTCCAACGGGGATTCGTTGAGCAGGAAGATCAATCACGTCTAGAACAGTTTCATTTTTTCAACGAAATGGTGTCCATCCTAGTCAAAGTTCAACACCAAGTTGTTCACAGGTAGGTAGGGAAAGGTGTAAATTTCTGTTCGAATCCTTACTGGAACTATGTAACTGTTTTCAAATTTTTTTGTCCTAGAATCGCTGACCGTGGTTGCAAAAGGGATTAGACGCTTAAAACGGGAATGTGTACGACTCTGATGAGATGTCATGACAATGAGCACATCAGCGTCATCGTTATTCTTTCTAAGTAGATTCTGGGATGTCCCCGTGGCAAAAAATCGTCGTACGTGTTCTTTGGGTGACGAGAGACATTCTCCTCCTTCCACGTAATCCCCCATGGTCGTGCTGATCGTTGTAAGAACGAATGTGAGATCATTTCCTATCTGAAACGAAGCCACCGTGCCTTCAATCACTTTCAGAAGATTTCTAATCCTGTGGAGGCCTATAGGGCTTCTTGAAGCTTCCATTCGACTTCGATATGGGATTTAATGTAGTTGAGTTGTACCTGAATTGTAATTGCCTACATATAAGGCTTTCTTAAGTCTCTATTTGGGTTTGATATCGAATTTAGAAGCATCCACTTAGGGTAAACGACCAGTCGCAACATGGATCAATGTGTTTCGCTCAGCTAGTAGAAATTCTAGTACGGACTATCCCAAAGAAACGACTAAAAAAGCGCATTAATCACTTTATGAATGCTCCGACGTAATTCGCAAACACGAAAGAAGTGATAGCTAGTTCTTGCATGCGAGGAAAGAGTGGCTACGCGAAACTGTTACGTGATATGTTCCACCGTTGATGTAGCTGGTGTGTGTGTGTGTGTGTGTGTGTGCGCGCGCGCGCGCGCGCGCGCGCGCGGCGCACACGCATCTGCATGCAAGCGCAGCAAGCATTGAAACGAGCCTCGGGAGATCGGAGATTGCATTCCTGGCAAGGGCGTTCGCAGGTTATATTCCCCTGGAAGGAAGGGAAAGAAAAGGTCTCCTCGGTCTCGTTCTCACGAACCGACTGTTTTTCTGAAGCATCTTCAAGCTTTCTCTTAAATACCTGCTCTTAGTTCCATGCTGATTTTCTCTTACACTTGAAGTATTTCAGATTATTCCACGGGTGTCCACGAATTTTTTTACCAACTTCTCTACAGTGCTCCGTCAGTGTGCAACAAAAATTAGTGAAGAACGTCCCCCAACATTTTTAAGTCGGTAACAAAAGCTATTTAGAGTAAATCTTTAATAACTGCAACGGAATCCTCTTTAAATGCAACCTATTTCCATTGCAGGCTCTCCCTTGGACCCACTCAACCATATAATATGATACGCTAGCGATGACTTCTTTTTCACGAACCAAAGGAGATAAAATGTTTGCATATCGATGAACGCAATATTAATATAACGATAAATCTCGTTTTAACCGTCTGTTAATGAGAATTTTATTCTAACTGTTAAATTCTACTTTGAGCGTAGCCAAATTACGAGTACTTTTTTTTAAGGAATGAAGTTATTACATGTAAATTACGCTGTAATGGTAGAAATTAGCATAAAGAATAAGCGAATCGCCTGTAATTTGTTTACGCGCGCTCAACCCACGTATAGTCAATGTTAATTGCAGATTAGTCGCGCGACGTTGCGTCGTTATGAAGTTTGCCTTTTTAAACGTTTTCCGGGTTCTGCATTCTTCGTGTATTGAAATCGATTCGTGATTCACGCCGTTGGATCGTCAACGAAGGTTCTCCGAGAAATGAGGAACACGAGTGAGAAATTCCTGATTTCAAATAGTTCCCGTTCCTTAGAAACGATATACGTAACTGTTCATCGAATCAAACATTTTACCCTTTCGAAATCAAAAAGGTTCTAACGTTTCGTCATAAACTTGTGGGATTTACGAGGATACGCTATTCATCGCCACATATGTGGAAATGTTGATTCCTCCGCGTCATCTGTTGTCCATTCCCATTGATTTCAGTTCTAGACGAATTCTTCTAAGCAGTGTCTTAGATCTCAGGAAATTATTTCTGACATTTATTACACTTTTATTGTTGCCTCGTGAAAAGTTAACACCTTGGAACCTACAGGCGTCATATAATACCCTGTGAGCGTCGTTTGGCGTCCAAAAAATCTTGAAAGTTCACTACAAGAAATAAACGAGTTACGATTTTTACGAGCAGGGCTCGAAGTGTTAGAAACCTGGCAGATTATAAAGGAAATAGCGCAGTGGGATACGCCAGGATAGTTGACAATAGAGTGGAGATAGAGTTTAGAAACTAGTTCTATTTGTATGCTAAGGTAAACACGCGTTACAAAATGGTATGTCGTGCGGCAGGTGGAATAAATTATCTCCCCCCGCAATTCTGTTCGTGCGCAAATAATGCTATAGATCAATTTGCGTCACTGGGACGACAATTACCGTCGTTTAAGGATGCGATATGCGCGGAACAGGTGATGACACTCGTAGACGACCTTCTCCTAGACACGTACCGGGGACATATTCCTCATTTCTCTCCAGCCCGAAGCTGTAATATCCTATAAACCATTCGAGGTACATAATTGAAGCGTTGTCACCCATAAACGAATGGGAATCATAAATAGCCATCAAACCAGCAAGGAAAATTAATTTATACCTGTAGAGAGAATCCAAGATACGTACAAACACAAAGTTCCTAGATTATCGAGTCTAGGTGAACGAGGATCTAATAATAGTACTCTGATTCGTAGTTGAAAGTCCTGGATACGGAATAGAGTTGCTCGAATGGTACCCATTGCTGACCTTCTCTCAGGACCCAAACCGGGGACAAAACGAACGGAAGGAAAAAAGAAGGCGGTGGCATTGCAAGGTTGCGCTGGCCGTGTTTTGCAATCGTGTTGTGACGCAATCGGATCCCGAGTCTCGTCGCGACACTGAAACCAACCCACCTGCGTGTTCACCGGGAGAGCCCAAGACTTGCCACGAGCTTATTTCGTGTCTTCGAACGCCGGCTGGGCAATTATTATCGTTATACCGGAGATCGCGGACTCCTCGTGACGAGTCCGTTCTCCTTTCTTTCTTTTACCACTGCGCTGCCATCCGAAACGCGAGCGGCTCAAGTGTGGTGTTTAACGTCTCGCGGGTTCACGGTACACGTGTTTCTTTGTTCTTATTCAACTTCTTGCTACTTTAACCGTGACCATTGTACTTATTTACTTATGGCAACTCTTGCCCATTTTTTGAACCCTTTGGCTATGGAGGACTTTTGCGACGCACCAGTCGTGCCATACAGTAGGAATCACATTTCTTACCCTTCTTAGAAGAAGGTTAATGAGTTAAATCACCGAAGGGAATCATTTTCAGCGACGCAAGTAGGAAGTGTCGGTGGGTGAAATGGATAATTGATGGAAAGGACCAATGCACGGTTCATCACGGACCATTACTACGAGGCTGTGAGAAACAATAGCACTCGCAACTTTCTCTTTTGTATGCGATGACAATCGACCGGATATCGAGTGGTGCACGGTATCTAGTACACTGGTGTGATACCGTGTAAATCGAATTATAGTTAGTAGCAGAAGGAACGTTTTGCAGTGCCACAACTTAACGATCCAGTATTTCCTTTGTCGTGATTAGAGGTATCCATTTTTTTCATCTTTCAAGAATGTCTTTTGTTACGTACACTTTGTAGGCCTTTAGAAATAGTTTAATTTGTTCGTTTTAATTGTTTCACAGATGACGAGGTTACTGTAGAGTGTCAAGATAATAGTTGCTATTGATCTAGGATACATTTCGAAACATCAAATTCCAGAATATGATTCACTAGTCACTCTATGCCCGTGGATTCCGAGAAGTAGGTAGTGGACTTCTTAACGGAACCGGATAATTGCAGTATCATGTTTCGTTGTCGATACTGGGTTTATCACTCCAGCGACAAACTGTGTCCGTTATAGAAAGAAAATGTCTCGATTCCTGGAAGTCGTGTACTTGCCAAGTGCGCAGTCGATTATCCTGACTTCTCTGCTTAGCATGGTACTAAGCGTGACTTTTAGCGTGAAGTAATCATCAATTGTAACCGCTCCTAGGTTGGGTTACGTTAGCCAGATTAATTCGGTGTTGAATTTCAATTAGTCATCGATTTGGATCTGACTCGAATGTTTATAACTTTGCAAGGTATAGTTTTACATTTAGATTAGATACACTGCGTTAGATTTCTGATTCACCATCGTTTACAAAGGCAAAACTTTCTTCATCCAAACGTTCTTCTCGAACTGTTCTATCCTTTTGATGTATACAAAATGAGTTCTACTTCACACTACAAAACTGAAAATACTCTCCTGCCAGCTCAATATAAATCATGGAAAATGAGATCACTGAACAGGAACACCATATATTTCCCATAACCCCATCAATTTTTCACCCCAGCCATCTTATTCCTTCGACCTGAAAAATTCCACCCGACGAGGCAGTACTTCCGCGTTCGCAATTTCCCTCCAAGTCCCGCGAACTCTCTAAGTCGACGAGGAAAGTTGTTTTCAGCCTCTCTCTCCTCTCCTTCCCTCTCTCTCTCTAGTACCGTCGACCGCAAGGCGTATCATTGACTCGCGTGAATTCTAATCGGTTTTTACGTAATCTCGAGCGGAGCTGCGTGCAAGGTATGCACCGTGTTGCGCTTCTTCTTGCGCCGCGCGGCTTCCTTGGTTCCTGTCGATGCAACCGGTGCACGTTGCTCGGAAATCTGCCCCTTTTTAGTCACGTATCGTTAGCCAGGCCCGTTTTTGCCGCTAGTCTTTAAGACATTAGGCTTCAGGAACAAGAAACTCGCTTGATGAACCTGGCTGCAATAGTTTGGCGCAGTTTCACGAAAGGAGGATCTAGGTTTACATCAAGGTCTAGCTTTGGTAGACTGTGTGTCTGTTGGACTCGGTGATGATCAGATGGCTGGGATATCACGATTCATGCTTGACGCCTGAATGGTTGGTCAGTGTTCTCTTGTATGACCAACTCTCTGCTAACATTGACGACGCAATATAAACTCCTTAAGAGTTTATATTGCCAACCACGAGATATCTCGTCGCAAGTGTCTGTGCCAAGTAGTCGTACGTTGCGTTACAAGTTTGGATTGGTCGCGATTCGTCACGGAATAAGTATAAACTTAAAATTTTTCGACGCCTAGAGCAAAACGCTCTAAATTTGCTTGGCAGTGAATGGGTTATCTGACTTGTACTCAACCCGTACAATAGCGCTTTCTTAGGTCGTTTATATTAGCCTCGAGGACACCGCCAACGTCATAGCTCATTCGAATGTTTAGGCATTCTCAGAGAGGCTGTGAGGAAGTACACATGGCCCTCTTCGACCTCTGGTACATCCTGCTATCCGATATTTCTTACAATTTCGTTCGTTTCTACTTGTGACAAATGACACAATCGGAAAAAAGAAATTAATACGCTGTTTTATTACTTCAGGTGAACGCTGAAGCTACCATTAGGGTGATATTGCGTTCATTCGACCAAAACCGATGAGAATCCGACTCCCGCCGAACGAGCACAATGTTCGCCACGAAAGTAATCCAAAGTATGCGTGGCGATCAGTGAGTCATGGCGAGCCAATCTGCAATCAGCATGAAAAACCCCTCACCTGACGGCTCGTCTGTGGAAATTTCGCTGTTCCACCGATTCGCAGCGTTTCCTGATTTTACGGGACTTCTTGCGTGCCGTGGCATCGTTATGCAACCCTCAGCCGGCGAACGAGAGTCGTGGGAGTGGAGAAGTGCGATATAGATTAGCATTACGAGCCAGTCGAGTCCACTTTCTCGTATCGAAGAAAGCTACGTCCCACAAAGAGGAGTCTTAGTGGTCATTAAGTCCCAGAGACATTCTAGGTCGATTACATCTTAAATACTCTTAGTCCTGCACGGTGGACAAGAACTACAAGACTCGTTGTCAGTGTGCAGCCTCTACTTTCAAGGTAAATCTCTCTGTCGAGAACGTTATTGAACTTGGCTGGTTTTCCTGACGGTTAATCCGTACTTTGATTGAGCGTAATTGAAGTCCCCAAAGAAGAGGCTAGGACTAAATTCAGAAGTTTGATTAATGGTCTAGCCTGGAAGACCAGGTGTTGGGCTGTGAAAAATACTGAAAAGTGGAAGATTCGCGTGGAATTACGCGCAGTTGGTGTTTGAGGCAGGTTTGAAGTAATCAGTTCATGAAGAAGCTAATTCACCAAGTCGTAATGACTATGATAATGATGATTTCTAGTTTGCCCGGCTACTAATGGTCCTGCTACCCTCATCCATCCTGCTGATGAACGTTGCGAAAGAAAAGGGACACTCGAGGGAACTGCTTCTTCTTTCGTCTGGCTAAGGTAAAAGCGAGAATTCCTCGCAGCCACCTGGAATCATATACATGTCGAAACGAAAAAAACGAAGAAGGAAAAATTGTTTGCTCCGACGCAACGTTGCGAATGGAATGTTTGCATAATTCTTGGCATACAACAGGATCAGGAAGAGTTAGAATTAAAGGAAGGGGAAAGGAATCGTTGCACGGGTGTGTTGCGTAAGCGTGTGCGCACTGGTCGCATCGGGAAACACGGCGAGCAGTCCATTTTCCAATTAATTCCTCGCTTGAACCGGAATAAGCTTTAGGAAAGTAATTAATTAAGTGGAGGTCCGATAGAAAATTGTTGATTGTGAGTTGTGAGTAATTTTGTTTTCAAAGAATTACGATCTATCCTTTAGCGTGGCTCGAATGGACTTGTACTTTCTATACGTTCTTCCATGCTTTCTGTCCATGAAACAGATTTCTGATCGAGATGTAGTCCAAGTATCGTGGTACTGAACTCTAACATTTGTTAATTGCGAGTCGTGTCAGATAGCTCGATTGGGCGCCAACCGTATCCCAATATAAGAGTACGTCGTGCGGATCGAACGTTGGCCCTGGGATTTTTGCCATTCCGGGGTGAGCAATCGCATCTCCGATCAAAATGCCTGTAGCACACCCGTACCTGTGCGCGAGTACGTGTGGCCAAGATAATCGGCGCTGATCAGTATCTGGAATGAAGTAATAAAGACACTGAATCGAACCAGCTACGTTTGATGCAAGTTATAATTGTTCTTTTAGATGCGAGGAGCAGATAATCCGTTCTCTTGTGAAAAGAGCGTCCAAAGTAGTTGCGAGTACCGGCGATTGATTTCTGTAGTCAGATTCGAGATAATTATGCGGGAATAATTGCAGGTGAAATTGTAAAATGTTTTAAGGATAGTTTATCGTCTGTAAAATTTTGATTGGCGAAAGAGTCAAGCACCATCAGAGTCTGATGAAGAAAAATCCCTAATATTGGAATCCTCAAAGAAATGTGCTTTCCAATAAGCAAATTTCTGGTAATTATAGGCTTGTATAAATTCTTAGGTATGTGTATTTAAACACCTTCTATTGACGAGAAAACCAATCTTAACTCTTTGCACATGAATGTCTCCTCTGAAGGGACATCGCAAGGGACATCAGAATTGATTAGTGATTGCGGAGGCTAAACTTATTCCACTGCAACTTTTTCAGAAATGCATGTTTCCTCGACGTTTCTATTACTTATACACGTTTAGGAAGACTCCGAGTGCAGAGGGTTAACTTACCGAGAGTGATAGATACGTGTCGATGGTATCAAATTTAGAAATTCTAGATTAATATCGATCGTTTGGCTTTCTATATAATTATCCGCGTGGCTAGTGTTTGCAATTTCATTGATTTCTTTAAGCGTCCATTATCGATGCGAATTATCCCTCGGAATAGTTAGTTCACTGCGCTGATCCGATGAAAATGATCACCTACGGGCAAACCAGAGGATTAACTTCATTAACATTCCTGTTCTCTGCGCGTCCAAGTGCATCCAGGTAAAAGATACTGAAATTCCAACTTAGCCGCCTCCCATCCAGCCTACTAAATCCTGCTCTTCTAGTTAACGTTCGCCTGTTGGCCTGCCCATCCAATCCTATATCGTTAGTTATCGGGAGGCCTGCCCATGGAGACGATGTATACCGCTGGAAAGGGAACAGAGATGGAATCTGGACGTATTTATGACGCTCCTGTGATTAGTGCATCTCCTCCTACCTCGTGCATCCTCTTTTTTCATCGTATTCAACCCTTTTATGCTGCTCCTTGCACGTTCCCCAGCCACTGATCTTCAATGGATCAACCTAGGCACTCTATGCACTTTAATGTTGGGGTCTCGCCTTTCTCCTTTTGCAAATATGTCTCTGAACATTTTAATAACTTTCTACCTTTCTATTGTGTCTTGCATTATTTAGCATATCTTTTTCGTTTTCTAGTGTCCTCGTACATTGTCGCTCTTGGATCTTCTTCTGCGCGGCTCTCAGTGCCTCGCCCAAGGCAATGGTCGTTTTGTTCGTCTACGGTCTCATTGCTCTTCCTCCATTATGCGTCAGTGAGGCATGTAGCCGTCCCGGTCGAGCGTGTGTGCGTATAATGCACGCTTGTGAAGCAGAGGAGCAGCCTCCGGAGAAGCTCTCTCCGAGGAGGTCGCGAGCAAGGCCACTTGGGGCGTTGCCCTCCTGAGCTCGATCTCGACTCACATGTGCTTGGCTATCCACGCGTCGAGGACTCGTTCAGGATCGATCTACTGGGTGTCTTGATCTGATCCTTGCCATTTCTTTCGTCGTCGAACTTGGACTTTCACAAAATTGATGGAATAGATGATAAGTCTTAAAGATGACGATTTAAGCCTGAATTGATATTGGAATTCAGTTCGTGCGAATGTGAAGCACCAATCTCATTGGTTATCTGAGAGAGTGTGCTGCGACCATAATCTGAAGGTCAGGAATAACGCGTTGAGAATAATGATTCGTCTGGGATTAATGCGTATGCTAATAAATCGTGTAGGTGCCATTGTTTGGTCGCCAAGCGTCTCGCAGACAATTGTTCTCTGCTGCATAACTACAGCGCTTACAACCTTGTTATATTAATACAACGATTGAAATATCGCTTGCCCGTGAACTTATTAATAATTCCTTGCGTTGGACGCGGAAGATAAAAGGTTCTGGATATCCAGATGAAGCCATCTTAGACACTGAAGAACTTCTCACATGGAAAACTATCTTTAATTCATTTAACAGACGCCTCTTGATTGTCTGGTTTCCTTTGACCACTCAGCACCCTTAGAGGAAAGTTTTCTTTGAGAAACTCTTCTGTACAGTGCGTTCGAGTTCTCAGAGGGGATCGAGTTACCTGGTGGAAGTTGTGCAAGTGCATTACCGTCTCTTAAGACAATAGACGTTTCTCCCTGTCTCGCAGAGGCTTAATAAACTAGGAGCAGAAATTAAACACCGTGCCTGCTAATACTGTTCTAGTATTGCTCGTGAAACAGATTAAAGGCAGGAAGATTGCACGTTGTTGCAGAAATAATTATTTCTCGGCAACGTTAGTTCCCATCTGACGGTGGTGTTCAACAAGTGGATCAAGAACATCATGCATATCGTATATATAACACAATAATATTTTGTAATAGTGTTGCGTGAGTCTAGATATACAGCGTGGCCGTAAATGATGGGTACATTGAAAGTACAAAGGGAATAGCAAATTCCTTGGATAAACTGTCTTTAATTGTAAAGCTTCGCAAGTTTAACCCTTTGCACTCGGATGTCCCCTCTGAGAAGACATCACAAGTTCTATTGAAATGGAAGTTTTCTATTGCTTAACAAACAGTGTCATGTATAGAAAAGGTTTTTTATTTAAAAAACTTGTGGACACACTTCACGGTACTAATAAAGTGGAATCTTCATATTGGTTTCTACTTTCCCGTTGGTTGCGTCAGATGGAAATACGTTTCGAATATATCAAGCGGGGAATACCGATTATTTATAGAGCTGAAAGATTACGTGCGATAAATAACGTTTAGAATTGCAAATTCGACTCGCTATGGTTCTAATTTCAAACTGAATTTGTAAGGCGCCAGTGAAAACGTTATTGATTCACCAGCCACTGAGGGAGTTACATAAAATCATGGCGTATTTTTATTTTACATAAAAACGTTTTCTGTTACTTTCATTTAAAGAAACCGAGCAGAACGAGCCATACTTGGGAATCGAGCGAGGAGTTATTTTTTTACGGATGGAGTAGTAGGAATATGTGTCAGTGAATGAGGGAGAGAGAGAGGAAGAGACTTGGTAATTGAACAAATTCATGCAGTTCACCAGGAAATAAAATAAATTACAAAGCTAATTCAACAATGAATAGAAATGTAATGAGTGATGAAAAATTTGAATGAAAATTACAGTCTATCATGCCATTGTTATAAATTATTACTGTCGACACTGTACATATAGCGGGCCAGTAATGGAGATCTGTATATTCCAAGAAATTCTTACTCTTATACAAGCTATTACGTCAAGTGTATTACGTTTTTCGCACAACACTAATCAGACTTGCTTAATAAGTGCTGCATGCTTCATTATATCAGAGCAAATACCACAAAACAGTGGCAATTATAACAAAACAATTGGTGAGCGGAAAACTCGCATGAATCCGGATAGAAAAGGCACCGAGTGCCATGGTCACGCCATACGTATCGGCTCTAATAGTGTCGTTAAATTAAACACCGTTATTCAACGAAATTACGTCCCCTTACGTCATGAAGCAACGATTACATCGACTTATCTACTTGAACAAGTGGCTTTGCGAATGCTCGTGTTTCACGCAGTGATGGCCACTAGTTTCTTTCCTGCAAGACAGTTTTTCTAACGCCCAGCGAAATAGATCGCGTCCAGTGTTATTTAGAATGGAAACGAGTAGCCATTAATGCCAAACTATCTCCCATGAAGGAGGAGATTAATTTCAGACAGTAATACTTAAGAACTGATCCTTAACAGTTCAGGTATTTACAAATTCAGATGGTGAATAATTGGAAACATTTTGAAAAAGGGAATCGAACTTAATAATTACATCAAATGTTATTCAGAATGAATAATATGAATATTTATTAGTACTGAAAAGTGTTATGCGGTGAACGCTGTTATTACAATTGCTCGATGGCTGTGGTATGGGGGAAAACAATCGTAGCCCAGTTGCATTGGCAAAGTGCATCGCGTCTTCTTTGGTAGTACATGTGTTGCATAATCGTACCTTATGTAATTTGCTCATAAACGGAGGAGAGAACAAGAAGGAAAAAAGGCTAACGACGAGGACCGATCGAGAGAGTTCTCTCCTTGAGAAATCTCAGGTAGAAAATTTTTTCATTGGCAATTACGAGTAATAGCTTTCGTCGATATTCAACCCCAGTATCAAGTGTCTATTTATTCCTTCAAGGAACATGGTAGACGGTGAAGAGTTAAAAGAATCATCTTGCACGACTTGAATATTGCTAAAACATAATAAATATCCAGCAGAAAAATGTTATAATAATTCAGACATGCGTCTGGTCTCTCATTTTGCATAATAATAGGATGTCCATGACATTATTGAGGCATATACCTTATAATCATTGTTTCACCACTGCAAACTTTCTCTATGGAACTTACGATCAACAAAAATAGGGTTTAGTGTATTCACCAGACACAATGTTCGATAATACTTAATTACTACAGCAGGAAATTGCATGGTGTTTACGTAACGCGTAAAAAGTGAAGTGCAAAGTATTAGCTCAAGGTCTTGCTCTTCATTTTAACCAATCTAAATGACTTGCACCTGTGAAACATGATTACGTAGATCAAAATATAGTAATTGTAGCCTCCGTTATTAACTTCACCTATTTAAATCAGTTGACGCCAAGGAACCTTCAGGAACAGTATTTTAATACCAGTATCGGCTGGACAAGAGGTCTAACAGTTTGAAACTAGCAATTGGACCTTAATAGAATTTCCTGTAACGCTGATCATACTAAAAACCAGTTTCAAATTGAACACAGTATTTCCTTAATGCTAAATGACGAATCTGGTGCACGAAATTAAAGGAGTCCTCTTAATAGTTTGCTAACCGCTGCAACAGACCAAACTGTACCCTTCCTGCTGATGTCTCCTCACATCCGAGTGCAAAGAATTAAATGGACAATTATATTTGGTGACAACGATCTTGAATCGCATACTGAATAATAACAAAACGAATGATTTATAATAAAAGAAAGTAAGCATAGTGACGGTAACGCGTTTCTAAGATAAAAGTGGGAGATCTCCCCGACGATCATCCAGCGACTATCATTAAAGCGAGGAGATCTCCCCATTCGGTTGGCTAAGTGTTAACTGCACTTGGCGACTTAGTTTGGTCTATTTATCTTCGATTAGGGGAGGCTTCGTCGATCTCAATGGCGGCCTATTTTCCCACATACTTCCCACCCGTTCACTTTCCTACGTCCGAACTCGAGTCGTTATCGCAAAACGATCGCCGACCAGCTGTAATAGACACTCTCCCGGCATTGTAACGACCGATCCTTGCCGAGTTTCACGACGGTATCGATTGCCGTCTTGGGACGAGGCCAGAAATCGTCGATCCGTGTGTTCCACTGGACACGCGCCACTTTTGCCAAGCTTGCCAATATTTCCATTCCATTTAATTACGTTCCGCATCGGCGAAACCGGCGTCAAGTGATATCCCCCGGTAATTCATACGCGATCGCTTCGATTCCACGTATGCAGGCGCGTGCATTTCTCCTACGAATTGGTCCATCTGATTTCCAATCCACTTTTTCGTTCTTTCATTTTGCATGGCGGATAATGATCTCCTTGAGGTTAGGTTAGGCTAGGTTGATTAACGAAGGTCCAGAATTTAGGTACGTTCCATATGCCAAACGAGTTACCGAAAACATATAAATAGAGGAAGAATGAAATGGTTTAAAGGCTTGAAATAAATTTTCAATGATTGAGAAAAAAGTCATAAATTTTTCTAGAAAATTGCTGGTTGTCGACAGATGAATCTCTGGCGTAAGGAGTGGGGAAGAACAGAGAAAGTTTGGCGACCGGGGAAGCTTCACCTCGAGGTTTCCTCCGCTGTTTTACGAGCTCCTGAAAGTTGAAACGTCTCGTTCTTGGTGAGGTCAGGTTCGTGTCCTCGTCCGTCTGTCTCGCTGTCTGTCCGTCCCTCTTTGTGGGACCCTCGTTTCACATTCGAAGGCGCCACCGTTTCCATACAACAACAGGAAAAAAGTTGGTGAAAGAAACTGGCGTCTCGACGAGAATACGAAATCTGTTCGATCATTGAAATCAAAATTCTTATACTTTACGGTATTCCCAGCTACTCTGTAATTAGCCAAAATTAATATTTGTATCAATTAATATATTTTCTGCGACGTTATTATAAGACAGGTTAGCGGTGCGCGCGCAGATATTTTAAACATTCGAAACGTTTGCTTTCCCGCTTTATTAGCACTGCTTTACCGGCCGTAAAATTCCCATCCGCCACGAAAGTAATTGAGCAATTAAAATTCTCGACTGACAGGACAATTCTGTGGAAGTTAACGTTCAACGAACGGCGAATTATTTCTCTCGAATTAAATGTAACGTGTGTTTACATTTACAACGGACAAGTGTATGTATTAACATTCGGAATGAGCTTTCTTAAATCAATAACATAAAACGAAGACAAGAAAAGTGAGTTGAGAAAGAATATAACTGTCCTCGTAAGACTCGTACCTAATTAGTACGAGAAATCTGTTTTTTCAGTATTATTTAATCAAAGGGTTTTAATAAAATTAAATCGGAACGCTTTCGTTAATTACTATTATCTGAAATTGAGGTTAACGTTTGCGAGAAACTCCGCTGTCGGTAACTTAGATCTGAAGCTACGTCAACATTGGTTCAATCGATATCTCGAACATTAAATTCAGTTATATTCGCCTTTTTGCATTTCTTATCGTATGTTAATGAAATTGTTTATTACGTTTTAGGTTGTTAGGTGGGAGAAATCGGCAATTGGTACGTCGCACGAATTAGTTTAGCAAACCGCAAGCCGAAAAAGGAAATCGAGTATGGAATTTTATGAATCATGGTCGAATGTTTGATTTTGCTCGAGCCTGGTAGTTTGTCGGGCAATTTGCGGGAAAGTAACAGCGAGCGCAAGAGAGAAAGAAAAAAAAAAGGGAACGGGTATTAGAAAAGCGGCTTCTGGGAAGACTGTTCACCGCGAAAATGGTGTTTTCTCCTCGAATGGATAGTTTTGCCACTGATGCACCGATCTGTACCTCGTTCTGGACAATACGATCTCGATTTCTCGGCTCCGACTCCATGAGGAAATTATTAAGTCGTTCAGTGAAAGGATTTTACCGTGTACCATCGAAATCCATGCATCGAATGCGAAACGTTGTTTCTTCTTTATTTTTTTTTCATTGATCACTTAAGTGAACTAATTTCTTTTCTTTTTTCTTTAAGGCAATGATGGTTAACGTTAGAATCGAAAAGGAGAAAACGTTTGGGATTGCGTTAGAAAATAGTGTTGACTTTCACAAACATTTTTCCAAACGACATCCACGGTATCTCTAAGAAGGAAAGTATAATATTTAGTAAAATGTGTGCAATTGGAAATAATTTAAGAAATGCTTAACAAATCCAAGGATAGGGATAACAGCCTTGTAACTCCTTCGTTAATGTAGATCTAAATGAGGCGCATCTCGAATTAAAGTAGATTTATTCATGCGTGAATAATTGCAGAATTTGCTTAAATATTCAGCGCACGTTGATGGTTGTTGTGCTCTGCCTTTTCCCGGCTGGGTATTTAGAGCATTTCCTTTAGTACAACCGGTATTCCTATTGCGTACGAGGCAGGACCTCCAAATGGAATCGCGAAACTTGTTTCCAAATGGATCGTGGTCACATGACACTTGACGCTGCTGCCTCTAAGTCGCGGGGCCTACTTCGCGGTGGCCCCTGTTCGGCCATTAGCCCATATTCGGTTTTATTTGCTGTCGCAAGTGAAAATACAGGGTATTGCCGCGACGTATTCACGAGAAATCGGTGTCTCCTATCACATCCTTGTCACCTGGATCACTTATGGCCCATGTTTGACAATTTGTATTATAGAGGCTAACTAAAATTGCCCTATTGGATTATAAATTACATACAAATGAGGATAAAAGTCTCAGGAATTTAGCATAAGTACTACTCGTTAATTATATATTCTAATACAACCATCTCATTTGGATTTAATGTACTGTTAAATCGCTTACTTTTTTCCAGACACAAGGTGTATACTAATCAGACATAGAATTGTACTCTTCGGAATAGTCGAAACATCTTAAAATTCCATCCAGAATTATCGCTCACTGTGGTCCTTCCGCTTAATTGGGATTTCCCTTCTAGGGAGGTAAAATGTGTGTGTCGGAAATTAGAAAGTTCGACGGAGAACACAAGTTGCATTGGCGACTAAATATAATCTTAACATTAGCGTTACAACAATTTTTTTTAATTCGAAGAGGAATTCCTCAAGCTCCCCCGGTTTCCCGACTGCCTGCATTCCATTTTTTAACGCGAATATCTCGCTGAAAGAAATTGGAACGACTCCACGCTATTTTTTCCCTGACCTCACACGCATATGCACACAAACACGTGGTTATCCTCTTATTGTGCGTGGATTCTCACATAGAGTTTCGCGGCACAAAGGAAACAATGGAGCCTCGTTCGCCTATTCTGCACGCCTTCCACGTACAGGTGCATCGAAACGATTTAATATACCTTTACACCGATCTTTGACTCCGCGTCTGAAAAGAACCCGCGCCCAAGCACGTGTGGCAGGCGGTTGACTAACTAATTGGGAATTGTTGAGACGCTAAGTCGAGTTTACAATTTCAGAAGATGCAAAATTCTTGTTTAGCCGGCTGGTTAGTGCAACTACAAAAGGATCTTGCATGTTTATGGTCGGCGGTCTGGTGCATATCCACTGAAATTACGTAAGGAGTAGGAAGAGGGAAGAACGAGAGAGAAAGAATGGAAACAGAGTTCCATAGCTGGAGGCCACGGCCTTCCTAAATTCCAACGGCGCATCCCGTTAGTTCTCCACCTGTCCGATCGGCTTAGCCGGGGAATTATTGACCACTTTCCAGTCTGCTTACCGCAGCAGTGGTCACAGCGAATTATGAATGGAACGACCTAGCCAACTGGATGGATGCTTTTTATATAAATATAACCTGCCAACTCTTCTCATGTGAGGAAAAGCTTTCGAAAGCTTCAGTTACGGAAAGTCAGAAAAAATGATCTAGTCACCGTTAGACAACAATCTTTTGGAACAATCATTTGATTCGCCTTAATTGTTCTGTTGTAGGTACTTGTTTTTGAGACTTCCATTTATATCCGATTACACAATGTATAAAGGACATACTTTTGACATGCACTTTTAGTACGGAAAGCTTAAATTATGCTGCTTCCTACTTTTCCAGTAATAAATCCCAGGATTGTGTAACAATGCTAATTCAACGTGTTAATAACAAAATTGCACGAATTACTTCCTCATGGCCACTTCGTGCTCGTTTCAACTCTCATTCCCTGCATATTACCCAAGAAACGACACAACGGTAATGGTACACCACGGTGTCCGGGGGAATTATGTCATTTCAGTGCAACTGATCATGGAAGGTGTGCAGAGAGCCCGGTTAGATAGCGTTCGCGCTTTACGTAACCATGAGAAGCTGCTGCGGACTCGAATGGGGGGCGAGAACGCGAATTAATGAAGATGCGTACACGCATTGTATGCAAACAGCAGGATTAGAGTCCTCATTAAGGATTTTCATTACGTGTACATCGGTCTGCGAGGTCGACCGCTTGTCGAACGCGTGTTGCATTGCCTGGCGGCTGTGCGTGACTACTTTGCCAATGGGAAGGATTGTTTCTTATCGAGATTGGGAGAGTGGCTGATCGTTGTCCTACAGTGGGCAAGATATTTCTGAGAAAAATGCGAGCACAGGAAGTTGTCCCAAATTGTTGCAGAAAGGAGAGGAAAAAATGATCGGATGGAACATCCTGTATACACGTAGCGTTCAGTAACTTTTCCATCATCTGTCAGTACAGTAGAGATACTCATCTTTAGGTAAATTCCTTGTCTCATTTATAATATTATCGTGCCGAAACAAAAAGAAATAACAATTTCCGGTGATCTACCGTGGCTTTTTCTCTGGCGATAAAAAGAAGAAAGTTTGTCAGTCGCTGGCAGGATACGATTCTTCGGGCGTTGCCATTTCTTTCAACGATTTCTTGACGCAAGGCGGCAAAATAAGCGATACCGGATCCCTCCTTAACGTGGAATAAATCACGGGCTCTTCCGTGGGATCCCTGGCCAAAGCCATGGCCGTGGAAAGGTAGAAAAAAGTAGAGATCGATATTTCCTGCGTTCAAGGCACGGAGCCAACGAACCGAATCGCGAGAAACATCTTAAGGACGGCGTGTCTCGCAAAACAACGAGGAGCATGTAATCTGCAATCGTCGAGACGTCGATTAGCCAATTGCCTTCGCGGTTCGTGTAACGGGGCTGAAGAATGCAGTCTCAGAGAGACAGGAATATGAAGAAACAGTCATAAAGGAAAAACAAGAATAACACACGGAGAATGTTTAATTTGCTCATTAAGTAATTAGATTAAGCGAAACACTTAGGTTGGTACACAGTTCGGTTGTCTACGTTCTGTGTCGTAAGAACTGAATTAAATCAGCGTCTCCAGGGCACGCATTGGCGTTTCATTACACTGTGCTTCCTTTTAGCGGACCTCGTGGTGGAAAACGTGCTGGCTACGAGAACTGATTGAGCAAGCCACTATCACGAACTGCTCTATGGACGCGTCTAGAAGTCACGTGCACCTGCACGTGGAGATGATCTTCGACAGAAGAAGATTTATTAATTTGCGCGTAGTACAGTCTATTATCTATGCCTTCTCCTGTATAGTCCATCTTCAGGTACGATGAAAGGAGCACGGAAAGGTTTTTTTCTGTCATACGTACCTCCAGATATTTCGTTAGACTGGGTCACAAATTTCTACGTAAATACTAAGCGATAGTATTAGTTTCCAGGATTTCCAAGCACGACTGAATTCGGTTCCTGGAGATCCCAAGCAGAGAAATAATTGCTAACTGCTAGTATCGAGTTCTTAGAATCCCAAATGCGTGAAGAATTGCTAATTAAGGATATTTTCTTCCTTGGGAGCTTAGATGCAAAAAATGTCTGCGACAAAAAATTGAAGAACCAAGTATTCAAGTGGAATATATATATCAGTGTTTACATACTTCTTGGTGCTGATAGTCCGCATATATATTCGTTCTGAATATTCATTGAAAGGAATGCACTTGTAAGATTACATCCAGCGTAAACAGCAATGAATCAACGTTTCAACGTCGCTCGAGTTTATTAATTTGTACATAGACGCTCAACCGTGTTACATGTCCGCAATTAAAAACAGCAAGCGGTCGGTGGCTGCGTTTGCCATTTGTAAGCTGTAGCCGATTACGTAAAGGGTCTCTCGTTGAGTTACGAATTATGTAACGATACCGTTCCTTCGATATAATCGTCGGTTATCCGTGACTGGAGTGATTGATACCAAAATGAGCGCGTGGATCTCAATTTGCTTTCCCCAATTATTCGGTGTGAATTAAAACTATGCCCGGAGCGTGTAACCAATTTTATTTCAGTCATCAACTTGTCAAAATTTCATTTTACAAGTGCAACAAATACGTTACAAATAAAATACTTATATCTCCTATTAGAATCAACTCGAGCGCGGTTGAAAGTTGCTGGAGAAGTTTAAAGAGAAGATTTTGGCGTCCCAATCGTGGTCGGATTCGAGAACCTCGCGTCGTGAAGGAATTTTAAACGACTCCAGGTAGTCGTTTTCCTTTCAGCAACCGACAGTCACGTTCATTCAATCGACAAATGTCGTAACAGTATGCGAGAGTCACTTATGAAACTCCTGACGAAACCCTTACTTTTTCCTGTAAATTTCAAGATAAGATTCATTCAGGATTCCATGTTTTCCATCTTCTGTTACGTGCTGCGTTCGATATACTGTGGGACAGGTGAAAAGAATCGCGTTAAATATGCATGTGTAATCTATTTTTGTTGTCTGCACGGTAGCAGCCAGATAAATGGTAATCGATCTGGCCACCTTATTCGACACGAGATACCGACCGAGTGGATTGCGTTATAGGAAACGATCCTGCCTCATTTTTATCACGCGTTTCGTCTTCCAAGTGTGACCGTTCCACTGTATCACCTTACGTACACGTTCCAGAATATTCTGCGTTACTCGGATGTCCATTAGCGTTGACAAGTTAACATTTTTTTCAGTAATACGTATATACAGTTTAATGACTGCCATTAGCACTGTCGTATATCTATTTTTCGCCTTCTGGTTTATCTGCCACGTACGTCATAGTTATGAAAAATGCTCGTTTTTAATACATTTGCACAAAAAATTGCCCAGCAAAGAGAGGATGTTCTGAACATCTTATATGAAATATAATTATTACATATATTGTTCGTTTCGTGTTCTTAGAACGAGATGTTGCCAAAATACGTGTGTTTCGTTGATTTATAAATAATTTATCAAAGTTGAAGGCCAGATATGTTGCTCGATCAGTGAAAGACCTTTGAACGGTATTAAAATTGCTAATTTCCGACCGATTTGCAATGCTTATCGTTCATGGTCACCTCGAGAGATACAGTTACCGCGGTGATACGTTTTCAAGGCACGTTCACCATCGGTTTGATCACCATTGTCCGCTAATTGTGAACCAGTTCGAGCCGTTTTCGGCTATGAAATACCGGCGAATAGGGATTAATCCGGCCGCGTTTTGAAACGGCCGCGATGATAACGGTTGGCATTGAACAGCTACGTGACATGGGAACATGAAAGCGTGGCCTGTGCGGAAGTTTGCAGAAATCGCGGGGGAATTTGTGTCACGTTTGTTTTAATGCAGGCTTTCGTTTCGTACACGCTGGAAACATTAGGAAATCGTTGCTCGATTCATCCAAAGAATATTGTTCACCGGTATGTTTATGCAAACGAGCCTGGAAAGCATGAACCCGATGACTCGGTTATTGATGGGCATTGAACGGAGAACGTGTCGCGTGGATTATGCTTTCGAAAGGAATATTGAATTCCAGGAACGAATAGAAAAGTCCCATGAAATTTCAAGCCGATTAATTGTACTTTTTCATTCAAAATTTTCTATCATGCAACGTGTTAACTTTGTTCTCTTTCATTTTTCAGGACTAGAGAGGAGAGGCCATCCAGAATGGTTCTAACCGTGACCGAGGACACGCCGGCGGACATGCTGGCAGGCAGCATGGAGCTTCTGGTCCAGTTACCTCGAGAGCATCATCTTCAAACGCAAAGGGTCACGGTACAGAGAAGGTATAGCAGCCTGCAGGACACAACGATACAGTCGACCCTTCTATAAAACGATTAATTCAGATTTAATCGAGATTTAACGCGTTATAAGAAATTCAGAGGTTTGCCTTCTCAGAGACACCTATATTCTTGATAAAAACAAAGTAACTCCCGTTTTTGTACCGACTCTCATGTAACATGGTTTCACACAACACGGCAGTTTATCCGATCCTTTCTTTATCAGTCCTAAGATGGGCTGTGGCAACTTCAGCTTCGTGTTATATGGAAATCGTGTTACGTGAGGGATGACTGTACTATCAAAATGAAAGCACCAACGCGAAGGAAGCCTGACGGAAAGCGCTCATTGTCCACGTTTCGTTACGCTAGATTTATTCGTAGCAGGACTCTGTCCAACCGAACCCGTGTCTAATCTAACGGTTCGATTAGCAGATTAATTCCTGAATTCCTGGATCCCCCAGGCCACGGTGTCTGTAATCATCGTGTTATCGCACCGTGACGTTCGATACCACCAGCCAGCGCTGATGCATAATTACGAGGGACGTTCTTCGCCCGTTCGAGCACCGTGTTTTCATTCCTCGTTTCTAGTGGCCTGTTTCAAGCTGTCGGAATCGGACTAACGACAGCTGAAACATCCGTTCGCCGCTTTTTCCCGTTTCAACTTGGCCAGTTTCGTTGATAACGAGGAATTCAACATTATAACAACTTCGCGATTAACTTTTTGCGCGAATTAAGTCGATGTTTGTTATACCGATTGCCTCGTAAGTACTGCTGGAAGTGCTCGAGCTATCGGAGAAGGTTTTCACGAAGCTAATGCGGTATCTCCATCGGCAGGAAGCTAAATCGCTAACGCTTTCTTTTTAATTGGCCATAATTCTTCGGGAGAAAAAACAGTCGAAATGCTAAGTCATAAAATGATACTTTTCCTGTTCGATTTGTCCAAGCAAATGTGACTTGCTCCACGGTACGCTTGGATCGCGGCGAGGATCTTTATCGCGGTGCTTTCTAGAGAGGCTAAAAAACGATTCCGCTAGGAGAAATTCAACCGACTGTCTCCTCTGAATCGGCTTTTTTCCCCGTTCGCCTTGGCGTGTGGCGCAGTTCTTTCCCTCAGAAGCGGCCCTTGCGCTTTCCAGAAATTCGTGTCGCTTCGTGAGAACGGTAATCGTCGTAGAAACGATATTAGAACTCGCTGAAGAATTGTTTGCTGACTAATGATCCGTTTACTGACGCGAGAAAACGTTTCGATCTGAAGAAAGTCCTCGTTCGTTGTTACAATCGCTCTGTGGGAAGCGTTTTCCCGTTCTTCACGGTACAGACATATTGTCACAACCGTGGATCAATATTTTCCTGCGTGTAGAATTGTTCTAGACCCCCCTCGAACTAGATTCGTATTAGCTGAAGTGTGTAAAACGTTGAGATGGGAATTGTTTCCTGAGACGTGTCGACACGACGTTGCGGAACGATATAACGTAGCATGACTTATCGTTTCCGGCCTGAACTTCTCTGGATACGAATCTTAACCCTTCATTTACTGAATTCCTTGAAAGTTTTTGAAATTTATAGTCGCAGCTGCTATACTAGAGTCTACTGAGTAGCAGCTAGTCTACTATCTGTACTCGGATGTCCCCTCTGAGGGGTTATTGGGTTCAGAATTGGGACGAGGTTCACGAAAAAAATGTTGCCCAAGAGGGAGTTCTTGGAGTTGAGGTCACTCAATAAGTGGATCTCAATGGGTCTCAAAGCGTTTAAATTAGTCCAGTACCATGAGAAAACTTATAAGTCCCGTCAGTAAATAAAGGGTTAAGCGATTTCCTGAATTTCTTTCGGTCCGTAGCACGCCGATGATGGACCTCCTCGTGCAGATCGCCACGGCTCACAAACTGCCAGCTTCGAGCTACACTCTGCAAGCGATTGGGGAACGTGGAATGGTTCTACCTCATCAGCCCAATACACCAATTGGTGCGTTGGACGCGCTTCAGGTACTATCTATCAAATTTTTCTTCCACTTTGTGAAAATAAGTAGATACTTTATAAACATATGAACTTTTTTCATTGGAAGAACATTGCAAGCGATGAAAAAGATGCAACAGATCCTTCTGCCTTCAGAAATTCAATGAGAATTTCATATAAATAATACTTTTTATTGTAAAGATCCAAATGTGGTCTTGGTAAGGAAATAAAGTGAGCAATATGTTAAAGATAATTCTTTCTTTGGTGTTGCAGGTAAAATTATTGCCTAAGCAAGGCACCTTGGTACCCAGAAAGGCGAAACAGGCCAACCAACCTTTTGAAACTACTTTCAGGCTACAGGTAAAGAGAAACAAATACGATATCAGTCGTAAGAAATGACATAGTTTTGTAAATATTTATCTAAAATGGAAGATCCACTTTTGTTGTACGGCTTCCCATATCTGCTTGTATCTATAATATTTTATCAAACAATCAGCGAGTATCAGTGATTGTGCAATTGTTTCAGGTACATTTGCCGAGAAACCAGTTGTATGTGTCCAGAGTCAGTCCTAAAATGAATCTGGGCGAAATCTTGGAGGAAGTGTGCCGTGAAAAAGATTTGGACAAGAACAAGTATGAGCTGCGTCATCCGGGTAAGTAATTTGAATACACGTACGATTACGAAAAAAATTAACCGGTTAAATTACTCGTTAAAAATACGGTAAATAAAAATAAAAAATACATATGTACCCAAAAATTGTCACAAGTTGTAGCTATTTGAAACTGGTCCTGAATTTAGGGTAACAGGGAGGAGAACGTTGACTCGAGAATTTTTAAAGACAGGTATATCAACTGGTAACGGATTGTATCAGGCAATTAAGACGTTTACATAAGATTACGAGCGAAAGAGTGCGGATTTATTATTTGAATTTCGCCACGCAACAGAGAGCCACTCGATAAGATTGTCCCCTGCGATTGGCGGATATTCATTGCTCAGAAACGGAACTGGATTCGTTTGCGTATGATATTTAAACCGGTAGCACTGGCCAGGTTCTCTTTTTAAAGATTACTCCAACAGGTTCCACCGGTCAATCGTTCATATTTTTGTCAATGCACTTCTTCCTCGGATAAGAAGCCTGTTGCAGAACACGTTGGTTAAATCGATCCTTCTTCATCATTGTTTTCTGCTTCAGATCGTTTGGTGCGTTTCTCTTTTAAGTAATGGCGCCGACTAAGGCTTTAAAATCGACTTAAAACCAGCATTTCTCCCCACAAATCATCTTTAATCGCTTCGAAAGTAAACGAAGCTTTGTCCAATTGAAGTAAAGACTGTAGTATCATTAGTGCGATTAATGTTCTTCGATTCGAATAAATACACATCAGATTTGCTGGCAGAGAAGTCAATGTGCTTTGGCTGGTTTGCCGAAGCCAATACGGCTTCGGAAGCCATCCATATCGCGCATACATAAATACATGTATACAGAACGACGTATCCAATCCAATTTTCCTGACAATTCTGCATTCCTTCTCCAGATGGATTGAAAGTCTTCCCACCAGTCTTCGACGCGCATCGCGAGTGGCAATTCTAGGATGAGGCTCCTAATTTGTCCCCTCTTTGCAATGAGAGAACCTTCGGATTTTTCCTGGCACAAACGTGGCTTATGTGCTCTTTTACGCTTTCCTTCAATTCGCGAACGGAGGCTCTTCAACTGCTATTAACACTTCAGGAAAACTTCTACGAATGACTTTCTCTTGGAAGACGTGTCATTGCTTCCACCAAAGCGAGGAAAGCGAGGATAACATGAGAACTACACATCAATGCGGTCTTCGCAGTTCCAATTGTATTTGCCCCGAATTTCTTCTTTGGCTTCCTAAGAAGCATTAAGCGGATTTTGTTAACTTCCTCATGAAAAATTACAATATTTCCTTTCTCGTAGGAAATGCAAACATCGACATCAGAAATCTACCCAGAATATGTAAAGTTTCATTGTCTAGCACAGGGATTCTCAAACTGGGCGTCGCGACTGTATGCCAGGGGTGCCGTAGCAATAATATTTAAGCAAACAGTTTCACGCATCGCATTAAAGACAACTGAGCAGTAAATTGTTATCAAAGTTTGAGAACCGCTGATCTAGCATTTAAAAATCATTGTATTTAAATCACCGTTGTTCAGAAGGGGGACTCCCTATTTAGTACGATTTTTAATTGGAAACTCGATTGACTCTAAACCGTGTTTCAAATGGATCACCCTATAGACTTCAGAATAGCCTACCAAGCTGGAACCTAACCAGATTCGCCAGTAAATGGCCCCGCCATCCGGCCATTGCCTATTCCCTCTGCTATGGGGACCGACGGGGACCCCCCGATTATATATCTCGCGTACTTACGCGCCTGTGCACGAGATATTTCAGTTAGCTAGTTACAACGAGCCAGTTGCGTTAAGATCGCTATCGCAAGGTTGCCGGCCGGCTCTTCCACTTGTTACTCCTAGTCGTTAAGCGTGCATGCCTCGCGTTGCTCCCTGATCTCGCTCCACCTCGCGGAAACCTGGCCTTCCTTGCACTTGTTACCGGTCCCCTGGACCTGTAAGTATCTCTTTTTGCGCTCTTGTGCCGCGCCTCGCCTGGAATCCGCAGTTCGTCCTAACAAATTCCCTTTAAAAGGCTTCGCTCATCTTTGAAAGATCACGGTCGACGAAAAAGAAAAAAGGAGGAAAGGAAAACAAAGTGAGACACTCTGTTCGCGTATCCTTCACTGTACGCTTCGTTATGTTTCTAGTGTGAAGGTGGTATTCCCTTTGTTGGTGTGTTAGGGAAGGTATATGTAGATTTATAGTAATACTTCTCTATCGAGAAATACTTAGTGCCGTACAGAAATAGTTTTGGATCGGAGTACTTCCGAGAAAGTGAATGAGAAGTTGAAAAATCGACATTGCTTTGCAGTAAACTTGGAGACTCTGGATCTGTCGCTGTCTCTGCAAGACTATCGCCTTCAGGAAGTGACATTGTACGCGAAGCAAGGTAGAGCGCTAGGGTCGGCCCTCAGCACGCAGGATATAATGGCTTTGCAGAGGCAGGAGGAACGACGCAGACAGCAGGCGAAACAGGGCGTCTTTGGGTTTGTTTTCAAGAAGTCGAAGGAGGGTTCTTTGAGTACGGACAGCCTTGGCGGACGTAGCGCATCGCCCGCGAGGAGCGACGAGACCGGAAGAAGCACAAGCCCCTTGCAACCACCAGCAAGACCTCAACGGAAACGAAGACCGGCGCCAAAACCGCCCATTCAGGCTCAAGCAGAAGTTAGTAACGTTAGTACAATTTTTCTGTACGTTATCTGCACTGTAATCCACAGGATCGGTATTTTGTTTCATAAAAATTGAATTAATTCGTGTAGAGTACAGACGAAAACTTTGGAGACTGCAGTAAGGACAAGGTAGTGATCAGTCACAGTCGAAACAGCAGCGACAGTTCCGGATACCATGAGGCTTCCGTGCTAAGCGATAACCCAGATTCTGCTGGAAGACTTCCGGAAACGTTGCCTAGAAGGAACAAAGTACCATTGGAAATGCCCAGGAAATTGGCTCACACCTCACATTCCAGTAAAAGTTTAAGTAACCTGGCTTCTGTTCCTGGTACGCTTAGCCATGGAATCAGCAGTACTTCATTGAGTTCCACAGGTGTAGATCCTTCTTATGTTATCTTATGTTACTTACTGAAGCTTGACTTCAGACATTCTATTAGCTGCTGTATTACATAATTTTTTCAAATTTTAGGACTACGAAAGAAAAGGGCTGCACCTCCTCCGCCAGTGACTAGGCCTCTGTCGTCCGCGATTTCCACTCAAGCTTTAGAGCGCATAGTCGACTCCGAAGAGTCCCTAACTTCGGATATGGACCCTTCCAAACCGCCTTCCGATATTGGTGCTCCTTCTAAAGCGAATTCAGACATAGAAGAGCGTCCGAAAGCCAGTTCGGACATTGGTGTGACCACTGTTGGCACGAAATTGTCCTCGACCATCGATTTCACAAAGTCAGACCTGATAAAACCGGAAGCGGAGTCTAATAACGGCAAATCAGATCTCGAACCACGTCACAGATCAGGATCTATTAACGTTAAGTTATCCAGCACAGATTCTGGCCACCCTGCACCTGTAGAAGACGTTCCTGTAGACGCTAGAGTACCACGAAAGAGAGGTAAGCTAGTGCGTAGTTCTGATAACATAGGAGACCATCAGCCCTCGTACAGTTTTGCGTCCAAAAACAGTCTTGAAAATATAGGGGAAGGAACAGATTCAGATAGAAAGTACAGAAGTCTTTTCGACCCAGAGAAAATTAAACTACAGTCAAAAATCGAGGAACGTCAACCTGAACGTGCGAACAGCGAAATTTCCGATTATTTTAGCAATTATTCGTTTAAAACTAGGTCAATTAGATCTCAAGTTAAATCCATGGAAGGTGAAAATAATGGTTCCGAGCCAAGATCGAAAATAAATAAGTCGCAAAGTTTTGCCTGTCCTAATAGAGGTAACTCCAGGGCTAGGAAATGGACCACGATGTCCAGTCTTCCCGATAGTCCGAATATTTCCGAGCAGAATTCGGCAGGATCGCAGACTAGACTAATTAAAATGCAAACGTTGATTCATTTGGACGATATAGAGGCAGATATCGAAAATATGCCAAAATGCGGTGTCTTGGAAAGTAGATTCAGTCCTAGGAAACTGCACGTGAATAGTTATGTCTGCGGGGAAAGATGTCAAGCCAATGCATTAAAGCATAGCTCGAGTTTTCAAGTTGGTTATAAATTGAGAGAGACCAAAATCGTGAGCAATTTCGAGAAACCAAAATTATCAAGTTCCCACAGTTTCTGCGGTAGAAATAATGTTTCCGATTCAATGAAGAGTAGACAACCGAAGTTAGGGAACGTTGATACGACAAAATGTTATGATGGATTGATTTCTTCGAGTCTCAATGAAGATACATTTGATAATCGTAGGTCGAATCTTTCTCCACCTCCATTGAGTAACTTGCAGATATTTGCAATTTCTACAAAACCGTTGGACATTCCAGTGACTATCGTAGATCCTGTACCTAATGATGTTGATAAACTGCCGTCTCTACCTATTATTCAGCACAGTGAGTGTAAATTAGAGTCTGAGAAAAAGCTTAGTATTTTGGAACCTCCGCCACCAGGCCTGGTGAGCCGAGAAGAGTCCACCGAGAGTTGGAACAAGTTTTTGGTTCAGCTGAACTCGATACTAGAGAGCAGAGTTGGAGAATTTGTTTAAATACGCTTCTCATTAAATCTGCTTGGAAATCACGAAATCCTTGTACATAAGTTTTATATATCTGTGTTATTTGAGTATCAATTTTTATGAAGTTCCATCCTCTACTTTGAAACTCATGATATCAGTCTTTTGTAGCCTCTAATGAACGTTTTCAAAATGGAGTGCAAAAGATTGACTTCAATGAATGTCATTTTAAGATTTTGATTCATTTTATTCCATCTTTACTATCTTAGAACTAGGTAGACTTAGTTTTTATAATAAAATACACGCAGTGCCGAATACACGTACCTTCGACACAATTAGAAACAGTAGTGTCCTCCTGCATGTATCTAAAGAATTGTAACTTTACATTTTCTTCCCTATTGCACGAAAATTTTCTTTTTTGGAGGTGTCCCCAATTTTACCCACCCAGTAACTAGATCCATTGGTGACGGTATCTTCTTTTTCTTTTCCTGTTGAGCACAGTTGGAGAACCCGTTCCACGTCCCAAGCCTAGAAAAGTGCGATCCAAGGCGCCACAACGCAAGCTAACACCACCTTCCCCGTTGACTAGAACCCTCAGTTCAACCTCCAGCAACGTAGACTGCTTGCCAAATGCCCTTGCACACTCCAGCATCGCAAGTTCCGGAAATGATGCGAGTTCGAGTGCCATCGATGGTAAAAGTAACGCCAATAACGTCGAATTCAGCAGTACAAGCTCGGCGGAGCCCGAAGAAAAGGTGGAAGTTGCTTCCAACTCGTTCACCAGCGAAGATGAGGTGTACCTAACACCTAGCCAGAGTCAAGCAAGCTTTGATTCACTATTTTTGAAAGAAAAATACAAAACTGAATCAGAGAACATTTTACCAAACGACGAGGATAAAAAAGTTAATATTAAGATAGAATTGGATCCGGATGATGATAAAGAGAACATAGACAATTCCTCGGATCTAAATTCTACGTTTTCAAGAAGTGAACACAATTCCGTATCATCTAAGGGTACTTCTGGTCAAGAGAAGAGACTCTGTGCGGTGATCTCTACTATGCCAAAGTGTGATCACTTGGATACGCTGAACGTGAACGATCCCATTACTCAGAGCATAGACAAGGAAGGTGTGAAAGACCCAAAGAAGGCGAAAATACCTCGAACAGCGTCAAAATCTAACGATTTTGAGACTAACTCACTGGAGAAACAGAAGAGACACTTGACTTCCCACGTTGAGGACATTACATTTGCTTTGAATTTAAACGTGGCGTCTAATGTTGGTCTACCATCAGATGCGTCGATGAAATTCGATGGAGATGTTGTACAGCAACCGAAGGGGGAACATGAGATTGGTTTCCAGGGTGTGGGTGAAGAAATTTCTTCTCCATCAGGTGCATGTTGTATATTACTAATAATGCGTATGCTTGTGAGCGTGCTGTTTCGATTTGTACTAATCTTCAAACGATTGTTTGTGCTAGAATCACCATAATTACAAAGAATGAAGTCTTTCATTAATGGTGATTCAAAGCACACACAGTCGATCAGCATGAATGTAGTCTTTGACACACTAATGATTTTAACTCATAAAGTAGAATTTGTGAGTCTTGCACTATTGAATGAGTTCTAGGGTCATTTTCTGGGGTTAAGTAGATGTAATAAAAGTTAGAAAAGGGATAACTAACTAAAGGTAGTTTAACCTTTGTGAGCTTCCTGGTTCATCTGTGCACTTTTGATTCTTCCAGATATCAATAAGAGTTTTCCCTTAAAAAATTCTAAGTTTAAGTTTCTTTGTTTCAACACACTCTTCGTACGTCTTACTAGACTATTATATTTCAGATACAAATCTTTCAGAAACAGATGTCCTGCTACAAAAGGTATCCGACACTCTATCCAACTCTCTACCCGTATCGTCACCCGCTGAGACACCAATATTACCAAATGAAAGTAAATCAGAACCAACGAACGTTCTCAAAGAAACAAGCGGAAAGGTTAAACAGAACCCAGAGTGTCTTGATAATTTCGTTGAGAATACCAGCACGCCAAATCTGACCGTAAACTCTCAGCAAGACACATCAGATTATGTATCAGCAGCTGACGAGGACTTGTCTGTCGCTGAATGGGAGTATCAACTTCCGGCTCCACCTAGTGCCTTCCGGGACAGTTCATCCCCGGTGTTTGACAACTTCGAAGCGATTACTCCTTCGCCGGAGTCCTTCAGGGACTCGGAAACTCGCGAAGCAGAACCATCGGATAAAAAACACTCAAAAGACACTTTGGACAAAGTAGAAAAGCAGAAAAACCACGAACGGATAACAGAAAGTGAGATTAGGGGTCCAATTCTGCAGGAGAAGCCTTCCAATAAACGACAAAATTCGGAGTTGGGTTTGAAAAAAGAAGTTATCAACGAACTGGAGAATAAAATAAGCAATTTACCTCAAATTGCGAAGGATATGGATTCTAGGAGGGCACCGAACAATTCTTCAACACCTAGAATAGCGCCTGTTGATAATACTCTGTCGAATTTTACGATCACAACGTATAGCAGACAGAAGAATTTAAACATATTTGAAGAAGTAGAAGATCAGTCTAGGGGGAAGAATTCCGACGAGAGGTTTGTTAGGTCGTTCGCGACGTTGTCTAGAAGTAGGAACAACCTGGACGAAAACGAGACGAGAAATGTTAGGGACCTCGATACGAGCACACTGCAGGGGAAGAAGAAAATAAACGTGGCGGAGAATGAGAGTAATAAGAAGCTGGAACCAAAGATACAAACGGAATCGTTGCACAGGTGGCAGTCTGGGAATGAGATGAGCAATATTCAACGATCAAAGAGTTACGTATCCATTTGTGAGAAACCTGTCATCCAAAGCAGTACGCGTGAAGAGGAGAATGTTAAAAACGGGAAAAATTTAGTGTCGGAAGATGCAGAAGTGAAAAAGGCAACGAGCATTAACAGCACGACTGTAACCTTGCCTAAAAATAACGAAAAATTCTCGCAATGGCGAGACAACATTCTGAAGCGGCAAGAAAATCCTACCAAAGAAAAGCAACTGCAATCTTTACAGGTAATTAATTTTCGATTTCAATTCTCTTTGCCAATTTTCGAAGTTATCATTTCTTTTCACGTAACTGTGAACGATTTCTTTTCTTAGGTGCTGAAGAGCATTTTGCCGCAGTTGAAAAATGCTCAACAGGCGGAGGAAAATGTGCCCAAAGAATCGAACGATACAGTATTACCTGAGAAAACGAGGTAGATTCTACTACTCTATGTACTTCGCGCTCTTTTCAAGTCGGACAAAATATTATTGCTTAATTTTATGTGTTATTTCAGGTCCGAGACTACGTCTAACGAACATTCGACCGAGTCGAATGTGGTTTCGGCTCGTGAGCCCGTAACAGCACCAAACAATAAAAAAGTAGAATCAGAGCCCAAAAAATTGCCTCCAGAGCTTAGTTCGAAACGTTACACATACTCAGGACCGCCCACAATCAATTTAGGTAGCTGGTCCGAACGACCGACCGTCAATGTCCAAATAAAAATGGACACTGACTACAAATTTGGAAACAAATCGAATAATAATAAAAGTATCATCAATATAAACGGCCCTCAAGATGAAGTGGATGCTTCGAACGACAGTGAGAGTTCTACGAAACTGCATAAGAGTAAATGCGAGGCTACGCTTTCGGATAAAAGAGAACCCAATGAATTGGCCAAGAAATTAATTACCCACACGACAGCCTCGGGCTTCAGGAAACCTGTACTAAATAAAATCAATACTTCAGAGCCAAAAACGAATAACGATAAGCCAGTGGTAACAGGTGTGGAGCTGAAAAAGGGCTTCCATGAGAACAAGCAGGATGAGAACGTTATAGACACCACTCCGGTGAATTTCAAAGAGCTGACGAAAGCGTTTGGCCAGGAGGTTTGTCTTCGACCGAAACCAAAGCGAACGAGCGCGGTTCATCGTTCGAATTCTCAAATGGAAAATGATTCCACGAAGCAGAATGGACACGTTAATGCTGATCAGGGCCTAACAAATGGCTACCAAGACAACACGAAACCCAAAAGGTTCACTTCGATAGTGGGCATTCAAGCGCAGAATCAAAATAACTTTACGTTCAGAAATGGCATAAATGTAAAAGGAAGTCAGCCGATGCCGGTTGTAAAAGGATTCAAAATTACGAACACGCAGATCGGTGGAGATAAAAGTCACGTGGCGAAAGAAGATCCAAAAGAGAAAACGAAAGTGGATGATACTAAAGAGTCGTTCAATGGCATCCAACCACCAAGGCCTCCGACAATGCCTGTGATCACAGGCGTGACATTGAAAAGTGCTAGGCCGAAATCCATGCCAGTTCAAGCAGAACCACGGGACATTCTGCTGGAATCGATTCGAAACTTTGGCGGTCGCGAGAACTTGAAGAGCGTAAGCATTTTAATGTAATTGTGGGATAAATTACAATCCCCTGTAGATGTCTATAAGATCATTTTTCGCGACATAAAACGTAACAGTGATAGCGGAGACGACAGAGATGAGGAACCAGGATTCTTAATTAGAAATTAATATTACATTTCATTTGAAAGGACTTTTGGAAGCTCCGTCAATAGTCTTACATTTGTTTAATGAAAATTTATGGTTGCAGGCTGCGGAAAGATGTTGAGTACCTCGTGGAATTTATCGAACATAACGGGGTTTCCGTTATTTCTGTAAATCCTCGCCCTGTTCCTATCTCAGGGTATATTTGTCAAAGGCGATATTCGTCCGTGTAATGTTGAGGAGAGCTGACAATCGAGGATATACATGTTTCCAAGAAGATGTTCTGGTGCTTCAAATCGTACAGCCTTATCGAGAGAGGAGAGTTTTTTTCGTTGATCATCTACATTAATCTCTTCGAAATCATTCCACTAACTATTCGCTGGCTAATAGTCCGTAAAAACAGCCACATTTAGTCGCTCACGTGTAAATATCGTGTGTAAAAAGTCGGGACAGCTGAAAAGAAGAGGGGCTTTTATCGGTAAAAGAATAAAGCCGATCGATGATGTAAATACATATTGTTTAGGAATGTAAAGCGATTCAGGGGAGTGTTGTATTTTTCGTGTCCAAATAGTCAACGGACCGGTTTAGGTTCGTTTTCGAAACGTTGTTGCTCATTACACGACGCAGTCCACGCAATTCTTGTTAAGTTTTTCTCCTTTTAATTAGTTCGTTCGGCTGTTCAGACTTGATCTATGGCTACTTTTAGAGTGATGTTGGCACTGACTGTTGTGCTTAAGACTCTTATAAACGCTTCAGAACAGTACACGTTTAAAGGTATCATTATTGTGGAGTATCAACATTGCCCTGAAAGCAGCCTGCTATCGTTTGTCGCTCTGAAAGGAGCCTGATTGTGAACGAAACGAGGATCGAAGGATAGATTGGCTCTGAATAGCTGGGTCAATATTGACTAACACGTCCTACTCTTTACGATTAATATTAAGTTTCTATCACTGGGACCAAAGGTGACGTCATTTATTTTACGTACTGTACAACGAATTTAGATGCAGTTAGGATGTGTGTATAATTACGAAGGATAGTCTCTTTTTTGTTTTCTGAAAGGAAGAGAAAAAAATCTGGTCAGTCAATATAAGGTTGAAAATCATGATTATCATATGATGTGTAGTTAGGATGTGTGGTGACCGAGTTTGAAGGAATTTCTGGTGTGTGTTCGTTCAAGGCAACGAATAATTGTTCAAAAGTCGATTTCCATTTTTATTTGCGTTTACATCGTTTGCTGTTAGTGTAAAAGAAAAAAAAGAAAAGAAAAATTGTTTCGTTGAGATCTTTTCCATAGATATTGCAACAGGACGATGTTTTTTTGAGGAATTAATTTAACTTCTATTATGGTTAATTAACAAATCTGAAAGGTATATGTTTGTTTTATGAATTACGATCGTTAAGAAAAAATATTTTGATGGCAAGTGGTAATCACCGTGAAAGTGCGTATTCTATACTGTAAATAGCATATAATGTGTTAATACTGTATTTAATATTATTTTTCTTGCGTAAAAAATATATTACGGCGACACTTCTATTTATATATGTTGTTATTTATAGTTCCATTAAAATTGAAGAAAAAGTCACGGATTTTTATTTAACAAATTGCTTACAAGGCAGCTTGAGATAACCACCGTAATTAGGATAAATGTTAACAAGAATCATTGATATGAAAAGTACAAGTATATATTTATATAAACATTTTAATCATTAGAAAAAACATGTCCATACAACAGTATCGTAAAAATGAGTTAATCGTATTGTTGTTTAACAATTTTTCGTGAGATATAGCACCTAATACTTTCACAATACATACATGAAGCAAATGGTATAAAATTAATTTCGAAGAATATTTTTCAATGTTGCGATATTTCCTTATAATATAATACATATATATTTATTTAAAAAACATGTAACATGCAAATTAATATATAAAAAATAGTAGTTTAGAGGCACCGTAAAGTAATCGAACTTATAACTAATAGTTTTTGTAAACATATTGCCACTGCGACGGAAGATACGTATTGCCACCGAAGAATCACAGATTCCGGAACTATAATAACAAGTTCGAACAGCAACAGGTACAGTCTTCAAACCTTTGCAAATTGCACCAACAATGATTATAGTCTGTGCTTTCAATTCTACTATAGATCTTGTCATGGCTCGTAAAAGAAAAGTCACCACAATTGGTAATGTCAATCTTCAGGTATAGGAGTATTGCAATTCCCATGCCATAATTTCGTTTCTGAATCACACCTCGAATAATTTTCAAACACATCTGTATATCCACGGTCCCTCCACCACGTACACAACTGCCTGTTCCATCCGCAATCGATGGTGTGAATCAATTCAGGTTTCTCCATCCCTAAAAGTGTATAAAAATCTTGGTCTCCCAAGTGACCCTGTAAAACAAATGGAAAACGATCGAATTTTTTACTCAAACATGGTACAGAAACAAAAGTAAGGAGTCGAATTGAATTATATATTACCTTAAAATGGTATTTCTCAGTCATCATATCGACGCTTTCCTTCTTCACAATTTTATCATAAACAGAAGAGTTTCGTAATCTGTCAAGATTAAAAAGCACCATTCCACTATTGTAGCCAGGATAACCACTTGAATTAGCAGGCTCGCCGAACAATGTGTTAGGGTGCTTGTTACGATACAAATACAGAACGTGTCTGTAAACTGGAGTAAGCTCTGGGGCCAAACCGAATAGGGCTTGACTTCCAAAGTTTTTGAATTCTTCGAAAAGCTCCTTAATATCTTTACGGAACTTGGTGTCGGCATCAAACATCGCTGCCACACTTTGTTCAATGGGAGCTATGCGATGCAAACCCAAAGATAAAAAGAATAAAGCGTCCGAGTAGTAAGTACCCCGGTTTACTACTGAAGTGCGGAGACATTATAGATACAATGTCTTCCAGTTGCAATGCTAGTTCGTGTACATTATAATATTGTATCTGAAATGAGAAAACAAAGCATTTGGTAAGTTCTCTGTAGAATTGTAGCTCGCGCTGATTCCACTGTGGACAGTCTCCTGAAGTAGATAAAATCCGCAGTGAAACTATTATGCCTCGCAGGGTAAGATGGAACAATACGCACCTTCATGAATTTCCCTGTAGAAGAAAGAATGTTTATCAAAACTTTCTCTGCGACGTCTTTACTGTCATTGTCAGTTATTACGTGAAACGCGATATCAACGGAGGACAACCTCAGTAAAGACTCGGCGAAGATCTCAAATTTGCGTCTCATCGGAGAGTTACTGGCAACTTTGGTGAATATGCACCAGACGTTGTAGTAAATCTTCTCGTTTTGAAGGAGCAACGCTGCGGTGGTCGTATCCTCGGTAGGATCGTTCGACTCGGTGGTCGAAACATTTTCATGCTCGGCGTGTAACGTCCAGCGTACACCATTTGACGTCTGATAGCAATAAAACAGTACTAGGATCACGGCAAGAAACGTCAAATTAATCAGCACCCTGCGTAACAAGAGCATTTAATTACTCGATCATGTTCCAAGTCTCCTCCACACACGAATTTATTGGACTTTATCGAAATATCCGTCAAATAATCGTCATGCTATCCAACATATAATTACGATGGAACACACATTCATTGTTTATTAATTTACAATTGCTTTAGATGAAAATAAGGATGCTAAAAGCAGCAATGGAGATGAAAACAAAAACAATCCACTGGTGGTTTACTAACTGCACTAAAGATATCGACCGCCTCCATTTTGGAATTACGTTATCTATGGTACATCGAATAGAGTCGCAAAGATTGGATAGAAATATGTAATGTGATATTATATTCTATTGGTACGTTATATACGTTAAACATACTTGAGGGAAAACATTTTACTGTAAACTGGATTGTTGGGTTACGAAAAATAAAATTGAAATTCGAAAAGTCCCACTACTAGAAAATTGTATATGATAATTTCAGACGTCATCATTAGATGGCGCTGATCACGTGTGCTACTTGTAAGGGGTAGTACATCTAGCTACAAATAGTTAGTGCTTTATTTGAATAGAAATATACGAAATGATAAATATTGCCATACAAAAATGATAAAATATTAATTAAGAACCACAAGCTTACGCTTCAAAGCTTCATTTTTAGAGCCAGTAACCATGGAGGACTTACAATTTGCAATAATCAAAAATTATAATTCGAAATGGAAAGGTTTGAACAATCTTTGATTTCCTATACTATGTATGGACAGTAATTTGTCTTTTCCTTCTTTCGATGTGAAGGCACGTCTTCTAATTGTCACATTAAATTTTATTCCTAAGAAATGCATTGTAGCGGAAGAAAAAGGTATTTTAAGAAATTTTCGAACAAATTTTTAAAAATTTGTTATCCAGTGATACTGAAAGATGAATAGCGAATGTACAATTTTCAAGGACATCGTGTCGACGAACGTTGCGTTTGCGAGCCTCCTTTTTACTCGTATTGTCTCCCGTACTGAAATCTGGACCAACAGTCTGGACCAACTACCTGTCCCGTGCAGAAGACCTCGCGCAGTATTGATCACTGCGGGAGGGAAAGGCACGTTGGGGGCGGTCGATGAACACGTGGCACCGGTGAAACTTCCAAGTGAGGATTTTCACTCCTCACAAACCATAGGTGGGCAGAAAAAGGTAGACGAAATGTCGTCCATGTATACGCCTTACGTAAAAATAAATACTGTACCATAAAATATTGAAGTATTAATCCGTATTAATTGAAATGCAGATTTCTAAAAATCGTTGTTCAATGTGACTTTGAAAGTAGGGTCTCTATTCTGGAACTTTCCTCCAACTTCAATTCTGAGTAACGTTTAACAATCAAAGCAGTTGGGTATCAAGTTTCTAAAACATTTTGCATTCTGAACGAAGTGCTAAAATCTTTGAGACAAATTTGAAACATTATTATTAATAAGATTAGTTGTTTTGTGTTGAAAAATGTAAGAAATGTATAATCATCTGTATGTATACAGAACTACATGTACTCATCATTTGTTTCTTTTTATTCTAAAATACACAATACATACATGATATTAAGAATTAACCAATAACAGGTTCCAATAATTCGCTGTTCTAAGACGGCCGCATGCAGTTGGTCGGTCAGAACGTTGAGAAGACTTTATCGAAGGAGGCGGTCGGAATGGGTGAGCCACGAAGGAGGGACTCGAAGGGAGAGACGCGGAGAATGCAATCAGAGGGGTTGATAATACGAGCAAGCCGATAGGAACCGACCCAAGAGCAGCGTAATGGTGTTGGTATATAAGGCACGAGCAGCGAACGTCTGCTCCTGACAGCCCATTACCACTGTACAAACGGGAGCACAGAGCTCTGGGAGGATGGTAAAGGCTCTCATCCCTCCCAACGCCCCATCCCGTCCCTTTCTGCGTCTGTTTCCCTCCTCTAGCCTCGCGTTGCGCTTCATCCGCTTGTACAGCTTGCTCTTCCCGTAGGAAGATGCTGGAAATCACCTTGAACCAGCGGAACTTCCGCTATGATTTCGTCGTACACAGAAACTGCAGCCCTTTATGCGAGAATGAGTTCTTGTTTAGAAGTTTCGGGATGTTTGAATTAGTCCTGCATGGGAAAGTTTTCTATTAGAATTTAAGGTAAATGTAATCTTTTGGAAATTCTAAACTTGGAAGATATTGTTTAGTCGATGCAAATCGGTTTCTATGGGTTGTTCAGTCGAGATTCCTTAACAATTTTTAGATACCACGAATGAAGCAGCCTCTTAACTTTTCTTAAATTTACTATGGCATAACAAATGTCCATATAATTATCTCATTGCGCATCATTCACGTTAACCACATACGTTTTAAAATTTCAACCAAAAACTTTTCCTCGATAATATTGTTTCGTAAAACTCGAATAACCAATTAATCCCAAAGTTTTTCACGGTAAATCTCAATTGCATTTATTCCAGAGAGAGTGGATAATGTTATATCACACGAAGCCACGTCAGTCATGTTGGAAAAGCGGGCAAGTCTTCGTCCTGGAAGAAATCAGAACGCGTAAGAAAGGGAATCCGCGTGGAATCAATTCTCCGTGTATCCCCCAGGACGGGAGAGTGGCTGGTGGTTTTTCGAGGGTGGTATCGCGGCCACGCCTGCCAGCTAAGCCACGCCCGTCCACGAACCTACCCCCGGTAGCTGTCTCGAGGGCCGAAGGGCTAATAATTCACGTCAAGAGCATACCCCACCATAAAGAGTCAGCCACAGGCCGCGGCTCGTCGTATATTCCGTATCAACGTGCCGTATGAACGTTATCCAGCTTCAGTTACTGTTAATTACCGATCATCTTCCGTAATTAATTGCCTCGTCGATCGAGCGGGTCTCTCAGCTAGCGGCTGTTGGATATCGATCCAGTTCGTTCTATCCACGTTGTTGGAAACGTGCGAGTTATTTTTGCAGAATTAGATCATGGGAAAGCTGAGGACGTTGGTGTTGAGGTAGATCGATTCGTTGTGGTTTCGATGAATTTTTGATGTTTCACATTTGTGAGCAATGAGATGAAGGAAAATGAGGGTGAACTATTAGATTTTGTAGATTTTTTGGAGGTTAAAATGTTATGATGTTATGGAGATTAGATCAAAGGTATATTCTATTAGAATTTACTTTATAATCTAGAACTTTTTATACTTTAAATTATATAATAAGTTAGCTGTCTATATAATATATAAGTTAAGATAAAGATAAGAAAGTAATAAATAAAATACAAATATACATATATATTATATACATTTAAAGTATTTGGAAATTAATTGTTAGGCGATAGAGATTGCTAAATTAATTGCTCGTTTGCATTGTACACGGAACATGTTCTGGGCGGGTGTCCGTGTTTTAACTCCGAAAATCGATATCATCTTTTGTCATTTATTATCTCGCTGGGGAACAAGATCTCGATGATATACCCTGGAGTGGGTTAATTAACGGGTCTGACAATTATGTAACGTATCGACTCGTTTACATCCGAACGTGTTTCATCATTATTTGCCAATCCATTGTCATCCTGAAAATGATTGTTTTTAGTGAAACTGTGAATAATGTTTATCCATAGGTTTATCAAATTTCCACAATGTACTTTTCAATTCTTAATTAGAGTACGCTTGCATTTCAGTATACAAAGACATCGAGAGGTCTATCGAGATGAAAGAATCCTGTGAAATTGTCAACCTAATCCAGTGTTTCCTTATTCAACTCTGAAGAGTGGACTGTTGAATTATAACGAAACGATCCTAATCTCCTATAAAACCATGCTACGAGCACAAAAAATCATTGAATCGAGTCATAGTCCCATACAGTATGAACGTAATTCTGAAAGCATCTTTGAAACCAATTCAGGACAAATTCTTAGACAAGTGCAGGTAAGGTTCTCTATTGCTCTTCAAGCAAATAGTGCAAGCGACAGTCTGGTTGTATCAAAATGAAACAAAAATTCTCAGGAGCTTCGCTGAGGCAAAAATGAATCCGCTGAGAATCGCTCACAGAAGCAATCCGCTGAAAGGAATCGACTTTGTCGCCGATGGTCGACGGTGTGCCCCTAAAATTAGCCACAGTGACATATTGAAGAGCGGGCGAACCGCCCGTGCCCCATGGAACTCTTCCCCGGGTCTACTATTAGGCATGAAAGCTGTGCCCTGGGAAAATCAACTGACGCGTAACTAAACGGTGTATCATTAATTCCCGACGTGTATGTTTATATCGACAGCGTCAAGCAGCATTTGCACGGCCAATTTTCCGTGACGATCGCAGTAACACGGTATCCTCTTTCATACCCTTTCTGTCCTGCTTCAGTCATCATTTTTGATCCATTGAAAAGCAAAGAGCGCTTTAAAATGTACGGTGATAATTGGAGAATACTTTTTGGATTAGGCAGAGAACATTTAGCCTGAAAAAACGAGTGGAAAAATTGTCAAGGTGAGACCAAAAGAACTCTGTAAGCAATCAAGAACAATTTAATGAAAAATTAATGAGATGATTTGTAACGGATAGGAATTTCATTACCCTTCTTCTATTTTTCTACTCTTTCCTCAACGAGTGAAGTTTGTTATGTCGGTTTCTTTTTCCCACTGCACGCGATAAAGCTTAATTGAATCGAACATCCGTCTCTGTTTCCAATGTTCGTTCCTTCCTGACGGCGTCTTTCATTTTCTGTCTTCACTGACGCTATTCTTCCTTTTTTCGCAACACTCTTCGTTGCGACGAACAGGATACCTTTCATGCCAATCAACGGACCTCCATCGCCGAAGGTGAACGCCGATAAACCGGCATCGAGAAATCGACGTTTCCGCTCGACAGCTTCAACGCGTGCGAACGGTCGCGCGGAGGGCGAATTTGAGAGACGGAAAAAAGCACACGGCACAGCCTCGATACTGCGGAATCATAGAAGCGAAGAACGGAGAGATAATAAAGGTTAAATGAAGCTTATTTTAGATACGAAAAAGTGAAGTTTAATCACGATCCAAGTGACGAGAACACTTTGATAATAATCGATGTACCAAAATAATTTTAGGATAGCTAACCATAGGGTAAACTAAGTTTGGATGGGAACAATTAGAAGTTGAACAGAAGTTACCAAAGAATCGAATCTGATTTGGACCAGTCTGCAAGCCTGAAGCTCGAAGATCCGCTCTAATGTAACAAGATAAAACGAAAATCGCCAAACAGATGAACGATAACTCAAGACGTGGCGTGTTAACCGTTTAATTTTCCTGGTGCCTTTGATCCACCCAATGGAGGACACAGCTCAAGAACCGCACGCTTCATTGTGCCCGGGACCAACACGGCGGTGGTCCTCGGTTGGAGCAAACAGGCTTTGGGCCACCAAGCCTATTTGGTACACGTGTCCTAGCACGTTAAATCTCGACGATCCGCCCCTCTTTGGTGTCGACGGAGAGCCTGGTCTCGTGACAAAAGATCGGCACGCTTTGGCACGTGACCGCCAGTGGGACGACTTCAGGGCACCAGTAAGTGCCAGAAAGCAAAAGGGACGCGGAAGTCTCTGCACTCTGGATCCTCCCTTCCCTCCTTTTGTTCGCTTTTCCTACGTTACCTCCTTTCGGCTAATTTAAGCGACTAGTTGTGGTAGGAACAGGTTGCGTTTAGTTCGAATAAGGTTGGTACGTTTATTGTACAGTCATAAGACACTTCAGCGAACTTGATTTAATGTTATATAATACATGGAAATCTTACTTTCTTATATCTTACATATTATTAATTAAGTCTATCTTTGTTTACACAAATTGTGTAGTTATATGTCTGTGGTTTCTATGAGCAAGTTTGTTAAAAACTTGTTGTGAATTAATTTTCCCTGCATTTTTCTTCTCACATTCCCCAGGTTCCTCTTTTATTTTGCTTAGTCATTTTTCTTCCTTCTCCTCAGGACCACCCCAGCGCTCTCTTTGTTCAAGTCCCCTTTCTCTCGTGCTACTCTGCTCTCTTTTCAACGTCAGACCGTCGATTGGCCGCAATTCAGTGTCGCGTCGTTGCACACAGTTTGCGGCGGTGAACGTCAACTGCATCGCTTCGCATATTTCATTTCTGGCTGGCTCGCTATCTGTTACTACTTAAAGGGATATCAATGATGGCCTTGGAGAGGGAAAACGTTGCGAAGTATCTCTTCTTGATTAGAAACAAATGTCTATGCACGAAAGTAGAGAATTGAGAAAAATTAATATACACATTATATTATAACATAATAAAGATTAATAGTATCGTTTCGAACTTCATTCGCAGGATAAATGGAGTTGACATGGTATTTGTTGATTGGGGATCCCTTCATCAGAGAGATTCTCCAAGTTTTGGATGGATCATCACATTTGACAAGTGATTGAAAGTTTTGCAAAAAATTGTCAGTCAAGATACATTAATTTCTTAGAATAAAGTGTCTTTGGCACATGTACGGTTTAAATACCATAGATATAAGAAACCAAAATTATATCTATGAATGAAACAATTAAATATGCCACATGAATTAATAATTAAACGCTAAATATTAACTTTTTTATGTTTTCTAGTCGAGAACTGGTCTGCACATTACTCCAAGTACATCGTAAAAGGATTTGATTAAATAAGACTATCAGAACAATTACGTAAAAACTCGAGTTTACCTTTCCCAAACCGCAGTTCAAACAAATTCATGGCTCAGATGGCGCCTCTTTCGCCTCGAACCGCTTCCACATCGGCATATTTGAGCAATAAATAATTTAGCAAACAAATTGATCCCCAGGGACTATAAACAGATACTTAGAGGCACGCGCTTCACCCTGCACCTCTGTCAGGGAATCAATTGACCGTTCTGCCGGTTAAGTTGGCCTATGCGTGGACAGGACAATTAATATCCGAGAGAGTATGAGACCCCTACTGTGAGAACCAAAGTGGGGCCCGCGGCGTGAAATCTCTATTATCGAGGGGTTGGTATGGTACCCCGTTGTTCCATGGTAGTCCTCTGTGTGTGTACTCTGGTCGAACTGGTGCTGACAGGGACCCTTTGCCCCTTGGAGATAATGTAATCGCGAATTAAATGTTTGCACGGATGTCCGCGATCCTTTGGTATTCTTGTATTTGAAAAAGAAATGAGAAAGAGTGTCAAGGAGAGGGATGGAGCAGAGAGAAGTAGAAATGAGAGAGGAAAGGAAGAGAAGACAGAAAATTAAAAGAACAGAGGATATAACAAAGGGAAAGAGTGTGAAATGAATGGAAAAGGGAATGAACAATAAAGAAATATAGATTAATGGAGAAGAAAGAGAAATAAAAAGCAGAAAGCTCCATGGCGGCGCTCGTTCGCGGTTTATATTGATAAAATCTTGAAGAGTATCGTTTCGGAGAAGAGGATGGGAACCAGATGCGACTCGAGTATCGGTTTTACGAGTATCAGTTCGCAAATGTACGGGAGCGTGCCGTTTCGAGTATCGCCATGACAAATTTCAAGAGAGCATTGTATCTCCACAAACGATTACTTATCTCAATTTGTCACGTACCATGGGGGTTGAAATGGACCTGGCACTGGTTTCTCGATTATTTTAAGTTAAAAATAAAAATATTAAGCGAATTTTTATTCTTATTGAACTGTATTATTTGATCGTAGTCAACTTAAGTTACATCTTTTTCGTAATCTACTTTCTAAACAAAGAAAGAAGTCTAATCATACAATTTTTACTTTTATAAATTCCACACTATACCCTCCCATCTAACCCTCGATACCTTTTCCAGATGCCTCGAAACGACCAGAATCAATCCACCAAGGAGTTCGTTACGAGATTCAACTTTAACCACCAGATAACATCGAAATATGCAAATTAAACGTGAAAGGGTCCCTGATTCTTTCATCCGAAACGTGTTCTCATACGTTTCATGGCTAATCCCAATTATGTTGACGGATCTACCGATAGCTGACAATAGTAACTCATCTCGGGACTAACGTCGACGATCGGAGGCTCGTTCTACCTACCTCCGACGGTGACAAAACTTTCCCAGCTAGTTGGGTACAACCCTAGCGGACCAGCATTGTGATCGTATTAACACCTTGCATAATTGCATAGCCGCCGACGCCGCCGCGTTTCTCATTGTGCGTCCGTTAAACACGTCTCATTTGAATATTGGCCCATTCAGCGCTCTGTCTGCTGCGCAGCTTCTCTTTCTCGCCCTGGCTCGCTCAATCGCTGATAAAGGGGAGGCTATAGTCGCTTCCTATAGCGATCCGTGGCACTCTTTCTCAGGCTGTCAGCTTTCTTTGGTTATGCACCATTTGCGATAGATACCGCGAGTCTGGTATACTGGTTGGAAGGACGTTGTTTGGAATAAATTCGAGTATTCAAATTGGTACTGGAGATATCAGACATTCAGATTAACACGTTACGGCTACTGCATATGCAGTACGAGACGGAGGGTGTTCATATGTGAATTCAAACCGTTCGCGAACGTGTTAAAGGAAGTAATTAATTGGTGAATCGTACAAAGGCATGAAGCCTCTCACAATCACGATCACGATAACCCAGAGTTCCAAATCTCTACTTAAACCAGCATCAAAGATCTATGGCCTCTCTGCCTCGAGCTTCAGTAAAAACCTTCCAACGGGGTATAAAAACTCTTTGGAGTGTCTGGAAATAATCCCGTCGAAATTTTCAGATTTAAGAAGAGCCCGACTTTGTCTCCCGTTGGTCGGACCGCCGCCAAATTGGCGCAAGAGGAGAGGAGGGAGAGTGCGGCTGCCCCCGACCGTGCAATTTCACCGGTTTCAGGTGGATGGAGGGTAGAAAACGACGGAAATAAAATTTCAGCCAGGCAGTAACAATAAACCGCAGCACTCTGAGGGCTAAAGCGGTGGTTGTCGAACGAACCACCAATGGCTGGGGTGGTTGGGGGTAAGTTTCGCTCTGGGGAGACTGGGATTGGTTGGAATCTCCGCCCAGGGGTTGAATCGATCATCCCCTTGGCGCCACGGCGGACGCTGGTATATAAAGCAGTCTCCCCAGGGACACTGACGATAGTCCGTTTCCTTTGGCTGGCTCGTGCGCCCCCGGTTCAGGCCGCCCACCGTCGTGAAGTGATTCTGGGGCGACACAAAGTTAATTCCAATCTAGTTAACTGCAAGGAGAAGTTGGGTGAGAGGTTGAAGACTTTAGAAGTGAACATTTGCGGGAAGATACTCGAGATTTGTGAGGTCTGAAAGTCGGGGAAGAGATTTTGGAAGGACTGTGGGTTCGGTAGATTCTACTCGAGGGTTGCAAGTGAAGTGATTAATGAGCTGGTAAATAGAGGTAGTAATTATGGCGAGCCATTCTAATTACGAGTATGAAGACAGGGGGCAGAGAATGAGACACAGGGTTGGCAGCACCTCCAGGGCAGCTGACTCTACCGTGGCCTGCTCAAGGTGAGGCTTCTACCCGATTTCGTCCTACCATATTCTTACTGCGACTAATATCGCTTCGTTAATGTTGAGTTGGTATTTTAAGTCTCACCTTTAATCTCCTTGCAACAATTAATTTCTATGTTCCTGAATGTGAATTAAATTATGCGTAGTCAATATTATGTGGGCCCAAGCAGCGACATCAGCGAGGAAGACCTTGCGGAGTTACCTTCCTGCGTTTACGCGGGCAGGTCCTCTCAACACGTCGCTCACACTTCTTCACACACTCATTCTCCTCTCCATTACCACATGCCGGTTTCTACGCCTGGTAATTGAACTAATAATCTGCATGGACAACTGTATTTGGTCATACTCTGAAAATGTCCAATTTGAGATTTCAATATTTTCTAATCGATAATTATTTTGCTTAAAAAATAAGCTACGCGTTCTCAATCACACTTATGCCATTGGTTTCATTCTAGATCACAATGATTCAGAGATAAACGGTGTAGAAGAGGGTTACTATCCAAATGGCAGTCCGTACAGAATTCAACGGCACGCCGCCAACATACGCGAGAGAAAACGTATGCTGAGGTGAGAAATTATTCCCAATAAATTCATTCTGATCCTAGAAACAGACCTAGAAACTATAAGCAATCGATCACCGAGGTAATTAAAACGCAAACTGCTTTTGCATACCATATTACAATGAAATTTGTACAGCTTATACCAGTAAAAATAAGAAACAAAGGGATCAGTGAATGATCCTAGAGGTTGTCAGTGTGATTACGATTTTTAGCAGCATCAACTCGGCTTTCGACGAGCTACGAGTTCATGTACCAACGTTTCCGTACGAGAAGAGGCTGTCCAAGATTGATACTTTGCGCCTGGCTATAGCATACATTGCTCTCCTTAGAGAAGTATTGGCTGCCAGGCTCGACCCATTGACTTACGTTGAGAGGTGCCTTAGAGGAGAAATTAATGGGGAACGTGCTGAATGGAACACCAGCGGTGAGAATTATTGGCCAGAATTATTTCTACTGCGATCAGAAGTACAAAAAAGAAATTCTGATTAACGCGTTTGATTGATTATTTTAAAGACATAGAATATCTGATTCTATTGCAGATCTGACTGCCCGTTTGTCGTGGATCAATTGGGAGAATCTAGGCGTGAACCCTAATCGACGATCGGTCCTAACCACGCTCGCCTTGACGACGGACAATATGAATTAAAGAACAGAAAGAAATCATCGAATTCTCCTTTTCTTTGTAAATAAATCCCAGTCGAATAGAGTGCCAACGGATGTTATACATAAATATGTATACATTTCAGTTCTAGTCCGGACGTGCAATACGAGCGATGATATTATATTTCGTATTTCTACGTATAAATAATGATAATGTTATACAGACAGGCGTGTACATGTAAAATGAAAATAGCTATTCTAGTTTTAGTATTTTGTTTGGAATAAAATCAGCGCTCGCGAGGAGCTCTGACGATCTTGGTTCTCATTGGGCAACCCTTTTTATCAGCCCAATTTTCCTTTATTTCTATGATACTTTTATTTCGAATAAAAAAATTACTTTACTTTTTTTTATTATAATTTACAATAATTTTCTTATTTGAAGGTACTATGAATGAAACGAATATCAAATTTTTATTCTACAATTTTGAATTGGCGGTAAAAGTTATAGTCCCTCCCCTTCGTGATCGATTGACCAATCATTGCATCAGCTTTCGAAAATTAATTAACCTGAAGTTTAACATTGACATCCGAAGGTATAATAGCTAAGTTCACGACGCATTCTCGATTAAATGATCTATGTAATAGGATTCCGACGGTAACGCACTACTTCAGTTTCATTTGACACGCATCTGGATTACTAGATGACACTGTTGTTCCTATTATTCCACCATGAGAAACAAAAGCACGTGACACGCGCCCCAGCCAGTGCATCGGTTATGTTTTCATCCATCGTTCGCGTATCAAACAGAAGCGTCTCCATTTAATCGGCAAGTGTTTCTCAATAAACATCGAAACTCAAAACTCCTTCGTTCGAAGGTTTATAACAATTTCTTCGTAATACAACGAGAATTAGTATCCTTTGTGAAAAGTTGCGTCCAATTTGACGTGCGTTAATTCTTCGCGTAGCTTCGTAAACAAGCTGATCGACAAATATCTTCCAACAGATTAGATTATAGAACCTAGAGGAAGACTAGAAGAAGAAAGAAGCGCGTTTTCCTGCATGTTAGATTAAGTTTTGCGAGAAATGAGATGGAAGGTGCAAGAAAAATGGACTCGAGACGGAGATGCTTCAGCGACGGGAAAGACGATGACGACGTGAGCGTGATTGCTGTGATAGGAAAAGAGAACGATCGATCCTCGGGGCAGCAGCCGTACGAAAAGCCGGAACGGAAAGAAGAAGATCGACAGGTGTTCGAGTTGAGCGACGAACGATGCAAAATGGCACTGCGGAAGCAGCTCGATCTGCAATCGTTATCGGCCGAGCAGGAGAACGCGCTTGAGGATCGCGACGGTATGGAAATTTTGCAGAAACTCCCACCGGATACGCTTGTTATTAAGCAAGAGAAGAAGTATAAAGACGATAGCGACTACGTGCGCGATTCAACCGAAACCAGCAGCGGTGGATCGACTTCTGGCAGCGGTGCGACGAAAGTACGGAGGATCCATCGAACCACGAGAAAAATGTAGGTTTTCGAGGATCGGGGAAGTTGAACTTTTTAAATTTGTTTTAGTATTTTGATGGATAGAGGCCCGCGATAATGTATTTTTACCATACGTAGATAATTTCATACTTCTGCAGTTTTGATTGTCGAGAAATATAAATCATTCTTAATTACAGTCGTGGAACAGGGGAAGTTAGAAGAAATCCTATACGCGTTACGAAAAAGGACAAGAATTTCTCCCGGCCGAGACAACGGTTGCTCTCCGCGAAGCGGAAAGAGCTGCTCCTCCATTCTGAACCCGTTAAACGTGGAAAATCCTCCACTATGCCTTACATGAACACAAGATCCGTTACTCGAAAAATGTATAACGTAGGAGCGACTTATCAGGCACCCACCATAAGGGACGAGACAGAGTGGAAGGAATGGCCTGTTCATGGAATGCACGAGCGACCAGTGTATCATCCACAGGCGAGAATTTACGTTTGTACATTTAATATTTGTTAAAACATGCGCACTGATATTAAATATATCTTTTCAGGTCGGCCTAGCCGCGGAATATTTGGGCCGTTACTTTACGAGCTTGGACGGTTTCTCGTATCGAGAAATAATCGATCGGCCGGACATAGAAGTGGTGTCGGTGGATCCTCACTGTGACTTCCTCCCTTCGTCTACAGAGAAGAAACGAGTGAAGAAAACCAAGCCCAACAGAATCTCTTCTAATCCTAAGAATGCGAAAACAGTATTTTCAGAGTCGCACGATAGAAGCAAATCCTTCGAGCGTTGTATGCATGAGAGTTTCCACTGTGTTCTTGGCTATTGTTCCCAAGTAATGACTCCCGCTTACAAAACCAACGTGGAATGGAAAATAAACATGTTGAATAGTAACAAGAATTTGTCTAACACCACCAAAGAAGCTGAGAAGCAATCTTGCATGGCAAATATCGTCGAACAGAGTTCCAGAAGCGAATCGTGCGTTAGTTTCAAGGAGAACTTCCAAAGACCAGTCGAAGAGAACAAGTTCTTGGACAATTACACAGTGGCCATGTTCCCGAGAAACACGAAGACTTTCAGTCAGGTCCCGAAAACGAGATTGTTTCCAGCTCAGAAGGTTTACGTCGCCAATTCTCAAAAGTCCATCGCTTTCACCAATCTTAAAACGTTTCAGGGAGGACAGATAAAGATCCAGGAAATGGTACGGCCCTCCAAGAATCCTTTCATCCTTGTAAATCCTCCAGACGTTAAGAAAATGCAACTGTTGCAGCCAGTCACCAATAATATAAACATAATTAAAATGGAGGAGTCGTCTACCACCGAGGAGACTCTAGGGGAACTTTCATCGATATACGAGAACGTGTCTAGCGAGGAGACCGTGAAACAGACTCCCGCGAAACGAGGGAGCAAGGTGGAGTTCACTGTAACGAAGTATCTTTTAGATAACACGCAATGCAGCAAATTTCAGATAGGGAAAGCATCGAACTCCAATGAGGAAAAGTTATGCTACGAGGCCTCCGGTAAAGAATTGAACCTGAAGACTATTCCTGGCGGTCTTAATAAGTCCTGGTCTACCAGCGAAGCTTCAGAAATCGCCAGGATCCTTTCAGAATACAATAAAAGTAATATGAAGAAGCCAGCCATAGAAAACCAGAGTTTCTATTCAAACGTGAAGAATATAAGAGTTAAAGAACTCTGTAAAAAGGATGAAAATGCGAAACAAAGTGCTCAAGATGGACCTTCGGACAGAAACGTGAACATAACGTTCCCTGAAGGAAAATGGCGTCGGTTTCACTTAACCGTGGAAAAGCTGAAGGACTTAAAAACTAATAGCAACAAGAAAAGATTGTCTCCCGGAATTCAAAATAGACAATCCTTGTTCAAAATCGATCAAGCGACCGGGGAATCTTCGTCTGAAAGGAATATTAATATTCCTATGCAGTTAGAAATGATTCAAAGAGGGCAGTCGAGTACAGTCAGCTTGGAGAGGAAAGAAATTGCATCGACGGTGAACAGCTGTCCGGATACAAGCAAAACGAAGGCGCAGTCTTTGCAGGAGTTGTTGGAGAATACAGCCATGTTGTACTGCGCCGCCACAGGCACCCATCAAGATGATCTAGCCAACTATATCGATAGTTTAGATGCTACGCAAAGCATACAATGGCTGGAGGATTGTAATAATTTGATCGTATGATCTATCACGTTATTTAGAAAGACAGTTGAAGGCTTTAATTTTCATAATTCTATGGTAAGAGTCCAATCAATTTGCATTTCGCAGATTTTAATTACCTTCCAGGAGAATTTTATGCATGCCTGCTTTTTCATTTCAAAATCGTTGAAGTTCATATTTTAGTTAGTTAGAGAAAGAACAGCAAAGAGACAGGGAAAACTTTTTTTGTTCCTTTATTAGTATACGACAATTAGTCCAAAGTATTAAGTAATAACGTATAGTAGAAACATTTTACAATTGTAGTAATTTACGTATGTTATTACGTAAAAAATTCACGGCGCTTAGTTTCAGTTACTTATCGCGTTTATAGAGTATATTAAAATAACGTACTAACTTCTAGCTCGTGTTCAGACTACGGTTTTAATTTAGGCTACTCGGGTGCTGAATTTTTAAACAGTAATAATCGTGATATATTTTCAACTCTTTTCTCCAGCAATTTTGCCTTTAAAATATAGCGTTGTAAAAAATGGTTGAGTTTGCCAAGAGTTAATTAATATATAAATAGTTTTTTTTCACTCTTGTGGTCAACACCACACCTCCGTTGATCCCAGCATGAATTAGAATCATGCAAACAACAAGAATCGCAGAGTAGATGAATAGGAGCGCAATTATACCGAGGCTTCGTTGTCAGTCTCTGGTCTGTCGACGTTTTCGATGGACGTATCTGTAAAAAAGAGGTAGAACAGATTTGTCTAAAGTCAACGTACTAAATTCGTTATATCTAATAAATAAGTAGTCCGGCTAGGGTGCTTCTCAGAAAAATATTTTCCTAATGGAAGTTCCTACTCTTTTCTTCTGTTGCAGACAGGTGTTTGATATTTTCGCTAGCAAATAATGCATTTTGTAACGATTCTTAAATATAATAAATGTTACGTGCATAACTTTTTGCTTGACCATTAACTTGTCGTGTTTTATTTAAATTTTAAAATCGTAATGAAATTTGTATTCGATACTTGATTAATGTTTGCACCTTTTTCTTTCAGATTCCGACTCGGATCTTTCTTCGCTAACTGTTTTATCCGCCACTTCTTCAGTCGTCGATTCTTCACTGTCATCCTTGCACTTCCGACTCTTGCTGGAGCTTTTACTGGAACTGTCGTTCCTGGATTTCATTTTAATGCTCTCTGAATACTTTCTGCTTCCTTTCTCCGATAATTTTCTATCAACCTTTCTCCTGTGCTTCTCATCGTCGCTAGAATTTTCAATTTTAGAGTCCTCCCTGCGAGTAGATTTTCTTTTATTGTTACTCCTCTGGGACTTGCCGCGTTTTCCAGAATTTCTGGAGCTGGAAGTTGAGTATCCAGTATCTTGGCGTGTTTTTCTATTAAATTTGATAAAGATTCTCCGAATAAAACTGTCTATTTAATAGATAAGTTTGTTAAATGTTATCGCGACGTACCGTTTAGAACGAGCAATATTTGTTGGAGAAGAATCAAATTTATCTGCCTCTTCTGTAGTCTCTTCGCTGTCTGAATAATTAGCTTCGACATCTTTATCTCTTCTTCTTTTCCGTCTTTCTTCAATTGTTTTCTTCCTTCTTGTATCTTTATAAATGTCCCCCTTTGATATAATACTGATGTTCGATAATTCAGGTTTCCTCTTTCTCTTGTTTTTATTCTCCGTTTGCACTACGTACAGTCGGTAAAGCTGCAGAAGTATCACCAAAGTGTTCTTGCACGTGAAAAAGATGTTCATGTAGCTGACTATGCGATAGTGGATGATCAAAATCAGTCTGAACGCGAGAAACGGACCATCCTGTAACATTTGGCCATGAATCGACAAGCAAATTAATACCGCAGATCAATTGAATTGAGAGAAAACATTCATAGATAAAACACACCTGTAAAATCATGTTCAAAGCAATTCCCCAAACATCGATACTGCAACAACTAGTTTCAGTGTGCACTCTTCTTTTGACAGCGCTTCCGGAAGACAGCCTGGACTTCCTGGACTTGGTGGCTGTCAGAACGACAGTGAATTGCATCAAAGACCACGCCCAGATTCCCAAAGTTAAATAAACCAGGACAGGCTCACGAGCTATGCGATCCTCTTTGAACGAATCGAAGAATTCGATTATGTCCGCCGCTGTACCGATGTAGACCAACAACAATTGGCTCAGTTGATCCCTCGTCAGTTCTCCTTTCGGTAACATCCATCTTCCGATGATTAAAATTAGCATTAAAAATTGCTCGATCAAAGTGACCCAAGTCTCAGCCGATATTTGTATGTCTGGTAAATGTATGTTCACCTAAAGGGTAAGTTAAAATATATTTTTTAAGTTCTTGAACGTAGATTGTAATAAGTATTTATTTTTTTTTGTAGGAAGATATATTTCACGTACACCAAATGCTTTTTCAAGGTGCTTCAGATCCGCAGCAGCCAGATTCGTCAAGTCGAAGTTCTCGGATATGTTCACGTTCGTTTCGAACGCCTTCAGTCTTCTGTCGACCTTGTCTAATTCTAGCAGCCATATAGCAGGGACTACGCTGCTCAGATATAGGAAAACAGAAGGGCAAAACCTGCGAGAAAGAGTAAATGTAAAGAAGTATAATGTTTGCCATTTTCTACGCTAAAGACACAGTGTAAATTGACACTGGATTGAAGTGTGTAAGTTGCAATTTGTATGACAAATCAGGTCGGCAATTGAGAAGGTAATAAGATCTATAATTGAAGTGATAGATACGAAACGAATGTTACTTAATTACAGTCATAATTTCAAAAAGCATTTAGTTTTTAAATGAATGGAAAAGATGTTCGCGATCTTTAAAGACAAGATTGTTTTATGATGTTTAATGTATTGATTTTTTTTGTAGGATTAGCCAGAAATATATTTCCGTCAAATCCCTTCTTGATCGATCGCACAATATGAATGAGAAAAGGAAATTAGAAAAAGAGGTCACTGTTACGCGGCGCTATCTGTATGTCGATAATTTTCGACGTATAGTGGATTGCGTCTCGTCCCGCTCCTGTTACTAATGCTCCAATTTCCGACTGTCAAATTGACACGGGCCCACAAAAACACACCTACTTCTTATATGAGCAAAGTAGATTTGTTTTATGGTATAGATTGCAGCCTGTGTGAGACGCGTTTCTGTATAATAATTCAAACAATTGTTTTTTTATATTCTGTTCACTTTTCAAAAGTTTCTATGAAAACTCTGTTTAAGTAAGAACATACAATTACATTAAATTGTTAAAAGTATAGTAATTTCTGTATAATTAGTTTGATGCGAATATTTTTGATAATTGAAAGTCTACTAACTAAATGCAGCTTTAGAGAACTATATACATTTGTATAGATCTAAGATTTCGTATTTGGCGCTAAAGTTGCTCAAATGAATCGAAGAATTTGTTAAAAATGAAATTCTTCAGACTTACCATTTCCATTCTTGATTTTCTTTTATTGTCAGTGTAAAAATTCCTTCAAAAAATAACAACAAGATTGGGCAGCTTAAGTACCAGAATAAAGGATTCTTTTTGAAAGTAGTTACTTGCCAAATAGCGATAAAACCGTGAGAGGCGAAAACTATACGCGTAATTATCGCTTTAATCGTTGCCAAAAACTTTGCCATTTTAATTCAAGTTATTTAATGTATTATTAATTATTATTGCACCGTATAAATATTCGTATTACATTCACTAGTTTATTAATGCACTTCCCTTGATTGAGTTACGTTAAGAAATAGAAAAGAAATTGAAATTTGAAATTCTTATAAATCTTGTATTGACACTACATTTTGTATTGAATTCTTTTTGCCGAATATTGAAAAGAAATATCGTTTTGAGGTACATTGAGTTCCGTTTCACTGAAGCACACTGTATCAGGACTAGAATAAAAGTATAGGGGCTCCAGTAGGATTTGGATTTCAAACGGGTGCTCGCATGCGCGATGGAAATGCCGGACAGCACCTTTGCCTCTAAATTGGCGATTGTTTGCAGGGAAATTAATTATATTTTTTGACAATAATCATATAATCGAACACATTATTGCAAAATATAGTGGTAAATTAAAGTAAATAGGAATTATTATCTACAATTTTGCTACAGGATAAAGGCAGAGAACATAAAAGTCAGTTTTAACATAAGTTCAGACAACAATTATTCTATTTTACATCATTACAATGGAAACGGTACAATAAAACATTATTTTCAAACAAATGATTGTATCTATTGTTTATTCGCTTATTTTATTTAATTGTAGTAGTAAAACTATCATATATAATATATTGTTGTCGATAACGAAGTAAACTACCTATCTACTGGTGGCGCCATCTCGTCGACGATGCCTCAAACTGGTAGTACATAGTTATCGGCGGCGCAAGAGGCTACTTACCGACTAGTGGCGCCATCTCTCCACAAACGGCTGAAACTGGTAGTACACAGTTATCGGCGGCGCAAGAGACTGCTTACCGACTAGTGGCGCCATCTCTGAGAAGAGTGGCGAAACTATACTGCAACTAGTTTGCGCACTCCTCTCAGAGATGGCGCCACCAGTAGGTCGGTAGTTTACTTGTCTGTCGATAACGATGTGCGACCAGTTTCAGCCTTTTGTGGGGAGATGGCGCCACCGGTAGACCAATAGATACTTTGTTACCGGCAGAGATGTACGACCAGTTTGGAGACTCTGTTGACAGATGGCGCTAGGAGCACCGACTTCTGGAACGGCGCCAATTTCAAATCGATTTCTCATTACTTTAAGAAATCTAATTAATTCTGTGCAAGTTTATAGTAATATTGTACAAAATTATTGTATAATATTAGAAATAAGAAGTATTATAAATAATACAATAGATTATATTATGTAATTATAATTTTAATACTATTTATTGTATATTTTATTATGTTGGTTAAATAAAACAATTTTTAAACAGAAATCAGCGACTCGCTTCATTTACACGTCACTTCCCAATACAATTCTCTCCATACAAAGTCTAAAATTCCAGATTTAGAATTCAATTGCAAAATTCCTGAGATTTGAATTTCCCGCGCTTTTTTCGGATACCTCCTCGCATATCATGTTCTCCTAATACAAAGTCCCAAAAATTGGTCGTCACGCTTGAGTGAGCACCAGAAACTGGGATTTCCTGGAAAATGACGTCACTTCCAAGAATCGCCGAAATTCCAGGAATTCTCGATGACGTCATTTCCAAGAAGTGGCACTTAGGATACCTCCTCGCATATCATGTTCTCCTAATACAAAGTCTCAAAAATCGGGCTTTACGCTTGAGTGAGCACCAGAAACTGGGATTTCCTGGAAAATGACGTCATTTCCAAGAATCGCCGAAATTCCAGGAATTCTCGATGACGTCATTTCCAAGAAGTGGCACTTGGGATACCTCCTCGCATATCATGTTCTCCTAATACAAAGTCCGAAAATCGGGGTTCCGATTCAGAAATGTCGAAAATTGAACTTTGTAACAGGAGAATATGATATGCGAGGAGGTATCCGAAAAAAGCGCGGGAAAGTGACGTCATTTCCAGGAATTATCATAATTCTAGGATTGTAGGAAGGATATTAAATGATTAAACAATTAAGTAATCTTAATTGAAAGTTTATTAAACATTTGTATAACATTCTTTAACAATTTACAATCTACAGAATTGTTTCTAACGCTAATTCTTATAAACTATTCCTATTAATTCATGTATAATACATTTTATAGATAAAATCTATGTAAATTTGTAATATAAATGTATAAAATAATGTATAACATCTGCTAAACTATCCTTGATACTACTACAATTGTTAGCCTTTCTTGCTAGCGTGTAAAGTTCTAATTCCAGTCCCAGTTCCTCGTCGAATTAATCTCTTGTTCCCAAAATGCTGATCCTTTTACAAATGGCCTACGTATCCGCACAAGTAGCAGTTTCACATCTACACATACAATTGAATATATTAGTAGCAGAATTGGTTAAAAAAAGAAATCGATAAAACGAAATTACCAAAGTATGATCATAGAAAGAGACCCATGGACAGCTTCTGCACATATTTCGTAAAATTTGTAATTGTTTATTCATTTTTTAAGAATCTATTATATTAAGGGGAGATCTACTACATACAGTCTTGTAATAGATCGTAAAAAATACTGTACTATTCATAATAGTTGTATTAAGGTGTAAATAAATCTATTACAAAGTTATTAATTACTTTTTATTCAAGTTTGATTATCGATTGCTTTCTAACAAATAATTAAATTCCATCTAGTAACCCTATAAAAATAAGGAGTCGTTTTAGAAGAAATTAATTCCTCGATTGAAATTAGTATTGAAATGCATTACTCGCCATTGAACGGCGCTAAATTGTTTGTTGAAAATTAAAATCGACAGGAGTAACAAGCATCAACATTTTCTTTTTTTTCAATAACAGTTTTTTACTTGCAAGCAATACGACAACCTCGTGAAATACAATTAGATTTGTATTTTGCAAGTGGTTTATAAAAATCTACCGTATGCTAAAAAAAAAACCAACACGAACTGTTGATTCGTTTCTTACAATAGATAAAGGAATTCTACTTTCAAATTAAAGTGTTCACTTGTTCGTTAGAATAATTCTAGATTTTATTTCGTGAAACCCCACATTGTGTTCTCAAGCAATAAATATTTCATTTCGGCGTATACCATTCTCCATCAATTACTAATATATTCATAATATTGCGAAAAATATTTATTTCCTTTATCAATCCCACAACACTCCGCCTCTCTACCGTGGATCGGAAATCGCTTAAAATCGGAATCACATTGTTTTGAGAGAAGTAATAAATTTATATTACCGTAACATTTATTACTTTATTCGACGACAGAACAAAATGAAACGAGATATTTTCTGAAAAAATAGCTTGTCTCAACATCGATCAATACAATAATTCAATTCTCAAAGAGAAAGTATTACAGATTATAGAAGATTACATTCTCTAAATCTCAAATTGATTCTGTTTTCACAGTAACCATTAATACACTTTAATGTGATTCCGATACAATCTATCTTACAACCTTTCGTAGGGTTTATTTCTCGTTTTACATCAGACAAGTTATTAAATTAAGAAAATCAATATACCGAGATTTCAATAATTTGTCTTAAATCATTAAAAATCAGCTATTAAGAGCATCTCGACGAAAGAAAATGTGAAATATAATACTCTGTTCGAACACAAAATATGTATACATACATTACACATCAAGATATAAATAATTGTTAAGAAATTTTCTATGCAATTTAACGGTACATGTTCTTCAACTTCGAGCCTGATCGAAAATAAAACCTCAAAGGGTTGGTATAGATCATTCTTAAAACCAAATGCCTATGTATGCATCCATTTTGCTCACTTTCAGTAAAACCTCTTAAAAAGAGACGCGTGAATATCGTAATGCTTTCTCTTCTCGCCCGATCGTCTCTAATGAAGCCGCAAAATAATAAATCAGCTATAGTTAATTCTATTTAATTAAGTACAAAACACGTTCCTTTAGTACGTTCGAGTGTTCTACGATCCTGTAGCGTGAAGCATAAGGAAATACGCTTAAATGATTTCTCATCGCCACAGTGACGACTGCTTTACTTTCCCATATTTACTTTGGATTTTTCCTTTTGTTTTTAGTACACGATATGCGTTTCGAACATGGCGCGTGTTTTCAACTAAAAAAAAAGAATGTATCATCGTTCGCTTCGATAGGCATTTCAAATAAGTAAGCAGGATGTATTTTCTTTAAGCACCTTTCGACAGTTCTACAATCGCTTGCTTAATTATTTGAAATACTTCAACACTTGGAGGAATTCATTGATTACTAATATTTACATAGGAATTAATGCAATAATATGAGTGATATAGGTTGAATATATGAAACTACAGCCATTAGTGATTAGAGCAAGTGAAAACTTAAGCCAGTAAGACTCCATATTGTTCTTTTCGACGAGTTCAAAGTAGAACAATTGGCAGAACTGAACAACCCTTTTGCCATAGAAAATCATTGTAAGATGAATTCCGGTACAATTTTCTTTTTCTTTATAGTAGCAAAAAGGTTTAGATTAAACATAGAACGATTCTTTGGACTTCCCAGACGACCAGTTTCTTGTAAATTCGGGTCTATACGTAACTTCGAATACATATGCTAGCAGTTCATCCGCAAACGGGTCGTATTCAATATCTATGTGCTGTGATCCTGTTTTTTTTTTAATTTTTTTCTTGTTTTTTGTTTTTGATACTTCGACACCTTTGTTAAAATTATGAGAAAGCGAAAGTAGCAAAAGCCATGAAAAGAGAACCATTTGTAGTGCACCAAGGGAATAGTGTCTACGAAACGGTACATCTTTTTTGTCGGAACTGTTCTTTCGAATATTAAGAGAGTCAGATTAGCTCTTGATACTTTCAATTCTCTCAACTGATGTTTAAGAACGGCATCCTGAGATTTCAGAGATTTTTATGTGTTCCTTTTAATCGGTGATGGAGATCTGAGCAAATCCTATTAACGCCTTGTCGTCTGGTACTTCGTTGGCCGCGTGACTAGAATTCTGAAACGGTATGGTTCATGATTAACTTTTATACTTACATAATTGTCTTTACAAGACTGTTTAAGACGATTTACCAATGAAAATGTTACTGTCCGTAACTGGCCGGCGCTATCTATGAGTTTCTGCAAATTCGCCGCTATCACTACGATGTCTTTGCCGTCGACCAATCCTGCACCGACAAGTTCAGCTGCAATTCCCTCTGCGGAATCCACTCCAACAGCGAACTCAAATCTGATGTCATTAAGTTCACGTTTCTGGTTTCTAAAATGATTAAAAATTTTCATTGCAATATGAAAGTATTTGTAAACCATCATTTCTCGAACCCTTCTTAAAAACCTTTCACAACCCTTTTTCTCTTCTACTCTTAATAGAGTGTGAAACAATTAAAATATTTTACGTTGCGGGGAAGTTGGATTAGTAATAATTGTAGAAAGGTAGGAACAAGGCAGGAACATACTCAGACTTATCTTCGATGGAGAAATGTGTTGGAGGACGTCTGAAATTAAAGATATAATAACTCCAAATGATGCTTAAAGGAAGTAGGAAGTTATTGCTAAACATTCTAGAAATTTTCAAAAAATCAGGAGGGCATTTCGTTTATAGTAATTTCTTACTCGTATGAGATAGTGTTAAGTATCTTATAAATGCTAAAATTCAGATAAAACGTATCAAAATATAATTAAGTACCGCAATCTTAGCACCAAGTTTATAGGAACATTCTGCTCGTTAGCTTGCACTACGAGATGACTTCGTGCAGATTTCACTTGTCCGTAAAACTCCTCCTCGGGTTCCTCCTCGGTGCTAGAAGCATTTTCGATCGTGTTAACCGGTAGAGCCTCTTTGCCTTCGTCGCCACTGGATGCGCTGCTGTCTTCTTCTTCGGAGGACCAAACCCATTCCCCAGTAACTGTTCTGTGCAGACGACCCGATGTGCCAGGCTGTCTTTTCGATGCCTATAACCATTTCCAAAATAATTGAGTAAAAATTACATTCTTTGGGCAATAGAAAACAAAATGTACCTTTTGCACTCGCGTTTCAAGACTAGGACCACAGGCTACCAGAGTCTGTTGCAGATACTTTTTGTCCTTTGCTTTCTTGAAGAACGGATGTTTTAATAACTCCGTTGCTGTTGGTCTGGAAGAATAATACAATTAACGACAGCAGACTAGAAGGTTAATAGAAATTCCAGTGAAATGAACCTTTTAGTCGGATCTTTTTGCAGGCAATCTACAATCATTTTCCGGAATGTTTTGCCGTAGGCTTTGTATTGATCTTTGTCGTCGGCGGCAGTGTCTAAAGTAGGCGGATCATTTTGTAAGGTCAACATGAGCACTTTCATCGGTGGATACTTGTGATACGGAGCAGTGCCACTGGCCATTTCGATGGCAGTGATGCCAAGCGACCAGATATCTGCCTTGAAGTCATAACCATGGTCCTGCAAAGTGAATTACATATCACAATTGATTTTACAGCGTACACATTGGGCCGAAATACGAATACAGCGTTATTAAACCATGCTGCTTAAGCGTAAAACATGCCCTATGTTTCAATAGATCATAAACAAATGAATTAACTTCAAATCATTTTTACGGAATAAAATAATTGCCCACTTATTAGTACATGTACTTAATTATTAATTAATTTACATGCTGAACGTAACATATAAAGCACGTCAAGCTTGTTTCAGAAATTCCCGAATTAGGATATCGACATAGCGAATGAACGTAGCGTTTCTAAAACTGAAACTTTTTAAATTAGAATACACATTTTCCAAGCTTACTAAATAAACAGGAGCAAATATAGGCACAGAAAACGCAGGCTAAGAAGTTTGTAGTGTTACTTTCCTCTCTCACCTGCTCCATGACCTCAGGCGCCATCCAGCAGGGTGTGCCTACAAACGTGTGTCTGACTTTCTGTCTGCTTAAGTCCCGGCCGGTCGCTAGCCAGGCACTGACACCGAAATCGGCTATTTGTACGGTGCCATCTTCTCCTAGTAGGATATTACCGGCTTTTATGTCCCTAATATTATTCGGTTATTAAAAATTCGTCTGTACGTTATCAGAGAATCAACTAAGTACATTAGTAATGTAGCAGTTTGTTAGATCTCATTAAAAATATATGATTTCTCAATCGTTTGCGAATGTTCAACGTTACCAATTTGTTCTTTTCTTAAATGGTGTTATCGATACAAGAAAGAAGAAGCAAAATACCTATGTATTTGCCCGTTGCTGTGAAAATATTCGAGGCCTTTGAGCACTTCTCGCAATACTGTCGCTATTGTAGCCTCATCGAATACACCATGTTTGCAGTTTGTGGTTCTGGTTTTGTGTTTGATGATGTCCAGCAGGGATCCACCCTCCAGAAGCCTCAGGACGAGCCAGAGTTCCTCTTTCACGACGAAAGACGTGTAATACGTGACCACGTTCTCGTGATTGCAAGAGGACATTGCCTGTATTTCTTTCTGTTGGAAAAGACATTTTTTCAATGAAAAGAGTTACCTGTAAAATAGTTTGACATACATGAAAAGCGTCGATATATTAATAATTCAAGTGTCGATGCTATATTTCGACCAGGTATTAAGATTACAATAGTTCATAATAATAGCCATTTAGTATCTTATCGAACGATATTGTATAAATGCAAAGAAGCCGATTTCGCGGTAAGCGGCGATAATTGTGATAACACAAATGGCCCATAAACCAGAATATCTCACCATAATTCAATGTACATCAATTTGATAACGATTTACGAAGAAAAAGCTCACCAGAAGCTCGTCCATGCTTGTGTTCCATTTTTCCAAATTTATTCGCTTGATCGCGCATTTCTCTTGCCGCGGAATGCAAAATGCTGCATGTACTACGGCAGTCGCACCAACACCTACAACGAAATATCAAGTAGCATTAAGTATTCGACAATCGTTAATGAAAAGAAGACAATGAAATACAACTCCTTCCTCCTTCTCTAATGTTATAATTTTAATTAGAAGTTGCGCAAAATTTCCATTACTAATTTCAGTCTGTTATTTTTTATACAGATTTTTTAGTCTAGAATAATTACACAAAATTATATACTTTTAAATACTTCAATTTTTTTAAACATAATAAAATAGTTGTTTGAATTTTTGTGACGTAATTACTCATCACGTGCCGCCGTAATTACATATATGCATTAATGCAGCACACGCAGAGCTTCGAATTACTTCGTTTTATATGCTTTTAACTTTACAATGCTACAAAGGAAGACACTGTTTAACAAAAATGTAAAATTCAAGCAGAGAAAGTTTCACAAAGTTTCCGAGAGTCATTCGTGTATCAAAATCTTTTCACTATTCAATATTCCCACAATTTCGATCTGTCATTCCTTTTACATTATTCTAAAAAAATCGGTCAAAGGTTATATTAAAACCTTGAAGTTACCATTCGTTTTTCAACGTTCGAACACGAAATTGTCAGTGAAAAGACTCGCAACAAATTTATTTTACAACATAAAAAATTTTCCGAACTCTGTTATAATTGTTTATTCGAGTGGGGTAAAACATAACCTAATTTAGCATTCGACTTTTCTATTTCTAGCTGCACGATGATTCGCAGGTTTGGCTTAAAATCGTCCCCGCGTATTTGTATGTATACGCTACGTAAGAATCGCTGGATTCGTTTCTCAAGCAAAGTTTAACTAGGTTAGAACGTATCGGACACCGGTATACGTGCCTCAGCGAGTGCGAGCGAGACAGACAGCGAGCCTTACATCCAAGCGGGAGAGAGAAGAACGCGTAAACGTGAACAGGGACAATGCGTCAATTCGACGACTGGATTACAGATCGTGAAACGATCGACGTTACGATATACCTCGCGTAACAATGGCACGTTTTTATGTAACGTTTCGTATATCGAGCCAAAGTAGACTCGTAACGGATAATGTCAAGCAGCAGAAGCAGCTATACATCGGGGACCCGGTGAGCGCGTATCACGACAGAAATGCTCACCTCGCAGAATCCCGCGGGTGTTCTCGTCGATTGTAAGGGACGAGGAAAACGAAGAGGCGACGATTACTCACCGATAACCTCTTTCAGCTCGTAGTCGTCCTTGGTGTTCGGCCAGCCCTGCACGACCGTGGTAGAGCTCGAGGACGCCATTTTGTTCGCCAGTGCCGTGCCAAAGCGCGCGTGCTTGCTGGTACCTCGAGCGCCCCGCGCGAGCAGTAACACGCTGTTCTTTGAGCGTGCTGCACTGCTGTTAGGTGTTTTCGGCTCACGTGGACCGCTCGGATCGGCGTCTGCGCGTCGATGGTTGTTAGCCGCAGGTGCGTCCGCGTTCTTCGGCGGCGTCGAGGCGCGGAACGATCTCTGTCGGAAAATTCCCGGGGAACAGGAGGGCAGGACGTCCGGCGAAATTTTCCTACACAATCGTTCGATCTTTCGAGACCTCTCGCATAGAAAAGCAAAATTCATTCAAGGCTGAACGATCCTTGCCGCCTCTTGTTATATCATTACCGAGAGATCGTTTAAATTCTACTCGAACTTGACTGGACGTGGATTTCAAAAATTGTCGAGCGAAAACACAGATTAGAGTTCGTTTTAGAGAGATTGTTTCATTGCAAACAATAGAGGAGTTAGAGCAGGTTTGCAATAAAGAGGCCACGACAATGTGTTTATTAAGTCTCAATTACATGTAATCTTGTTAAAATAAATGCGTCGAAAAAGCGTCGACGCAACCTACGCAAGGCCCAATCTGATTCATTAAGTCCATTAGTCTATTTTCGAGAAACCAATCACTCGTGTAATAAATTCTAATTTGGAACAATTTGTGGCCTTGCAAGCAACTGCCTTTCCTATTCCAGCACTTTCCGAACTGTTACTCCCATTATTTAAATAAACTTAACATAAATATTTCAGATATATCCTGAAAAATACATTGACGAGACAATTATACAGCCCGATGCAGCATCCTCCTCCCGTGTATGGGAGAGGGGACACTCACGCACACAGACACACACTTTATAATACACCTTTACAGGAAACAGAAAATAGAGGGAAATTCGAACGCTACTTTTACCCGGCTGTAATTATGTGACTGAATCGCGTGGGTGGAACTGAATTACTGAAAATACCAGTGAAACTAAGCCTCTGTGATCCATCTAATCCCCTTTGAATATTTCTGTCGGGGGTTTACTCACGTAAGTGTCAAGTAGCCAGGGATTAGGGTTTATCCGGCATAAGCAGTGCAGTCTGGTGCGCGGAATCCATCACTACTGTCGCACAACAGTTGAAAAGATTTTTTTTGACGCGAGAGAAGCGTACGTCGCGCGATACGTGACCGCGATATTAAGGTTAATCCTGGCCCGTCTGTCCAAGTCGAATCCCACCGTAAACTCCGTTGGCGGCACACGCTCGCAGCGATTAGTAATTGAAGTGCTTTCATCGTCGTTCGCGCGTATATCGAGAAGCGTGTTAAAAGGAGATGCGAGTCGCAATGGAAAGAGACAGGAACAGTGGAAAGAGCAAGAGGGTTGGATAAAAGGACGGGAAAGAGGGACAGGGATGCCAATCACGGCGAAGTCCAAGACAGAGATAGGGGACGATGGAAATGGCGCGTTCGGAGAAGGATGAAAGATCGCGGTTCGTGCGTTTCCATGAAAGAAAAGAAGAAGAGAAAGTACGCGAGAGGCGAGGAAGGGGGACGCTAAAGAAAGAAACAGGCGAAGAAACGAACCGTGGAATAAATTAAAGGGAAAGAGAGACAAATAACTGATCGGCGATAGTATCGAATGTATTGTTCGAGTTATCGATATTGATATCAGAACGCGTCGATGGGCACGATTAAAAAAAATTCAATTAAACGGTTCGCAGTCGAATGCGATGTCCGTCAAGATATTGAATTTCATTATTTACGAAAGGATCTATTGTCGATAGTCGTTTAGCTTGCAAAATGACAGATGATCTAATGCGTTCAAATACTACATACGCTATAAAAGAGCTACATGAAAGTAGATCGGACAGTAATTCAGTAAGCAGCTTCCAATAAAGGTCACCTTAAAAAAAAAACAAAAAAAAAAAAACAAAAAAACGTAGAAGCACCAAAGAAACCGAAGATTCGATCACTATGCATCTAGGAATATACATTCCAATGGTAAGCGCACGCAAAAATGTATTTTATATTCAGCAAAAGACTTTACTTTCGAAAATGTATTTTTAAAATTTAATAAGGTAGATGTTAAAACTGGAAATAAAATTCATTTGAATGTATCTGCTCATATTGCTCACGCAACCGCATCCTCCGCCCGTGTACCGTGATGGCAACTTTTAAACACTTTAATTATCATGGATGCAGTACTACGTCATTAAGAAAACTTACGTTGTTTACTGTCGAAGCATTAGTACGTCTCCGTACGTTGCGCCAGTGTGTAATAGCTTATTTGAGAAGATGTTAAACGCGCGCGTTAATTTGCTACGTAAATTCCAATTAAATTTCACGTTTCCAAATCTAAATTTATTTCACGTACAATTTTAACAAGCAAGCAAATAATCATTAGAGAAGGATTAATGGAAGGAAATAGGAAACACCGTTGCTATAAAGCGGGAATAAAAATCGTTTCCATGATTAGTTGTACGTATAAAGTGTAGAAATACTTCATTTCAAAAGTTCCAATAATTTCTGTCGAAATTGAAAATCCCTAAGTGATCTTTCGTAATCGTTGACCGAAAAAGTTGTTAATTCGTTTTAATTAGCATTTTCAAACGCTCTTTTTGAGGCTATAGTAGCTGAAGCGTATTATTGTACGAGGTCGGTCGACGAAATTCCGTGTTACGCATTGTCGAAACAAGAACAAAAACGGTACTCACCTATTTCTGCCGAGTACTAATGTTGTCAAGAACCTGTTGTCTTGAAACTTCAATCGTTCCTCATCCGTTGATATAGGCGCCGCGGCGCCAAGCGTGCCGGTCTTACGTTGCCTCATGTTGCCCGCAATTCTGCGCACAAAGATACACCAACGTTAAACCGGTTGCATACCCCGCGGCGCGCTCGACCGCCTCGGCACGATTCTCATTATTCATCGTTGAATGCGTTTGTCAATTAACAATTACAGCGATGCCTTCATTAATAACACGTCGGAATATGAATAGATCGGAATGTAGCTCGATAGACCGAAATTCGTTGAATTGTTCGCACAGAACATAACTTTAGTTTCATTAATGGAGTTATTAATTACTATTTTTGTTTGAGGACTGACGTATATAGAACGAAGCGTAGAAAAGTGCGAGTACTAAAAGTACATTTGCTTAAACTAAACGAGGACAAATCTTAAACGTTGAACTCGATTTTTTTACATGGTTTCTAGTGGACGTATTTAATTATTCTAAAGTCTCTTATTATTTGGAACTTGTAGCTTTTAGAAACATTCAGTTTCCTAAATATTCAGTTGAGTAGTGTGAAGTATTATTTTGACAATTTTACATGTTTCAATGTTATTGCGACAGAGTATAAACTATGCGATGCGTTTTTTTGGTCTGTCAACGTGTTATTTGCATTCGTTCACAACGAAGCCTGAAGTCCCCGGATTGTCAGCGTGTGGAATATTTCTAAATTGGCGGTCAGTCGATTGTCACCTAAATACCTAAATGGAATAATTGGAGCTGGATTGGCCTTACCGGCTATTTTTAGCCAGCATCAAGGGGTAGCCCCTATCTTGCTACCTAAAAATAATCCGATAGCGAATGGACCTTTGGCAGTTTTCAACTTGTGACCCTAAAAATTCTCTTACTTCGCTTCTTCTAAAATTTCTCTCTCTTCATTGAACTTAAAAAGAGGAAAATGGAGCGTAAAAATTTGTACTAAGAACTTGAAAGATACAGAGGATTGTAAGAGAGCGTGTTTCATACTTCTCAAACGATTTTAAAGAACAATTTTCGCTTTATAAAAAGAAAACAAATGTTAGACTTTTGTACACGTAACTTATCATCTGTTAACAGATTTAAATTCGTCCTTGCGAATATGTCTTGCCAGTATGATCTAATTGTCTCTTTAAACACACGGAACTCGTGCGCATTCTTCCTTAATATAGTTATACACAAGCCTCTTACCATAAGTAAGAAATGTCCTCCAGAAAGTTTCTTTTAGTAGAAATTCCTATCGGACTAAAAAACTTTGTCCCTAAATTTAAATGATTGAACTCGTTGCAATCTTTAAAGATTAAATAGTCTTCCGAATATTTTTGATGAGCAAATGTTTGGTAATTCTAGTAATTTCATCACAAATAAATGGAAACATATTCGTTACCGACCGTCGATAAAAATGTTGAGAAAATTATTAATTACCACTTGCTGTTTAGAACGATGAAATTAATTAGATCCAATTAACGTAAAGTGAAAGTAAATAAAAATATAATCTGTTTAACAGAGTAAAACAGAGTAGAAGAATAAAAATTGGAGGGGATTGCGCCAGATGAACGTAGGTAGAGTGTCACGCTGACTATAAACTCAAATTAAAGTCGCTGTTCTGCTCAGGAAATTAAACTTTTAACCCAAATAAGAGGCTCGTGCGATAACTTCAGCCGCAACATACTTGAAAACAGTTTCACGACAGAAAAAAACCTGTGGAAGAAAAAAGTGAAGCGTTATTTGTTTGTGATTACTTCAAAGTTTCGGTCACATATTAGACATGACGATTAGACAGAAGGAAAAGTATAGAGCACAGTTACAGAGCGAAAAACAGAATGATTAGACCATTTGTGGCCTCATGACTGTCAATGTGGAGCAAATAACGTATCGAAACGACAGTAAACACGTCACGTAAAGTTTCGATGGGATTCTTGCTGCGTCCTTGCCGACTGGGACGAAGAATCTAATTGATTTCCTAAACTGACGAGTCTAATAGTCTCTTCTCTGCTAATCGTTCCCGTTTACAAGCTGCGTCCCGTTCACAATTTCGTGTTCCGAATTACGTGCTAACTGGTTGCTTTAAGCTCTGCAATTCCTCAATATACGGCACGTAAAATTGCACCAATTTCTCTGGTTTAAATATCCAACTGTACCGATATTCTCTTTGCTTAAAAGGAAAATTTGTTTAAATAAAATTCACACAAACTGGCGCTGACTATTATTTTTTATTACAATGGCCATCTTATTTTTCTTTTTACTTAACTTAGAAATATTCTATGTATATCCTGACGACTGAAGTAAAAATTAGTATATATATATATTAAATAAAATTAATTATGTAAATAATAAAGCTAATACGTTTTGTAAAATCCCAGAAAGCGCATCTAGTGTCGACTGTTCACGAGGAATGCCCGGCAAAGACTGTTCCGAACAGGTCACTTGCTGATCCCTGTCAATATTATCAAACAAACCACCTGTTTCTGTCCACTGTTCTTTTTCTATTTGACAGTAGTTACGTGAACGATCATTCTGCTATATTTCATTTCATAATTGATGACACGAACGTGCCTATGAGATATTTACAAGAACTAGTTTAATAGAATTATTAATCCACTCAACCAGTAATAGTAAAGGATAAAAAAAAAGTTCTGAATAAAATGTTATTATAAGTCATAATGATTCTGTCCATTTTAATTCTTTAAACATCACGTGAATTTATTGAAACGACTTTGCGTCGAGATCAAGTGGTTCGTATATTTTAACAAGCAATCTGATGATTTTAAATGAAACAACTTCTACTCCTATTAGTTTTCCATTATTTCCTATGTGTTTAATTTCCAATATATATTTTTGGTACAGAGTTACAAGGTTCTCAATTGGTTGATACAGTTAGAAGGATACCTTCCTGTCAAAACTGAGAATTTCAAGGGACAAACCGCTCAAGTTTTGCCTAACAGCATTCATCAATGGAACCTTTGCTCGACAGGTCGAGGGTCAATTGGTTATTAACTCAGACAGCAGTAACGGCTATTAAACCGTTTCATTGTCATGAAAATTACCATTTTAAAAAAGTAAGGAAATCACGTTCTCGCGTGAATCACCAAAAAATCAGGATATTACCGAATACGACAAATTGAAATTCCGAATGATCGTTCATCCCGCCCCCATAAGTCTCGGTTGTCTATCAAGAACTTCTCTCTAAAAGAATTCCAGGAAATCTGACGTAAGATTTTGTACACAACTTGCCTCACGAAATTCTAATGCTAATTTGCTCGAATTATCCTAAAACACAAATTTAATTCGACAGTCATTGCGATCCCCTAACTATCGATACCAACAATTTTCTAAAAAGTCTAAGCAAACAGTTTTGGCGATATCAATTTTTTTGCTCCCTGCCAACCATATCAGCTGAGAACACAAACTGCCAGCAGAAATCCCATTTACCAGCCCCATAATCGATCAACGAGTAAACACCAGATCGCATAGGGGACGAGGGAACAGCTTATCTCAGGTTATCTCTTTATCTGACTTATATCTCACCTGCCGGACGTTGACTTCACGGATCCATTCGCGTACAAGTCAGCTGCCATGTCAATTGCGTTGACCAGTTCGCATCTCCCCCACTCGCGCTCGTTTCTTCAAGAAGCTGTTGTGGCCAAACTATATCTCTGCTGTCTATCGACAGTCATAAAAAGGATCCAGTTCACTGACAACGGTCAACCTTGACCGTGTTCGTTCTTACAGGGCCAGTTGGCCAGTCCCAAAGCACGATCGCGTCCCTTACGATCACCCTTACGGGATCCGCCATGTCGAACGTTTCTCTAGATAGTTACAGAGTCCCAATGTTGTCTATTTCACTGTTCTCCGTTCTGTACGATGTTTGTGTTCGGTTGAGGAGAAAATACGGTGGACGGTACGCAATTCCGCTTGAATACCGCAACGAAGAGCCGCAAGAACGTCACTGTTGCCAGAGACGCAGTCAGATCGTTCTAAGTTCGTCGTCGACTGAACTATGTCAGACGGGGGCACTGTCAATTGGATAACTACCTACCGCACAGCGACATACCACCGCGTGAAGAATACGCTTGATAGTGGCCCGAGAGCTGGTCGACCTCCCCTTGGTCCCCTCCTGGAAGTGTTAATTCATTTTTAATTTCAGTCATATTTGCGGTGAAACGTGCGTTTTCGATTGCTGGGCAATTTTGAGGGCTACGAGTATTTTTGAACAATGCACTAACCGATTGGTCGTTGGATTGCGAATATTTATGCAAATTCATATTTTCATAGTTACATTATACACACATGACTTGACACTTATATTTAATGGGAAAAATAATTGAAACTATTCATATTTTTTATGGAAAATGGATCTTAAATAAAGATTCGTGCGGTAAATATTTTTAACGGTACTGTACTGAAATTTTTATGAAAATTATTTTACTCTCGCCTGTTTTTCCTAGGTAAGTTCTATTTCACAATCAATTTGAAGGTAGAGTCACAGAGATCAGCACGGGGAAGACTAATTTATGTCGTACGACGCGAAGCACGTCAGCTCAATCACATCGACCTTGCTGACCGGTTCATACTCTGTTTTTCGCGGGAGTATTGTCGTCTTCAGAGATTCGTCAACACGCCACGCTGATTTCTGACATCACTATTCAATTGATCACGAGACTAGCTCAATTAATTCTTCTCTAAATTCCAACTAATAATTTTCATCGAATTACTTCGCTATATTTTTACCGTACCTATTCCTGAACCTTTTCCACGCATATTACAACATATTTAAAAGTTAACTTTTTTCAAATTTGTTATACACACATAATTTTATATAAAAATGTTTGATGTATCGGATGAAATGGAAAAGATGATACCATGGATTTTTAATGATGTTTCATGGGCATCGTGTTGCGTCGTCATTAAAATTCAAGCATCGATAGAGGTTTCAGTCAGCGTTAGAGACCCATCAAACTTGATAATGCATAAATCGTATGCAGAGGGTTCTGCCAAGTGGGAATGGAAGTGAAGTGAATCGGTCGTTTAATAATGTAACTGACGAAACAGCAGAACAATCGTCGATCATTGATGACTCGCGTTTCTCGCAGCTTTGATCTGACCTTTCAGCATTTCTCCTTATTTTGTAAAAAATATATCATTTTGTTACACGAGGCATAACGCTACCACATTTGCGAGCAATTCTCTCATTATATAATACGTTTTTGTAAAAAATATAAAATTACCTTCTTTATAATTTGCGAACATTTCATAGCTTTTAGGTCTGACAGTGATGGCGCAGGACTCTTACGGCGTCTACAAGAAGTGCAACAGAAGCTTTGAATATATGAAAAGCTATCAGAGCCCCGTAAACTTCTTTCATCCTCAGCTACGTGCTCATCTAGCTCAGGGTATTCCATACATACCTGAGGAAGAATATGTCGAGAAGTACGAGCAGGAGCAACAACCACACGATCGGGACAATAGAAACTTATTGCCAGTCAGTGACGGTGTATCAGACAAAACGGAATAGCTCGAGTACGAGGTCTAATATGCTATGCTTTGCCCGTAGGAGTACCGTAGACTATGCGAAATTGTAGCGAAAAACGTGCGATTAGACGATTCCGAGTACGAATATCAACCGCCCCAATATAACGAGATTTACTGTAAAAGTTATTCTATGCAAGAAAATTTGCAACAAACTGTGAATCCGCCAAAACAGGTAGACTATCGATGTTTTGCGTTAAATTACCTGAAGCTTGGAGTGGATACTTCGAATTTGTAGAACACTTTGACCGTCTTTTTACTGAGAAGAAAAGTCAAAATCTGAAAGAGATAAATATATTTTTTTTTAATCATAAATATTAATTTAGTAAAATTGTACAATATTTCATTCAGGAAACTTAACTTATACGTTAATCAGTAATTTATAAATTTAATGATATGCAAAAATACGAACCTTCCTGTAAAACTATTTATATAAAGCAATTCTCAGAAGATTTTTTAGATAGTGAAAAATTTTGATATTTCTTCTTTCTTCTTTTATGACGAACGTCTATTTCAGACTTGCGTACACGCCGGATTTCGTTGCGTACAGAGAAGTAAAACTCTAGTTCTGGTAAGGCGACGATGGGACAGCGAGTGTTGGGAACCTTTCATCAAGGAAATCGCCAGCGGTTGCGATTGCATGTGGCCAGTCTCTGTCCTCGGAGATATAACTGATCATTATTAATCTCCACTTAATGAGATTACGTAGGTGGAGCACAGGGCTACCGATTAAACAGTGAAAATGCCAACAAATGCCTCTAGCGTCACTCTTTAATCGATAAATTATTCAAATAGAGCAGAATATTGAAAGTATTATATGTATTGAAAGTATTAAATTGTGAGTTATGTGGATTTATCAATTTTATATGTATTTTATGTCATTAATTTTCTTATCTATATGGTTATCAAGAAAATAAAAAAATCCTTCGTACTTTTCACCTAATATTTATTCCGTCTGGTGAACGTTTATTTTTCAAGAAAATACTGTGATATAAATTTATTTCTCTCTGAGAACTGACATATACATTATTTCCACGAATTTGCCTTGTGTTTCGGCAAAAAATGAAATCCTTCAGGCACTTTTCCAAGTAACATTTCTCTAAAAATAAAATTACTGCTGAATAAACAGTTGATAATGATAATTCCATTAAAAATTATCAAAAATAGAAATGTTCTTACGACAATTTAATCCAGTCCGCACAATTCGAACTAGCCATAAGGGTCTCCATATCGTCACGACCTCTATAGAACGGAGGCCTTTTGTTAATTTTTTGTGGTGGCTTCTCCAATATTCCAACAGGAATGTACCTAATTAAAACATGAAATTCAGTATTAACTATTCTTTACAAATAAAGTACTCTACCTTATATTTTGCAAACAAAATTTTAATTATGGCATAGAATTTACCTATGCAAGAAAGATATCCATTCTAGCATAAATCTCCTTGTTGTTTCGACACCACGAGTATCTGAACCCCAATGTTCAAGACCGTATTTGGCATACTTGCGCAAAATTTCAAACCTTTCTGTACTCGATATGTCTATCAACTTTTTTTCTTTTATTTCAGTAAATATCCACGGTTTTATTAATGCGCCACGACCTATAGTGACACCGTGTACAGAAGGGCGTGTGTTTCGAGCTTCTTGATAATCATCAAATGACAAAATGTCTCCGTTTCCAAATACTGGTACAGGATGCGCTGCTATCGCGCATTTTTCTATGTAATCCCAATCCGCTAGTTTTGTATACCTTTGCTCGCGAGATCTTCCGTGAACCTATATTGATTTGCGATTAACATCTAGTTATTTATATAAATAACCTAAATCACTATATTTCACCAGCTACTATATAACTGACTTACTCACAGTAATCATAGATACACCCCAATCGCGGAATTTGGGCATCAGAGTGTGTGCGATAGGCTTATCTATGTAAACACCTGTTCTGGTCTTTACAGTTAAAGGTATATCCATGACCTGGCTCACAGATTTTATGACGGTTTCAAGTACATTCAATCGGTTCAGCATACCACTGCCGCCACCCTGTCTGTAGATTAGATCTATAGGACAACCTAGGTTCAGATCAATGAAATCAACATCGATCTTTTCATTCAGCAATTGCGCACATCTTGTTAGCACGCCAGGATTATTTCCACAGAGTTGTACACCAAAGATGTCCTCAGACTCGTGCCTTTTTACCAGTGCCCACTCTTCATGGGCCCCTTTCAATATCCTCGGCGCCAAAGCCATCTCACCACAAGTTATATCCGCCCCATACTCCTTACAAATTCTTCTAAATGGCAAATTTCCAACTGTTGTTAAAGGACTCAATAATATCTTATCTTTCCAGTCTATTCTCTTCTTTTCTGAACTCCTGCACTTTATTAAATCATAGTCTTCAACAGGTCCAATTTTCTGCTGCGTATTCTGAACTTCATGTACCTCACTTTTAATTTCACTAACAGATGCATCTAGCGTAGTACCATTCTGTACCTCTGATTTGTCCTCGTTTGAGGGTTTCTCGATTTGTTTAATATTTTCAGCCCCTAATTTTTTCCTAGATGGTTCATTCATCTTAACAACTTTTTCTGCTTTAGAGAAATTGTATTTGTGTTTTCTTAATTGAGTTTGAATATCTTTTGTTAGATAATTCTTTGTGGAAGGAGGTTTTTTCTTATATTGTTCTTCTTTTTCTTTATCAATGATATTTAAACCTTCTGCAGTTAAATGTTTTGAGCCCATTCTACAGGCAGCGCCCCGTGGACACTTACCTGTAAGATTGAAGACATAACATTCGTCTGCGATGTCACTTGGCTTAATTTTTAAATATTCAACTCTGTCGTGCAAAAATGTGCATCTTTTGTTGTCACATTGTTTTTCTGATTCGCCTACTGCTTGGTCTGCTATCCAAGGGCACAAATTCATTTCACGTTGTGCTTTGAACGGCGGAGGTCTTGCTTTATTTTGACCCCTAAGTTTCTCTTTTCTCTCATCGTTTTTAAACTTTTTGGATGGTGGTTCAGCCAACGTGGAAGTATCTTCACTTGAATTAGTTGCATTATTTGAAACCTTTTGCTTATCAGTTTCAGTTAAACACTTTTCACTTAAAAGTCTTACGTGGTCTTCTATAATAAATCTGCAATAATTTTAAATTGTTGTATAAGATTATGAATAAAACAAGTTTATGTAGAAGTTCATACTTTTATAAGTTAAAGGAACGGAATCTAAAGATTTGTTTCACCGTCTAAACAATGTAATACATATTTTCCTTTGGATAATTTTGTCATATTGTGCGCTTTTTATACTTTTTCACAGATTTAAATATTCCATAAACATCCAGATCTGACAATGGTAGAAAAACACGCGGTTTAAACAAATTGAGGTTATGCAGTATATGAACATATACATTCTACTAATTTTAGAGAAAGCAAATGAGTTAAATAAATATACAGTGTTATTTACTTACTCTTCTTTAATTAGACATACGCCTTTTTGTTTGTCATCACTGTAATCAAACGAACAATCATCGGCGCATTTTTCACTGTAATCCGCCATTTCAAACAAGTCGATGTTATGTACCGACTGTCGGTAATCAAGAGGAAACCTGACCAAATCCTGGCAGATTTAGACGACAGTGAAAACAGCATTTATTAGTCAGCCGTAGCAAAGAGATGTTTCAAAATAGTATCTGAAAATTGAATAATTTTGAATTCATATTTTGAAATACTTTAACAATTTATATATAGTTACACTTGTCGACATTTAATTGACACATCGCACTCATTGAGTTTCTATTTCATTACAGGTAATCATTTACGAAAATGCAGCATCAATTATAATTTCTATATAATCTATATAATTTCATTATTTTGCTGTATACTGAAATAACCAGAGATGAATATTTTAGAAATAGCAAACAAAATAGAATTCGAATCTTAAAGCTATATAAATATATTATTCAGAAGGAACAGAGTAATTAAATCTATTTAACTTATATTTGGTTAAAAATAGCTCATTTAAGTGCTGGTTTACCTTTGCCCTGATTACGTGATCATTTATATGACCATAGCGATTTATTAAAAGCGTCGAACAGTGATTCTCAATGCAGAATCATCGAATATTCTTGCACGCAGATAATTATCTGTGCACGCATATACTACGTATATGAAGTAAAAAATTTAACTTATACTTTGTACCATTACAATTGTAATATATGTTTGTAAATAACTGAAATCAGCGAGCTTTCATTAAAAACTGGCATTACTAAATATATGCATATATTAGATATTTTATTTTTATTTTTAACTTACGAAACATAACCATTTCTCGACAATCCGCGACAAAAACCTGTATATTCATTAAAGACTTAGTTAATCTTTTGCAATTCAATTTTTTTCTCAAAAGATCTGAGGTTGATTTCGGGAACTTTTTGTACCCTCTGTATATACATCTCTGATTGTTAATGATTAAGAGTTTTCAGCTTGATCTTAAACGTTAGAACCGACACTTATTGAAATAGATTGGCGTTGCGTTACAGTAACAAAATGTTATAGCACAGTCGCAAGAAAATGAAGTAAAAAAGGATATAGATACCCATCCATGCGTAGGTATAATTTTTTTGCCACGTGATGATATTGCAGAGGTTTTGATACTTGAATTCTCTACATTCTTTGGTTTCTTAAAGAGAAATTTCTAAATTGGAATTTTTATTAAAATTCCTCTGGAATTCTTTAGAATTCTCATATTATCGAACATTCAATACACCGGTGGGAGAATGTTCGATCGAGACGCGGGTTTAAATTCGATATTGGTCCTCCGCGCCTGCCTACTTCTCCGCATGTACCGTGTACCCAACACGAGTGCTTTTTCACAAGAAACGCTCAACGTGCTGAACTGCATCGAGTACGGTTAGGAATGGTCGAAGTCACGACGCGAATCGAGCGTGATCCGTTGTGGCGAGGCACATTTGCCAGTCGAATCGGTGAACGGCGCCGCAACAACGCTCCCGGTAAGTTCGCAACGTGTTCGATGGTGCCGGTCTCAATTTGTTTGTTGGCACTGTTAGCGATTATTATCACGGCTAAACTGGAACGTGAATTAAACTTTTGCTATAATGCATTTTCTGATACGATCAAGAAAAGTGGCGCGATTTAAATTATCGCAGAAATAGGATTATGAGACTTACGCAGTTGATAAGGAATATTTGCGATGCACGACTTAGCCAGTTGATGTAATTCATTGTATCATAATTGGAGCCTAGATCCTTCATTTACTGTGATACGAATTCGTTCTGTGTGACAATTATATTATGGTAAAATAAAAATTGTTCATTTTTTACTTATTTCTTATAATAAGACCAAATTTCTCACAACTTGCTTTGGTTTTTGCATTTATTTTGTAGATTCTCCATTTTATCTTTAGTTTATGTTATGAGCAATACACTGTTTCTTTAGGTCAAGAATTTTTTAGTTGACTTGAGAAATCGGAAGGATTGAATGTAGTTAAGCCAATAGCGTCTCTGCACCTAAAAGATAATGAATAGTTAACGTACATCATAAAGGTATTGGAGGGTTTATTAAAAGGTACTTTGTTGATTAAATTGCCACATTGTTGATGTTTTAAAGATTTTGGAGCAAGGTTGATATACTTTGCAAAAAGTATTCCTTTATTTTCCATATCATCCATATCTGTAAGAAACAATTAAAGTTAATATGTAGTCATCCAGTTAATTATACATGCAATACATTCATATAATGTTTTTGCATAATGTTTAGCTAAGACTTTATCTTATAAAAAGTATGCTAAATATATTTTGCAAAAATATAAAAAACTGATAAAGTGTCATAACAAAAACTGCAATGTTCAGAGATAGGTATTTATATCAGAGATACGTAGTTCTTAATATAAGAATATTTTTTTAACCTCTGTAATTTTTTGTTTTTTCTATAAATAGGACAATAGTATGGAAAAAATAGGTACTCTGCAATGGGAAGATTACCTTGTCATAGCAGCCACACTATGCATAAGTGTGGGCATAGGTATCTATTACAGATTCAGCGGTGGGCGACAAAAAACTATGGAGGTAAATATATTGTACTCTTAAAATGATAGATCCTCAAACAATATTCGATTCTAATTAGAGAAAACTATACTTTTACTAGGAATATTTCATTGCCAGCAGATCCATGAGTGTTGTACCTGTTGGTGTCGCACTGGTAGTCTCATTCATGTCTGCAATTACACTGTTAGGAGTTTCTGCAGAAAATTACACATATGGAACACAATTTGTAGTAATTAATTTATCGTACCTCATAGGAACTCCTCTTGTGTGCTATGGATTCTTACCAGTATTTTTTAAACTTCAAGCAACTAGTGCTTATGAGGTTTGTGTAAAAATATGATGATAACTGTTTTATTATCCAAAAGTTTTGAGCAGCTACGTAGTTCAGATAGTGATAGGGACTCTTTATCACAAGTTTCAACGTGATTCTTTTTTTCAGTATCTGGAGAAACGTTTCGGAGTAAGAGCTAGAACGTTTGCTAGTTTTGTATACTGGCTGCAACTTCTTTTGTATTCGGGCGTTGTACTTTATGCTCCTGCTTTAGCTTTAGAGGCAACAACAGGGATCTCTAAGACTGGCAGTATTATTATCATTGGATTAGTTTGTGCTTCCTATTCAAGCATTGGAGGCATCAAAGCTGTTCTAATAACAGATGTGTTCCAAGGATTACTTATGTTCGCTTCTGTTTTTGTTATTATTATTACGGCTGTTAATGAGGCTGGAAGTTTAGGAAAAATTTGGCAGATGGCAGACGAAGGACATAGAATCCAATTTGATAGGTATATATACATACAATGTCTGTTATAATGAAATATACTTTAATTTCAGAAAATTAATTGACAAATATTATTTATAGTATTTCTGTAGACCCTACAGTTCGGCACACTTGGTGGTCACTTAATGTAGGTGGTTTATGTACATTTCTGTCACTGTACGGTGTAAATCAAGTTCAAGTGCAACGTTTACTAACGGTGAGGTAAGTATTAGGTAGTAATATCTAGATTTAATTAATTGAATAATCACTTTATATTTAGATTAAAAGAAAATTATATTAATTTATCTAATGTTTTTAGAGATATAAAAGCGGCACAGAAAGCACTTTGGCTGGCATGGCCAATTTTAACAATACTTTCAATGACTACGTGTTTCTCAGGATTAGCAATATATAGTAAATATTACAATTGCGATCCAATGCTGCAAAAAAGGATATCATCTACTGACATGCTGATGCCATTGTATGTCATGGATACTATGTCTGATAAACCTGGTCTACCTGGTCTTTTTATAGCAGGTAAGATTCGTGTAATTATTTTACAAAATATAGTAATTAAATAATAATTATTTTAATCGAAGTTATTATAAGAATTCACCATTTAACATAAAGATATATGTTAAAAAACATGTGAATGTATAATAACACTCGTATATATCGTTTAGGCATATTCAGTGCTGGTCTCAGCACTATTTCAGCAGCATTGAATTCTTTAGCAGCGGTAACGTTAGAGGATTATTTGAAACCTGCTTACAAAAAGTGTTGCGGTAAGGAATTCTCTTTAACCATGTCGACGACTGTGGCCAAAATACTTGCCTTTCTTTATGGAATTATTTCCATTGCATTGGCGTTCTTAGCTCAGCTGTTGGGTGGTGTTCTACAGGTGCCGCTTTTTATTCTAATTTTATTCTAAAAGTATTTTAAAATATTTAAAAAGCATTGATTAAGTAATTCTTGCCTGTTCTTGTAGGCTGGCCTGACAATATTTGGTGTGGTAGGTGGTCCCATCTTGGGCCTCTTCACCCTTGGAATGCTCACGGAAACAGCTACGGAAACAGGATCGGTAACGGCTACCGCTGTATCCCTAGCATTTTTATTCTGGATTGCATTTGGGCAACCCAGGCCCAGTCCGCCGATGCTGCCAACGACTGATGTTGGTTGTCCAAATAGAACCGTTTTCAACATTTTGCCACATACGTTAGTACGCTATACAGCAAATTCAGTATAGAGAATGTTAAGAAAATGTGTAATAAAATAGCATTTTTGTCTTTTTGTAGAAACCCACCTGATTCTTCTTACTTCTATCTGTACCGGATTTCGTATATGTGGTATTGTCCACTTGGATTTCTGATGACATTCATCATTGGATTGTTTCTCAGTTTCTGTCTGAGACGAATATTTAAGAAACAAAAGGTCGAGCTGGATCCCGACCTGTTCTTCCCTATAACGGCAAAACGTATACGCCGCAGGCGTAGGCAGCTTTCCGATTGCAGCGAAAATGAGTTGCCAAAGGATGATACAACGCAGAAGTATGTTTTCAGCATAAACTCATCAACCGACACTGAAATCGCAAGAGAAGTCAGTACCAAAGTTTAATGCGTTGTCATCTCAAATGCGTTTTCGTGTGCCACTTTAGAATATTCAAACATTCCGTACTTCATTTTGTAATTTTACGTATTGTATGAAATCCAAAAGAACGTACTTATGTCGATAAGATTGGTTCTGTTTAGAGAGAAAGTGATATGTCTGAGCAATGAGCTATGTAAAGTTAACTTATTCTTAAAATATGTTTTATTAATTATATATATTTTTTGTATTTGATTCGGTTCTTTTTATAAAATTTATTTGTTACTTCGTGAATATTCGAATCATTTTTAATATTCGAACACGAGGGCTTAAAAAGTAAATGTGTCAACTGAAAGAGTTGACATAACGTGATAAAAAAAGATATATGAAGATATTTATCGGTACTTTTTTAACTTAAATTATGCAATTTTTTGTTACGGAATATTTAACAACGATTAGTAGTTATGGGCCTTAAGACATTCAAAATGTGAGTAATAAAAAACTTCGAATCGGCTATAAATTGATATTCGAAGGCTCATTGCCTACTGTTAGGCAGTCTTCCATTTGTTCCTAAACAGCCATTTTATATGTTTTCTGAGCTTAGCGGAATAAAAGAGGCACTACGTATATATCTCTGCACAAATTTGTTCAGATCTGCCAAAGTATACAAATACTTAATGTACAAACCACTTATAAATGTCACAAGTATTGTACAAATTATTCAACAGAATTATATTTTTTTAAAACTCACCAAAGGCAGCTTACTTAAAATAGTATTAATTTTTCAAATTTAGGATTATAATAAGCACTGAATCTGAACTGTAAATGGCTTACTACATATTGATAATAAGAACATATCTGTGAGTGAAGGAGACCACGCATCTTTCTCTCTGCAAGCAAAAGGCATTTTTATTGTACATTATTTGTTAAAGGAAAAGCAGTGTGCCTTGTGAAACAATAATATTTTACTATATGTGTGGAAAAAATGTTAACTAATAGATTAGCTATATACCTCAACACGTATCTTGTGATGACTTGTTTGATTCTATAAAGTGTGTATCCATAAACTGGTCTAGAAAATGTAGTGTTTTTTTATTTATAGCTCATTTATTGACCAACCAGTATATGATAAACATTTTATTTAGCTGTCACTAATTTTTGCGTAAAGCCTGCCGGTGCAATGTAACAGAATGTTTGTCTAAGCTTCGTTGTAATACAACTGGGGTCAATAAAACAGTATATGTGTAAGCGAAACAGAACGATTACAGAAGTAGCAGCAATTATTTTCAGTCTCTCCTTGCTTGTCCAATGAAGAATCAAGTAATTACAATCAACAGCAAGGCAATCGAGGGCAAGAATGGAAATTTATCCATTGGAAATGATGAATTAACACGAATCAACTGAAATTCGCGTCTTTTAATACCGTCTTCATCGGCTAAACTTGTTATCAGCTATTTCATTGTATACTTGAGTAGTTTTCATTTTAATTCCAATGCTTATCCCACGAATGATTTATCGATTAATTTTGAAAAGTACGTAGGGGGAGGTATAGCACTTGGAAAAGAAGGTCCTACGTAGGAAAGGGGACAGTCCAAGGTGCCTCCGAGGAGGCTCGACGAGCTACGGATTAAACTACCGACAGCCAGTTGGAACCAGTTTCAATTTATCCGTGGCTCGCGCGCTTCGATCGACGTTGGGGCTCTTTTTAATTATTTTTCTAGCGAAACTGCGGCGGTCGTTTTCACAGCGACTTCGTCTCAAACGGACAATTAATTCATCAAGAAATTCAGTTGACATTCTTCCAGGACGAGGTGTCGAATGTCTTGTCGACAATATGCTCCTCCTCCCTTCCCGGAAGACTTAGTTTCCGCAACTATTAATTGATTCCGTTTTCCATGTACGCTTCGTTATGAGTTCCTTTTGAAATTTGGAACTAAACAATAAAATCTTCCCTGCAACTATTTATTACATTACTACATCAAATATTTGTTGAATCATTTTCGACGAATGTAATGCTGATGATACGATTTAAATAAATATTTTACGTTTTACAAAAAATTGCAATTAAATAATTGAAACTATCATTAGTTTGATAGCATATTGTATTCACCTTTATCATACTGTTTATTTTTCTGTAGTTCTATTTCCTTCTTTCTTTCTCTTTCTCTCTTGCTCCCTCAACCCCAAACAGCACAAGATTCTCTTGTTTAGATTTGAAGTCAACGGATTCGTTTACCTCTGTTCTATGACATTATGCGAGTAAAATCGAGGAAGACAAGGAAAGTCAGCTACCACGTGAAATTATCAATAAGAAATTTTGATAGCGATACAGTTCCATCGGACTTAAATCTATTATATTAAACGAAGAGGGTAGATTACGGAGAACAATCGAAGAGGAGTTTGTTTAAAGTATGTGTGCTCAAACACAGGATTAAAGAGCTGTGTTTAATCTCTCGTGAGAACCAAGTTTGGCGAAAGGGTGAGTATCATCCTTGTACTGAAATTAGAATATTTTTAAAGAATTATTAACTTCTTGCATTTAAGAACATTCGTTCTTTTTTAATGTATCAGTTGAGCAGTTCCTTTTAGGATGAAGTTTCTATATTGCAGTCACGTGTTGGTATCGTGTAAATTGTGTATGTAATACGTTCTTTAATCACCCTTTTAGGTCTGGGAAAAGCAATAAAATGTGGGATTCATTGAGAAAAACCTATGACTCTTCTATTAATAAACTGAACGACCAAAAGATTCAAAGAATGTACGAACGATATCCTATCCTAAACGTATTACTCAACTGTTTCATTGAATATTTTTTTATATAAAAAATATTTAAAAAATGATGCATAACAAGCTTGCATAAATACAAGTATCAGATATCCGGAACTTCGTAGATCATTGTTTGTTTGGACCCTATAAGACGTAACCGGTTGAATCCCGTTCCGACTGCATGTAAACTGCGGTTTTCATGTATACTCCAGTTCGGTGTCGATTTTTCATGTCCCGATCTTCAACTGATTAAGCGAGTAGTGGTACTTTATCGGCCATCTTTATCGCAGAAACCATTGCAACCGCGAGTTTACTCTTGCCACTGTTCATGGTGTCTCTCGGTACTCGTCACGAAGTATGTTCTTGGATAAAAGTTCTCTTAAGCGAACAGTGATGGACGGGAAAGTGGAATCTGTAAGTGTTTGAAAAAAGGAAAGAAAGTAAAAAGTTGGAGCAAAATGATAATTTGCGGAAATATAATACTTTCAGTTTGAATCTTCTTCTTTTATGATGGCTTCCTTGCAGATTTATAATCTTCAATGTAACTTCTTTTCCTTTTAAACGTACGATTATGGTTTATAATTTTATTCAATTCACTTCCTCTTTCTTCAATAGAATTTTTCAGAATCCAAGTTCTGTTCCTTTCAAAATCTTTGCAATGATAGTACTTCTTCTCTTCACATTGTACATACAATGTTGCCTTCTTTCATCTTGACGATATTTCTTGAGCATTTGAAATTTGCATTTTACACAATTGTACAGACTGATCGCTACGAGAAATTTGGCAGAGACAATTAAGCAACTATTAAGTTGAAAAAATGCACAAATAAATTAAATTTATAAAAAATACTGTAGCTTCCTGTTCTATCTCCATCGTACTCTCCCCTGAGGATCAGAGTGTCATCGTTTTACCTTAAACATTCGTGATCTTCTCGGTACAGCGTAATTGTCGAAGCTGTTTTCATAAGACTATGAAATGGAAGAAACTTGCTGTCTTGGAAGGGGAGTGCTTCGTATAAATGGGCACATGTGACAATTAAAACGGCAGTCTGAAATCGTTCCCCGCTTAATCCGTCGGCTCCGTCCAAACCGAGACGCGTGAAACCAACAGCCTTAATTAATTAACCAGCTAGAATCGTACCACGAGTTCTTCGGTTTTGTCTGGGACGATCCTGAGCAAGTAATTCGACCCGTTGGCCGTTAAAAAATTCGAGCATATATGCGTTACGTCAAGAAGACCAGCAGCAAGATCATTCAGCTGCAATTCCGCACCTTTTTGCCAGCTTCGGAGCACCATTAGCACCTCAGAGGGCTATTCTTCACATTCTTCTTTAACCTGTAACTCCTCCTCTTCTTTTTCTGTTTTGGTACGGCGAAGTTGAGCTACGATTGCGTCTGCAATTCACAGTTCCTGGAAAGGTAAGAGATTTTAATTTTGGAGTTTTGTTGGCTTGAAGTATTTGTTGATTTTGGTAATCGTGAAAAAGTAGCTTTCCTTCAAGAGGCTTTTTCTTCCTGGTATGATGTTTGAGGCGAAAACTATTCGGTGCAAGCTCTTAGAGATTAATAATTTCGGGTGATTCTTGGTCTTGAAGTCCTTTGAAGGAAATTTTTAGACCGTATGTTCCCATTTAATATATGTTTCCATGGTTTCCTAAAACATTCAATAATTTCCTTTTTAATCTGCTGGATAACCATAAATGCAAAATAACGATCAATAATTTTACTGTACAGTAAAATTCTTCCTGTTTTTCGTTTCTTCAAAATTTCTTCCGTAAACTAATTTTAACAAAAGGAATGCGTATCGATTCGTTGAAACCAGTTGTAATCGGAATTAACCAGACGCAACAATGATTAGGTATCATTGATGTCCATAAAATGTTTATAAAATTCATTCACAATTGCATCAAACGTCTCCCGGGCATGAGTTCCGAAGCGTAATCCGTATTGAACCTGGAATTCCTTTCTTCTTTTACACAGAAGACGTTACAGAGTTGGCATAATATGCATTACATGGTCCTACCAAAAACAATCCTCTGCTTTTCTGAATTTCCATCTTTACGATGCAAACAATTCTTTCAATAAATGCAAACTTTAGTGTCATATGCATAGATACTTCCTTACTTTGTTACATATCTCTCCTTGGTTTGTATAAACTGATCCCGTTTGCTATTGAATTAACTGGTTCTAGCCAGAGACAACCAGATTTCTTAATGATGATCGAACGCCGGTGTTAATAGTGACAACTACGGTGCAAATCTTTCTAAACAATTACACCCAATAGCTACAGAACGATATACGCTCAACAATCGTATTATTTCAACCAGAGCCGGAGTGCACAGTGCATTACACTTTGCTTACGTAAGGAAGAAACAGTTCAGTAAACGATGATTCGTCTGGTTGGCGTATGCAAATGTACTGGATCGATTAATAGGCATAATTACTCAGATTTAGATTAGGTTTGGATGAAATAATGTACATCTGAAATGAAATGAAACATAGTTGAAGCTTAGAATTTTGAAAAATCTTAGTATTAATTAATTTTGTTACTTAACGAGAAGGTATTATAACAGCTCCCAGTAATTTGTATAACGCGGAACTCAAACGTAAAATGACACCAAAATCAACAGAGATCAGACTAGGTCGTTGATCAATCAATCGTACGGCTTTCACGTGATCTTAGATCTATAGGGGATACTCGATCGGATATCGATGAACCACAGTTCAAGGACGTTGAATGTTAACGATTCTACAATATGATTGAATATACAATGATTTTCTACAATTACTTTGTCCACGATAATTTACTCTATCTTCGCCATCGATGTTTCTGTTCAAGCTTCTCGAATATGCGGTCGCATCTCTTGGTGTTGTTCTTTTTCCTGGCGGTTTCTTCGGCGGAACAGCGGCCGCCTGAAAAAGCGGATGAAAAATGTATGCAGAAATTTTCAAAGGAACCCTTCTCATGGCCCGATTATACGGTGTTGGCGACTATGTTAATCGTTTCGTGTTTGATTGGCACTTTTTACGGTTTCTTCGCCAAGAAGCAAGAAACCAGCCAGGACTTTTTGCTCGGCGGCTCAAGCATGGGAACACTTCCTATGGCGATATCCCTTGCTGCCAGTTTTATTACTGCTATCGAGCTCCTGGGTAATCCTGCGGAGATGTATGAACACGTACGTTATAAAATACAGGTATCCCTCGAATAGCACGGTATTCGAATTACACGAAATTGCGAATATTACTGTTAAAAATGAACTCGATCACGCATATAAGTAGCCGATGGGGCAACATGTGCCTTTGTCATACCGCATGCAGTGATCCACTGCTATCTTAATTAATCTTTGGAAACAAATGTACAAATTTGTATGCATCTCGATTTTCGAATTGTACGAAACCAATTAACCGTGCTATTCGAGGGATACCTGTATTTCCAATTCTTTATTTCCGTCTCTTAAAGTATTTGCATTATTTCTTCCTTTACATTGCAGCGAAGTTAAACTTTTTCTCATTTTGAATCGCAGGGTACTCAATTCTGGATGACTTCTCTGGCCTTTATTCTCGTCGTACCTATTACCTCGTACCTGTATCTACCGGTGTACATGAAGTTGAGATTAACCTCCACCTACGAGTATTTGAACCTCCGTTTCGACCGCCATTGTAGACTGCTTGCCGGTGGTCTCTACATGCTGCAGATGATCCTCTATACGTCTGTCGCTGTATATGCCCCGGCATTAGCTTTAAGTCAGGGTAAATCCAACTGAAACGCGACACTAATCAATTAATCCGCGTTCCCTCTTAATCTAACACGCCTTCTCTTATTACAGTCACGGGCCTAAATACTCACATAGCCGTCACTCTAGTCTACGTAGTCTGTATATTCTACGCTTCACAGGTTTTTATTATTCCCTTTACTTAGCTCAACGAGACAACTTCTTTTCCTTCTTCCGTTGAACTGAAGCCACCCTTTCTTAATTCAGGGTGGGATGAAAGCCGTTATAATGACAGACACCTTCCAAGCGGTAGTACTTCTTGGATCTCTTTTCCTAATTGTCGGATACGGTCTGTCCTGGGAAGGAGGACTTTCCTACATATGGAAAGTGAACGAAGAGTCTGGAAAAATGGAATTCTTTAACGTGGATCCCAACCCAACCGTCCGCCACAGCTTGTGGAGCGTTGTGATCGGTGGAACCATCTATTGGATCGCTATGTTTTGCAGCAATCAGGCTTCCGTCCAAAAGTACCTTAGCGTTGAAAACATTGGTCAAGTTAGAAAGCAAGTATCAATTTGAAGAAATTGATGAACAACCGTTCCAGATACATTTCTTCACAGTTCTACAGTATTGATTTCTCTTGTTTCATTTCAGAGCATTATGGGTGTCTGCTTTTAGCATGATCGTAATATATACCATAAATTTTTTGACCGGTATGGTGCTCTACAGCACTTACAAAGACTGTGATCCGTTTCTGGCTAAGGCGATAAGTGGCCACGATCAGTTATTACCATTATACGTAATGACTGCCATGGGTAATCTCAGAGGAGTTCCTGGTTTCTTTGTTGCTGGAATTTTCGCTGCTTCTTTAGGGTAAGTCCCTATACTTGTTACAACAGTTCAAGAAACTCTTTGTGGTACTCTCCGAAATGAAGAAAGATTTTTGAAACTTCTTTCAGAACTGTCGCAAGTGCTCTGAATTCATTGTCAGCGATAACTTGCGAAGATATCCTGCAGGGGCTGTTCAAAATCGAAATGCCGGCCAGCAAGGGTGCGATTTATGCCAGATGGATCAGTATTTTCTTTGGCGTACTTAGTTTTGCCTTAGTTTTTGTTGTGGAGCGCCTTGGCAGCGTTCTTCAGGTACCGACCACTTCAGCAATTTTTTCTTCCCTTAAAATTGTATAGTAAATTGGATGTAGAACAAACTTCTTTTTTAAGTATCAATTTTTGCTGCATTCGTATAAGAAAATAACTTTCATACAAATTCATGAAAATCAATTTCGCAGGTTGCACTGTCATTCAATGGGATGGTAGGAGGAATCACGTTAGGATTATTTTCCTTAGGCATGTTCATTCCATGGGCGAACGCCAAAGGAGCAAATATAGGCGCCGTCACCAGTTTGATAATTGTATTGTGGATTGGTTTGGGTGCTCAAATTGCTATTCTCAAGGGTCAGATGTATCTCGACAACCAGCTGAACGATGAAGGCTTTTCCATCTACAAGGTATCTACCTCGTGCCTACGCGACACGCACTGCACACGCAGAACCCTGCGTTTAGAACAAATTGGATATTAAACATTGAGTTTTAACGTTACATTAATATTATTTCAGATCAGTTATCTATGGTACAGCGCAATAGGTTGCATTCTGACAATGCTGCTGGGTATAGTAGTAAGTTTCTTCACAGGCTTCCAGAATCCTGGTGACCTGGACCAGGACCTCCTAAGTCCTCCTATTGCTTCCCTGTTTTGTGCGACGACGAAATCTCATGCCAACAACGTTCAAGGGATCACGAACTTTGGTTTGGAGTTGGATGACGAGAAATTGCAAGTAGAAAGCACCAAAGACTCTAGGAAATGAAGAAAAGGTGACGTTAAAAAGGACCAAGCGGAACTTGTTCCACTTACATGGAGGGAGAAACAATTATTAGTGCAAATAAATTAAGGATACGGCTAAACGTAGCAATGCATATTGCTACTATTAACAGTCTATTCATCTTTTCTTATTTATCATTTTTTGAATCTCCATTGTGATCATCAAAATCTTCTCATGAAGAAAGATCTTGTATCCAGAGATTTTATATATGCATATATATATTTTTTAAGGTTGTTCTATAGTCAGTTAAGGGAGATCCGCATTGACTGCACTAGAATGATCTATGTGTTAACTTTTAGTGGGAGAAATCTATTCAACAGTGAACCAATGAGCTCAAAAGCGATCGGTAACCATCTTTTTGTCACTACGTCCCCTTTTTGCATTCGAGACTTAAATTTATAAAGTACAACGAGGATGCTTTATTCTGTACACAGTACTTACACGAATCTGGACTTTTCGAAATCCAAATGTGATAAGTAAAAACCCTAAGTGTTGCAAAATGAAGCATCACGGACGATTAAACCAAAGCAAATAAGATTTTTTAAGAATACTTTTTAGAGTATCAATGATGAAGAAAACAGTATTTGGAAAAGAAAAGGATGAATGAAACAAAGTAATAGAAATTGTTAGTGTACATTGTTTTACGACTAACTGATCCTTTAGGAAGCAGACAGTGGTGAAAGTGAATCTTGCATATTTAAAGAAGGACTGCCAAGATAATACGGAAGCTCAGAGAAGACTCTTTGTCAGACGGCGACTCATAATGCCGTAAAATAATTTATTTGTGGCACCGATTGATATAGTACTTACTTCATTTTGCAAATTTTAACCATTTCTGGATAAAAAATGTTCACGGCGGCGTTTTCACTAATTATGAGCTAATGAAACGAATATTTTAGTTCTACTTGGTGGAACTTTTTAACCTGTATATATAGAAAGAAACGTTTTTATTTTTCTCATGCTTCTAATTTAAGTAGAACAACTTTTATTTTAAGTATGAAATGTTTCTATCCTTTTTAATTTTGTAGAACTTATTTATTTTTTTTAAGATAGTCATCGTCATCAGTCGTATTTTATCTATTTATTTAATGTTTAACGAGAATGTAATCTCTGTCAGGTAGACTTATTTGTTCAAAAAAAGTTTCATAGTTTTCAACAATTTTTTTCTGTTTTCTTTCGCTCTTCAAGCACCACTTCCGCTCTAGAGAAGCTTCTTCCGCGTGAAACGTTGTTGATTCGTTTAAGAATCTCCTTTCAACTCCTCGTCGACTCCAGAATGGTTCTCTTATCCACCTTCTTTTCTTCTCTTTCTTTTTTCATCTTCTTCTTTTTTATCATGGAGATAAAAAGTCGTTCGTTTCACTAGACTGCGGACCTGTACTTCGTTTCTTCGTCAGTGTATTTAAGTAAGCTGAAAATATGTAAATAGATATATTTTACATATGCTTCTTCATTCCTAGATAAAGTATTTGTATCAGTATTTGTACACAAGAAGAGAAAAATACACGGATTAACCAGATTTATTATATTTCAGAGTGTTTTTTGCTTCTACTTTCCTCGAGATTTCCTTTCTTAATTCAAATGAAGCAGAAATGTGGTAAAGTTGAATTACTTCAAGTAAAGAAAATTTCAAATGAAATAAAACCAGAAGTTGGTTAAAGAAGTTTTAAAAAGGCTAGTCAATAAATTTAATAGACTAATAAAACGCGTTAAAAAACGCAGGTAAGAAGTTGTAAACTAGCTCCAACTATTGCCACTCTAATCACGAGATAGAAGATGTGTCTCGTCAGCTAGAGGAACAGTGATAGCATCAGCAATGAAAGTGGAACAGAGAACGCCAGAAAACAGTACGAGGAGGAAAGGGAGGGTAGCATAGAGAAAGGACACGACAGTGAAAGTGGATCAATACGCCGTTAACGTTCCGCCAAGCAGTGTGCGAGCAGAGTACTCCCCAAAACTTGTTTTTTGTCAAAGGACAGAGAATTATCAGAGCACGAAGTAGAGTGCAGTGTCGTTACCACAGGTCTACTTAATTCTCAAGCTTATTTGTCCTTCTATCATCTGCTCATGTTCCATTTCTTGTTCAACGCTTTGTCTAGAGTGCACCAGAGGTCTGAGTTCATTTGCAGAATCGTTGTCATCACCTAAAACTGTTTGTCGATGCTTGTTAAAACATGTTTGCTTACGGTGTAGTGCAATTCGTGATAACAGCGTGTAATGGAGAGACCTGCGAGTGACAGTTTGTGATTTGTAGCTGGTAGTGAAGGCTAGGGTTGTTAGAGATGATTTTTGGTAGGCTGGACAGATAGTTAGACTATTGCTGATTGATAAATTGGCGCATGAGAAAGAAAAGATTGAAGTTTTTGTGCTGCACAGTGGTGTCGAGTTATAAATTTCAAGACCAGCCATGTATTTTTCCTATTTTGTGAGTAATTTATGCATTGTTTTCTTATATCTTCTTTTTCTTAATCTTCCATGAAAGAATTGTAGTGGAGCGATTTAAATCTTTTCCTTGCGCTATTAAACATTCCAAATTCTGAAAAAGAAACGTAAAAACCATAAAAATTTTCTCTATAGACACACAAAAGTTTTAACTTTGATTTAATTTCATTTTTCTCAATTTTTTCTCCACAGATACATAAATTCACATTGAAATCAGACCTACGGTGCTTCCGGTCTCTCCGTTGGACCATTCTAGTGCCTCTCGTTATCTATTTATCTCTGCTCTTTATCAAATACAATAAAAACGTGCCCCTGAAGAGCCTGGCGTCTACCAAGACTGAACAAGATAACGAAGGGTCCATGATCGAGAATCTTTTCGTGGAATTGGAAGCAGTGACGGCTGACAAAAAGGACTTGGAATGGACTGATTATAGAGAAGTGGATCAAAACATCAAGGAGGTCGAAGAGGCGGAGAATCAAGAGAATCCAAGGACTCTGCTCGAGGATATATTTCAGAGGGCTGACACTGACCAGGATCAGTTGTTAGACATTCAAGAGTTAGCCAAATGGATTCACACCAAGATCACGGAGCACATCAGCCGTGCAATGAGGGAGAACATCGGTTTATTTACAGCGATAGACAATAATCCACGGAATGGTGAGTATTGCCGATAATGGTAATTTCCCAGTACGCTAGAGATCACTATCGCTATTATTATATAAAGATCACTTCAATGAAAGTGAAATATCCCAACTTTCAGTCAATTATATGTAAGCGATCAGAATTAATAATAGCCAGCAATAAGTACAATACATGTGAAAGAGGAATTTCTAACGGCAGATTACATTCTACTGTCCCAGGCGAGGTTTCGTGGGAAGAGTATCACGCGTATTTTCTCAAATCCCATGGATTTCCCGAGAGCTATGTGAGCTCACATGATAAGAAGCACAGCGACATGTCACGCACTCTCAAGGAGAGTATCATGAGAGACAGAGCCAGATGGGCGGAAGCAGCCAGGAATGATCCGGAAAGACTGGCTCTCGACGAGTTTCTGGCTTTCACCCATCCTGAGAGCAGCCACAGAGCTCTGTTGCAAATGGTGGAGGACCTCTTCGAGAAATTTGGTATACAAATACCTGTCGATATTACAATAACATTAGTTTTTGCAATTTGATTTTCCCTCGATGTATTTTTTTACCGTTTTTTATTTTCGCTATAGACCGCGATGGAGACGAGCAACTGACAGAGGACGAGTTCTCAGATCTACCCTCCGAGGGGATGGGTCTGGACTTGAAAGAAGACAAGCGGGAGGCGGTGGGCGGAAGTGAAGATAGACGGAAAGAGTTCAAACACCTTATCGACAAGAATAAGAATGGAAAAGCCGACCGTACAGAACTTCTGGTATTGCCATACTTGATTCTTAATATTTTTACAATAATAACATCTAAACTTTAATAATATCTTGTATCTTCTTAGATGTACATAGATCCAAGAAATCCAAGGCACGCCATACAAGAAGCTCAACATTTAATTAGCGTGTCGGACACCAATCTTGATGAGAAATTGAATTTGTCTGAAATTCTGAGCAAAATGGAGCTATTTCTTGGCAGCAAAATGGTAGACACGGAAAGAAGTTTCCACGACGAGTTTTAACAACTAAAAATTGAGAAAAAGAAAGACTTGAAATTTAGATAACTTTCAAAAAAACGAGACTAGAACGGCTATTTAATTTTCTAGAACAAAATAGAATCTGCTTGACAGTAAAATTGGGCCTCACTGTAAATCTGACGGCAATCTAATCTATTAATCAATAGTGAAGTGTATCAATACTGTGTTCCTTCGTAAGGATACTCACAAATTGTGCCCAACTCTGGTTTTACGACATTTTTTAATAAACAAGGATCCTACTGTTGCTGAAACAGACAATATCTATTAGCAAAGACGACTGATAACGATCTAGAACAAGATCAACCGAAAAGAAGTTATTTTTCTACAGGAGCAAGCAACTTTCTGCTTCTCCTGTTTCACAAGCATGAATTCTATTTTTATTGCCGAGACAGATATCGTTTTCAATTTCTCGTTACGAGACAAATCTTCAGTATTACTTTCAATATTGAATTTTGTATGTTCATTGAGAAGCACGGTGAAATTTTCACGGGCTTTCAAAACGTGTCTGTGATAGTCTTTGTAACGTAGAATATTATTTTCGTGGCTGAATTTCTTAATTAAATACTAGACGTTACTAACGAACGTAACAGAATCGTCGTTAAGAGTTAATTTAATTCTTGTATCTGATAAGTATTTTACCATGATACTTTACAAAAGTACATTACGTTATTAGATGCCACTTTTGTTAATCTCACAGGAAAAAATGAATAAAAAGAAAGGTCAGGAGAAAAGTGGCAAAAGAATTAATCAGATTTTCGAGTCCGTCCTTTCAGTGGATTATTTATCGACAAAAAGCGTCTCTCCGTTGACTTTTATAGCTCTATGAATGATAATTAAACAGACTTTCTTCTATCGTTAACTAGATCTAATTCATGTTTTTAGAAATTATTTACATAAATGTGTTTAGATATGTAATTATAGAAAGTACATGTTTTAAGTAGACAAAAATTTATAAAAAGAAAAGAAAGCAAAAATATCACTCATGTTCCTTTTTGAAAGAAACAAAACTCGTACTTTGTAGAACGTGTTTTTGTATAATTTATGATGGCAATAAACAACTTTTTGCAAATACCAACATATCAAAAATCTTATTTCGTCATTTAATAATAAATTTAAAAAAATATTCTTTGACAACGTTCATTTTTGTAACTTTTTACTAAAGTGGCAAAAACTAGTGTCGTTTAGAAAAGTAATTAAGGAGCTGGTATGTCAGGAACAGTCGGTATGTCACGATTATTTATTTACATTTTAAAAAACGCATAGCTGTAAAGTCGTCGAAGCAATGATACGTCCGCAAAATTAGTTAGCTTTATACCTAATTACCTTGCACTTAACAAGACTTAAAAATAGTACACAGTATCGTTTATCGTACTAGTCAGTCCGTGATTTATAATGAAAATATTATAAGTATTCCTTTGTGTTAAAAGACATAAACGGCGATATACATATCCAGTTAAAGTTTCATCTTAGAAATGCGTATCCGCTCTCAAACTTTCTTCCCCAGACAGTATTTTCATATATTATTAAAAAAAATAGAGATATACTCAAATTCCTTACCATAAATCCATGTAAAACAATTTTCATTACGAGGGAAACGAAGGAAATGTACATTCACGTGATTCTTACAGCAGACATTCATTTATCTTCAACTTTTTTCTTCTCTCACTCATTATACTCGTACCTTCGCCTTTCACCCATTCTTCCTGAAAATCCATTCAATCAAACATCCCGTTAAATTGACAATGATATATTATATTCATCCTACAGTGTCTCTAGATTAAATTTCAACAATAAATCTTATGAGAATCGCGCAGTTATCAGAACTTCAACTGGTCCAAGTCTTGTAGTGGACAATCATCATGACCCGCCGCCACAATTAAATTTCCAGCCGAAATTTCATGTTCTCTTGACTTTAGGATAATATCCGGGTTGTTTAAGTGGCTTCTCGTTAACCAGAATGGTTTAGAGTCCAGCTTCTCATGGTCTGAGGAAAGTCTTGAAGCTTCGGTAAATGCTGAGGACTCCAGAAAAGCTCCATGGTCAGACTGCTGTTCTGAAACCGGAAATTACAGTCGTTTCCATAGAGAATAAGTGTCATTGACGACAATACACGCTGTTTTGATCATAAAACACAGATTGGAGTCTAGTATTCGGCTTTTAGAATGCAAACAGGAAGAAACTTTCAGAATGGAAAACTCAGAAATAACTGAACTGAAATTTAAGTAAAAAATTCGACATCATGCAAGATGTTTACATTCAAGTACAAATTATCATGCTAGTTGTAATTCTTTTAAGAGATTTTTCAAACGAACTGAGTATGGAAAAAGTCTGGTAATATTTGAGAACAGCTAACAGAGCTTGCGAAACAATGAAGAAAATCAAGAAAAACATAGAATGTTCCACACCGACGTAACTTCCATAAGAAACTAGACACGACCAAAAAAGTTTGAGCAATTAGATAATGGACAAGCATACCAAATTTTTATGTAATTACTGGTCTGCAGGTGTTAGCGTGGGAAGATGTGCAACGGTGCATGTATGGTTCCGTGCTCATTCCGTGTGTTTTTACCTACTGATATGGTGTTGCGAGGAGGATCGACCGTCGATGCTGGTAATGATCTAAATGTGGATTGGCGAACTTTCCTCGATCATTACTCACTCGGCAGGTCGGTCCGGAGGTGGAGTGTTTCCACCTCGACAGCACAGTCTTATCCACCCGCTGGATCTCCTCTCACCTTCCTCCATCTCGATCACTGTGTGTATCAATAATTGTTATTCCATCATGTATTCCTATTCTTTCTTTATTTTTTTTTTACTAATTTTTTGCTCCTTAACAGAACCTTTTGTCACAAGAAAATTCTTGTGTTACTACAATTTGAACATGAACATGTTTTTCCTCTTTCGAACCTGTTTTCTTTAATTCTAATTTATTGCACAATTCTTCTTCCTGAAAACTTTTTGGAATCCCAATTAATTTTGTACAAACTTTTAAAAAAGCACATGTAACTCATTAAGGACCAACGTTACCAGAAGCTCTTCAGGAGTTTAGGAAATAAAACGAGGAGGATATTAGCGATCGGTAACGATGTGTTATTTGTAATCTGATTGTTCCTTGATCTTCAATATGTCGCAATCAAGTCTTATCTCTAATTGTTTCAATTACGAGCGACATCGATCCGGTTCAGGAGGGTCTAAGTCAACAGTTTTGAACCCTCGTTGAACTCAGTAGGATAAGAAAAACGATGGGTAGCTATAGTCTTCATTATCTTGATTGAAAGCACCTACACTTGTGTGACAACTCTTCCTACTGTAGGAATATTAAGGTCATCTAACAAGTAATTTCAATATCTTCTTAATAATCGAAATTATTCATTGGTGAGCTAATTCTGATTCGTATTTGAGTAATCTTTCAAGAACTTTCAATAAGAATACTTACATTGAATATTACGGAATAACTTGATTATACTACGAGCGATACGAATCGCGACAAAAACTATAGTTAATTCCTCTGTCTTTAGAAACAGAATCAATTACCTAATTTTCACATACATTCAGCTGTAATTTGCTCCATTTTGATAATTGCTGTTGCAATTTGAAGGTCAATTAAGAGGCATGCATCAAGCAAAGGGGAAACTTGCCTCATGCGAACTAATTATGCGGAATGCGATAAGGAGAGGCTGGCCGCTTGCTCTCGTCCAACACTATGCGTTACGAAAAATTTCCTGAATTAGCCGCATATCGAGTTTCGAAATATCAGAGAACAATTCCATTTTGTTTGTTATACATCGAATTGTTTAATTTAGCGAGAATGCGAATGAGTAATTTTATCCACTAATTGAATAAAAGATACGAGGCCAGCAAATAAATATCTTCCTGCATACATTGAGAACTGAAAAAAAAAGAAACGGTAAATTCAGAACTGCATCATTGCTGCATGTGAGCAAAACGCATATTTGCACATCATAAATAAACATAAAAACGCAAAGCAAAAAATAAATATACGTATTTTGTTAACATACAGTAATAAACAGCCGCATGCATCGGTGACATCGAATTACGCCCTGGGATCATTTATGCTATTCAACATTAAATGATATATCAATATTTGCAATTCAACGTTTGCAAATGAAAAACATATATGAAGTATGGAAAATGGTAAAAGAGGCAGGAACATTACAATCGTTTAAAAAAGAAAGAAGAATATACGAATTTTCGAAGAATTAAAAAATGGCGGATCCTAGACTATATAATACCATCTCAATTAACACTGAGTATCGTATTTCTTGGTCCATAAGACGCACTTCTTTTACTCCAAAATGTGCCCTCAAATCAGCGTGCGTCTTATGGGCAGAGGGTATAACTTCGTTCTCTAAAACGCAAGCTGATTCGTTGGAAAAAATTCCGCATCAGGAATAGGAAATGGTTGTCTTTATTACAAATGTCGATAATAACACTGTATTAAACCAGTAGAAAGCAATAGAGTTTCAATATTTCTTGACAATATTTCCTAAAAAAATACCACAACAATTCGTACATGTATACAATGTAGACAGCGAAAATGGTCACCCACATGATTACAGTGCGTCTTATAGATCGGGAAACAGGTAATTATCGAACGAGTTAAGATGTCTGTCTGACTGTATACTGATATATAACGTGTACAAACATATATATATTCACACTTACCCGATGCAATTCTTTGTGGCTGACAGCCACTGAAGGTCGACTGTCTCCTTGCTTGTAGATCGGTTCCTCTTAAAGAAAGATAAACGGAAATAGTCTTGTCCAGTGCAAGTCGCACCTGCAAATTGAATCGCGATCTGTCATTCGATTATGTCATTACATATTAACTACTGAATCACTATCAAGCATGTCTGAATGATTTAATTAGAAACGAAGAGAAAGGTAAACACGTCCCGCCGCGCACGAAGGCATAAACAGACTGACATGCCTGGCCCATACGGCTTTGCGCCTACCCTCCGTGACGTCACAAGGCGCGACTTTTCAAACAAAGAAATTGCAGATGTAACTATAATGAAATTGAATGAATTTTTTTTTTAAGTACTTAAGTTTCTATTGTGATAATCATTCGTACAATTTATAGGTACCAAAAACGTAATTTTTACGATTTTGAAATTCATTTTACGATTATTTGCAGATTGTACTGAATAATATTGTGTTAATCAATATATTAATCTACCAATAATGTTTCGATCGCTTCTATTAGCTTGAATAGATCAGTAACAATACTTTGTTCTCATATGACCTTGATGTTTTCACGGATACACTGTTTACAAAACTGTTTACAACGTGGTGTTCTCATGCATAATGTACGAGCGGGCGACTTTCTTCCAATTACCACGGTGCATCAATCATTGATTGGAAATGCAATCCGAAAGAGCTCACGCGTAGCTTCGCTTTAGAGCTCTTAACGATCAGCACAAAACGCGTCTGTTTATTGAAAAAACATGGAAGTTTTGAAACATTTACAACCAATTATCTTACCTCGCCGTTTAAGAAGCAGTAAAGAGTTGCAATGAAGAGTCCTTGGAAAGATTGCAGAAAATGCGTGGAATAAGACCACAGCGCAAACTTTTTTACGTTGTGCAGCGGTGCATCAATCATGAAAAGTACGTTGGTGATGCCTAACAGCGGTAAAAGCACCACAGCTGCTCTTACAGCTTTCCTAAAGAAAAAACAGAAAATAAAAAAGGTTAAAACTTATTTTGATTGTATTCTACATCCTGATCGTTGAACAGTACAGCGTCTTAACGTTGTTCACTTACAAAACTTGCTCGATTTCGCTGGTATGGCTCTGTCGCAGCTTCACCACGAGCACCCTGACGATATTCAGCAGGAACAAAAAATTGAGCTGCAGGATTAAAGTCAAAGCAATTCTTACATATTATCTAGCAACGGTATCTTTAATATTCAAGATTTTCATTACTATTGATAATGCTTACCAATATTACTGCAAACCTAGGTCCTTCCAAGATCCAAAAGTACAAAGATAAATTATATCCGGACCAACACCTGGGAAACCTATCACAAACATTATGATAATACTTGTAGTATACTTTTCAGACTTGAATAAATTTCTACATCATTTTACAATGTGACTAGTGGTTTTAAAGGAAATTGGAAACTATATATGGATGTACTCAGGGGATGAGGTTCCAAACTTCATTCATCTTTCGTTAGATTTTAGAAACTATTTCTTGTCGAGGGTGAAATTCAACTTACTTCGACTTTGGATGGTAATAGAACGCTGTAATAATGGCCCAAGCCAGTGTCATTAAGACGGGGCAGCCCCAGCCGATGAACCGGTACATTCTATAGTAAGAATTCTCTTGGAACACCGTCACTGCAACAGTAATCGAAAGAGTTGCTAGATACTTGAAATTGAACCGAGGAATTTTTAATCAAACTCTTGCAAGTTTTAATGACCGACAGTAAACTTTATGTAGGGAAGAACTTGCGAAAAATAGAACAATTGCTTAGAGGAGAAGAATTTCATGTGACCTCATATATAAGCTGCCTTACAAGTAATCCTACGTCCTAAAGACATTTGAGATGGACAGAGTAAAGAATAGAAGAACAATGTACTCTGTGTATATCCTCTTTAACGATTCACACCATATAAATTAGTAATTTAACATTGTTGATTAAGCCTCGAATAAATATGGTGACATTTCATTCGGATAATGTCAGCAACAGAGAGTTCATTTCGAACTGGAAGTTTTAATTCTGTAATAGAGACTGTTCCATAGAGATAACATCGGCAAAATCAAACTTTTAATTAGGATCGAAACGCTTTAGGATCTGAAACAAACTATAGAAAGTTTGCTCTCCAATCCCGTCGTACACGACGCAAAGGTAAATCGAGGATGGAGTACTCGATTGCTTACCAGTAACCATGTTGTGCAGAAACAGGCCTTCTATGAACATCCACATGAACATAGCGGTTTTCGCGTACTCCAGGAGGGCATAGCTTGCCTCGCATAGCACGGGCTGCAACAAAATGTAAAGTTATGAAGTTAGATTTTAAATTTTGATTTCGTTTGTCAGAAAATTCTTTGATCCTTTGAAGTAACAAAGTTTCAAAGATACAAAGTTCACGCGCCTGACATCAAGCAACCCGCCATGCAACGTAATGTATGGTAAATTGCTTGGATTCAGGCGCAGCAGACCGAATCTTCGAAGTTTCGTTACGAATTACAGGTATAAAGCAAGATTATCCCTGTTACTTTCTTCTTTAGCATAGTTAAACAATGGATCGATTGAATGTGGATTGGCTAATGTATTACAAGGGAAGTTAATTATAATTAACAATATCAAAAACTGATGGGATGAAATTGTACTTGCTTTATCAGGATACTGAAGAGTTACATTAACTAAATGTTGTGTAAATTGGAAAACGACATTTCCTAAACAAATAGAATTTACTCACGGTGTTTCCTATACCACGTTGAATGCCGTAAGTCTTTCTCCTCAGTATCTCCATGTCTATGTACACAGTTAATCGGATCACAACCTGTACAACCATGGCAACGAATAGGTTCTTGTGTATCCTGGTCCTGGTATTCCGTAGAGACCTAATTTATGTGAATAAAAGTTAGATAGTCTAATAAATTTACTTATGCGCGTGTATGTAATTCTAATGGAGAATATATTGCATAAATTGGAATCTCCGGAGCTATTAGGGTCATTTCATTAATAATAAGTTCTAGCAAAGGCTTAACCCAGTTTCGTGGAACAAGCACGCTACCTTTCTTTTTAGTAGAATCGCAACTATCTACGAAGTCACGCTTCTCTGTGTATCAGGAGAAACGAGAATCAGCAAATAAATAGCATTGATTGTTCTTGAGAGAAAAAATGTATTATAATCTCTCCGCGATACTCGTTTAATGGAATGAAAGTTTTAATATTAAAAGGAAGAGGAGGCAATATTTGCAGAAATTCATTCTGTTCCATTTCCTTCATACTTGGAAACTTTGTTAACTTATTTCCGCTGAATCAGGTATGACTTTCTAAACTTAGTTTTCTGTACATTGTACGCTATGGGAGTGAGTAAAGCAACAAATAGTTTACCTAAAGCGGCAAAATATGGCAAGTGAAGCGAGCAATGCTACTAATGAAATGCTTAAACCGACAAACTCCAACGTGCGGGTTCGCTCAGCTATGTCCATCTTCATCTGGAAAATTGAGAAAGAAGTCAGATACTACACCTTTTTGTCCATTTCCAATTCATTTTATTATTTAACGATATTATTTACTGCCCTTCTCTACAAATATCTTTCAAGCTGTTCTGCTTTAACTTTGTTTGGAAACTTTTGTTGAATGGTACTTACGTCACCCTCGATTGTATTGGTGTACACCTTCCCGTGCAGTCGGAGCATTTCCGGTGTCAGACAGGTCGTATAGTTTGCCCAACCATGAGGGGAATCCTCGTTGCTTGTCCCGTTTTGACCCTCCCAGCGGCCATTGTAGCCGCACTTCTTTTCCACGGATTCTAAACAAACACCATGATCATTTTGCACACGCGTCTTACTCGTGCCACGAAGAACAAACTTAGATGAGCCGAATCGATTTACCCTAGCCAACCTGTCTGTTTAACCAACAATTTGCCTGAACACCTCGATGGCTTAAGTGAAATCTCTAACTTCAAACGTTTGCTTAACCATCATTTACCGAGCAACCTTCAGGGAAGTTGAACAATTATAGCGTTCGACGTATAATTACACTAAAGTTCTTCTGCAATAATAGAACGTCAAAGTCTTCAGCCTCCGGATAGGAAATTAATTTAACAACTTGAATAAAATTACGTAGTAACTTCATTGAGGCATCATTCAATTAATTTCAGAAAATTGCTTCGCTCTTGGCAGACTGAGGAATAGAACACACTTTAAAAACTGTTAAAAATGTTTTTAAAACGTAATTCCTGAATGCAAATGAGCAACCCACGATGAATCCACTTCCACGGTGTTAGGCGCATTATTCATAGAGTTCTTAAGTCTAAACCTTAGCGCTCTGCGCGTCTTTGTACCATTGCTTATCAGCAAGCCAGCCTTCCAGCACATTATGGCAGCGGAGCGTCTGAGAAGAAGTCTTATTGTGTGTGGAAAGGATTACACGTGCTTGTGAAGATGCCATAGCATTGTTGGATGCCAACTCACTATTTCATGAGCCATAGCTATCATCGCTATCCTTTGTAAATACCGTTTCATCTCGAACAGTCGTATACCCTAAATATTACTCATCCCTTGTCCCACTTCGAACCGATGTCTTACCCTTGACTCTTGGCTACTCTCTCCAACCTATGGAACTATCCCCTTCTAAGCTCCTTACAAAATTTCTTAAATGTACAGTGTGTCAACATACTTTGTGAATAAAACCTTCCTTTGGAATTTAAAAAGTGATGGATTCGAATCCTTCGACTCTGCTCAACCCGGAATCTGACGTGAATCCACGTCATTTCAAATTCTATTCCTGGTGAATTCAATTTTCTGATTAAAATACTACTCCTATACATATAACATTGGTGTGCTGCGTAACGTTCTTGGAGTAATTACAAATGAACGAAACTGCACGAAAACAATAGCCTCTAACTAAAAGATCTTTCGCCGTGGAAATACGAGAAGGGCGCAATACAGAACGACCACGAATATTCTATGAAAGAGGAAATTTCAAAGGGGAGCCTATCTATCCAGCTGCCTACTTAAAATCTTTCTTAAAGCCTAAGGAATCAGAGAACTTAACGTTGCAGGCCTTCTCTCCATTCTTCTCTCTGACTCGTATCTCCGAATGCGCCCACAAAGCCAAGGACGTTAGAGAAAAGAGAAGCCATCGGTCCTACCTAAAAACCGGCCACTTTCGATAGCCTGTTATTATCGTAATCATCGCAGAAATTCTTGAAAAAATTCTCAGACGTCGCAAAAAGTATCTTCAACCTTTTCTTTGAACAATTTCGAACATTCTCCTTCCAAGATTTTAATTACCGCGCTGCTTCGCAACCACCGTCGAAGTTCCCCGACAAATTTCTGGTGAACGCGGCAAACTATTTCATCGGAGGGGTGATCGTAGCATCCGTGGATAAAACATCGGGAAACTTGAGAGGAACTCACACCGCGAGGGTGTTCCGTCGTCGAGGAACGACGTTCTGCGAGGGAACGCGAAAAGACGGCTCGAGTGAGGGCAAGTTTACCGCACGGTTACCGCTGGTAACATGTCGCGGCGTTATCGAGTGCAATCAAAAGACGGAGAAGTGGGTCGAGTGCCGGGGGAGCTCGGTTCTCGTTCGCCCTGTCTCACCGTTTATTGTCGTCGTGGAAACGGAAGTGCATCGCGAACGCCCGCGGGTACAAGTTCAAGTGATCCGCGCGTGCATGCGAATCCCGGCCTCGAATCGATGTGTCTCACTGCTGAAACGTTCCCTGATTAAAGTCGAGCGTCAGCTAAACAGCTGCATCGTTTCTTCCTCCCATCGCTAATCCTACTAATAACGACAACAGCGATGGTTGAGGAAATATTGCGACGCGCGAGCTAGAAAAATGGGAAGCAAACGGCGACCTCGGGTCAAAATAATTGGGATTAAAATAACGAGATTAAAATGATCTTAATTACAGTATCACGGACGCGAATCTACTTGTTGACCCGAAAGCACTTTGCGCGTCGGCTAATAGAGAATGAAACGTTCGTGAACCGCCCTATATATTATTTCGAAAGCGTCTCGTAACTTTGATGTATAATTCACGATGTAAATGGAAATGTAGAATGTACGTAAATATCCGTTTCTACGATTTATCCGTATATACGTATGCATAATCATCTCCTCGACTCTTATTCACTTTGTTCGGATAATCCTTTGCAAATAAGGAAGTCATGTTGAAGTTTAAATGCTTCTGCGACTCGCCCAATTTGCCTGAGCTCTTTGTTAATATTGCACAAGTACTATTAAGAATATCTCCAGTGAAATGGATCAGAAATACCAATATTTCTACAGCTTAAGTCTTCTATACCTAAGTCAGAATTCTAGCGAAATAAAAGAAAAAATACTAAGATAATGCGTATGATCAATTGAAAAAAGAAATTCGAGTTGCGAGCTAAGTTACAGATTCAACGAATTTCGAGGAACAGGACATTCGTCAGTGATCCAACGCTGAACTGCGTTAAACCTGTCTGCTGCAATACTTTTAAATCCCCAACCAGATTTCGCATTGCAACAACGGTGGAAAATTTGCATCCAGGTCGTGACGCATACAATGCCGAAGCGAGAAGCACAATCGAATACACAGCGCAGGAGAGGGGAACGACGACAACGGTCGCATCCAGCAGGATGTTGTTAATCCGCGACATGCAAATTTCTCTTGCCAGCTTTTTTCCACGCCTCTCGAATTACCGTCACGTCGTGGATATCGCCGTAGACATCGTGAATTCCTAGGGTAAACGCGATTCGTCGTTCGGAAAATTTCACTCAAGCCTTCTATCACGATGAATGTTCCCGCGAATATCCGAAGAATTCCTGATTCGTACATTTGCAAGTATTTCTGGTTCTCGCTTTTGACATTTGCATTTTGTTTTCTGAAATTTCCTATTCAGATTTCACGTTCGATTCGATATTTATAATACAGCGTCCAGGAATCCTTTCTTAATTCCAGCAGAGAAGGATAATAGTCTTGAATGATAAGAAATTCACAAGCACCGAGATGTCGCTTCGATTTGCAGATCATGCAAATAAGCTGAAATGATAATACGAAACAAAAATTGGAATTGTAAAAATACATCAAACAATAGAACAACTTCCCTTTCAGGAGCATCTTGCACACCCAAATCCCTTTCTTTTTCATCGAAGACGACAGTTAAAGCTTTGGTAGATGGGGAAGAAAATTCCCATTTATTTTATTTGATAAGTAATTTCCTCTTGGCTGTCTGTTCTCCTACGGAACAGTTCGAACAGTGACTGTATTGAATTCCTCTGTCTGTACAAATACGGGCTGGTTGATGTATAAGAGGATTTCGCGTGTATCACCTCTAACCATTTGAGAGACAGAGAGTGCCACGGACTTTTGGAGAAATCCAATCGAAAAGTGTCATGTAGATCAATAGCGCTTCCGAATTTCGACGTTTCTAACAGTGTAATAGGGAGCGCGATGGCGAATCTCAATTTCCACGTCTCAAAGTTCAAAGCAACGCAACGGCACTGTTTTTCTTTTTATCAATAGAGAATCTTGCGTTATTGTTCCTGTACCATTCTTAAGAGTGTCCAGCGTGCAATCGATTTGGCAATTCTCATCGTCAGCTCGAGTTCTCATCAGTTGGTACTTTTAAGCGGTGAACAGGAGGAGCGCGATCGCGCTGCTTGGCACGCTGCTTGGCACGCTGGTTGAAGTATTTAAAATTCCTTTCCCGATCCAGTTCACAATGTGCACGCCCACTGAAGGGATTAAGCTCGTCGCGGCAAATATCGGTGAATTGATAATTATTCAGAAGATTCTCCGGGAATCGCTTCGATTCCGTTTCGTGGATCCTGCGCTATGTTATGGGAACGACATACACAATTCTCCACAGCGGTCTACCGAAAAAGCCACGATAATTAAAAAATTATCAGTTGGTCGGCTCTGTTTGTACAAAAATCATCCAATTATACTTTCCCCGGTATTTCTAGCTTTGCTTCCGCGTATGCTCTCTGATCAGATTCGCTAACAAGCAATTTAAATGTGCATTCATCAAGAGACCGTGTTCGCACTTACTGGTCGTATCGAATCCATCCTCGAACGGGCACCTCTGCTTGATCGTCGTCGAAGCTTTCGTAGGCGGCCAACAGAGCAACGAGTCCCAGACCGGCTCGCACCATAACTCTGTGAAAAGAACGAGAATAGCATACGTGAGCGTTTTGTACGTCTCCTTTTACATGGAAATAGTGATATGAAAACGACTTGAAACGATGTATGGCTTTTAAAAAGGTAGAATGCGAGGTAGAATGTGCGAGTTCACTTCTTAACCGTTTGTGTGCCACAGACTTTTGAAGAAATCAAAATGAGAAGTGCCATGGAGTGCGATTACGTTTCTCAATTGCTACGTGTCAAAGTTCCAAGCAGCGCGACGGTGCACTTTTTCTACTTATCAGTAGAAGATTTTGCGTTACTGTTGCTGCTGTACCATTCTTATGAGTGTCCAACGTGCAGCGAATTTCGCAATTCTCATCCAATAGTTGGCACTTTTAAGCACCGAACAGGAGAAGCGCGATCGCGACGTCTGGCACTCCAACGCTTAAAAGTAAATATTCGTACATGTCTGCGACACCAGGCGTTGCTTCGTTGGGAGACAAGTGGTCGTGACAAAATGGAATGGGGCGAAGTGAAATGTGCTCTTGAAAAGTCAAAACGTGCCTCTCACACTGAATACGAAATGTCCAGAACTACATTTCGTGCCTGAAATTTCAGTACTCGGAACAGTCAACACTAATTCTATTCATTTCCTAAATGTTAAGGAAATAAATGAACGAAAACCAACAACAGTAAGGCTTCCACGAAGATTTAACATTTTTGGAATTAATACAACAGTTCCTTCTGGATAAAATGAGAAAAAGAATATCTTGAAAACTTTTAAAGTGTTATAGATCAGCGCCTAGTGACAAGCAACCGCTCGTACATCAAAGTCAAGCGGAGACCGGTGTATGACAGATTGCTCATCGTCAGGCGCCGTGAATTTTGCATCTTCATTATTAAACAACGTAGCAAGATTGGATGAACAAGCACCGTATAAAAACTATTCTTATCATTTTACGCTTTTAGATTGATGTAAATTGATTTATGAAGATTGATCGATGATTGCATTGTATTTAGATTGATGATTTTAGATTGACATCTGTATCAGATATATCCATATCATACCAGAATATGATATGACGATTTTAGATTGACATCTGTATCAGATATATCTAGTATCAGATATGTTGCTTCATAAGACAGCTTACAAACGAATTGATTTTTGCGATTGGAATATATCTTTATAATTTTGTACCAAATCGAGTATCGCGTAAAACCTGTTAATTACAGAGGATGCAGCGACTAAGGTTTGCATGCTATTACCGACGTTTTACCACAAGCACTTACCGCCATCCGGTGGCGCAAAATTCTTGTATCTGACGCTGCAGAAGTCCCGCGTATTGTTTCCAATGGCATTGGCCGCGTCCATGTTTCTTCTAATTGTCCATTTTCTCTTCTTCTCGCCTCTATATTCCTCTCACCGTTACGAAATGAACGGAGTTTCTCATAGAATGTAAACCGGATACAGTATAAGCCGTGTTCCTTCGTTCTTTCTTCATTTCTTCCCTTTTTCTTGTACGCTTCCTTCTCGCGGGGAACTCAATTGAGTCCGAGCTTTCCAATCGAATTCTCCCGCGGGCACGTTGTTTACGACTTGTCTACCTTTTCCGTGGCGAATTCTGAACGGCTAAATCCTTTATTTGATGCGGAGGAACGCGAACAGAGGAGAACGGTATTTTTGCTGTGCCGATGGACGCTCCCCGTTCGTTTGACCCTTTGAAGCGATAGACTGCATCGCTCTGCCAACTCCACGTTAATTTTATCACCACGTTATCCTCGTCACTGGGCCCTTTGTTGCTTTCTTTCGACGACTGGCCGATTCTTCGCTATGATAAAAATAATAAAGGCCGATTCCATCTCTTTGAGGCTGCTGATTGCTTTGCTCCTTTACCCCTTAGAAGTTTTGTGTGGGCTTAAATTACTTTGTCGACACATTGGCCCCGCCGCCACTGAGAGGTTTCAGAATGAACTTTCTAAGTATTTAAAATATGAAACACTCTTCATGTATGTACGGTGGAAAGTAAAAAAATCTCTTTTAGAAAATCGTGGCGCTTAAATGCTTGTAAAAGCTGGCTTTAATGTTCACATCGGAGGCAACTTTGATTGGTCCACTTACTGATTCTTCGTCAAAGGTTTCGTCTGCAAAAAGAAAAAGAAAAGAATAATTAATATGAATATAATATTTAAACCTTCTTCAGGCTAATTAAATGTTAAGTAATAAAATATTTTAGCTCCAAAACGGATAGGAAAGCTACCTATCAGCCAAAACTAGCCAAAAAATTTTCACTGGTCACCCAACGAGAACGAAGTAAAATAAAATATCACCGTTTCCGGGGTTCCAGTAACGTCAAGACCAGAAATTGAAATTAACCACATTTTCTAAAATTTCCCAAGAATTCCTAAAACTAGTTTTACGATTTCCGGAATTCACGTTAACAAGTCTCTGACTTCCGACGACGGTTCTCTAGCCTGGAAATGATCCGTTTCCACCCGTTTTATCGTCCACGCCCACATCGAATAATTACAAGAGAACAGAACCGTTCTCGTGATTGCATTGTTTCCGTAAGTAACGGATTTCCATCAATTAGAACACAAATTAGGGGAAATCTGATAAAGTGCTGAAAGAGTTTTGCAATCCCTTTAAATTTTAAAACTTTGTTCTCGATTTGAAAATACTTCCATTTTTCTTCGTTTTATTCTCCAAAATCATTACTAAAGCGAAGACTTTTTAGTTTTTTCGAGATTCGAGCAAAAATTTCAAAAACACGAGAAACATCTTTACATAATTCGAAACCGGTTTCAAGTAGTATAGTCACCGATAAGTCGGACAAAATATTACGTTTGCAGTTCTGGTTCTTTACAATTGATTATAAATATTGAAGTTCAAAAATTTAATACTTAAAAGCTTCCCCGAACCTGGATATTGATTGGTTGTTGAAAGACTACTCCACTTTCGAACTTCTCATAGCGTGATACATATCAAATTCCATATCGAATTGGATATGTACACTCATACTAAACTTCGATACAAACAGAAATTTTTATGAGCAAACTTTCAGCTGATGCAACCAAGGAAACGTGCAAACAGTGTCCCCGCGGACTGAAAACTTGTTTCGACGTAGACGCAGTCACGATCATCTTTTCTTTTACTTTGAAAAACTATCCACAGGTAACTCGATTAGATTCGATTCGTATTCTTCGTGAAACAACCATAAATAGACTTGTAATTAACTTGGGCGTAGTTATTACTTCATTAAAATACCCATCGATCGTCTTAATTGCTTCCAGAGAAATTAAACATCCTTCAAGCGTTTTAATATTATAAATGATCTTCTAATACTCTTCAGGCGATTAAGGAAGGCTTCGAGTCTAGCTGTGCGATGTATAACGAGTAGCTTGACGCTAGGCACTCGAGATCTGTACTATATTTCCTGGAAGAAGTTCTTAAAGAACATAAGGATGAAGAGAATTCTTGCACAGCCGTCTTTTCAATTATTTAAATGAAGAAAACTGCCAATATTCAGAAATGTCGCATTCCAACTAGAGGAAACGCTGTTTCACTGGCGCCAACGTCTCAATATCGCCTTCTTTGCATCAATGCAATTTTTATCGCTGCACGGAGAATCGACGAGGCAGACCGACTAAGAGCGACAGTCTGACAGCCTCATTTTCGCCACAGATCGATTGGTCGTGCCTCATTACCGTTTGAAAGCCGTCAACAAGGGAGGATAGACGCGGCGGAGTGATACCCAGCTTGCAGTTGTACTTTTCACCGATTGTGCACGATGATCAGAGCCGAAGTTCGCGCGCAAGTTTCGAGTAACGAGAGGAGAACTTCTTCCGAGGGTGGCTGAAATTGAAAATCGATCAGATACGGAAAGGACGGTGAAACGGAAAAATCATGCAGAAGAATGGAATATGGTAAGAATCAGGTGAGCATGGTTTTGCATTTAGATCGCTGACGTGCTAGCTGAAAGAAGAAATTGGAAATTTATGAATCTCGGACGAAAATTTAATACTGTGGGGATGTTCGATTCGAATAATATTCTGTGCGCAGAAAGTAAAAAATTTATTTTCGGATGAATGAAATGGAACTTAATTTTCAACACGGAACTCTTCTAAAGATCAATTTTGTAAAAATTTCTGCACGAAACCAGCAGATTAACTATCAACGAATGCTCAACTAGCGGAATGGAATAAAGGACACGTGCCAAACCACTGATAAGAGACTAATTTCCGAATCAGCAAGCAGCTACCAGAGCGGAGTGATGTTAAAGGAAAGGGAAAGAAAAAAAGGCACCAGTAGCCGACTGGATCATTGCCAGAAAGACGAAATCCTACGTGTTCAACGCGCATTAGTCCCTCGACTCACTGTATGAATAAAAACTGCTCTGGAAACGTCAGGTTCCACTGAGAGAATCTTGTTCTCTGATTTCAAAACGGCCAGGTGATGGTGAATAAGATCTGTACAAGAAACTGATCCTTCCTTGACGAAATGAATGATCTGTAAGAAATTGTAAAAATGACTGAAATAAGACTGATGGCTAAGTAATTCGTAGGCTTGCTAGAATACTTTACTTAACTTATACTCAACCCAAGTGTTCCTACAATAATGACTTCTTAAGTCGTTCGTATTAGCCTCGAGGACGAATGTTTAGACAAAGCCTCAGAGAGGAGCGATGGCGTAAAGCAGAGGTCCTTAAACTTATGTAGTCCAAGGACCTCCTCTTGAACAACATTTGTTTGTGGACTCCATCCCAAAACCCTAAGTCCAATAACTAGTTAACTAACAACAAATACAAAAAGTCTTGACCATGTAGGATTTTTACTAAATGCGTTATTTGAATAAAAGCGAAAAGCTGGAGGATGTAAAGGTAATGTCAACGTTGTTTCGGGGAAGGCAGTAATAGGCCACGCGGGTCCTCGAGGTCCAGCGGGCACAGTTTAACCCTTTACACTCGGATGTCCCCTCTGAGGGAACATCAGCATTGATTAGTCTTTACAGAGGTCAAAGTTATTCCACCGTAGCTTTATGAGAAATGCATGTTTCCCTAAAATGTTCTATTGAAATGGAAATTTGAGGAATACTGCTGGAATTGCTAACGTCCAGGAAAGAGCCGAGTGCAAAGGGTTAAGAACCGCTGCCGTAAGAAAATGCACATAGCCCTCTTCGACCGCTCGTGCACTCTGTTATTTGATATTTCCTACAGATCCAATTTCCATTTTACTCGTATGTTGTATCAAAGGGAAAACTGAAACAATATTTTTGCTTTACTAGACGTTAATGAAAAAGAATGCTACATTTTTTACTGAAAGCTGATGTCGGTGCCAATGGTATTATAATTGTAAAATATATCCGATTACCAGATTATAGTGGAATTTTTTAATGTTGAAAACAACATTAGAGATACATCTCCTGGAGTCCAGACACTATTGTGCGTTACTTTTTGATGTTATGTTTCGAAATAGCCAAACAAAGCATAGGAAATCGCCTCAGGACAGAGTAAAAGGCAGATGTTTCAGCGAAATAGGTCAAGCAGAAGATCAACACGTATCACGGACAAAGAATTCAAAGGCAGGTATAATCGTTCCATGATAAATTTCCTTCTGGTTATAACTTTGCCGTAGTTTCGAGCGTCTTAGAGTTCCTCGTCACGTAAGAAAACATTGGACCCCATTTTCTCGAAGTAAATTGGCCTTTCTTCTGGTCCTTTGGTAGAGACACTTCCTGGAATATAAATCGGAACTATTTTACAGTGATTCTACTATAATTCAATTGTACCGAGTTTCAAGACTGTGAGAACACTACTATTTCGTTAAGTTCAATCGTTCCAGCTGAGCAGTCTTTTAGTAAAGCACCAGAACGCTAATTTACACAATTTCTGATTAATTCAGTAATATTGGAGTAAGAAAAATTAATCTGTTTATTAACTATTATTATAAGACAGATTAGAACATAGAATTGATCCAGAGATATGCGATCTAATTTCAAATCGCTAATAAACGATACCATAATGACAACTTGTACAATCTCATTTTTCGCGTCTTGGGAGACATTATAGCCTCCGAAGTATCCTCTTCAGGACGACTATGTCAGGGACTTATTAGATTCGTGTCTCTCGTGTCTCCTCGCATCATCAGGTACGTCAAGAAAGTTCTCAGTTCCAGTTGCATCCGAGGATCACGTTGATTGCCATTACGTGGTCGAGAACAAGTTCCTTCAGACGAGAAACAACCGGAAAGCAGCTGTTTAAAAGTGCATCACGGGCAACGAAGACGACGACAACGAATTCCTGATCAAATTTTCAGGGGATTTGTTCCTGCTGAAATTAGAGTTCCGGGGCTACCTCGCGTTGCAATTAATTTGCAACTCTATGGGTTCACCGAAGAAAAGGAGGCTACTGAGAACATTCTTAGAGGATCCATAATACATGTCTGACTTCGTTTGGAACGGAAGGAATACTTCCCACTTTTCCCTCTGGAAACAATTTTTTTACCTCCACCATGGACATCAAACTAATCGGATTTCACTCTTTCCTGGATTCTTCTCAAAGCGGTAACGGAACTGCAGAGACTTTTATTATCTCGGAAATATCAGTAAAAAGGTTCAAAACGTTCAACGGTCATACAGCGTATGAATTTTGTGCGAAGCAAACTCGTAACTGTTTCATGAACTACGTACAAAATTTAACTAAAATTCTCCTCGTAGCACAAAGGAGTCTCTATTGTGTGGAAAATCTTCTTTAATTTGAATAATACCCCTGTACTCGAAAAAGAATCCACGCGCGAATCGAAATATTCCTATACTGCAGACCATACGAGCCAGCCAACAAATTCTGATCATTAGAACGATTCTTCACAATGAGGGAGCATCTCACGAATCGCGAAACTTTTCATCGCTAAAAGCAGTCGGTCCCTTAAAATGGAAATCTTGATCGTGACTGCTTCATTCCTGGCTCACGCCGGAATTCCACCGCGAAATGGGACGATCGATTGCAAGAGTGGTCGAGGTGGGCAAGGACAACGGAGTTTTTGTAGGTCAGAAATCCCACCGGCAGCCCGCATCAACCGGCTGGAAAAATTATAAGAACCACTCGTGTATTTGCTCTAACGAACCTCACCATGAAAATGTGTAAAAACAATTAGCTCAAATCCTCGGCTACCATTCTCTCACTAAGTCCTCCAACGACCTGAATGCCTCGCAAAAAGCCTCACGAAAAGCACAACGAACCGAAATGCAAACAATTTGTGTCTTTTGGGGGAATACTAGAAATACGTTAAATCATATTAATCTACTAGTTCGTGGCGAGATGTATTACATTCGATCGGAATTAGGATGATTAATAATCTATCAAGGTAAAAGTAGAGACTCGCCAAAAAGTGATAATCCAATTACTCACTCTCCACCCTTCAGCATATACATATAAGGATCAACGTAGTTAACGGGCAGAGTCTCGCAGAATCTTATATCTCCCGTGCAAGATTGAACAGGTTGTTAATCTTTAAATTAATATAGCAGCTAATCTCCATCATTGTCGCTACTTAAAAGTTGTTAGGGCAATTTCCGGATAAGTAATCGCACGCTCTCCAATTAAAGTCTTAAGGACTTCTTATCTTATCAATCTTTCTGCGAAGCAACGCAGTAACGATAAACGGTTATAGATCCAAGGAATTCTAGAAGAGAACATTCTTCCCTGCTAAGGCAAGATGATAGATATTTCTGGCTATCGATGAAAGCTGTTTTGTCATAACGATGATGTTGTTATTGAATCCTAGGAGAACATCATTTCGAAAAAGAAAAAATCAGTCTCCAATCTGCAACAGTATTTAATCAACCAGTGCACTCGTTTTTTATATACCCACAATTTCTCATCTAGGCAGAAGCAAGCAGAAAGTAAATAAAAGAATCGATATGCGTGGATCAAAAAAGCGAAAAGCTCACCTGATGAGCCGCATGAGCTCCAGATTTCACGCTAATTAGCCAACAATGTTCAAGGCAGCACCTACGCGTCAAATAACGTCCTTTGGGCTTAACGTGCCCACCTCTTGTTTAATTACAGCGTTATCCATTGGCTAGCATCGTCAAGTACAATTATTTAATTTAGGAACAGGGAAAGCTGATTTTAACTTTTAAAATTCCCCGGAGTTCTGATGAGATATTCCAGTTTCCAAAAGTTATAATGGTTTTATTAGATATTGTACTACATGGAAACTGGCTTGGATCTGAAATGAAAGAGATGCGTGGCTCGTTAGAGTGGCTCTACCCCTTTGAAGAAATTAGATAATGCGGGCTTGAAATGTCTTGGGTCTGATGGTTTGCGAGGACAGTGATGCTTCTAGAGTTTAGACTAATGGATTATTTGAGATCAAAAGCAAGCGCATCAATAAAGATTACAAATTTCAGAGAAATATCAATTTCGATGGAACCCAAATTTGGTACTCGGAAAGCGAATGAAAATTGGCAAATGCAAAATTTGAATTTCACCAGCAAGCGTAGAAGTGATAGAGATATGGTCTGCTGTGGCATTTGGTCAAGTGATGCCGAAAATTTAGAATTCATAGAGGAGAATATGAATAAATGGACTTATTCGAATATTCTAAAAAAGAACAGCTAAATTACATTAGCATTTTAGCTTCTTGGTGTAACAAATAAATGAAATCTAATTTTCAACCTCCTTATATAATGTTAAATACAACGCATATGCAGCATAAATCATGTTACAAAGTTCTATGTCCTGAAATAGGATGAAAGGATAAAATTACATTTCAGGAGATACAGTTTTCCAGAAAAATGTCTTTGAAAATCAATAGAGCAAGCGTACACTGACGGATACCTTGCGCAACGGCTTTCGCTATAGATTGTTACTACAACTGGTTCTATCTACATCGCAGATCTTCAGAAGAGATATCGTTCGATGCGTTACATAAATCAAATTACATTTCACGAGATCCCAATCCCCATTTTTTTGGTGTTCAAAGGCTACAATAAGAGTCTGCGATAAAAGTTATTACGTAAAATAAATATATGCATGTTCTCCAGATAATGATAGCTGAGGGAGGAAAGATCGTAAAGTTTTTATATGAGAACAGGAGAAGGTTGAACGAGGACTTGTAAGAAGATTATTATGGCATAAGAGACGAGAGTGGAAAACGGAGAACAATGTCCACCATGGTTATTAAGTTATGAAACCTTCCTTGCTTCCATTGGACAATTAATTGAAAAAATATTAACACAATCCATCGCAAACATGATGGACAGTAATATTGATGAATTACTTTAAGTCTGACATTCCCATTTAAGCGAATCAAATTAATGGAAAGTAAATTTTCCAATTGTATTTTGTTTACAAATATTAAAAATTGAAAGTTTTATGAGAAGAACATGCATAATTTATTTTAAATTCGCAATTCTTCTTTGCTCTTTCTATCATTTCTACGAATTGGTATCTCGCGCGAATGCCTCGAATGTACAAATTTAAATATTCCAGAATAGAAAACGTGGAAATAAAATTGAACGTACTTTACTTGCTCATCGCAAATTTAAGTACAGCTCAATTAAAGGTAAAAATAAGTCGAGTTAAGGGTTTCTCGCGAATACACCAAGCAGTGAAATTTGAATATTGTGGAAGAGAAAACCGAGTAACTTCGTTCTAAAAAAAATTTTTCCTAATTTAAATTTTGAAATGCACAGAATAATTACAAGAATAGGAATATACCTTGAATTAAACGTTGATGTATACAAATTGTTTCATTCAACAAATGGTTAGCCAAGTATGAAGTTCTCTCTTAGTTTCGAAACTCCAGTAACCCGGAATGAAAGTGTTTTCCACTTATGGGTATTGAACGAACGCATCTAGCATGCGAACAAACGATTTTGTATGCCAGTCAGTAGCAGAGACGATAATTAATCACTGTAGGACAAAATAGTACTAATTGGTACGATGATTACACGGTGTACAATAATTTACGCAGGAACAAGTCTTAATAAGTATTAAGTAGGCAAATCCTCTAGAGAAGCTCTTAATTTATGAGAAACAATTTCCCAACTACTGGACAAGTTTCCATTCTCGCACCGTTTTTCATCTAAAAATAAGAAGATTAATAAAATCGAAAAAAATCAATTTTTTCAGAAAAATGTACTTACATATCGTATAACGCAGTTTACGCTATATTTAAAATGTGGCTAGACCAAAATTGGTTTTGAAATTCTCGAAAATATCTAACATTATCCCTAAAAAATGAAAGAAGGAGTTTTAGAGATTAAAATTGAGGTATGTCGTTCTAAAAAATGGTAAGAATACTTGTTGCATCACATATTCAATTTGGCATCATCTGATCCGCAAGAAAAGTCCTCTACTTAAATTAGAAGCGTAATCAAACCGGAAACTGAGCTGGCGTCAACGAGTAAATCCCTAAAGGAGAGGTTCTTAGCCCTGAAAGAGAGCATTTTAAAGACAGATCAACGGAGCATTTAAACTGCAGTGACATTGGCATTAACCGTGATCCTAATCCGTAGCCTTTCACGTAAAACCAGCGCTACCGGAGCAAACTTTCAAGGGGTGTCTCGTTAAAAAGTTGCGAACCGTGCGACCGACGAATTAAGCTTGCTTTGGAAGTTGGTTTTCCAGCCCCTGAAAAGGCTGTTCTACTTTTTTCACTCGATCGAAAATTAGATTTCAGCCTTTACAAAATAAAAGAAAGTCCACGCGACTCGCCACGGCGATCGTTCGCCCTCAGCCATGACTTCTTGTTAAAGGAGCTGAATGCAAATTTGGTTCCTTTGACGTTTCTTTGCCTGCACTTTATTGCATTCCCTAATGGAAAAACAAGAATCAGGTAACACCAAAAAAAAAGGCGACTTCACTGTGAAATGCAAGGAGATGCATAGAAAATGCAAAATGAATCTATTTCTTCCATATTCTTTTGGGCTAATATTAATAAAACTACTTGTTAATGAGAAAAAATTACTTGTACACTAAAATTCCAATAATCCTAATATACAGATAAATACTTGATGAAATTCTTTGATTATTATTTTAATCCAAATAAGCTATTTTTAATTGAACGCGAAAATATTGAATTAACTGGAACCAGTCCACTTATAAAACAAATTTTCACGAAATATCCAAGAATATCCATGCAGGTATTAAATAACAGAAAAGAGAACCGACGCCCACAATTGTGAACGTGATAAACAGTTTTCGCGAAATAATTAATACGCGTCACCAAGCGCTAAGTAGCTACCATAATATGTTTCCGCGAAAAAATAAATTACCGCGATTCCAACGACGCTTGTTAACGACCAGCAGTACAAATAATTCAGTTTACTTGCGAAATGTCGCAACGCGAGGCTGAATCGAATGAAAATACGGTGTTTCACGGTACGAGAGGCAGGGGAAATAATTGTAATCGAACGAGCTGTTATTTTAGCTGCGGAGGAACCTAAATATTAGTCGCCTGTCAAAATTGTGATTCCGATCGGCGGTCGATTGATTAAATAAGCAACCGCGATCCAATTATGCGAAACCTTGTAACAATGGTGAAACGTGAGAATGTGATCCTCTGTGAACAGTCCTATAGCGTTTCGTTTCTGTACGCAACATTCGGCTGTGCCATTCAGATTTTAATGTAATGTAATCACATTGGAATGCAGTTGGAATTTAATTTCTGAATTTTCAGGCACTTACTGAAGGATCTCCGTGACTGGAATGCAGCCGAACGAGAATTTGGTCAATTTTCTCCTTTTTTTTCTACTCGATATTTAATTTAGTTTCATCTATATCACGTGGGCAATAAAAAAAAGCTTAGGGATTCTTTTTCCTGGAAAAAAAAGTTTGTAGTCGTTAGCGACAAAGATAGTTCAAATTTTCATTAGTGAAAAGAAGATAGATTCGGTAAATATAACTTTGTAATCGATAAATTGATCGTCGTAGAATCATAAAACGGGTAAGTCGAAGATACAACGCTCCGACGAGATTGAAATCGACGGTGCAATTAATCGACAGACCTGACATATTAATTCCAAACGGGTTCCAGTTACCGATGAGCGAGACGCGTCTCACTTGAGCAGAGGACGATGGCGATTGTAGGTACACACATAGAGGTTTCTCTTATTTTCTGGACAAGCTGCTTCAATAAATCTACTACGAAATACCGAAGGAAAATATTTCCAACATTACGAGCACGGTATTCCCTTGACCAAAGCGCAACTTCCAGGGAAAATATATTTCAAGTAACAGAGAGCACCTGAAGAATAAGGAGAAGTATCATTAAAGAGGGAAGAATACTAAAGTAAAATACAAAAAAAAATAAATATAATTATGAATCATAAGAGAAGCTCGTAGAGAAAGATATTATTTCACTGGAAAAATCTTCACTTCAAAGGATGAATAAGCGATAATATGAATAAATGATAAGTAAATGATGAAGTATGAAATGTGATCATGAAACATGAAGTATACATGTCTACTAGATTACTGGTTCTCAAACTAGATGCCACGGCAATAATATTTAAATAAACAGCTTCATCCATCGCATTGAAGACAACCAAGCGTTAAATTGTTAGCATTTAATCGTACGTTGTTTTCTCTTCTTTTCCTAAGTATTCGAACCGCTTTGAGGATAACTGTGTTGCAGATAATAAATTCTTTTACCCCGACAAGGGTGTCGTGGCGAAAAAAGTTTGAGAACCGCTTTACTAGACGATAAAGAGGACATTTTTCACGTAACGTATACGTGTCCAATTTATGTCCCAGGAATGGAGCTATGAAAGTAGACCTCTGAACGCCCAGCGTCGAGCAATCTGCCTTCCATCGTCACCCCATGATCACATCTGGTGTATGGCGGGTTGCGCGCCTACAGGCAACCGTACCGATCAATCTATAAACCCACGTTCAATCGTCGTTCTGAAACTCTGGCGTGGTTATAGCGTTTAACTGAAACGGCCACGGTGAACTTACGCTTCCGCGTCTCTCCTCAAATCCGGCTGCTAATTAGCGTAATATCGCGCGCCCATTGTTCACCAGAGACTGTGTCACGAATCTACATTCCCATCCTGATCACGGAACCTTGACCTGGATCAACGTTTAACGGTTGAATCGCGCCTGCCTCAAGATCCCTTGCGATTTCCCTTGCAGTGATTTCTCTGGGCAATTTTTGGATACTTTTCGTTCAGGCTTATACGTGTCACGATTTACAATTGAATAGTTTCGCTTCTAGCGCATACCTTTCACACAAATTTTTTAGTATTTACAGTACAAGTTTGCTTGCATTCAGAATTTCAAATAGCTTGATCGGAAAGTTCACGCGGCCAGAGGTGATTTCCCCTGCAGTGATATTTCTGGGCAATTTTTGGATGCTTTCCGTTCAAGCGTACAAGCGCCACGCTTTACAATAAATAGTTTCGCTTCTGGCGTATACTTTCTATAGATAATTGTTTCTTAGTATTCACAGTGCAAGTTTACTTGCATTCGTCGTTTCACAATGAGAATTTCAAATAGCTTGATCGCAAAGTTCACGCGGTCAGAGGCGGATTTAGAAATGTGCCAATTAAAGCTAAATCAAATCGCCGCATACACTATATTTCTTAAAAAATTAAAAATAGATAATACAATAAGGAATACGAAAGTTAGGCAAGCGTTTATTAGAAAAGAGAGGTAAGAAATTTGGCGAAATTGATACTCCTCCAAAATTAACCACGATAGGCTATAGCTTAACTGGCCTGTTATAGAAATCCGCTTCTGCACGCGGCAGAGAGCGTGTTAATGGACCGGAGATTAGAGCGTTCCGGCGAACTGGAAAAGTATTAATTACACTGTAATGCAATGAGTAATCTGATCTGGTTTATAATTATGATTTGTTGCAAGATTTGATTAAACTTGTAATCTTTCAGCATTTGGATTATCTTCGTAATTAGTTGAATAATTGGATGAAATCGTGAAGAACGTTAATACGGTACAGCGGTAATACTGATACAGCATACTGGTTATTTATAAGATAGGTATTTGAAAATATTACTAATATAGTATAGAACGTATTAACCCTTTGCATTACAAATATTGCTATTATTTTAGCAAACTATTGTTAAAGTAGTAATATTTTAGCAATAGTTTCTATTGCTAACATTTCTCAGCAAGAGAAAATTTCCATTTCAATAGAACATTTCCAGGAAGCATGCATTTCTCAAAAGGCTGCGGTGGAATAAATTTAACTTCCGTAATTACTAATCAATGCTGATGTCCCCTCAGAGAGGACATCCGAGTGCAAAGGGCTAATTTACATTTGATACCACGCATCCATATACCAGTAGTTAGTGGCAATACCATAAAAGTTACTCAAAATAACCATAAGCGTTCTAATTATGTACTGCTCTGTTGCAATAAGTGATGTTATATATAGCATGTACAATATTCGCACGGTTCAATGATCACTGTGATCCCAAAGGCCAACAGAATCGAGAAAATCAGAGGGAAATTTATGCAACACCGGTTGCGTACTACCGAAAAGCTGAAGCTATAGTAATATAATGTTCCCCGCGTGGGTGGATGATGCCTGTTGTCGAACCGGGGAATCATAGTTCTCGAAACGCGCATAACTGCGATGCTCTCTCTACCCAGTTCGATGACCTGCGGTTTAGTCGCTCAAGGTCGAACAAAGTTATACTGTCTCCGACAAGTTATGAGCCACAGTTAAAAGCTACTTCCCTTGAACTATGTGTTCTAACAATTCTCATAGGAAATTACATCACGAAACTTTAATTCCATTGTTTGGAAAGAAACTTTTTTCTCCATCAGTGGTGAAAAAAGCTTTTTGCAATTTATTTCTTAATGGATATCAATTTCGCAATATAGAACTAAGTTCAAGGAACGAGTTAAGGTCCAAAACTACACCAGACAAATGCATCCCTATTTCGTTCTGAATCCCTTAAGCGCGTCACGTATTTTCATTTCATTTGCAATTCAAGAATCTGCTGACTGATTCAAAGACCCAACGAGAAAGTCAATGGAAAACGGATAATCTATACACGTTCTGAGAAATTCAAGATAGTGCTCTAGCCGAAGGAGAGGAACGACAACCCTTTGCAGGAAACAAGCATAGATACAAGAAATATGACCAACATTTGCGTAACGTTTCCCAAAATATTCGAAGCCAATTTCTGATACATGTCTCAATCAATTCCAAATGTAATATCTACAGCGTTAGAGTTATCGCAATAAAAATGGAACTAACGCGAAACCACATTCAAAGTGTACAAACTCGAATCGTTTCAAGTGCCGGAAAATAGAAAAAAAAATTGTTCGTGCCTCCAATTTCACGCGACCTCATAAAATCATTTTATTTTCTCGTGTTGCTATCTATATTGGGTTACACAGGGCGATGAAATAAAATAAATAACATAGCTTGATCGCGTTTCGTGCTCTTTTAGTTGGAATGTTCTCCGGAAAATAGTACCCGATGAAGGCAGAAGGCGTCGATGATGCTGGACAAGAAATATCGCGGGAGTTGCGGATAATTGGAAATCTCGAGTGTGTATTGACGGGGCGCACGCATGAATAATTACGCTTCGAGGAATCTAAACGAGCACAGAAACTGCACTCTGAACAATATTGCCTCTATCTAATACATTATTTTCTTGCGGATATTCTTGGTCAAATAGAACGCGGTACAGCGTGGGATATCGCTCCTCTATTAATGAAATGGAAATAGTGGGGGATGGCGCGATCTGTGTACTCGGTTACGTTTATTGGACCGCGATCAAAACGGTCAGAAAATATGATTTGTGCAGTGGAAAAGTTTACTTTGTAATTACTCGAAACGTGTGGGTCAGCTGCAGACATACATAGGAATTTTTAGTAATTACTTAGAGATCAAAAAATTATAAAAAAAAAAAGTGACATCAGAGACGTGTAATAAGAAGAACCAAAGTTCAAAGTCTTAGAAATCTGGGACCATAAAAAAATCAGAAAAAGCTTCCCATAAACGATACACTACATACACGATAACATAGAAAACAATATATAAAATCTTCGTCACACGCACGCATTATCCACCATTTCCATTAGAAAACATTGATCAAAAACAAGAACCTATCGATACATCGAGCTTTCCTGTTTTTCATTATCTTAAATCAAGTCGAGCGACAAAAAGATCCGATAAATAGAAAGCCATCATTCAAAAACCACTGAGAAGACTCACCGGATGCAGTGCAGCGATCGGTGAAATTTTCTAACTAAGAATAGATGCTGGACCAGTTAAGTAAGGTGGTTCGATTCGAGTGACAAGTTCACGGCAACGGAAAGCGACGCGAACGGGACAACGTACGCGCGGTAACTGTTCCGGGCTGGGTAGGAACGCGTCTGGTCGCGCAAGGAGTCGCGCCTTTGCCCCTCTGCGGTGCGATGGCCGAAGGGATGCTCGTTCGGTGTGAATCCTTGTTCGTGCCAGCCGATTACAAGGACTAACCACCATGCCTGTCGCGACGGAGAATTATCCTGCGAGCTACAAAGACTATTGTAACCAATCTTCTTAAACGGACCCTGGTTCGAATGTTCGTGATGCTTGAATGGCTTTGTTCCCCTCGTTGCGTTAGCAAACGCTGTCTTCACCCTCTCTCAACGAATACAAAATCATTTTGTCCCAGTTGTACATCTTGTTGCATCTTAGATTCGTGTGCTTGAAAAAATCAATAATATATTTTTTCCTTTCTTCAATGTCTCAGTACAGTTATTGATAAATTTATACACCTCGCATATTCCACGAAGCCAATAGAGCACGCATGTATTTGATTGTGTTATTTACTGTTTCTATTTGTAGCATCTACATATTTGCTTATTGAATGCATGTATATGCGTGGTTATTTAGTTCGCGTAGTTAAACCTACATACGTCATTTAGTGGAAACAAAGAAAATTGTGTTACAGATCAAAATGATTCTGCGTTCACCTGGAATAGAAGACTCGCTTCTATTAAAATAATACTCAAAAAGTCATGTTCTATAAATATTCATCACATTACTCACCAATCCGAATTATGCCAAACTGTCTCGATAATGCAAATAACAATCCTACAGCTTCGCACTGAAGGGCGAAGTCCAATTCATTCCACTAGCAATTCCTGTTACGTAAACGCATGGGCAGAAAGAAAGCAGATCCTAGCCTGGTGTATTAATTAAACGGATTGCTGATTACGTAAACGCCAGAGACCGTTAATTAATTTGAATAATAGGACGTTAAGCGTTGATCAAGCGAATTGCCATTAATTTCAAAATACTCGTACAATGTCCTTGGTTGTTGGACTGTACACGTGCTGGAGTTGGCCTCACGCGGCCCTTAGGACACGTGATCCACACCGTAGCCACGTGATGAGAAAGGGGAGAAAAATATCCTTTCTTTTTGGCGAAAACCACCCAACAGCTTTTTCTACCGCGTGACTATTCTTTCAAACAGTTTCCACGATTGATGATCTACAAACTGATGAGTATATTTAGACTTTGCAGGATAAATGAGAGAGTCCGCCTAAGAAGAAGTCTCTTGAGAGAAAAATTTTCTAAGAATATGCCATTTTAGTAGTTTCTTTATAGTATTGATTTGAGATTTCTTTAGGTAGATCACACAAAAACTTACATTTTCCAAGAAACTCATATGCTATGTACGTAGGAATACACAAAACCCATTTGTGATCTCTATTGCTGGCCCAAAATAGTATATTGCAATGTGATATATCTGAAACAAATAAAGAGTAAGTATAATTTGTAATCAAAATGTATTTCAGATTGCGTAATAATTAATCATATACATACAACATATTACACGTGTACTATGGACGGAGACACACCTGAAAATAAAATTAAAATAAGTTAGAGCATAAAATTAATTGAATCGAAAAGATCAATAAATGTCCAAGCTTGAATTTTACTCAACGATTAAACGTCCAATCTGTTAAACAAAATTGCACAAATACTGTTAACGAACAATTCTGAATCGATAAAAATTTCACGACACTTTCAAAATCATCTGAATAAATTGGATATTAAAATATTTGAAAACCCAATTTCAGTTTCGCAATAAAGATACAAAAAAGAGAATACATATGAAACCATGCGTATTGAAAAAATGATTGCATTCAACGATCTTCTTATAGAAAACAAGGTTTGTTACGCGAGGATGATGTTACAATAGAATTCGTGTAAAATCGAAACGTGATCCGTGATCTTTTCACATAACGCCGCTCAAAAGCCTGACATCGCCTACTTTCGCTTGAATAGAACGTGCCACGGCTTTTCAACCGTGACGTTGATGCAACAGGTAATAATATTTCCGTCTAAAAATTGTCACGGATCGAGTTTATCTTCAAAAGTTAATTTCAACACCATTTTTAGGATTTTTTCCTTGATTACGTTAATTAATAACGTTACTGTATGCTAGTGTTACACAACATCGTAAAAGAGGAGAAAAAAAATGAATGAAGAGAACGATGTGGGTGGAGAATGTATAATGCGGACAGAAAATAGGTGAAAGGTGAATGGAAAAGCGAGGCACGAGTAGGCAGAGCGAGTGATCAAATGGTGGGGATAATGGACGAAAGAGAATACCAAAACAGGGGACAGTGACCAATAAGAGTGAGCAATGAAAAAAGGGAGTGCACGTAGAGGGAAATAATTATACAGAGAAGATCAAAAAGGGGTCTTTACAGGAACGTGTGTCCAATGTGGAGAATATTTAATAGTGAGAAAGGAATGGTGTATTTAAATGGACGGTACTCGTACGACAAAAAATTCTAGAGGGGAGTAAATTTGAAAAAAGAAGCGCATCTATTAAAGAAATCTCTTAAGGAAGTATCTAACAGAAAATTGTGAAAATAAAATTATCAAAACGGAACAGAAAATCTCACTGAAAGAGAATATTCAGATTCTCTCTGAGTGAACATTCCGTAGAACGGAGTACATAGAAAACAAGGATCTGTTTTAAAAAATGATACTCGAATAAATATCTTCTGAACAGCATTGCACAATTCCGAATAACTGGACAAAAAGCGTATAAAATAAAAAGTGCTACGCAAACAACTATCGACATGGTATTGTTATCGACAATTTTGCCAATTGTCCCCGAGGACATCGTGAGTGGGCAGATCGTGCTAAAAGAGAACCGGAAACCTCGATGAACCAAAGCGTTATATTCGCCAGCGTTGTCTTTTTTCCTCCACGTGGAACGGCGGTTCCGTATACGGGCTGCTCGATGAATTTAATGGAGGATTTTAAAAGGAGAGGGGTAACTGGGTCGAGAGGGGGTTCGTATCCCCTCCTCCTTGGCCGGTGAAACAATGCTCTATATATACACGTGGACTGAAGTTTATTAATTTCGCGCCGACTTCCAAGACAATTAAAAGTTCCGACCATTTCTGTGCTAACTTGACGACCCATCTGGCCAATTATTTCGTCTCCGATGAGCAAACCAGATTCAAGGAACTTTGCAACTCTGCGACTCGGTTCAATTCCTGTCCCCCTCGCTGGAACCGTATCTGGAGAGGGAAATTTACTACAATTAGAACATTAACGAATTACTCGACATAAGGAGAAATGATTAACATGAATTATAGAGAACAGTATAATCTCACGGCTTAGCGACATTCCAAAAGCAAGCGAAAATGGAGAACAGAGTGGCTTTAATTACACGGTCCTTTCTACAGTCGGTTCAAGGTGCACAATGGGGCTATTTATTCAGTCAGGCATTTTCCACTGATAGCTCGTATTATTGCGCTGAAAATTTAATATTGGATTAACCGACTGGTTGCTAGATTATCTGCCGAACAATAAAACGTCGGATTTTGCGAGAATGGCTTGAAACGTTTATTTAAATACATACACGTACAATAAAAGGGCAATCGGGTGCCGCTTTGAAAAAGGAACACAATTTTAAACGTGCCGCTAATGTCGGTTATTAATTAAACGGTGAGCATTTTTCAGCAATTACATTAAACGCTTTTCTTCATCGTGGCCACGGAAATGCGTGTGGCTGCAGAATTGTATAGTAATCTCCACGACTCAGCAATGTGCGAATTTTGTGCTTCTCCCTATTTTCACTTTATTATTGTTCCAATTTTTCTATTTTTTTCTTCTTTCTTGGTCCCAAAAAGTTTTTGGACGCATGATTAAATTAACAAAATGTAATAAAACAAAAACGAGACTTTTATATTCTAAAATTAAAAAATTGGTAGTTTAGATGATTTTTCAATTCAACCTTAACTTCCATAACTCTGTATATACAACCTGCTTCCCAATTAAAAAGTACTACAACTACCCTATTAATTCAAGCTTCGTCATTAAATCAAGAAAGAGAACACAATCGATTAGTGCCATGAGAAAGTTTGTAATTAACATCAAGAAACGGGACTCGTATTTATATTCGCTGTGCACTCAGAATGCAATCCGTGTTACAATATTTAACAATCCTTACGCTAAATGCTATCTCACTGGATTTTTCACATCTCATTACATTGGTTACAGTGTTTAAGCCGGTGAATACAAATTGGTGCCTTGCGGGTGCCTTTCTCGATTAGGCTCAAGCCTCGCTAAACAATATATTACGCTTCTCATTCAAAACAATTTTCCATACAATGTACCCGCAAAAAAAAAAAAGTAATTAAATAATTATTAAAATGAGTAATCTTGAAATCAACTACCGGAGTTAACAAAAGTCATGGTACAAGAAATCCATGCCGTTTTTAGAATACTGCTTTCTCTCTCCCTCTCCCTAAACTGATTAAACTATAAAAAGATTTAACACCGTATAGACAACTAAGATTCTTTGTTCTATAACTTTGCGTAACAATGATTCTCAAACGAAACGCAAAGCAGGAACTTAAAGACGGTAAACACGTTGAGATTTGTATCGCGACATGTAAGACATGTATCGAAACAAATTTCAAAGTGCATTCAAGAGTCTTAGTATCGCTATCAGTTTATAACAGATTATAATGTGAATATACACATACATATATACATATATATATATATATATATATATATATATATATATATATATATATATATATACACAAAATTGAAAATGCCGATGTCGTATTTGCACAATTTTAATTACGTTCCCTAAATAGGCTATCAAAATTAATCTAACTCCTCCAGAACAGCGGCTATGACCAAGAGAACCATGATCGAGCGGACTGCGTAGGAGATTTGGACAACGGAGAAGATGGCACAGATGCAGTTGGTGTCGTGGACGCAACTGGTTTCTCGTAGTTCTGATTTCTGAGCCTCACTTTCTCGTTGGTCTCAGTTTGCATCTTTTGTTCGTACTGTCGAACATCTTCTAATGTCATATTGTACCATTCGTCGATCCACGCAAATGCTTGACGATGACCCAATAATAAAATATCCCTTATACACTGTAGATATACAAAATACAAATGATACTAAGTCGTATGGTTTACGATTTAAGTTCGACGATTCTTCGTAAAGATAATTACTCTATGAATGAAGTCTTCTACTCTAGTCTGCATGCCCCAAACTTCGAAAGAAGCATGAACTAATTTGTAAGAACACATTATAGGTTGCATAGTGTCCCTCCACCCCTCTACCAATGGTCCTCGACCAGTTACTTTAGATTGAAAAAATTTGGGGTCCTATAGTAAAAGTATTCAGTAATACATAACCATTCTTAATGAATCAAGTAGCTTATATATTAATATGTATTAACTCATAACATATGAAATATTCGTCCAAATATTTACTGCCTTTTTAATGAATTATATTTAGTCGCATATTGTTTACCTATAGTAAACTATAAAAAAAACACAGAAATCGTAGGAATCAGACATTTCATATGCTACTACCTAATAATACCTCTTCTTCTTTATAGTGCTTTGCAGAAAGTTCGTCATACGCAATGTCTACAAAATCAATCTCGCGATGAATCAACTCGATAGGAGATAGACCTAAACACTGTATCAAATACAATATGAATGAAAGAAATCATCCTTGAAAAAGTTAAGGAACAATCGATTTACATACATTTTCTGTGCATCCATTATTGTCCTCATATCGTGTTCTTATCGATATATGAAATTTTGGAATAAACGAACACTGAAAAACAAGATTTCATGTAGCAGAAGAACTCAAAGAGATTTCACATCAATAATACTTACAGTGTATTCTTCATTGACCACAAGTAGCATTGAAAGAAAATACGATATTATTAGATTAGATTCTAGTTTATAAATACCAAACATTTATGGATTCTGTTTGACGAAATACTAACTACACTATAATATACCTGTAATAGTATAAGGATAATAATTCCATGCCTTCTCTGTAATATAGAATATTCGTGGAATGACCGATTGAATCCAATATGGCAATTTACTGCAAATAAACACACAAATAGGAAATGTTGACCGCTAAACTTCAAAAATAGACAGTGTCGTAAAGGTCACCTAGATAAATGAATTCTTTTTTCTGTGTATTGGCCTTTCCCATGTTCTGAATGATCACATTCTACATTTTCAACCACTTCGACTCCTTCATCGTCATCAGACTGTTCGTGACTATGTCGGGCAATCATATAAAGCTGCCCTATGCGATACTACAAGGAAGTTGTCAAAAATTAAAACCCTTTGATGGACAAAATCAATCAGGTCAAGGTTCAAAATAAATTTCATAACTTAGAGAACCAATGCTAGTTGATAGAATTGACGATCAACAATTTTAAATTTTGAAACAAGCATTTATCGAAAAATGCAGTGACAATTAAGATTTGAGAAGAACAAATTACCTCTTCCGTAGTAAGCGGCATACATATGCGGTATTCCTTCGTTAATACCATACTGAGAATGATAATTTGACAACCTTCTACGAGAGCATTAAATTGGTACACGTTGATGGAATTATGACTTTCTATCTGACAAATAGATATCAAATTCGTGAAATTGTCATGTAAATAGCAACTTTACTGACTAAGACGATGAAGCAATAAACAATCGAATAGAATGAAGTTCGCCCACGACATTCTCAAATCGATAACGAGCCTGATCTAAAGTTGAAGAAATATCGATAGTTATCGACAATTTTATATTCAACTATCGATAATAATCGACTAGTGTAGAAGATTCTACAAAATTCTCGATTTAAAAGGTATCGATCATTTTGAGTAGCAGAACCTATCGATAATAATCGACATATAAACGTTTGTTTATCCACATCACATTTAACACAAATAGATGACAGAAGTACTATAAATTAAAAATCGCAGCTACATTAAATATTTAATGATCAATTGAAAATAATAAACATATTTTAATAAAGTCTCGTATTCTTATAAACTTAAAAAAAATTTTGATTAATTAAGGTTATTTTATTAGTAGTAACTCTTTTGAAAATATATAATTGATATATACATATTGTTTACGATTTTTATGAAAATTGTAATATGTCTTTAATGTATGTGCATATATTTTTTGAAATGCATTGAATTGCACTGCCTTTTCTTATAGTGTACAATGCCATAACCTCTGCATTGATAGAAACATAAATAATGCGACCGCAAAAATTTCGCCTTCCATGCAACACAGGAAGGTATGGTATATATTTTTTAAATAATTTTTATATTATAAGAGATAAACATCCATTTTTCAAGTAATAACCATTTTCTAGTTTTCCACATACAGACAAAAAAGTAGTGATTGTGTCTGTATTTGGAAAATCGCAATACCGTATGAAAGGATGCAAGACCGGTATGCTCAGTTCTATCCTACAAGTAGGCCTTTTGGATGAACCAGAAGTGGATAAAGAGTCATTTGTAAGAATCATTTTTGTTTACTATACTTCCCAAACATAAATGCAATTCGCATAACTACACAAATGAAATTATTTCTAGTGTGAAATTGAAGGATACTATGACTCCAAAGATAGAACTATATACCTCCATTTAAGAGGATTATTAGACACGCATACTCTTCTGGCAGAATATGATAGATTTACAGAAAAACAAGACTGCAAGGATTTCCTTAGTGTTTGGGCACATATGAGAGACAAATATGCTAGAGCACTGCTTGTTCTATTTCATATATCACATATTATTGTCCTTACTCATCCAACTCACACGTTTGATTATAGTTACGTACATTTATTCCGTGCCATGGATATTGTGAGGTATAAATTAATTTTCTTTAAAAAAGGACTACTGTTTCATGACTTTATAAATTGAACTCTTTAGGCAGAAGGTTTCACCACAACTCTCCGATGTCCTGAGTTGCATTTACAGTCTGCCCAAAGATTGGATTTCTAATGTTAGACCCTGTTCTCCACGAGTTTTGTTTTACTTCGAAACTTGTCCCACTGTATTTCAAGATCCAGCCAGTGGAGCCAATATCAAGAAGTTAGAGCATTCGTTGGAAGATCAGATTTATCAAGTATTGAGAAAAAACCGTATAGTAACAAATATCAGGTAAAAAAGAATATTTAAACTACAAACATTAACACTGTTCAATGTTATGTAAAAAGAATGCATTATTGAATTATCAGTTCAAACTCTCTGTTCGCAATTCCGGCGAACCAAGAGTTCGTTTATGTACACACTGGTTCGACAGAGTCCAGAGATATTCTGGGATACATGGCGAGAAAGCTCATACAGAGTTGCAAGGTTAGCTCTGGGGGAAGTACTTCGAGAAGTTTAGCTAGCCAAGATTCTAATATTCAAATGGAAGATACAGAAACTGGTAGGTGGAACAGCAAATTAAGATCAGTGCATCAACTCATTACAATAACAATTTTTCGTATATTCACAGAGACTCGTTCGTTTAGATCGTTTCTACAACAACATATAAATCTAGCCTTTGCCAGAGGCTTTGATGACAACGTTGGAAGACACTCTGTGCCTGCATATTTCGAGGTCAGATTAATTCAAGACTTAATTCAAGCCTTGACAAAAGGCTTGTACAATAATTTGACTTTTCTGCTATCAGATACCCAATGTCACGATATTCTGCGAAGTGGCGAACAAAGTGTATGATTACTTCATTCATGGAACGGATAAGGAGTTACTAACACTGCACAGTTTATTGGACACTGATGTAAAGTTCAGTAAAAGTAGATGCAGCAAAGTGCTTCCACGAGCCCTACAAACTTACCAGGAGAATCTACCTCAACATTACACAAGGTGTGTAAAAAATTCCTATTCCATAAGTATAAGAAAATCTATACGAAATATTCTCTTAACATCTATATGTAACAATTAGAGCATATCATGAGACAAAACTGGCTCATGCAATGGCGGTTTTCGAGATGCACGCACGAGGTCCTCTGTTTGAAGAATTCAGCGAAAAATTACAGACCGAATGTGAGAAACACTGGAGATCTGGGAGACAAATGTGTGAAGTATTGTCTCTGACAGGAAACCCTTGCACGAACCCTATACACAGAGGCGGAAGTGAAGGCGCTGGTGGCGGGGAACAAGTGGAACAAAGAGACAACGACAAGTACGTGTCGCTTGGAATTTGATTTATTAGGTCCCATTACGCACATTTTGCATGTTATGTAATCCTATCACGAGGTTGTTTCGTTTCGCAGCGATTTGCCAATTAGGGAACATTGCAGTGGAGTTCGATACATTTGTGCGTGCAATTGTGGCCGTTGCCAGGGCCCAAGAGAAGATCCATTCAGTCTGAGGCAGGCTAACTATGATTACTTTCAAATGCTAGCTAAGCAATGTGGTTGCGCGCAATTGGAGAGCATACAGTTTCCAGTTTTTCAACCAAGCACTCATAATTATAGGTAAAGTGTTACTTTTTATCTTTTCCACCTTTAGAGAAGTTTAAGTAATTACATGTATTCTTGTTGCAGGCCAGCACAACTGTTTTCTACTAAACGAAAGGAATCTTTCAGTCACGCAGAGTCTTCTACGCCTCAGGGTAACACTCAGGCTTGCAGCCTCGGAGTTAACACCCTAAATGGTATTTTTATTTCATTGTCTAGTCTATTATCACCTGGAAATATAATGTATTTTCTATATTTTTTCAGACGATATTCGAACCCCTTATGGAAGTGGAGGTCAGTCACCTCCGACGAGCGAAACTAATGAAGAAGTTCCTAAACTTAGTAGTAAAACCAGTTTAACGCCTAGTGATGCACATAAGGTTGTAATTGAAGTATCTGATAGCGATGCAGAAAACGCGAAAGGTAGTTTTTTCTTATAAAAATTGACTAAAACATTGCGCTTTAGAGGAAAATTTAAATACCTTTGAATTGTACAGAAAAGTCCCTGGTCAGGCAGCCTTCAACTACGGAATATTTACCAGGAATGTTGCATACAGAATCACCAGCTGGTTTATTGCCGCAATTTTCCAGTTGGTCCTTAGTTTGTCTTGGACCAAGTAGTTTATACTCCCACAATTTGGGCTTACAACATCAGACTGGCGTTTTATCTACTTCTGCCTTTCTTCTGCCGTGGGATGTGACTGTGAGGTAGATAAAAGGAACAATATATAATTGAAAAATAATTCTATCATCAATCTAGATATTTAATTTTTGCGAATTAATTTTCCATCAGATTAGAGCATCAGAAAGAAAGAGGTTCCCTGTGGCCTACCATAGGTGACCACGGAACCCATAGCTATTGTTCCAGAGGGAAAAATTTCCAGAATATGAATACTATTCGCGGTCGAAAGTCGAAAGGTGGAAAAGAGTTTGTAGTGAAGATATTTGTTGGAGTGGAATATGAATGTCCACGGGGGCATAGATTTATGGCATCCGCGCCAGATAAGGTTCTGAAGGCTACTGGAAATGGTATCGTAAAGGACAGTGGTAACAAAGTAACATCTAGCACTGCAGATATGCCGCTTTATTTCCCGTGTCCTTGCAGGTATGTGAATACTTGAAAAATAAATTTTAGTGAGAAATATTAAGTTTTCGTTTTACGTGTGCCTAGGCAAACAAAGCCACTTATAGCTCAGCTAATGAGAATTCATGTGGTGACACCAAAAGCGCCGGTTCATGTTACGTTAAATCCCAGAGTACAGCCTGGACCTGCACCTTGTCCAATTTTCGTCACTGGTTGCGACGAACCCATAAAATTATCGCAAAGTGCCTATTGGGTCTTAAGATTACCGTATCCTTCTTAAAATCAATATTATTTTTATCAGTTTTGAAATTTGAATTTAATATATTGTCCATTAATGGAAACTTAGATATGTATATATGGATGAGAAAGGACCATATTTGGCACCAAAGGAGCCAGTACCATCATCACACGGAAGACTACTAGCGGGAATGTACGGAATTAGCGAAGTACTTCCGGAAAAAAAATAAAATTTTGATCGATTTTCCTTTTTTATGAAAGAACGACTTGTATGAAACTTGTAAATTATATCTTGTAAATATATAAGAATAAAAGATGCATTTAACTCGCTATTTTCAATCAAATTTACAGAAAACCGAATTTTTACTGTGACAATATAATTAATTCAAATTTGTTCAATATTCAGTACAATTTATGAAGCCATTTTGAAATAGAACATTACAACGAGAAGCCATCTAAGATGGTCTATTGAAACGACAAACTTTCAATTACTGTTCCTTAATTATGTAATATTTCTAATTATCACAAATTGGATGAATTTTGGGTGAAAAATACATCACATTCTTCGAAATAATAAACGAATTCCACTTTCATATTCGAAAAGGGTGCAACTAAACATTAAAATTTGTCGCGATATGTACGCATTAATTCGTAACCATAAATTACTCATTAAAATTGGCATTTAAGTATTTAACTTACCGCAATTAGGTTTAGCATGTTCTTTGGTTTCCACTACGCACTTTGAACGCTGCTTTCAACATCAATAAATTAAGAAAACTATCAATTTCTTGACGAGCTTACGAAAAAAGGTAGTTACGATACAGCTCGTGGCGCGAGAATGATCTGCGCAAACGGTTTCTCAGCCGGTAAATACTCTGATTGGTCCATTCAAAGGTCTGCGCATGTGACGTAGGAAAATGCGAGCTTTTGATAGGTTAATACTTAATTCATGCTCTACAAAAATTGCAAACATTGAAACTCATATTTGTCTAATAAAATTCATAATTAAACTTGAAATTACATATGTACATTGTACTTGAGTCATGTATTATAATAAACATTGATGGTTATTTAAATTAATGTGTGATTAAGTCTTTAATTGTTAAATATGCAATGCACTTTCTCCCTTCGAATTTCTCCGCCATTGTATTGCAGCGCTTCGTCCGTTACAAACTACAATTACGAAGAGAAAAAATAAACACTTGTCATCGTGTCTCACCTGTAGAGCAGTTATTTTTGCTCTTTACTAATACTACAAAATTTCTGATGGCATGAATGAAACGGTCCATTTTCTGAACGACAAAAATATTCTCTAGCCTATTGGTCAGTGAAAGTGATCGCCAAGCGTTTACTGCTTGTTTAACATTAGGAAACAATACTGTTTATTTGTATTTGACAGTGCAACGCAATAATGTTTAGTTACGTGATCATACGTTAAATTTACAATAGCCTGATTAAGTCATTATTAATGTATATTAATATTTTGTTTTTGGAGGTAACTATCTTCACCGTATGTTTGTTTCAGAGTAATTTAAGTTTTATAATTGTTAAGTATCCATAAGAAATTTGTTAAATACTTCCAATTTCAGACAAGCTAATACAAAATGAGACACACATGCTTGTTAATTCTCTTCCTTATGACAATAACTTGCCAAGGAGGCTATGCTTCCGTATTCGGATGGTTTTGGAATAAGGACACGGATGACACTACTGTGATGGTAGCAGATGGTGTTCCCCTGATTTCTATCCCATACGAATCCATGACAAAAGATGAGAAGTTCCTTCAGGAGGCATCGAAATTTACCAATATTCAGGTCTCGTCACCTTTGGAGACTTGCCAGCATAAAGTCATCATAAAAATTAAAACTTCCTGCTCTGAGATGACTGAAGAGCATCTAGCAAAATTGAGTGTTAATCTCTTGAACTGCCAATCAGCAGTTGAGGGTAGAAAGATATTTCCTTGTACCGATGAAATGGTAAAAATATTTCTCTATTAATCTTGTTAGTTTTACTTAAGTATTGTTACAACACATAATTTTTCCAACTTTCAACTGTATGAAGGAATAGATCTAGCTATTCAAACACATTATAGTTCACTGTATGTGAAATCACATATGGAAGGGTGGTTGGTTTGAAGCATGTTCAGACTTGCCAGTTCCCCCACTTAGATAATATGGGGGACCACCACTAAGGTCTCCTTACTTTAAACCTGTACAGTATAAAGTATTCTCTCTTTCTGTGTACACATCTGACAGATAAATTTTGTTATCTTTAAAAAGTTAACTGTATTTTAATAAACTGTATATGTGCAGAATCAGTAGAAAACATTGTTCAGTAATAGCAATTCATGCTATCAGAGGATTTGTAAAGTAAGTATATTTGTCATTTTTTGCAGTCACTGAAACAATGTACCACAGATATGGATGCAGATATGTGGAATGCGTATCATTTAATAAGTAATAGAGCTAGGGCAGTTTGTTATGCAGCTCGTGGTACTCAATTTCGTGCTCTTACAGAATTGACCGTAAATAAACTGATGCAAACCGCTCATACTCAAATTAAAACTCTAAGTTCCTTGAAGGTGAGTGTGCATAGTAATTGAAATTAATCTTATTACTGCTCTCGTATATAATCCCATTAATTAATATAGGAAAGTCAAGATCGTCTGGAGCAGCAAACTACAGAAGCGCTCTCAACTTTGGCAGAAGGTAACAAAGCTTTATTGCAACAACAGAAGCATCTGAGGGACGCGCAAACATCGGCTCATAATCTCGTGACGACAAATTTGCGGGAATTGAGCAGCGAGAAAGCCTTGATTCGATCTGGACACGCACAATTAGCTGCAATGACAGATGACATAAGAAAAAAATTAGGTAACACCATCCAAATAAACTAAGAGTGGGAAATATTTACCATCATTTGATTAACTGAAGTAGTTTTTCTTTTTTGTAGAGGAGGCGAATAAAAAATTGGAAGAGCAGGTTCTAGAACGTAACGAAAATCATAGAGAAATACTGGAGGATCTAATGAATATTCAAGAACAAGCCCAGTTAATCTGGGACAAGATAGAATTGAGCACGAATAGAATATTCGCACAACACGAGGAAGCACTCATTCAATACGAACAGACTGTACAAAAATTGGGCCAAATTAATGATACTATTCAATATATTTGGAATATGACAAATACCATGCGTGCCGAAGTGGACGATAAGCTTAACTGGTTAACAAACTACATCGGAGACACTGGTAATTTAAAAAATACGAAAGATACTACTCAAGTTAATAATCAAATAAATAATTACATTTTTGTTTTTGTTTTTAGGAGAACAGATGTATAGAATGTACCGCATAGGCTTACATGTTGTTTATTTATTGACGGCCATGGTGATTGCAGCTTTCCTCCATGCACCACTGCTCACTAGAATTACCATTCTGGGGATAGTACCATTGAACTTGGTATCTTATTTGAAACATGGGATGGATGCATGCTTGGATTTCGTATCGATTAGCGTATTGATATTTCTAATCACGATGAGTACGCAATACTATATAATAGAAAAATATTTATTAGCTCTTCGAACAATTTTTAAGCAATTTCAATGTTATTTCCGTAGTGCATTTTTTGATGGTCGGAATTCAACGTTTATTTGGTCCAAAACCGAGAACGCGAGCAGAGCCAGTACAAGTTATTAATCAAAATGGTCACGTGAATGGCACCGCGCAACAATACGTTTCCTCTTCGTACACCAACCTACAAGCGCCACAAACTGCTTCACTACCATTCTATATAAAATTGAAGAGGAACATACGACAATTTTATAATTTCATCCGCTACCAAATAAATCGTTGTATGCGTAAGTTGGGAAGTTATAGTTATCTTTTGAGAAAGATCATTTTTCTGACCGCGCATGTGTTAAGAAATGCGCATCTATAATAAATTGTGTGTTTTAGAGAAACTTAACTCACTAATACAGTCAGCAATTTCATGGAGTAAACAAAGTTTTACGCAGCGTGAGGAACTGTCCTGTTCGTACACATCATCGAGGAGAAATCGCGAGGATGTTGTTCACAACTACGAACGAGAATTCCCGAGTATGTCCGAAGATATCACCGACTTCGAACATTCGAATGTAATAGACGAAAGAAACACGAGCATGGATGAATTTGAAAATGTGGTAGATGCTAATGATCTCAGGCGAAGGTTGAGAAGATTAGAGAGTTCTGTTGCTAGATCCTCTTATTCTCGACAACAATCGCCTTCCAGAAGGTATATTATTCAAAAATATATAATTCAATGGAATACTAAATTTTATTATCGTGGCATTGAATTAATAAAAAAATGATCTTTTTTGTTTCAGCGTTACTCCATCATTTACTTCGAGAGTTCTGTGTAACGCTATAACAAGAAGCGGAAGGAAGTGTCGATTACTTGCAACGAATGGTAACAATTATTGCGGCAGACATTCTGCTGGGACCTCAGTTATGGGTGATTGAGGAATTTTATAGAAATTCAATAGCGAGTTAAGTCTAGGAATATAGATAATAAGTTAGGTAATTGTTTTATCAATTGTACAATTTATCGAATTTTATAAATTATGCACGGCTTTTAATTTAAAAACAGTGCCTTCGAAGAGTTGCCTTTAGCTGCAATAAATATATTTACGTAGATTGTAAATTATTTTTTCTAAGATAGAAAAGAGAACAAAATGGCAAAAGACAGAATCGTAGATAATTAAAGTTCTACGCACGATTAATATTTGTATAATACTGAAACGAAAAGACTAAATATGAATTGTATAACTTAAGCAGCTAAAAAGCAGCAACAAAAATATTGTTGGATCGATACATCCAGTACTTAATTATTCGACATGAGAAAAACATGTATATTGTAAGTTAGTTATATAGGAATCTAATTATAATTTATTTTTATAAAGTCTCGAATTTATTGTGATATTAATAACAATAAAAGAATCACAACCTACTTGCTGTTTTATTAAAAAACAACTATAAATATAAACTGATTAAATGAAAATATTTCACAAATAATAAATTGGCGTCAAAGCAATACTTGGTTACTCACAAACTGCCATATTATATTGCGTGCAGACTGCATTAGTCGATAGCTCCAAAAATTTTGAGCTTTTGTCGAGGCCAGTCGCAGTCACTAGATTATGTAAATTGCAGTAATTTGTGCCATAATCAAATATCCTGAACCATTCACTTGACATGGATTCTCCCTTTAATAGCAAAAATATTCTGATAAGTATTTATTTAATTAATAAATAATTGGACATACCGTTGCTACACAGGTTTTGTTAATTTCCTCAAAATCAATTTTTATAGTCTCCATAGCTCTTAAATTGGAAGCAAGATGTGCAGCTCTGATTATATTACTTTCATTTGGCTTCGGTTCTTTAAGCTACAGAATGAATCGAAGTTAAACAGACTTAGCAAACATTTAACAGACGAACATTTCTTTTACCGTATATAGACATTTGCTACCACGCGGTCCACAATTCATGCAAGACGACCAATTAAGTATTTGAGATCTGAACTTCTGCATGATGAACATGCAAGGATCTCCAAACTTCCTGTCCAATTGAAAATAACGAACGAATTATTCCAATACAATTAGTCTAATGTACATAATCCAAACGCAAAAAATAACTGAAAATAATAGAAACATTTTCATGTTTGTCTACGAAAGTGAACGAAATACATTTAATATAAATTGACTGTTTCGTTCATGAAAATTTATTGTCGTCTTTTGGCAGCGTTTGGAAGTTCAAAGGGGTGCACCGAAATAACACGCGACGTTCTCATGGGCTTGAAAAGTGTAGCTCGTATATTTTTCAAGCGGTGTCGTCCAGCCAAAGGAAAATATACGAGCCTTACCGACGCTGGCCAATATTGAGTTTCTCTATGCGCAGGATTTGTTTGCAGAGTAGACGTTATCTTAGAACAGATTTTTTCCAAGCTTTTATGAGATCAGGCAAAACATTTATGCTTTACCAATGAAATTTTGTCTATTAGATACCAATATGAAGAATGTAAGCGATCTCACAGGGTACAAAATGTATTACAATGAAAAGCATTTCAGCAAGCGGTGAGAAAAATATTTTGAGTGACAAATTTTATGATATTTGAAATGAAATATTAACTGATACCATTTCACAATGCACGAAGCGTGCATGGGGTAGGGGAACACTAGGTAGATCCAAATGACACACACCAGGAACAATATCAATCCAGTAACGCAGTAGGTGAATTGCTTACAACCTGGACATTTTGCACATTCGTCTGTAACTATTACTGGAGGCGAGTTGTCCTCCTCTTCTAATTTGATTTTGCTTGGACCTTGAATTTTTGAAGAAAAATTACTATAAGTAACTATTAAAACGTTATAAATGAGAAGGATGTTTGATTTTTGTACTACGAAAGTAAAATTAGAGAAATTAAAGAAGACCATTTTGCTTTCTCGTCGCGGAGTTGTTCTGCAAGTCCATGAACCTTTGGCTATCATCTTGCGTGTAAGGTGGTGGCCGTCTCGACATTGACCTGAGCTCCATGTACTCTTTGTACGGTGTTCCAACTTTTTTAACGTTTCCCTTCGTCCTGACCATCACAAATCGATCATCTTTCAACGGAAAGGGGGAAAAAACAGTAGTCTAACGGCTTCTGAAATCTGTCATAGAAAATGATAACATACGACTGTCGCGTTACATTCTCAGGCAACTTTGTTGCATACTTCATGATTACATATCTCAGAAATTGTTTTAATAGATTACTCGATATTAAAATTGCGGTCTTTTACATCAGAAATACTGCATCGATTGATAGATGCCTTTGAGAGGTCTCGATTTCCCACGAGCGTGGTTTGAATCATTTTTTCCTATCTTCTTTTTACCGAGTCCACTGACGCGTACTCTGTGTCCGTAATGAATACTATCTTGCAAGATACGACTCATAAATGTACGCATCCCAACAACTTCCTTTTCTTTTTCTTAGCTCGAATACTGCTTTTTACATCCAGTGATCGACTTCGTCGCTGACTTATCGAACAGCTTCCTCGCATCTCAATATAAAGAATCTAATTATTTTTGTCTTTGATTCAATTCAATTAGCTCTTTTACACGATGGTCGTTCTCTATTGAAGTTTTCTTCAACTGTGAAAGAAGAAAGACATTCGAGGGGACGTCTGACAACGTGACACGCTTTGATGTTCCCTGACACCGCAATGTATGTACAAATGTATTTCTTTGAATCCAAAACCGTGAGGAAATGCCGCTAGTTCCGATCCGGATTAGTAAATTAGTCGAAAATAGTGTCCGTGAGCGTGCACGTTGACGAAAACAAAATGGAAGAAGCCTGACAGGCTGACGGATGATTCAGCGGTGTCGCGACGACTCCTTTGACAATCCGTAAGACAAAAGACTTCGTTTAGTACGTCAATTAAGTAGACAGAGGAATTACTTCCTTGCAGACACAGAGATTTCTTCGTGCAAGTTTGCGTTGCAAAATTTTGGAAAACTAAACTTGGAAATATTACTCTACTTAGTATCTGTACTGCCTAGTGTTTTTCTCGGTTATTACTCTAAATGTACTGCATCCTTAACATTGTTTAACCGAGAAAATGACTCTTGTATCTCGGTGACCATACGACGACTCAGTCGATAAAACAGAATTGAAGAAACCGCAAAGAAAACAGCGCAGCGATGAATAGCTGGTTTCTTCTTTTAATAAAGGCTGACGCAAGGAGGTGGAACTTGTTCGTACGAGCCTGAGCAGCGGGAAACGACAGATCAACGAGCCGTGTCTTGACTTATGGCCGATTGTTCGGGGGCAGAGAAGAGAGGCTGAAGAAAAGATAGTGACTTCTGCGAATGTGGGTCAGTAGAGACGAATGAATGCGTACAGTGTTTTCCTGTTTACCCACACCCACGAACACTGTCATTTTACGTGTGTACTGCAAATTGAACGTCCTTGATAAGTGCTCTACCGCAAAAAGTCTCTGCAGAAGATGGCTCCTCTTCTTCCTCTGAAAACTAAAGCATATTCGAGCATTTATATCGCGTTCTACTATCGTTGAATAATTCATGACAGAAGTAAATATTGTACTAAAAAGTTTAATAGAACGTTCGATGAAAATGTAATGAAGAGTTTCAGGAAATCGATAACGAGAAGATACGATAAAAGAGGACAAAATTTGGCAATTTTAACGTCCACATTTTTTAGAAAGCTCTTATAAAAGTGTAAAAAGAGGAGAGCAAGGAGGATGGAGTGGGGAGGGTCGTGTGAACCGGATCTTACGGTAGTGGCAGCTGTCGAGGGGACGTGTCGACGACTACTCTACTCTCGCACAGTGAGCTTGCATAAAAAGATGCTCAATGGTGGGTTAGAATGTAAGCAAAGAGGGGTACAGAGAGACAGAAGTCGATGGAATTTCTAAGCTACCATATCTGCGATCAGAAATCGGATTGGAAAAATATCACTTACATTCATAGCCTAATCGCATTTTAACTTCAACCGATAAGTAGTCCGCGTTTCTTCTTACGTAAAAGAAATTGCTGAAAAAAAAGATTTCAGAAGAGGTGGTGGATACGTTTTCCCTTTGAAGTATCCGATAAAGCAAAATATAGACAGAAGATGGAAAAAGGAGGTTCTTACCGGCTCTCCCGAGAAATGTATAATTCGAACCGCCTGTCGGCAACTAATTTCCTGTTTGGTAGGCAGTAGTATGTAGTTGAAACGATTTTCTGACAAGAATCCGACTGTCAACGCTCTGGTCGCTAGCCTGTTAAAGAATTTCATGAAAAATTTCCGGTTCACGAGATTAAAAGACAAAATGAATTTTAAGAAAATTGCAATTTGGATAAAATAAAGGCGGTAAAACTTTCCTTCCACTTTACACCCATCTTTTTTCTTCGAAGAAAGGTTCATAGGACCTCGTTCATTCTGGATGACCTCTTCGCGCTTGTTTCACTCTGAAAGTGCCGGCAACTTTTAGTCAGCCGAGGAAACAGCTGTCCAACGAGAGTAACGGTCTCCTCGAACGATAATGTAATGAGTCCACTTCTCTATTAAAACCGTAGTCCCGATTTTTGGCTCTTCGACCTCTCAGACACCCTGTCTTCGACATATGCATGGTGAAGGGATTTCAGAGTTCCATCCAGCATTAAAGATAACATAAGGACACGATTTTTTATCCCAACACACACTTCACACCTTTTTTCCTCAGTTTTACAACTGCAAAAGTACCTGGTATTAAAAGAAAAAACATCGTTTGTTGCCAAACTTGTCAATTTTTGGTGTATTACTATTTTGGACGCTTTTACAGATGAAGAGAAATGTGTGTCGGACAAAAAGTCGAAGAAGATGAAAATCGAAATTACACGGGACGCGTCTTCTTTCGCGGAGGAAATCTTGGTGACCGATCAAAGAGATATTTCCGGGGTGGAAAACGAGAAACAGGAACAAGAACGAATTCCGTTGGTCCCTTATCGATGTCTTCTTCTTGTCGAGTCGCGGACCAGCCTTATTTTCGACTCGTCTCACCACTATTTGCGCGTATAAATATTTTACGAGGGCCAGGAAAAAAATTCTATTTTCGTGCGGCCAACCCTATCGCCATCGTTCATAAGAAGAGATTTACGGCGAACGGAAGGCGATTATTATCTTCAGCCAGTTCTTCCTCCCTTTCGACAATGAAGCATATTTTTAACGTTAGAAAACAATTTCTTTCCAAATTCTTTGTCCAGGGATATATTCCGCGACGTTTCTTCTGAAACTAAAATATACGAGTACGATGTAAGATCGAGTGCGTCTTTTCTCAAACGCGTTCGTTTAAAGAATTACGTTAAATGCATAAAATGAACAAAATAGCAAAAAGATCGGACAACGTCGGTACGGCAACGCGTTTTAAATTCCGAGGCCAATAATTCTTTTTAATAGCAGGGGAAATGAATCACGAAATGGTAAAAATAGTGGAAACGCATCGAATTATATTGCACGAGGGCGTAGCAAATAAATGTCCAGGCGAATTAAGAACCGTTACAAGCGTTCAGGGCTCTATAATAGCGATTTACGCGTCGTCCCCCCTCATTTTTCAAACGATACATCAGTTTGGTCATTTCTTCTCGAAAACTCTGAAACGCGAGAGGCGCTGCTACTCCTGGTGCGACTCGTGTCGTCAATGTTCCGAGGTTCCTGTAAGGAATCGCCGGATTTATGTCCGCTAGTCGAAAGTATTCCGGCTAATTACCTTGAGAGCGAAGATTTATGGAATTTTTCGCGGCGAACCGCGCCGGGGATAATTAAAATAGATCGGAACGTGGAAACAGTAAATTGTGGTGCCTTCACCCCCGCCGCCGAATGGAATTTACACGGGCGATACCGCGAAATCGTGGACCCACAATACCAGGCGGTGCAGGCGCCAAGGAAAACTCGTTCGTTTTCGTGTGGAGCAAAAAGACACCGGGAATTATTCCGGTGAAGTGTATAGTGTCGTGTAAACACATTTTCGAAGGCGAATGAGAGCACCGCCGTGCGTTCTTGCGGTTTATTTCAGAATTCCTGATAGCGCGGATCATTAGTCTGTTTGGAGCCTGAAAAAGAAGAAATACCTCGGTTCAGGGTTTGTTGTCGAAAGGCTGTGAACAACGGAACGCGAAGAAATATTCTTCTTTTAGATCGAAACATTAAAGAGTATCTAAAAACGGGAACGTACCATCTAGCCAATGGCGAGACAAAGATTTTAATTAGAATCAGGACCAGGTCGTCACGGGTCCGAAAAAGATAAATTGGGACGAGCCTAGAACGGGTCCTGAGAATCAGGATAATTTACGATTAGTGTCATGGGGGCGTTAGACACCCTGTAGAATTCTATGGGTCACCCTTACCGGAAGCATGCTGTGAAATCAAGGGCGTCTGCGCCTTGGTGCTCCCCTATCCAAGAAAGCGCCGCCCCTCGGCGACTGCGTGTCGTCGGCATTGACTATTGAGAGGAAAAGGGTGGGTTATCTACGTGATTGGATGCGACCGGTGTTCTATGAAGTCGACTCGGTCGATCTGAAAAGAAGATATGTATACCGTAAAAAATATATTTCATGTATATATATTTTTGTAATATTTACTATTTAGGCAACTTTCGAAAAGAGAATCATCTACTTTCAATTCGAAATTACTAAAATCAGTATCCTTTAAATTCCATAAAAGAAAAACATGAAAGCTAGGGATCCTAAAAGCATTATATAAAAATGGATGCTGCTTAGCTAGCATGGGGTGCGACACCCTGCGTAAGTGAAAGGGGTTAGCTCTCGAGAATATGGCCCCTTTTTATTTAGACACCGAAAATGGCCGTCGCGATGAGTTTTCTCGAGGTATAAATCAACGGCCTTGGAAAAACACGCCGCGAGAGTCGTTCAAGGCTGATATATGAACACGTGATTCATTAACAGTCGTTGATAAAGTATGTGTTAATGAAGAGAGTCCTCTTCTTCGTGGTCGTTCCATTCCTCCAGTTTAAACCGTGTTTTCTCTATGAAACCATGTGGATGGAACGCTATTTCCGAAGAAAAAATGGAGGCGAAATGATTTTCGGTTAATCCTTTCAGTGTGCGCCGCCCTAATATATTTTTCTGTAAACAGGAAGAGTATTAAAAGAACTTGCGCCGAATTGCATATATTTTTAGTCTAGTTTTATCACGCGATGCGTATCATTTTTCGCTTACGTATGTCGAAAGAGTTGACGATTTCGAACGAAATTAAATAAAAAATATCAAACAAATGTTACTCCTAAGAAACGAAGCGTACAGAAGATCGTACGCGGTTAACTGAATGGTCGAGGGCCATTCATTCGGGCGAAATTCCTTCTGGATCAGATTGCTAAGGGTCCGCTCCAACTTATGACAAAGAAGCAGGTCCTTCTTGGAAGGTTCATTGAACAAATCCCAACGATCTACATAAAAAGAAACTAACGCTCAATGACGCTAAAAGAAGAAAATACTTTATCATCTCGCATTATTCGTATAAAGAGAAGGAAACGAAGAAAACTGAATACCATTCCGCGAAGTAGAGGGAAGAGATCAATCAGAAGACGAAGTTAACATATTCCTGACGATCCTCCGACGCTGTCGTGCAGGTATTAAAACATTATGAAGTGAAGAAACGTTCAATGGCGTCGTGGAAGCGAAGATTTTTCTAGCCGTCGACGTTCGAGGGTCGGAAACGAAGGAAACGAGGGAGACACGGCCGATTATGAAAGGTTTTTGTCGCGTTGGCGCCAGCGGGTCGAAGGCGACGCGCTTGCTTTCCTCTCCGCCCGGCTTCGAATAGCTAAAATCATCCCGCGTGCCAATTTCAAAGCAGCGGCACAGTCCGACATTCACGGGGAAAAAAAAAGGGAGAAGAAGAAGGAGCGGCCGTCTCTCGTTACACATCCGTGGCGTAGTGCATTTACCGTGGCTACGGCCGAACATGAGCATGACACGTCGATTGCTCGAGGTTCAGAGAATAAAAAGTCGAACGGAGGAACTAGAAAAGAAGAAAATACGTCATACGTGTTTTGTTTCAGGTACGTGAAAGGAAGAAACGTAAGCGCGAGAAAGAGTGACCACTTTTGAGTTGGTGCGATGGATTTCGTTGAATTTTAATGGTCTCGCGACTGACACCGGGTAGGGACGACATCAGACAACAGCTGTTTCGATGAAACGGAGCAGCCGGCCGTGTCTGTGACGTGATGCACCGTCACGAGTGCAAGTGCAAACGTCCGTCACACCTGGCCACAAATGTCTCGCATATATACTGAAACTTCCACAGAAAAGCTTAGTAACATGTGTCAACCTTGATTAAAAACAAGATTTTTCCTTGGAAGAGTGTAACACTTACCAAAGAATTATAAAAATTGATCATTTATACTTTACAAAGAAGGTTCACAATGATTTCTTCTTCTTGGAGAGAGTTAATTCTCATTGGAAGAGCCCATCACAGTCGAGGGGTGCTCGCTTGCCTCCTACCTGTCCTCGATCCTCCAATGGAAGTCTGGAACACCTGCACAGGTGAGTCATCTTGCTCCACAATTGGCCAGGAGGAAGAAAATGGGAATCCGTACAAAATGGCGCCAGTACCATTCTCCATTTCATCGTTCCACCTTCCCATAGACGCGTCTGTAAAATTGATAAACAATTAATTTAAACTATCAAACTTCTCCTTTTCATTCTCATTGAACAAAATACATATTCTACGTCTAAAATGAATCTCGCGAGACTAATCTTTTTTTATCGAGTTCCTACAAATTGCATTGGTTGGTGGGCATGTACACAGCCCACTGAAACAGTAACGATGAATCTTTCATCAGGATGATTCCCGTGGCCCGTACAAGCCACGGGGTTCCATGCAGGAGAAAAAATAAGAAAGGGCACGCTTCCTTCGACTCGGGAAGTGTCGCGTGTCCTGATGGCTCTCTCCTTCCAAGAACCAGGACCATTTAGATTCGACCTCCGACCTCGACCGTGCCTCGGGACCTCCTGAACGAATTCACCACACCCAGCGAAATTTCCGTGGCAATTAGTGCGACCTCGCGCTCCACGATCGACCATTAGTTTCACCTTTCATAGTTTTTACTTCAACTTCTTTCCTGTTTTTTTTTCACTACTGCGTTACTCGTTCTTTTCCCCTTCTTATTTTCAATTTTGCTATAGTTTGTATACTTCATGTATAGTATCATTCAAAAACGTCGCAAGAAAGTCCACGGTATCCCTAAAGACCTGTAAAATGGAAAAAGGAAGATTATTTCTTCGTATAAGAAATTAAATATTCTACTGTAAAATAGTTCTGCAATATGGTGGATGAAGAAGCTACTTTTAGGACATATTTGAGCAATATATCGGCGTTTTACTGCGAGGAGGGTACAGTTAGGGCGTCCAGGGGAGAAAAACCGACAATGGATCCTCAGGGATCGAAAGAAAAACGAAAGAAGCGCCCGTGGGACCCCCACTGAGGAATCTAGAGGCCCATCCTACCCACGACTACCCATGAGGCCCTTTTTTTCCAGTTCACGGCCGTGGCTTCGGGGTCCATCGTACTCACGTGGGGGTCTAATACCTCCTCGAAGATGTTGATTCGAGAAATTCAATCCATACTACGTGGTGGTCACCTTTGACTACTTTTCTAATTGAAGTCAGGATGTCTGACGTTATTGATGCTCGAATTCCATCGTTTTTTATGGCGAATATTTGAAATTCTTCGTAGAATAAAACTAAGTTTCAGTGGATTAATAATGAGAGAATTTTCAATAACTTTTAATGATCTATAGAGAAGATAGGATTGCAAAAATTGTTAGAAAATAGAAGCGAGTTCTAGGGGAAAGGGTTTGAAGAGCAGAAAAGCGAAGGTCAAGCAACCACTTGGGCAACCTGATGGCGAACACGTGTGTTTGAAGAAGGCATTTCTGAAATGCGTGCAGAATCCGCACATGCACGCTAGGTAGCTGCTGCGGAGGCCGAACTGCTGAGACAATAAGTAACAGAGGCTCCTGACGAGCTTCTCTGTTTGCGATTCGGCTCTCGTTGTTTTCTTTCACTTCCGGACTTCTTGCGACACCAACGCCGCCGGGGAATCATATTTCTTCTCTTGCTAGCATTGGAAGAAGATAAAACGGAAATTATTGTAATTTACTTTGTAATTGTAATCAACCAAAATAAATTATAATAAAAAATAACTAATCATATTTCTTCGACAAGGAATTTAGTTAAACGATAAATAGTTTTATACAAATTCTGTAAAGCAAGTTGATTTGTGTGCCTCTGTTTAGCGAAAATATTAGTGGGCGGTGGAGAGATTCGCAAATTACAAATCAGACACTGAAAGCTCCTCGTTGACACTACGACAGCGTTTGCTAATCTGGCTGTTAGTTTCACCGGATGAAATTTATCGTGCTCATAATCCTGCAACAGATGTGGCTATTGGATCACTATTTTCTTCAATTTGTCTAGCCACCGCCACTACATTTTCCCAAAAAGAATATGGTAGTGCTGAAAGTTAGACTATGTTTCGTTATATTCATTACTTCTATCTCTACAAAAAAAATATAAGACAATACCTCTTTCCTTCATAATTTCAGTAACAACAAATTCATATATCTTTAAATCTGCTTTACTTGATGCATCTTCAATATTTACTGAGGATCTTAAACGAACCAGTTTAACGAGCTTATTTAATCTGCAGTGAGACAGATTTCCAGGTAAACGAATAATCGCAAAGCCAACAGGTCTCAAATGTTTCCTCGGACAAACGAATCCACAAATCCTAAAAGAAGAGATACATTTTCTACAATTTTAGTCGCTTTAAGCTGAGTGAGCGACTCCTGGGGGTCGAAATATCTTCGTCAGTGCGAACGTAGGAATATATTTAATAACCCTTTGGCAGCAGCCAGCATCTGGAGAATTAGCGAGTTCGAGTTTCAATGTTCGACGGCGGCCAATGTCATGCGACGAAGGGCGCACTTTTTCATAATGGATAAAATCCGACGGGGACATGTGTTCGCCAGACGATGTCTCCTCAAGGTGCATGGGAATGAATTACGTCTCATTAAGTCAATCTTACAAGGGTGTAAATAACCGAATCTTCTTCTATTTTTCAATCGTCTTATCATCCCTCAAAAAATCGACTTTCCTCCAAATTCCTTCCTGAAAGTTACAGTGTTAATTACATCATTAAAACCAAAGAATTTGCACGAAATTAGAGGCAAATCAAGACAATTGTACGCGCTGGTTGTTATTTTAAATTACGTTTAAGGCACTTAAAGAATACTGAACTTATTAGAAGATGCAAAAGTGTTTTTGAATGTGCAACTGTAAACGTGGATGTGTAACTGGCGTATAAAAGAGTTACATAATGCGTGAAACGCGGTATTAAACCGCGCACAGCAACCGGGATAGCGATCCCTCAGCGACAATAAACAAACGGCGACGACGGAAGTGCAGAAACGCTGCGTCGCCGAGGTGTTTGTTTGATTTTCGGGTCGACTTTCTTTCTGACGGCGTCCACGACGTCGACGTCCCCGTCGACGACGCTTGCACCGTGTATACATCGGTTCCAGAACACTGTTTCTCGCACCGTGAGAGAGGACCACCCTGATCGTCCGCCATGTTACTCATAACGTGCTACTTATTATCTGTCCCAAACCAAATCTGTTCAAAATAACAATTCCATCCACGTTAACAATGCTTACCGTGTGCAACCTATTAAAAAAATCCACAACTTAAATTTTCTCTTTCATCATTTTCTCTTCTTCGTGTTCAAGTTCAGTTACTTAAAGAAATGTTTTTAAAATAATATTAACACGCTTAGAAGGAATAATTGTTAACGGAGAGTAGAAGATATTTCAAACTTGTAGGATACAAGCATTCCGAAATTCAGTTACCTGTTTCAACTTGTACCTGCGGCCAATTTTAAGGTACACGTCTTACCTAGCCAACGAGACTTCGTAGCTGGATTGCAGGGAGTTTATTAGCTCCCGTAATACAAAAGTGGCGAACATACGGGCGACGTATTTCCCCGACAGCAGTCCATTATTTTCGGCACGTTGCTGGCCTGCCTGAGCAACTTGGCTAAGATCTACCATTTAGTGGCAGCAGATTTCGATTTGATTCGACGGACAGGCATCTCTTCATTCGTTATTGCCATCAATTTTATTCCTGGAATTTATTAATAATTCTTAGAATTAATTATGCAACTACCTACAGGGTGTTTCTGTAGTAGCAACACCGAACGTTACTTTTAATTACACTTGATTTGCATATTAACGATGGACTAAAATTTTGCACAGTAAAATGAATACTTGCTGGTGTCTACCTTTTTCTTTGCATTCGTAAAGTGTTATAAAATGCACCACAGGCGTTCGCAGAATGCTCTGGGTATTTCCCAATTAACCATTATAATCATTAGCCTAGGTCGCAAGAATGGTTGTCAAGTATTCTGCGTTTTAACTGCTTTCCTATTTGATGGCCACCTTCTGCGTTGAGAATCACCTTCATTGTCATTTTGCTGGTGGCGTACTTGCTGAAGCACGCGGGAGGTCTCCTCAAGCCCCAGGATGATCCACCCTTCCTCCTCTATAGCCCCTAGTATAAAGCCATTCTGGAAAATGAACGGGAAATTAGAAATAGTTAGTCGCATTTCTTTTATACATTAAATTTCTGACATTTCTACTTTTCCTCTATAACTATCCTTAAATATAAGACAGCCTAATATCGTAAGAACTGGTGATGAAGTAGCTTAAAGAAAAAATTTGTCTATACTTCCACTTAGTTCCACACTTTAGGATAGCAGAGCAATTAGCAAACAATACGGAAGGAACGCAAGATAAGCAACGTGACCAGAATCTCATTAAAGGTGCACGGCACCGTATGATCGCCACGTGCTCGCCAAATTTCTGCAGTTTATATGACCGAGCGAAAGTCCTGACATGTGTTCGCCAGGAATGCGGAGAGGTCAGCGATGCTCCGTTCTCCACCGCGAACAGGTATATAACACGTGCAGCCCTTAACCAGACAATCACTGCGAAAAAAAATTCACCTTTCACAAAATACTAAAAATTTGTGAACCAAATGAGAAGCAATAAATTAAGTAAAATAAGAATTTCTCCACGTACGACTATTGATATTAGAATAACTTAAGAACAGTTTGTGAAGAATTTAATGACTCTGAAACAGTGAATATTCTGCAGATTTATCGATAGATGGATACGTGGATTTAGATCAACGTATAAGATTACAATTGCTAATAATGTCTAATGACGACTCTAAAAGGTGAAGCAGGTACTGTGGAGATTTTGAAGATTATAAACGTTAATCTTGAAGGAAGTCGCATTGAAAGGATCTCCGATCGTTAGAAGTCAGTGGATAATTCGGATTAAGAAGCCGGAAAAATATTTGTATTGAAAACAATAGGCAGATTAACGACTACTGGTTTCCTGGTGGTCATGTATACCGTTAGTGTCTCGCCACGTGCTATTATGTAGTTGGTGCGAAGTAAAGTGTTCTACGTTTCGTTCTCGATTAATCACAATCCTTTGCCCTCGAATTCATTCTGTACTATTTTACTACTCCACTTTTTTGTTTCGAATAATTTTACATATTCTTCTTTCGCTTCATTATTTGGACAAATGAGAATAAAAACGATGGAAAGGGTACAATAAGGAAGGTAAGACGGAAGAAGGAACGGCGGTGCTCTCGTCAGAGAGTCGAGAGGGTCTCAGCATTGTGAGAGGCACTTGTCGCCATTCAAGAATCATAAAGACCATTCGACTTCTGGGCTCGTGCCTCCTTTGGAAGCTGCTTCGTTTTCAACAAGGCTGTTCATCCTCTTCCTTTCTGATGGAAATTCTAATATAAATCTCCCGATTCTTCTTGTTTTTTCTTTTCTACGATGATTCTCGAGTCAACTGTCTAGCAAATTGAAGGGAAACCAACATGGCTTCCGATAAAGTATCCTTCATCGCTTCAAACCTTGTTTTAAGTAACATTCTGTATAGAAGAGTACAGAAATAACTGCAGTACAAGCTGGAGATCGTTCTGATCGTCAACGATCGTCAAATTGCACATAGTAAATCCTCTATGACACGGTTAAACGTTTCCATGGGGATACTAATCGGGATAGACGATGGACACGTTCGAAACGGAAGATCCGGACTCACGGAACGAGTAGCAGAGTGCTCGCCCGTTCACGGCCCGTAAACTTGAAATATCCACGACAATATCTCTTCCTATGGCTTCTCGGCTAGCATTATTGCCCGTGTGCTGGTTCACAAAGTGTCCCTGGGCCAAAAGGCCCGGCGCGCATTATAAACGCCTGCCTTTACGATCCGCGCCGACAGATAGCTTCTACAATGTTTGCACCGGTGGTACCGTCTTCGCCATGTGTCGAACACACGGCACCGCAACCGACCCGGCGGATAGAGCAATAAGCCCGAGGTAGATCGTTCCATACGCCTCGGTCACGTTTCTTTCCATGGGTAACTTGAAAATTTTATGAATCGCTTCGGCTCGATCGTGGAGAGGTATGCTGCAAGAGTACCTAAAAGAAAAAACAATGATATGAATTAGAAGAAGTTACGCTAATTACGCAAAACGTTTGTTTCAAGTACGCAGTGCTGGTTACTAGACCAACCATTGATTAAAAGATTCCACATATTGTATTGTTAAATATAATAAATTAAATCAGAATATATCTCAACTGTTTCTAGTTAAAATTATTACATTGCTAAAAAATTTGTTAACTAACTGCTTTTATGTTCCTGACGTGTGTTAGGGACGCTACCTACAATTGCGTATGAATGAATGAAAAGAGTTGAATGGTCGGGAAAAGCATGCCTGTATGACCTTGCGAGTTTTCGCTGCGTCCTCCGACACTTTCACCTTCCACTTCCCTCCCCCCCAAAGGAAAACATGTGTTTTGACCGCCAGTTTTCGGCAGGTCGCGAACACATGTTCCCGGGTTGCCGTTCGGCTCGTAAATGCAAATTCGCCAACGGCACGGTCGACGTAGCGACACATGGGCCAACTATCCTGCGTCTATAGCCGGTACGTTCACCGACCATCCTTCAGAGGTTACCATAAAACGTCGCCGGACTTGAAGGCTGTCGAGTGTGTCGTGCAAAGCGACGATGACTCCTCTGAACAAAAGGGAAATCTTCTCGAAGTAAACTTCCTTCATTCATGATCCGTATTTGATTGTACAGCAACATCGAATGCCATTGCTGATCATCTGAAAGCACCAACTTTTAATTTCTGCGTTTACATTACTGTCAATAATTTTATACTAAACCAGTTCCTATTTCTTCAATTCTATGTATCACATGAGAATTGATAACGACGATTGTCCCTAGTAGTTCGTCAGATTTACCTCTGGTCGATTGACAATTCAATCTTTTTCACCGTTAAAAAATAATATCGAGATTAAGGGCCACTTCGTAGTGCAATTAGAAGGAGTTCTCCGGGTTTTCCCGTCCATAAACGACCAGATGGCCGCTGGTAGACAGCCCGGCGCCGTTTTATGACGTTGGCGGGGCGCTTCATAGGGGTGTACTGTTCTCACCAGGTGCTAATTGCTTTGCTGGTGGCCGAATTCAACCTGGAACACCGGACCCACCTTCACCGCTGTCACTGGTGTAAACAGGCTAATCCATAAATCCCCATCAAATCGGATTTGCTGGTGGTGGCGATGCACTGCCTCTAAAGAATTATCGAACACCCGTTGTTCCTAATTAGTCGCCCCAAACGAACTGCTGGCAGCAGGTAGGCCGGGAAATGCGCGTATGTGTCTGTCCTACCAAGAAGGAAAACTTTATTTCGCAGGTAGCTATGAAAATCGCCATGCGAACGAGCGAAATTGTTACGCAGCTTTTTCTCGAAGAAGTAAAAAAAAAAAGGAGCAAGTACATAAATCAATTTTTTTCGAACGAAGTCAATAGCGAGGAAGGAAGGTACAAAACGTGGTTGCTACTAGAGAAAAATAACCACTGGGAACTCTAGACCTGCAACCGTGCACGACGGAGCATACGTTTTCATGCGCACCGATTAAACGCGACCCAGTACGCGCAATTAAGTCCGCGTTAATATCGTGAAACGGTGCGTGCGGCAGAAACGCGCGCACGTGTACAACCCCTTACATATCACGTGGATATTCTTCTCTGGAGGAGTCTAAGTAGCGATGCTCATTCGATTCTTTTAAGTTTAACAAATTATCACACGGAATACGTATTACAATTAAAAGATTTTAACTATAATTATTAAAAGTTTGCCTCTGATATCCGAAATATTTACTTCTTTTCTCGTTGTTCGAAAGTATGAATTAAAAAAAAGAAGAAATAAGAAACGTATCGAAAAATACCTCCTCCCTCGTAGAAAAACCTTGCTTGTCGATGTGTAATTAACATTTTAAGTGTACGCATAGGCGAGGGTTGTTGAAAAATCAGGTCGATTCGTGGACAAGCATCGGAGAATTCTGAGCTTTATGGAAACTCGAGGGACCAGTAAGACGCAGCGAGTTATTCGACTTTGATCAGCAACGAGTATTATTTTGGTGTTTGGCCGCGTTATTTATCGGCCTCTTCATTGGCGATCTGATTTTCGGTTGGCGACTGGCCAGGATCCGGGATTTTCTGCTTGGTCGTTTCGCTTCCCAGAAGTGAACGGCGAAGACGATGAAGCCTGCTAATGTCTTCACTTTCGATAAACGCGTTTCGACATTGACGACAAACCCAGACGCTCGATCTGGAACTTCCTCAAAAGCAGGAAAGTATCTTTGCGGTTGCAAATTTAGTCAGGGGGTTGTTAATGATGGTTCCAGAATACACTGGGTAACATTATTTTAGACTATCACCTTTTAAGAAGAGTGATTCCTTGTTCCTTCGTTGAGAATATTGTTGGCTGATAATCAAAGCCTGCAAAAAATGAGAACATGGTAAACATTTTCGTTCGAGGAATGTTTGGTACTTTCCTAAATTATAAAAGAGTTGAGGAGGACCTCGCCGATCCCCTTAGTTGCCACCCCCTCGACTGAGTTACACGCAGGCGTGGCCACGTCCGTCGAACGGGGAATGGTAAATCACGGTGCCGGATAGGAAAACCGTGGAACCCGTGAAAGCTCGAAACGCGGAATTTATAGACACCTTCAAAAGAGCTTTCGTCCGTCACAACAAACACGTCTCGGCAATCCAGCCCGATCATCCATCAACCGACTTGCCACGCCGTGGCTGCGGCTCTTTCACGCGTGGTTTTGAATCGTTCCACGGTTGATGCATTAATTTCTATCCGCAAAAACACCGCCAACGCCGGTTCTATATCCTGGATTAAAACGTCTGCGCACCCTGGCGCCGGTACTTAATGCATCAATTTGCACCTTTGTTGCTTGGATAGGTTTATAAGTTGAACGAGACCAGTGAAGAATGTGTATGAGCAGCTCGTAAAGGTTTACGCGATAACTCTAAAGGAAAATGTATTTGTTGCGAAATTAGTAGTTCGAAGATTAGTTTAAGTGCTAAAAATAATTAATTTTAATATTGCATACAGGCGACTTCCGTATAGCATAAAATGTCTACGACTTGGTTAGAGAATGGAAAGTATTATAGAATAAAAAATGCACGAAATAATTTTCCTATAGAATTTTTTAAGCTCTGCGTCCAGATTCATCGAAACGCGATAATTACAATTAATAAATACAAGTGGAGGAATCGCGCGTTTTCGCGCCATTTCGTGGCAAGCAAATGCAAAGTTTCGCAGATCGGAGCCTGTTCCTCCCGATTCCTCGCTTTATTCTCACTGGCTCCTCACGATATAAATATTCAACATGGGTCGTCCCTCAAGACATCCATCCTTCTCCTTCGTTCCTCCCTTTTCTCTCTTTCCTCTTCGAACTAACGATCCATCTCTCGCTCGCATTATTCTGCCTACTAAATCCATCTCTTTTTAACTCTCCGCTCTTTCAGTTCGCGATCAGTGAAATAACATAGAGAGAGACCATCAATCATTCCTCGCAAAAGTTTATAGAATCTCTATCAGTAAGATCTGAAAGGCAAATTCTTGAATCAAATCTATCTACTTCACTCTTCTAAAAAAAAACTACATTTTCTTATATACATTTCCATTTCTTCTCTACCGAAGTGATCCAAAAAAATGTCGAAAATGTTCAAATTCCATTTTCATCCCATCACATTTCCCTTCTCGTCCCATACCACCTCGCGAACGGTGTCTACAACTTCAGAGCTCCCTGATGATGTCTCCTAGCCCCCCGACTCCTTTTCCGTGCGTCCCTTTCTTTCCAAGAGCAAAGTTTCGTGGGTGGGGACTAACTTTAACAGTCGCTATGGATAAAAGAAACCGTCCCATGGCCGTAGTGGGGCTTGGATGGTCGTGCAGAGGGGGTCAGAAAGGGCCAGGTAGGGGAACAGCACGCGGCGGAGGGTAGGGGTGTAGCTCCATAGCCGGAGGCGGGGTTCGTGGTTGACATGAAGAGGCAGCTCGAAGCCCGGTTCCTTCAGACGAGTCTGAACCTTCGAACAGAGACGTGTCCCCGGTTGAGAAGCTTGCTCGGAAGTTGTTTGACCCCGTAGCTGATATCCACAGTGTCCACCGGTATTGAAACTTAAACAATAACAAAAATAGATATACAGACAGTCTTCGTAGTCGGATCGATTGAATAGACTGGTTCAAAGTGCCTGCAAACTAGTTTGGTATAGTGAGTGATGTCAGTGTCTGAGTATTAAACAATCGAAGAAGTGTAGTTTCTCCAAACAACATGCAGACCACGCAGCCAGTGAGCCTACAGGCGCAGAGGATTCAAGGACTCTATCTCCTGGACAACAACGACAGTTCTGGGATTCCTCATAGTGCTGGAAGCTCAGCTAGCAACTCGCCCGACCACTATGAGAGGTTCTCACCTCCGTCACATCTGATGGACCTCAGCAGCCCTCCGGAGCACAGAGATTTGCCAGGATATCAGTCTCATCACCATCATCATCATCATCAAGTGCTGTATCAACCGTCCACTTACTTGATGTACGAGAATCCTGATGGGGAGAAGAGATATCAGGAACATCCCAACGGAAAGATTCTCAGAGAGCTCCAAACTGATTACGACAGACGTCTTCACGACAATTCCCCGGGATTTTTGTCGGATCACAGCAGGGACCACGAGCAGAGTCTCTATTTGACGCCGTCCCCGCAGATGTACTCGTCAGGGGGTGAAGAAATGGCGCCCAGACAAACTCAACAGAGTTATCACGTGGAGACAGGGGAATACAAACCAGAGGTGTTGGAGTACAAACCAGGTGTCGAGCAGCAGCGGTACAAACAGATGGAGATGAGTCAGATCACGGAACCATCCTCTTCTACTAAGAGTTATGGGGTGGAGGGGTCCAGGAATGGCGGCAAGAGGAAAAGAAAGTCGAGCAGTATCGAGAACGAGTCCGAGACGGAGAGTAACGCTTCCTCCACGAAGAACAAGGTGAGAAGAAAGAGTGGCGCGACCTTCGAAGAGATCCAGAACCAGAGGGTGATGGCCAACGTGAGGGAGAGACAAAGGACGCAAAGTCTGAACGAGGCGTTCGCTGCGTTGAGAAAGATCATACCCACGTTGCCTAGTGACAAGTTGAGCAAGATTCAAACGTTGAAGCTGGCGACCAGGTACATCGATTTCCTCTTCCAGGTGTTGCACTGCAACACGGAGAACACCGATGGCGCTGAAGATGTTGGTGAGTCCTTGTAGCACTTTATATAGATCTGAAACATGATGTTGAAATTTGAATGCCATTGACTGTTTGGTAGACGAATCATGCAAAATTTTAAATTCAGCTTCTTAGTAGCATCATAATCATGATATTTAATGTTAAATACGAAAATGTTTAATATAAATACAATAATAAAATGAATTAAAATTCTGATACTTATATAAATAAGGCTGTAGTTTAGTCTCTGCTCTTGAATCTTAATATGCAAATACTCGTTCATAATAGCAAGTTGTATGACGTTTCCGTCGGCACCTTCCTCCAGGCAAGTAGCACGTGTTTATAGAAACTAGCTCGCGTTTGTTTAAAGTGGCCTCGTAATTAAACAGACCCCCGTGAAGAGGTGGTCCTCCGATTCGAATGTTGGAAACCATGTTAAAGTAGCTGTGTCATCTCAGTAGCTCTTGCACGAGAGTTACCCCGTTCAGGTAAACATCTTGTCCCACTCGACTCTGTTCGTCATCAGCCAAACAGTCTTTACAAACTGATAAGAGAACAAACAGGGGATGGATCGGTCCAAAAGCTCTTAAGCGATTTATCTTCCCTTTACATTCCTGATAAGCTTCCTATTCCTACATTTTTAGTACTACTTTTTATCTTTAAAAAATTCTGATACTGTCAACGCTTTCGATTTCGGTGTCTTTCTTCAACTGAAAGTAAAAACACGAGGTTCGTGTTAGTTTCTGGGACGAAAGAAAGCTTCTGTCGATACCGTAACAGTAAAGGAAACGCATCTTCATCAGTTTCATTGCATCCTAGTATCTCAGTCAGAGTTGACAGGTTACAAGGCGACCTAGTGCAGACACCAAATGGTGACGATATACCATAACTCCAGGTGACTAAAGACATCGGGACACGCTAACTGTCTCGAAGACGATGACGATTGGTCCGTTTTCAGCGCGCCGCCGCGAATACATGCTCCATGTTTCTTCTTTTCATTTTGCTTGGCTGATATCCCATGACGTTTCTCCCTTCATCTCCACGCGCTTTCTTTTTACTTGCTCCCGGCGGAACTCTGATCCTCCGGTTCTTTCTTTACTTTTCATCTTGATTTACTTCCAATTAAAACGTTTGTGGTGGTTAAAAATTGCTCGGCAATACATTGAATTTGAGTCCCTGTAATTTCAATATTTATAGTTTATAATTCGAAATTTCGATTCTTCCAATATTTGAAAATTTCTATTTTTTTGTTGAACTGAAATATTTAAAATTTTGTTGCTTTCAACCTGAACGTTTCGAATTTCAATGATTCTTAATTTTGGTTCAAAGATCCATTATTCCACGAGCGAAGGAAGTCCCGGGGAAATTAATCAAGCTCGATTTCCTGTCTTCCAGGCGAAAGAAATTCAAGGGGCGCTGTCCTGGCCGCCAGAGAAATAACTTCGTCGTCGTGCAGCTACATGGCCCACGAGAAGCTCTCGTACGCTTTTAGCGTCTGGAGGATGGAAGATGACTGGAACTCAAATCTCTAGAGACTTCAAAAAATCTCTTCCTTTAACTGCGACAAGGTAGAAGTTACTTAAAAAGAAAAATGTTAACTCGCGCTTCGACTGCGCATCGAATACTTACAAAGAAAAACTCAGGAGAAAAGCTTAGAAATGCTAAGTGATTATTTAAAAGTAACTGTACGAGTCGGTCGTGATATCGAGCACTTATTTCCTATTTTCGCAGGTACGAAAATATCGAAATTATAATTAATCAGGAAAAGACAATTAATGTGATGAAGTAAACGCGTTTTGTAAAACGTTAAAGAGCGGAAATCAGTCGGCTCGTACCTAAGCGAGTTTCTGGGTGGCGTCGATTTCCGTTCCTCGATATAAACAATTGTTATTTGAAAAAAAGAACAGTGTCAAGTATTTTTTTTTTTAACTAGTTAGCAGATAGAATGTACAATTTTATGAGCTCTAGGAAACGAAAGATGAACTCTGCATTACTCGAACTAGTACCAAAAGAAGTAGACCTACTTTTCTTTCTCAAAGTACAGCAGCGAAGAGATGCTGTCACACTTGCTGAATGACCGTGGATGACTAATCGTCAACGATTATTCTTTGTGGGTGTTATGAGGCATCCGTTATTGATTCTTCTTTGAAATACAATCGGGCTAGTTGATTCCGCGTCATTATAGATCAACCGAGGGCCAGATCCATGCGATGTAATGTAAGCCAATAATTTACGTCTTCACGTCGCTCTGTTAACAGTGGAACAGCTTTAGTCAGCTGGTCAATTCCACCGCAATTTCTGTACCGAGTGAAAGCTACAGTCGTGTGGAGCATCTTATTAATCTCGGGAATGATGTCAAAATGGTCAAAAATGATCTTGTTAGCTGGCAGCAAGGATTTACGAATCTTGAATGCTTGGTTGCTTGGTCAGTTGATTAGCACTGGTTTGGTATCTGCATTAGAAAAGTTATGATTAATGTTGGATACTTTTGATATTGATTGCTATTATCACTGGATAATTTCACTACTTAAAAAAGATCAAATGATTGAAACACGAAGTAAATGAGTTTCTTTACCAGAACAAGTTTGTCTATAAACGCGCGAAGAAAGCCCTCCGCGTACAATGAAGTCGTTGAATAGTCGATTATTGCTAGGGATTCCCGAAATGATTTCCTCTTGCCACTTTCTTCACTACCTCTCGAAACGCTGGCCAATCCGTTAGGGTGAATTTATGGCCTTACAGGCTTCGCTTTGAATGGGAAGCAACTTGGTCGCGTGCTTTGCATCGAAGAACTAGAGAAGAGTGACCCTAGTTGGTTCTGGAATATTAATTTTCACGTAATTATTAAAAGTTATCAATCGTTCGGACACAATTTACAATATTTTCATTAATATGAGTGGCAACAATGCCATTCGACGTCAGATAAAGCTTAGTACCGTACAATAGACTCATCAGTGGTTCCTCGAAGCCAGACGCTTTTCCTTTCCCAGATCCACAACAGACAGTAGCGTCATTGCTACAATTTTACGAGTTTTTTTACGAGCTTCGATGATCGCGTCGGGCTAGCATCTCAACGCTTGTGGAAACAAGCTCTAACTGCTCCCGACGGGTAGATGAAACTTAAACAAAACAACCGGCAGAGAAGCATTAACGAGCATTTCGGCGCCCATAGGTCGCTCAAAGAATATTATACTTCTTTTTCTTCTTTCCCTTTTTTGTGAGGACGAGTATAACTTTTGGTATATAGAAATCATTTCTGTTTAGATGTATCGTACATGTATACAGTTCGTTGAAATGGAAGTTTCCTCACGGTTTTGACGATTTTCCGTGTGAACGTTTTCGAAGTCAACCAGTTATTTTAAACTAAGAAGGCAAGAACGAAAAGTTGGGTCCACGTTTGACTCGCTTAACGAAGACACGCTACGTTAAATCCGCCAGCGTCTTTATTGCCGTACTGAATCTTCGTGAAAAAAAGCCAGCCTCCAAACGAGGTACCATCAGTGTCCCCCTTGAGAAGCTGTCAGGGAATGCTATTCTCCTCCTATCTTCTTTCCTCTTATTCCCCTCGTTGAACAGCCACGCATGCCAGTTTTGGAAAAAATTTTACTAAAATAAAAGAAGATAAATGAATTATAGATTTACAATCTTTTACAAATCGATAAATTTCGATTGAAGTAAGAAATTCGGTACCACTTTCCTTCACATTGTTATCAGGAAGGTTTTAGTTGCAAAAGCAAACATTTAACAACCGGTTACGACTTCGAAACCATTATTTTCCGCGATGACACTGACCATAAATCTCTTTCAATTGTATTAGCCAAGAAACTTGACGACCCCAAACTTTTCGCTTTGCAATCCTGAATAAAAAGTCTTGTAAAGTAGTCATCTTCACTTGTAGTTGCAAATAATAACAGCAAGTGTGACATGATATTTTTCTGCTGATTTCTTCTTACTTTCCATTCAGATATGGTTTTAATGTATAAATGCTCTGATTAAGATGATTGGAAGATCGAAAGATCTGATCTTCAGATTGTTTTAACCAGAATGCATCCTGTAAATAAAGTTGGAAAATATTGACGATTGACAGATTTTTATACTCTTGTTATGTAGTTAGAGAATGAATTAATGCGATCAAAGTGCTGTATATATTATATTTAATAATTCCTTTAATTTGTCTTAGGTATCCAATGTATAGATTCTACCATCACTAATGCAACTATGAGTTTTAGAAGTAGAAAGAATAATTGTCTATGTAAAGCAATATCGAGTGTGACTATTCTTTTTATGAAGAACATAATTTAAAAGTACTGTCTGTTTCAAACTTTTACGACAGAACTTTACAATGTAGAACTCGAAATTGCTAACTTTTTTTTCCATTTTTGTATAAAATCCTTCGTTGAAAGGACACATCGTGCCTTGTATTATATAGCAAACTGTTTAACTATAAGTCTTCAAGTGCACCTCGAGTGCCTTGGACGTACAGCTAAAAGAACCAAAAATCCTGTACATAGTAGATTAAAAACATAATTTCTAAGTTGTACATTCTCGAGCAAAGAGACTGTAATATGTAAATATATAGTCTTAAGTCTACTTAAGTCCTAATTGAACTGTAGGTACAACGATGGCCGGAAGTCGCAATAATTTATTATTCGTCGATCGACGAATTATCACATAAGCAGATCTGTAAATAATTTTGTAAATATTTAGAGCGTTTCGTAAAAATTTAAATCGAAGAAAAAGTTTCCATGAAAATTCTTCTGAACATCCGCTTTGAACAATTATGAAATTTAACGTATGCGTTCCTACTGTCATCTGTAGAAAATATTCGGTACAAGTCATATTTTTTTTGCAAAATTTAACACTTCTTCATTTTAGTTTATTATAGGACTTGTACTGATTTCTTAAATTCTTTACGCGACTTTTCCACTGATAGATATTCTTATAAAATCCTCCAAATTTGTTTTTTTGAGGATTGTAGTGTTCAGAGGCAAGGTTTCCAATGATATGGCAAACACTTGGATTTCCATTCCTTAAAACGGTGCCAACGTGCATTTTTTAATGTGTATCAACGTGCATTCGCGCGTCTCTCTAATGTACAGTATTTTTATATCGATTGCTAGAATTGCAATAAAATAATCATTGACCCTAGCTTCTTTTGCTTTTCTTTGTGTTCCCTACCCTACCCATTATTTTTCTATCACTGCAACAGAGTTACATGATCTGTATCAAAGCCATACAATTATTATACGGATTTGTGTATCGTGATGAACGCAAAAGTTTGCCATTCTAACGTTGCTTAATATATAACGTAAGCTAGAGTACGATGCAATAAATATTGCCGATACTGTACGCAATTTATTATCCCTCTCTCATTCACTGTCCAGATTCAACCGCGCCGGAAGTTCCGATCACGGAAGTTGGCGACGCTTAAAGGCGCGCGGATCGTCGCGTAACGCCTCGTACAGTTGACGTCACGAATACTCGTAAACGAGAGTTCAAGCCGCGAAACGTATGGATATTCCCAGATCGTAAATTCGAGGAAGCATCGTGGAAAGACGAGGGCCGACGGGAGATGGAACGAGACAGCGTTCTCGAGGGAGAGCCGATAAATAATTTACCAAAACGCCAGCCGATGGCAGGCTTAATGGATTAGACGAGCCAGTGCAAATATTATTGCAAGGAAACGGCAGCCAGTGACGCCCAGTTTGCCCGATTGGCCAAAAACGATGTCAACTCGACGGTCTTACGGCCAATCCACGAACACCGGATGTTGGCTTCGATCCTCTTCAACACGTTGTTCCCTCCATAACTCCTTTCCTATGCCGTAGAGGCACGAGGTTCCCCTTCTCGCGGAATTCTTCATACAATTCGCGATGCTTCTTCATTTTCAACCTTATATTTCAAACATAATTAATATTGATCGAAGACAAACATTATTATACAACAGATCTGTTATAATAGTCTTAGGAACTACAATACCGAGGTGACTTCTTCTTGGTAGAGAAAAAAAGATAGTCGTTAATCTCGACTACCCTCTCCGTTTTTACCCGGGATTGAAACCAGTAGGCAGTGAATTGGTAACGTACTCGTGATCGTAAAGCAACCAACCGGTAGCTGGAAGACCTGTCACATTCTACCGTGGTGATCCCAGAAATCTGAGAAACCACCTAACCTAAACATAGCAACCCACCACGCTTCACCAGTTTATTTACGAACGCAAGAACTCGATGGAAATCCTGGTGTGAACCCTGTGCGTGACTGTACCGCGCTTTTTTACTTCATCCTCTTCGTCCCTGGTGGAATCGTGGATGGAAGACGACTTTTTAATCCGATGCTTTGTTGATATTACGTGTCGTCCACCGATGGAGGATAAAGAAATGGTTGGTCCTGTAGGATTGTTATAAATTATGAGAAAGACTGTCAACTAGCAAAAGGAAGGAAGTTGAGAAAATGATAAAGCGGAGACCGAAGAAGAAGGTGGATAAAGGCTGTGCAAACGCCTAGACACGGTGGAAAAGCTAAACATCTGTTCTCTGTCTTTTCCTACTAAATCACCGCAATTTCTGTCACTCCTTTCGTTTTCCACCGGGATGATGAATCGTCCATCGTTAGTGCCAACTGCGACCACCATCTCCTTTCTCCTCCCTTCAACGTACTCCGCATATATACAGGGTGGACCACTAGAAATTACTATTATAAGTATCTATAGAATTACAAAAACATTTTTTATAATGATACCAGTTGTAAGAAGGGAATATTGTCATGTTTATGGATTAGATTATTTTAAACTACGTACATTTTACTTGAAATACTATTTACCTTCCGTCCATGAACCTAAAGATATTCAAATTGGTAACTTTTACTATAGTTCACACTGTACGTTAGTAAAGCGTTACGTATAGTTTTATGCGGCCAGTAAACCGTACTGCAACGGGCTACACCACTCAAACAGGACATATTTAGGTAAATACACCGACAAGAAAACTACCCTGCTGCGAGTGCACGTAGATTAAAATAGAAGTAGGCAAAGTTTTGTTTGGTTCTTAAATTTGAGGAGAATACGACTATCAAAATGTTTTTTATGGAATACTAATCCCCTCCATATCAATATAAAATCATATTTTCATCGAAATTAGTATTACCGACCTAAACATAATTCATTCAGAACTATACATTCTGCTAGAATCCATTTTTCAAGGTATCCGTGGTATCCATTCCTCTGCAGCATTGGAACCACCATTTTCATTTCTACAGAAAGAGTATTTCAGGAAACGGTTCCAGCTGGAAACTAGAGGCGGAGAACGTTAATAAAAGGCGCGTTCCTTGCGCAGAAGCATCGGTATAATCCGGTAGCCGATTCATTTAGGCTTTTTCCGTGGCCGCCGCTAGGAATTACGGATACAAGCGGCAGCTAATTAAGCAACGTAATGAACTCGTCTCAGCTAGTTAATTATTTTCGAAATGGTTTCTCAACGGACGAGGAAACGGATACGTGGGATGGTTCCTCGAACTGTGGTTCTAATCGATTCCTAGCCTTCTAATAAATCATGTAGCTGCCTCGTTAGACAGTGTAAGTCCGCAAATGTAGCACAATGTAATACCTAAGCATACGCGTGTGATGAAAAGCTAAACGCTTCAAAAAACGTGACACTTTAATACTTTAATGATTTTAAAAAATGTAAAAAATAGTATACAAGTGTATTTTTTGAATTACGAAGCTTTCAACGGGAAGGGAAGATATTCCTCCAGTTTCCGGTATCGAACAACCTCGTAAATCGATTACCAAGACCTAAGTTATAGTATATACGATTTATTGCAACAGGTAGCAGTTTTTTTAAGCTACAAATAAAAACTGCGTGATTAACTATAGAGGAACGCTTCAACTCAGATTTCTCTAAAATATTCCAAGTGCAAATAGATACATTTATAAAATCGAACGACTATACGACTTATAATTAGAAATTTATAAAAGTTATTAAATCCAAACACCTGGAAGGAAATAGTTACGTGTCGCGCATACATGTGCATCTTATTTTCGCAGGATCTCAGGCGCAACCAAAGTATCCTGGCGTCTGGTTCGATGATTTACTTACAAGGGGCGGTCTCAAAGCGAAAGGAGGTCGGAAAAGGGGAGGTCGGGATTGTAGCCGCCAGAGGAAGAGCCTATAACACCACTTCCTTGTTATTTCGTGGTCGAATAAATTGCTGTTTGCTTCTTTTGCGGCGTGTTTTCGTGGATTAAGGTGGATCTTCGTGAATACTGGTGTACACACAGGAAGTTCACAGAGACAGCTGCAGGATCGTTCGGACACGAGGGAGACGGGGCGTCGCCAAGTTTTCTGGTGAACCAAATCTTTCAATGGATACGACAGGAATTTGAACCTAAATGGAGGAAAAAGAAAGCATGAGAAAGGATTCGTGGAATTTTTGAAAGCAATATTTGACATGAAAAAGGTTTTTGTAGCATTTTTTGTTATTTAATAAAATTAACGCAATGTAGTTAACCATGTAGATGGTTGATTCTAATGAATATGAATTACTTCAGTTTCAGCACCTAACCTAACACTTTATCCGAAACTATATATACCAATTTTACACGAGTTATTCAGATTATTATAGTTTTAAGTATTCCTTATTTCATTCATTATTTTCTAATATGCTTCTGTGTAGTTGATACATACAATTGATATTTACTGATTTTCACTCGAATTCCCAACACGCGGGTCCCGATTCAGGGGCAAGTAAACACAGAATCGGTAAGAAAGCTAAAGGCGGCTTTACAGGATACATCCTTCCTCGCGAGCGCACTCAAACAAGGGGGCATTCAAAGAAAATTCTAACTGTTTATCGTCCCGGTAAACCGCGGCTGCTCCCGTTTCCTTTCTTCCTTCCCGATTGAGAAACTGTTGAATGGTTCTTTAAAGCTCGAGGAAACCGTACATACACGCAACGAATGCATGCCATGAATTCTCATCGTAAACCCGTCAGGTGAATTGGCAAGTGTCACTCGAATAACTGTAAATAAATAAATTAAACCAATTAACTCGAATTAAGTTGAATTCTAAAAATGAAAAAAGTGGTTCAGATTTATCAGCAGTTCGAATCTAAACTTTAAACCTGCGTATACACTAGCGCACTAACTGTAGCATTTTTACAAAACGTTCTACTATGCACCCCCACATCAAATTCTTAAAAAACGTAAAATGTTTCGACACCTTATAAACCTCGTTGCTTTGCAACGATAATAAAAAAATATAAAGTTACAATTCATATCCTCAAACAGGAATCCGAGGATGAAGAATCAGGTTGTGCTAGACAAATGTGTAGAATTATCGACACTGAGTAGTTTTTCCGAATTCTATAATGTTGCACTTTCTCTCCATGTTCGATATTGTGACCACGCAAGTCAAACGAATCGCGTTACATTATACAGCATCTTTGTATATGATACACTTTATATATATAAAAAATTGAATAATTATTTCTGTATTAATTGTAGTATATGTATGTTGTATATGTATATATAAAAAGGAAAAAAGATGATACAGAAAAGCGTAAATTGAGTAAAGAAAAATAGAAACTATTTTGAAACTCGTTACTGCATTTCCGGTAATAACGACATCTGTAATTGGCGATCGAAGTATCATTAGAGAACCGCGATCTTTCATCCATTATCGCATAACTGTATTTCGCATATTTTGTAATGTATTTACATGCTTCAGTAGTGAAATAAAAGTAGTTTCTCGCGTATAAGGGTAAATAGAAATGAATAAATCTGCGTGTATGGTATTTATACAGAAGTTACAAAACGAATATCGCTGGTGAGTGAAGACAAGATTTGCTGTATAAAATGATAACTTTTCCTCTTCTATTCATAATAAAACAAAATTAAATTATTTTAAGAAGAGAAAACGATCGATTCTTTGCGAAAATCCGACAATAATCGCAGAGATATCTTCTTAAACATAAAGACTATATAATATTATACTTGGATTTTCATCCAAGATGGCGCAATTGTATAACGAAAAGCGCGCGAAATTTCCATTTCAAACTTCTTTCTTTCGAAGAACTGCGCGCGCACCTGTACGTTACTTTTTATTCCAACGAATTATTTTGTACGCGTTACAACTTTTCTCTCGCAATTTACGTTGTTAAATCCATCGGAAGAACTCGAGATTCTAAAATTAAGTAAGAAATAATCATTTCATAGACTGAATATTACACGAAATTTAAATCATTCATTCTTTGCTTTTTTCTTTACAAAGTATCTTGAGTAACAAGGAAGCAAAAAGAAAAGGACGCTATTCCTCTTGAGTAGAAAAATTATTACATTTTAATTCATAAATAAAAGCCAATGCAGTATCTTAATATAAATATCGATTTAGTCATTGTGCCTAATTGTTAGTTCTGCTTTCGTTAGTATTAATTGTACACGTTATTAATAATTCATTGTTCGATATAGTATAATTATAATATGTTAATATGAAAATTAAAATTGAATTGAACTTTTGTTTTTTGCTGCTACAGTGGATAATGGAAGAGTACTACGTCCAGCAACGTAGTAATAATCATTTCGAACGAAACTTTTAAGCAAGCTGAGAACACACAACATGTACAAACATTCAAGGGGACAAACAAATTTGGAACCAATTTTCACTAGGATTACTTTTCAAACGGCCGAAGTTGAACGATGAATACTGACACTGAACTGCGGAATTCCTATTTTTTCTTTTTTTAAGGTAAGTTTGTGTTTTCCACCGACATTACATACGTCTTACTATTCTACTACACGTATTTACAAAATCGACACAATTCATTCAAGCTACTCTCTACCAAGCTTAATCCGATTCAGTTGGAAATTTCGGCATAATTTCTTATTGGCACATCGCAGAGGCATGCTACAATCATATAGATTCAAAATTGAGGAAGTTTTTCCTTTCTGTCACAAAATGATCGTATAAAGTTTGTCATATGGATGCCAGAAAGAAATTGGAAAACCAGTATACGAAAGCTGCAGTAAAATTGTGACTTTTAGCGAGTTGATCATAGTTTTGGGAAGCCCCTACGATTCTATTTCATATTACTCTATCGTTTTCACTCTCTCACGCATTCCCTCTCTCTCTTTATATATATGTATAATTTCACAAATAATTGCTAAATATTATAGTTCATCTTGTTGAACTATGCTTTGGAAATTCGCGTAACAGAACTCGATTGAAAGCCAATAGCGTCATAATCCGAAATGATGATTTGAATCAATTAACAATGTTAAACTCTTTTACAACTGGTTAAAAAACTTATTGATACTCTGCTTCTGACGATAAACGTTCGTGGATAAGAAATAACTCGTTATTGAGTTGTTATACCCATCGATTCGCGGTTATCACGTTTAAAATTTGCAAATATATAATACAATTTGTATTTTACAAGGTAACTTTGATATAAAAATCTATCGAACGTCCACGGTATTATCAGTGTACTCGAAAACCAAGAGGTTGAATAGTACCACGTAGATTCGACAAGTATGGACAAAGTCCTAGATCGAGTTTTTAACACCTTTTTCCAAGATCTGCACGCGTCGTTATCACAACTTTCTTCCGTTCTCTTTTATTCCACCTAAAGAGCATTGAAACGAATGCTAGACATTCGTTTCTCATTTCTTCACTTATTCCATGGCAACGCTCCACAATACGTATTTCACTGTATAAGCAAATGCCGCGAAACTTATAATGACGATGAGATTGGCAAGCGCACTATACAATGGACTTTGATCCCTTTGTAACTGGTCGCGCAACAAAGATGAAACTTCAGATGCTGCTGACTGATGCCTCGCCTGTTTTTCTAATTCGTTCCTGTGTTCCAATTCAGCCTTTATTACCTGTGAGACAGATGTTTTTTACATTGTACTATGTTACAAGTACCCGATATATTGTTTTGAACAATTTGATTGTACCTCAACTGTTTCTGGAAACAGTTCACAGAACATTTTGTCCTTTAAATTATATTCCAAACTTTGTGTGGCAAATTGTTTCTTTTCGTAATCAGATGTGTTGATGCTGCCCATGGTAGGACTATTTTCAATCTGTTAGGAAAACTATTAGTATTAGACAATGAAATTCAATTTAATTCAAATTAATTACATACCATAAAACTAAGCAATCCTGTAAGGATAGTAGATACACTCCATGCTGGATTCCATGTGTCAGGGTGAAAATCAGAAATGGATAAACACAGTCTTGTGTTCACTTTAAATCGGCCATTTGGAGTAGTCATATAAATGCTAGGAGGCTGGAATGGAAATTCCCGTGGAAATATAAGTTTCCCATGATAAAATCCTCCTTCATAGGGAGTTTTTTCTGGACCTTTGACTACATAATGCCTATAAAAAGATTATATGGTATTTATAAATGCATATTATTAATGCACATCACACGTTGTGCAGAAATAATAGCTCTAATTGAATCCAAAAAATTATCAAGATGTTTACATTTACCATTCTAATATATTTGAAGGAACTGGTTCCGCAACAACGTATGGTATAGGATCCTTCTTAAGACGCATGTAATCTTGCTTCAGTCTCGCTGTCGCACTATTTGTTATTCTATTCATGTCAATTACTAAATGTACGAAAGATGTTTCGTAAATATTGTTCTAATTATTTATTGATTAATCTTTTGTTACGTTTTCTAAAATGTTTTCCCCTGTAAGACAACTTCTTTTGTGAATAGTTCTTTATGCAAACTCTACAACTGCAGTGAACTTCTTGTTTAAGAGATTTCTTATAGAAATCGCGCGAGTTTTGCGTGATTTTTCCAGACGTCAATTTACCAAGTGTTGGAACGTGTTCTACTTATTGGTTACACAGTAAAATGCGTTATTATTTGCGGTAACTTGAGAATAAAGGAAAATTTGTGTACGATTTAAAAAGTTAGGTTACATTCCCCCCGAACTTCGCTAACGTAAATGCAGATCTATGCAGGAAATGATGCGTCGTTGAATCGAAGATTGTTTGCGGCGAACTTTGTCTTTTCTCTTAAAGAATATTCACCAGTGACACTAAATTTGACAGCAACTCGTTCATGACAGAAAACATATGACTATGAAATGCACTAAACTATTTCATTTTACGGCAGTACTACCAAACTCGATTGTGCAGTATCGATATTACATCGATTGTTAATTATCGGAAGCTATCGATGTTTTTAATGTTACTATTACATAATAATATTAATATTTGCTCTACACATGCTCCTACAACATTGTATTTTTCAGTCGTCAAAAGAGTAGATACTTTTCCAACAAGTTTGTCTCAAAAGTATATAAATACCATATTTTTAATAAAAATATGAAAGTACATTTACGTGATCGTAAATTGTAAATTGTAAATTTAATGAAACAGTTTTAGCATTCGTTCATACTGCTCACATTTAATTGAATTCCCTAGACACACTAATATATATAAAAATAGGCACAGAAACATAAATTATACAATTTAAATCATCCACATGTATGTACACGTACCTTAAAAATATTTATAACAACGGTGTCTGTTAATTATTTAAACCAAATAATTTTTCACAAATTCACAATTGAAGAAAAGAATATGGCCATTTTTTAAAGAATTTTGGTTATATTAACTTATTACGGTTTCCTTTATTGTGAATAGATTATTCACATTTTTATCAAATATATATAGGTAACGATCACTAGGAAACCACCTGTTAGTATAACCTTTGAATTACATAACATCAGTTATATGCAACCGGGAATTATTCGTTGATGAATGGAGCTTAAGATTCGTAACAGTCTCCGCCTCCCACCGACCATTACCGGGAAACTCGACGCTGTTGTGTTGACACTTTGGTCATAGGAAAAAGTTGTTCAATTAGCATTCATGAACTGTTTAGACAGATTTAGTTGATCCAGAGATTCATTTGAGTAAAATCATTGTATTGTCAAACTCATCTCAAGGATGAGTTCTCCAGTGTCCATAAGTAACACTGGTCCCACGACTGGTGCCACAGGAATGGAAACAGTGGTGGCCGTAGCACTTGGTGCTCTTGCTGCTATTTTTCTTGGTGCACTTTTAGTATTACTCGTTATTTGTAAAAGACAAAGATGTTACTATGTAAGTCGTAAACTCTTTGTTCGCTTTGAATTATGAAACTTAGTTGCAAGATTTCTGTTATTACATTTCAGAATCAAAAAGATTCTCCAGATCTAAGCTCGGATTTGTTAGAGGGTGAAAATTTCTCTGGCTTAGGCTTAGATGCTTGGGAAAGTGAGGAATGGTTAGCTGGCGCAGAGAGGTATAATGTCTTTGATAACGTAACTAGAGGTGATAGCTTGAGATAATTCTTCATTTATCTAATTTTGTGGACTTAATGTAGATGGGTCGATGATGCTACTGGTCTAGCACCATTGTGCATTGCTGTGTTAAGGTCTTGCCATGCTTTGGCTTCCAGTCTCACTGCAATTGCAGGCACAGTGAACAGTAATACTGTTCCATTGGAAATAGTGGATGTAAGTGATACATAGGATGTTTGTTTAAAAAGAATCAAGGTGATCTTTAAAAGAAATATGTAAACAAAAGTTATCGCAACATATAAATCCTTGGGATGTCGCACAACTTTTGCTTAAAAAATAATTTATATCCATCAGGTAGCTAGACGTATTCCACCTCGCGTTGACGACGTTGTCAGAAGCTTGTATCCGCCATTGGATGCAAGGCTGTTGGAAGCCAGAGTAGCAGCATTGGTATTGGCTGTTACGCATTTGGCACTAGTAACAAAACACGGGGTGTCGAAGAGTCACGCTAGAAAATTAGCATTCATTGACCAAGCATTGAGCGATATGGATTCGCATCTGTCGATCTTGAGGAATGCCGCATTGGCACAGGAAGTCGCTTGCTCTGTTCCAGCTTCGACACCAGTTTGATCTTGAATTGCATATCGTTTCTTGATTAATGTACGGGGATTACCATCAATGTTTATCATTTCTGTTTCTGATGGTTTTGGGATTTTACGCTAGGCTTCGATAAATTCTACATGAAATTTAAAGTACGTACACATAACGTGAAAAGTCCCATATTATGTCTTTCTTCCTTTTTTTTTTTTTTATTATGTCAAGATCCAAAACCTCTAGACAATGTAACATTGAGTATTTTTTTACCGTCAATATTCAGTGTATTACATTTCATGTAATCATAGTTGCTTACAAAAATGCATACATTATTTCCGTAGCGTATTAAAAAATATCGTAAGATATATTCTAACATTTTTCGTGATTAAAGAACACCAGAGATATACTTTATGTGATATGGATATTGCGCCAGACCTTAAGTCTTCCATGATTATTAATACTATTTAGATCGAGAGTATTTAATTTATACCTGAGATGAAAAATTCTATGCCTCGAAAAATGTGTCGTTTCTGTCAATTGTAGTAAATATATTTATAACTGTTTGTACACATCTATATATTTTTATATTTACCGAGAATCAAATTATTACTCTATAGTTAAATAGGACTTTATAATAAAGCTAAATTGTAAAGAGAAGAATTCGAGAGTATTCCATTGAGTTTTTCTAATACTTAAATGTGTTTTATTTCATTGTAATACTCTGCAATAATCTATGTATATAGATACATATATATATATATATATATATATAAAGATATTCAATCACATTTTTTATATATATATATATATATGTCTAATCATATTTTTCTCACAATACATTAATAATATCGGATCTCTAAGTTATTATATTAGGTCATCTCGTAATTAAATGTCTTTTGTCATTTTTGTCTGATGAAATGTTATAATTCATAAAAATTCTATTTTGTATAAAATATATAAAATATCAAAAAATTAGTAGAAGCACTTCTGAATATCATTCAAAAATAAGAACCAATTCTTGCAAGCAATGGTCAAAATATTTTTTTGTTGAAATTGTATTCCTAAAACAACATTAGTTATGGGATGACCTAATAGAACGATAAAATTTCACCATAAATCAATTTACGTAGGATGTCACAGAGTAATTCGCTGTTCATCTTTTAAATAAATTAACTAAGAAATCCTCGATCACTGATCGACGCTACACAGCAGCGTAAAGTCAGTGCCAGACGCGCAGAAATGTTCGAAAAAGAGGAGGCAAACACAAGTTACTATAATCGAGAGAAAGGGAAAGAGAAAGAGAGAGAAAATATACTTGGAAAGAAAAATCGAGTAGAGTAGATTACACATCATTTGCATTATTTGCTTCTGTTCATTTCTTTTTGTCTCTTCTGATTATCGCTAAGCACTTTGCTCTTCAAGTGTTCTTTGTAGTCTAAAATATTTCCACTCCATTTTGTAACTGTACCATTTTCACACACCCAAATTTCCTCTGCCACCTAACGATAATAAGAAAAGGTACAGTCAATAATGCGAAACATTCAAACGGAAAATTTCTTTAGTTAACTCTTTGTGAGTTAATATATATTGTTGAATAGATAAATAGATCTACGATCGATGAATTACGTGTCCTTCTTTGAAATGTTATTATGTACCTGGTTTATTAATCTGAAATCGTGAGATACAAGCACCATCCCACCATCAAAATCATTAATGGCATCAGCTAGTGCGTCAATTGTTTCCATATCTAAATGATTGGTCGGTTCGTCTAACAGTAATAGATGGGGCACTTGCCAAGCCAACCACGCGAACACTACTCTGCAACGTTGGCCATCAGACAATTGTCTTATTGGGCATACCTAAAATAATTACACGCATAGTTAAAGAGTAAGGCTAGTAAGAAAACGTACTGAAAATTTATGAATGTAAGAACATTCGTCATTCGTTTACAAGCAGCCATACCTGTTGACGACCAGTTAGACCGTAACGACCAATGATTTTTCTCATTTCTTCTCTTTCCTTGACATCTGGAAAAGCTTTCATCATATAATCCAAAGGCGACATATCCAAATCTAATAACTCGTGTAAATGCTGGTGATATCTCCCAATTCGAAGATGACTGTTCTTACGTATCATGCCACTAGTTGGAACTAACTGCAATTGTATAATATGTTATAATATTTTATTATCTATACTTTTTCTAATTTTGTAAATAACAATAGAGTTGAAACCCACATCTCCATATAGTAATTTTAGAAGGGTACTTTTCCCAGCACCATTTGGACCAACTAAAGCGATTCTGGTATCCAAATCTATACCAAACTCTAGGTTTTTGTAAATCCAAGGTGAATCTTCATTGTAACGGAAACTAACATTTTGAACCATTATAACAGGTGGTGGAATAGTTCCACAAGAAGGGAAATAAAAATTCAAAACTTTGTCATTGACCACTTTCTCTGTAAGACCCTGTGCTACCATTTTCGCCAGTGTCTTCTCCTTCGATTGTGCTTGTCTTGCTAGTTTGGCAGAACCGTGACCAAATCGCGCTATGTAATTTTTCATGTGAGCGATCTGATCCTGCTCCCAGTTATACTGTTTCGCTTGATTTTCCAACAATTCCATTCTAACATAAAGATGTACATATTAACATCTGCATCGATCATTAAATTTTGACTGTAATGTTTGACTGTATCTCAAACTTACCTCGTCTTTACAAAGGCTTCGTAATTACCAGTGTAATATTTCAACTGTTTTTTATTGACATGAATGATATTTGTACAAATGCCATTAAGGAAATCCTGAGAATGAGAGATGATAACTAGAATTCTTTTATATGTCTTCAACTCTTCCTCCAACCACACACAGGCGTCGAGATCTAAGTGATTAGTAGGCTCATCCAGTAGTAACAGATGAGGTTTTACATACAAAGCTCTGTAAAAGATTTTGAATATATTTCTTCTCTCAACCTGATTTGATGAATTACAATTGCTTATGTACAGAGATAGTTTTATGTAACTTGATCATTGTACTATTTTATTTTATTCTGTGGTCAATGGCTCTAATAAAATAATAAAAGTGAGGATTGTACATATATTTCAGTTTTTATAGCAATGAGCATAAGTTAGTTCAGTTCTTAAGTAAAGCATTGATAAGTTATATAGTTTACACACCTAGCAAGAGCAATTCGCATTCGCCAACCTCCAGAGAAGTCTTTGGTAGGTGTTTTCTGCATCTTGGCAGTGAAACCCAAACCGTGCAGAATATGGGCAGCACGAGCTTCTGCTGTATCTGCAGCCATATCTTCCAACCTTTCATATACATCCATAAGTTGTTCCTATTTGGAGAAAATGCTTTTAGTACAAAAAACTATTGACAGAATAAGTATACGTATAAAGAAAAATGAAAAATAGAAACACACTTGAGCATCTTCCTCTTCGCATTCTACTAACTCTTCAGCTAATTTCTCTAATCGCACACGCTCTTCATCTACCTCCATCACACACTCTAATGCTGTTTTATTGCTAGCAGGCATTTCCCTGGTCAAGTGAAAGATATCAATCTGATTGGGAATAGGAACTTCGCGATTTCCGAGTACAGCTAATAGAGTAGACTTCCCAGAGCCATTCAGTCCTAGCAAGCCATAGCGTCTGCCACAGTTCAATTCTAACATAGTATCTTGGAGCAGTTCACAGCCATGAAAAGTGATAGAAAAGTTAGATATTTTTATGTCTCGACTACGTGGATGTGAAGCCAATGATCCTGTACATGAACGTGCTTCGGCATTTAATCTGGCATCAGCTTCCAATTTTAGGCACAGTGCCTCTGTAACCAAAATAATTCAAATTATTCATTCCACACTATCGTACCTCAAAAGTATTAAAGATTTTAGTCCTACCTTCGGCACTGATAGGTGTTCCATTGGTTCCGTTCTGTATGGCTCCGAGTCCTGGACTGGACTCCTTTCCATCTTCTGCAGTTTTGTTTTGATTAGTCTGAGGTGGTTTCTTACCCGACTGTCGAGCCTTAGCTGCCTCCTTCTTCTTTTGCTGCTGTTTCTTCTTCGCGTCGGACGGCATGATTCGTCTGAAATTCGAACACCTGGAGCGTCGTCTGAACGTGGATATCAGATGCCGGTGGTACACGTTACGTAAGCCAGAGGTTAGGAATTGGACAACACGTGTATTAAGAATGTGAAATACGTACGATGCAACGTCAAATGCAAAAATTCAAAAAACTTCCATCACCGTAAACGGTCCGTTACATGAGCCAGTCAATGAGAGCGACGAAGATGGACAGATGTAAGGAGAGGGAGACAAGGCAGAGTGAGGAGTAAGGAAAGAGGAGGATAGAGATAGACGATCTGGGAAAACGGAAACAGTAATTTTTCATTGCAACTCCCGAATTTCCGCATATAAAATCGTAAGTTTGTTGTTGAAAACAAGTTGTAGGCGTGTAATAAAAATAAAAGCGGTACGACGGGGGAAAAAAGATGATTGGTAAAAGAGAGACGAAACACCTTCAGCTGGGACTAAAAAACTTTCGATTATTCTAAGGCATTGATGAACATTAGGAATATGTAAAACAATTATAGACTATTCGACCTTTTGTCTTTCCTATCGTTTCTCTGAAGTAACTACTTTAATATAACCTTAGCATATTACCTAGTTGTGCGCCAAAAATCGAACGACCAGTGCAACACGCAAACACACGTGCATGTACTGCATGGTAGTATTATTTACCTGTGAGTAGTGGTAGAGAAATGTCGACGGCATATCGATTATTATCGATAGTTTTAGGAAACTATCGAAGTTCCTTTTTATTGATAGATAACTATTTCAATAATTTTATAATTACGAGTAACGTGTTTCACGTGGCAACAACTTCTCTGGCAAAGTATTTAATAATAAGGATTATGAAATTTCGGAATGGCATTAGATATGTAGAAATGTTTATTTCGAATATTGGAAAGGAAAAAAGAAAAGAAGATGACAAGGTAACGATGAATGTAGTAGATGAGGTTAAAAAGAATTGCTAACTTGGTGATGCTTATGTTTTTTTCTTTTTATGTATATTCAACAAAATAATGTAATAGATAAAATGTACTTGGAAAAATGAATTATGGTAATCAAGTTTTACATTTTTTAAATCGATTCTAGAGATTTCTTTTTCAAAAAATTAATTTTTGTACAATTTGAACTATCGATAATCGATAGTTGAATATTAACTCAACTACTAATAAACATCGATGATTCTCGACCTTCAGTAATTGGACAAAGACAGTTGCAAAGATGGCGTGCCTACGCTACGTCGTTTGTGCGATCGTTTGCAGATGACGCTGTGCAGTTTCTGGATAATTCGCGAAATAGATAGTGCGCGAAAATTAAAACGGACGCTGTCGACCGTTGTAAAGATTATTGTGTTGTGTGAAGTAACAAGTATATGATTTTTGTGCGCAAAAGGTTAGGTGGTGCATACGCGATCAGGAAAGAAGAATTTATTGAAGTAGCTAGAACCATGGAGAAATTTTGGAATCCAGGAGAAAGGACAGAGACGTGGACAATGGAAATGTTGCAATGGAGAACACAGGACTTTGTGCAGCGTGGTGCACGTCGACGGTTAGTACAGTTTAACCTTCATCATTTTTTGTGATCGAATTGTCCACGTTGACTATTATAACAATTCAATTAATTTCTGAATATAAGAGGGTATTTAAGTACGTATTATGCAACAAACATAAACAGGGTAAATGATATATATACATGTGCAATAAAGACGTTCGAGAAGAGCTTGTTTTCATGTTACGTCATGTTTTATGGAGCGCGGGAAAATTTGAACTGAATGTTGTAGTGAATACTATCAAAATGGCACCTACTTACAATTATTATCAAATAATATGAATTATCTTTTTATCAATAACGTCGCCACTTATCTTAATTATCATTTCATCTTACGTTGTACATCCTGCTAAAAATATTACAGAAAAAAATAAGACGATATTCATTATACCAATCAACCCCAAGCACCAGCATTCGAAATAAGAATCTCAGTGTAGTCGTATCTTAGATTCATCGTAAAGACAAATTTTATATAAGTCAGCGTATAATATATTCTTTGTTTTAATAGAGTCCAATGGAAAACCTGTATGTCTCGCAGTAAAATTGACGTGGTTACGCGAATTGAACGGCGAGAGCCGGTTAAAGAAGTGTGCTTCTGATGAATGAACGAATGGATAAACGTCAGTGGCGGTAGGGGCGGTAAAAGAAGAGACGGACTTGCGCCCCTGCTGGTCCGAAGTCTGCTAGCGTTGGAGGGGGGATGTTGAGGACGTAGGACGTGGGAGGTTGCTGGCTTAATTGCACCGCATCACAGAACGTAGTATTTCGTAGTACGTGATGGTGGGGGTGTAATGCGTCCTCGGTCGTCCTCGTCCTCGTCGACGGCATCGTCGTCGCCTTCGTTATTCGTATGTATGCTGCACGCCCGCCCGAATCGACGTATGCGTACCAAGGCCGTATTCACTCGGGCGCTTCGTCACAAAAAGGGGTTACTTCAAAATATCCAATTTTCATCGTACAAATATTGATATAAACTGATTATTTCGATTCAACTTTGGAATATTTTCATTAATCAATATATATTTGTGTTTTAACAATAAACTTTAGCAAGAATATATTTAAATATTTATTAATAAGATTTTTATTTTGGTGAAGTAGTGAAACGGTTTGGTAAAACGTAGAATTTATGAAAATTCTGGAAAGGGCGACTGAGAGCTGACGAAAGAGGTTCTTAATCTGGTAAATCCGTGAGCGGTTTAATTGCGTATAAAGTTTACAATTACTTCTGTGCTTGGGAATCTTGGAGATTTCTGAAGTACCTTGTAATCTTGATGAATTTAAGGAGCTGTAAACTTTCACGTAGCTAATTTTACTCCGGGGCAAGGCTCAACTTTGCATTTTGCGAGTTTCGAAAAGCAAATACTTTCCCCATGTATAAACTCCAACATTTTTTGAATTCACCCAGCTCTTGAACAATGTAAAACTGACAATAAAATTTGTCAAAATTTATTTAAAACTTTAATTCTTTTTTTCAGGTATCGCACAAAAATCGTCTTATTAGCAGCTGGTGGGTCCTCGAATAATCGAACAGACGATAATACGGACCAATCGGGGCTAGATGTGCTCGATGGACATAATAATCGATCAGTTGAGATGTTTGACACACTTTTCGAGGCGGACAACGATTAATTTTCGATAGACGCAATTCTGTCCTGAATCGGAACGATACAGAAGAGGTACGTTTTTGTAGAAATAGCACCGATGAGGGGATAAAACCTCCGTATCGTAATAAATAATCGATATCACTCTTAGTCTCTGGTGAAAGAGCTGCTAGGATTAAAGAGGAATATTTTGAGCAAACTGATATTCCATTTAACACGAAACCTTTTCTACATTAACATCGATAGATGAATCCAAACGAATAAGACATTTTTATTCGAAAATCGTAATACCAGAATAGAAGCATCACAGGAAGATAATTTTCTGATCCCCTAATTTTGTAAGAAAGAAGGAAAACGTGAATCAAAAGTAAATGTACTGTATTCTCTAAAATTTAGGGTTCGAATTGTTGCGTATCGTGTGTTCACTATTTTATTTAGGATGGGGTAAAAGGGGCCCGTTGAGACGGTCCTGGTGTCTCGTATGTGCGTGACGTGGAAAGCGCGCGCGGGCACACACGCTCACGGTGCTCGCGTGTCAACTACCGTAACCCTCGAGTACATCGGGGTGGTTTCACGGGTGGACGGGGTCGTGGTTGAAAGGAAGGGGCTGAAAAAAGGTGTGAATGCCGGATGGCATTCATTCAAATGCCGTCCAATCACAGCGTCGTACTCCAGGTCGAGTGGCAGGGCCGGCATACATCGGGAATTATTAACTCCTCGCGATTCTCCGCCGCGCTAACGAGCCGGATTAACCTGAATCGGGGAGTAAAGGCGCTTGCAGGATAAACTGCACGGATCGAGTGGATCCCAGGGAAATAAATAGCGACAACGTGAAAAAAAAAGCGAAATGTGGAAATCGAGGAGCTCGTTTTATAGATTGAGCTGAAAAAGATTGAGATTTAGAACAGCGAGAAATAGAATAGGCCGTAATAGAACTGTAGGAAGTAGTAGAATATAATTGGAGAATTGAATTAGAGAAGATCTGATTGAATTAGAAATAGAAGTTTAAGAATTTAGTTCGGTAATTAAATTGAAAGAAAGGAGAATGTCGTGGAAGATGGAAAATGAAGATATCAAGGGAAGCTACTTCACACGTTCGTACTTCCACTTAAAAGAAAAGTCTCTGTAAATCGAATAGATACGACTCTGTAATCATTTCTAGAGTACGGAGTTTGGGCTAGAGACCGTCCTGAAATTTATGAGTCCGCCAGAGAGGATCCGACTCGAATCGACGAGCCGGCGTCTTTCTGCCGAGTGTTTTTGACACGAGGCGGTCTCTTCAATCGATCCAAGCCAGAATAGCCGAACCGGAAGTGGGACGTTTAGGCTCGATGGGAATGACAACGAAGAAGCAGAGAGAGAGAAAGATGAACTGAGATATACGGAAAGAAAGGAAGAGATAGAGAGTGACTTAACTTTGGATCACGCCGAGGCCCTCTCGCTGTGAATCACTCGAACGAATTTCCTCGATAAGATAGCTACCCTACTTCACCCCTAACCCCCTTCTCCTCTACGAGAATTACTTTCATACGATGGTAGGGGTGAGGCGATTCTTCTGCTTAAGAATTAATTGAAAGGGAAACGAATCGTCGACGTTGATCGAACGAGGATCTAGGAGAACCCAGCCTCTTCCCCTGATCACTCCCGCTGCGTTTGATTTAGTTTATAGTTTATTTAGTAGACGATTAAATTGGTGTCTTCGTTACTTTTTTACTCAAAAAAATTCAATAGCAACTGTACTCATTTTCACTTTTTGTCTCAGATAAAGTCAAAGTACAGATATTTATGCATTCACGAGAAATTTAAATGTGTAAAAATGTATATGATAATGTCTCGATAAATGCAACTAAAGTCTAGTTATTGACGATTGAAACAGCTGGAACATTCTCTATATTTCTGGACTGTTATCCTTTTTTTTTCATTCAGCCATCCAATTCGCGTGCTCACGCTCAGGTTGGCACAGTGAATCGGTTCGAAGTGGATCTCGTTTCACGTTCAGGTTGTGCCCGGTTACGAAACTGATACACTCCGAGCTGAAAGACAAGTAACTTTCATCGATCTTGTTTCAGTGATCCCATCATCCCGCCTCGTCGTCCCTGCCACCGGGAATCCCCTTCTCGTTTTTTACGTTTAATTGCTCGTCACGGCGGCCAACCTCGGACCCGAATAAATTTGAACGCAATTCGCGAGGAATTTTATTGGACATCCAGCAGAAACTCTCGCCGCTATTAATGTATCCATTCCGACCGCGTTTTACAGTGAAACTGGCAACAAAATTGATAGGTTGTTTCATTGAAAACGAACAAAATGATGACTTTTTTCTACATTTATGGAATTTAGTTCTTTAGGATTTAATTGAAAAAAATATGGATAAAGTGTTAACTTTTTAAGAAGAGTGAGACGTTTATCTCCGCTTCTACTTTGAGTGAAAGTTCAACGACGGCTGCAGCGACTTTTATGACAGAATAGTATAACAATTGCCAGCTGATTGCGATCTCCTACTTTCAAAAAGGGGAAAAAGGAGTAAAAGAAAAATTAGCGAAGGAGGAGGCAATCAGCGCGTCTCAGAAGTGGCACGGCCTAGGTTTTTGCGGTTGCGTCGACCTAATAGTTTGTAGTCCGCGGTAGCTCGTAAAACACTGTGATTATGCGGCGTGATTTCGAGGAAAACCATAATAGCCGACCCTGACCGTCGAGAAATGCTCCCGCCGTAACGAACAGCCTAGAAGATTCTCCCTTCACGATTTATCGATACGACAATTCTGTCTGGAATATCTACGCCTCAGTTATTCGCGTTTAGCTCATTCTACACTTCAATGAAACGCTTTTTGAAGCAACATTTGGGATTTTCTTCAAGTTGGATATATTTTGGTCCCTAAGGATGTTTTAATGCATTTCAGAGAATTTTTGGAAAGCCTGAGGACAGCTGTACGTATCCAAGAAGTTCGATAAGCATCGTCTCGTATGAGGAACTATTTACAGCGCGGCAAGAAATTTAATAAAACTCGTGGAAGTCATGGAAAACCGATGTAACACCGTGCATACGCTCCTCCGTCACTGTCGTCGTCTCGAGACGGAAAGAGGAGGCGCAGAGAAAAATTTCTACGTCTGCGTGAGGGGGTTCGACAGCTTGAGAACGGGCAGAAGAAGCCAGGACTCGTCACATAGTAGCACAGAATCAATTTCCTAGGTGAATCTATATTTTAACTTTCACGAGGGATTATACAGCGAAAAAAATATTTAGTGATATTGAAATTTCGTTAATTTCGATTTAGCATCATGAACTTTTAAGCAGATATTTTGGATAGGATTATATTTTTATTTATTCGAGGATGAAGATGATCTGAAATCTAAATAATTGCTTTCCAATTAAGTATTTTAGCAGTAAATTCTACTGAAATATACCGGTGACATTTGTATTGCGAATACTATTCATAGCTGCCACGTTTGAACCATAATTCGCGCTACCAGTACGCATGATCGTAAGACAATGGCTTAAGCGTGTTAGCCGAGGAGCTTAGATGAGATTAATTGATATCCGATGCCAAATGCATTTCCATGCCCTTTGCGAATCTCTCAAAATTAAATTTTATACTTTACGCTGCACGTACTTTTAATGAATCACTGCATAAATTAAATTGATATATGATAATATTCACAAAAGAAGAAAAGAAGATATCTATAAGTTTCTGTTAGGATAGAGCCGAACCATCTGCTAACAACAAAGAATTCGTGAAAGCATTCAAATAACCTGTTGCACCGAGCCAGGGGAAAAAATCCGAAAGCCACTCGGCCAACTGAGATCCATAAGAATCAATAAACCCATTAAGTCTGACAAAGTAACCATAGCCCATATTCAAATGCGACTAACAAACGGCACTCCTCCACATCTGAATCTATTCTTTCCAACGCACAAGCAAATTTCATTCCCTCCCTCCCACGTTGATTTGTATCCATTGACTTACTATTCTTAATTACCTTTGTTACAAATAACATACTACAAAGAGACATTCATGAAAACATGAAACGCGATATATTTCAGGTCTAGTACGCGCTAAGGGTGAGGTTCAATGATCACCAATTACGCTGTAGTCGAACCTTACCTTGACTCCTACCTGCAGAAAAGGGAAAAAGGAGAAGGAGGTTTCAAGGAGAAGAAATAAGAAGAAGGAATTGGAAAATCGACGGCTTCGGTTCGGCGGAAAAATTGATTCAGGGACGTCCGTAGGGCCGAGGCTGCGAGTACGCGAAAAGAAGAGGCGCAGAGTGGCGCGTGTGCGCAGTACCCACGGCCAACATGTCCGCCCGGGTGCTCCAGGTAGTCGTGGTTATGCGGCGCGGTGCGTTGCACACCGACGTCAGGCGAACCCTCGGTTAACGTGACTCGGCTAGCGCGCGTAAACGTCCGCGAGACGCGTTCGCCCATCGTTGAAGGGTGACCGTCTGGTTCGGCCAACAGCAACTGCTGTCCGGTCGGCTCCTGTGGTTGGGTCAGGCTCGTCGCGTTGTCGCGGCCGTCGCACGAGGTGCCAGCAGCTACGGGGTGACTGGAGCCGCGTTCCACCAAAACAGAGAATCGCGGGAGAGCCGGGGAGAGCCAGGGAGAGCCAGGGATAGTCCGGAGGTGCCTGCGAGCCGGAGTTGAAACGCGAGAGCAGGAGAGAAAGAGAGGGAGAAGCTTGAGGCAGGCGCACGTATTGATTCTCCCGCGTGGCGTTTATACGGTGAGGTGAGAAAGCTGCAACCGGAAGACTCGTGCCGCTTCCTTCTTGGTGCACGCTGAAAAAGTCGACCGAGGAGGCAGGCTTGACCATCGGTGTTTGGGATCTGTCCAGTGGTTCCTGGCTTGCGGGCTGTTCATTCTTTAGTTAACTAAAGGTACGTTGCACCGGCGAAAACAACCGGACTGGTCACTTTGATTCATTCAGTAGAGCCGTTTAAGGGAGAGAGTACAACGACACGCGCGTCTTCCCCGAGGCGAGTGGGAGGGAGAGAGAGGAAAGAGGGTGGTGATGTTTATGTATACGTGTACGTGTGCATGCGTGTATGTGCCAGCACGAGTCGAAGGAGGGTCGGTTGAAGGCACTCTCGAAAAAGGGTATATCGATCCGCTGGTCCGGGACCATTGGCTCTGCCACGCCACCACGAAATCGTGCTTCACTCTCGACCCTCTTCCTTTTCTTCGCCTTTTCTTTGGGGTGTTTCTATTCTCTTTCACGTCTATAGTGTATATACTCCTCTGTTACCCTTTTTTCTTATTGTTAGCTGTCTTTTCTTCCGTCTCTTCCTTCTTCTACTCCAGCCTTTTACTTTTAAACTGTTCTGTATGTTGTCTTTCATTTTAAGATTACAGGTTATTCCTTCTGTTATTTTAAATGCAAAATATGATAAGCGTTACTTGATTTAGATTTTTGTAACCGCGTTTGGTGACAGGTGTCTCTCGCTAGACGTTCCTCTGACGAATACAATGCACAGAAGCAAGCAATGATCTAATAGCTGCCGTATAATTTCTGTTACTCTCGCCACTCGCTCTTAAACATATTCCTTATCGATCTTGGTCTTGTTACGTTACTGTACGATCCGAAATTGCGCCTCACGAGCTTCTTCCGCGTCCATTGCCACCTTATCGACCCTCCTGGCATCTATTTTTCACAGTTGGACTCTCTTCTTTTTCTCCACTCTATAGTACCTTCCCCTCTCTTTGGAATCTCATTAACTTCATCTTCAAGTAACGTATCGCCCGTTTCCAGAACAAGGCTGTACGTTTCAGACTTATGTTAAACATTATTTTATGCAAAAACGATGATTAACGAAGATTAATTTTTTGGGCAGGTTTCACTTTGTACCATGACCGGCTTCGCATGGGAAAAATCCATAATTAGAATAACGGCACCCCTAGGGCAAAACGCGCAGAGGCGTATAAATAGCTTTACTTTCCACCTTCTATAACTTTCTTTGAAGATAATGGCATCATTAAGCCGGCACATCCACCCCCATTTTTACAGGAATATAAAAACCCTCCTGCGCGCTAGGATCAAGATCGAATAATAATGGTGCTGCTCTTTTTTTTTAGAAAGATTCCAAATTTGGTATAAGGGAAAGTTTCTCGGTTAAAATTTAATTGTACAGACAAATATAAAATTAATCCTTATGTGGGTTCCACTTCCTTAGTTACACTTTTTTGTATGAAAATATTGGAATAATTTCGGTACTTTTGAAACGTTATCCTTTTTCTGCGCAACCGTACATCTTCAATATTTTTCTCAATCGAGTTAGCTTAGTTGGCCAGCGTCGAGCACGGTCTGTCCGTTTCTAATTTGCCGTCCGTCGGTTTTACGCTTCTTCATTGCCACGGGAGCCCCTGCTAGTGTCTTTGGGATCGATAGAACGTGAAACGGAAAGCGGAATCGAGAAATGAAGTTCAGGAACCAGTTGAATGTCGACAGATCTGGTTGATTCTTTCTCCGCGTGAAATAGTAGCTATATCACACTGTAAAATCTCTAGTAAATCACTTTTCAAAACGGTATCCTCACCTATGAACAATTTTCATGGGATTTCACAATTGTTTTACTGGAAATACTCCACGATTAATTAATTAAAATATCTTTTTACACCAGATAGAGATTTTTCATTTTGATAAACCGCTTTATTTTGGGCAATAGTGTTCTTTAGAAATTCTATAAATGTGTGCCTATTCTGCACCATAGGACTGCATCAGCGTTTTGTTTATTCATGTCGCCGCACTCTGCTTAAAGTAAATAACGAATGAGCCAAGTAGCAGGAAGATAGAACAAGTATTGAGAGGACAGCATCCGAAGCAATGATCGAAAACCGATTTACTGGTATTCCTACTTACTTTACGTTAAAATTAATCTGGACAGATGATCTCATAATCACGTGAATAATATTTTTAATGTGTTAAAGTAGTAACGGTGTCGAAATATTAACACGAACAACTGTAACAAGTCATCTGTCGACGCTTCGGGCAAAGATAAAGAAGAAGCGAAAAGAGAGAGAGACGAAGTTGATTGAGCGATCATCCAGAGGGTGACTGATATCACATGGACCAAACGGCGATCGAACCGCCCTTACGACAAAGATTTTGCGCAGTAGTAGGTCCCCCCTTTTATTTAACGACGCCACACACACGTCGCCGCGCAGTTTGAGATCGCGTTCGCCACCCCCCGGTGGAAGTCGTCGCCTCCACGGTAGAGAACGAAAATCGTGCCGCGATGTTGGGCGTTAAGTGGCGTGTACGACGTTGTTAAGTTACGCTTGGCGTGAGTCGGTGTAGTTAATCTCGCGTGCACGCGCCCGTGCCTTCTCGTGGCCAGCTTTTTCCCCCAGTTTCCACTTTTTCCCCCGTTTCGCAAACAAGAAAAAAAAAAGTTTTGTCGCGCACTGTGCACAAAATTTCGCCGATTTTTCTGTGACCTACAAGTGATTCGTTCGAGCTTTCTATACGGTTGTGTGTCTATGCTCCAGGGATTGGCTGTTCGGATCAGTCGTTTGAATTATCTGATAATTGGTGCGTTAAAGACCATAATTTGCCACCCACACTGCCGCCCAATAAATTTCAACGCGTGCATTCGTAGAGAGTCTCATATTTGCATATTCGCTGCAGTATTAGCGAGCTGCCATAATTATTCCCTTGAACCATGTGAACACGATAAACAAAGTATAAATACAGTAAACTAGGTAATCAGAACAGTACGAAGTTCTTGTGTTTGTTTAAATTTCGAGTTTACGTAGACAGTTTATTATATCGTTTGTTGAAAAGGAACGTGACAGAGCCGATTGGTGATCAGAAACCTTGGGTACCTCAAATTTTATCTAATATTGAAGGCTCTTTTACTTAAACGCTGACGTTTCCCCATGGAAATGCCTGCGGGCGTTCCACTATTGCATTTTTAAAATTGCTTTACCGAAAAGGAAAACTATAAACGCGATCATTTTTACTCTGTTTTAGAAAAGTGGGAGAGGGTGATCCGTGGACCAGGATGAGAGAAGGCACCCAAGTCTGCTCGAGCAGGGACCCATCGGCCCTTCGCGCGAGAAATGATTTTTAGAAGGTACCGATCAAACACATCAACCCTATCTTTTCACCTCCCGTTTACCGTTCCGACTTTCCACCACGGACCTCTTTTCTTCCAAGTGTGCCCAGAGTATTGCTTCGGCTGGAAATTACTCTGGATATAGGAGTCACCCTGCATGGCATGTTAGCACCACCGCCGATCGTTTTCCTCTTTGCGATTCAACGTGATACTTCTGTCCGAGACGAGCATACAGGAGTCACTGTGTCGAGCACGTGCCGTGCGTGGTTCGAATAATGATTAAACATACTCATCCTTTGCATTTATTAAAATTGCGCGCGTTGTACTACCGAAGTAGTTTTCGTTTCGACTATCTTTAATCGTTTAACTTCGAGGTGAGTAAATCACAAAAAGTTGCCCATCTCTGTTATATCTGGATGTTTATAATTTCTTTCACAATTTCTTCTTTTTAAATTCTTTTCTAGGGAGATGAGATTTTTTAAGTTTCATTTATTTGAAATATCATAAAATCTCACGACTAAACGTGGCTAAAGATTTGACACTTTCAATCTTGGACCAAAGAAATGATTCCTTGTTCGAAAATCTTGCATGAGCTTTGAGCTTTCGAGGATTCACGCTGGAAGGACAAGATCCGTTGGGAATGCGACACTTTGCTCTTGCACGTGCATCATTATCATCACGGTTGCACGTTTTTTCCCCTTTGCGAGTATTTCCCGGGTACACGATCCTTGCTAGGAGCACCGCCAGGGACCGATTGGTCGTTTACTCGAGAAGCGTAGCAACGTTGTTTATGGACCTGCATCAAGCTGTTTAGGAGCACATGGATATAGTAAACCAACATGAAGAACCGTCCCATCTAGTAAATTTAAAAACTATTCCCTTAAAATTACATTACTTTTTCCATCTTTCCTTTGGATTGGTTTCAAAACAGACAATCTATTGTATCATAAATATTTCAAATACTGAAGTAGAGCACGCATATACGTTCTATTAGTCTCTTCTAAAGCTCTTCGCGTTATTCTTTCTGCCAATTATCATAAGTTTCGGAACCAGTCTAATGGATTCCAGGCAATTGGGCTGCTAATTACTTTCAGATTAAGTCGGGGGTATTCGAGGTGAGATTATTCAACAAATTGTTCCCCTGCACGAGGGGCCAGCCCCCTTTTCAGAGGTGGATCCGTGGGACGGGGGGGTTGGAGGTCAAGGTTGTGCCACGACAGCCGCACGCGGTTGAGGATTTCATTGATTCTTAATGAGCCAACGCGAGCTTGACACAGAATCTGTCGTATGAATAGTAAACCCGATTGAATTGAAGACCGAGACATTCGGCCTGTGATGGTCGCCGCTTATGAGATTCCTGGCATAACTCTCGGTGGCCCTAGGTCAACCGTGATTGCGCACAGCCACGTGCGATCGATTATTCGGTTACCGTAAAGGTGGGCTGGATGCATGGAAGCGTTTTGTTCCGGCCCGTACCCACCTGGTGATTTAGATACGCCACCCTTGCATCGTTACAAATCGTTCCAATCCCGTTTCGTTGCTCGTTCAAACGGAATCTCTTTTGAGGCGAGGTTAAACTTATGCGGCGACAAGCCGTAACTGTGACCATCGATCTTAATGAAGCTACGGGTTTATAAAGCGGTAAAAAACGTTTGGTAGGTTTTTTTCGTCAATCCCAACATCGACTTTGTAAAAATAATTAACGAACGCAAAGATTTTTAATCCAAAAGGCAAGAGATTGTCCAATATGGAGTATTTTTGGGACAAGAAACTCAAATGTGGGACTTTTGGCCACTTTAATCTAAATAGAAGTTCGATTGATCGTACTTTTACAAACTAATTCCTTTTTAATATCTTTCTATCGTACAATCTCGATCACTAACTTCGCGTTTCTTCGAATGTGTATACGTATCTCCGAATGAATGTTTTATAACCGTAATGTGATTTCAGTGGGATAGGACGAATATTAAAAAGAAATATTCGAAGGGAGTATGCAGCGAAATAGAGAGGCGCAGATAGTGACCCGAATAACTTTATTCTCGGGCAGTCGATACGGGAGCGTGTTAATTTATTAATGGCGGTGATCCATCGGTTCCCAAATGATCGAGTGATTTTAATTTGGCACGCGATACTCCGGCCTCGTTCTACATTTCCTCCCAGCGGCGTCTTTCCTTCTTCTGCATTCGTTACCCAGAAAAGTAAACGCCGTGGCGGATCCTATCGATTATCGGGACCTCTCGCACGCTTCCTCGTTCAGAACCACCTTTTCAGCCGGCGTCGAGTCGAATTTTTAATAACGCGGCTCCAGTCGTAATTAAATCGAGACTCATTAATTAAAGCCGAATCACGGTTCCCGTGTGTGTAATGACGTTGTTCGGGGTTGCAGTCGAGGGGCCTACTCTCGCACTTGACTCTCTGGATTCGAGTAGCAGTTGATTGCTAAAAAACCAATTTTTTTGTTAATCTTTCATTGTAGTTTCATAGCAATCACCAAAAGCCACTTTCCAACGTTTGTTTCAGTTTCTCGACCCCGGAAATTGCTAGAAATCAAAAGTGACGCGAGTAGGGCTAATCGAAGAGAGCTCTAGGTGCAGGAATGTCGAGAAAAAGATTACCCTTCGATTAAGCTTACTCGCGTGGAAGATATCGATGCAAAGAAGCAAAGTACCGTCAGTCGATGTAAACAAAAGTTGTTGCCGACGATAAAGCGAGCACGTGAAGCAGAGATTCCAGGAAGACAACCTTGAGCTTATACGGTTCAAGGGATGATAGTAAAAAGACGGCAGACTTTGGCCAATCACCCTTCGACGGTGGCAGACACAGGAAACTCTTTGTTACGACCCACCCGACCTAGCTCGTACCTGTTTAGACGAAATAAGAGTCACCATTCAGATCCTTCGCATCTTGGCTACTATCCTCCTTGGTTCTTTCTTCAACTAATGTCAAATTGATGCTGACGCGTTACGGTACTTTTTATTTATCCCACACACGCATGTATAGTTTACCATTATCGAAAGGTCCCTCATTTTCTGATTTACGTAAAGAAAGTTCATATGCCTGTTACAGTTAGAAGCGTAACAAGTTGCAGTTAATATAACCACTGAAAACGTGACGCAGAAAAGCATGGAACTGATAGCGTTACGTTAACACTATGCCGTCTGCATGCCAAATCAGGATTCCTCGGTTTGACGCTGGCAGGACTCGTTCAGATCTTTCCACCTGTCGCCTTGAGGTTTCTCGAGGTTTTCGGGAGATCATAAATCGTCAAGTTTTGCTAATCTCAATAGATCTCAACTCTATCCCTTCACTTTCAAGAAATTTCGAGGAAGCGATACTAGCGTTTGTGCGACAGCTTTGCGCGCGACACCAAGTAGCGCCATTAGCATTAGTCCAATAGATTTACAAGCAGCATCGACGTGGTGTCACCGGCATTTGTCTGAAAATTTTCGCAGGGCACCAACGTGGTGCCATCGAACGGCATAGCGTTAAAGGTTTCCAAGTAGCGAGATACGCATGGTGTTAGGATATTCACTGTAGGATGAAGATTATAGAGACGTTTAGTGTGTAGTACGTGCAGCCAGCCGTTGGATTCTCTACGTGGTACGTATCGATCGATCTGTCCCGCTTTCCCAAGGGGAATGGAGCGGGCGACTGCTGGCATCCTTAGCTTCAACAAAAATTTGCGACTACGGGCTGGTTTGCTAACAAAGTGCATTAGCCGAACGGCAACACCCTTGGAAGCCTTTTAGCAACGACGTGTTACGTAACGTTGATCGCTTTTGATAGCGTTGTGTGCGGTGCCGCGGGGGTTGGACACGAAGATTTCGAAATTCCCATCAGCCCTTTACCCTCTTGGCTCATTAATTAATTCTCGCGGTCAGGTTTACTGGCTCTCCCAGAAACTGATTTAGCTGCTGCTTTCGAAAGACCCAACTTGAGTATCGCGCAGAGAAATGTGACAACCTGGACAGGGTTTAAGTTTTCAAAATTCCTAAGAAATCTACTTAATCTACTTGGTCTAAAAGAATCGTGGTTTAAAACGAATTAATCTAATCTTTTCCACGCTCGCTCTTCACAACCCTTTCGCGTTCCATGTGCTTGTTCATTTCCAAATCGCTCGTATAACCGCTCGCGTCACACACACACACTCACTGGTCCGTTCCCACATTAGTTTTTCACGATTCCGATCGTCGCTGATGGTCGTTAATGAACGGTGGTTAAAATTTCAGGAAGAGGGCATGACGCACCGAACTCATGCAGTGGCGAAAACACGTGCGCATCAAGTACGGTGGTCGAGTCGGTGTCGGTCAAGGGCAGCGGGAGCGGGAGCAGGTGCAGCTGCAGGTGCGCGTGGTGCAGCTGCAGCGGGAAGGGGGCGCACGACTCAGCTACGTCTGTCATCAGCCTCAACTCTCGTCAACGGCTCGCCGCAGCTGCAGCACAGCAGCCATGCTCTGCTGCGGCCGCAGAAAAGTGAGTACACGCCATGCTAAACCCTTCAGGATGCGCACGCCGGGCCCCTCGAATCGGGAAAAGAGCGGCCGCTTTGCATGGAAATGCAAGGACCTATTTGGACGATGGGGTCGGGATTAAGCTCAGTGCTGATGGCTCTGAAGTGAAGCAGCTGGAATTGATCGCCACTCGAGGATCCATGCTTATGCATCATTTTTAGTGCAGTCGAACGAGGTTGATGAAAGTCCAAATTGCACTCGACGTACCTTACCAAACGGTATATTGACTCTGTCCTGTAAGGAATTGGCAAAATGATTATACTGAAATTGATGGCGTAGCAATAGGCGTGTAGACTTTATTTTGACTTGTGCTCGACTCGAGGGTCCGTACAACAAGGTATTCTAACATACCTACATACCCATTGCTACATCATGAATTTTAGTGTAATCATTGCGCCAATTTCTTACAGTCCAGAGGCAAAAATTTAAAAAAATATTCGAGATGTGTTTTCAATTCCAACTGTAGCATTTGCGCTTGTAACCAAAGTCCGAGTCAAACGGATTTTTTATTCCAGGGGAGAGTGTTGACGAATGTTAGTCGTTTGAGAGCCATACAATTTAATCTCATCAGTTTTTTTAAATTCCCCGTTGGTTCTTTATAACGAACCATGACCGCAACCCCTCAGCGGGGCAAACAAAATTACCGAGCACAAAGGAGATCTCAGTTTCCAAGGGGTGGAGCTACGAGGCGCTTGTCACAAACAGCGCGGCGTTTTCTTGAAACCGTGAACGAACATTTTCTTAATGTTTAAAACGTTAAATTAAGCCGGTACGCTGATGAAAAGCGGCGCTGGTCAGATGGTTCTCTTTGTTCTTTGATGCCCTCGCGAATTTCCTCTTTTACGGGGAAAGCAAGGGAATCGGTGGGATGGTTGATCTCCTGCGAGCCACTCGGACGCGATTGCATCCGTGAAATCACATTAATCAGGCTAATGTCACGTGCTCTCACGTGCACGGTCCAGTTACAGGCCAGTGTCACGTGGATACGGTCAGTGGTATCCCTCTTTGGGACACCTGTGTAATGATTATATCATTTGTTGGATTCTGGGTTAAACAGAATCGAAGGAATCAAACACAACACGTATTAAGAGACTTTAGAGATTTTTATTTTAGCATACTAGTAGTGACTGCAGTAATCTGATGGCTATAGCGGCTCGTAGCTAAAATTAGTGGGGCAGTTCAGGCGAAGGGCAGAGGACAGAATGAATATGAGGGTGCAGGAGGCTAGAAGAGTTGGAATTTGGGAACTATGGTCAAGATGTTTATAGTAGGATGAGTTTTAAACAATTTATATTGCGTTATCGATGTTATCACAGAGTTGGTCATGCAACACATTGCATCGCATGTATCATTACGTTTCAATAATAATTTTTGCTCGCTCAATGCCCGAGACCTTCAATAGGAACAATCCGCGCAAAAATTCGACACGAAATAACGTTGGTATCCGCTATTTCCTCGGCAAAGATTTATGCATCTATTTGCTTCTGTTTTTGCGGAATTTATTTGTAGATACAACGCAGCGGCGTGTGTATTTTTGGTTTCAATATCCTTATTGATATTCCAAGTGAAATATCAAATTTTCGGTGAATGCGTTACACGGGAATCGAAAATACCGGTTCCGATACGACGCGGCGTGTATATCGGCCCGTTATAAATCAATATCGAGATACGGAGCGGAACAGCTCGGCTTTTATCATATATATTTGTCGCGTTCCCGCCCACAAATATCCGGCAGCTTGGCATTATTTTCGATTCTACACGAATGATACGAGATACTGGCGAAATAAGCGTGTGGTGCACTTCCACCGTTGATTCCTCGATCGAATTGTCGCGTCAATCTAGAACGCTTCTTAATTTCTGATACTTTTAGACAGATTATAAGAGTCTATCTGAGGGGTCGGCAAACTGCGGCTCTTTGGCCTCTTGAGTGCGGCTCTGCCACGAATGACGGTAGTTATGATTTAATTTTATGGATACCTTGCGTACTATTTAATTTATATCACTAAATAAGATCATTATAGTTTAATGAAGACTTAATCTCAATCGTAGCACTGTTGATACTCGACTCTGTCGACTAATAAGTTTGCCGACCACTGGCCCATCTAATGGACAAGAATCTGGGACCAACGATAGTTCGTAGAGTGCGTCCAGAAAATTTTACGTCCTTCGACGCCTTGTTTCACCGTCGACGTGTTTCTGACGAGCGTGGAATCGCTAACTCGCCTTTTGAAAACGACCCATGTGCACAAGTTTGACGGAAGCGGAGACAATGGGAAGAGAAAGAGAAAGAGAGACAGCGGAAAAGAAAAGAATACGGCGTCGCCGGGGCTACGCAGCAGCACCAACTAAGCCGCGTCATTTTTATATTGTCCCTCCTCGAAAACAACCCCCGGAGCCACGCTCTGGAAGCGCTTCATCCAGCAGAATTCACGATCTATTATTTCGCGTTATTATCTGCCGCGTTTACGCTTTATTAAACCGTCCGCGCCTCTTCGCTGCTGATTAAGTTTTATGAATCTCGGCTGCGCCACCGGAAGAGCGGATACCAATGTTTCTGTCTCTGCGGTGACCGATTGTTCCAACTTCTTTTCGTAAACATTATCTACCATCTGTAGTAGCCCACTCTTTAGCGAGCTCTTAGAACAAAGGGAGGAAAACTCGTCCAAGTATTATATTCTGATCGATGTGCAATCTGTTAAGAATTTTCTGATAGCTCCTTTAGCTAGTCAAGTATCACTTTAATCGGAAGTCGAGCGTGCACCATGACATCGGGGTGAATATCGAATGCGTTTCTGGGCCATGTTCATGGCGAACTCGCTCAAACTTTTCTCCGTGCTACGTGAAACGCTCGTTCACAGTGGAAGGCTCTTCCCTTCGCGTGGAGTGTTAAAAGTGCTACATTGGCACAAAGGGGGACACTCCCTTCACCGGGTATCAAAAGCATCGCGACAGTGTGTAGGGAGACGATCCGTGTTGTCGGCCGTGTTTCTCGATGCGTTAAATTTCAACGCTCTTCCATTGGAATTTTCACGTTTCACCTTAGTTCTTGGTCAAAATTCTCATCACACGCGCTAGCGTAGCGAACATATGCATAAAACGAATAGCAAGCAAACACCAATTACAGACGTCCTTCTGCCCGATTAGTGCGTGCTTGCTAACCGGTTCCTAGCGTCGGCGTAATAAGAAAGACACTTTCCAAGGGTCCGCGCTAGAGACCAAATAGGGGCGGGTTTTGACCCCGAAAGGTGAAAAGCAAATTCCTCCTAGGTCTCCCACGACTTCTACGCTCTCACCTCCCTCGTGGGTAGGGAACACCACCCTGTGGTGACTTCCCGTCTCGTCCTCCTCGTCCCTTCTTTTTCCCTCGGCAAGTGTTCCAAGTGCTGGGGTTTTATTTTTTAATTTTTCTTCTCATTCATTTCATATAAATATTTCCCAACTTCTCTTTGATAATACCAATTTCAATCTCTAAGCCGAACGGCTTACCTCTACTAATGGCAGAACCAAAAAAAAGACCCCGAAAGGTGGAAAGCAGAAGCCTAGCATAGTCTAGCAAAGTCCACAAATCAACGACTTGGCAAGCAACAACTCTGTAGTACGCTACAAACGAAACTCTCTACAACTAAACGTCGAACTTGAAGTGCAAACCCCTTCGTTATCTTCTTCTTCTTTCTGCACGGCGGGTCTGCGACCTTACTCTGGGTCGCGCTCAGAAGTTGCTGCTCTAGCATTACGCTAGGACAGGCATTAGGATACCGGTTTATCATCGTTTCCTTGCCTTTTCAATTCATAAGTACAACGAAGCGGTTGTAGAGCGATGTTTCAGGAAAAATAAGACACTAATGGCTTGGTAAATGTAGCGAGAATAGCCAAACGTTGGGGCAACGGCGAATAAAACTGTCGCGAGGCCGCAGGACGAAGTGGCTTGCGGACAAGTTTATTTAAATTCCGCTAATGACGTCATTAAAATAATAAACGATGTCGTTTAGGCGGCTCTGCTCCTGCGCGGTCAGATACACCCCCGGGAAAACTTTCTGTTCCCGCGTCGACGCTATTTCCTGTCCGAAAGTTCTCTCGCAATGCATTCGCGTTCTCTTTTTTCCAACCAGGAACATTGATTTCTATTCTAGAAAGTCGAATCTCGTCAGCTATAGTTTGCAGAAGTCGTTTACAGTTTCTTAGGTTTCTGTTGGATTCCGGGCTCGACGGAGCCGAAGTGCAACACGCATTAAGAGACTTTCGAGTTGTTATTTTGGCACAGGTTCCGCACGCTAGTAGTGACTAGAGTAATCTGATGGCAGTGGCGGTTCGTGGCTGAAATTAGTGGGGGTGTTGTACAGTTACTTCCAAACATTTTTGTATCTTCTTCAGAATCTGAGAGATGGCTACTGACATTAAGCTTAAAGATTATATATTGTACAAATTTAACGAAAGGATGAAAGAAGAAGAGACTCATTATATTAAATGTTATCGATGATATCAAATGGAAATAAAGGGGTGCTGCAGTTCCATAGTGCCTATACGCGAGCCGCCACTCTTTGATGTGCTATTGCGAAAGCTACTTAGTATTTGTACGGTTGAGGGTGGAGTAAGCTGAGGTACAAAGGTTGGCGGACAGACGAAGGGCAGAGGACAGGATGAGTAGGATGAGTAGAGGAGGCTAGAGGAGCTGAAATTTGATATTTGGTATTTATACGGTTGGGGGTGAGTAAGCTGAGGCACAAAGGTTGGCGGACAGGCGAAGGGCGGAGGATAGGATGAGTAGAATGACGAGAGGAGGCCGGAAGAGTTGGAATTTGGGGACTGCGATTAAGATATTTGCGGTAGGGTGAGTCTTAAGGAGTTTATATTGCGTTGTCAATGTTACCAGAGAGTTGGTCATGCAACATTTCTCTAGCCTCGCCCTGGTAACTAATTTAACGACTAGATGTCGGCGCCGTAAAAGCCACTTCCGGTTTGATGTATTTCCGCAAGCGGGGGGTTGGCGTGTAGGTTTCCGGAAGCCAGCTTTACGTCCCTTCCGCGTATTACGCGTGTCGGTAGTCTCGAATATTTTGCATGCTTCCACGAAAACTCGCCGCTGTACTCGTTGCAGTCGAAGTGCATTATGTACAATCGAGCACGCGAACCGGATGTTTCATAAGGATGGTCGTGGTACAACCGGTGTCCTGAAAGAAATCGGGATTGCGTCGTCCTCTAAAGGAGTACGCTGCTACTTCCATTATCGACTACTTGCAAAAATTCTGTCATCTGAAAGAGCGTCCAGCTTAATTGCGTTTGTACAAACGGGGTCTAAATAAGGAATACGTCGCGTATTTTTATCCGCAGCATATCGACAATCGAGAAAGCGTACCCGCGGACCGTATTTCCCAATTTTAGAGTACAAAGCGGATAGTAGGATAACCGATTCGCTGTAAATTTAGATGTGACCCGACTGGTCGTTGAATAAATAATCCAGCCACGACCCAAATTTCCACTCGTTGTACGTTGACGCGAAAAATTCTTGCTCGCGCCAAGAGAAACGGATTTCAACTTGTTTTATTTATACCGAGCGATGCGAGACCCGAAATATGTAGCGAGACGTCGTTTTGTAGAATATTTATAATCCGAATTCGCTTTTAAATCGTACGGGACGATTTTTCTATCTGCTTTTCTTTACGAACTTTACGCCTTGAACGAAATGTTCTCGCACTTGTCCGAAAATATCGTCGATTCAAAAGCAGATGGAGATAGCGAGAGACTAGATTTCCGCGTATCCGGCTGGTAATTATTCCTAGGATTTCGCTGAATACGTGTCACAAATAATTGCCATCGGGATCCCTCTTCGCCTGTCCATAACAGGGGCTCATTACGGTCCGTTCTTCTGGTATCGATCAGGGATACACGGCGAGTAATAAATTCCTGCGTGGTCGTTCCGTAACGAACGCGTCGTCCTTTCACCGGTTTTTCACAGTTGCCCGCGTTAATTGGCCGATATTCGGGGATAATTGGCGTGCTAATAATATTTGAAAAGGTCGCGGTCGTTTTCTTGCATACGGTGGCCAGAAGAATAACTCGCAAGTGGATTAGCGCTTTAAAAATTGGGAAGGCATTGGAGCATTGCAAATTCTTAAAAATTGTAGCGCTACGAAAACTGCGCTTTAATTTTCACGATGTCTTAGCGTGAATCTTCGCGTGAAGTACCCCGAGGCGTTCGATTCGAGCTGCCTTGCTTCTAGGAAGATTTAAATATTAGATTGCCCTTCCAAGAAAGAAGTACGTTGCTTTACATTGCAATCCGGTGGTTCGCTTCGCTACAATGAAGCTACTACTTCTCAGGAATTCCTGCTTCGTTTTATGTGCCTGTTCCATGAATTGTTGGAAATTGTGTAACGTTATGGAATATTGGACAGATATTTTGCCCTACAATAGTAAAAGTTTTTCGCACGTAAAAATGGCACCGGTGTACCGGCCTTGAAGAATTTTCATTAAATTAGAAAAATTTCTTTCTTCTTCGATTGAAAATTGATCACGGACAGAGTTCACCTCCGGGGACAAGAGTCGTTGGTAAGGCAGTCGGAATCCGAGAGACAATAGGGGAAGTCTTCTTTTAAAGAGGAAGGTAAAGGGACGGGGAGAGGAAGGTTGGACGAGCGAGTAATACGTAGAAGGTCTCGACCATCCTTTGATTTTAATAGATCGGCCAATGAACGCGGACCTCTCCGTTATAACACGTTAATGAATAGCCGTCTATCTTAACGCGGCTCTAATGCGAAATCAATATCTAATTATCTTTCGCTGGCCTCCGCGGCCTTTTCTGCCATTCTTTTTTCCGCTCCCTCATCGTCGTCCCCAACAATCGATGTTCTTCATGGCGGGGCAAATTAGAATCGTCATTACTGGCTAGGGAAACGCGTCTATTCTTATAACACTTCAAAATTTACGTTCGCTTTTGAACATCGTCGTCGAACAACTTTTGCTGCGATAACGATTCTGATAACGATAAAACGATGGGTTAAAGACGCAAGATTATGAAGAACGATGGCCAGAAGCCCGATGGTTTCGCGACACCGGATAGAAAACGGACAGAGAATCCTCTATCGACGATGGCGACGGCCCTTCATCGGTTTAGCGCATCGACACGAAAAGTACGCGCATAGGAAGCATTCGATCGAGTATACGGACGCACGCTCGAGAGGAAGCAACCACCGGGTGGCTGGTCGTGTGTGACGCGTCCTTAAGCGGCCTTCCGCCACCCTTCTTTTCCGGGTCACCCGTTACCCTGACGAGGGAGGTTTCATAATTGAGGACTAATTGTCGCGCGTCGCGGGTACGTCAGGGTTCGAACCGACAGAGAAGAGTGAAATAAAGAGGCTGGAAAAAGAGGAGAGAAACCGTAGACCGATCAAAAGAAGAAGCAGCTCCAGTTCAAGTTTTTCGGGGCCCAAGTTTCTCAACGATATCGAATTATTCGTTCTAGGATAGTTTATCTATCCACGGAACCCACTTTGGTAGACGCCTAGCCCGAAGTAATGAATGTTCTTCTTCTTCGCACTTCATTCAACGCGTTCTGTATTCATCCACACGAGCACCGGTTGGAAAATGTCAAGTCAGGAAGCCAGAGGGTGCCGAAGCGATTTCTCCTCGCGAGCTCCATTAATTACCGCCGACTTGTCGACGTGCACCCTGTTATTGCAACGATCAGCCCCCTCCAGCTCCCCGCGCCAATAAGGAGTGGACTGTATTGCTACGCAGTCTTAATAATTTTCACCCGAACCGTAATTCTCTGTAATTTCGCGAACGGTAATACTCGACGAGGGATAAGCAAGAAACACGAACACGGGGGAGTCAGACCAGCCTGCGGAAGGATGGGACGGGGACGGCGGTGGGGGTAAAATGGGACGAAAACGGCGGAGGGTAGCGATGTCGGACGAAACGGAAGTCCCTTTGATTTTCAGGCAAGCCGCAATTATCCCTCTCGCACGTTCCACATACCGGAACTGGAGCAGTCGGATCGTTACGATGCCTTTTCTCTCCTGCCTCCTACTCCTCCCTTTCTTTCTTCCCCTCGTGGCCGTGGCTCACCGCGAAAACGCATGAAAAGATTCACGGAAAAGAATCATCCGGGGGGAGGAAGGACGCGACCAGCCTTAGGGCAGCGGAACTTAAAGAGGGCGTCACGAGGGGAGGGGTACGGGGGGTTAGAATCGGTGGTAGCAATCGTGGAGACAATACCGTCGGGCAGAATGAGAGGGCTGCGCGAGGGGAGGAGGTTTTCTTGTTTGCCCGACGAGGACACGGCCGTTCGACCTCATTAAAAATCATTCGCGAACGTTTTCAAAGCTGATTCGGAAGGCCACGGTTAATCACCCGGGGGGGCACTCGAAACGCCTTTTATCGGCTCCCGTTCCGCGCAACCCCTTTATCTTCTCCGCGCGCGATCGCCCCTTTCCGCGTTACTTGTTCAAACGACGTTGATTCGTTTCGGTAGAGTAAGATAGAATTTTCACGGAGCCTCGTTTGTAGATTGCACAAGTGGCTTTTTCTCTGAACGATTCTTCACTTTTCACATCCTTAACCCATCCACTGGCAGATAAATTTTGCCAGAACGTTTTGCTCTGGTCGCAAAGATTTTACTTCAAGTTTACACTTGTTCCGTGACGAACAGTAACCGATCTAAACCTGTAACGCAACGTACGACTACTTGGTACAGCTACGAGATATTTCGTAGGTAACAGTGAATGGGTTACCACGAGATATCTCGTAATTGGCAGTTTTGGTGCAGACGCTTGCTACGAGATATCTCGTGGTTGACAGTGAATGGGTTAAGTCTCCAGTATTTGAATTATGATATCGATTAACCTACGTTTAGCTTGTCCGTCGTCTGTCTCCATCGAAATATTTCGATTCCCGAGGAAATGCTGTTGAAATACCAAAGCATGTATTCATAAATCGTATATTTTCCAGCGGCAAGTGGATCTGACGTTCAGCATGTCTGTCCAGGGGAGGAAATGGGATCCGCGCGAGCGGACCTGGACGTTCTGCGGGGATTATTGTTTTCGAGTAAAATTTTTACACAAAATCGAGCGGAAAGGGAGGACACGCGACGAGCGGAAAAATATCGGTGACAGCAATCGCCGAAACAATCCATGCGAGAAAAATGAGTCTCGAGTGTCTCCCTCGGTTCCATGTAAACTCTCGCCTATAAATCCTGTCGGCTGCCTATGAAAAGAGACTCGGTACGCTGTGATCAATTCCTGTGGGTTCCGCTTCTAAATCACTTTATTTCTCGAAAACGAGGCGTCGAACGCAATGATTTCGTTGTTTTCGATTTTCCTCCTCTTTTCGTTTGTTACAGGAAAATCTTTAAAAAACACCGAAATCCCCTGTCGTTCGAAAAGAAGAAAACGAGGAGGTCGCGCATGAATGACGCCAAAAAAAAGCCTGAGATACTTTTCAACCGGCTGATACGTGTATCGATTATCCTTCCATCGGATATGGGACAAAGTTAAAATGGAGAAACGAGCATGAAATAGAAAAAAAATAATACCGGCTTGAGCACGAATGGACACACACAGATATAGTGATTTCTCTGCTTATTGTAAATGGGCCGCATAGGTATATTCGGCTTTGAAGAGAACTCCGCTTCATTTCAACCCCGGTTGCGCCATTCCCCCGTTCTCTCTGTGTATCTGTAAATGTGTGGGCGTTGATTCCGCTGGAACGACGTGTTCGATATCTTTGATATGCATGGCGAGAAAAAAAAAGCGATGGGTCAATCGAGCGATGTACATGCGAGATGAAGAGATAAGCGAAAGAGAAGTCCGCAAAAATCCGGGAGATTTTTAGCTTTGATACCTCTGCTCGTTAGTCTGGCAGACGCGAACTCTCCTGTCGGACTACCTTTGACTCTCTTGGCAAATTAAATTTCTAGACCGAACAGAATTTGTCTCTCGATTCGAGAAATTATATTTTCTGCCCTCTGTGTCGCCGATCTTGCGTCGAAACAGTTTCTTCTTTCCAAGAGTAACGGACAATATCAGAATTATAGTTAATCTAATAGAATCGATAAGACGAGCGTTCCCCGCTTTTCATCCAGAACTTTTCAAAAGGTTTACCACACGTTTGATATTTAGTGGAGGCACGGTCGAGAACAGTCACTTGGTTATCTACTTGGGGAAGCGGCAATCGATCCCCTCCGACATCATTCTACAACCTTTGACCGAGATGCTCCGCTGGATTGAATTACTCGCGTTCATTCAATTACTCCCAATTTCATGAACTTGCAATATTATCTCCGTTATTCCTCTTATTATATTAATCAGAAGACTCAGGGAAACTAGGATTTCATTCAATATTTTATATCTACACATCTGGTTACTACATTGGCTAGATCAATGGCTGCGTAATGGTTCCTCTTATTTTGTTATTCTTCAATTTTATCTTATATATTCGTTCGTAGTGTCAAGTCATAAAATTTCTCCCAGGGATGACTAAATATCTGCGCATCTTCATTTTAAAAGAAATTACTAGCGACTTTTTGCAACACTTTAATCAAATAGTAACCCTTTGCACTCGGCTGTCCCCTTTGAGGGGACATCAGCATTGATTAGTGATTACGAAGGTTGAACTTATTCCACCGCAGCTTTTGCTGGTCTGGTCTACCACCACTATAACTGTTTCTTTACCAATACTAATTACCCATGCTTCTACACATACTCGGTGCTCGCAACAATATCTTGTCTATTGGTATGGAATTTGTATGTCATTATTCGGATTATACGGAGTACGAAACTCCGTAATAACCATGTAATTCAACTCGAGGCAGAAAATTGTATCGGAGAACTCTATCGGAAGCCGTACGGTTTATTAAAAAATTTTACCGCTTGTAATCTCTTACGAGCGGCGAATATCGGAAGACGTTCGAAATATTAATCAGACGCGATTGTAAACCGTTGGATGAAATGTGAATTCATAACGTATTGATCACACGGAATGCTGCTTAGAGCAATTAGGACAGCGGTTACTTTATCATAATTACAATCTCGGCTCACCTACGTTTAGCTTATCTCAGTTTGGCATCCACTTTTCATTCGAAGAGGAAATTGTGTGGCACTGGAAAAGGTTGGCTGCCACAAATTATGGTCAACGCGGGAAGCACGATTATTGTCAAATAGAATTGCAAGAAATCTCTGATAAGGCAGGATTTTACACGAGGCGGGATCGATAAGTGGAAAGTCGTTAGGAATCGTGCTGTAGGAACACGGAAGGGCGATACAGGCGTCTAATTAGGGGCGAAAATTCCATGTTTAATCCTTGGTCGACTCTTGGCGACACGAATTCTTCCGAACACACAGCCAGCCAATCCTTTCACGCAAGTTATTGGAAAAGTTGGAGCACCGGGGCTCCTATTGGAGGCGGACACCGCTCGCATTTTTATGCGAGACGGTGCAACAACCTTTGTGGACGAAAAGCCCGGCTGGAAATATCATTATGCCAGCGAGGACACGCTGGAATATTTGCGCGTTTCCTGCGCCACAATTATTTCGGTCATCTCTTTGAAAACTTTTACATCGCAACGCTTGTCCCGATTATTTATCGCCCTTTCGATGAACTCCGTTGCCATCGATATTCTCAAAGCTCAGGAATTGAAGTTCTTGCCAATGTTAGACTACAGATGTTCATAAATTTCTGTTCTTTCAAAGGAAGAAATTTATTAACAAAATCGATCGATCGAAAAATGAGAATATTTTTTAATTGTAAATTGGAGTGAAAAAATCGGGGTACTCCTAACGCTCCTTTTCAATCCATTTAATTACAAATTTAGCTCAAGTACTCGGAGACAATTAATTCCAGAATAGTCTTTCTGGCCGCTGGAAGTTGGACAATTTGCGAGGTGGAAATTTTCGGAAACAGCCGCGGAACAAACGAACGAGTGCACTCGTGGTTCTCGAAACAGCACCGGCGCAAGAGCACGCGTGTAACAAACTGCAAAACGACCTGCAGAACTTTTGCTCGCCGTCCAGCGTAAATCAATTTTCGCCTAATCTCCCTGCGGACAACTCGGAACAACTCCCTGGACAGTCCTGGCTGAGCTGTCCATGATGATACTATTGGTGATTCTTCTTCTTCTTCTCCCTTTTCTTCTTCTCGCAGTGGTACCAATAATGGAACCAGGGATAGATTATAAATGCAGGTAACCCTCCTATAACACGGTAGATAAGTTCCTGTAAAATGACGTGTTGCGTGAAACCGTGTTATATGAGATCCAGATATAATTTTCATTAACCCATTCACTGCCGAGCAAGTTTAGGCCGTTTTGCCCTGGGCTCATGTTATTCAAATCATGTTATTCAGTGTTGTAAAAGTGCAGCGTTGTACAAAGCTTTTCATAATTCTTTTATCGTGTTAGCGCGAGACCGTAATTTATCCCATCGTGTTAGAAGGAAACCGTGTTGTAGGATGCCGTGCTGTGGGAGGGCTACCTGTAATCCTCTGTACGTGGATGTGCGGGGACTTGGACGGCTTTCTCGAGCGAAGCAAATCGAGGAGACAGAGATATTCCTGTATTTTTCTTCGATAGGATTATAGGCGTGGAGCTTGTGCACGAACGAGCAGGATTACCCAATAAGCGGCTCTTTCTCTTCCCATGGCCGATAAAGCCCCGGCAAACGTGGCCGATTCCGGGGCGATATCTTCCGAGTGACCGACTCGGCTACGGAGTCGAAAGTTCTTCTCAGGCCTGTTCAAAGCCCACTCGAACCGTTCCTTTTTATCGGAGTCGCATTCTAGGGTGACTCTTTTGAGAAGCGGACACAGACATGGCCGAGCACACTGCTGGCTGGCTGTATATGTCGGACAACCTTAATTCTCTTCTGGAGGAAAGACGGTTTTTAGGGCCATTGAGAGGTATAGAAAAAGAAGACCACCTTTCGCAATATTTGGTTTAGAGGAATCGAACGATGTTGTTTCGTTTAAACCTTTAACCGATTTGAGACGAGCAACGCAACGTGTGCATTGCGATTTTTCAAGGCAAAACGACTCGAATGGATTAAAAGCGGAATAGTTACGCTATCGGCTTGGTGGACAACAAGTAACGTGGAAAGGGTGACACGAAATCTACGGTATACAGTCTTGGAATGGAATCTCTCCTAGGAACCAATTTACAACTCAGGATCCACAATAGTGTAACTTTGACTATTTGCTTTGGATGCCCTTACTTCAAAGTTTAGCTACAAGAGTACAGTAAGAAGTTGAGAACTTGTTAAAGGAATAATTAATAATTGCTTCGTAGGAATCTTCAGTTTTATCCAGCTGTCTGACAGTTTTGTTTAAGAGACCTCAATTTTGTGGAAGTAATAATTGCCCAGCCGACGAAAAGAGCCTCCGTTTATCAGAAGAATGCGTAGCTATCCTCGTGGCAGACAGCGCATCACCAAACGGAATCGAGGATTACAATCCGCGGGACGCGACCTGGCGCGTTATTAATTTATGAGAACGCTCCTCTTCCGCGAGTTCGGAAGGTTACCAGCAATTTACTTTGCTAATTGCGAAAGTTTGACGGCCCCGTGCTCGAAACCGGCCATTAATGTCGCCCGCCCTACGCACTCGGTACGCGTACATCATACTTTCCTACGAGTTCTGGCTCATTATGGTTTAAAAACAGCGGATATGAATCCAAGCGGCCGAGAAATTGCTAAACATATTTCTGCGCAGTTTAACTTGATATGATATTCATTTTTGAGTCATTTTTAGCCATCGTAAAAGCCATCTTCGCCCGCTCAAGAGAACCGATACGCGACATAGTATCGATTGAAACAGGCCTGTTCGATGGATTAATTTCATTGTTGCACCTTTGACACGGTGTAAAAGTGTCCAGGATCAATATTAAATTCCCAAAAGCGTTTTATGAATTCAATAAAAGTGACCCAGTTGAGGGCGAACCGCCTCTCCTGTGTGCTCGGTGAAAGTGGAACAAGAGAAATAGAACGGTGTGCTTGCAGTGACCACACAGAGGGGGGAGAGTAGTTTCCGAAAATTTTATTGTACCCATCCTCCGCTGAAAAACTCTCCGACTGTTAACCAGAGGAAAGCTGTAAATCCCCGTTGAAGCTTGCTTCCCCAAAAGCAATCGTCGATCCATTCTATCTGACCACCTCAAAGCTATTATGGTAACTTGTAAAAGAATCTTAAACATGTATTTCATTTGAAAAGACCTGGTACACATCCTTTCCGAAATTTGCAGAGAGAAAGAGGAAGAGAGTTTGCGAATCACCATGCGAATCTTGTGCTATCCTATTGAAGACACATATGTATCTTCGCGAGAACAAGACTCTAGTTTTGTATGGCTTGATCCTATCGAGTGTGAATTTCCTCGCTGAAAATCGGACCAGAGTGTCCTGGCTACAGCTGAAGAACGAGTGCAAGAATCACCGTGGATCCGCAAGGGGAAAAAATTGGACGCGCAGCTTTGTTGCAATCAACGGCTCGCTTAGAGGCCGCGCATTAACTTGGTAAAAAGCTGGTACACCCGTGCAATATATGTCACGTATCGTACGTACTTGGCTGCGTACATACGGGGCACATACTTCTCGGCGTACTCCCGTATGTACAGAGCCCGGTAGACACATGGCGAGTGCACACTGGCGTGCATCGACCTCCGAGGGTGGCGCGCTCGCGCACAGACCCAGTGTGGAAATGTGGTCAAACACGCGAACAGAGAGGGCTGGACGCCGAGCGAGAAAGATGAGAGACTGCCACGTACACACGCGGACACACTCGCGCAGCGGTGAATTCAGTTCAGTTCGAACCACTTCAGGATCGCGAGACGCAGGCGCGTTGGCCAACCATCGTATCGCAGGATCCAGCACACCCCCTCGCTCGCTCATCTTCTTCTGAATTTCTCCTATGGCTCCGGCTGCCTCTTCTTTTTCTTCGTGGCTTTCTTCTGATTGCCTAGCTTCTTTTTCGCTTCCTGCCTTCGTGTATTCTTTGCTGATTATTCTTCTCGACATATCGGGTGCATAGGTTTTCTGGTTTCTTGTCGTACATATTATTTTCCCTGGCTGTAACATTATTTCTTCTTTTTCCACCGAGTTCTGTTTCGTTCCTTCCTTCTTGTTCCACGTATTTTGTCTGGATTTTGGACTGTTTTGTATCTTCCGACTTGTCCCTACCCTGTTTGCTTCTCTTCTTTGTGCTCCCTTTTGTCTTTCTTCGAGTCACACTTCAGTCGTTTCTGTTCAGCCCTTACGCCCTTACACCCATGCCCCGCGCACTTTGTGTCCGTTTTGAAGTACACTCCGGTTGTTCTTGCTCAGTCCGACCTAACAATCGGTATTCTTCTTTTTTCAAGCGTACTCCGCCCCCCACGGGTTTTTCTTGCAATTTATATTCACCGTCCTTTAATCCTCCACATTGTTCCCCTGCAAAGTATACTTCATTTATCCTTTTCTTCTTTTCCACCTCCGCGCAGCCCGAGCGCTTTTTCTTCTTTTTCTCGCGTCCTTTCTCATCGCCCAACCACCCCTAACCCTCACCCCGATGTCCTTGTCCGTCCTACTACCCCTTTCTTCCCCCTTCCACCGACCATCTCCCACCGCTTGAACTTCCCCTCCCCACCACTGTCGGCGCATCTCCTTCCGGTGGACCGCAAATGGTCCTCCTTCTCGCTCCCTTTCGTCCTCGAATCTCCCCCACCCCGCGACACATTTTTTCGACCTCCAGCGATGCCGAACGTGCGTACGCCTGCGTACACGCCGTTACTACTTACTACTACGTTTTACTACTGATACTTCCGGGCTACTACGCGCAGTAGCGTAGCCTTACGATTCCATCGCCCCGCTCCCACCCCCCGTTCACACCCCTTGGCACCCTCCTCCACGCGGATTCCCTTTTTTCCTCGCGACGGACGACGGCGCATCCTCCTCTGGCACGGTTTTTTGATCGTTCAACCTGATCGCGCACCACTTCTCCCTGCACGCCGGCGGCGGTTCGAGGGATTTTCGTGCGCCTCCTTGTTTTTCTCGTCGCCCCACGGGGTTGGGATGTTATCGATGCCCCATATTATTCGGAGTCCAAGTACAGACTTTTGGAACGCTCATTCTATTCAGTGGGTCCGCATTACTTTTTTTTCTTATGACTAGCTGATGGTCGATTGAAAATATTTTTTTCTTTAATGGTAATAGGAGCAACGTTCCCATACAGGCACGTTTATATTTATAATTAAGAATTCTCGTTATACGAGACATAGAAATTTATTTTACAGGCGAGTCATTTTTGGTATTGGGGTTCCCGTTTCATTTTATTCTTTATCGGGGTTGATTTCAACGAGGGAAGAGCCAGAGGAGAGCCAATGGAGCGGTGCCAAATTGAAACAGAACCGCGGTAAATCGGCTGCCTTGAATCCAGCCCAGCGGGACACGTTTCGACGTTAGACTAACCCCACTGCCCTTTTTTGTTTTTCGACCTCTTGCACACACGGAAGTCCTACTCTGGCATCTCTCGGCTTGCGCTGCCCACTTTTTCGCACTCCTTCAGCCGCGAAATAGCCTCTTGCAGGACTGAAAGTAATTCATTTAACGCTTCACGCCATGTTTAAACTCGACCGCTTTGCGGACGACTATTCGAAGGGGAGCGACAAATCCTATCCTTCCTTTTATTGCCAGCCACTTTACGGAAACGTTCGATCATATCAATCTCGCCTACATTTTTATGTAACTAGTGAGGGTTGGACGGAGTCGAAGGAATTGAGTACAACAGTTTTTAAATTCCAAACAAAGGTTTTATTCACAAAGTATGTGGTACGTGGTAGTGTAACGTGAAGTGTTGAATTTTCAATTACGAATATGAAAGCTGCTCTGGCTTTTCGAGCCTGGTATTTAAGGAATTTCGTAAAGAGCTTAGGAAGGGATAGTTTCATAGGTCGGAGGGAGTAGTCAAGGGTCAAGGATGCAACATAGATTCGAAGTGACGCAAGGGATGAGTAATATTTAGGGTATATGACTGTTTGAGATGAATCGGTATTTACGAAGGATAGTGACGATAGCTATGGCTCGTGAAATAGTGAGTTGGCATCTCTCGAATTGGACGATACTTGAATTACACGTAGTCGCGAATATTACTGTTAAAAATTAACTCGATCACACAGAACATGTGTACGCATACGTATCGTCGATTTACAAAGAAAATTGACCGAGTTTCGAATTGCACGGTTTTAAATAGCACGAAACGTTATCTCCAAAATTGTATGAATCATTAGCATCGAATTACACAGGACCAATTAACCGTGTTATTCAAGGGATGCCTGTACTAAAGTACAGTGACCCCTCCTATAACGCGATTAATTGGTACCCCATTATATGGAAACCACGCTACAAGAAGCTCAGAATATACAGATACAGTTTAATACAATATATAAAATTATTATTATTTATTGTGGAAATGGATAAGTGAGTGTATGTGATGCGAGCGATTATATGAACGATTTGGAGAAAAGAAGAGCAAGCGTTGAAATTGAATGCAATCTAGAAACATATTTTGTTATTAATGAGTACCGCGTTTAATGGAAACCATGTTATAAGATTACCGCGTTATAAGAGGGTTAACTGTATACTCTTTGCAAATCATTCGGAATGCTATTTTAGCCCCTTGCAGTTTTATTTCCAGAGCTGGCCGTAACCACTCTGGCACCCTATGCAAAAAACTGGTCCCACGTAATATCCTTTAGTCGAGGAAATAATTTTATGCAAACATTTCGTGTACACGCGTTCGCATATCACCGAGGAATTGCACGGTTTGTACACACCTAAAGCAGCCACTGCAATTAAGTTTGTTTGCACGGTCGTGGTACGAAAAGAACTAAACTAGAGGTAAACAGAGAGAAAGAAATGTATGCAAATTGAAAGTCTGGGGAACGATTGTAGAATCCGTAGGATGTCATCGAGTTCATAGATGTTTCACGTGACAGTACATTAATATAGAGTTCGTCGTACGACTGGTTGCAACACCTCACCAAGGGATCGAGATGTCCAATTTCACGTTGAAGAGATTTGCTGGAGCTTGCAGAAGTTACTTGGACGAAAACGAAGACAAAAAATCAAATGGAGGAATGGAAACGCGCGTAAAATGATAAATAAACGAAGAAACAGGAACGAAAGAGTGGAAATTATGTCTGGTTAGATGCAGAAATCCGAGATTACAGAATCGTTTACAGAGTAAAATGATTTTTATACCGTATTATTATTTCCTTACAGTCTGAATCTTGATGATACTCGAAGAAAGAAGCGCAGAAGAATAAACACGAAGAGGTAAAGGGTTCAAAGTTCCCAAACAAGAGAAGAAATAGCGGAGCAGATAGAAGCGGTGAAAGAAAAGAGTCAGGGGAGTGAGGAGAAAACACTCTGGCCCACAATACGAAGCACCCTCGTGCGGAGACGGAAAAAGGGAACGGATAAGTGCCGAAAATTTTCAAGAACCTTCAGTGGCTGTATCGCTTACCGACGTCTCCGAAGCGTGTCTCAGCTTGCTAGTTCTATCCAACTTTTGCAAAAATTAATTCGCCGATTTAAGAATACTTTATTCGACCTTCTTAGGTCGTTTCTATTAGTCTCGAGGACACCCCCAACGTCATGGCTCATCCGAATGTTCAGACAAGGCCCCAGAGAGGGGCGGTGCCGTAAAGAAATTAATATGACCCTCTTCAACCGCTCATGCACCCTGCTATTCGATATTTCTTGATAAATACCTATAATTCCCAATTTGTAGAAAAACGATTTCTCCAAAATCAGATGTTCAACTCGTAGTAAATTAGTCTAATTAAGCGAAGAAGCGCGAACAATAGAGGATCCAAGGGAAGTACAGCAACTAATAACGTTTATGTCCCAGTTAAGTTAGCAAGAAGAGAAGCTGAGTTCTCCCTACGCAGACTCAAACGACTGAAAGAGCAAGCAACTTGTAACCAGACAGAATTTGCGACACGGAGAAAGAATACCGATACAGCCAAGGGGAAGAGCATCTATGATGTAATAACTGAATGCATGGTTGATCAGAATTGGAACTGTTTACGCGTGTGTATATGAACGATAAAACAAATTGTTGGGAGACCAGAAGGATGTCAAGAGATGCGGCGAGTCGGATGCAATTAGAAAAGAACGGGATGCGTCGCGAAATAAAAACCGGATAAATGAATATCCTCGAAGCAGATAAAAATGGGTCGAAGTAAAAATAATGGGAAGATCGATGACGAGGATCCCGACTGAAGGGAGGTAAGTACGAAGCCCAACTGGTGGAAAAGGGAAAGAGCAGAACAGCTATAAATTGTAAGAAATGAAGAAAGGAAGAAAGGAGTCACACAAAGGAGTATCGATAGCTGTAGATGATGAAGAGGAGCTGATAGAACCTTGGTCTGCACTGTCTAGTGAATTAAAGAAAGACGACTGTGGCAATGGTGAGAAACAGCTTTGGAGATTACAAACTTCTTAAGGAGAACTCTTTTTTGACCATCGAATGACCAATAATTGATCAATGAAAAATAGAGGGATATAACTTATAGTGAAACCTAAAAAACGTTTCTATTCAACAGAACTCGACGATCAAGTGGAAAAAAAGAAGAAGAGAAGTAGCTAACGTAAGCGTCCGAAGAAAAAACACAGAATGGAGCAGAAATCGAACGGTACAGAGAGCGAGAGGCACCGAGTTTGAACGTAGAAATAGCGGAGAAACCCGGTGGACCAAGACAACTGCATCTAGATAGAGATAAAAGGAGTCGAGGAAACGGGAGATGGCAGCGTAACCGAGAATCACCGCGAGAGACGGAGTAAGCTCGTTTCTCGTAGGCGGAGTGGTGTGTATGGAGGGTTCTGCCGGCGATGGTGGTGGGCTACGATGACGTCACGTCGGGTCGATACTCACCCACACTCCGTTTCCCGGCGTCGTGGTGGCCGTGGGGACGCAGGCGCGGCCTGGTACGCTCCTGAGCGCTCCTTCCCGCCATATTAGCCAGCATGGGGTAGGCGAGGATGTGCGACAGGGGTGACACGGTCTGCTTCTTCCTCCCGCAAGGTAATCCGCGTACCTGTGTCGCGTGTCCGGACCCCTTGCAGTCGCGTGGTGTCCACGACGTCGAGGAACGAGCCTAATCTGACCCGTTTGAACGCCGGTCGCAGAGGGGAGGGAGGTCGGAAGGGTGGACCGGTGGCCCAGTTGTATTCGTCTACGTGCTCCTCGCAACTCGTAGAGATCCCGTGTGTGTGCCTCGCGTACCACGCATGGATAAACGAGCGAGCGCAACGGCGAGAACGACGAACCTCGAGGCCACCAGAAAGGGGAGAGAGGAACAGAGGGACTGGACACCGGCTGAAACCAGGGACAGGGACGCGGAGGGCTGTACCACCAAGGGTGAGGAGCTCCTCGCCGCCGTCGCCGCCGGTCTTACCGAGGACACGACGAACAAAAGAGGCTGCAAATCGGCCGCGCAAGTGTGGATGTCTTTATTGTCCCTGTGCGACCGGATGTGCGGCTCCGCCGCGTGGCTCGTCCTCTTCACATGCCTCCACGGGGTGCGTTTCCTGCTCGCGTGATCTGCTTTGAGTGAAAGGAGTGAGAGTAAAAGGGAGAGAGAGAGAGAGAGGGACGGAAATAGGGGAGAAGGCGAAATAGAGAGAGAAAGAGTGCGTGCCGGCTTTTCGCCTGGTGGAGACGTGATGTACTTGTAGAGCAATGGGGGACCCCTTTTCGTTGATAGTGATTATAGGGTTATGGGTATGCAGGATGGTGGAAGCTAAAGGAACAGAAGGTTTTCGTCGATTTTGGTGCAGAGCCAAGAGGGAAGCTAATTCCCTTGGAATTTTGCATCTATGCTCCTGAAATTACTAGAATATTAGTTGTTATAAGCTGAAGTTATTAGATACTGTTAAGATAGAACGCTCTGGCCATGTACTCCGACCCTTTAATGATGCAGGGATAGAGTACTTTATGGAGATTTAAGTTCCTCACCGGTACAAGAAGGAAACGTTGTTGCCTCGAACTGATTCTAATTGAAGCGGCTTCTGTAACAAGCGGTTGCATCCCCAAGCATTGTTTGCTACTCTTAATGAGTTCTATCAGGGGTACTTGTGCCCACGGTTTCTCAGCATTGGAGCTTATCGGTTTCAAGATGTGCGCAATTGAGGCAATTTATTACACGTTCTTCTAAAGTGTCTTTCAAAGTAGAACGGCTGTGAAGCTTCAGGGAATAGTTAACAAATTCAATCAGATTTTAATCATCCCTTTGACAACTTGTACGAGTGATCCTTTCGTTTTGCTTAGCAATCAGAATCGAACAAAATCATGTTCACAAGAACAGATTCCACTTGAATCTTCGTGTGGACTTTATACCTGATTAATCATTCTAAGTAGCTTAAATTGATCAAGGAGCATTTATTGGCCAGTTAAATCCATCGCCACGGCTCGAATTAGTAACAAGCTATTTAATGCGGCAGCGTGATAGGAGAGAAAAGAAAATTGCGATCGTAGCCGGTATTTCCACAGGGCTGATTATTATGTCGCCAGCCCTGGCGGTGATACCTTTGCATCGGTGACCGACAAAAGGGTTTCTATTTTCGGCGGATCCTCTGAAGCGCGCGCATCTCTGATTGTTCGTAATTTCACCGGGGGGAGAAACCCGGTTCTGGGCGCTTGCAATTTTTACGAGCCTCTAATCAGCCTGCTGATTGAATCTCGCGTGCAACCGCAACGAAGAAATTCCCTCCCGTTTAGTCTGATCTGCTAGAGCTCTTAAGCCGATAGAGGATCCCCCGAAACCCTTTATGTTTCATGACAAACGTTTTGATTGTCCATCATTATATTCAATTGTAAAGCCAGATCAATTATTGTAACTTTTCAATTTGTAATTTGTAGATAATTTTTTATAATTATAAAATAATAATAATAACGCATTAGCCTTGATTAAATCGGTCGCAAATGCTTTGTAATTACTTGTTTAATTTGTACTTGATATTTCTTAAGGTGTTTTAGGTGATTTTTCTTAAGGTGTTATCACAAAATATCTGTCCTTGCGATATAGTTCTTTTATATTTGATTAATCTATCAGTTGATGATGAAATCTGATTTAGAACAGTGTTAAGAAGGCGATACTAATTAGGCTGTTAATTTAATTGCAGGAGGGCCGGGGGGAAGTGACAGACATCAGTGCAAGTCCTGGGAGGCAAGCACCTGCCAACCAGTTGCGCCCCAAAGAACCACCACTCATGGTTATTCAGGGAGACTTCAGGAAGGTATTGACTGTTATAACATTCATCGTCTACATTGGATTACCACGCTCATCCTTTTTCGTTGAAGAAACTCCGTATCTTCGAGAAGATTGAACTAGATTGACTATGCTGTTATTTCCCAGATCATAGATCGATCCTCCTGAATTTAAACCCTGATTAGATCTCCTAAAAACCAATTGATAACCCTAATTACTTAAAAAGTGAGACTAGTCAGAATGAAACAGCTGGCGAAGAGCAAAACCAATCTGCTCTCATGAAACTGTTCCAACAACAATAAATCAATATTAATTATAAAAAATCACTTACTCTGTGGAGTATCTAATTCTAAAAAAAAATGCGTCAGTTGAAATATAACGAAGAATCGAGCGTTATTTCCTTACCTGTCGGAACAGTTTCATGGAATCCATCGTCATGGTGTCTATTCGTGTCATGCTGGTTGAAGTGGAAGGACCTGTCGTTGCAGGTGAGCGGGATCAGCACAGAGATCTTCAAACAAATCGAGACCGTCGAGAACGATCATGACGCCTCGACAGCAGCGGCCCTCGAAGCTGTCGAACGAAGGGGTGAGATGGTCGTACGGGTCATTGAGCCACGACAGATGGGCAGGCAGGCGTCCGAGGCGGCGAAGAAGTTTATCGCAATGCAGGTATAGCGCCGTGCAATCCGTACAGATCGTTATCGCTGGCTCGTCGACCTGTTCGTCTCTCAGATATAATTAGATATATCGCAAGCATAATTGTACGTGATGTTTCAGGACCCGAAGCAGCATCCCATCCACTTTGTCGAGATAATCAAAAGGCCAGGACAAACGCTGGGGCTCTATATACGAGAGGGCAATGGTGTTGACAGAAATGACGGTGTCTTTATCTCGAGGATAGCCCTGGAGACCGCAGTCTACAACAGCGGCTGCTTGAAGGTGAGATAGCTTATTTCCAGGATCCCTAATTGGCCTTATTTTTTGAACGAAGACAATCCTAGCTTAGAACTCGCAGCGGCCAACTAGGAATTAAATTTATTTGCTTCGTCGATACTTTCTTGAGAGCGTGTATTTTTCTAACGCGATGGTTGTTTGTTTCAATCAGGTTGGAGATGAAATTCTGGCGGTGAATCTGGTCGACGTGACGCATATGAGCCTGGACGATGTTGTGATCATCATGTCGATACCCAGGAGACTCGTCCTGGCGACGAGGCACGGCCAACATCAGCCAGTCTCGCATAGTCGTCAGACCGAGCACAAGGCGCCTCCAGTTGTAGTAATCAAGAGAGAGCTGAACGAGGACGAGAGTGATCATGCAACGAGTAATCATGTCAGGTAATTATTAGACATATTGAAACCTAGGTCGAGATTTAGATATGGATTCTGGACGATAGACAAATATCAATAATAAAAATAATAAAAGTCTTAGAGTAATCGAATAAAATTGCAGAAGAGAAAGTTAACTGTGGTAAAAAATGAATTGTTAAACTCAATTGTCGCAGCACGTTTACCGGGTCAATCAATGTTAATTTTCACCGAAATGTAATCTAAATTTTACACCGATCGATTGAAATTAAAGCTATGCAAGTCCAGGAATAATTGGAGGGATGCTATAATTACTATGAGTCTATTTGAAAATACATCTTTAAATATAAACGAAGAATTCTGAAGCTATTTCAAGCATAGTTATAGCATCAGAAATATTCAATTAAAGTTGAAAGTTGTTTTAATCGTAGGGATGGTAATCGTAGATGTGGCGATGGTCGCGAGATGCTGCCTTCTCGGTCGAAGTTGGGCTTGACGGGTTTGGGCTCCAGTCAGGATCTGGGATCTAGCAACGGTGATCTGTACTACAACTCCAGACCGGAAGGACACTGGTCCTATCAACCACCCCCGCCTCCTGTGATTACACACCAACCGAAACCATCTACGACGCAACATTTCCAGCCTTACGAACGCGGATACCCCAAAACTTTGGAGAGTTTGGCTGAAAAAGTAAGTACCATGTGACATTCTACTTTGTCTTAAGTACTCCGACGCAGGTCGAGGTTTTGTTTCAAGGAAAATATTTGTTGAAAAGTTCATTAATTTACCGAAAAGATTCACGTTGATGGAATTTTTGAGCCGGACTAATGCAACGCAAGGAAGTTATAAGAAAGGGATTTGAACCACTATGAAAATTACAACGTTTAAAAATGCTGAATGATGTGGATACGACTTTTACTTTTTCTGTTCGATGGAGATCTCCACCTGCGATCGGATATAGATCACATAGATGTTCTAGACGATGTGGATCGAGCACCCTTTCATATACCTGTCTGCACCAAGTTGACACTTGTTTGCCCTTCTCTGTCTTCAATTGCGATAGCGATTCGAATAAGAAAGTGGTGAATTCGTGGCAATGTCTCGAGACACTCCTGATAGTGATCAGTACGTTGTGCACCGTCTCATTTTCCAAGTCTTTCGGATCAGAAAAGATTATGAATTCGTTTTTATTCCTCTTGCCTGAGACATTGTTGTGTAATAATTCGGAGGGTAGACGGTTCGTAACTTGTTCGTGTTTCGACCACGTGTTTCACATGACTAATTGGTTCTATGAATGAATGCTACATTGATATTAACCAGGATTTCACAAAGGTAAAGAAACCACTAACTCTTTCTTGATATCTAGACTTGTGTATGCAGCAATTCCCTGCACCGTACACCACTTGGACAGAGAACAAATATTACTTCTGAAAAACAAGATGCTAGAAATTGTGGGACTTGGAAATTATAAAAAAAGTGAATGGAAAATATTTGTCAATGTCCAAGTGAAATTGAACATTTGTCGCTATTTATAACATAATTCCACTTTTTGTTGCCTTGTAAGCTTTGCTCTGTATGTTCGTTCATTCTATTTCTTTCTTTCTGCATATTGTCTCCTCTCATGGCGGCCCGTGATCGCTATATTCTGTCATAGTGACGTATGAATTTTTAAGTAAACCTTAAATCGCACACAAAAATCCATCAGTCACGATGGCGAATTATACGAACTAGACATTCCTTTTCAATCACAGTCGACCCACAGTCTTAACCAAATTTGAACCATTGATGCGCCAAGGTCATATGTTAAAGAATACTGAATGAGTGGTCGATTGTGAGGTGAAAAGGAAATGAAAAAGAATAGCGGCCGAAGAAGAACGAATTGATTAATTTGGTTCAATTTAGGTACACTCTTTTTACACGGGGCCTGTTATGCCCTCAAACGGTGGTCGCCGGATGTCTACGGGTGCAGGAATGCAATCGGTTGGCAGCAGATTGTCCAGTCAGACTCAATCGACGCATTATGGTTATGGTCAGCATACTGGGAGTGGAAGAATCATGCCTAGAAGCGGTTCAGATCAACATTTGCCTCGAGTTGACTACACAAGCATCACCACACCGGCTCGACACACTCTTCTCAGATCCAGCTTGAAATCAGGTCCGTTAATTTCCATGAAAGAAAAGATTTTTTCAAAAACAAATTAAGTGGTCAGTATTTAAATCAACTTTCTAAAGGATACCGACCAGTAAAATACTAACCAAAAAGGATTAAAACATTGACCAGTAAAATACCCCTAGCAATACACCTTAAATTACACATTTTAGGAGATTCATTTTCTTCTGATTCGATAGGAACATCAGCTTTGAGATACAACACTAGGTACGCCACTCAGGGAGACACTACGTCAACTACTCAACGGCAAGGTCAATACGGCACTCTGACTAGGAGGCATCGACCGTCGTTGGATTATGCTTCTGACACCGAGGCAACATGTTCCAGTTCTCCAAAGTCCGCATATTATTACTACAGGCATAACATGAACAATCCGCCGCAGAGTAGCGCTGTCTCGCATCTTGCCACTCTGTCAAGGTCACAAATTGGTCAGAGTTCCTCAGGTTAGTCACGCACACTGCTATTAACGACTCGACCTGCTTGCTTTCGAAAAGACTATCAAATTGAGATTATGCTGTCTCTAGGCTTGAGATCGAATTCGTTGCCTCGTAGTGGCAGAACGTTGCCTCAGCAACCAGGTCTCAGGTCTGGACTTAGCACGGTAGCATCGGGACTAATAGATCAGGAAGATAGTGACGGGGCATTGTCAGCACCCGAACTACCTTCCATCAGACGCGATAGAGGTTAGTTTGATGTTCAGATAGCGTGCCAGTTCTAATATATCGTATTAGACTGGAGGAAATTGAGAATTCTGTTGATTGAAACGACAGGAAGAATACCGTCATCACCTAGTGTGTTCACGTCAGATGAATATCGAGCATGGTTGAGTCGAACACCGAGCACCAGTGCGTTATACGAGCAGATCAGGGCCACCACGTCTAGACCGCCACGATACACCTACAGCGCGGAGAACATCCACGCGGCTGCAAGTCAAGTTAGTAACACATTTATCAAACTCCTCTTTCTTAGTTTCTCGAGGATATTTCCTAATCTTCTGTGATTTTTTTTGACAATTTCTCGATTAGGGTGAATATGGAAGTTACGGAGCATACAGACCGCTATCGAGCACACTAGATCGTCTGTCGACAAGGTCAGCCTCCGCGCAGCAAGTAAACCTGGCAAATTTGAAAGCATCTACGGCGATCAGCTCGACGTGCCATCGTGGAACGGCAAGCCAAAGGCCATCCTCGGTCGCTTCCAGTGCACGCGCGTCCCTGACGAGTCAAAAACCGTCATTAAGCAGTTCCACTGCACAAAGAGCGACATCGGTCAGAAGAATCCGGAATCTACTAGACCTGGAGTCCACGCGAAGCATACCCACGCCAACGCCTACCAGAACTCAGGATCAAAGACTGCTAGACATTAATCCTGCAGGTAAAGGTAGAATTCGCAAAAGTTCATTTTGACGCAACATAAGAAGTTTAGTTATTGTACATGTTTTCTTCTTGGTTTTTCTTTCAGAGTTCCTCAAATATAAGATAGAAAAGCCTCCGACAGTTGGAACTCCGAGTTCGACAAGTTCTCTTTTGAGTTCGCTCGGGGAAGCCAGCAGTGGCGACCTGGCAGGTGGGGTTAGCGGACTGCTCTGGGTCCATCTTTTAGCAGGACGTGGCCTTCGCTCGACGACGTCCTCCTCAGCAGCTACTACGCCTTCCACACCATCAGGTCAGCCTAATTTAGGTACGTTCGGGAGTCTGCACATCCTCTAGACTGTTTCTTCACTGCACAATTTTCACAAGTCGGTATAATCTCTACGATGTTTCTTTTCTCTTCTTTTTCTTAATCTATAGTAAATCCTAACACCCGAAGCTCTCGAATGTCTGAGAATATTCGCCAATACCATGCACACTCTTTAAACCTCAAGCTATTTTTTTCTTTAAAGAGTCTTAGGGTTTAATTAAATGTATAAAAATCGAAGACTAGGCGAAGAATCTTTGTTGTTCGAACACCATAACAGCTAGCTGTGGCTTGAGAGACCTCTACTGCGTGCTGGAGTGCGATAGGGTGCACAAGGCGAGGACAGTGATGCGAACAGGCGACCTGATGTTCGACTGGGACGAAACCTTCGAGCTGGACCTCGTTGGCAACCGACAGTTAGATCTGTTGGTTTACTCCTGGGACCCGCAGTACAGGCACAAACTCTGTTACAAAGGATCTGTGCATCTTGCAAGCCTTCTGAAGGAGTCACCGCTTCATCAGTTAGCCGTCAAGGTCGAACCACGTGGCACAATTTACTTAAGACTGCGATACACTGACGCTCAACAGACGTTCCGAAGAAGAGGACTTCCTGTCATATCTCTGGCCACCAGAGTGGCCCCTCTCTTTGGTGTTGATCTTGACACAGTGGTAAGTTCGGAGTTATAGAAGGGGTTCGATCATAAATGATGTTACGTGTTTGCATTGATGGCGTTTAAATAAATTTGGCTTAGGTGAGTCGAGAAAGCAAGACTGGTGGAGTTCCTGGAGGCGTTTCCACCGCTTTGGCGATGGGCGTTCCAAATGTGCCCATTATCGTGTGGCGTTGTGTCGAGGAGGTCGAAAGAAGAGGCCTTGACATTATTGGTAAGTTACATTTGTCGGTTTCAAGTTCAAAATCTTATACTATTAAGTTTGAACAATTTTTTAGCGATAATTTGTGATGTTAGGTTTGTATAGGCTTTGTGGATCAGCAACCAAGAAGAGAATACTTAGGGAAGCCTTTGAAAGGAATGCTCGTTCGGTGAATCTATCTCCCGACAATGTACCAGACATCAACGTGATTACTGGTAAATTTGATAATTATTTCTCATATAAGTGACCACAATAAGCTAGACTGATATACTTATGACGACATTCCATTATTGTTTAGGTGTGCTGAAGGATTACTTACGAGAACTTCCAGAACCACTTTTCACGAAGTGCCTCTACCAAATGATGGTCGACGCACTGGCCGTCTGCCTACCGGATGATCCACAGGGCAACGCGAAACTAATGTTCAGTATACTCGACTGTTTACCAAAAGTGAACAAGGTTCGTACCTGGTAAAAAAAAGGTCTAATTTCCTGGAAACCATATCTTAAAAATACTAACTAACTGTTTCTTTAATAGTGCACATTAATTTACTTACTGGACCACCTAGCAATGGTGGTGTCACAGTGCAATAAAATGTCACCAGCAAGCCTGGCAGTCTGTTTTGGACCGGTCCTAATGTTGCACTCTGAAGAGGGAGGTCCACCGCTGGACTTCCAACAGCCAATAGCAGTACTCAAGTATCTCCTTGAAATTTGGCCTGTTAAGTCAGGTAATGTCGTCATTCCTACTCCCAATACACTCTAATACTTTATAATACTCTCTTTCCCAATATTATAATAAAGTTAGCCATACTAAAATTGAGTCGCATTTTAAATTAGTAGACAAGAATTTCCCCTAACGAAACAACAGAACGGGAAGAATAAGAGCCGAATAATCAGACGCTCATTTCACAGACAGTTCGGAAGATTTCTTCAGTCGCTTCAGCGCTTCCTCGAGTTACGCCAGCAATCGAGCACAGCAGCAGTCAGCAGCAACTGCAGTCGCAGCAGCAGCAGCAGCAGCAGCAGCAACAGCAACAGGTACATCAGCAAGTGCAGCAGCAACTGCAGGGAACATTGGGACGCACAGGGCTGCAGCATTGGCAGCCTCAACACTCACATCATCAACAGCCCCAAACTATGGCACCACCCGCAGCCCTCGCGCCCTCCACTCGTCCTCCACCACCGGTCAAACCACGACAGGTCAGTATTTTTTTCCAAAGTTTTCACTTTTTTTCTGACAACATTTGTTCCATTCTTTTGCCTCTCTTAGTGCCACATCCTCTGCCTATACACTTACTCCATTATCAACCAAGGATTAAATAAGTCGACAAATACCCTATAAAAGTTAACATTCCAAACTGTTGTATTAACATTTTCATGTATTTCTTATTTTTTTGTCTGTAACAAGAATTGATGCAATCTGAAGTGTTACAGAGGATGGGTAAAAGAAGGTTGAAAGAGCAAAGAGTCCAAACTTTTCTGGTCTAAGATCTTTGTGTATTTAAATGTTTTTTAATCATTATAAATGAATGAGAGGCCAGGAAAGTTAAATGATACGCTTCGAAAAGAAAAAAAGAAAATTGTCACAACAGTTTCGTCTCGCTCTTCGCTTTTTTTGTCCGTGTCCCGTATATGTGCATTATCTGAAGCGTGTTGTGATCAGCATGGTAGGCAAAGTAAAGACTCTGTTCTCTCTCTGTGTTTTCGCTTCGCAAAACAAGCCCTGTCGCGCTTTCATGATTTCGAATCATTTGGTCGCCAATGAATGGGACGTCCATTCCATTCATTTACTCATACTTACTCACGTATACGTTCGTTCATTCATTTAAATCGTGTCGGTTTCAGGTTAACTCTCGAGGATCGTCAGCCATTGCAAATTGTTCGCCCTAGATATCATGGTTTCTTTAGATGATTAAAATGAAGAAATGTACACGCGGGACGTAATATAAAGGAAAGAGGTTATTATTGGTGGCAAACAATTTGCAAAAATATTTACTCCGCGATTGGTCCGTGTAAATATAACCTAAAACGTCTTCGTGCATGTCTCAATGTCAGTTCTGTACATTTACTTGGGTGTTCTATTCGGTCGTGTGGGTTCGCTTATGATTTTTCCGTTCTCTCTTTGCGCCAGTCTTTCGACGTCTTTCCATTATAGTGACGATTTACGTTGTCTTCTTTATCTTTTTTCGTTTGGGCACGTATTCTTCAGAGCAAGCGCAAATTGCCGGCTCTACCAAACCGCTGACAGCACAGAGACGCCGCTTCTTGCACAGGTATTATCGTTATTATCGTTTTCATTCGCGTCTTTTTACATCAGCCTTTAGTTATCGTTCTATCACGTGCATGGCCCGATAAATAACAAATATTTTACATATATGTATTAAATAAATCATTCAATCATCCTTATTCGTCCATCACCTCTCATCGATTACCATTTGCACAGAATGGTTTTGAAAACACATGGCAGGTCAAACTCTGTTCAGTGCGTATATTTATAAAGGAAAGTGTTCCACTTTAAGAACCTCTAGTACATAACATTCAAAAGAGGTTCAATAAATGTTTAATAAAAATAGATTTCCTGTAGCATTTAAAATAATTATTGTTATCGATCAGGTGACTGAGATGAAAAATGAAATTAGTATGTTAATACTGCCTCTGGTTTTAAGACATTCATTCGCAGAGTCGTTAATACTCTTTCATTGTAGTATCATCTCTCATAACATAGATTCTTATTTCATTGAAGGACAGAGTGGGAATGAGTATTGAAAGATTGATCTTGTGAATAATGTCATTTAAATTAACTGACCACTCGACTCTTAAAAATGGTCTAATTATTGATAAAGGACCATTAGCGTTCCTAGCATGCAGTAACTGTGCAATGTTGCATCTTGAATTTGGCCTGACATACCATTACAAATCATAAAATTGAATAAATTCAATATATTTTGCTTAATTTGAAGTAATATTACACTTGGTACTTTGATGTCTCCAGGCCAAAATCAGGAGCAAAATATCCTTTGAATCCTTAAAACTCCTTGTCCAATGAATAGTTATAGTATTCAAATTCAACGTCTAAATTACTTTCATTCTCATTATTTCAAATATTCTAATATATTTAACTGAATATAAATCATAGATGCCTCAACTCCACATATTCTGAAAGTATAATCTGATCCATTAATTAGAAACAACTATTGGAAAGTGGCTTATGCTTCAATGATCTTTGCAATGGAATCTTGACTATAGATACAGTACATCTATCTTGCACACAAATATACCACAGATTCTTTTTCTGCCACTTAATCCATTAATCCTTTGCCTAATAATTTAGGTGAACGTATTCTTACTTTATCGAAGGGCTAAAGTCTTCTCACAGACATCTTAACAAAGACTAAATGATCAATAACTAACCGGAAGCGACGCTGGTGGTACGGCGTCTCTGTTGAAACAGGTGATAGTCTCGTCTCCCGGTTCACCTAGCAGTGAGGAGTCGGCAGCTTCGCCGGAGCCGATTAACAAGAGTCTTCTAGGCGGTCTGGGACTCGAGAAGAGCAACGAAGGGGCCACAGCGAGCTCGACTGGCCCTGGAACAGAACAAATTACACCGACTAGCAGTGTCGACACTGAAGAGGGAAATACACCGCATCCGGAAGAGGGTGAGAAGGGCGTCGAGGGTGATGCAGAGGCCAGCGACGACGATCGACACCAGCATGTACCCAAGACGCATTAATATCTCATTACATATGCGGAATCGATGAGGGAGGTGTGCGCCCTGAATAGCTTGAATGTCTCCATTTTTCCGATAGTTTGAGGAATGTTTTGTTGTGGGATGGACATTATGATGAAACAGTGTTGGGCAACGTCATTTCAAAGCAGGCATAGGCAACCTAGCCTGCACACTGGGAAGCCTTCTTACATTGCGCAGGGGTCCCACAATGAGGCAATCTGTGCAGGCAGGCACCACGTGTCCTATGTTATCTAGATTTGAGGTAGAATGGGATCCATAGAAATAACCATTTCGATTCTGTGAGATTTGAATGTACCAGCATCCCATTCTTATCAATATGCTCGTGAATATCTTTGTCTGCAAAGCCAAAAATTGCCTATGTCTGTCTTAAGGGATTAGGATTTGTTCAATTGATAGTCTAATAAATCTGTTGGTTGAGAAGTTAAGCTAGTCATCGGTAGTTAGTTGCTAAACTAGACTGAGAACAGACTTGAAATCTGTATACAGTTTCACTGAATTTCTTTAGTCTCGCAAGAGGAAACTTGTGTCTAAATCTTGCCCAATACTGGTGCTGCAAGGTATATATGTTCCATGATGTTCCAAAGATGTGCACTTGTAAAGAAAAGTGACTAGTTTTTAATTCTGTTAGGGCAGGTTATAGATTGGATAGAACGTTTTCTGTTATTCAAAATCGTGCTCATTTTAAACTGTTTAGGGAGGGAAAAGTGAGATTAAGTTCTTAAGACATTGCTTACTATTCATAATCATTGAATGGTAAACAGGTGTGTAAAGAGTTTTTCGTTCACTGCGACCCAAGATTTTCGTGATGTGTTGATTAAAGTCGAAGAAAAAAGGGGTGTATTCTACTTCTTATTTCTCAAAGATATTTAACGCGTTGACTGCTTTGATTTATAAATCTGATGCGGCAACACTTGTATCGTGGAACGATCTTTCAACTTCTAACGTGCACCAGCTGTTTTGCAGAGCGACAAAAAAAGTGTGCACCATAGACTTAAGATCGATCAGTGCTGTATTATCTAGTCAGATGATTTTTTTCTTCAAATATATTATTATTGCATGGTTGGCTGTGTTAGGAAAAGAATTCTCTTCGTTGTATGACGTTGTGTTTTGAAATATTTATGCATGTTTTCTGTGGCAGTCAGCGCGTCTATTCAACCGCGTATTCTTTTACGAATATCGCGTGTACAAACGTGACGAATGTGTGATTTATATGAATCGAGGCTGAATTTTGTCGCCAGACGCACAATAAGAGCGATCATTGTTTCCCAAACGAAACGACGCGCGTAATGGGACCACTGCGAATATTCGTTAGAAAATCTCCGCGAAGAAGTGAGATCAAACGCTAACATTGACGATCTGACGACCGACTGGAAGCCTTTGCAAGTTCTTCATATGAATTCATTTTTTGTATAGTTTACCAGACACCTGGAAAGATAACATACCCAAGTAGGGAAACTGGTAACCGAAGTTATACTGATATTTATAAGAAGACATTACTCTTTAGCTGCGAGGTATATTATTATTTCACAATCACAAAAAAGACTGTAAAGACGTGTGTCGACACACAGGTTCCTAGTTTGAAACTACTTGCACAAAATTTGTTTACTAGATGTTTCCCGTTCGATCGAGATGGCACGAGATTGTCATTTCGCAAAGGGGGAATTTCCGCAGCTGAAGAGTCCAGATGATGGCGAGCTTTTGAACTTTTCTTCGAGCACAAACGTCATGAAGAAAGACTTTCGATCAGCCAATCTTGTTTTCTAATTCTACGTTGAGACCCACCGCAGCCTCTTTCTCAATTCATATCGATCAAGCAAGAATAAAGCCACCAGTTGGGAGGAGAGGCAACGAGTCGTCCCCTGCGTTCTGAACTGCACAAATCTACAAACTGAATGAAACGACGGGGTTCAATCAGCTGGAACTGCAAAAACAAGGGTAGGAATGGATCTTATGTTGGAGATTCTGCGGTTCACCGCGCACACTCTCAGCTCAAAGAGGCTCTACCACTCATTCAGTCGATCTTTCAACAGAAGTATTTCCCAGCCTGTCGAAACTGAGATCTCATGCAAAAGAGTTCCGGAACGTTTCTTCATCGGCGATGCTAGTTACGAAGGAATAAAGGCGGCAAGAACTGATCGTGCTGATGCAAAAGAAGAAGAAACAGAGCGGTGCGCAGGAAGGACAGGAGATAAAACAGAAAAACACAAGGGATAGGGTTAAATAAAAATAATACACATATGTAGAGACATATAAAAAAAAAAAAAACGTGAAGAGAAAAGAATTACACGGACACAACGGTCGATTTATATACAATATACTATATATATATATATATATATAAACATATATATATACACACACATAGGCTAGTCACGATATACATGTGCTTTTGATAAAAAACTATTACTTAGAGATTAGCTAGCCCTCGTATACAAAACACGAAGGAACCGCTAATTACACGATGCTGCGTCCACGTATACATGCATATACATACCAGACTGTTACGAAGCAAGAGGATACCAAGAAAAAAAAAAAAGAAAAAGAAAAATGGAGAAAAAAAAAGAAGAAACTGAGGAACAGAAAACGAAAGCAAGGTATAAGTGCACGCAGACGATAAAGTTATACATAATATACATAATGTTCAGCGCGGTAGGAGCCGAGGAACCGACTCCATGACTTCTTGTACATGTTGACAATAGTAAACCGATGGACGGAGGGTGAAGAGATGGAAGAGAATAGAATGCGAGGAACCAGACGATAGGAGTCGAAACTCACCGAGAAACGATAATAATTATGAATAAAAGGTTAATTGTAACTTGTAAACGACTAAAAAACATAGCCAGTATTATAATTGTGTACGTGAAGAAGCAAACATTTGAAGAGAACGAACCGGGAGAGACCTAACCCTTTGGCTAGAAGTATTCCCCGAAGTTCGTTTGTTCTATGATCTCGTCGACGGGGACACGAGCGATTACTTGACTATTATTATTACCGTTATAGTTAGTATAATATTGTCCTGAATATACAGTAGATTTCGCTTCGTTGTCGAACCCCATGAAACGTGTTTAATATCGATCAAAGACTTTTCTAGTTAAACGGAGAAAGTCCAGCTGATAGATGAACAAGGCCCTTTCGAAGTTGATGAGCCAGGTGTTGGCCATATTAGGTTTAGTGATCGTGTCAAAGAATTCCGTCTCGCGGTTACTTTAATGACACCGTTAATGTGTCTTCCATCGCCTTCTATCCCAGCCTCTAGAAACTGTTCGTCCGCATTCATCAACGCGAAGGGTCCTGTTTAGGTGATTCAAACAATTGAATTTTTCAGTATTATCGAATCTCAAAATATAATCGCCTCCGTGTCCTTTTCGTTCTACATCCTTTCAACGATTTCTCATGTATTGCATAAGCTCTAGAAGTTGTTCTTGTTCCCCACGATGTTAGTATCCGCTCTTAATGGCGTTGTAAAGTAATTATCACCGTATGTGTATCATCGTATCTTAAATTCAAAGAGAAGTCTACTGTGTTCTGGTAACAATATATACGAGTAAACAGAGTACGAGCTAATAACTTGATTCAATTGAAGTATTCTTGTTAGTTGAAGTAGTATGGAAAGTGGAGTTGCATAATGGAGCAGGTTGTTTGTAAATTTAAACGTTGTTATTTTCTTCATTTTGTAACACGTTTTATGGTACATTGTTCAGAGTTATTAAATCGCAAAAGAGAACTGTTGCCATTAGAAGTGATAGTTTTTAATAAAGGCCATTTTTCATATTCGCCAAAACTGCAGGAATATTTTTGACTGGACAGAGTTATTGCTGGACTCCGTATTAATAATGTATATGATATATAATACATCATGTATAAATAACGGTAACGCTAGAACCGCTGCGTAATTCTTAACCCTTTGGAGAATTGCGATCTTTCCAAATTTTACCTATTAATGTATTTGTAAAATACGATGCAATTTCATTTCTTATTATATGTAAGAACAATCATTTATCAAAGACCGTGATAACGAAGGCACGTTGCTGAATGCATTACTAGACCTTCAAGGGGTTGACTGTTAACGACGCTCGTGTCCTCGTGAGTGAATGCAATCTGTATAAATGGCATACGATACATCTATCATACCAGCATTTCTCAATAAGGAACAGAGGCTACGATTTCATGCAAATTTAATGTCTACGTGCTTACTTCTGGTACTCGGAGTTGAAATTCGAATAATCCAGAGGGGAACTTGTACGTACTTGTTGAACGATGCTGTTACGATATCGAGCTATATCTATGCACATGATGTATTTACATGTATGCGAAATGCATACACTAGTGCGCTCTCTTTTTTCCGCACAGTGTTAGTTCAATCGGCGGCATCTCGGTAGAGGATGCCACCGTGGGCGGTGTTCGTTTCGAGTAGCTGAAAATCGAGGATCATTGTATAGAGCACATTGTACCATAATTCGCGTAGTCACACCCTAATCGTATCGAACCCCCAACTGTTTGACTGTCGTTCGATGTGCAAGCGCGATGGAACGCCGGATACTCTCTTTCCACCTTTCATATTTCGTCTGTTCGTGTTATCCATCCTGTGAAACGTGTCCCCTTTATGTTGTTCTGTATATTTTCCATTCGAGCAGATAACGAGCGACAGGCTAATTCTCGTCAACGCGACGCAACCCGAAGGAGAGCTGTGACGTGTAAAGAATATGAGAAAAATGATGAAAATTGATGGAACAGTCGATACTGTGGATCGTTGAAGAAAAGGATCGTCAAGAAAGAGCAAAGGTTGCCCATGCCTCTTATAGAATGTATTGCGAGAAAGACGTTGCTATAGTACAAGTTCCCAAGAGGACAAAGTAAAAAGAATATGAATTCTTCATTTTTGAAGGAGTCATCCTCTGTTCATCGACTGGCCAGAACAATAATTGGCTTTACGCGTAAGTATAGGTTCACTAGAGATTCCCCCAGCGAAACCAAAGATTCCCGGGTCCGGCGTTCCTCGACGTTCCTAATTTTAGTAATAACAATGCAACCACGCGCCCAGATACGCGTACCATTAATTATATTATACATGAAAGCACACTGCCGCAATTTTGTATGATTGACTGTTGTTATATATATCGAATACCTACATATGCTACGTATACATAATATTTAATTGAGACTTGAATCGAATGACTGGTACGTGTCTGGCGAAGGATTCCACTTTTGAACATTTTCAATTCGTTCCACGTTGGATAGAAAACATATTTGGGGCAATTGGTGCGGTATTAATTGTTTGATCCTAACGAAAGCTGGATTTTTAAGATTGGAGGGGTTCAGAATAATTAGAAGAGAATGTTCTTCTTCGTATAACTCTTGGATTACCATCAAAGTGACAGACATTTCCAAGTTGAAAGACAAATCGTGTCGGAGAAGGTATTCACTATTACTATTGCAAAACTAGATTAATTAGCTAAAAGCAGAACATGACAATCAGTTAAAAATTGTACGCAATAAAATATTCGTTTTCTAGTGACCTAGGGATCCTTCGAAAGACGTCGTATCGCTCTGAAGCAACCCCTTGATCGAAAGAACTAAACGAAGGAACTGAACCTGATGTATTATAATTTGTGCTCTCGACTTCGCTGATTCCTTTTCGCTGAACGCAGTTTCTTTGTACACACTTCATCGGTTTCTTCTTTTCCTCTTAAAGATGAGCGAACAAGTCACTCGTTCGAAACAAGCTGAAGAAATAGAAAGCGGAGGTGACGAGCTAAAAACTGTCTTGGGATGTGAGATATTGTTTCAATTCTGTACTTCACAACGAAACTTCTGAGGAAGTGGAGGGTCGAGAGCCACCGCATAAATTCCGTCAGGATTCATGGAGTTGATGGGAAGAAAGGAAGCGGATAACGAGAAGACAAACGAAGTAGAATAGAGAGGAGGGTGGGGAAAAAATAAAAAAACACGAAACAAGGGGCGTTAATGTCGATATAAGAATCTAATTTTTTATTGTGCTCGCATTACCTGATTCTCTTGCGCGATTGCGTCTCATCGAACAACCGTACACCATGATTACAGACGTTTCTTCAGACGAATTTTTGCGCGGAAAGAAGATGTATAACCCAGCGGCTTGTATTTTCTACCGTGGCACAGGAAACTTCGAGCGATTGTATTCTTCTTTACGATAACCCCGCGATATTTTATAGGCCGATTATTTTGATAAGCTCGAGTGCATCTTTTCCCGGAAATGGAGGGCGTGTTTGTCCTGCTGTGTAACAGATTCATTGAAGAAGTACCGTCGAATTTTGTTTAGGAGGAAACGATAGTTACGCTGAGAAAAGAAGGCATATTCGATAAGGATGAGTATGGTGGTTTGAATTTTTACTTCGCATATTGAACGATATATTTGAAAGTAATGACAATTTCAAGTGTATTTAAACGTTATAATTTACAGATCTCTTTTTTGCATTCTACAAAACTTGAAAGAATACAGGAAATTATAAAATGAAGATGAAGAAAAGAGAAAGAAGGAATGGAAAGCACAAAGAGTTATTAATATCTCCTTTGCTCTTGAAGAAGACTCGATATTAGTGTTGAACGGATTAAATCATCTTCAATTTTTGAGAAGGTATTGAAAAGAAGTGCATTTTGGATAAGTAATTCGACGGTCCTGAACTTTCATTCCGCACAATGAGACAAGAGAAAGGTTCAAAGGGAATCTATTCGTATTATTTCATGGTTAGGAGCAGCAGTTTCTTCAATGATTCATGGGTACCAGCGACGTTTCTGATTTCCCCGTATACAGGTCTTTTTAACCGTCGAATCCTAGCGCTAACGTATATTGAAGTACGTATATACGATGGACCATGTTTGTCATATTGAAACGTTTCTAAAAAAAAAAAGCAAAAAAATGTGTGAGAGCGGATGAGAATTTTTCCATAATTTTTCTATAATTTAGAAACAGAGAGTAGCCAGGGGACGGCAGCCATTATTTCTTCTGCACCCCAAGGGAGAGAGAAAGCATTTTTTAATGAAAAAGTTTAAGCAAGAAATGAACGAAAATGTACAATTATCAACTTTCTACTATTCAAACTACAACAATAGTTCGTATCGTATAGTTTCTAGCTGTTCCTTAGTCCTTGGATCGTCACGAGGTTCATTTTGAACCTTGCAGGGCATTTCGAACAATTTTCTTCAATAACCTGACTGTAGTTTTCGTTTCTTCGCTTTCGTTCGCATCGATTAAATTGTAGATTACGTTCAGTGTCGCATTAGACATCCAAACCAAATCTTAGACCTTTTCAACTTGGCGGAAACACTACAACGAAGGGTTAAAAGACAAAGTCCGGCTTTACATATGCTTTTCACTAATTTTCCCTACAGATAATCTGAACAGAACCAGAGAACACCAGGTTCCAAGTAGAAAAATAAAAATAAATCAAGAAGAAAAGAAGGAAACAGTGAACCTCGAGACGATTCTTCAATCAGCTTGGCTACGACTTACGTTGTTCTTCCTTCGTCCTTCCGGAAACCGATGATAATCGAGAGGGATCCTGAAGAGATAGCAAACAGCATAATCTCGCGCGAATCTCAGAGGAGTAGCTGTGGGCAGAAAGAGATTGAGCGGAAAAGATATCGAATTCCTCGAGCCGCCATTCACCATGATGTAGACGTAGAAATGACGAACTTCACATTTACACCACAAAGTGTACCCGGTGCTCAACGACTCCGAACTAAGCAGCCACACAGATAGTTAAGTAGTTGAGACAGTAATCGAACTGAACCATCAGAAACGATGCGACAGACACATGTATGTACTTCAGACTAGTAGCTTAAGCAACGAGTTAATTCTGTACAGAAAGAAAATGAAGAAGCGAAGAAGAGGAGAAAGGAGCGATATCGGGCGAACTCTTGTAGTTTTTTGAGCTCCACATCTCGGGGGATTCGAGGTACGATGCGTTTTCTTCTCGACGTTCAAGAAGAAGTAAATCACATTAATGGAAAAGAATAGAGGGTAGGTGAAAGGAGTAGATAAAACTTGTAAATAAGTAGAATCTCGTTCGTCACGTGTTTGGACTTGATCTTTGGTCATGGAAGCGCGCGACCACAATTCTAATCAAATGAAATTCAAATGAAGAGTATATATATATATGTATACAGACACACACACATACACACACATACATACATAGATACGCGTACTAGGGTCGAAGCTGGCTGTCCTGGGGCCAGGTTACATTCCATCTGATCCATGGTGTACAGTTTTGAAAGCCGTCGAGTGGTGTCAAGGCGCCAGAACTGAGTACTCTCATGCATAACTGTAGTTCTTCAGGAGAATATAGCTTCTTGTGTAATTATGTGAATCGTATGTAGGGAAACATTTAACTCCGGAAATCGTTGCGAACACACATATCCTAATTCAGAATTCATTCTATCAAGTGTGAAGAAGAGGACGGTGTTATAGACGGATTAGACGTTTATAGACGGAAAGTAATGGCAAATGAATGTGTGGACCCTCCTTTGAAGTGAGAAATTCATTTCTAGATAAAAGTTCAGGTAATCAATTCTTTTCACTTTAATTCTTTTTATATACTCCATTGTGGAAAGCAAAGTATTTTAGCCTATCTTTGTTTTTTTCATTGCAGACATAAACTCACTTTGTCTACAGATTTCTACCTTCAATTCTACAAGGATATTGAAATGACAGTGAATAGCTGGACCTATAATTGGTTTAGAAGATTATTTCGAAGTAGAGTTTTATGTAGAAGTCAATTGTCAAATCGGGGTCCACAAAGTCTAGAAAATGATTGAGGAGATTCGTCGATCAAAGTTCTGTGCTTGGTCGTTTCCATCTTTCATCGAGCAGAGGCATAATTAGATCGTAGGTTTTATCCTAAAGCTTTCAGCATCCTACATATCATAGAGAAGAAGAGATCCTTTTGTTTCTGTGGTGAAAAGATGGGCCTACGAAAGGGAATTCTTAGGGTTCAGCGAAAAATATTTAATAAAAAGGAAGCAGATGAGAAAACGGAGGAGGGAAGGGAGGCATGCGCGGAGTTGAGGACTCGGAAACAAAAGTAGGAGATTGAAATAAGAGGGCCTCTAGTATTTCTTAGGGAAACGCGATTCCGCGTTTCGAGACAAATGAGAAACACGCTTTTTAGGATTAGTCGCAGCTTCGACCTAGCCCCTCAAAATGTAATCAGGAAATATTCGTTCTACACACTGAAGTGTTCTCCTTTTCCTGAATTATCGTGGGTTCTGTTCTCTTTGACGTTGATCATTTTTCTTAAAATTTAGATTCTGTTTTAACAGTCCAATTCTCTATTATCAATTAAAACTTTTTAATATTAGAGGTTTTAAATTGAATCGAGTTGGGGTAGTAAATGAATGAGTTAAAATATAATTACTCTTCTGCAATCAATTTGTTCAAGTCTTCGTCGATAATGAAAAAACAGGATCTGATGCAGCTCATCGAATCATTCGGTTTTCCAACATATCCATTGTCTGACCTCGTATTTTCATAAATCAAAATATTCGCTGCATCCTTCTCTATAAGGGTTCATCGATAAATTATACTTATAGTCAGACTGATCTACATTCTTTTTGTTTCGCATTTTCTCTCGAATGAGAACGATTTCGTGTACCATTAAAATTTTTACAGTACAAAGTATTAATAATTGTTAACTCTTTCACGTGAGAGTCCTTTTTCTGGCATCTGTCGAAATATTTTTGATTGCTTACGAATTGTTTAACAGTAATTATAATAATTATTGTATAAGAATTTTACAAACGAATATTTGTAAAGATAGTAAAAACTATACATTATTTATAAAATTAGTCGCATCTACATCACATGTGAAAGGGTGAAACATTAAGGTTCTGACTTAATCACACATTAATCTTCAGTTCCATAACAGTTAACATTTTTATTTTGGTTCATACAGATCAATATCTTGTAGGAGTTTCTACATAAACGTGTACATATAATCAGTGCTTAGATCATTGGATCTCCATAAATAATGTCCCTGTCAATCACTGTCAAGCGAAGAGGAAGAGAAAGTGGAAAGATTATGGAAGCTTGATATTACTTGGAGAGGAGCCTGTGAAACTCTCTGTTTGCGGAAGTAGCGTGGATGAGTAATCGCAATTCACTTGTTGTATCATACACTGTAGTTGGGGGAAGTCTGTTGTGACGTTGGATATACTATTACAAACGAGATGTTATCGTTGGAACGAGATAAATGTTAATATAGATACTATAAATCCGACCTCGATGAAATTGCAACTTCCGATTTGATTTAACGGAGAAGTTCAAACGACAGTTCGAAGATGTTTGCCTCCTAGCCGTTGCTTTAGGTTCTCGTCGTGCGTAATCGAGCGTGCAACCAATTCCCCCGAGGAGTACTTTCGGCATCCACGAAAAATGAGCTAGAAACAGTCACGGGAATGGATGGAGAGCGTGTAATGCGAAGCGTGCGTTCGTGAGTTTGCTCTATAGGAGAAGTATAGGGCGCGAAGACGACACGAAGCCAGGCGATTAAATCGTCAAGAGAATTGAAAATTCTAAGTCTATAAATATATTTACTAAATGGAATGCATCGTGCTGCGTGGAGAGATTCGGATGATGAATGGCAGAGCGAAACTACAAAGGAACGAGAGGAAGGGATGCTTGGAAGAGAGCGAGATGGGATCTGATCGAGTGTGCGAATGAGAAGAGAACGATTAACGAGATAGTAAGATATACATATATTATATCATAGAATTAACGAGAGAATCGAGAAGGTATAAATATTAATTTTAGAGGAAGGAAGAGAAAATGGTAGAGATGTAACAGGGAGAACGAGAGGGGGATGGAGTAGTAATACGAAGAAACGACGGATGTGTGTTCTATCAGTATTTACGTAACAACAAAAAATTGGTGTTGCGTCTTAGAAACGTCTAATAGAATAAATCGAACGATTCGAAATCGGATTTCGAGCATCGATCGGTCACTCCTCCGATCGGAGCAGCAAATCCAATCCAAAGGACAAGTATGCGTGCGTAATATGGCTAAAAGTATGATGAGCGATTGGATGGGAGATATATATATATATATATATATACATACAGCAAGAAGGAAATTATACATATAAAAACGAAGGACAAGAAAAAACAACTATCGTTGATCGCTATATCAAGCAAGTATATATATATATATTGAAGAATATTTAGTAGCGTGTCGATATAATTAATTACAATTTGTAAGCGCGTCGCGGTGCGCCCGCGTTGGATTCGCTCATTGACCGCTGATGCGAACCAGGGAAAATCAACTATGAGGGAGAAGAGAGCATCGACATGAGCGTGAAAGCAAAGAATATCGTTTGGGATGACAAAGTAGACGAAAGTGCGTGTTTTATGTGCGACAGTGTCAATTGTAAATGCGTTCGGCTTTACCAGGGGCTTTTATTTTGCGTAGGAACAATTTCCTGGTTGCGGGAAGTCAACCTTGAAACTACATCTTTTGTTTCTACCAGAAGAGTGTGATTCGTAGGCTCGTAGAACCTGCGCTATTAGATTTCACCCTAAACGAAGGGTATCGCTAGATGCTCGCAAAATTCTAGTTTTTTTAGAGAGGCAGTTGGTAAAGCCGGATGCATTCTAAGAAAGTGTACAAGCACCAGTACTCGAATACAAGTGAAACAACCTGAACACCAAAATGAAATGGAATTTCCTGCAATACAACACGGTTTAGATCAATTATGGGAATTCTTTGTAGTTAGAGATTATCAAATGTTCGTATTCCTCGCTATTTTTCACCCGTATTCGTTTGTCCGAGTCGCTTTAAAGTCCGCATCGTAACGAACGTTCTCGCGATAAGGATGGGGATAGAATTTAAAACATCTCTGTGAAGCGGATAAGAAAAGTCTCTCTTTTTTTTTTGTTCGTTACCTTTAGTATTCAGGCTTGAACGGTAAGATTGCGTATGATGCGCCAAGCGCGATGGGTGAAAGGGAATTTTCGCTTTTCAGGACTGACTTTTTTATGTCGTTCTAAATAAATAATAATTGTAATAATAAAGGTAATGGTAACAATGATAATGTTAATATTAATAACGATAATATAAAAATAATAACAATGTGCGTTCGAATTGCTAATAATAATTAATGATTAATAATAATATCTATACTTTAAGATACACTTTCACTCAGCGTGCTTGGCAATCGTGTCTCGTTTTCCATTCATTGCGAAGAAAGGATTTATTACGTCGCAGCGTTGTCAATCTCAGTGACGATCGATGTTTATCGACGAGTAAGATGGTTATTGATAGTAGCGTCGAGAGAAAGTATCGAGGCAAACCCTTCGCACTCGAACACCCGGTTACAACGATCGTTCCGACTAATTATTTGCGTTTTGCGGTGCAAGCAAGTGTACAGAGTCGTGTAGAAAAAAAATGACGGCATATGGGTATTCCTCGAGTTACTATATGTTTTACGAATATTGAAACACGAATATACAGACAACGTAGGTAAAAAGTGGTTCGAGTGAGAAAGGTTGATCAGTTATTAATTAGCCGTGAATCGGTAAAGCTGGAAGGCCGTGCTTTATTTTTTATTTCATTTCGTGATGCGTAGGCTGCCAACGTACTCGATAATAGCGTCGTAAAATCCGATGCATGTCAAACCAACGAAATATTTGAAATCCTAAAAATGTGTACATTCAGTTCCGGTTATGTGTATAAATGAATAGATCTAGGGAATTTTTACTGATTTCTATCATGGTTAGTACTTCCGTGGTCGATCACAAGTTGGCAGCCAATGCGTCGAGAGCGATGCTTGATAGGGAATCGATAAATTACGCACGAGTAAGGGATATCGTAAAACGTAGGGTTCTAACGTCGCCGATTCCGGCGATAACTTAGTCAGTGTTAAGTCCACCACTAATTCTTGAGGTAGAGTCGACGGTATGCGCGATCGTCGATCGAATTATAAATCAAGAGTAGATATGTAGTAGTGCGTGACAATTTTAAAGGGGTAGTACTACTGTTGTTCCGTTGATTGTTTTAATAGATTTTATTGTGCCGTGACCGCATCGCGTGCTCTTGCTAAACGTTCGTTTAATTGCTGAAAAGTAACAATAAACAATTGACTTATTAACAAACAATCACCAGGTGAGCTTGTTACGTATTCGTAATTACCTAACATTACTGTTGAGTTCGTGTCAAGTATTGCCACCATTCATTTATCAAGATATTTGAAAGTACAATAGAAATCGCTTGAAGAACAATTGGAGGGGATTAATATGATTAATAACTTGATCCTAAGTTATTTATACAATGAACAGTTTAGTTAATTATGTTGATCTTCTAGTATGTTTACTTTAGTTGTATAAATAATCATTCAATTCTCCTTAGTTTTAATTATGTTCATAAATGGTTATTAATTATCTTAAATTTAATACTTTTTCGATATTTAATCAAAATTTGATTTTTCAGATACGAATCAAAGAAAATCAAAGGAAAATTTTAATTAAATATTGTATACAATTTGTTATGTAAGTAAATTTTGTTATGCCACAGGGAATTACTCTGTTAGGAAAAAGAAGATTCCAGTTTAGCCACCTTCAAGGCAGGAACGTTAAACATAAGTTGGTATAGTTTCCAGGTGCTTCAATCAAATTCAGTTACCCGAAAGAATAAATTCCCTATAGAGATCTATATCGATCTTTCAGGAGTGGCATGAATCTCCGACAGAATTTGAAAAATTGCGAGGTTCCACGGGACGCGGCCACGCCTACCCAGGACTATTTTTCTAAGTTGCAAAGCATAATAAATTAACGATGTTGCATTATCGTTATTAGAGTATATTGTAATGTACATTGATATTTTAACTAGCTCAGTAAGTATGAAGTAATGTTGCAAGCATAGTAAACGACCTGCATATAAATATATTATATATATACATATGTAGATACTTTGGTTGCGATCGCCAACTATAGATTAATCGTGCCGGTTCGCACTTGTGGTTGATGTACAAACGCGTGCGCGCACCATGACACGTCTATTAGTCTGATATACCAATTCAAATTGATACGACGACGAAACTGCGGCAAAAAATGCGTTTTACCAGTGAAAACGTGCCACTCCAAGTTTCAACGTCGTTCGATTCTCGATTAAAAGAATTACAACGGATTAATGAGGAAAAAAATTCCTAGATACGCGTAGACTGGAACGAAATGGATGAACGCATATACGTGAAAATGTGTGATTGAGTATGCACGAATGCGGAAAATACGATTGTTGTGCGTCTTTGGCTAGTAAACAAAGAGAATTCAAAACATGAATCGTTCTGTCAGTCACCTCACGTATATTATACAATGTCATAATACTATGCTGCCATATGATATAAATATATGTCTACGGTAAGGATATATTACTAAAACATTATAAATAAATATGTTATAAGTAATTAATTCGTAATTCAAATCCTTTAAACTAAAGAATTTAATTTTATTTGTTCTTTTCTATCCATATTAAGTAGATTGCATTATACAAATAATTATAATAGCATGGAATGTTATGGTAACATCTCTGTATTTTTAGTCATTTTGATTTTTCTGGTAGACAATTTAAAATTTCCCGGTATTATAAGTTTCGGTTATGTAAGTTATAGAATCGACCACTAGATGGCGCTAAGAGCTATGAAACGGTTCTGTCATTTGTCCAACTAATGAAGAGTTATTCAGTGATTAATGGCGCTTGAGGAGGGGAAGATGTCTTCTCGTTGTAATTTTGCATAACCTCACTTTTGTAATGTATAAAACTTTTGCAAAGTTTTGAAATATGTGAGAGTGTGCCAATTGTATTTTTGTACGTTTCAATTGCCATTAAAGCGTTCTAATTTTGATCCTTCCTTGAAACTTTGCAATTCCATAAACTTGCACTTCGAGGTTATGAACGAGTTTCATGTATTGTTTATAAGAACGCATATTTCCATTTTAAATGTATGTGGAGTTTGGCGTGCAGATTTTTGTTGACAGTTAAAACAACGCGGCGGAATCTGAATATTTTGTTTATTCAATTTTCATTTTCGTAGATATTTTTCTTATCTGTAACACACAACTTAACTTATGTTTTATTATGAAGCGACGTCAAAGAAGACCTGTTTTGGAACTTAACCAGTCGCAATCCGGCTCTCATGCGGAGCATATACAAGGTAAAAATATATACTATTTAAAAAGTCAGAGTAATGTCTATAAATTCTTATAGTACAATATATATTTATGTACTGTAATTATGCATACAATTCTTCTCTTTTATCCTGCTTAGGCAAAAGAAAGCATCTGGGCAATGATTACCTTGGACAAAATGTACCTGCAAATCCATTGGCAAATTTATTGTGTCACTATAATTCAGATAGCGATACTGAGGAATCCAAGAAGGATTGTAAATTGGACGATCAAGTGAACAATTTTTTTAAAGTGAGTAAAATTTAAAACATACATATTGATGAACACAATGTACAGTTAGCACTTTTGAGAAGTAATTATTGTTGGTTTTTACAAAAAACGATTCCAATATTTTGATTACTCTTGATCGACAAACATTAGAGATAATAATATAAAATTACTTTTACAACATTTGAAAATTTTGCAGGAGATTCAGCTTATTGCTCCAAAGCAACCAGTTTCAGATGAATCGAGAAATCCTGCCTTAACTACAAATTCGAATACATGCTTGACGCATCATATGAACCAACAAGCACTTAGTAAGATTTTATTGTATCTTACAATTCAAAGAATACACTTGCAAGACATTCATTGATAAATATCTCCTCAGTGTGGCGAGAATGTTTAGATGAATCTTCAGGTTACCCCTACTATTGGCACATTGAAACTAATGAAGTAACGTGGGAAATGCCGGAGGAATTGCAATATTTAAAGAACAGTGTTAAAGCAGGCTCTACTATGAAACAACATTCGATGCAAGAGTCTCATTGGGTTGATTTCTCATCCGTTACATGTAATTACATTCTCATGAATACTTCTTGTTTTTTGTACATGCACAAAAGTACAGCATGATAGGAAATTTCATATATTTTAATCTAATTTTTAGATCAACAGTCTCACGAAAACATACCAGAAGGTATGATACCAAGAGAAGTAGTAGCTCGAAATCGCAATAGGTACATTAGCAATGAGACTTCTCATAAGCAAGAATTCCAAACTGATCAAGATGTTGCGAATACATCTGATACTATGGACAACGACTCTGATGATGGGTATGTCATGGAAATATTGACCTCTTTTGCGCTGTTTATTCGTATATTAAATTTTTCACATACTTTAAGTAACATCATTAAATTATATAATTTGGCAATTTAGGAAAATAGAAATGATAACATCTTACGGTAGTGACGAAAGCGATTCAGACACCGCAGATGAGAATCAACCAAAGAATAATGCTACCTCTGTGATCGAACCGAAAGGCATAAATTCAGTACCAAAATCGAGGGGCAACGAAAAGTTTCCTTCGCCAACACCCATGCTGCAACCACAATTGGGAACAATTTCTCACAATTCGAATAAACAGTACGAAGATAAAACCATTGCAGAAGAAACAGCGATAGAATCAGTGGATTCGAAAGTAAACGAAAATACAGACGCGAAGTACTTAAAGAGCCAAGTCAAGCAACAAAACGCAATTAAAGATACTGAAGAGTGCGCGGATAAAACAACCAATAGCAGTAAAACGACTAAAGAATCTGTAGGAAAGAAAAGCAGTAGTAAATACGGTATTGACTCTGATATAGATTTTCGTGTTTCTTTGGTACCTGGTTACGATGAAGATTCAGACGCTGAAGAGGAATCTGAAGTTAAACAGGAGAAGAAAGCGCTGTTTCCAATTCCCCAAACCGATGAAACCGTAGAAATTGTGCCGTTGCAGAAAACTATGCCCGAAGACAATCGAATGACGGACAGTAATGATAGTAACGATGTTAATGCTGAAAAGAAAAACATGCAAGACCAAGATAACGAAGATATTACAGAAAGGTTGGAGTATAGAGACGAATCTGGAGCTAAGCCAGAGGAAGACTCGCAGAAGGGAAATAAGTTTCTCGATAATTTACATGGTCGAAATAAATTTTTTCAGAGGAAGAAGCGAATTGCATTCGATGGTGAGATTCATTGGGGGAATTATTATGTTATCTAAGTTAAATTAAAAAGTGAAATTCTGAATAAAATTGATTTCTTTCAGTTCCACCTACTAGGATAAAAGTGAGTGACGACAATGAAGCAAATAAGCAGGAAGTAGATACGCAACGCGAAGATACGAACTCCTGCACCGAGGAAAACCTTAGCGAACTTCAGGTTGACCAGGAAGAATCTAACCCTGTGAGTGAGAATGTTCCGAATTCCAAAGATGAGTCAAATAACACAGAAACCGAAGCGGACACACCAGGAGCAAGTAGTGAATCAAAGGAAGACGAAGAAGAAGTTAATCAATTGTCGCAGATCATACTTGAGAAATTGAAATTTCTCTCGGAGGGAAAACCAGCCGTATCTCCAGTTCAAATGATGTCTATTCAGCTACAAGTAAATAATATTCTATTTTTAACAATTTATGACCCTGTGGTTTCATTATAAAACAGTCACTCTCTCTCTCTCTCTCTCTCTCTCTCTCTCTCTCTCTCTCTCTCTCTCTTTCTAGTTGCTGTCTATTAAGTGAGTAAATATTATATTTTATGTTACAGACGTTGTTTGTTGCGTGGGAGGCAGGTTGTTTAGAAAAAAATTACTTGCGTAGATGGTTGACTGACACCAGTCACGAATTGGAACGATTGGAACAAGACGCCGCACCGCCTGGATGGCTTTGTCAATGGGATAGGTATAGTATACCATCTAAAATTTGTGTATTATTTCGTACAAATAAATATGAATCGTTTCATACAAGACATTCGTGTATGTTATACACGTCATTATTCTAAAAAAAGTCTACAAAAGTCACGTAATCTTTGCACGTATCATTGCAGCGAGACACATAGAGGTGCTTAATTAATGAGTGGTAACTTGAAATTTTCTGTTTTCTATTAATTTTGTTGTTTTTTCAAAATCATATTTATCTTGGATTTACAAAAAATATTCTTTCAAAATATATATGTATGTGTTTTTTTCAATTCTCAATTTTAGAAAATTAAACATACAAAATTTATCACGTACACAGAAAGTAAACATAGACTTAATCAATTTGATTTTATTCAATTTCAGAGTAAAACGTTACGAAATTCTTGAAAAGTTTTTAGGATCATTTAATAATGGCATTTGCTTTTCCTTGGCTGGGATTAGCATTTCAATTAAACTTTTAAATTCATTGTAATACAGGTTTTGTTTGTACATGAATGTGCGAAAGACACCGCGTTGATCTTAAACCATAATCGAAAGATAGGTCTGTGTTCAGAGTGAAGCCTCAGGAACTGTATGTGCGTTGTATCTTTAAAACTATGAACGAGGACCATGCAGAAGAGTCGACGAACGGTAGAAACTACGTTCAGTGACTTAAAGCATGAAGGAAACCGTATCATTCGATACATTCGAATGCCTGAAGAGCTTAAAACGACGAAAGTCAAGGCTGACCCCAGCTAAATGGAGGAACAAAAACTGTATCAAGCAATACGATATTGCACTTGAAGACGCTCAACTAAAAACTCAGTCGTCAAATCAAATATGGACATTTAACGTGAATAGACATTAACCGATGTGAGTGCTTAAAAGACTGAACAGTAACATGATGGGATAGGGGAAAACGAAGAAACTCGTTAAGAGGAAACATTATGTGCCACAAGAAGCTTCCATTACTAATTCTACTAGTTCTTCTTCACAACTAAACCAGACGAAGGGACTTGGATTTCAAAGTTAGGAATATACGCTAAGTCAAAGTAACAAGCAGACAATCGCCACGCGAATATTCTCCGTAGTCCTCATACATTACATTTTATGTACATATCTTTAATATCACATATTAATTGTCACGCCATTTATTTTTGTTGATCAAAAGAAAAAAAAATACAGTTCGATAAAAAGTTGTATCTCCATTATGTTCGACGATGAAATGCGACGAATTCAAGGGCGATTTTGACCGGTACCACGACAAGTGCACATCGTGTTATATCTTCCAATTATCATCACTCCAGCTCTTGCACTCCTTAATTACACGCATAATCAATATCCCGCTTAATATTCCGCTAGTTGTAACGCAAACATTGACGTAATCTTTCTCTCTTTTTCTCCCCCTTTCTCTTTTTTGATGTTCGTGTTACGGAAGATAGCGCCTTCTTTTTGTAACCGCTAAGTAACACTTAAATCCTTTTGTAATAAAAGGGCCTTGCTGATCTTAATGGCACATCAAGTTGCAGGTAGGAGTATTAACTGATTGTTTTCTCTCTAGCTAATAAGTCGCTTCAGAACTCGGGTGGACGTTCCTTTCACGGAACAACGTCCCTCGAAAGTTTGTTGATGTAAAAAAAGAAAGAAACCATGCAAGTAAGGCAATTTTATTCGTCGCTATGCTACATCCACTTGTGGCCTTTTTTCCAGGTCGCATAAGCGATATTATTACCAGAACACTACCAATGGAATCACGCAATGGACCTATCCGGACACTGGCATCGCCGGAGGTGCTGAAGAGATGGAAATTTGTTCCACTCCTCCTCCAACTGAGCAAGAAGAAATGATTATACCTGGTATGATCAGTCATGTTAAGGTAAATTTGAGATGCTTTAATAATTTTTGTCTTTACTCGACAGCGGAAGAAGAAGGACTGAAATTGAAACCAAAGAAATCGCTAGAAGGTGGTGAGATCAACGAGGATATACCGGTTTCAAGAAACAGTGACGTAGAAGCTCCACCTCCACCTCAAATTTCAAACCCTAGCCCACCTCCACCGCCAAGAATTTATGCGGAGGATCTGAAAAAGGATAAAAGGAAACAGGACAAATGTAACGATAAGTTAGAAGGCAAGAAACAACGACTGACGGAAGGTTTTTTATTAAATGTATAAATCTGTCTTTCTTATAATTTCTAGAACTGTCTTCTAATTTGTTTCTTCCTTTTTGTAGATGGGACGATAGCAATCACGGAAGTGAAGCAACTGGAAAGCCCTGTTGTGCCTACTCATTCCTCAGCATTAATAGCACCTCAACCCTCGAATCTTGTGAAGGTGACCAGCGCAGAACCTCTACCACCAGGCGTGGACTTAACGGACGCACCATACGAAATACCTGCAACTGCCTTAAAAAGAATCATATATGGTGCCGTGCAACCACAAGGTGGTGCTCTCTATGATGCATCTGCAAGGGATCCGACAGTTCCTATTCTAAGTCATCCAGCGGCTATAGTACAAGAACATTATCTACAATATCCAGCTTATCATCAACATTTACATGCTGTAGGTTCTATCGAACAAACTATTATAAGGCTGCTATGAGAGCAACTTTATTTCCAAACAGCCTGTCAAAGAACACCAATGTACGCTGCTCGACAGACCACGCACAAATCTATTTTTCGTTTGCGTTTAATACCTAATTGCACGTTGTATCAATGTATCCAGTACCCCACGTGAAGGTGGCCATGGTAGACCTACACTGGTGCTCTTTAGTTCAGCATTTATTTGGGTCATTTATGCAATTAATGTTCTCATATTTTTCGCCAAGCAGCCAGCGGCCTTAGTACTTCCACATAAACACAGTGTACAGCCCGCGATTCAACTGATACCTGACTACACTCCAATATATACGACTAATCACAAAGTTATCGAGAAACCGCCGGTTAAAACAGCGAAAGAGTCTCTTGTGTCTGCCTTGGATTCATTTTACAATGATATTGCGCGTATAGAGAATATTGGAACGGAAAACGTTCCTCAGAGGCAAGACATCGCAACTACAGAACCGTCTTCCTTATCAGTGGAGGAAGTCAAAATTGAAACGGAACAGGAACCTCTTCCTGTTGAAATCACGGTGAAGGAGAAGAAGAGAAAAAGGGTAAAATGCAATAAAAGAAATAAAAAGCATCGTGTCTAGTGCTTATGCAAAACGAATCATAATTGTATGTTGTATTACTATTGCAGACGAGAATTGGTATTAGCAAAAAGCACAAAGAAGTCTCTAGTATGGTAGCGAAATGGCAAAAGGTGCAACAGAATTTCGAGAATACGTAAATTGGTTAGAAAATTTTTAACATTTGCATTCAGTTTTTGTAACGAGTGAAATGTGAATATTTACACAATGTTTATACATAAATACTCGCAATCTATCGATGACTATTTTTGCATATAAAATTTGAAATATTATTTCCAGGTCCAACTTGGTGATATTACGTTGGCGTTGGATACGAATATATAGCGCACTGTACTACCGCCAGTATAGTGTTCCTGTACCTGCAATTAACATTGTTATTATTTTACGCCCCTTTTTTTATTTTAAAACTCCTACAACCCAGTCGATTCTAAAAGATAATGTACATTTAAAAAGTTAGACATTTCTTTTTTTTGTATTCTTGTGTACAAAGTACAGGCTGATCAGTTTTAGGCGCTCAGCAGTTGCGGTGGAGAACACGATTTATAAGCATTTAAAATAAAAAGAATATTATTATTTAACGATATCTAAGTCTGCTGTCTCAGAGTAGTTAAGTTTTCATAATTATATTCTTTAGTATTCAAGATATCGCGGAAGAGGAATGTGTTCCTATTCTGTAAGGTTGGAGAAACGAATATTTAAATATACCACATTCTTAAAAACAAGTAGCCACCTTTTAGGAATATCGAAAATTATAGATTTATAATCGATCGCCTATTTTTTAAATTGAAAACTGGAGGCTACTTGTTTGTTTAAAGTAATGCAATTTCTGTTAATAGCAAAAACTAAGCATACTTGGGTACTATCATAATAGTTGATACGTATTAAAAAGACTACGCAGGAGTCAGTATCATTGTGAAAATTTGTTACAGATTTTTTTGTAACAACATGTAAATACATATAATTAACAAAAAAAATGTATATGTATATATAGACACATGTATATACATTAAAAAATAAAAATCGTACATAATGCTTATTTAAATTTAAATCACAATATAATAAATATTTCGATATTCTTCAGTTCTTTAAGATAAATTCGAGACTTTTTACAGAATTCAAACTTTTTGTAAAATTTCAGAGCTTTCTTTAGAGCTAGTGCTATTCATGTATTATTTTGTATGTATATAAAAATTGAAGTTGAAAATTAAGAAAAACCAATGAATATATCGAAAATGAATGATAGAGAGCAGCAAATGATTGAAGCAAGAAAACTGCGTAAAAAGGATCAGGAACTCAACAATCCTTGTTTTAAGGTATTTCAATTTAATAACTAATCTTTTTAGGTTATGTGAAATCTCTTTGGTTAATTAAAATATTTAAATTTTAAAAAATTGTTCATTAAAATAACTAGTTAGTGTACCAAAGTTTAAATTGTAACAAGAATTTTATTGTCCTAAAAAGTTTGCTTCTTACTTAACCTCGAATGTACATAAAATGTGTCTTCCATTTTTTGTATTTATTCCTACACATTTTAAATGTACTTTCGAATATTAAATATACATGTTAAGCTTTTAATATTGTCTTCAAAAATATATTTAATGTGAATTTTCATAATTTACGAAATTTATTTTTAGGAACAAAATTTAAGTCAAAAATGCTTAGAAACCAATCAATATGATTATATCAAATGCGATCCATATTTTGAAAACTACAGAACCTGTAAAAAATTTTGGGTAATTTGATATGTTTAATTACTGGATTGATCAGCACGTTACAGTTATGATTCATGTATTTTATTAATATTTTAGGGAATGATAATGTCTCGTCGAAAATGGGAGGGCACAACACCCATTGTACCTTTACCCGAAGAACGGGAGAAAATAAAAGCAGAATATTTATATTCTCGAAGAACGTAGTATCATCTTTGGGTCATACACAAGTTCTACATTTTGTATGTATATAATATTATAGTAAATTTATAAATCATAATATTAGGAATAGCATGACAAATAGGGTTTCAGTATCGACAAAAGTTCCTCATTTATTTCCGGTATTACAGAATTACAAAATAAAGTATACACAAAACTATTTTTTGTGCTTCATTTAATTGCATCGGCAATACATTAAAAGTAATGTAATATGAAATGTACATAGCTTTTCGGGATAAAAAGAAATACAGCTAAGCACAAATTTCTTTGGCAGAAACGAACGTTTAAAAATAACATGCTATTACGTTCGATCAGTCGTATATGATAGAAACTCATAAATAATTTTATAGACAATTACGTCATGAATAAAACGATTGAATATACATAAGGATCAAATTTACATACGCTGTAATTGGAATATATTACATAGCTCTCCTTGATCGCTAGTTTATCAGAACAAGTATATCAGAAATCTGATTCTTAAAAGGTACAGCATCTAAAGATTACTATGCGTTCGCTATGCTTCCATCTTGAGACTATGTATGTACACGTATTAAACGTTACAAAAAACTCGTTTCTGAGGTTTCTAACGTACTCTCCAAATTTCTGTCTTACGAAACGTAACGCGTTACGTTTCTTCTTTCGCATTATTCTACAATTACGTGTATTAATAAATGTAAAACAGACTAGTAACATACTAAATATACGAATAACAAATTGAATCGATACATTTTCCTCGGAAACTTTGTAGCTTTAATGCATAGAATCAATAGAAGTCTACGAGAATATACGTTTCAATCGATCGATTTATTCTAAATTTGCCTTGAGTTGCTTTTACTCGTTCTTACAACGTGGGAAGTTCTATTTCACATTTAATGTATATCGTACTCTAATTTACGATTCACATTATCGCTTCGTATAACACTTTACAAAGAATTAAAAATAATTTAATTAATCGTTACCATTTGTACATGTTATGCTATTCGCTATTGTCATGATGGACATTCTTTACGTGAAAATTTTAACGAATGATCGTTGTATGATTTTCGTATTGTAGTAGAACACCTATATACATCTGGCTGTGATTTTTCACACTATTATTTTTCCCACGTTGAAAACTTAATTAATAAATGTATAATACGCGCGCACGCGTACACATTCACGCACACACACGCACACACATAAACATACACAAAATATAACTTTAAACAGAAGAAAGAAAAAATAATGCGGCATCATTTCTCTGCCAAATAACTTCTGTTCCATAATAGAAACACGAATTTGAATTACTAACTAGTTTTTTCAATCAATTCGACTCGTTATCATCGCCATGATCGATATTTCCTATCATGATTGCAAAGATTTGTTTCAGGGAGCTGCTTAATAAGTATAACTTGACTGCGGATGTTTATACGAATTCACATTTTCACAAACATAATTAAGAAACATAAACTGAATAAAAATTTGTCTTATCCTTCAAATGTTATTATGTAGTTTAGTTTGAATACAGTTTTGCACATTGTGCATACATACTGTACTTTTCTACAGATTTAAATTTCCTCTAAATGCATAAACATTCACAGTTCATTAATAACATACACATGCATCCTTACGCAAAATAAATAATATCTCTTGCACAGTATCTTAATACAAGTGTACACTAGCGTTGCATTTTCTCTCTTTTATCCTGTATCAAAGTTCATCGTATCGACTTGCTCAGAGTTTTTACGCACCGCGGCAAGAATTCTTCTCCCCGTAAATATAAGAAAAGAAACACATATTTCTGCACATCGACCTTGCGATGTAAGAAAAATATGGAAACTCGACTATACGTCTCTACGAAGATGGAGTTGTTCGTTGCGCAAAAAAACTGAACAAGCTAAATTTATATAATCTTATATCCCAGACAATACATATTAAAAACGAAGCGTTCGACACGCAACTAGATAACTTTGTTGCGTATCATCGAAAATAAATGCTCTAAAGCATAGTCAGAGTTACGAACAGAACACAAAAAAGACAAGCTGGTGAGAAGTGATTCGACAAAAGTTTTGCGAGTGATGATTTTGTAATTATATCACAGCAACATGAGATTTAAATGATTTGTCGTCTGCAAAGAAATAAATAATAATACTTAACAGGTACTTTTTTTGTTGCATATGTGAACAGCAATGGTTGCATATTTAAATGAATAATTAATTATTATTCACCATTGAGTATTTGTGTATTATACGTATAGCCTTTTTTTATTATCAATCGTAATTACGAAGTTTCTTTCGTTTGTCTGCTCTGTACTCGATTGTTCGTAGCTTTCTCCGACTTTTCTACTCGAACATCTTCGTTTTTAACATGTATCGTCGGCAAGTAGTCAATCTGTACGATCTTTAATGCGGAATGTATAAATACGGAAATGACGACACATCTGACGTACCTGAAGCAACAAAACATATCATTAATAAACCCATTAAAACAGAATTAGCATTTAAAGTTGCAAAATAAGTCTTACCACGCATGTTCCATAATGGATATGTGCTAATAGGGCAATAAGAGCAACAATATACGTGAATACCAAATCTATGCTAGGCAAGATAAACGAGAAAATAGCTGCAATTGCTACAGGTAGTAGCACCCACGATAATAATTCGCATTTGGTGTTGCTCATTTGTGAAACAATTAACCGACACTGTAAATGTTTTAGATAGCATTAATTTTAATCGATCGAATTAATTTGTTTGTGAATAAAATTAAATTGTCTTACACAGATGTTCGAAAAGATGGTTCCAACGGTTAAGAAAATTATTCTAGGATCTTTCTCTATAATGTTACTAGGCGAATGGACTACCCAAATTGTTGAGATCGCGAAGAATACAGCCAGAGGTAATAGAGGTCTCACTGCATCCCAGAATGGCCTCATTTTACCAGTCTTGTCTCTGTATGACCTGAAAATTGCATGAAGAAAGTATGTTTGATTCAGTGAGATTATTAACAAGAATTGTAAAGAAGATTTGATTGCATTTAACTAACTTGTATATGTTCCAGAGAACCACAGGTAAACTGGATACGATCGCGGTTACGTAGAGTACTATTTCAAACATTACTCCTACTGGAATACCCTCAAATAGTTCAAATTTCCATATTCCATGTCCTCCTATGCTTGATATAATAAAGATGATAATACTACCCTAAAAATTTGAAAGAAAAATAACAGTTACGTGAAATGTAATACATCGTGTTTTAAAATTCGTAACGCATAGCTGTACCGTGTACTCGAATTATTTACAAATCAATTGAATAACTTTACGACGATTACGTTACAGATACAGATAGTAACATTTTTATAGCGACAACGAGAATGTTATCAGTCATTTCTGTAGACAGATAGGTAAGCACTTACAACCATCGAAAAGTCATATCCCCAAGGGAGAAACAATACCCCTGTATTGTACTTTTCCCAGTGGGTTAAATAGAAATTGGCAAACACATTCCATAGAATGAAATACATTCTCAATGGGGAAACGCTGTGATCCGTTCTGCCGAATACAGAGAATAAACAAACGGTGATAAGCATTGTTGTCCAACTATCCAATCCATGATCGAACAGTTCGCCTAAAGGACCAGATGTTTGCGTGCGTCTTGCCTGTTTGCCGTCTATACCGTCTGCAAAAAACATTTTGCATTTAGTACAACATTTTTGTGGTTCGCTAAACTTAACGCACTGATTGCAAACTGATAATACTTGCCAAGTGTGTACGCCATAAATACATTGAACGCTCCTAAAGCAAACACCCAACTTGGTATAGGTGGGTACTGCGGTTTGTTATCGCTCGATGCGTACAAATAGTAATCGTAAAATGCAAACAATGTGAAGTTGAAGACCGTGAAAAGGAATCCGGCGAACGTTAAAACATTTGGAGCTACCCATTTCGGACAGTACTGAAACAAAAAATTTGTCAATGATAAATGACAAATTAAAATATAATAAATAAATTAAGAAATAAATTTTAATAAAAGAAACATACTTGAACCACTTTGTTCCAGAATGGGTGCATAACGTACACGCTGAGAGGGCTTGTATCTACTGAACTGTACTGAAAATACAAATTAATGATGAATTGATTGCGATTTAGCTCGTACTTTCAATGAAACACAGAAAGCGGCATAAACAGAGAACTTACTTTGTAACTCTCGAAGCCGGTAAGGTGTTGTTCGGTGAGGTACTCGACCTCGAACCTAATTTTCTGATACATGTTGACCCTGTAGATTCGTCTGACGGCTACACTGGAGAATGTTGCGTTTTCAAATCGTCACAAAACCGATCGACCCTATTTCACTTCATCGAGACCTCGGTTACCATTCCCGGAGATGTGATTACGTGTCTAGGTTAGAATTGTGCACGCATGAAAGGATTAGTGGCCAACAGTATCAGCAGCAGCACGTGCTCCTCGTGAAGTGTCAATTCTTTTTGTCGAGCATCAATTCATGATAATATCGAGCTATAGCAGTAAATGACGACACACCGCGAGACGGTTCCTCTTTCTTGTTCTCTCTCTCTCTCTCTCTCTCTCTCTCTTTCTCTCTTCTACGAGCTGAATTTCTGAAGGCTAGTTCTCACGTGTACGAAATCGCGTGTCGATTCGCGGCTCATATCGTGCCAATGAAATTGCGTATTGATAATAACTTATTCTTAAATTAACCCAAATCAAGGAGCGTCCTTGGCAGATAACGGGGCGAAATAGTACGTCCGTAGAGGTTAAAGGTGAATCTATCGGCTGAATTGTTTCACTGCCCCGAATATTAATGATCGCTGCGGATAGAACGAAGCACGCGATCGAGCTGAACTAAGAAACGAAATAAATAGAAAATTAATTAATCGATAGAATTCTCCAACGAATGTAAAAATAGAAGTCGCAAAGTACATACAGCTATCCTCGGAAAGTTCCGTGACTGGAATTATATTAAACACTGAAATGAGAACCAAAACGTATCTAATATCGAGATATTATCAATAATCGAATCGTAGCTTTTAATATTTAAACCGTACTGCTTGAAACAGGTTATGTTAGCATAGAAATATGAATCTACTTAATTAGTCGTTTATGTAACTGGAAAATTATAACTTAGAATTTATGGTGACAAGGTTGTTTCTTTTTTTAAACTAATTATGAAACAAATCGTTTGTTTCATATGTTTAAAATGGTTTAAATAAAACAGCACAATAGCAGCATTAGAATTAGTCTGTATGTATTACATTGGTTGCAGATATTAAGTTATTAAGCAGATATTAAGTGACATGACATTTTTTACTGCAATACCAATTGGTAACTGATCTTTTGTCGTTTGTATCAGCACCGATGGTACGGTTATTAAATATCAAATGATTGATTTTGAGACATCAAAATTAAAAAACTATTCTAAGTAAACAATAGCAACATTTGAATTAGACCATATATATTTACTTTGCAGATTTTAGACTTAACAAATCAGAATAGAAACTACAATTTTTCCATTTTTTAGATTACGTAGCAACTGAAATCAGTATATCGCCTCACATGTTCAACAACTCAAATCATAGACTTCATTTTTGTGTCGGAGATAAATTGATTAAAATTAGCTCAACATTCTTTTTATTACAAATACATATATTACATGTTTCTTGAAACTGTATTCAATTAATTCACTAACGTCCACACTGTAATACCTGAAAATCAATAATTCAGTTAAAAGTAAAAGACTTAAATTTCATTTAATACCAATTAAATGACAAGGATCAAGGAAGCTCACATACTTTACTTAGTCAATTGATGACGAAGAACGAGGAAAGGTATAGAAAATCCACTTCCGAAAAAGAGAATGAAACATCCAAGTACCGCATATTTGTTTTCGATGCTTATAGGAATATTCTGTAAAAATGAATTCAAGTGACTTTCAATCAAACTAATCGAATTTAATGCGACGTATTAATGCGATACAATATTCGAATTTCATTGCAAAAAGTACCAGAGTTAAATGCTTAACTCTTTGAGAGTTAAGAATTATTAAACATAGCTCTGGAACTTTGTTATAATTTATATTTATGGAACTTATACTTTGTCAATCACCGACACCGAGTCGCATTCGAGAAAAGAGTGGATATTAAAGATTCAGCGGCCTAATTTACGATATTGTTTCGACATTGTTTATCATTTTTTCAGTAAAAAATGATTAAGTCACACAAATTGAAGCATAATACATTGACGTGCGTTATGCAATAGGAATTCGCATTTCACTTACAGCGCTGGGAAAACCTTCTGGATCATCGTGGCCACTTTTCTTCGCAGAAGTGGTCTTGAAAGATCTGGTAAAGCGTTGTAAAACTGTTCTTATGCCCGACATCTTTTTAAAATTACGCTGTTTCTACGTTCTCCTCCAATCGTCTAGTTAAAATGGCAACGATTCGCGTCTGCTATGCCCAAGCTTAAGGTGCATTCACGTAAGTACGTGCATCTATATACTAAAAAACATTGTAACAGATGGAACCAGTGTGTTCTTCGCACTACCAATTTTTATTGTATTATTATATTATATTATTGCTTAAAACATTATCAATCATATTATAGACAATTTATTTAAAAATATTATTTATTTAATCTTTATTTCTCGATTGTTACATGCGTATTAAGCGTACGTTTTAAGCATGATGGTAATCGTAGAATGAGAAATAACTTGGTCCAGCGTCTAGAGTGTTTTAGGGTTGGATATTTCTTCAATGGTCACTGGCTTCTCTACTGAAATAATGGAAAACTTCAAGAAGAAGAATACGCTACATAGATACATAAGTTTTAGTTATAAGATGTATTGTAAATAGTATTAGAATATTTTATAAAATTTATCTTGTAAAAATGCTTTTACATTTTGTACATTGTATAAAACATATAATAAACGTATAATCCTATTTAATTGACTGTGTAATCAATTGATAACCTGCCTAGCAATCCTAGAAAGACCAATTCCAATCCTTAAACGAGATAAAACTCGTAAAATACAGCCCCGAACGCAATTAAATTACATAGAAGATCGAAAATAAATCGAAAAATCCTGGCAATTCCTGGAAAATGACGTCACTTCCAAGAAATGCCAGAATTCTTGGAAATTCGGGGGTTCTTGGAAATGACGTCATTTTCCAAGAAGTGGCACTTGGGATACCTCCTCGCATATCATGTTCTCCTAATACAAAGTCCCGAAAATCGGTCGTCACGCTTGAGTGAGCACCAGAAACTGGGATTCCCTGGAAAATGACGTCATTTCCAAGAATCGCCGAAATTCCAGGAATTCTCGATGACGTCATTTCCAAGAAGTGGCACTTGGGATACCTCCTCGCATATCATGTTCTCCTAATACAAAGTCCCGAAAATCGGTCGTCACGCTTGAGTGAGCACCAGAAACTGGGATTCCCTGGAAAATGACGTCATTTCCAAGAATCGCCGAAATTCCAGGAATTCTCGATGACGTCATTTCTAAGAAGTGGCACTTAGGATACCTCCTCGCATATCATGTTCTCCTAATACAAAGTCCCCAAAAATCGGGGTTTCGATTCAGAAATGTCGAAAATTGAGCTTTGTAACAGGAGAATATGATATGCGAGGAGGTATCCGAAAAAAGCGCGGGAAATTCAAATCTCTGGAATTATGCAATTGAATTCTAAATCTCGAATTTTAGACTTTGTATGGGGAGAATTGTATTGGGAAGTGACGTGTAAATGAAGAGAGTCGCTGATTTCTGTTTAAAAATTGTTTTATTTAACCAACTTAATAAAATATACAATAAATAGTATTAAAATTATAATTACATAATATAATCTATTGTATTATTTATAATACTTCTTATTTCTAATATTATACAATAATATTGTACAATATTACTACAAACTTGCACAGAATTAATTAGATTTCTTAAAGTGTTGAGAAATCAATTTGAAATTGGCGCCGTTCCAGAAGTCGGCGCTCCTAGCGCCATCTGTCAGCGGAGTCTCCAAACTGGTCGTACATCTCTGCCGGTAACAAAGTATCTATTGTTCTACCGGTGGCGCCATCTCTCCACAAAAGGCTGAAACTGGTCGCACATCATTATCGACAGACAAGTAAACTACCGACCTACTGGTGGCGCCATCTCTGAGAAGAGTGCGCAAACTAGTTGCAGTATAGTTTCGCCACTCTTCTCAGAGATGGCGCCACCAGTAGGTCGGTAGTTTACTTCACTGTCGATAACGATGTGCGACCAGTTTCAGCACTTTTCACAGAGATGGCGCCACCAGTATGTCGATAGTTTACTTCTCTGTCGATAACGATGTGCGACCAGTTTCAGCACTTTTCACAGAGATGGCGCCACGAGTAATAATCGGTAGCAAAGTAAATTATTGTTTTGTTTGTAATATACAAATAATGCCGTCGCATGGATTATTGGCTGCTAATATTATAATTAATAGTAGTACGTCAAATGACATGAAACTTTAGATGCATATGAAAATACTTCTTCAATTTAACGCTTGTTCAGTAACCGAAGTATTGTATCGATAGCTGTCATTCATGTGCGTGTATCAGTCATTTTTGATACACTTTCAATTTTAACAAAATAACTACCATGACGGAGGACGTGGATGATTTAAGTAAATATCTTAAACATACTCTGAAACCTACTGCGAGAACGAACGTAAGTTAATCTGTTCAGTTCAAAGATATTTCATATCACTTATTCATGTGGAAATAGTATAATTTCATATTTGTCAGTTTTTAATTATTATGCTATCAAAGGATTAGACGATCCACTTAGAATTTCTAACCTTGTCGTCTGAAACGTCAATATTCCTCCAGGTATTAGAATGTCGCGTTTGCGAGGAAGTTTTCACCATCGATGGAGTGAAAGTTCCGAGGCTGTTGCACTGTGGTCATACAGTATGTCATTCCTGTTTGCTACGACTCAGATCTTACACGTCGGACCAACGTGTTTTGCTGTGTCCTTTTGACAGACAACCAACAGTCCTTAGTCTGAATAATATCTATAACTTGAAGAAGAATTTTGCCCTAATCGAGTTGCTGGAAAGGCTGGAACAGTCTAGCAGCGAAAAGACGTTGGTACTTCAAAGGGAGAGACTACAGTCTAATCAGTACTGCGACGAAGATGAAGCCCATACTGCTGTGTTATACTGTACCATCTGCATGACTCATTTATGCGAGAATTGCGACAATATGATACACTCTTCGAAAACTCTAAGCAAGCATAAACGAGTACCACTGTCAGAGAAGCCAAAGGATAAACCAAAGTGTCCGGTGCATACAACACACGTTGCTGAATTTACCTGTACTCAAGAAGGCTGTCACAATTCGCTCATGTGCTATCTATGCAAGGATTACGGTAGACATAGTACGCATAAGGTAAACTAATACTATGTAATATTTAAATTAATAAATTGTACATCCTAATGTCTTCTCTAATTGCAGCTGGCTTCAATGGAAGTTGAAGCAAAGAATATTAGAAAATCCATTGTTACTGCTCTGCAAAAAATGACACAATTCATGGAGAGCATGAGAGATACGGCGCACAGAATAGGCATGTTTGCTCTCCTTAATCTACATTACAAATTTTCTTATTATTTTACGCTTACTAACAGTATAATTAAAAGGCAAAACATTTGGCATAGTTCAGTAAATAGGTATCGTCAAATAATATATGTAAGTTAATACTGTTTGAAGTATAAAAAGCATTTGATCACCTACAAGAGTTTTCATCACCCAGAAAAAGTGATACAAATTATTACAAATATACTTTAACATACATAAATAAACAAATGATACGTCTATTAATTTGCGAGCGATTCTTTTCTTAATTTTCGTCTCTGTAAGTATATGGTAACTTATAAAATGTTTTAACACTATTCTAATCCATTGGTAAATGTATCTCAACATTTACGTTACGTCCTTATATATTTTTCATTGAAATTTACAATAATTGTAATCGCTACTGTTGTTAGAAACAGTGATACAAGAGTTGGAAGGATGGGCGATAGAGGATGCAAGGGAGAAAGTGCGTCAGCATTTCGAAGAATTGCGAGCTTTGTTAGCCGAACAAGAAAGCGCGGCTATTTCTTGCGTCGAAACGGAAACGCATGGCAGATTGTGCGCTCTCAGGCAACAACAACAAGATTTGACGACCACGAGGTCACAAGTGGCCGATGTATGCATCCAGTGCGAGAGCATTTTGGATTCTGAAGATTGGAAGCTGTTGAGTAGCGCAACGAAAGTGAAGGAAGTGTTGGCCACATTGGAACAACAACAGCAGCATTACGCTCAACTGGGTCCTGACTTTCTCACGCCTGAATCCTCCATACCTATAATATTTAGTCGGGTACGTGTTTGAAGAAAACATATGTTGAGAATGTTTACGTAATACGAAATATGAAAAAACTTACGTAGATTTGTGTTGCAGGATAACAGGGTTCATATTGGCACCAAAATTGATCTGCGTGTGGTTATATTGGGATTGGATGGCGCTGGTAAAACGAGTATTTTATCAGCCATGAGAGGCATCACGCTTTCCCAACCACCAATCCCTACGATTGGTTTCAATGTTGAAATTCTGCAGTACAAAAATCTAGTATTCACTTTGTGGGACGTTGGTGGACAGCAGAAGTTCAGGCCACTGTGGAAACATTATTACCATAACACTCAGGCCGTTATTTTCGTAGTTGACGCCAGCGATAGATCTCGGTTCGAGGAGGCACAAAACGAACTGTCAAAGATCGTGAACGAACGTGAATTAAAAGATGCTTTGTTTCTTATATACGCTAACAAACAGGTGTGTGTAAATGCAAAATCGTGCATATTTTTAAACCCCGTGTCTCTTATCAGCTTTGATTATTTTTTAGGATATCGATGGTTGCGCAACCGTTGAAGAATTAACTGATATTTTGGGCTTGCAAAAATTATGTTGCGGTAGAGCATGGCACATACAGGGCTCGTCTTTGATTACAAATGCTTGTGGTTCTACTCAGGGTCTCTATTGGTTAACGCAACAATTGGGAGCCCATGAAACGCTCTATACGATACCCACCACCGTATCCTAAAATTTCTAATACGCAATTCTAGTTTGTAGAACGAATGAGATTATGACAAACAATGTATTGTACATTCCTCGAATATCTATTTCGGTTACTCAACAGATTGTGATAATGTTATCAATGTTACGTCTAGTTCTTGTCGCGCTCGATATAATGTAACGATTATGTATAATAATGAATTTAGTGATAATTCGAAAGTGCAAAAATGATAATTGTAACAAGCGAGATAAAACGGCCTGAGCACATCTAGAAAAGTCTTATTTATTTTATTACATCGGTTACTTGGTTTTTGCATTTTGATACATAATCATACCAATTATATTTATATATTTATATTTCATTCAGTCATGTCTGCACACATCCAACCACTCTTACATTTTATCTGGAGCGAGCTTTTTGCTTTTTCTTTCTTTAATACGCGCGTACACTGTACGGAAATCGAAATAATATATATATATATATATATATTTATATATATATAATATAGCATCATTAAATTACATTTCAATTATCTTTCAATTGTATATAAAAACACTTGACAAACAAAAACGGAACAACTTAGTCTTTTGTATGGAGCTGTGCCATGGGAGGGACACGGGGCAAGATGACTCTATGTGATACACATATGTGTATACCATATATGTACGCAAAATTATGTTCGATTATTGTTATTAGCGTATCTCTGATAGCACACAACAAGCACTTTGATTTTTTCTTTCATTTTTCTTTTCGACACACAATTGTCCGTGAAGTTAACTTTTCACTGGTGAATTTTCGTGGAACACAAAAGAACCATTCATCGAAGACTAGGTATGCAATGTTTAGGCTACGAAAACGAGGCCATATTTTGGTTAGAAGAAAATGACAGAATATTTTCAGTTTAAAACTCATTGGCTTTAGAAACTGCCGAAAATTCAATAACTGTCTCTTCTTTCAGGTGGATTTATGTTTGATCGAGTGGAATCCGTAGTCTTTATAGTAATAACTAAAGTTTCTTTCTTTCTTTTTTTAGTTTTATGGTTTTCGGTTTTTTTTTTCTCAATGTGAAGTTGGTGCGTGTCGCGGCCACACAGCTCCTGGAATACAGCCTGTATTCATGTCGATCGCACACGACATGGTTATTTACAATTCGTCGTGCTCCTGAAAAGTATAAAGGGGAAACAATTTAATGAGTGTTATTAAGATTATAAAAATGGAGGAATTTTGTTTTCATTTTTTTTTCAGTAATGAAAAATTCTAGCCATTATATATCGATCAGTTTAAATCAGAGTTAAATAGAATCATCATTTATGTTTAATACTTTCAGCGGTGTGCTTTTTTGTACACGCGTGGCCATCCTACTGGAAGCGTTAATATAGAACTTACTTCAGTATCAGGGACATTGTTGTCCTCTTCATCTGCTTCCTCCTCATCATCGTCATCTTTATTATCTGCGTTCTCCTTAATTTCCTTTTCCTTCTGCTTTCTTTCCTCCTCGTCTTGAGCCTCTTTCATCTTCTTCTCTCCCTCCTGCAACGCATAGATGATGCAACGAAATAAAGTTATTGAATTTTATCGTTCAAGAACGTTCATAAATAGTTTCAATTATATATAATTTCAGCAACGAGGAATTCCAGCTTTTGTGTCGTTCATTTGTAATCAGCAAAGCTTTTAACATCATTATATATATCCATATAACAAAATTTTGTAATCTTAATAATTAAATATTACGGTGAAGTCTCAATACTCACCAAAGTGGGTTTCCAAACATTTTCGCCGAATTTACGAGCAACTTCAGGGTCGTCTGTGATCAGGACATTATCAAAAATGGTTCCAGACCTCACTTGCCAAAGATCAAAACCGATAGCACAGATTTCGTCCCTTTTGTATAGTTCTGGATCGGGTGTGTATTCGGGATTGTCGATTTCTGGATGAATCCAGGCTCCCTTGTAGTTGGGGTTGTCAATCTGTTTTGGTTTCCATTCGCCCTGTAAAATTTGCGATTCAAATGTATATTTCTTTTTGAAATTAAGACATAGTTTATCATAAATGAAAAAATATTTATTAATATTTTGGTCAGGGAAAACTTAATTTTAATTCATCTAATAAATCACCTTGTATTCAGGATTATCAATCATGGGAGCTTCCCATTCTCCGTCCATCTCGTCATCCCAGTCTTCTGGTTTTGTAGCCTGTGGATCAGGAATGTGCTCAGGTTTGTCCCAGTCTTCTGGTTTTTTGTCATCTGGATCAGGAATGGTGGGTTTGTCGTCCCAATCCTCTGGTTTGCTCTGAGAAGGATCCTTGATCTTCTTTGGCGGAAGGAAGTCCCAGTCTGCTTCCAATTCGCCGGATTCCACTTCTTCATTATCGATCAAAACCTAGACGAAGTATCGATATATACGATTTTAAAAGAACAAAGTACGAGCATATGCCAAGAGCTATGTAAAGTTAATTATAAAATGTCGTTCTTTGCTAAGTCCGTAAGTAAGTATAATGACTTAAATACATTTCATTCTAGCAAGATAATCATTCCTTTTCGAGATCCTCTAGCACCCATTCTCCATGGCAAATCAATGAGAACACGTGACTCTAGGCTCGTTACTCTTAATTCAATCTGGTGTTTTGCTTTCTCACCTTATATGTATTGTCGGGCATGACGATAAGAGTGTACAAGTGAGTGTAGATGTCATCCTTGCAGCGGATATCCTTGTTGATCAAAAGGTTTTTGCCCTTGTAGCTGAAGATCACGTGAACTTTCTTTGTTCCGGGTCCGCAAATATCAGGTCCTGCAGAGAAGCATTGCATTTAGCAGGGATATCATGTTTCCTGGATTTCTGCCAGGTACATATTCAGCTACGCATTTCGTCGGTAGAGAGGAAAAATATTCAAATGTATTTTTACAATTCACCGTATCGGATATTTCTTTATTTTTAATATTCGAATAGTATTCGAATAATATTAAGATGATCAGAAAATAAATGTTTAATTCCATTTATCACATATATATAAAGCTTCGAAATTACAGTGATCAAGTAAAACTAAATCTGCATGAAAGACAAAAATTTCTGTAATAGAGAATAAAGTAAATATCCGTAATTTGTTGATTTGCATTTATTTTTTGTATTATTTTAATTGTAATGTATCTTGACTGGTGCCTGAAATATGTATGTAATCACTATATCCAGGGCATAAGTAAGAATTTGCTCTCCGAGATCCTGTAGCACCAATACACCACAGGGTGAAACCAGTGACTCTAGGCTCGGCTTTTTGTTAAAACAATTAAAAACGCTTACCAAACATAATCTCATATGGACTTTCTCCATGCATGTCTTTCTGATCCAGTGAGCAGTCAAATACTTTTACGTATCCACCTCCACAATCGATGTTCTGTTCATGTTTAACAGTGAACTGTATAACGAGCGGCTTATCCTTGTTGCTGAAGGGTTTGAATTTTCTGCTCAAAGCATAGAATCTAGCATCCTGAGATGTTTGGATACCTATGGTATATCAGAAAACTTATTAATTAAATGCTGATAAATTGTATGCGTAACAAAATTAATTTATTATTACGCATATCATTATGCATTGCGTTAACAATGTAAATGCGTTCTGAAAGATCATAATCAATAAATTTTGCATAGTTAATATGATAATCTTATTATACCTTTGTCATTCTCTGGATCATTCCAGAACTTTCCATGGCTTAGAACAAATTTTCCAAATTCTTTTCCAGGATGTTCAGAGTAGACCCAGTTCTTTTCCCAGGAATCTGCAAAGTAACATTTATTCATAAGAATACAATAAAAAGCATATAATATTTACACCGCAGCTGCGAACAATTCTAATTTTATACTTTAATTCCGTAGAAAAAATATAAAATCCAGTATGGATAAAAATAAGTAGGTATAAACAATGATAATAAACATTCTGGATGCATATGAAACTTACGATACCGAGAAAATCGTTAATTACGTTTAACCAAAATCGATACTTTCCTCGGTTATCCGACAGGAAATTGTTTCGCGATAAATCGTAGAAAAAAAATTGAATCGGAGCGACAACATAATAATCGTATCGGCTCGACACGTTTTGCGCCTGGCACGAGCGAGTTTATTTCTCGAAGAGTGCAACGCAGATCAACCAATCGATTGCGCGTCATGTCGGCGTAACGCAGACCGTATGCTTTGAGTCCTCGCCACGAGACGGTTGCCACGTTCGCGATAATTTCCATTTTCCTGCCCGATATATGGTGGTGTAAACAATTCCACAGTGGACGATTGTGAAACCAAGCATTAATTATGTAGCATTTTCGATGCGGATAGATGAAGAACACACGGGAATTTAGGAACGATTGAGGCAAGGGCGTGTGGTTACCAAGGAGAAATAAATGGTCTGTCCTCTCCCTTCGAGTCAGTTATGAAATTTTTCCGAAAGTGCGCCGGAATCGGCCGCTTTTCACTGAAAACAATACCAATTAGGGATCTGGGTGTGGTTTCTGTAGAGAAAACCGGAAGGACAGTCCCGCTGATTGTTCTAGACTTCGTTTGATCGGGCATGGAGTTTTCGAAATGAACCCACGGGATCGAGAATGATATTACGGTACGGAATTTATTTTGAGGAAAGTTTACTCACCGTCGAGGAACTTCTCCTCGAAGTAGACGTCCGCCGTGACGACGGTAACCGCCAATAGAAGCAAGAACGAGCAGAAGGACCGCATTTTTAGACGCCGGGACAACTAAAGTCCGTGCGACGATGATGCACACTCTACAACGAACTAGCCGATAATGCTCGATTCGTGGACGTGGTTGGTGTGTTAGCGGCCGCCAGAGCAGACAGATGGAGTGCGCTGATTGGTTGCCGGTCGTGCGCCAATCAGAATCGACCACGCTAAACCAACGAGGCGCCGCGCCGTGGCAGCTTATAATCATCCCGCGCGCACATAACCTCCCATCAATGATTACCTTATTTTATCTATTGTCGATATGGCAGGGGGTATGCAGTGGAACGCTCCTATTGGTCGATCTGCGGTTGGCCGCTGTTTAGAGCGATATTCAAATAATTCAATTTGATGAATTATACATTTACCTTTTAAATAGGACGATAAATTAAAAATATTCGGATAATAATTAAATATCATGCATTTTGTGTTTGTATATGAAATATTGAATGAAATATTTACAATAACTTCCTCTATATCTTACGTTAGTGGCAGGAAATGTAAGGATAAATTAATATTGCACGTGTAGTACAAAACTGTAAGATAAAGTAAGCGACAAATATATATTACGCACTACCACTTCGTTGCTATTATCTAATATTAAGTACTTATTGAATACTGTAGTTCTTCACTCTTATCGATAATTCTGTAATTCAAATGGACAACAATTTGATGGATAACGGGAAACCACTTATCACGAATACACATACCAGGGTATTGAAAATTGTCCAACCGGTATTTTGAATTATTTTTCACTTCAGTTACGAAACCCGTCCGACTTCTCTTTACACAGCAAACACAAACTCGTCGTTAAGACAAACAGAATGTGTTCTACCGTTTTACCGTACCGTTCTCCCGGACGATAAATCGAATCCCTTTCTCCTGTAGGAACCGTACAAGCGAACCAGCCACAGTTTTCGGTCCTCCACGGCGAAACTGCTTATCAACTCCTACCGAGTTGAGGGACACTCGAACAGCTTTCAAAGCATATTGTATACGAAGTGTTCCCTTGGCAACGGCTTCTAGCAGGCGCACTTCGCCTCGCAGAACATGTCAGAAAATCTACAAGTGAAACCAGTAAGGTTCGATCCAAAAAAGTAAATAAAAAAAAAAGGGAAAAATGTTGCATTCGAAGGCGACGGCTGCGCTGATGCGACTTAAAGAGATGGACAAAAAGTACAACATAAAACGCAGCGAGGGCAAACGTGTTCAGAGTTACATCGACACCGAGGGTCCTATGGAAAGTTCTTCCAAGAGCCAGCAAGTTAAGTCTAAGACTTTGAACGAGGAAGATAGATCAGGCGATGGTCCAATCTTTCCAGTTACCGTGGTAGAAGAGGAACCTAGAACGAAGGTATTGATCAATTCAGTTCGTGGCCTTTTTTGAATCTTTTAAAAGTCCTTAATTGCATTGTTTAAGAGTCTGATACCTGTTTAGATACCCTTTAAATCCAAGGTGGAGGTCAAGATTCCGATCAAACAAGCAGAAGTTGATGGATCTTCCGTCAGTGACACCGTGACTTCGAATCAATCTTCAGGAGTGCATTCTGAAATGAGATCAATGTTGGAGAGCAATAAGAACGTCGATGTCGAGGAAGAAAGTGATGTTTTAAAAACGAAAGAATCTCCTGAGAGTCTCTCAACCTTGGGGACTACCTCCAAGGTCAGCGCTAAGGATCTCGCATCGAGATCCGAGGATTTCCCGAGGGATATCGACGAGATTTCCGTCAACACAATGCTTTCCCAGCGTTCAGACGTTTCTGACATAATTTCAGAAGCAATTAAGTCTGTTAGCGAGTCTTCCTCTAGGAAAAGCGACGGGAAATTGAACGTACCGGAAGTGACGGTGGTCGAAGACAGCGTACCACTGTCGAATACTGATAACAATGAAACCACGATAGAGGAAGCAATCAAGATAAGCGAGGAAAGAAGGGAAAGTAATACTGAATTGTCCAACGCAACGAACAAGGAAGACTCCGTGGAAAATGTTTCGTCGAAAGAGATTCAGAAGAGTCAGTACGACGACGATACCTTCGAAGAAGCTTTCAGTTCCGTTGGATCGTCCAGTTCTATAGAGGAAAAGCTGAAGAAGCCCTCGGAAGAGGATACCAAGGTTTCTGGTGTGAAACAGATAAACATTACTTTGCACAAGGAGACGGAAGACGTTCAAAAGACCGTGGTCGATGAGGACAGGTTGTTAAGAAAGAAATTTCCACGTTTTTCTCGTATTTTATCTTGCTCGAGTTAAACGAGTGAAAAATAACTTTAAATTCGATGGAAAATTGTATTTTTTTTAGAGACAAAGAGATCGTGGAACTAGTTCCGCCGAAAGTAATGCAGAGCAAGAGCGAATGCGATATTGGCCTCGACGAGGAGCTATCGAATTACGTGAGGACGACGGAAAACGTGGACGAGGCAATTCCGATCAGTCTTCTGAAACTATCCAAACAAATCGTGCCACCGAAGAAACACGCTAAAGGCAGGAAGAATAAAAGGCACCGGAAGTCGTCCAACGAAAACACAGAGGAGAAAACTGACACCTCCGTTGCTGCTGAACACGAGAAATTAACGGGACGTAAGGAAAACAATGCAGCGGCACGAGCAGTGGGAGAAAAGGGGTCCTGGACATCCATGTGAGACCTAGCAACGCTATTCTAATCCGTCAAGTCTTTCTAAATCGCCCAAAATTGAAGCAACAGATTATTTTTCGTGTACTTCCTTCTTGTTGCAGGAAAAGCGTAGAAAGCGAGAAAGAAAATCAGAAGGAAACTTTCTTATCGAGCGAGCGAAACAAAGAGGAAAGTGTTGATGAGACGAAGTCGGAAGCTGTGATGGAAAATTGCGCCACAGCTACGATTTCGAACGAGGAGGTATTGTTAAAGGAAATTCCGAAAAAGTCGGATGTAACCAGTACTCTGAGGAAACTGAACAAGGATGCGATCAACGCGATAGTCAGAAAACACAGAGTTCAAACGTCAAAGGATGTCGCAAAAAAATCTAGACATTGCAAAAATTGTGGAAGCATAGTGATGCTACCAACCGCGGATACATCCAGAAACGTTGACGATAACGACAGTATCGCTTTGTCCGTAGAAAATGTTAAAACGGTAAAATTTTGCGCAAACAAATTTACAAATTTACACTTACACCAATATTTTACAAATTGTTTTGCAATCCTATTATAGACTCGGGGTTTCAGTCATGATCAGAGGATTAAAGAGAAGAAAGTGAAAAGTAAAAAGGCTGCCAGATCATCGAAGAATCGCAAATCGTCAAATTATAACAAACTAGATGCGAAGCACTCGAGATTCGACTGTAGACAAGCGCATCGTCTGCGCAAACATGCAACGGCGTTCAGGTTGCAACAGGAACGCGAGGATATCCGTAATTACTTGTTCGAGCTGGAACGCACGCGATTAGAATTCGGTCCGGGCGAGCCTATGACTTCTCACCATCTGTCTGTTTTTAAACAGCTCGAATTCCCGAAAATTGCAGCATTTGTTAAGCCTGGTAAAAGTTATTTCTTCATCATTTCTTTGTTTACTAGAGAAATAGCAGTGCTACTGGTTCTCCTAGATGTTATAACTTTTAATTCACTTTTATGCGATAAAAGATCTGGAGGATTCGAACTTTAGGGCTAAAGATGAAATTGCTCAGCTACGAGAGAGAATACTGATGATCAGACAATGGCTAAAGGATCAATACATTCTCTATAGGGACTACAGTAGCCTGGCACAAACGGTGAACTCAAAATATATTCCTGCTAGTCTGGAGGATGCAAAAAAGGTACATCTTTTATTTATATTTCCCCTTTTGAAGCGTCGCAATTTCGGTATATCGAATAGCTATGTTAAAAACGGTTTGCTTAATTCAAGTAAATTTATTCTTCTGTTTTTTTTAAATCATTTACTTGAATTAAGTAAAAAGTTGCGTACACTCGAACAAATTTTTCACAATGCACCATTGTGCCGTGCAACGAAAAACAACAAGAAAGTGAGTATCGACCAGTAGGAAGTGCAAACAAGCTACGAAACAATGGAGAGACAATGGAAACAGGGCCACAAGGAACTCAGCTAACAGGGATTCCCCATCGCCGGAGGGAGTCTTTTTTCGCCCGTCCGCGTCCGTTCGAAAGTTTTAACATGATAATTCTGTTTTCAGACGATTCGCCAGCTACAGAGAGCGACGATTAAGAGCAGGTGACCGGTCGCTTCTGCGAACGCCACGACAAGAACCGACCAGGCACGTGCAACGTGATTCCTCTGCGTGCAGAGTGGTGGAGTGAACGGTGTTCTTCTTCGAAGTGTATACGTATATATAGTTCCTTCGTGGTGGTAGTGTGCCGAACTTTTCCCCTGTTTTATCGTACCAGTTTTGCGAAGTAAACTCGTCTTGGACGTTATCCTGTGTTTCTCATTTTTTAAACCATACAAGGATGTTCGATCAATTCTGGTTGATCCTGGAACAAATAAAAATACAATTAACTGCGAGCAGCTACTAATCTACCAATTATGAAATCAAAATGACTAGAATATTTTTATTAATTCACATTATATAGAAAAAAAAAACTCGGTAAAAAAGATCCTGAATTAACAACAGCCATTAATCACGAGTCGAAACATTCCTCCATACCATTGCCATGATCGCGCATTCATCATGGAAAGGTTACTCTGAAAAAAAATCCACAGCTTCTAGAGATCCGAGGCTTAGGACCGCGTTGATTCGTACATAAATTCTTCAATTCTTCAATTCCTCGATTCCTAAATTCTGTGAACTGTTAACTTTTCGTAATTTAAAAAATGCAAAATTTACCAAAGAGAAATAGTTTTGGTATCTAGGTAGATTTATGTGATCTCAAACCCTCGAACAGTAGCGGAACGACAGGCGGTGTCTGTGTGAATCGATACCTCGATAGCATCCCGAAAGCTGTTGGCATGGGGAAGGCAGCCTCTACGCGCTCATCCGCGCTCGTGAAGCGCGTGCACGCGTGCGTGTTGCACGCGCACGTGCAGGAGATGAGCGGCGGTGATGCCGGCGTTCTTTCATTGACGTGCTACCCGCCGTGTTCCCCAGTCTCGAACGAGCCTTTGAACGCTCGCGATCGAAGCATCCGTGCTAGTGGCTTTTTCTTCAGAGATACTTGTTCAGAGATTCGCGAATTTTGACAGTGCACGACGAATATTTCAAGACGGACGGGTTTCCTTGGTACTTTGAGGAATTGGTCGCTTGAAGGCAGAGGGTCCGCTTCCGGTGAGTGTGACGAATTGTTTATCCGTCATTTTTTAAAGAAAACTTTAGATAAAAAGAATCTTTTTTAATTCTGGAAGAAACGCACGCTCGAATTTTGAATAGTTCTTTAAACTTACCAGGGAAATACTGCGAGCGGTCGCGCAAACACTTTATGTTACTTTGGTTTGATTTGTGCGTGCTACTATCACGCGGATATTTGAATAGGTGACATCAGCAAGCGTCTTGAACAGGCGGCAAACATGATTCTTACCTCGTTAAATATACATGCACCTCGTTGCACCTGGAAAGCAAACCCACGTATACTGTGTCAAGGTTCAACGGATCAATTTGAATTATGCAACTTTAGACCGGTTTTTATAAGTAACTCGAACGGCGGATAATTACCTTTCCTACCTGTTTGATTACAATCTAGGATTATCGGGTCGAGCCACAACTGCTCGTTTCTCCGCAACTTTTTAACATGTAGAATCTGAAACATTCAAATTCGTAACTTAAAAATTCATTTCTGATTTCAAATAATACAAGACAATTAAAATTTTTGAAATGTTTCTGGTTTTCTATTCGCTGAATTTCCAAACTGGCAAGTACTTTTGAACTTTTAATTGTATTCGAGCTAGAGGTAATAACCAGTCTAGAATCTCGAGCGCTTTTTAAATCGCGCGAAATCGAGGTTCGCGGCAAGCCGATTCCCACGAATTTCTCCGCGGCGTCGATCTCGTCGAACGGAGGATAGTAGACTACGTGTGTATGTGGCATCTTGTTAGAAATTCGAGCGCGGTTAGAATGGCGAAAGTAATCGAGAGCTCACTTGGGGTCTCCTCGCGGGGACCTTATCCTTGAATGAATCGAGGCCAGTACGGTGACGTCGATTTTATAGATGTCGATCCGTCAGAACCTCGAGGTCGTTGTCGTCGCGCGGAAAAACCGCCTCGAACCCGACCGTTTTCTATAATATCCGTTTCCGTTCGCCCCTAATGTGCCTTTCTCGATGCCGGCTGCGTGTCACTCGTGTGAAATGGAACAGGAATTCTGGGTGGGAACAGTCCGAGAACAGGGGGAGGGGATCGACCCTAATGATGCTGGGCCGACAAAGCGAGATACTTCTTTTCGCCTCTTTCCGTGTTATGGGAACTTATGGCGGCGTTAATTAATACAAGCGAAATAACAGGACTCCCAAACACCGCAGACGAGTCTCGTTCTTCTGGTCTCCGGTCCTCTTCTTAAGATTCCAGTTCCGTCGAGCAGAGATTGATCGCCTAAAACAATAAGAGGAGTCTGTTACAATTTATCGAGAGTCCTCTTGGAGTTACAATTTTCTGGTGACTTTTTATGGCCCGTACTGTTTGACACACCGATGGTAATCCCGTTTTTCTCTCCGCTTGGGGTTCAACCGAGCGTGAACTCTGACCTGGAAGAGTGCACACACGCTCCGCCGGCTTTGAGCCATTGTTGCAGGCTAATTTATTTTGGAGGAAGCTCGAAATCCAGAGATGCGTTCCGCTCCGTACAATTCGGTGCATTCAACTTGCCTTACTTTCGGACTTGGTCTGATCTACCTTAATCCCAACAGAGGCGGACGAACGGGGGAGGGTGAAACCGATCGTTTACCTTACTTGGCGTTTTCCTGAAAGAACAGGCGCAAATTTAGACAATACACGAGCCATCGATTAGATCCACGTCCAGACCTTTGTAGACGACAACCTTTGCTCCTAATGATTGAACTTTACGAACCGCCATATTTTGCATCGGATGTGGCTGGCAACTATTTTTTGCGGTCTGTTTTGCAGCTGAACGATCATCCAACGATCCTGTAACAATGTAACGAACGACGCACTTATGGTGAATGTCACTTCGCCGATGATCCATAACCGAGGGTCGATTCACGCGCCTGCGGATACAAGTTTAATTACCACGCGCTATTTTATTAATGGTAATCGATAGTGGGCGTCATTCCGTTGGCATTAAGTGCCCTTAACTGTTCAGCGACCCGTTCCCCATTAAAAATTTCCTATTGATTTTCCGTGAACTTCAGTCTACGACCCCTGTTCCAGGCTATATTTGCACCCAACGATTGCGGTCAGCGATGATAGAAGCCACGTGGTGGAGTACTCGTCTTGACTGATCTTAGGTGGCCATTGATAAATGGAAAATCCGTAGGCGTCGTTGCATCCGATTTTTTATAGTAAACAGATACACCTCTGTCGAATATTATTATTGCTTTTGGGTTGAATTCGATGGTCGTTTGGTTTCACGAAAATTGTCCGTCTTAATTGATTGAACGCGGAACAAGAGTAAAACCGTTCGTTCCAGGTTGCAAATCATTGATTGCTCAACAAGCAAAGAATCGATTCCGCGGTGCTGCAACGACTTCGTTCCACGGTTGATTCCTAGCGATTTCTCCTCCGTTCGTCGAGATACTTTCGACCAATTAAAACGGTCATTTCCATGCGTCAGGATAAACAACGAGGGATCCATGTAAAAGAATCTCATTCTATATTTTCTACAAGTCATTCGATCAACCGTAATCTCGTTAATCCCGTGAAAGTCCCAGAGAGTAGTTCCCTCTCGGTCGTGGAATATCTTTTAATCAATGATCATTCAAATCTCTGTACAGGATATTTCAACTGAGGCTTGTAAACTTTTAAGTTTCTCCAAAACAGAAGCAAGAAGTAGCAATTCTTTGGTCCAATAACTGCCTGTTAAGGAAACTCCCTGCTTTGTTTTGTTACCGCGAGATGGTAATCGCGGATTACACGGGCGTTGCATGAAATTTCGCGAGGAAAAGTGTAATTCGGCCTCTAACCGGCTAAATGGATCGGCTGGTGGGGGGCAACAACACTGAAAACCATGTAATTACGACTCCGCTGCGAGAATATGTGTATATAGAGGCGCGGATAGCCGGTTATCTCGGAGGCAGCCAGTGGAACAAAGAGAAACTACCGGACACAGAGTGTCTTGGGCAACCGGCTTTGCTATTTCGTAATTCCACGAGCCGCCGCAAACTGTATCACGTGAGAGAAGTTTGATCCCCGATACACCGTTCTCCGCAAACATGGTGTATAATTAGAGAACAAAAGAGACACGAAGCAGCGGAATCGAGCTTAGCCATTTTGGCGTTTTGTGCGAAAAATTGCAATGGCTCGGTCACTTTGTTGCCCTTTACGCTTCTACTTAATTTTCATATACATTTCCTGTCGAACAATTAAAAGATTTTAGCTGCTCAGTGATAGAAATAACAGAAAGTGTATATCGTATCTCCAATCTGCAACAAGCACAGCCAATGTCGAATGCAAAATATGCAAATACCTATCATTATGTTTGCGTTCATCATAATTTGTCAATTATAATTCTTTCCACCAACCAAGGACACACTTTCCCTCGCTCGCTCATGGCGGGTTATTTTTAGACGGTGCCGGTAAAAGGAGGAAAGGGCTGTGGAAACACGATTTCGCGTGGCGTTTGCTTCGATTTTCCCCTCCTTTGGCTCTTTATTTTGCTCGTCTGTCGTTTTCAGGCAGGCCTCTCGTCCGGCTAAACCGCCTTTATCCTTCCCCTGTCGGCCGACTATTTTCGTGGCAGAAACGAATGCAGCGTCACGGCGCCAGCGCCTGCCTCTCCGCGCAAACAAGAGAAAATGATACGAACCGCGGCGAGGATTATTTGCCTGGTGTTAGTCGTCCCGGAGAAAAGGTAGCCTTAACTCGACCCTCTGTACAAGGTGCACGATGGGCTATGTATAGTCGGAGACGTAGGACTTAAATTATTCTTATGCCTTCTGCTGTCTTCGAGATATCCAGATTACGTCCACTTAACGCGTAAGATATTCAGGTATAAAACGGACGTTCGCGATACGTTCCATCCGAGGACCTTAAAAAAATATTATATGATATGTAAATTCAAAGATTATAATATAAACAAGAACAATTTTTTGTTACGACAAATAAAGTAAGACACTTACGCTTGAAAAGCATCGTTTCAAACAAGGAACCGGAAGGAGATTTTATGTCTGTTAATAAAACAGTGGCCTCTCGATTCTGCGGCTTCGTGAGGTTCAGCGAAACGAGGCGGAAATTAATGGAAAGTCATCGACGATGAGTCACTGGCCATGTTTCAAGGGCCAGGAACGCGGGGGCGCGGATAATGTCATCGCCAGAATTAATTTGCCAGCCATGGGGGTGAACAGCCTAGAATCGCGCGAGCGTAAAGTCGGCTGCTGACAAAAAAGCGCTCGTTAAAGCATCTGGAAATGATGACGCACTCGAACCTTGGCCGAAAAAGTAGCCGGGCAAAACAACTTGGTTTCTGTGTTTTTTCGCTCGCGTCCGACAATTTCATCCGTCGTACAAAGATTCAATGGTCCAGGAAAGCGCGTGTACGAGTATGGCAGAAGCACCAGTGTGTTCCTGATCCGAGGCTGGAGTCAGTTTTTTCAGGTCAGTTGATGTTAGGTCTCCAGCTGACCCCTTATTTCTCCGTTCCAAGCGTCTCTTTTTCATCCACGAGGATCTGTCGATGGGCCTTTTTCCCCTGGCGGGCCTCTCGCTTTTATACCGGATCACCTTGGGTCAGGGAACCCCTCCACCAGGTGACTTCACCTCTACCATTGCCAGCGCGCAACGAATGGGCCTCTCTTAAAAGGACCACAAACGCGGCTGTGGATACTTGATGCGCACGCCCGACACGTGACGTTACCGAATATCTTGCTCTGACCTCGATTTGCATCAAATTTTCATCACCTGAAAGAAGGATCGGTGTTAGAAACGCTTTTTTTAGAAGTTAAGGTAACCAATCTTCCTCGGGGCGGGTGCGCGAGGGCGATATGTTTTATCCGGAAGCATTAAACTCGCTCGTAAATCGCATCACGGCTCCCCATTCGCGTTCTTTCACGGGGAAAACGATTCTACGAGCAAGGAAGATACAGCGAGAGGTTTAAGAACGAAGAGAGACGGGGCGCTGGTGTTGGTTATAAATAGATTGGTGAAAGAAGAACCGCTTGGAATGGGGGAAGCAAGAAACGTTTGAAGAAGAAATTAATGGATTCACGCAATTGGCGTTAGAGCGAGGAAAGAAGTATTATTTTTTTTCAATTACTTTTTTTCGGAGATCGCAATTTGTGTATAAGATCCCGCGACATCGCTACAAATTGCATGGCAATCACTTAAACGACCGGAGCGTTAAAATAACCAGTGAGATGAGAAAAAACAATGCATGCACGAATGCAGCGAGAAAGAAAAGAAGGGAGAGGAACAACGGTGGTGAGTGCTTGAGAGCGAACAGGGGAGTGGCTCGAGGCGAGGAGGAGCGACAAAGAAAGTGGCTGGAAGGAAGACAGAAGGGAACACGGAGACAGAGACTAAACACACGGGGATCATGGTGGTCGATGACGCCGTCGACGGTGACTCGTGGGAGCGTCGTCTCAACTGCTTACTCCGCGCCATCGTCCTCTTCAATGTATACCAAACTTTGTGTTACGGCGTATACGTAACTCGCAACCCAAAACACGGTGTTCCCGCAGATAAAATAATTCGCGTTACAAAAGAAAAGATTCCGATATACATCTTACGATATTTACAGAAGAAAACTATTTCAGTTCGCATAGAGTCGCAGGCTATGAATACGTTCCCAAACAACTTTAAAACAACTATGAAATACAAGCAGAATTAACTTCAAGTTAGAGCTAAAATTTTTAGAACACGATACTTCGTGATATCTCGATTGCGTGGGCGTGGAGAACGTGTATCGAGAAGAAACGAAGGCTAAGCGACCGTTGAAAAGTGGTTTCTTCGTGGCGTAATAATTGCACAATATGCCACTATTTCGAATAAAGCGCTACGTCTAAAATACCTGTAATTTTTCTCTCTCTCTCTGGTTATCGTTCTGCATTATTCGAGTTCTTAATGGAAAATTTCTTAATCGAAAATACATTACCTACGGTAAACGCGATTATTCGGGTTTATAGTTTTCCGCAACCGTTCCTCGGACGGCAGAACGACACGGGGACAGGGCAACGGGAATCTGGGCGAGCTAAGACCGCTTGCACGCTGCAGGTTGCATAACGGTTTCGCACAGCATCCAGCGTACAGTATCCGATGTCTGCAAAGAGAGAAAAACACGTGAACACGTGCGGATGCTTGACCTTTTGGAACCACTGAATCGATACAGTCTCAGCTAAACAATTAAGGAATCGATTGTTATGCAAACCTTCTTTTCATAGTCGCACGACACCTTTTATTCTCAATTAGGCACTCGGGAGTGTCCCATTTTAGGAGTACGATGAGTCTGCACTTAATTGCAGGCAATTTGCAGCGCAGGTACTTATTACATTATTTCATAAATTCGTGTAAGCAATCCTTCTTTAAGTAACGTTCTCTGGGACACTTTCTAGGCAGGAACAAAGAAATTGTTCAAGGTCACGGGTACAGGAAACATTCAAGAGGATCTAAAACAGTTAGACAAATTATGACACGAACAATTGTTTCTTTAAGGTGACGTAGATTCGGTTTAATTAAAACGGAGATTCGACTAAACGAATGCAACAGTTCAGAAGTGAAGATTAATGGCAAATTATTGCAACCACCGAGTGAATGGTCATTTCAGAGGTCTGGCTGGTTACCAGGTCTACTTTGAATTCGTCAGGCCTTTCTTCTGGGCACTGTTACAGCATCGGATCCAGAAAGCGAGTCAAGTCGGGAGCGTGTCAGGTCTCAGAACCGGAAGTACCGGATTGGTAGTTACACAAAAGAAGATTACGTCAACCGAACGAGTTTTTACAAGCTACTATTAACAAAGTCCTCTATTGAAATCCTCGATGAACTATATTCGATGCTTCATCCGTCTCGAATAGTATCGAATCAGATCGTGATTCGTTGACGAAGGTTTAATCGATAAACAGGCGAGTACTGGGCTGCAAAATGTGAGAAAGGATTTGGTGAATGAAATTTCTAGACAAACGAAAGGCGGGATCGTTAATGTCAGTTCCACGAAGCGAGATCTCGTTACTTGCTCGGTGGTCGAACGGTATCCCACAAAGGGAACCTCTCGTCGACGTGCCGCGAACTCCTTTGAGCCGTTTCCCCAGCATCGTCCCGACTCTCTTCCCAAGGTCCGATTCATTCGACCGCAAACGACTTCCTTTAGCAGAGGCTCGTCTGACTTCTTCTTCGTCGACTTCATTCCCTTCATTCTCTTCACAGGGGTCAAATTAACGCGCCACTGATCCGTTCACTTTCCATCCAAATTGCACATTACCGATACTCATCGCTTTCTTCGCATTGAAAATATCAGGCGACGCGCTGAGACTTCCCGGATTTACTATGATTTTCTGACGGCAAAGAGGAATGTCTTATATAATTTTCTCCTTTGAAAGGCGGCTGTGTCTCTTCGCATCGAGGCGAAGTATGCGTCCATAAAAAAGGCGCTTCTGCGGACGGGAATTCCCAGATAGCGGAGAAGTTTATCGTGGCTGCATTAAATTTTCATTAAACGCAATTAAACTGATATTGCGTCTGGCTGGAAGAGAAAGGATGCCAACGATAGAGCCATAAATTATAATGAATCTAATAATTACTCTTAGCAACTTGAACGTGAACGTAGATTCTAGCGTCCAATCAACTGCTTAAAATAAATAGAGCTAATAAGCTTCCGAAGGTGATTTTAACAATACGGTTTAAATGAACGTCGGGGCAGAGGATCGCCTGGCACGGAAGGACGCCAGAGTCCGAGGAAAAGAAGAGAAAAAATGGCAGAAAGAACAAGCAGGATGACTCGCAATCCTGATGATACTCGTCTGTCCTTGAATCGGCTGCTAAGGTAACTTAACGATCCGCGTGGATTTTTGTGAAATCTGTTTCCAAGGGTACTGCCGCTTTCGAAATGCGCTCTGATCTTCTATCGAGTCCCAATTAACGATATTTCTTGGATGGCTGCCTATCTGAAAAAAATAGTGTTTTTTATTCGCGAGTGTTACTTTTTTTCCATCGCAGAATCTTGCAGAAATACTTTTACCTCGTCGTAATACTTGTTTTTTTCTAGAGCAGCGGGCCTGATATACGTTCGTAGAATTAATTAAAGAAATTACCGATTTGATCGCCGGTTGAAAAATTTTCTCTCGATTTCTTACTGCTGGATGAGCCCAATGACGTTGGAGCGTTTAATTAAGCAGCGAATGACTTGTTACAAGCGTGGCTCGTTGCTTCGCCTCATCAGCCGTGTATATTTCAGCGGAGCGTATTGCAGACGCATATTTTTCTTCGCAGCATTGTTCTTTCTCGTCAAATCGAGGACGCCGGCATTAAATCGTACGGCTTTGGAAAACAGCGTGGTATGCGTACGTCGTGAATGGAGAGTTTCTCTTTAGCGATTATTATGGCTCCTCTTGTATCGCAAATAACGCGTTACTTTTGCTGTTAATGCAATTTATTTATTGATACTTGCCGGTTAAAGTATAAAAAGGAAGCAGCTGTAAAAATGAAATGATGTGCACGATATCGCTGGTTTAGCATTTCCTGTGTTTCATAATGAAAAAGTTTAAACAACAAAATTAGGTAAAGATAATAACGTAGACTCTCCCACACAATATTTTCTGATTATCTTCATCGTGATCGTGTCGTAACGTTGTTGCATCAGAAAAAATTTCATTGGCCGATACCTGGTTGGCGAGGAACACAGTTTTCAACCTTGTTTCTGACGTTTCTTGGGCAACATCACGATGAGACGGAAGTCATCGCGAAATACGCTGTTCAGGAAGTAGCGACATCTCTGCTTTCCACTGCCTGATTATTCATTCGAACTCAATTGTAATGAATACGTTGAGCCAACAATCGGCGAACAAAAGTTTAAACGATCCTCCTCGGATCTCTCCGCTTCCTATTGAACGACCGCTGGTCTATGTTAGTGGGGCGCCAGTGTTCGAGAGGCTATCCGCGCGCAACACTTGACCGATTACTATTGTATACTCTCCAAATTAAGTCAACGACTCTGTGCCAAAAATCTCGCGAGGGTAACCGGGTCGTGTTTAATTAAATTCGTCTAGACGCCCACGGTGATTCAACAGCGGGCGACAGACTGGAGGCAAAAAGAAGCAGAGGAAGAAGAAGAGTGCCGGCTATTCTCTTATGTAATGGAGACTGAAGTTTCTGCTTGGTGTAGCGTGCACGCTGCCTCGCAACCAAAACGAGGGAGCCATTGTCTCTCACGTGCTCGACGAAATTACTCTTTTCGGGATCTTCGTGAAATAAACGTTGACGTCACGAATATATTCAGCTGAAAAATAATTCGATTAAATATCACGTTCAAGGTGTCTACTTCCAGTAATTTTTCTGGTCTGTCGTACTTGAAAGGGCAGCGCACGTGGCTGGTGAACCCATCGCCAGGTTGTGACCCCACCTGACGAGCGTGTCCGTACTGTCTTCGAAGTTCCAGCATAGGGAACCGGTATTAAAGTCAATGAGAACTGGTTCGTGGACAGCATATGATGTCACTTTCGTCGCGGTGGCTCGTGTCGAGGGCACAGGAATATAATAAACAGGGATATGCGAGTGGAATAATGATTAAGATTAGATACGATTCTAGCACGATGGTTCCCTTTGTCTCCCGAGTTCCTCGCATGACTTCAACGGGCTGGTTGGATCTCATTTTCCTTGGCCTTATTCGATTCGCTCACGAAACGTCTTCTTTTTGAGATAAGGACAATAGTTGGATCTCGCAGTGGCATCCTTGAAGCGTGAGACAATCTTGTTTTTTCAATGGCCATATTGGTCGTTGATAATTAATAGATATAATTGGGCCGTTCTCACTTTCAATTCTCCGATCAGAATGTCTGATAAATAATTGAAAACCTCATAGAAAAATCACTTGGCAAGTGCTTCTTTTTTACTATTTTTTTTACCATAAGAGGGTCGAATTTATCGAAGCTGATATCGCGATAAGTAAGTCATCCCTTTTACGGGATGGATTTTTTCTATACCTGACGCTTATGTCCAATTATACATAATTTATATACGACTGTGACTTAGTGAATCAGAATCGTTCAAGGATTCGTTCTCGATGAGCGAGGTAGAGAGCCACGATGTTGTAATCGCTTCTGACGAGTACAGTCGCGAATCCTTCTATCGGTACCGTCTTGAAGGGTGGGGAGAGGGTTCACCTTTCACCCCGGAGTAACTGTAGAACGAGGAAAGTCAGGGAATGGATTATGCTGGCGGAGGTGAACAGCTGGGACTCGATATAACCTGCCACGATTATGTCTCTGTTGCCGCCTTCACCTCCGAGTATTAATTTTCATTCACCCGAGCTGGAAAATAAGCGTTTCTGTCCGCAACAGAAAATGTTCCACTTAAATATTGATATCAGAGTAATTGAAAAGTTTGCGTACAATAAATCGTAATTTTCTCACGACATTTAAGCGATTTCCAACGAATTGAATTGTTGCGAGTTTCTACCGGTTGATAATCTGCCAGTGGAATCGTAGCTGGCTGGTGGAAGCCGTATGCTTCTTCCGTGCTGAATCAGGATCGGGTCGGTGCATATTTGAAAAACAAACGAAAGCGCGTTTACGTAAGCGCCGAGACTCCTTTTCGTCTTCCTCGACCGTTCCTCGTTCAACGAACCACGATAGCGAACTTCGAGCGGTTTCTGGTGTTGTTGACACGCGAGTTCATTCACTCCTTCGTTTACTCCTCTCGCTCATCGAATTATTTCTCATTTTTCTCTCAAATGGAGGATCCTTAAGATTATCAAGTTTCATTTTTTGTTGTCAAATACGTGCATATTGACAGAGTGCTCATTACTTTTTTTTTTAATTAAAAATCTCGAGATAGGATGCTTCAACGATGGTATTTTCATCCTCGTTGCTCTCGTATTTGTAAAAGTGTTCTGTACTCTTGATTTCTCGCTTTATTACACTGTAAAAAGATTAAACATAAAGTCCGTTTACATTCGTCTGATACCTAGAAAACTGTGTTGACTGTTACCTCCCGGATAAGCTCCTGGAAAATCCGCGTTTCTCTATCAACAAAGATCTGCTCGGTGTACCCGGTGCGCAGCATTATCCGCGAAGAACAATTCGATCGTGATTCAGACTCGTAGAGCGTGGGCGTGCTGCGAATAAGCGGCTCGGGAAGGGACAGAGGACCGGCTGGATCTCAAAGTGAAAGTCCTGGATCGGCGTTTAGTCGCGCCGCGGCCGCCAACCTGAACTTATGTAGATGCTCCGTAACGCGTTCGAGCAAACATTCGATTCTTCCTTGTTCGGTACTTCCCTCGAGAGTTTTTCATTGTTATTCACGGTACGTCTCTGTGAAAATGAATAAACTACAGTGCAGTGGTGTACACGTGACCATTTTGGATTAAGGGTCCAACGTGATCCATGGGAGTGGATGCTCAAGGTTTGATCAAAAAAAGAGTAAAACTCGAACGTAGTTCCTAAGTTTGTTTGCGCCTTTGTTTTCCCTTGATTTATGCTTTAACTGTATCGAACTGGTTCGAAGGTGGTCCTGCCTTGTTTCTCCACCCGCATGATTAAGTTTTAAGTTTAGATCGAAGTTCAGCAGTCTGTATATTGCCTCAATCTGCGAAATTGTGTCTGAAGGATAACCAAGTGAGTAGGTACCCGGAGGGCAAGATTCTGAGGGCAGTGGCTAATTGTAATTTATACCATTCTAAAAGTTGATCGACCAGTTCCTTGAAAGGGAATTCCAGATTGGACTTGACAACGTTATGAAACACCAACAGTAGCCAGTTCCAAATTGAGATAATAATTACTTCATCGCTAATTACTCTATCGCTGTCCTGGCACCAATGCAACTAAAAGTAATCATTGCTTATCAGGGGCACAGTTAGCACCTGAAACCTGTTTCAAACCATATGTACAAACCATCTCACACCTTCTATCCACACGCACTTAATCTGCCCTCCAATGTACACAAAGTGCTCCATTTCAGGACTGAAAGGGCGTACATACGCATCCGTTATCCTCGACAAACGCAATCCTTTTACGTAACTGTATGACGAATAAGGCGCTAATCGGATGAAGGTTCATTGAAATCGGTGTATCGTGATCGATCAGGCGGTTGGTAAGAGAACTATCACTTTCCGTATCGTTGTGTCGCTGTGTGAAAGGCATAACCTCGGTGCCCGTGCGCGCAATAACGGAAATATTAATGCACAGGGCCCCGTTCGAACTTTCGACCAGGCTCTCTCTGTAACGAGCCACGAATCGATCGTGCTTCTCCCCGTGTCCTGTTCGCTTCGATCCGCCATGCGTGAAGGCTCTCCGTCGGATTACGGTACATTGTGGCGTTATTTTGTACGCCAATAACCAGCCTCTGGCTGCCCATCTCGGCCCTGTTGCTTGGCTCTGTGGAAATAAAGAATAGGTCCGTGTTAGTTCCTTATCTTTTCGTTTCAGAACATCCCGCTCACGCGAAACACGTTTATAACGTGTTTGAATGGGAGTATCGCCGCTATGCGATTGATCCTGCGCAGCCTTGGATGCCAAACGTAATATCTACGCGTTCCAATCATTCATCTCTCCCTCGATTATCATTCCTGCGGGGCAGAATTAACTTGGATGCAATTTTCTGAAGATTATTTTACACTAGACAATGGCAAAAATGGGAACAACGTAACGTAGGCGCACAGTAGCATGCGCGTGGAGCAAATTCTTATGGGGAGGAAATAATGTTATACAAAAAGCTGAGGGAGCATGACTGGAAAAAATAACCCAAAAGATGCGAAATAGCGGCTGGCCTGGAAACCATGCAGTGCATCAGCGCACACTGCCGAGCTTATTAAACAAGAAATATGAAAGAAAAAAAGAATCGAAAAAGGTGCAGAGGCTTTAACTACTGCTCGTGAACACGCACTATCTTCATCAGAGGCACCAATACGAAGCAATTACTATCCTGTTCATGTAATCGTGTCAGACTTCCTAACTATGCACTTTAATTATCGCTGATTCGTGAGTTTTATAATGCTACTCGAAACCTCCTTTAACACCATTCCACATTCCATTCCGAATTTTATATAAAATTGCAAATGAGATTATCGAATCAAGTCTGATCATTATCGAATCGAAGGCTGAATATAAAGAATGTTATAACTGCGACTTTCATCTTTTTCGTTGTGTTGAGTAATTACAGTTTTGAAATATATTAAAATAATAAAGATTACATAAAATACGTAATCTGTGGCCAGCCTTTAACTATTGCGCAACAGTCCAGTTGTTCTAAAATTTCACTTTACGGACAATCGAGAATTTTCCCTGATCATAGCTCATCGTTCGACCATACAGACGTTATAAAGGTCAATAAACCCTCGGGCGGCATAGTTTTTCATGAGAGCCGGGTTTTTCGCGTCGTATTTTTCGAGATCGTGCGGTAATTAAAGGGCAGAAGAAGCGGCGTGTCACTGACGACAAAATTACGCCCGATCTCGGGGCCCGTTCGAAGGAAAGATTTTTCATCGTGATTACCACACCGGCCGGAGAGTCATCCATTAAATCAGTGGTGCGCAACTCGTATCGTGTCCAACGATAATTTACTAGCACGCTTATTAATCTCGTAATAGCCACGCTGCTGAAACCGGAATCCACGCTTATTTTATAACACAGAATTCACTGAACAGTTGTACGATCGTATTTCCATCCGTACGGGCATATGTGTGCGTGGCAAGCGTATAATCGACAGGCTCATCCGCGATCCATGAAAACTAGCGCGCATATAATAATTGTTATACCAAGGGAGAAATTTTCTTTGTCCATAAGTGTGATGTTTCGTAATCGTTACTTAATATAGAGGCGTTGAATGATCCTATCGGTTTATGCAACAGAAAACGCTTTTCCTTTTCTAATTGTTCAAATAAAATGAACAAATTTTGTTACTGCGCTAATGCTACCTCGCCGGTATTTCATCCCTTTCGGCTTGTGATAAAGAAGCCGCTAGCTTATTACATTAAACGCTTGACTCGGTTCATGAGAGGAGACTCCCCAATAATGGGGATAACTCGATTGCATTCAGGCTAAGTCTTCATAGAAGCAACAGGATGAATTACAATTTCTTCATAGTTTTTCATAGTCGATGCGAGGTATTCAACGATCGATGTATTCGCTTTAAAGTGCAATATCCGAAAAATAGGTCAAAGAATCTAAAAAGAAGCTGGTGTTGCGCATATTGATGAAATGAGCAACAGCTGGACATTTTTCCAACAGCGTTTCTGCGCCTGAAACAAGTTCCAGTCGTATCGCGAGAGTTTGCGCACCGCTGAGCCCAGTCGACCGATATCAAACGTCGATAGACTGGTAATATGGCGTTTGTATCGGTGACGGGGCACGAGCGGGCGAAAGAGGAAACGAGAGGAGCGGTTTACCTGGACGAAACTCGCTGCCTGGCAACCAGCTCACCACCAGGTGACTGAGATATATTGTTGGTCCGTTGCAAAAGCTATGAAAATCGCTCTTTCCAACCCAGCTCCCGCTACTAGCCAGCTGCGCCTTCATTAGAGAAGCTTTTAACCGAGCTTTTCAAACTTTTTTCTGGCCTATAGTGCTTGCACTTTTTACTCTCCTAAAAGTCTTCAGGGCACTGTTACTTTCAACGAAAATCTGAAATTAATTTCCACAAATTTTAAAAGCTATTTTCTTTCCCATGATTGTTTTTTCACATATACCATAGATGAAATGTTAATATTTGATCAGCTGAAGATGACTTATGGTGTTCCTCTTTACATTGAACGTTGAACGGTAGCTCGTACGCACTGTTGAACGAAGGCATTTTCGCCTCGGATAAATATCATCCTACGTAATAGGGAGCGTGTGTTAATGTTGATTGCGGGCCGCGTAACAGTTCACGACACTCGGACCGGTATCCCGGGGAACCACGTGCGTGTACACACCATGAATACTTAAAGCCCGTGCGAATAACTCTTCCGTAATCGCATGACTCGTACTCTCAGATCAGTCGTAGTTCAACATCCTATACAATCGTGAAAACAATATAATTCTAATTTTTCAACTATTGTGAAATGAGTAAGAGTTCTGTTTCAACGACTTTCAATTACTCTCCCAGAACACTGGTAAAAGTCGTCGATAATTACCATTAACAATTCAAATTAGTAATACCTGTGCGTTCGATACCGATTAGTCGGATCAAGTTGGTATCGCACTTATCGACAGAATGCACAAATGGTAAAGGCAATGAAACGCCCACGCTTGCGCGTTAGAATGTAGTCATAAGCGCTGGTGGTCGCGAGCACCCCGGCACATCGTGGCTGGCAATTGGAAAAAAAAAAAAACTTTCTGGGTATAAATAAAGCGATTTCTCACGGCGCAAATGGAAAGTGCACCGAGGGAAACGTGGGCGAGATTTCGCGTTATCGATCCTAAGATCGGACCGCGCGGGCCCACGCTGAATCGCGTAACTGCCGACGCTATTTTTTCCTTTATCGGCGAACAATAACCTGCCGGCTTTTTATTAATGCTCCAATAACGGCTGCTCGCTCCACCTCGGTTCCTAGATCTTCGCTCTACTAGAACCGTAATCTGGTTTCGCGTGCTTTGTTACCCATCTCCTTTGCATTCAAATGACCGATGTTCTCGAATATCAAGGCTCGTGTACTCGTCGGGGAATTTTGTCATGGTACAGCAATCGCTTGGATAGATAGGATCCTTTGTTCTGGCTCTGCTGTTTCTGCAACAATAAGCTGCAGTCAATTTGGAGATCCTTACATCGAGGAATACTGTGTTTATTTGATAAGATGAGTTATTAATTGGTTCTTGAAAGAGTTACCTAATTTCTGTTTTCTAATACTTGATGGGATGGTCGGATGGAAAAAGGACGCTGCAAAAAGTAAATCGATTTGTGTAAGAGGACCGATACTTCTAACTTCAAACAAATTTTTTAACGTTTTACCTCAAAATTTAAGATGATTGTGTAGTGTAGTCTTCTGAAACCATCAGAAGTTCTTACTCGATCAAAAAGGTAGACGTGCGCAAGTATAGTGTATTACACGCCATCTGTATTTGCGATAACGGGAATACGTTGTGCGTTAAAGCTTCGTTAGGGCAATTTAACGACGCCCGGGAAACCGCTTGCGTTACGCGTTTAATTATTACCGGCAACGGGTTCTAATATGCAAAACATTTCATGGTTTTGCGCGTAAGTTTAGTTTACACCCTGCACTGCGGATGACTAGCGTAGTAAGGACCATCTGATTTAAATATGCAACCTCTCTTGGCTATTTTAAAGTACTTTTTAACGTTCGCGTAAAGAATTATTAGACAGCATTTTTGCTGCTTTTTTTCGCCAATAAATTACAGAGGAATCTTCTTGTTAATGGTCAACACGCAATAGGCACCATTACTACTGAAATCAAATACAAATTTTGAACATGGCCGCGCGAAGTTTAAATTTCTCTATTCCGTTATTATCGTGAAATATTATATTACATATTATTTGTAATAACCAGTTAATTATTTGCACCTTTTCTAATACTGGGAATCCCTTTTCAGGCAAATAACAATACAGGTGCTACATCATCTGCTTATTCTGGACCGTAAATACAATGGCAAGGCAGCAGACAGCCGATAGGAATATTCCTCATCTTCGGGATATCTTTGGATTCGGGAATAAATGGGAGAACACGCGTCTCCAAGCCGAGGAGAAGGCACCAGGACACGATAGCGCTGTGTCTGTTGGTTCAACTTCGGGCGAGGAGGAGAGCCCTAAGAACAGCAAGAAGAAAAAGTCACGTCGTCGTGATAACAGTAAAACATTAACAGAAAGCGACGTGAAACATCTAGAGAGACACCTGTCCATGAAAAAAACCATCCGTAAGAAGATTATGCGTGATCTGCAGCAAGCGTTCGTCGAGGACCCGAACGAGTTCCGGGTGGATGACATACCACCGGAACAGCTTAAGGCGGAAATCAATATTCAGAGTCTGAGCTTTGGGACACCTTCACAGAAACAGGGACGCACGCGTGGCAACGCGGAAAACACTTTCCTGGATATGCTGCGCGCTGGAGGTAGTAAGACTTTCTTGATTTTATTTTTTACTTTGATCCAGTTTACGTAATTATTGGATTTTCATCAGCGTTGTGTTACTTCATCATTAAAGCATCAAATGATCAACATATTTAATTTCTTACACACGTACACTTTCCGTATGAAACTGAAACATAAATGTTAGGATATCAATAATTTATCAATGTTATTAATATCGTAGTGATAGTATTATGATAATGTATCTTTCTAGGTCTTGAAAAGAATTCTGGAGACGGAGATAGAGACTCTGGACACGGTGGTTCCCCTACAAGGGAGACTCTGAATGCGCAAGACACAGACGACGAGTCTAGTTACCCCTATGACACGCCAGTTGCAACACCATCGAAGAAGAGCGGTAATTTCTGGAGACGTTTCACCATGAAAAGCCGCAACAAGCGGTAAATTTCCGGCTTGAACGTTCAGTCGACGACCAATCGATTTAATTTCCGTTTCTGTAACTATACCAACTTAGTTATTCGAGCAGAGCTTGCAACTGTGATATATATACGAGAAAGGAAACCGAGTTGTCCCGCGTGAGCACACTTCCCAAATTATTTTCTTCCCAGATCTCGAGAAATTTTCAAAACTTATTTGCAGAAACGAAGGACCAATATAATTCATAGAACATAAAAAGAGATGAACTTTTATATAGAATCATGAACATTTTTATGATCAAAAATCATATGTACACCTAGAAGATATTTTTGGAATTTTCTTTGAGGACGCTTTTGGCTGAACTTTGTAAATAACGATTTTTAATATTGCAAATGATATGGAAATTTCTCTGAGACCTTACCCCGGCCTTCCTACCAATAATGTTATACGGATCCTTTTGGTGTGTACTTAAAATAATGATTAATTAATTAAGAAACACAGCGAGAATATTTAGAGTGTAAGGGTAGTTAGTTTGAATAATTTTTCCTTTTTGTAATTCTTAAAGTAAGGACGAGGTGGAAACAATAAGTATGCACAGCTCTTTCACTATACCTGTACATTGTTAGTGTTAGCTAGTCAAGCAGGTTTTACAAGAGGATCGACATACTAAGTATTCTCAGACCATTCGTACCGATTTGATACTGATGTTTTTTTCTGCGTATTTGATACGTTAAATATATTTACTGCATTGAAAACGTCTAGGATTACTCTATATATGCATCTTGATTAGAAAGAATTTAGTCTGAAATGATTAAAAAACTTCCAATTACTTTTCGGACTGAAAAAGCACAATGAAAACGGGAACACTTAATTATACTTTTTATACTGCTAAGTGGTCTTCGATTCTCCGAGGAAATCTGAAAGCATTGATGATTATAAAGATTTCCAAGTAACAGAAGCGAGATATTATTACTATAAACTTTGATATTTATTACGTAACGATGTTGGTGTGAAATTTCATTGTTCCTATCGTTCTTGGATACCTTTCATTACGTTTGCAGCATCTCCGTGCTTCAACGTGAGCATCAGAATTATTATAAATAAGAAACATTTACCTGGTACGAAACGTTAATTGTAAATGTATCATACTCAAGGATTATGATGTTAGTATTATGTAGCGGTTAAATAAAAGTTCTTTACGAACGTTAATTCGCCTTCAGTTTTCTTAAAAAAAAAAAGAAAGGAAAAAGAATATTTATTAAAAAATATTGCCCATGATAGTAAATATAAAAAGTATTCGATCCAACGTATAAAATCTGGTACAAAAATAAGTATTTAATTATACTTCTGTAATTTAGCCAACAGTAAGTTCCTTTTACTGATTAGTGAATTTAGGTGGCCTCTTCTCGACAAATGCCGTCATTCCTTCCTTTCTGTCGGCCTGAATGTTCAATTATATGAATCAATTATTTGTTTGTTAAATTAACACGTTAAAAAAAGAAAATAATTCTTACCGTCGCGAATGTACCATGGAACATCCTCTTCTCAAAGTGGAGTCCTTCCTTCAATGTAGTTTCATAAGCTGCAAAGAAAAAGAAAGTAGTAGGATCATATTACATTACAATACATTTCTTAAAAATATGTTGCAATAACATCTTCATATCTTCTTTCATCTTTTAATCATTACCAGTATTAACAGATTCCTTCGCCATGCCAACAATTAACTGAGAATGGGAGGCAATTTTTTCACCCAACTTGACCGCTTCAGCAACAAGTTTGTCTGCTGGGAACACCTTGCTGACCAGGCCTGCGATAAAAGTATTTAAAGAAAGTATTTCAAGAAACCATGTTTATGATTACATATAAGGCTTTTTCCTTTCTTTCTTCATCGAACCCACCGCTCTTTTCAGCCTCTTCAGCGGTGATCTGGTTCCCTGTAAGTACCATTTCCATTGCCTTACTCTTGCCAACAACTCTGGTTAATCTTTGAGTGCCACCTGCGCCAGGGATCGTGCCAATGGCGATTTCTGGTTGACCAAATTTCGCTTTGTCTCCTGCGTAAATGATGTCGCACATCATTGCCAATTCGCATCCTCCGCCTAACTGAAAATACGTTGATCAACGAGCAATTGATGAATAACAAATGAAAACAAATTTCTCGCGGGTAAAAAATTGTTTTATTTACAGCGTAGCCATTTACGGCGGCGATCACCGGTTTCGTTATACGGGAAACCGTGTCCCAGGTGGAAAGGAAGTTTCCTCTCATGGTTTGTGCGTAAGTATTACTCTGCATTTGCTTGATATCGGCACCTAGGAGGACAGCAAAAATTTCATTTTCAAATTAAAAAAAATATGACAATGAGAAATATAATTGTGAAACATTGTGGTATAAAGTTTATTTTACCGGCTGCAAATGCCTTTTCACTGCCTGTAACGACTATGGCACCAATATTATCATTTTGGTCCATCTTCGTCACAGCATCGTTTAATTCTATCATTAGTTGATCGCAAAGAGCGTTCAACGCTTTTGGTCTTGACAAGGTGATTAAACCCACGTTCTTTTTTTCGCCAGCAGTTTCGACCTTGATGAATTCATAATTTTGAACCTGACCTGCAAAATGAAATTCTTTATTTACTGAGTTTTAACAAAAATACATGGACGATGGCGACTGCACGTTTTGAAGTGTTTTTGATATTTAAAGTAGATCGTAATTATCCGACTACTTTCATCGATCGCATAAGTTACGTAACATTTTGAAATAAATTAAAATTTTTAACGAGTACAACACAACCATAAATATTTATATGAAATTTAGGATCGCTTTAGTGTAAAAAATATTTTGTTTATCCTTTTTGTTACAAATTTGTGTATAATAATTGTATATAGTACTGAATTCAAATAATAACAAGTAAAACAAGCGAAATACGAAGTAAATGAAGAAACTCAGTATTGACATGTGCATTATCATGGCATGTTTGATAAAGTATGATAAACTACTGTTTAGATCAAATAACTGTTTATCTAAGTGAAGAGTTGACTAACTCTAATATTCGGATAATATTTATATCTAACGACAATATTATCAATAATATACCATACACAATATCAATCTGAAGATTAAAGATTCCACTCAATCGAATATTCATTTTGTCGTTATTAATTTTTTTCAAGAGCTATACTTACAACAATAATATTTCACGTCGGATGCAAAATACTGCGGCTTACGGCCAATCTGCAAGCCTTTACTGAACAAAATTTGACCAACTCGTGTAGTCGCCATACTTGTTAAATTTGTGAAAGTAAACACTTTGTAAACACTATTCTATAATATTTAGTCGAATCAGCGACGAGTTTACGTAAGGAATGATATGGTCTGTCGACTGACAATGGCTATATACAGAACGGGCACACAAATTTATAAGCTCTCACTGGAAACAGTGGTGTACTCGATAAACTCCATACCCTAACCCTTTCGTTGGAGAAATCGTACTACGTAATGAAATTAACAATTTTATACTGTACTATAAAATAATTATGAAATGAAGAAATCATAGTACGATATATATCCCTAGTAAAATTTTTGAAAATCAAATCAATGGACCAATGGATTGTGATGCTACGTTGTACACTGTGTACACACCGTATTTTTTCATGACAATATTTTTTTAAAACTTGTTACTATGTACAGATATTACGTGTTATTCATCTTTAACATAAATCCGGTTAAACAAGATTTGCATTCATAAAGCCATGACTAAGAATAAGTTTATCAAAACGGATTGGGATAGAATGGTAATTGGACAAGATATGGCAACTGAGTCGTCGTCTTCGCGCCATCAGACGGATACTACTTCAATGTACATGTCGCGAACTGTAAACCGGTTGATAAGTGCGTTAACGAATATAAAAATAAGCAGATTAGGAGATCAATGGAAAGAGGCGAGATTTGTAAAAACTTCCATTGCATGGATTGAGTAACGCGGATAATGCAACGAAGAAATAAGTACAGTAATTTTTATCTGTTCTTCGTTAGCTCTTCCGAGTTTGGAGACTGATGACCTCGATGACTTCGACGGCTCCCAACGTTGGCAACCAGGCTTGATCCCTCGTATCGATATAGCATAAATTTGTAATCTTCCTAGTGGAAAAAGGATTTTGTTACTTTTATCACCATGATTGAATAAAAGTTAATCTATAGATTAACTAGTATTAATAACAGCGACTTAAATGCATAATTGGGTTTGGTTTATCGGTTTGAACAAAAGATGCCTACGTGTCACGAAGAAAGTATTGAAGAATGTGACGCAGAGGTGGGAGTCAGTCGGGAACAGGTAACAAGAGGAATTGCTTTCTAATGAATGAACTTGAACTTTTTCTCAGTTCACGGACGTTCGCCCGGCAGAGATTTGAGCCATGCGAGCACTGATACATGTTGTATTCCTCCTCATTTTCATGTTGGACGAACAATGGGCTGGTAACAGAAAAAATTTTAATTAGTCACAAAAAATATTATTCAAAATAAATAAGAAAAGTCATGCCTTAGAAGAAATTTGGGAGCAAGATTTGTCCATGGATATGCAAATTGGAGCATCCACAGTGGGATATGATAAGATTGCTCTATCTTGCGAGGAAAAAGAAATGGTGGTGAATCTTCAAATGTCTGGAGATTTTTCAGGCGTGATCTATACACAAGGTAGCTTCTACTCCAGACAACTTCCATGTTTCCTGGATCCTGTTCGTGGCGAAAGTTTCACATTAAATATCCCCTTCGACCAGTGTGGAACGGAAAATGTGAATAGTCCACAAAATCACTGACAATTTCCGAAGAATATCTACAAGATAAGGAGAAGCAATATAAGATTACTTTTAATTATTTATTATTTCAGATTGGTGGTAAATATAAAAATATTCTGGTTCTCCAGCACGACGATGAACTAATTACACCGGGCGACGCTGCTTTTGTCCTAGAATGCGATTTCTCTAAATCCAGAGAGCTCACCGTATCAACAGAATTAAACGACGTTGATAAAAAGTAACTACAATAACAACTACTTTAAATTTATCTTGGAATTTGAAGTTAGAAAAGGAAAACCAACAAATGCAATTGAAATTCGAGGCCCAGAAACTGGTTTAAACTGGAATGTCTTATAACATTATGTAACAGGGCACTCTTATATTTTTTTGTTTTCTGTTTGTCTGGCATTCAGTGGGTTATCTGAACGGTAGCGGTTGATTAAACTTCTTATTTCAGCGAAGCAAGATCCAGCATATCTTTGGTAGATGCCGATCCCAGCAGAGATGAAAAGAAAAAATTTGCGTTCCTAACGAGCAACACCAGCAAAGTCCTATTCGTGCCCAATTCAATACCCAAAACGAACGACGAATTGTGAATCATTTCTTGATATAATCTCACTTTATTGTTAACGCTCGACTTTCCTTGTTCATTAACTGAGGTGAACGAGGCGAAACTCGAGCTTAAAATTAAAGAAAGCTTTATCAAACCTGAAAAACTACGCAAAAGTAACTAGAACAGGAATCTAAATATTTTCAATAAATCATTCAACTATTTTAAAGATGATAAAATTCGGTCAATGACTTTAATTATCGACAGTAGAATTCCACTGCGATCTACGCGTCGGACAGTGTATCAAATGTTATATGAATTCCGTTGCAACATCAACATCACTTGCTGTCCATCTATGATTTTTCGAACAGACTATTTACTAGCATACAATGATTTATGCGTGTCTTACATAGTGCATTTGTCGTTTAATATGATAGAGAAGATGACCATGTAAGAAAATGACTTATTCTTGTACACAAATGAGTTAAGATAATAAAGATCGATATTCCTAATTGAACGATATACAAAACGATAGCCTGATAACATTCCACTACACGAGTATATTCAAAACATAGTACGTTATTGTCCCATTTACATAATATTTTAATGCAGTTCGGACAATCCTACTTGATTAGAAAAGTAAGATTTACCGTACTGCAACATTTTTTGGCACTATTCATATATATAGACATTACGCTAATAAGGGAGACTACAATGGATACACAATGAAATGTTCGTTTGTTGTGCTATTCTATTGACAATTGACACGAACGACTTCTCTCGATCGTACCTAGCGAATTACTTTAACGAGCAATTGGAAGGCTCTCGAACTTCGAAATGACCATAACAGCTTCCATCTCAGCGAGTTGAGTATTTAAAACGAAAACAAATACGAAACGAATAAAACTTTGATCCTTCATTGAAAATGATAGAAAAATTTCTTAACTACTGAATGTGGTATAATATAATAATCTTAAATATTTTAAAAAGCTAAATGGTACAGAGTTCCGTAACTTCATTGTGAAAATAGAAACAAATATCGATAAAGAAACCCATACAATTCCACAACTTTATCTGATATAGACTAAATGTTTCCCTCTACATCTCCATCAGATATAATATTGTTTATCGAGTTACTTTCGAATCAAAAAATCGCTCCAACTAACAAGCAGGGTCACGTTGGTAAGGAAATGGTAAAAATTAACGCTCCGTAAACGATTTTATCATTTGCAAAACAGCAATCAGCGCTAATCCGTGAGTTCTTTTTCTCGAATGTGTCGTAATTTACGTCACACATAATCGCACGTTTGCTCCCCACCCTGATCGTTCAGTTCATTTATATATGCAAGAGACCCCTACTAAAGGCTGTACTGGCTAGTTGAATATTTCAAAGACAAGGGACACCATGGCAACGACGAAATTCAGAGACACGGTTTCTCCGTATTCGAAACCGAGACCATCGCCGCCTCCAGAAGACTATCTCCATCAAAAGTGAGTACTTTTTGGAATTCGTGAACACTGCCATCAAACCCTCCTAAAACAATAATGAACAACCCTTTTCATCACTGTAAATACATTACAATATTTTCAGTCTTTTATCACATAAAATTATCACATAAAATTACAAATCATAAAATTTTTTATAAGTAAATGTTATTTTATATATCCTTACATGACAACCCTTAAAAGAAGTTCAATGTTATTACAGGTACTTAAGTGATCTAACATTGAAGCAAGACGCACGCCTACCAGTGTTGAAACTAGCCTTGTTCGGTGTTGGCCGCGCTGGAACCATTCATTTGTCCAATATTGTCGCCAATCGGCGAGTCAAATTGGTCTACATCGTGGACGACATCGAATCAAAATGGGCGAGCATCAAGAATTATTGGCACCTCGATGATGTTATTTTCTTGAGCAGTAAACAAGCGGATAAAGTATACAACGACCCTAGGTAGGTCTTTCAGCCTTAATTTTGTAAGAAGTCACTCTGTTTTGAAATTAATCAGAGTACATTGAGTTTCATACTGCAGAGATCAGAACTGTGTATTATAATATTTGGAAACTATAAAGAAATCTGCGTTAATAAAACTTGTAGTATCGATGCGGTCGTCGTCGCCTCGCCTACGTTTACTCACGAGGGTATCGTGAGAAAAGCGTTAGAAGCGAAAAAGGCGGTATTCTGCGAGAAACCAATAGCTGAGGATGATGCGAACAGCGTAAAGTGCTATGAGACAGCCAGGAAGGTCGGCAGGCCGTTGTTCTGTGCCTTCAACAGACGTTTCGATCCCAGTTACTCTTCTGTTAAAGATAGAGTCAGAAATGGAGAGATCGGACACGTTCACGTTATTAAAACGGTCGCTAGAGATTCTCCTCTTCCTACCTTGGACTACATAAAAACATCCGGTGGTATATTCCATGATTGCATAGTGCACGACATAGATTTAATAACTTGGATCCTTGGAGAGTTTCCTATCAAGGTGAGGACCTTTATTAACTTTTTAATTCCAGCTAAAAAAAAGAAAGAAAATTATATTAGATTCAGTAAAAAATAATTAAAGTAACGCAAAAAGAAAGAGCACTTTACGAAAAAAACTAAGCATACCTTATAATCTTGTAAATGTATCTGATTATAGGTTGCCGTCCAGGCACACGCCCATATCCCAGAGATCAAAGCAATCGGTGACTATGATACGGTAGTTATATCCCTTTACTTCCCATCAGGCACTCTGGGCAGTATCGATATTTCGCGAAACAGTGCTTACGGTTACGACCAACGTCTGGAAGTATTTGGGCCGAAGGGTATGATCACAGCGGACAACGAACAACCATTACACTGTGTCACCACACAATACGGCTATGCGGGACCCACCACTCCGCCCATTTGGTATTCGTTCCCCAGCAGATTCGCCAATGGTTACCGTCGTGAACTGGATCATTTTATCGACGTCGTACACGGGAAAGTCGAGTCTATCGTGCAGCCCAAAGAGACCCTTGCCGTGATCAAAATCGCGACTGCGTGCTTAGAGTCCGCGCGAACCAGCAAAGTAGTAGAAATTAGGTGGGCGAAAAATGAATTTCCCGATACTACATGATTATCTAGCGTCTTCTCTTTTGCTGATCGTTTTGCTATGCCATGATTAAAAAATTATGATGATCAATTTGACTAATTCGAGTCTTTCTTGCACGCGTACATGAATGAAGAAATAGGTGAATCATATTTGTTATACGTTTTCTTTTCCTTTTTACGAGTATAATAATATAAAGAAAATACAGAAAAATACCATATACCCTAAGTAGATACTAACGATACAAACATCGCGTTTTTTGCTCTTCAGACCCTATCTGAACGCCCAGTAAAATCAAACAATAAAAGTTCCCATACTTGTGTATTTTATTATCAACACACGTTGCCCTTTTAATTTGAAGATATTAACGAAAATCCATCATCAACTCGTTTATCCATCAACGCGCTCGTTTCACGTTACAAAATCGTATATTAATTTTTTTTTCTAAAATCACTAAATTGTGAAGAGGAACTTATATTCTCAAAAGTGTCGCAAGCTGCTTTTTGGTCATGAAGCTCGAAACTTTTGTGAAATCGTGCAATGTATTCTTTTCCAGTTAAAATGCTATCCGTTCAGAAATTTATTTTCTTCCATGTAATTTAATAAAAGAAATTGAAACTTTTGTGCGAATAATAAGCTGTTCCGTAACTTAGAACCATTAATCCACCTTATTACTGATCCCCAGACTTATGTATTGCATAATGATAGGTTCAATTATCAGAGCACACTGATTTTTTCTCAAAACTTGAAAAAGTCGTCTTATAGACCTCTGTATTATATGCAGCAAATGGAAAAAAACAGAAAAAAATAGGAAAAGATGCAGTTTTAGTAGATAGACATTCGTTTTTGTAATGGAACATCGAGTCTATATAGTTGCTCGAGAATATCAGATTTCTTTTGGTTCGTTATCTCATTGTTCTACAATAATTTCAGGCAGGCGTGATACGTTTGTAGCATTTTGGTTTTCATGGAAAAAAACTTTTTGAGCAACCCGATACTGTAGGTGACTAAATATTTTGCGTTTTGGTTTTTCATTCTAAAACTAGTTCAAAATGTGACCAGAATTATTGTTAGTGCTCGATTGTATCTGTGTAGTCTTAGAATGGCTCTTAAATACAAAAATAAAACAAACCCATTAAATTCGAAGCAAAATTTCAATGCTAATTGTCAAGCATTATTTTGGTCGCGTGGCTTCCTGCGCATCAAGATTACACAATAATCGATACGAGAAAATCAATTGTGGATCATCCGTTCCTTTAGTTTTACCGCACAGATATGGAAACCATCACAATTTTACTTCCTTCCTAGTTCACACCCCTTTCCCTCGTTGTCTTATGGTCTAAATTTTGTGAACAATGAATCAGTGGCTTGAGCTTTATCTCCGTGAAATCTACGCAGTTCCGCAATAACATGCATTCTACCAAAACCTAAAGATTCAATTTCTTTCACAGTCTCTTCTGTGAATGGATCTTGGGGGAAGACGGTGGACTCTATAGCGCCCAATCTGCTTGACGTCGCACTCGAACTGTGACCTCCTCGATCGTCTGAAAGATACGTAAAACACAATATTCTTTCAGCATTCTAGCTAACAGCAAACAAATAAAATTAAATGATCACACAGCATAAAATGTAGTCCAGGTAAATCCAGGGATCTGTGTTGATGGGATCTGCTTGCAGAACGAAAAGATAGTTAATCTAGATTTCATCATGCAAGAATCCTTTTAGAGATTTATTGATTACTAGAGGAAAGGATAGCCTGGACATATATATATACTTACCTTGGCGACGCTGTTTTTTCGCATCTCTGGAACCATCCTCCAGTGTTCTCAAGGGGCCTCCCTTTTTATCCTCATCATCTTCTACATCGTACATACTCGCATCAGTATAACCACTGATACTGAGCCATTCCGGTAACTCTCCTAAAATACAATATACTTATGTATACTTAAGTTAACAGATATAAAGTGAGTCGTGTTCAATTTCATGTAGTTCACCTTCTGCTAGAAATGGTGTCTCCGTGCCGGTAGTCCCAATGATGAGTACGTTCTTCTTTAGGTCTATACAGCATTGATGCCTTTTAAGCATGTCCAGACCGAGCAACATGTCCACGCTTTGCTCCGCAAGGACAGTGAATGAACTTGTTAAATGATCATTCCCGATTTGGATTTGTACCATGTGGATGCGACCAATGATGCGCTGAGTTCCAATCCCGTGAGCTATTCCAGCCCACCTTGTGTCGACTAATCGCATTATGTGACACCTCTCAGCGCATGCATCGGACATTATAGTTGTCTCTGCGCCTAATCATCGACGAAATAACATTAGTACAAGCGATACCAATTTTTCCAATAATAATTGGCAAGATTCATGGGATTTCAGAGAATAAAAATAAATTTTATGCGTAATGCGCAAATTTCCATGTCTAAATTTAAACCGCTCCCTCCATGCAGAGCCTCACGCTGCAAAGAATGACTTTGAAAATGCAAGGAATTTAAAAATAGCCGTGCGAATGGGCAAACGGAACGGAACAAAGACATTTAAAAATAATCTTGTCTCCAGTCCAATGGCGATTTGAAATGATCACCACGCGCTTGACCGCCTTGCAAATGTACTACAGAGAAATAAAATTAATCACCTGTGTCGATAAATGCCTTAACTGGAAATCCATTGACTTTACAATTAATATACAACATAACGACTGATCCGAATGTTTCTGGGTTGTACTCTATCGCGGCTTTCATATTTGCTTCAATGTTTTTCTGCCTGATGTCCTCGGCGATGAACTTCTGTGCTTCTGCATCGAATGGATCCGCATTCATCATTCTCAGTCTCTGAGCCGTGCGCTCTTCTCGTGACTTTATTTGATCCTTGAGTACGTTGGAAAATTTCTCTACAAATGCATAAAAATAATCAGAATTTTCAAAACTCCAGAGAATTTTGACTGTAGGAAATATTTATCGCGTTACTCGCCGATTACAGGTAAAACTCACCAAGATTACCAGAAAGTAGAGCGCTAGCCAGCTTAGGATTATTCTGGCTGAGTAACGCAAGCTGATCTGGATTAGCTAAGATCATGTCTCGTATCATCTCTGGATCGTCCTCCTTTCCAGGATTTTGTATTCTGGCTATACTACTGCTGCTGCTGCTGGATGCCGATGGCTGACGACTGTTTGATGCTCCTGGCACTCTGATGGAACTGAAGTCCAACATGGGAATAGCTAGAGTGATGTATCTTGGAATTTAGTAAATTCTCTTCTTTACTACGCGATATGCGCTCCTAATTAACTTTGATCAAACTAAGTGACGATTAAGCTATCTTCAAAAAATCAAACGCAAATGGAAGTACAAAATATTTGTGCTACGAAATTGAGTCAGACAAATGTGCAGATCGACAAAACGAGGAACAGAATAGAAAACCTTGCACGAGGACAAAACATATATTTGAATAGATACTATTCTAGTATGAAGTATGGGGCGATTATACAACAAAACTCCCAAGGAGGCAACATGCTCGCTCGAGTCTGTTAAATTCAGTTCATTGGGATCGTGCGCTATACAGGATGTTCCATTCAAGTGAATGAAAGTTTTAGGCTTTACAAATAAGTAAATGTTCCATTAACATAGAACTCGTAAGTTCTATTGGCATCAGAGTGTAAGTATAAGAACTTAGATACAAATTTTGGTTTGTCAGAGTTAGCGGTGACTCGATATTATAATACAATTTGTATAAAATAATAGAAATTGCTGGAAGAAACTTAAATGGGTAAATAAATCTATAAGATTATACGTCTGCGAAAGAGTTAAGGGAACATAGGTTCCAAATAACTTCTGTTTATCGGGACTTTTTTCTTTCCAAATTCCATCGTTTACAGCACCCCGGGAAGTTTCATTTACCAGAATTGGAACACTCTGAAGATCTGAAATCATAACATTAAGTCCTCTTGCACAGTTATCCACACGCTAATAATATTGGTGGATCCATCACTGGTACTGTTCAACTAATAGCATTAGTTGGTGGATTATTGTGCAAGAGATCCATGATCGAGAGACGTGACAATAACAGTGAAAAAGAAACGTAAATCGAAGCCGAAAAGCTAACCTCACGACCCGCCTCGATCACCACGTTAAATAATGGGTGCTGTGTATTGAAGCTGACCTCCGTTAAAGGTGTGTAGGTTTAACTCGGCCCCGCTGTGGTGCATGTGCTGCAAGATCACTACGTCACCCTCCCGGATACCATGATCCTTCAGCGACTTCTTGTCGTTCATCAATGGCAAGCCATTGAACGCGATCACCATCTCGTGAACGGGAACGTTGCTCTCGATCTCGCAGAGAGCTTTGAAGCTCTCCAACTCCATGTCCTCGATCACGTCCAGGACGAAGATGTCGTCGCTTAGTGTGGTTACGGTTACCTTCATTCTGTTTGTCTTTGTGGAACTGTGGCGTGCGTCCCGTGCGTACGGAACGGTCGAACGATACTGCAGAGAAACGATAGGCAACGCGAAGAAACAGGCACTGTGCTGAGACGACAAATTTCTCACGAGAATTTTTGCCGCTCCCCCTTGCGCACGGTACGTCCGTACGAAGAGCGGCTCCGAGATGTAAACTACAATCCAACTCAGCGAAAATACTGGCTGGTCTCGAGGCCTCGATCTGAAGGCCACTTAATGTATCTCGAGATATCGATATGCGAGTGAACCGCGTGTCAAGGCTTGAGACGCGGTTCCCGCGAAAAATTTAAATCTCCAATTTGGGCGCGTCATCGTTCAGCTGCTGATGTTCGTGCATTTGTATTCAATGCGAGATTTCAATATGCAGAATACACGCTATCTGAATATTCATGGTAAAATATACACGATATTACCTGGAATATAAAATAAATACCTGTTTAGTATCAACGTTACAAAGTTTCTTCTTGCTTTGTTTTGATATTAATGGCCTTTGAGTAACGTGCGAAAGTAAATAATATTGGAAGGTGTTGAAAAAAATTGAACTTTTTCAAACGCTTATGGGGACCCCTCTTTTATCCGAAGAAGATAATGTAGATTCATACTCTCAGATTCTCCATAGATGGAACCACAAACAAACAACAGAATAGATCTATCATCCAATGAATAAGTTAAAATTTGATTTCATGCACATTAATTCATGCATTTTAAATTTTACGTAAATTAAAATTCTTCTAATGCTCTATGTAGAATAAAATTTATATTAAACGATAGTTCTATATAAATCGACTGCAATGAAATTTGTTAAACACAAAGTGTTTGAACAACAAATATTAATGAATATCACCTACAATGCTATCTTTTTCTACATCTATTGCATATTAGGACAGCGTCACAGATGTTGAAATGTTTGCACGATGTTCTTACGATAGCAATAATCGAGATGACAATTTATTATAGATTTCAATATCAGCGGTCTTGAGAGCCCCAAGCAAGCACAATTTGAGTATTAAACGTCCCCATACAGAACGGCCAGATCGGTGGAAAGATAGCTTTATCTCTTTCAGTCAATGCATGCTATCTTGATCTTCCAAAGCAGCCAGCGGTCATCAATAATTTCCAACTAAACGCACGTACTTTGCCTAAGAAAATTACAGAGCTTTGTGTATTCGTTCTTACTCGCCATATTGCATAGCATATGCATACCATTATAATCTTGAATCTTTTTTCTTGCCAGTGAAAGTTTGGTGATGGAATGGTACGCTGCTTTTTAGAATATCTTGCGATAACGAACCGATTCTGTGGACAACGAAATGCACGGAGTAAACATGGTGCACTCAAGCATGGAACGTTCAAGGGATCGTGCCCTCCTAGAGGGTTCACCCACGAGGACACCGCAGGGGGTGCCATCCCCTATGAACCGGAAACGGATGCAGAGGTGGATATTAGACAGGTGGCTCAAAATTTCGCGTTGGACAGAACTGATGGTTAAATTAATGCACGATTTCGGCAACTCGCTTTATTACATCCTGAACCGGATGTTTTTGGGTAAACATTGCGCAAGGTGTGCCGGCAATATTTTGTAACATACTTCGGTGGCTAGGAAACACGTATTTTTATGCTTTTATACTTGATAAAAGGATTGTATATGTTACTTTAAGTACTGTTATAAAGTTGGAAGCGAATGATTGTTTTAGGAAATTGATTGGTATAAAAATTCTCCCATAGGGATTCCATTAGAGGGTACAACAACCTCCTACGGGGTTGCGAATCGATTAAAACCGAAAGATGAATCGAGACCGAGCATAAACCGATTTCACACTCCTGCTGAGTATAAATTAATAGACACTTAGGGGATACGGTTATATGTCGAGTGGATACCAGGATGTTCTCGGGGTAGTACCGGCTACCAGGTGTTAGACAGAGGTTCCGGGGTGCAAGGATATGCCATGAAAAATCGGTTAGACACAGGGAGGGCGTCATTTCGAAAAATGATGAGCTTTTATAAACTCCAGCCACCTTTTTTCAATGAAAACAAAATAAAAAAAATCTTATATTGCTTTAGAAACGATATTGTAAATATTTTCATTATTATTACTGAAAGGGAATAGTGTTATAAAAATATCTGTTAATAAATTGTAATTAAATTCTTTTTTTAATAAATAAATATTCCTTACCGCTGTGATACAGGACTTTTTTCCTTTATAGTATTTAACTTCCCATTCGAATCAGGCGCACACGTGCCCAAGGGATTTACCATTTAAATCTGATCCCCTTCGGTTATCTCTCGATCTCGAGGATCGAAAATCCTGATGTACAATGGACCTGTCCCGATTCTATATTTTCCTTTCGGATTAGATTCAGCGCAGGCTGTGGTTTGCAATCTGCAAATTCGATTTTGCACGACAGTCTCTTGCACCTGAAGCTTATAACATAACAAATTTCTGTTTACAAAGTTCACTTTATTTTTCATTCATTTCCAAATATATGTTTATAGTTTAATGATCCTTGAAATGTACCGGAAAAACGCAATCGTGGGAAAGGGAAAAATCGTTCCCTTGATTTTCCCTGGAACAACAGATGGAGCGAATAATTCATCCCGATGCAAGGAACCCTCTTAATTTGTAGCGTGTTAATTGTCCAGTCTCGACGGATGCGTTTAGCGAGTTTTGTGGGAAATCGATAATGGCATGAACTTTATGTCCGGTCGGCGCCTCAAACGAAAACCATCAGGCATTTTTCCGAGTCCCAGGAACATTCTAAAAAGAAGGTGGAAAATAATGGACTGAAACAATGAACTTTCGTAAATGAAATAAAATAAATAGAAGGCACCTAAAGTGAAAGATTGTTCGAGGCTAGTAAGTTTTATGGCTGTCCATAAAATGAGCATTCAAGGGAATCGAAGGTGTAACGGAGGACAAAATTAGAGGCACGTGACGTGCACGTGCACCAGGAAGCACCGTGCAAGGGTTTATTCGAGGGTTAACTGGTTCTGCGACATTTGGCCCTGTTGTGGTAACATATAATTATGCGTTTCGGTACAGGTCCGATGTGATTTCTGCTATATTATTACCGTATCGCAAAATTATATTATTTAATAATTCTACAATATGTTCCTTTGGATACTTCTGCGACTCTGTCCTTTTCCTTCTTTTGGATGCACGGCATTTTCCAACTTTTTATAGTTTCATTCTGCATCCTAATTTCCATACAATCAAGAGAATTTCATTTCTTAAGACTGTAAAAGATCCTATCAATTCGTAATTTAATTTATATTCACTTATTAAATTACCATCGATTGAGAAGTCATTCGTCTCACTTGAATACTTATTGAAATACATTTTGCACATCCTTCGCTGAATTATCCTCCACCGAGAACCTCCCTGTTCCTTATCAGATCGATGAAGAGGCGGAACCAGCAGCCAGGCAACCAGGGGTAGGCAGGATCCACCGCTAGCTGGCTCGGCGAATGGGGATGCGGCTCAGGCCTTCAACCCCGCGAATGGCTACCGCTCTCTTCCCTTTCGGTTTCGTCAGACCACCTGAACCAGAGTGCTCACCAGTGATCCACAGTTCCAATTCACCTCTCAAACAATCCAATACCTCCCCTTTCACTTGAAATTTAAACAGCAAACCAACAATATTACATCAGTGACATTTTCATCCAAACAGGAGACTAAAACATTACAAAATTTCCAACTATTATAAATTAAGTTTGTAATGAGAATAATTAACGAACAATGTTCGATCCGGTGTCGAGTGAGTGTTAACAATAAAGAGAAGTGAAGCCAACGTTGTGTGCAAGAAGAGTCGAGGATGATGAAGTCATTTGTCGAGTTTCTTGAGTTCATAGTGGTTTCGCAGGTGTCTGGTGAAGGAATTCCGATTTAGATTAGCAGTATGATTAGGGAACAAGGATTGGATACACTTTGATAAGTGTCTGAACAAACCTGGACACGTGTCTTGGCCTCCTGCTGGCACGTGTTGCTGTTTAGAAGTATTTCCTAGCGCGCGTCGGGGACACGTGCCGTGTCGATGGTATCAGTGGATCCTTGGGACGTGATCGAGGGTGCTTGGACAGGAATTTCGGTGAAATTTCGGGTAAACGGTCTACTGATCCTAGTATAATTGAATTCGTGCCTTGCACCGAATGTATGAAATTAATTTTTTACTATTTGACAAAACTGTAGTGCTTCAAAAGAGACTTAGAAATCACATAGTAGTACCATCAGAAATTTTGCAGGAAATACTGCACTATTATTGGCATTTATGATGCAGAAACTCGAATCATTGTCGAGAGATTCTCAAGTAAAAACAACAGGAGTCTCGAATCTCTTAAATTCTGCATAATCTGTTCCAAAAAATGAAATAAATTAATTAAAAATCCCGAGAGGATGATGCGAGAGTGTATCAATTAGTATAGAGTAGTCAACGGTTCTAGTCATCGTACCAAAGAATTCAAGCGAAAGAGGCGTGCACCAAAGAGATTCGTCTAAGAAGATATAAAAGGTCCTCCAAGATGTATTCCATGGACAATCTTGAATTGGACATGATGAATCGTCAATATATGTACGAGGCTCATAGTTTTCTGGGTAATCCAGCGATCCCAGCGTTGCCGCCGCATTGCGGAGCACCTACCACGGCCACTCTTCCTTCCATCCCGTCGCAATTAGCATCGCATCCTGCTGGGAGCACCGGAAGCACCAGTGGCAGTGAGATTTACTTGTACGACGAGAATAGCAGTGACAACGAAAGTGCTTATAGCAGCGACCAGGAAAATCATGCCAGAGAGTGAGTGCATCTTCTTATTCGGAGCCCTTCTTTTGAACCAGTATTGGATGATAAGAGGGAACCTGTAAAACAAGAGTTAAATATTATTAGGGTTCGATTATAACTAATTTGCTTAGCGGAACATTAATAGTATTCAAAGGATTATAAAATTGATTAAGTGATGAGAGTGCTAGGTCTCAATCACCAGTATTGCTAATCGTTAGTTTTTACTGAAGGAAAGAGAGCACTGTTCTATTAAAAATAGTGCTGTACTGATTTTCAGACGAAGTCAAAGCAACAGACGGAACGGGGCATCGGGGAAGTGTCCAAGACAGGCGGTGCAACAAAGACAAGCCGCCAATATGAGGGAACGAAGGCGTATGCAGAATATAAACGACGCCTTCGAGGGCCTCAGAGCGCACATACCTACACTCCCGTACGAGAAGAGGCTTTCTAAAGTAGATACATTGAAATTGGCAATCGGATACATTAAGTTCCTAAACGAGCTGGTCAGAGCTGACAAGGGTAACGATCCACTGACAGGAAATGGCGGTCTCTCGAGGTGTTCCGGGCGGGATGACACTAAGAAAGTCATAGTTCGTGGTGAGGCCAATACTAATCGCACTCGCGTTTCCTTCCCGCTATTTTTTCGTTTCATAATTAATCAGATGATTCATTGACCGTCCTATGTTAGTCACTGCACGACAAGGATGCGAAATATACTAACTGTTATCAATGGTAAAATTTCAGGCAGCGAGGGGAACCCTTTCATATTCCATTCCCTGTCCTGGTCCAGAAAGACGGACATATCCCCGAACGGGACGATGTACGCGAAAGTGTGGACCCCGGAAGACCCGAGGACCTCGAAAAATAGTTCGACGTTCGAATAAAGTGCTCAGGTTTTAAATCATAAGTCGCGTCGGACCATGTGTTATTTAGTATTTAAGAACGGACGTCTCTAGTCATCTTTTACTCCTTTCCCAATTCCAAAAATTGTCCTGAACGAACGAACTTTGTTAGTCAAGAAAAGATTACACTACTCGATTAATTTACGCCTCTAGTCAATTTTAATGCGATGGACAGTATTATTAAATTATTATTGTTAATAATATTTCATAGTATCTGATAAGCGGACAGTATTACACTGTCTATTAATGTTAAAAACAACTTGATCGTGAGTCAGAATTGAACAAGAAATTCCTGTGGAATGTTAAGTTCAAGTTGCAGGACGAGTAATATATTTATATTTTCTTCTAATTTCTCTTCGATATTTAAAATACAGCGGATCTACGCTTAAAAACCAAGAAAAAGAAGAACACGACAATTTTCCTGTGTTTCTTTTCTAAGCAATCAATCGATTCTCGATTTTCCTTACATAACTCACGTTACTATTGTACATACAGAATACGTAAATAATGTAAGTAGATATCGTTTGTACGTGGAGTGTGAAGCAGAAACAGAATGACTATCAACGCGATTGTCATTCAAGCCAAATAAAAAGTAGGATATTTAAGTTTCAAACTGTTTGTCTTTTTTAATCTCAATCATAACTTTCCCTACTTTCCCACTGTATTTCCTGTTATTCAAGGAGCAATTTATGGTAATGGAGTTCCTTCGAGCAATTTGTAAGTGCATGTAAGTACTTCCTGATACGTATATAGTTGCTCCAAAAATCAATATCCCTTCCCATTCTGTCTCATTATTATTTAATCCAAAACTACGTACTTTCCTTCTTCAGTCTTTAAAAATAAAGTTCGGAACTCAATTTTTCTATTGTGGTTTTGGGTACTTCTCTTATACCTATACATCTAATTCTTCTTCAACCAATATTCTTCCCAATGAAATGGCGGAGGGCTTCCAAAAAAAAAAAGAAGCAAGAGGATAGACTCTGCACCCAATTCCAGTGTGCACAGTGTTGGGAAGGGGAGCAGAGACCGTACGTGGGTGAGAAGGAGAATCGTGGGCGGTACACGTCGATATTGCGGCGTCGCGACGATCTGCGACTGCGGGAATAATGGCGTCGACGGCTGCGGATCTTCCCACGACGCGATCCTCCATTCCCTCTTTGTTACTTCGTAGCCTGAACGAGCCAGTTTTCCACTTTCCAATCGCATGCCTAACGTTGCGTTGTTAATGACCGAAGTACTTTGTCTATCTCTTGAAAATTACAATTACTCTCTATTCGAAGTTTTCCTCCACTTTCCCCTTCGACTTTTCCATTAAAGGCGTTTAGCGAATTGCGTGTCTTATAAAATAGCGTTTGGTACTTTACAGTAGAGCTGGAAGTATTGAGAACGTACAGAGGTCTGCAACTCTATAACACATTTATAGATGAAAATTTATGAAAATATTCTTTTTGGTTTCGTTGTACAGGGTAGTAACGTAAACTTACGTTATTTGCGATAAACGTAGCAAGCTTTTCAAGTTGGAACACAAAATTTCGAATGTCGTAGACACAGCTCCGTAGACCCCCTGTTCTATCAGACTACTCCTACTCGGATGGAAGATTGGTCCACGGGGTGAACTGGCGACTTGGTGGACCCGCAGCAGGAACCGCTATCAGCTGTGAAAACAGCATTGTTTATAGACACCGTGGCACAATGAGGTGTAATTGAATCCATATTCTACCCCGTTGTATCGAGGGCGACCCTTGACAGAGAGCTAGCGGAACGCCCCTGGTGCCCTTGGGGGGTGGTTGTACTTAACGGTTCGGAAATCGAGGGTGGCACGTCGATTTGTGGACAATTAGGGACGATATACGTGTCCCTTCGGGACGAATCGAAGCGGTTACGGGTTTTTCCCAACGTGTTTTCACTTTTTCTTCTCCCGCTGTTGTTAATTATTCAAGTATAACTCAGGTGTTTTAAAATATTCCTCATTGTAGGAACAATTCACAATATGGGCATGACAATTGTAATATTAAGAGTACATTTTAATTACTAACAAGCATCCTGAAGTATTTTATACCAACAAGTAATATCTTCAAGTGTTGAAAACTTTCATTAAAATAAAAAATTGAAGGCAAATAAGATTATTGCTTGATAATAGGGAACCGCTTGGTATCAGATGATCAAAACTGGTTCAGACTTATCTACAATTGACGCAGGTGTGTCCATACACCTGTCCTTATCACCCGCCACTTTATGATATATCAATTTTTTAGCATTTATATTTGTGAATATTGAGTAGCGTCACAGCGATATCTCTACTAATATCTAACATTTGTTTTTTAAGCTTTCCTATTTTTTGATCGTGCACACTGTTGCACTAATGTTACGTTAATGAAATTATTAAATTCATCGTAATAATTATCGCTGGAGAGTTGATCATTCATAAACGCTACGCGAAGCTTTATTCTCTTCTCGGTACATCTTCATAGAGAAATATAGCGGTTAAGGGGAGGCGTGAAAGTTCAATACCCCAGGTTGAACCTAATCGGCTCGAACGTCACGGTACTGTGATCCCGTGAAAATTAGCAAACCATAGAATCGCGGCTGCAGCCCCTTTCGCGTATCAGAGGCGCATTAAGAGCACCCTCTTGTCACGAGGGTCGCACTTGTGTTGATCCTCGCAGCTGGAGTGACACACAAATAAAGTATTAATTCGCGATTCACGTCGTAACACCGTAGCATTCTCGCAAATGCTGTCCGTTCATACTAATCTACTATCTACATAGGAATCTACATTACTCGAAGAACATGAATTCTATGAATCGGTTGAAAGACAAGAGCGAACGAAGAAAAAATCTATCAAATTCATGAAAGGTGCTGCGAAGACGGCACTCCGAGTGACAGAATTAATAGTATTGCGTCCACTGACAAAATGGGGTTCTGTTACACGCACTGGGGGGTGCTCAGAGCAAAAGAGAGCATCCATCCACCCTTCGATTCCCTACGCAGGAGATCTAGGGTGAAAATTGGGGCACGCAAATACCTGGGCAGCTGCGTGTTCCTGTCCAGGGGTGTTTTCTCAAGTTCCAGCAAAATCATCGACCCCTCTGCACCCCACAGGATCACTTTTATGCTTGTAACTTCCCCCAAAATATTCTTCGCTCGATTATCGGGGCAGACAATGTAACACTTGATTCGATTGTCGTTAGTGGACGATTAGAGATAGTGCGACTAATATACTGGTTATGTTTCCACGAATTTCTGTATTGCGGAAGTCAGCTATCTAACTCTGCGGTTGATTACCGATGCGTCGACTTTGCCCAGTGATTTGATGGAAAAATTGACCATGTCGAGTCACTTCGGGAAACTTAATATTTGCAATTATTGAAAATTCAGGACCATGGACTTGATCAGTTTTACCAACAAATCAATGAAGAAACGATACCTGTAAAAGAACAGAATAAGTAGAGGTAATGGATTGTTAGGTTCTGGAAGTAAAAGTTTGTATTGGAACGAATATCTGAATAGATGATAATGGATTAATGAAAGTACCGTATTAAGGAGAGATGTGGAACGTGTAGGTAGATAAGGATCTAAAATCTGCGGTGAAATCCAGCGTGAAAATTCGAGCGCGATGAAATCCTATTACTTCATACTTTACACTGGGCATTGTTAAGCTGCAATGCAAGATCGAAGCCTACTGCCCCCAGCAGAGGATCTACAAAAAAGAAAAAGGGATACATGCGTGTTAGTATTCGTCACATTTTATTGTCCCCCTGAAGTAATTTTCTTTTCCCGAGTTAAACTGATTTTTTTAACAACTTGTTGAAGAATACGTAACATTTTCCACTGACAGCTTTTCTTTTTCATCCCAGATTTATGTTTTAACGTAATTGTTGATATACTTTTGAAAGGAGATGTATATTATGTATATTGGAAGGATCAATTGGGTGTTTGCGATAAGAGTGTCTTCCAGCGTTATTCACGAAACACAGTGTACTCGCACTCTCGTGTAATATTGATTCGTCAGAGACGAGGTCGCAGGTGAGTCTTCCCACGATCGTTGGCCGCCACCGAGCCAAACGTCAGGGATTTGTCTGGAGATAGCCATGCCACCGTAGACGGAGAAGCTTGCGTTTCTTTTTCTCGCTGGAAAGCAATAATCACTTAACAAAATCACTTTGAAGCAAAAAAAAAAAAAAATGGACAAATATTAAATTGATCAAATGTGGAGGAAACAAAACAAAATGACAAGAATTGAATAAATAAAATGAACTCTCGTTGACTGGGATACCTTGTCGAATTGTAAAGCACGACGACGGAAGGATCCGGAAGCAGGAAGTGTTCTGGTTGAGGCAATCGTGTGCTGCCGTCGTTTAGTCTTCTTTTATTACATGTTTCCGTATGCACAGTTACATTACAAAATCGTATCGCACAGTGATTTACATCCCTGGATTCGGAACCGATCCACACGACTCCGTTTCTGAATGATTCGTGCGCGAACAATCAGCAGGTTCCAACAGACTTCCGATCCGAGTTTCTTAAACAGTCGACGAAAGTCGGGTAGACTGATTCGAATGTACGATTATTCCGCACGGTCGTCAGAAGCGTCATCCTTCTACAGATTAGATTCTTCGTTCGCAGACTCTCGTCCGCCCCTCGCGCCTGAGAAAGACCTTCGTGCCTCTCGACTCGATCGTGTAAATCTTAGCAGATGTGTAAATATAAAAGTGAAACTATCTAGGCATCCAATTCGAGGCGAAGATCCTAATCTGGCAGCGCTGGCTCTTCTGAGTTTGTCAGTGGCCAAGTTTCTTTCGTTTTACGGCGTGAGTGATGTTCATTTCGTTAAAAAATGTCTCGATTTAGTCGTGTATTAAAAATAAATAACCGAATCTTGCATCCTCTATCGACTCGCCAAATGAATTGATCAAATAAAGAGAATTGCAGAAACGCCCAACGATGAGAATTTCTAGGTCCAAGATTTGGAATTAAAAACCAGTTAGAAAACAAACTATCGCTTGTTTGCGATGAATACTAACGAACACTGTCATTGATCAAACTCAGAATGCCTTCAAGAGGAAGACGAGTATGCTGATGGTGAATCGTGACGTTGAACGCGTTAAAAAACAAATCAGACTTTTCTCGTGTTAAAAAATTCATTTTTTCAACCCTTGTGTGGAAACACATATGGCATTTCGATCGATGTGCTCTTTCTGTTTCCTCTATCTCTTCGTTACGAATACAATACAGACGTACACGATGGAGGACAGTTCAAAGGTATCACGAATTTTTAGCTGCTTGCATCTCGTTTTTGAAAATATACAAAAGACTAACGAAGTCACGCAGACAACCTTTGAAACATCCTCGCGATACACCCTTTAGTTTTTTTTGTTTTTTCTTTTTTATTTACGCGAATAGCCTAACGCTTTCAAACAACTTGCAAGTTGTTCCAAGAACGGTCGTGTTTGGTCTCCAATTAAGCGCAGTACTTTTCACACCGACTGGCACGTGTCTCTTGGAAAAACCTACAAATACATTTGACATACAGATAAGTGGTTGCCTCTTCCCCATATTTCAGTGGCAATTGTTATTATTTTTTTTTTTTTGCGTCGTTTACTCGTGTAGAATTATTTTACAGTGGGTTGTTCGTCTCTGTTCGCTCGTCCAGAGACGCGGGAGGGATACCAGCTAACTCTCGTAGAAAAATGAAAACACGCTTCGCAAATGGCGCCTGGTTTGGTCACTTGCACACTTGTTATCATTTTTTTTTTATTTTTACCATTTTTTTTCTTTGTTTCTTTACTTCTAAATGTCCAACAGTGAATACTTAGCAACGATCTCGAGTATCAAAACGCTACAGTACGGTCTGTGCCAATATTTCGGCCAATCAAAGCATTGCTGCCGCCTGGACGTTGTGGTTTCACGGTTTACAAATCGAACGTCTCGTTACGCCAAGGTTTGAGAAATTAAAAATGGTTTCATCTCGTCTATGGGACCGCGCGGTGCCTCTTTAACGCACCCGAAAAGTTTCTAACTTTTTGTTCGAATAAATAGCTTCTGCTCGTCGATAGTCATCTGCGAGCTTACACGCGTTCTTAACACGCTCGCGACTCAACTAATTATTTCTCTTATGCCGTGGTTTAACGCGCTAGCAGCGTGAACTGTCGCGAACGTGTTAATGCGAACGAATCTACCGTACATCTACCCTAAACGCATTGTTTTCGCGTACATACGTATATATGTACCAAACATTTAAGTTACACTTAAACTACAAGCGAATAGAAAATCCTAATGAAGAGTCACATTGGGTTTATACAAAATTTAACAAAAAGAAACACCTTCGCCTTAAATATCGTACGCAATCGTGGTTGTTCGTTTCGAACGATCGATTAATTTCAGAAAATTTGAGCTTCAAACAAACGCTCCTACATTCATCCCCTTTCTCTGATAATTCTGTATAAATCCAATATATCTCGGAATTAGAGAACACTTTGGTCAAATTAAAGTTAAATTTTCATGCGACAAAACCTTCAACAGTCGATCCACAGCGGATTAGGAACACAATAATTTATTTGTACACGAATATTGAGAATTGAAAGCGAACACAAAATGAACGAGAGCATGGAAATGTTCGAAATTAGGTAGCAACATTGGGGATCTTGTTTACTTCTCTTTTTTTTTTATCGTCAATTAAAAAGAAAGTTTCACCAAGGCGATTCCCGTCCCAAAGTCTTGAACAATTTTTACCCAGAGCGCAAGATTGCTCAAGAGTTTCGCAGGAGTTCAATGATTCGATTGCAAAAATTTGGCACGGTCTGTTGTGTGTAAAAATATTATAGTTTAACTGCTCTCTGTTTTTTTTTTCTTTTTAATACCACACTTGCACACGCTTTGTTCTCGCTTCTCTCTCGCTCTCTCTCTCTACCACCCGTCTATCGTACCGTATATTATCTTAAAACGTACAGCAACACTACACTGAGATAATAAACGCATAAAATACTCTTCATCGGTATAAACGTATTGTTATCTTCGACGATCACTCGATTTTTCGGAAATTATTTCGAACTTTTGACCAAGTCGTCAATTATGAATATTTGTTTCCTTTCTTCTATCATTTATAGTACCAAACACTATGCCATTACCATACACCTCATAAATTTTTACAATTTCATTTTTATACAAAACTATCTCGTGCCTTGGAAAAAGTTTTTTCATTGATATAATGCGTTTAATTATCAAGTACCACAAAGTGGTAAAATGTTTGTTTTGCTTCCGTATTTCATAAATAGCTCGTTTACTGTAATTACGTCTAAACTTCCAGTTCTTAAAGTATTTATCCGAGAAGAACAATTCTGTATGGTTCGTGACAATCATATCGGCGGTGAAATACGAAAGTACAACAAACCTAAAGTGTATGATAATTGAAATAGTGTCTCGCGTTAGACAGAATCGATATACACGTAGAAAACTCGACAGAATTTTAGTAAACCGATTTTCCCTGAGTGGTGACGAGCTATCCTGAACGTTTGGTGTCCTCGTGATCTACCACTATGACGTCTAATCGCGTTTATTGTACAAAGTAAGCCTAAAAGTTTCCCTCGGTTCCCGTAAAATGAAAATAAAAAAAAAAGGAAATAAAAAGAAATCCTTTACGATACAAACAATTGTCTTTCCATAAAAATAATACTTTTCCATCGTGGAACACAATACGATAACGTCAACTTTCTCGTGAGAAAATTTCATCTCCTATGGTGAGACAGAAAAGTAAATTCTTATTAACTAGACATTAATTGAACAAATGAAAGTCAACTAGGAATTTAAAATATTGATTCTTTTTACATAAAAAGACAGATATCCACCATTTTTATTTCCGTTATGAACCGGGCGATAAGAAAATAATCTCTCCATTATAGCCCCTTTATTTTTAACGAGTCGAATCTTGTCATAAAAATGCAGCTCCAACTTTGAGCGAAAGTCTTTTTATCCATTTTCCTTTTTGATTATGCATTCCATATATGTTCCAATTCTACATTCTTGACACCTTAAAATTGAAATGAAACGCGTGCTGCTATCGAGAAAAGATAAAATACAAACCAAGAATAACCACAAACGAACCCCCTCTGCGTGAAAACGAAGCGAGCGCGTGAAATGTTCCGTCTAGACCTAACGTCAACTACTTCCTCAATTCTCGGACCAATCTATTCTGATTCGATCAATCAGTTGAAAGAAGAGAACGTAAAAACAACGATACAATTAAGAAAAACAATTCTTCGACCCGTATCACGACCATTTTATTGGTGGAAGGCAGTGCTCGAGTTATATATCTAAGTATATAGTATGTTCTACATGTATAAGATTAGAACATACATCGGTTTGGTAGTGATACGGGCCAATAGCAAGATATTTACTACAATTTAACCGTAGCCAGCCTTTTTTTCGCGACATGTGGACAGTGGTGTGCTAAAGGGACCCCACAAACGATTTTTACTTACAAAGATGGTCTAGAAAAAAAGAGGTGCCACCAGATAGAAAAAAGATGGGCGAGTTTGTCGTACCACCAAACCCATACGCAATTTCTCATTTTCCTCTGTTTTTTTCCTTTCCTTTGTAAAATGTACACCTATTCCGTAATTATTATTGCTATTCATCGCGATAGATTAACTTACAGTCTAAAATTTGTACATCTGCGGATTTTTTTTTTTGCCGTTTCATCGTACTGTGTGTCGATGACGATGATGGATGATGATGACGATGGAAAGATTGTCTCAGACGTGTTCGACGATGTGCAATCAAAAGGAAAACAAGAAAAACGAAACGAACGTCTCTATTTCTAGATTACTTCCTCGTTAGAATTTGCAAGGCCTCTATTAGCGTTCTTTTGTCGCGAAACTAATCTAACTTTGAACAGTAAAAATCGTTCTCGAAAATTTATCGAAGAAACAATAGAAACATGCATAATGCAAACGCGTGTATTCGCAACGGAGTAAAATCATGAATTACATGTCCTGATAAATGCAAACGTTTTCTTTCCCCTAATTGACATCATATGTACGACTTTTCCCAGCCGGCAAGTACTAAATTATCAAATCATCACATTCAATCAAACACAGACCAATTAGACATTTTTGGATCAATAGCCAAAGAAGCATAAAAGACGAACGACGCGACTTCCCTGTGTCCATTACTTTTCTGTTTTTTTTTCTTTTTTTTAAGAACGATAACACATCTCGGTGGGTGATGATGTATCAACACGTCTGGTGTTGTCGGACGCGGCGTACTCTTCCCTGCTTTCCACCTATCTTCAGCTAGGTTTCCCAGGCGGTCCGTGGCTGGGTGGAGAAGGTCCATGTGAGTGAAGATTATGAACATTACCTACTTGATTACTTGCCAAACTTGACATTGATGGTTGGTACATTGATGACATGTAATTGCTCGATGACTGAGGCACTGACCTGAAACGCATTGAAGTTGTTACTTAAAAACTATGTTTTCCATGGTAAGGAATACGATTGAACGATAACACTTAAAAGGATATAGACTTCTCACCTTGGCACTCCACGCAGGGGATCCGGTGTAACGGACGAATTCCTCACCACACCAGAATTGTTAGCAGGTGCCGGGGATACTATGTTACTAGGTTGTCCTTGATGGTACGCGCTTCCGGCCGGACTATGTCTGTAATGATCACAGGGAGAACAAAATTTTTCAGTACCTGTATCTATGACGATGAACCTAGGACAGATACGTTACCTGATAGTCGGACTTGGCTGAGGCGCGACCAACGGCGTCCTGTGCTGGTATTGCGAGAGCGAAGCCGCAGCTGGTGGTGATGGATCTGGTGGCAAACCATTTTCCAGCGTCGCGGAATGATTGCTGGAACTTGAATGCGGCATGTACGTGTTGTTCACTCTCGGTTCCCGGCTTACCCTCGAAACAGGAGCCGCAGCTCCTGGTGGGACATCGGGGTGTGGAACATTGGGGTGTGATGGATTGACCGTTGGGTGTATGTTGTTTACTGTAATTCATAGGTAAGATCGTATGTACTGAAATGATAACCATAAACGTTGTATGATTTACCTGGATGGGCACTAGGCTGAGTCGTCAGAGGGATTGCAAGTCTAGCATTCACAGCCAATAGGTGATCTCTCCTTTGCAGGAGACTATTTACATGTTCCTCTAGCCTAAGGTTTTCCGCCCTCAATTGGTGAAGACAAGAAAGTAGGGAAGCGACTAGAAAAAGGAAAAACATTTCATTTATTGTGAAGTATTTTTTTAATCTATTAAAGGAGTTAATGAATCAAACGAGCTGGAAAGCAACATACTTTATATTTTGTTATGTATTTTTAATATATATGTAAATATTCATGCACTTGTTTGTTGTCAACACACAGAATGAAATCCCCAATTTCACCAAACCCATGCGACTAAAAGCATGTTTTTCCTTGCCGTACACTCACTGTCAAAGTGCTGAGCTTGCTCCATCAAGAATTGACTTCCTTGCTCCCATTGTCTTTCTAATAGCTGATCTAGCGTTTGAGGTATTGCTCCACCGCCTAAAGCACCAGTGTTGGTTGCACTAGCGCCAGTGTTGGAGTTTGTATTGGAATTGGTATTGCTAGTGGTATTAAACACTGAAGAAAATGACGTGGGTGGTGCACCAGTTTGATTCGATCGTATCTGTACATAAAGCGAAATATTATTATACTAATAATAATCTCAAAATTTTAAGCTACATATTATTCCTGCCTCGGTAAGGTTGTACATTTAATGATACATACAGATGCAATTACTCGACTATGCAGCTGGGGGCCAACTAAATTCGTCGTAGAGTTACTAGCTTCTGTAAAAATAGAATGTGCTTCTAGTTCTTGAGAAAGAGTATCGGACATCTTTTGTGCCATTGTGGAGGTCGGGTTCAATTGATTTCCCAACATATGGGGTGCGCTAACTCCATTCTGGAATCTGATGGATATTACAAATTAAAACATGTAAAATAACAGACTTCTCCAATTATACCAAATACTTCTGCTTCTTACAATTTGACATCTTTCTCCTCTTTAGGATTCGCGAGCGTCGGAGTGCTAGATGCAGAAGGTGTAGGCGTCGTGGATGCAGCACTGGCGCTTTTTCTTTTTCTCCTTCCGGGTCCACTACTGCTCATGCTCTCAGAACCAGGACTGCTCGGTGGAGACTCTTTCACAGTTGGACCCATTGTATTTGCAGAACCAGAGCTAATATTGCTAAAATGACCCCCACTTCCCAATGTTGGTCCTTGAATGATAGATGGTACAGGTGCCACGCTTATGGCAGGAGGTGGAGTTTGATGATTACTTCTTCCACCTCGTTTAGATGTTGTTACCAATGCGTTATTAGACACAGACGTCACTATACCAGAAGCCGCTGTTTGAGATTGATGTTGTTGATGCGTTTGAGACTGTAGTTGTGTGTGTGGCAGTGCTGGTTGACTATTTGACGATCCACGTTTCAGTTTGCGAGGCTTGTCTTGTTTATCTGACGACTGAGAGCTAAGAGCAACAAAATACAGAACTATCTATATGGATGAATTAATTAACCTTTTTCCTATGATCTTGATATCATAAATATTAGAAAAATTTTCTATTAAAAAGTGATTATTATACAAAATGCAAAATAAACGGACCGTTGCGCACTGCCATTTACAAGTTCACGTTACTCCTTTTCTTCGTTCGTTGCCCTTGAGGCCCCTTGAGGTAGAAAAAACAAACATAACCTCAAAGTATCCTTAAAGCTACAGAAGAATCAGAGGACATCAAGGAAATCACAGTCGTTCACAATAATTTCGCTCTATCGAATACTTTTAACGATTTATGTCACAAAAAGGTGAAAGAAAAAAGTGCCCTAAATTCATTTCCGCATTTGTACAATTCACAACGTTGCCGCGAGGATTTTCTATTCGTCACGACGGTCTCCGAAGATTTAACGTAATGCAGTCGCATCCTGATGAAACGATATTTTGCACAGTATCATAAACCCATACGCAACAATGTTTTTCTACCTGAACGATTTTTACGAAACGCAAGAAGAGGTTAAAAACAAAGAAGCTTGTTTATCCAGCGAATCAGCCATTTTAATGCCTTCCATTTTGGCGCGCATTTCAAATTTCTCAAAACGATTTCATTAATTTTCCCAAAACTATCACTTCTTTTGTATAATACATATGATAAAAATATAAAAATAACTATTTTGTCTAATACTAATATTAATCAGAATACTAATGTTGTAACATTAATATTAAGCGCGAATTTTATGCCAGAATGGTAATAAAAATTGAAATTTCAATTCGAACTTACCGAGATCTTTTTGCAGGAGCTTCTTCTGTAGCAAACCTCTCAGAGTTCGGCATAGCACTTGTTCTAGGTTCCGTCATAGCTGCTGTAGTTATGATACTCTGTTGCAGCTGTTGGTATAGCGTCGGAGCACTCGTCACCACGCTCTGCACCGTATTGGACAACGAAGTTGCGGTCAATGGGACAGAAACAACTATGCTATTCGACGTGGTTATTGGCGATTGAGTAACAACTGACGATTGAGACTGTGTCACTGTCATTATCACAGGTGTGGTGGTCGCTTCGGTGGTGACCGGAGTATTCGACGATGATTGAATGGGACTTTCAACCTTTAACTTGAAGAACAGAAGATTTCAAAACATAAAATATTTTGAAATGCAAATTTTCTTCATATACCGAAACAATTTGTCATACAGCTACTAAATTTGTTTAAATTGTCATTCACCTTTCTCGATTTTTCCGACTCCGTGCTCGTACTTAGGCTTGTCGCCTCCATTATAGTTGTATGTACGTTGTTGCTCGAAACAGCCTGTTGTACCACAGAACTGACAGCAACTACAACCGAACCGCTGGCCTCAGAACTGACCGATTGGTTCGAGTTTTCATTACCGATTACCGTTGGTGTCCGTGCCCCTGTCTTTCTTTTTTTACTGTGGCTCGACGTCTTGTTCGACGACGAGGAGTTCGATTTCATTTGTCCACTGTTTTTATGGCTTGAGTTCGAGTTCGATCCAGATTTAACAGCGGTCGCGGGCACCGTGGTAACGGTGGAAGATGTTCCATCGTGTCCGAAAACACTCTCCGATTGGATGACGATCGTTTCTACGAAGTTGGAAGTGGTGAATTTACCAGAATTTGCGGTGTTGTCTTTGGGTGTATTACGGCCGCTACTGCTTTTGTCGTCAGCAACGCCATTTATTTCTAGACTCGGACTAGTATTCGATTTGTTTTTAGAATTTGTAGCGGATTTGGAACTTGAACTCTTTCGTTTACCACTTGACGAAGACTTTATCGGAGTCTCAGCTTCCTTTTCTGGAGACGAATCTGACGAGCCATTGTCAGCTGGTATTGGCTTGTAAGGTGGTATCGTTTTCACGTTACCACCTTTTTTCTGTAGATCAACAGAAGCGATAAAAATCGTTACTGAAATTCGTCAATTTGAATATTTTAGAAATATTTTTTGTTTTGTCTTTAAAGTGGTTATGTATGACACGAACCAATTTCGAATAGTGATGTTGACAATATCCACAGTATTTAACATTATCTAGGTAATTGCCGGCTTCTTCGCAGAGCAAGCCAAGAGCCTGAGCACAAGTAACATGAAATTGCTGCCTGCAGCCAGTTTTGTTGCACTGCATACATGCTCCCACATTTGCTCTACTAGCCCTTCCTTGTTCTTCGCAAATGTAACACGACTGTAACAATTCCATTATGTTAACGACATTAATCACTAAGAAAACAAAGTCTGAGGGATGAGTTACTATTGAAAACTCTTTACCTTACTAAACCTTTCCGATGGGATTAATTGTAAAATAATAGGCTCCATTGTTGTCACATTACCAAATCTAACTTCTGGTATATAGAGTGCACAGACCACATGTGCCCATCCAGCCTGATCCGTTCTTTTAAGAGCTCCATCTCGGCTTGGGCACAGCTCGCAGCGCTATTAAGTAATTCAGCAATTACTTGAACAAAATCTGCACAAATCTTGTAGGAAACTTACCACGCGAGCACTGCGTTCCTGTGACTCGCATTTCCTACAGTACCATGGCCCAGTAGGTACTGTAACGATTCCATAGCAAGCTGCGGAGCAATAGAAACAATAAACTGTAACAATATTCTAACACAGAATCTTGACGTACAGCTCAATTCTTTCGTACAAAGTCTACGTGTTTACGCAGAGACAATGTGAGAGTTAGAAAGTGGACGCAACAAACCTTGGTGTACAGCAACGGTGCAACCTTGTCCATCGCAATACACCAGCGGATTCTCAGTCCAACCCCTCTCGTCAGAACACACGCAGCACCCTCCAAGCATCTCCTTCATGCTGTGCTCCAAGCAATTCGGAAGACGAGACTAGCATGAGGAGCTAGGCGAGCCGTAGGCGGAGTCGTGACGCGAGGCAACCTCGCTTTCGCAATTGCATCCTGGCGGATAATGTGTTCTTCTGCGGCTCGTTTCTTTTCCACTCGTTGCTATATCACCGTTTCTCGTGCACACGCGTGACGCATTCAACGCGTGAATCGTGGCTTCGAATGCGCGACTTGCACGTTGTCGAACTGGCGGACGATCCACACGTCGTGGAAACACGATGCGACGGCACCGAGGCGCTCCCAGAGCACCGTGCACCGGCTGTTCTTTTAGCAAAACCCGTAACGAAACGTGCTCGGACGGTTTGTTATTTACAACGGCGCTCTATTTGTTTCGCTGGTCGGCCATCTTATTTTGTTGTCGCGCCTGGCATGCGCACGCGCAGTCGCGCGCACTGCCGCGAAAATGGAAGAGCGTGTTCGAAAATTGGACTACTATTCATATCGTAAAATACTACTTTTAATACGGATACGGTCTAAGTTAATGATACCTTATATTCTAATTATTAATTTTCATCATTCTTTTGAATATAGGTAGCTATCTTTTTACCCACACTGATTGGAATAATAAATATTATGGAGCACACTATTTCGATTTACTTGTGGATTCTAAGATATTTCAAGAATAATTTCTTACTATAATTTTTCTTTGGTAAAGAAATTCTCTGAACTATTACTGAACGTATTAATCCTTTGCACTCGACAACTTTTTCGGTCGAACGAAGTAGTAACTCGAGATGATTTTGTGACGCTTCTGTGACGAATATCTTGCAGGTAACATAAAATGATTTTATATACAAATTAACTTGTAAAACCGTATGTTTTATCTACTTCATTTTACTTTTGTTTCGTCAGGTATGAATTTTATTTTCGGTGGTATTTCACTAAATTCATCACAAGGTGTCCATTTTGAATTGTTACAGTCTTGTGGGACATCACTGTCACTTTCGGATTCGCTGTCTATTACTCTAGTTTTCCGATTTCTTACACCTAAATACTGTGGTACTATCTTCATCATTGCTTTCATTTTTTTTATCACTAATTTCTTCAGGAATACAATCGATCTCGTTTTTCAACAGCTCAAAATCAAATTCATCTTCACTCGAGTTAATTTCACTTCTGAAATCTATTTTTGTAGGGCTTCAAAACATAAAATCGTCGATGTAAAACTCGAGTTGCCACATGAAACGCCGTGGCGTCGAAGAGTCGCCTCTCGAGCGCAAAGGATTAAAACTGCGTGCGGTTGTATTAACCAATCAGAAGTTGAACATAAAACTCTATTGCCTATATCAGTATTTAAAAAGTGCTACACAAGCAGTGTAAGTTCACTGAGTGGCGGATAGTGATGTAACGAAAAAAGCAATTGAGTACTCCTATTACGTTAATAGTAGATTGCAACACAAAGTCAATCGTAATACATGTATAAAAATAAAACGAGAGAATATCGAACGTGGTACTGTGTTAAGTGAGAAAGCATTTTCATTTGAGAAACTCCAAAAACCATCGACCTTCAAAAAATACCGATTAAAAAATGATATCAGATAATGATTTTTATACCCTGGAATGGGCAAAAGAAATTCACTTATCGGAAATCTTATCATTTTTATACAAAAATTTCGATAAGGAAGAGACTGTGCTAAAAAGTCTGCGAAGTGCTAACGCAGTGACACCTGAACAAGAGGAATCGATGAAGCTTGATCATGAACGATTGATACGAGCAATCTTCGCTTTTTCACCTTGTATTATAGCGATAGAAAAGTCGTCGAAAAAAATCATCGGAGTGAACTTGATGATAGTTAGTAAAAGTCCGAAGTTTGATAACGCCGATGGAGTGTCCGCGATGTTCAATAATAACCCGCCTACAAATAGATTAATGAAACAATATTTCGATTGTTTGTCTGAAATCAGCGAAAAGGCTGATTTATATGGAAAATTTCCAAACGCTAAGGCAGCAGTGGAATTTTATGCGGTTGCTGTGGATAAAAATTACCGTAGAATGGGACTTTCAAAGGCAATGATGGCTGCTGGGATTTCTTTTGCGCAAAAGAGCGTTCAGGATATCGGGTTCATATTTGGAATATATACGTCTCTGTATTCGAAGAACGCAGCAGCGAAACTTGGCTTGAAAAGCGTGTTGGATGTGGATCTTCTAACTTATAAGGATAGTAATGGACAATCCATGTTTCAAGATACTCCTCCGCATAACATCGTTTCTGCAATGGTTTTACAAATTGCTTAGAACTTTTTGTAGTTGCACAACTTTTAATACCAAATATATTAAATTAAAATAGTTTTTATTCTCAATTTCTCCTAAAAACTAAGGTAATACCATACCTGAATCGATAATATTGCACACGACGTTAAAATAATAGTGTTTAAAATTGAACAAATTCTTAAGTTGCAATTTTCTCGTTCGACAGTTTGGCTGGTCACAATTTTATTAGCCAATGAATAATTGCATCTCATAGGAACATTTGCTATCCGATACTGTCGTAGAATGTGATAGCACTGACTGTATAACACTCCCTATCGATGCCTTGAGATAGGGAGTACCCCAGAATTCTATATTGAAAGCCCCGCGAATCGAACCGATTGTAATGCATAACTGATCGTTATAAGAAAGAGTTATACCTGCGTTTTTGAAGGCTATTCGTTGGGATTAGTCCTATTGAAGCACAGTAGAGTTTCCGGAACTCAAAATATCCACAACTGCATAATCAGGAACGAACAGAGTTACGTAAGTAATTTATAAAATTATCTCGCAGTAGAAATTGTTTAAAGGCATGTTGTATAGTTTGATTTTGAATATAGAAGATTATAAGAATTTTGAATATAGAATATAGAAGAACATAATATGAGACTGTGTTTTGTCTTTTATCTTTGGCCTATTAATTTAAGTATCGTGTAAAGTGAAATTCAAAATTTTTCAATAACAAAAAAACAACAAGCGGAATGTTTCATGATACAATCAATTTTGAAAAGTACTTAAATAAGCCGAGGCGCTCTATACTAAATATACATAATTAAAAAACCAAATTTGAAAACTTACAGAAAGTAACGTGCTAAGAGAAAAAGTCCCGTTTATTCAGTAAAAAAGAACGTGATCAAAGATTCTCAAGTTCATGGTCTTCAGTGGATTGTTAATGGAAGTTTATCAATGAAGGCATGCGTCATTAACTGATTAAATTAGCACGAATACAGCTAACGGGATTCTGAACAGTATGTGGGGCGACTAATTTTATCTCTGATATATTTCCATGTCCTTCTTGTTGATATGCGGCCTTGCACACAACCACGTGGTTCACTGACCCGTCTGTGTCGTGTTTCTCAATCGCTATCACGCATTGTTATCAGCTTGATCAGTCCATTCGATCCCAAGGAATTCATCGGTGTCCGTTTACCTTATAAATTGTAATTTACTTGCATGATAAACGAAAGACTGTTTGCTCTGGTCAGATCTGAAAATAAATGTTTGTTTATCGTTTGCTCGTGTTTTCTGACTTGCTTGATTTAAATTTTGTTTATTCAATGTATTGTGGTCGGAAGGATAAACGGAGAATGGAAAAATTTGAAGAATATCAATGTGTAAGACAATGTATAAGAACAGCAGTAACGTAGATTAGCATCTTAATGGCAAAATATTTTGTACCCGTTGTCGGTACTTCACGTATGCATTATATTATCAGAAAGTCGACTGGTTACGGTCAGTATACTGTGATCCACCGTCGTGTACGTGTCTCTCTAGCAAAATGAGGTGAACAAAAACTTTTATGAATAAATCTCGATCCTCCGGTTTTCTTTACCGAACAATAATCGAGCTACTGAGAGCCAGTCTGGTCAATTCCAATCTGAAAATGTATCCGTGCGGCTTTTATCAAGTTAAATGTCAGCAATATGCTTTGATGTGCGAAGTTTCAGAAATTTATAGAATGTGAAGTCGATCAGTTTTGCCTCCGAGTAGTTCAATTATGAATCTGCCCACAACTCGATGCAGGATGTTTTGAGTAATTAATTTTCATTAATGGAAATCTTAAGACTCTGTTCACATATAACGGTGACGTATGCATTCCGTAATTACGTAGCAATGTTAGTTGCTTACATTCAGATGCCCACACTTACGCTAATGTGCAATTAATATTCAACGAACACGTCAGTGACATGTATAAAACAAAGTTTCAGCTCCAGCGGTGATGCTAAAAAAAGAAACAAAAAAAGAAAAGAAAGAAATAAGATTAAAAATAGAAAAAGAAAGGACATATTTACAATTATCTTTTCCCCATATTGCAATGAGAAGTAGAAATATTTTTATTTACAATTACTTTCAAAAAGTTCAACTTTCTTCTGATGTAGAACTCGAAATAGAATGCCACCATACCGTGCTTGGGGCTCCATAGAGGACGGGGCCATCGAGTTCGAGTCTCTGACAAACGAGACCCTCGAAGGAGCACTCGATGTCATAAGGAAGAGTTTTTTCGTCTATGAATGTGTATCCAGAGGCGTAGATTTGCTCTCAGAGCCCGGTGCGTCGGAAGAACTCGAGCAGCTCTGTTTAGACGCAGCCAAGGATGGTATCAGCGTGGTTGCTGTTGACGTGGACACCGGAGAAGTTATTGGGGTGGCGTTCAACAAGATGCAAGTAAGCGAAAATAGCCGTACATTAAAAGTCATATATGAATATTCTTACGTTGTAAAATGATGAAAGGAGACAACTATCGTTATCCAGGTTCTCAAGAGTTCGACAGAGAAGAGTGCTTTCGAGATATTCAGTGAGAACTGCAAGCACAAGTCGTCGAAAGCTCTGATAGACTTCATGATCGACGCGGACGCAAGGATAAATATGTTCAAGCACTACAACACGGATTGCATCTTCGAAATCATGTTTCTGGCCACCTTGCCTTCCAACCAGAAGCGTAGAATCGGAGAATTGTTGGTATCCACGTCCATAGAGGTAGCGAAGGAACTGAAAAAGGGAAATTCCGTGAAAACACCCGTCACGATAAATGGTGACTCCACTATACAAAACTTGGAGGCGGTACCCAGTTTGGTATCAGCGATCATGACTTCCAATTACTCACAAAAGATAGCGGCAAAGTGTGGATTTGAAAAGCTGATTACTATCAGCTACAAAGACTTCAGCTTCAATGGAAAGACGTACAGCGAACGGATAGGGGATGAACACTTAAACTGCTGCTTGGTAGCCAAAAGATTGACCTAGAATAAGCGTAAATGTTGAAATATTAATTTATGGGAGAATTATCAACTGAAGTCGCGTTTTTTGTATATTAAAATGCACTGAGAATATACGGAAAATTGCCGTATCTGTACGGATTATATAATAGAACGTATTGATATTAAAGTTAGTTCGTTTGATTTAATTAACTTGAAGAACATAGTCTCGGGCAAGCGATAAAAGAAACGTGTGGAACATTAGCAGATAACTTCCACAAACACAAATGGATAGTGAGTAAAAATATATATACATGTTATAATGCAATACTGTTAACGAGCAAAAAACAAAATGAGTATTATATTGTTGCATACTGAAATGTTTTGTATAATAAATGAGTTATTTCTGTAAAAAGTCCAAACAATCCATTCTGACATTCGCAATTTCCCTCTTTCGATATCACTGTTTACAAACGTTCTCTCAGTAATATGGAAGCAATTCACGATTGTGGAGACAAAGATACGCTCAAATATGGTGCTACATTGATAGGCGTCGACAAGGAAACGAACAAAGTGATGGCAGTTGCTTTCAACAGGATTCAGGTTAATTTCCAATTCAGCTTCAAACAATTACTTTTTTTTGCCTTTTCACGAAACGTTTCTATCTGTTTAAAGGCCAGCAATAACATCAATCTGATCGTCAAGGCTGAAACATCAATCATACCGGAATGCGAGGGCATTCCTCAATGATGTGAGTGTTATCTCGGTTATTGGCTGAATTGACTCGTTTAGGTCAAATGTCGCCTATTGCGTTATCGCTATCATGGCTTCTAATTTAAACTCAAAATATCTATACCTGCTTTCCTGATTTAACTGTAAACACGGTTTAAATTTGTTCTATTTCACTTACATCTGTATTATTATAATAGATCTCGAGCAAAGTAGATATATTTAAGAGGTACAACGCGCATGGTGCGATGAGGCTGTTCCTTCTTGCTACTCATCCAGAGTACCAAGGCCGTGGGATCGGTCTTCAAATGGCGCAGAAGTGCATCGAGTTCGCTCGAGGGCTGTTGAACAGTACGATGAAGAGGGTTTCGATCGATGGGTCCGTTGCAAACCCGGATGTGCTACCAGAGTTGCTTTATGCCGTGTTCGCTTCGAATTACAGCCAAAAAATAGCGAACAAGCTTGGCTTCGAGACTCTGTTCGTTGCTCGGTACGATGACTATACTTTCGGTGGCAAGAAAATGTCCGAGAGAATAGGTGACGAACACAAAACAGCCGCATTACAAGTTCTAAAAATAATATGAAAATTGTGTAGGACAAGTTTTTGGTAACCGAAAGATTGATCTAGAATAGATGTAGACGTTGAAATATTAAGTTATTACCGTGGGAGAATTATTAATTGAAGTTGTGTCTTTCGTGGATGAAAATGTACTGAGAATATGCGGAAATTGGCCGTATCTGTACGGATTATATAATGGAGCGTGTTGATATTAAGTTAGTTCTATTGGTTCAATTGATTTGAAAATCATGGCTTCGAGCATGCGATAGAAGAGACGTCTGGAACACTCACAGATAACTTGTGCAAATATAAACAGTGGGTAAAAATGAACACATGTTATAATACAATATTTTTAACGATTAAAAAAGAAAAACGAGTATTATATTGTTGCATACTAAAGTATTTTGTATAAAAAATGAGCTATTTTTTGAAAACAGTTCAAATAATCCATCCTGACATTCTCAATTTTGTTCCTTCGATATCACTGTTTACAAACGCTCTCTCATTAACATAGATATATTCACGATTGTAGAGACAAAGATATATCTATAGTTATATAACGTACGTGCTATATACGGATAAGAGAAGCGACTCTTCGTGATTTTTGTCAAAATGCTGAAGCACCAGTAAAAGCTGCTTATCGAACCAGTGAACTTGTATAAAAATACCAGACTAAAGTATGTGTCACTTCAGACAAGTTTCAGCAACCGTCGGTACTTAACTCGTATCAACCATGTCTTTGGGTACCGTGAATGGAGTGGAGTACAAACTGATCACCAAGGAGTACGTTGAAGATGCTTTGCGTATGCCGGTGCTGAACAAACTTAATAATCTCATACCGCTAGGTGTGGGTATGTTAGAAGAGGATGGAGCCATGGAAGAACTGCTCTCAGCCTTCAGAGAAACGCTCAAACATGGTGCTACATTGATAGGCGTCGACAAGGAAACGAACAAAGTGGTGGCAGTTGCTTTCAACAGGATTCAGGTTAATTTCCAATTCAGCTTACATTTAAACGATTTCTTTTTGTTGTCTTTTCACGGGACGTTTTTATCCGTTTAAAGGCCAGATTAGCCAGCAGCAGTGGTAATATACAAGTATCCAACGACCTAAAACATCAATCATGTCAGAATGTGATGATATTCGTCAATGACGTGAGTGTTATCTGCGTTATTGTATGAATTAACTCGTTTATGTCGTGTCGCTTCAAATTTATTCAGTAATTGCATTACCGTTATCACGACTTCTAATTGTAAATTCAAAATATCTATACCTGCTTTCCGGATTTAAATGTAAACACGGCATTCGCAATTTATGTTTCATTTCACTCTCGTGTGTATTATTATAATAGATCACGAGCAAAGTGGATATATTTAAGAGGTACAACGCGCATGGTGCGATGAGGATGTTCTTTCTTGTCACTCATCCAGGGTACCAAGGCCGTGGGATCGGTCTTCAAATGGCGCAGAAGTGCATCGAGTTCGCTCGAGGGCTGTTGAACGGTACGATGAAGAGGGTTTCGATCGATGGGCCCGTTGCAAACCCAGATGTGCTACCAGAGTTGCTTTATGCCGTGTTCGCCTCGAATTACAGCCAAAAAATAGCGAACAAGCTTGGCTTCGAGACTCTGTTCGTTGCTCGGTACGATGACTATACTTTCGGTGGCAAGAAAATGTCCGAGAGAATAGGTGACAAACACAAAACAGCAACATTGCAAGTTCTAAAATTAATGTGAAACTTGCGTGAGACAAGTGTATGGAAACTATAAGAGTCGATGAATAGTGTATATCTATTTCAATTTGGCTAAAACATATTCAGGAACTATGAAGCTTCAAAATGTGAATATTCTGAGTTTGGAGTCAAAAAGTGATAAAAAGTAACATTCATTTCTGTATCCGTTGCTATGTTTATGATCTTCAGTAAAAAAGTTTCACCTCCTAAAAGTTAAATTATTTTTTTTTTATATAAAACGATTTGGGATAAGTATTTTGAATTTAATAGAGATTTTAGTTACCAATTACTAAGAGGCTACCTCTGATGGAAAGGGAGGAGGATTCTGGAGGAAAAGAAAGCAGTGGCAGGCTGGTGTCGGTACAAGGATCCATGAAATGAGTTCAAGTTCAGCAGCATAGAGATTCTATGCCATCCTCTCGTGTCTGGTGGCTGGTAGATAATTAACTTCGTTAGCCAGACGCTGCTTTCTGCAACTTAATGGATCTTGTTATCGTAACAAGTAAACAACAGGTGACGAGAAGATGAGCTCTACTCGTCAGTTTTCACATGTTTTCATTTCTTATACAAGTATATATAATATATATATATATATATACGTATATATTAACACATTTACAATCTGGTACATAATTGTTGCATATACTGAATATATTGAGCGCAATTATGAATCCGAACATCGACGGCGGGAAAGCATCTATGTTTTGTATCAAATAGTGAAAATAGAAAATTAGTAAAAAATAAAAATCAAAAAAGAAGTACTTTATCGCCACCAGATCACATCCTGTCGTCGAAACATCGGATTCTTCTTGTTCACAAATTCTAACTTCCTACATGCCAAACAGAATCCATAAAAAAACGTAATCTTTCGAAATAACAAAGATATTAAATGATTCTATAACTTCCAACTGATGGTTTAAATGTCACAATGAATCCAAAAGTACAGGACCAATTTGGCAAATTGGAAATCGAGTATTCTACTGTATTATATATGGCTACCATCCGAAATATTATAGTTAACGTTTTATATCCACGGGGAAGACACCCAGTATAAATAAATATATTATATAATATATATATATATACGGCACTGCTGATCGCTGGTAAATAGTGTTTCTTTTTAAGTTTCATAAAGCGTCTATCTGAAAGAGATGCGAAGTATACGTATGGTTTCGCATTGTCTAGCATGTCGCGCGCTAATTTACCACGTTAATCAGTATACAATCGCAACTACGACTCTCTTATAAAAATATTCAACCATAACCAACCAGATAAATGCAACAATATCGCAATTCGTAGTATGCATTCGGTATGCAACAGAAATATCGATTATACTCTTTTTTAATCATTATCTGGCCAGTTTTGCTCGAACAGTCAACCCTTTGAGGCCCCATATTTGTTCGATAGAAAAATAAATCGCTATCAAAAGCCAGCAATTGGATTTGTACACAGAATATATTCTAGTCCCTTTTCAACAATTTGGCAATAACAACAAGCGCAATTGAACAACACTTTATGGATTAATTAGGGGTAAGCCTGAAAGGGCTGACCAGCTACCTGATTTACAATTAAAACAGCGAGTCATTTACGCGGAGATAAAACGAAAATGATTCGTTAGAAACAAATGATTAAAAATCAACGTTTCTTTCCTGCCTTTTCTTCCATTTTCATTTTGCTTTTATACAGATCGTTCTCCTCCTTAGAAAAGTTTGGAATCATTTTCTTTGTCTATGTGTATAACTCAGTTTACATTTTCTCAGTTAAGAAAGCTACAAATTGGGTCCGATTTTTCTTCTCTCGGCCGCGTTATTTTCTTTTCTTAACATATATATGTATACGTGTATATACGAGTAAATGCGACTATAGTATAATAATATAGTAATAGTAATACGTTCGTTATTGTTTCTTCCATTTCGTCGTTTATTATTGTAGCTGTTGTGACAGGACTGCAAGAAAAATGGATCTTTATGGTGCCATGAATACATCATGACTGCCATATGAACCCATGTTTCTCTATGTTATAAAATATTAAAATATTAACTAACGCAATAAATAAAATAAACATATGAAGTAAAAGGTACGTTATTAAAGCTATTTAACATTTGATTAGAATATTTTCTCAGCACTCGCTCGTAGTACTAGAGATTCAAATATGACATACGTGAAAAAACAAATGATTTCAATAGGTACATCATGTTACAGGTAATTAACGAAATGCAATGTCATTACTGACATTTTAATGCCCATTCTTTCTGCAATCCTGGTACAATTACAGTTGGAACGCTTATTATTGGTGTAAAAAAAGTCGTGGACGTATATAGCTTTTGCAATAGAATATGATTGACATATTTCCAACAACGAATACTTTTCTCTTGCTTACATTTCTACCTGCTGCACACCGCCCAACAATAAACTACCCTTAATTCACGATAATTTGTCTGCATATGACACTGTTCGCTAATCTCGATACATGACTAATAAATACTTATAGACTATCGTTTACGCGAGTCGTTGAGGACTCGAACTTGTTTTTGGCACGAATTTCACATTTCCCTTTCAGCCACTTGCGGGCTGTGTTCTTTTTTTTAGTTTGTTTTTTTGATTTCACACGGGCAACGACTTTTGATCAATTTCTGGGATTTCATGTGTCGATCTGGGGAGAAGGAGCGGGGATGACAGCAATAGAGAAACGATTAAAGCGCAGTGCCCGGAATACTAAATACTTACGTACTACCTATTGAGAAACAGTTCTCTAAAAATCGAGCTGACAAAGCCGTTGTAAGACTTTGTTAACAAAGTATACGAACTCAGCGATAAGAAGTGCTCTTAAAATATTTACACAAGTTTTGACATTTATGTAAATTACAAGCTAAAAAAGTCTTTTCACGGCATGTTTCTATCTCTCACGGAACTGATAATTCGAAACAATTATCGGTCTGTGGAATATTTCTTATTGCTTAATGCAGAATGGTTTATGTATTTGCAGAGCTTTATGGATCTATCTATAAAATACTATCAGATTAATAGGGAATTCACTATCGAAGAATACTTGTTAGAAAAGAAGAAGAATTCGTTTCAAATAAATTTTTTTTTTATGTCAGTAGTTTGAATTTGTTTGTGAGCCGTATTGTTCGCATGCAATTCTGCTTCCATACGTACGTACATACTTCCACTTATACATTATCTCTAATACTGAAAAATCTGTCATTTGACGTTTCTTATATTTCATCTTTTTCGGTTTCTTGGCAAATTTACTTATTCAGATATTGACGTGTGCGGGAAGCGAAGATGGAGAATCACAAGACTGTGAAGAATCGGAGATTGTTCTGCTGCCTTTTGGAGATTGTATAGAATAAAAGTCAGCGTACCTTTTTCATTAAGGGTAGAATATTTAAAACTCTGAGATACGAAGATCGAACTGCCTCGCCGTTTTATCATACTTTTGTAAAATTGTGGCGGCTGGATTACAAATCTTAGTTGCTAAATTTATGTAACATGGAAACTAATAATGGTGAAACCTAACTTCTAAGCACACCTGTATTGTTATTATGCAACTTTCATCAGCTCAGTGTGTGTGCACGCCATTATAGTTGACTTTATAAAATATTTTCTGTACTTTTCGTTTCTCTCTTCTTTTTCATACACGCAAATAGACACATGTATCTCAATAACACCTACACATATTCACAGACGTATATTGAACGCATTTGTACATGTTTTAACCAACGTGTGTAACTCGAACGGTACTCTCTTTCGAAAATATGAAATATTCTCGTTATCAAAATAAAATATAAATCGGCAATAACGTTGTGTGACTAGACGGATGTTCACGCTGGTAAATTACATAGGAAACATTGATCGCTTCTCTCCTTCCTTCTCCTCTTTCTCTTTTTTTTTCTCTCTATTTCGTGTGCACGAGATAATCGATTTTATCGTTTCCCCTGACCCCGCGCCGCCCCCTTATCAAAATTGTGCACAGAAAACTTTTCTCCAACGACCAGAGAGAAAACTCTGTTGACTAGAGGTGGGGTACGAGCGCAAAAACTCATCCAATTGACTGTATTCCGCATTATACATGCGTTCAGGCTATCTGGGTCATTGAAACCGTACCAGATAAACCTGTTGCAAAATTGAAAATTAAATAATCCCTTGTCTCTCTAGTCGATCGCAGAATCCTTTCTGTACACCTTCCTGCACAGATTTTTTTCGGAGGATCTTTTCTTCTGATGTACTTGTCATACCTTCTTCTCCTTATTAAACATTGACGTTAGAATTTTTAAAACGGACGCTTTCTTATGCTCCAGCTGTTAAATTACAAAGATTCCAGTCGTAGATTCCTCTGAAAAGACTCCAAGAAAAAGCTCAGAATGGTTTTTCAGAAGAAGTTCATCTCTGAGATGATTCACATTGTAAGTCGGGTGGATGCATGGTTAGATAGCATGACTGGGTGTCTCGGAAGTGCGACCTAACGAGAAGACCCAGGCCCAAGAGCACCACAGGGAGACCCAATAGCGCACAGATCAATTCTCCCGTCACTCCAGGGGACCATGTAATGAAACCTGTTGGAATTCATCATTTCTATTACTCCTACGGAAAATACGAGATGAAATAGTTTATCCGAAAGGAATGTAACGAGATCATCGGTCTATTTCTGAAACTAACTGTCATACAAGTGCGACGTCAAGGATGACAGCGTCCGATTGACTTAAACATGATCGACTCACCACCATGAGCATCCATTTTGTAGATACTCCACCAGATGCCAGACAGCGGAAGGGATACGGTGGCGGTCGCAACCGTGAAGACGGCGCTCTCACACATGGACAAGAAATTTAACACGGAAATCGCGAAGACTATGTACGCGACCAGGAAGATCCAGGCGTGGGTGGAAATATTTGAGCAAACATCATTATTTTTGAAATGGCATGTGAGTCCATGCTCTATGGTACGGTAAAGATCCACCGGAGACAATCCCTAAAGAGACGAGAAAAATGTAAATCGGTATAGACTATGGAAAGGCAGATTGATTTAGTTTATTCACTCTGCCTATTCCTGGCAACGTGTCGATCCAGGACATCGATACGATGGCGAAGAAAGCGATCAGGTGGATGTAGAAGAGAGTCTCCAGGACTGGAGGCTTGGGAATGTGTTTCGGTTTTACGGTTGGATCTGGATCCGTTACATGGAGCAGTCTGCCTCCTTCTTCTTCAGAACCTCGTCGACGGATGTCTCGGGACGATACCAATCTTGAGACAGTGTACAGGAAGGAGTTCTGCTGGCTGGCCATTATTTGACACATGTTTTGTTGCTAGAATAAAAAAGGTATCTTAAGGACGCGCTGTCAAATCGGATGTTGAGACTATTGAAGAGAATTTACTACCTCGGTAGTGTAATGACCCTCGAGCAAAGTGAAAAACATGGCAAAAGCAGCAAGAGCGCCCACATAAACGAACGTCCAAATGGCCTTCACCCCCCAGGATCCTCTCATAGATGCGGTGTGCGCTGAAACGTCCCTACCCCTGCATCGAAACTCGTCGCAGAGGCCATAATCCACGCTTATGAACAGACCCACTATTATGGTGGTACTCGAGAAGATCCTTTGCAAGCTCATCACTATAACAGGCAGTTGTTTAATACAATTTTGCGACGAACGATGATATCGGACGGCTTACTTTTGCGACAGAAGAAGAAATAGTAGACTAGAGAAAACACCAAAGTGATGCCCTTTATGGGATCCTGCAAATGGCACAGAACCCTCTCTCGATCCAGAGAAAGGGTGATCACTATGCCGGAGAGTGCGTAAACAGAGCTGATTTTGATCAGTGCACATCGAGGGATTTTGATTCGCATGCTGTTTGGAATCAGAGCTGGCGGTGGCGATATTCTTCCCGCGGCGAAGCATATAATGCCCAGAATTAAGGCAGAGCAGAAGGCAGTGAAGAGAAGTCCTAGACGGGAGAGAAATATTTTTCATTTTTCGAGATTGCTTAACTCAGAAATACCATATTAAGCATATCGAGTGAAAAATGATGCATGGACGAGCGGCGAAGGTTTTTCGTTCAAAGTTTAACAATATCAGTTCAATATCTACAATCTAAATCGTGAACATAAACCAAATTTGAAGCCATAGAGATCCAAAGCGAACGATCTTGATCGTTAGTATGAACAAATTCCTACGTCATTTATTATCACAAAATATACAATTAAAAGAAGAAGAAAAAAGAAGAATACAGCTAATCGACACAAAGGAATGAAAGCAAAATAAGAACGCCCACGTTAGAGGTGCTAGAATTAACGCTATCTGTTGTACCCTGGGTACCTGTGTAAGCGTTGGACACGTTGCTGACGCTCTCGAGATAAAGAGGATAGGTGATAATCAACGAGGTAATGGACACAACGACGATCAGAAGGGTAGCGATAAAGCTGAATTTTTGCCATGCCACTCTGTCCGTATCGAACAATTTATCGGTTGGCTGATAAGCAACATATGGCGAGTCCTCCGTGTCCGTGTATTCTTCGATCTCTACATCGCTTCCTGTGCACCGGAGCTCCTCCTGCTCTTCGTCGTCGACCATCGTCGAGACGCAACCCGCCAGGCCGGCCAGCTTTACGATTTTTCCGTTCACCTTGCTGCTAAAAATACAGGAACGAATAAATAATTATTGATAAGTACATTTATTCGGTAGAATGAGTGAATCAGTTAAAATGGATTTCTAGTAATACGTGCAAATCGTACGTATAAGCTTGGCAAACGATTGCCAAACTAGTTAAACAGTAAGAGTAGGTTTCTTCAAATCTAAACCCGTATACCAATGCATAATTTTGAGCATCTTATTCAATGCACAATAAAATCGATCAGAGATCAAGGGTAAGCTTTTCCGTCGGTAGGTAGTACAAGTGAGACGATTCTATTCGGCAAAGTCGATTCGTTTGGTTTCTTTTTTCTACTCTACACGCTTTTCCTACACGTCCTTGCAACGGTACACGATTAACGAGCACGTTGCATGCACACAACGCTCACCTATGTACACTTTTCGCCGCGCAAAGATTAGATAACGAGTTTCTCCCTTATCTATGCACCGGAATCGGAAAATTTCGTGCATGACTCGGCCATACACTCTCAGCGTGTGCAAACAGAGCACTTACTTTCTTTTTTTGTCTAATATTTGCATCGTCGAGCGTTTCTCAGAAATTTCTCAACGCGATTAAAATCCGCTTTTTATTTATTTTTAGGATCAACGTGGAATGTTTTGCAGAGGAAATACACGATGGTGTTGGTTATTATTGTAATAATAACATTGATAACGATGGTAAATAATTGCTTCGATATTTTGTAAAATGTGAAACGGTATTTGAGTTTTCCTAACTTGTACCGACAGTTAATCGAAACATATACAGTTTAGAGAAACGTTAATCGTAAAGCGTATGGCTTAGGTCAAAGGAAGATTGAAAAGGGACTAAATGGATCTTGAAAACGAATATTAAATAGCAAGCCTCTAGCTTCGAACGTAATAAAGGAAGTAAATTCACTTCGGAATTGAAATGTCTCTTTCCTCTTATTGAAGTAATGAAACGTATTTACGTTCTCTTGTAAATATTGATAAAACTTTGGGAATAAATGGAAACGCTCGAAGGAGAGGGTTATTTAATTCGGAAAACATTCAGCTGCGACCGTTTAAACGGGGAGGTGACCGAATTCAATTAAACTGATATAATTAAATTAATTAGATCTGTCAAGTTTTTGCCGCGCGACAAACAAAATGTCCCCTTCAATTAACGAAACGTTCTCGATCATTCGTGCAAAAATTCTATTATCTGCGCGGAACAATCGAGTTTCGCATTTTACTATTTTCGATTTTGAAGTAGAGAAAAAAAAAATAAGTCAAATCGCGGACAGTTACTTAAGCGTTAATCGATACCATTCCAACATCGACTAATACCTACGCGGTGCAATCATACACTTTTTCCTTTAGAAGATACAATGGATAAACCGCGAAATCCATGCGAAAATACACGGATTCCTTTTACCGCTTCAGCGGCAGACATCAAAGCGAATTCCGTTCTACAATGGTGCAGCTAACTGATCACTATTTGTAGGCTCGGAATGATATCGATGTGTCCACGATAACGAACCAATTTATACACACCACGTTTCGCTCGGTGCAGTAGATAAAAGTATATATCGGGATACGACTGTCTCTGTTCTACTGATTGCCTCAACGAAACGTAAAACGGTCGAAATTTCGCAACAAACGCTACGTGAACTAATCTCGCCTCCAGTTTTCGTAGTGACTTTTTGGAGCATGTATCGGCAATTTAAAGTATTTTGCAATATCCGACTCGTAAATTAGATTCACATCGTAACGAGTAGCGTTCGCATCGAAATCTTCAGGTTATTAGTGAATGGATTCGGCCTGGCGTGGTACTCGACAATGAGAACGAGCTTGGTCTCGTGCTGTCTCTCTTGTTCTCGATTTTTCAGCACGTTCCGCTGAGCATGGCCTTTTTAACGGCGATCACTTTCCACGAGAGATCGATTAACTTCTGGCCATTATCTCCTTTACACGTGTGCACGCGAGGGTGGCCCAATTTGGAATACCGCCGCATATAGCCAGTTACTGTAATAGAATAGAAATTGCTCGTTACACTGAAGTTTTTCAATTTCCATCCGTAAACGTAATACCGCGGCGAAATCGTTTTTGCAATAAAGACACGTATCTACCACACTACGCTTTAAACTATAAATCCTTGGGAAACGTGTACTACACCTGAATCAATTTTTACCAACCACGCTGTACCATTCCTCTGGCAAGTTTACTAACATTTGAAGCGCGTTTGGCTTCGCTGTGAACATGTAAGAAGGAAGAGAAGTAAAAGAAAGGGAAGAACTTTCGTCCTGGGCCTGTTAGTGGGCCTTACTCATCAGTAAGGCTATCTAACAGGTCTTGCCTTGGACGCGAAGATACTAGGGTCAGATAAGAAATTCTATTATATAGAAACGGAGGCGGAAACGGGTACTTTGCTGCAACTGCAACTGCATTCTATATGTTAAGGTTGCTATCCCTTTAGTGGCGAGTGTTGGAGGGCCGCCACACATTGAAATGCTGGCATGATTCGAATCTACTTTTGGCTCCAAAAAGTTGAATGTATTTTAGGTGCAACTACAGATAAAGTTTTATTTCACTCGGAGTAGTAAATGTCTAAACGAAGCTTCAGCCACGTGAGTATTTCAAAGTTAAGTACATGAACCAGGGGAACTGTTTCTCTTTTCGCGGAACAATCTGTAGGATGCAGTTATCCGTTGCATACGAGGAGCATGAAGAGGAATTACCGCGGTAGAAAAAGGCGGCGTTTAAGGGTGAAACAAAAGAATCTAATTACTAGCAACTTTACTCGTCACAAGTGGCTCGAGACAGAACCGTGGCTCGAGCCACTGAAAACAATAGGATAAAGTGCGACGCAAAGCGGCCAGGTCCGAGCTTTCTTCCGGAGTTTAACCCATTTCTCGAATTTTTCACCAGCCTCGTAACTCGGTGGTACGCGATAGAATAAAAGGAAACCCGTTGAATAAACTTTGTCCCTTGTACTCTGGAATACATAAAAGAATTTTCGATAAATTTGTTTTCACCTCGTCGAATAGAGAATAACATTGAAAAAAAGGAACCTACCCTCTCTAAATAAAACAGTTTAATAACTCTACGTTACAATTTATTAATGGTGAAAATAAAATGGAAGCATTTATTATTCTTTCCTTTTATTATCCTCTTTACGCATGATCAACCTCTTCCTCGTTAATTTTTCTTAATTAAAAAATGTAAGGCTCGGTTTATATAGTATAGTGCTGATTTAATTTTGTATCAAACAGCGCACGTTTTCTGACTGCTCTGAAATTGAATCCTGTGCGTAGGAAATGTTTGAAAAATTTCAAATGCGTAGCTTGACGTCGATGAAACGTGGGCGAGGGAAGCGTTTGCATTTTCCAGCCGGAGAATTAGCAAATGTTGGGCCAGGAAAGTGCAAACCCCGACACCGTAGGACTCCCTCTGGTACGCGACACTTTAGAGAACATCGAGTGTGCTCGAGGGATTATAGTTAGGTGCATCCTTGTCCACCGCCAAGATCGGGAAAGTTTCCCTTAATGCCGCCAGAAACTTCCGGCTGGCATCAACGAAATTTACACAACTTTGGAACCGCCGAGAAAGCTGTCCAACAAAACCATTACTTTCATTCTTTCTTCTGCTTAAATTTATTTACGAGTAAAAAATGTTCAAAAGCCTAATTTCCAATAATCTTTTGCTCGATTTTGAAAACGTGAAATAAAATATCAACAGCGCTTGTTTTCACGATTAAATTGAAATATATTTCTCTACAAAGCTTGCGTCGTATTTGCGAAGCCATCAATACAGCTTATTTATTCAGAAAATCAATGGTGTTTGTTTATTTATATGGCGGGCGGTCAATGATTTTCGTTTATATATAAACTGTGCGTTCATTAATGAAATATCAACCGTTCGTTTCTTTACGCTGTTTGCTTCGACATAACAATCACTTTCCAAATTCGATAACAATAACGATACAATAAAACGCTTGTTTCTTACGAAACGGTTATTCTGGCAGCGATAAAGGAATCACGAAAACATTCCTATCTAAAACCGATTTCCGGTATGAGAGCAGCCACTCTATATAACCTAGTAGCATAATTCCGCGTATTCGATAAGAAATCGAAAAACCGATAACTGGAACTCTAACACGGTCTCGTCGCGAATAACACAGTGACAGGTTTCCCTGTCACCTGTCATAAACATCGAACGTGCCTAAAAATTCTACATAATACACCGTAAAGTGAAACGTATCTTATTGAGACGCGTTTCTAGGTTAGATTTCCCTTCGCGAAAATTCCAATGAGAATATCCGAGGGTGTATCTACATAGAGAAACTTGTCGAGATAACCGCTTGTCAACGAACTCTGAGAGTGTGCGTGTATGTGTTGGTATTGCGACTTACCCTCTAAACCTAACCTGACACCGCCCACTGTCACACTGAAACTGCTCGTTATCCTGCGGGAGCTGGCTCGTTCTAGTGGACGCCGCTGTCCCTCGATGATTCACAATAACGACGTGCCGGGAAACTCGGCGAGTTTCATGAAAACCGCGGACCGCACGAAAATCCAGGAAAAACCACGACTTCGTCTCATCGTGAGACGACAACTGGCTGCGATGCGGGCTCTGTCCGCTGACGCCCAGTACCGTCGCTAGACACCAGAGACCACCGCACGCTTTCCTTGAAGATTCTTTCAAATTGCCTGAACGATCGTACCTAATTTCGAAAATTATGTATTGTAGAATATTATTGATATTTCTGTAAGTCGTTTAAGGAAATATTGTTAACATGTATTATATGTATATTAATGTTAAAATTGTAGAGAAACATTGTTTTGTTTGATAAAGAACACTTTCTAACGGGCATAGTTTTAAGCAAAAGGGTGTCGTAAGCTCTTTTATCGTAATAATTAGTTTGATTTCCTTAACTTTATTTTAGCATCCTGAATCATGGTACAAGTTGATGATGGCCCACGGAAAAGGACGGTCCTGGGTTAAGCATGCGCAATCGCGGTATCCATAATTCGCACACATAAAGCGGAGGATGTGTTTCGTTCCCCGTCGAATTAACTCTGAAAACGATGAATTATTAATTACAGCTTGATGAATGTCAGCAGCAGACTTGGGTCATGATAATTTCTTTCATTTCAGAATAATTACTTTCCATTTCTACATCGGTATTATATTGCAAAAACGGAAAATCAATGTTCGCATCTGCGACGACAAAATTCAATTGCGCGCTCTGAAAATTCGAATCAGCGAGGTTCCAATCGAACCCTGATTGGTTCAATTGTCGAACTATTTTTGATCGTCGCTCGAATGTTCTTTATTGGTAGAAGATTCCTAATAACGTATGCAACACTCGTTCCACGCTCGAGTTTCTTTTAAATGGCATGGAAAATCATTTGCTAATATTTCAAAAGTTCAACTAAATTTAAGAAAATTTTAAAATTCGAACAGCGTTGCGAAGCGAAAATGCAACTTCTGACAAATTTATGTCGCTTTCGTCGAACCCGGAAGTAATTTCCGGCCACTTGGACGTTAGCGTTAAAATTCCATTGAGGGCGCTGAAAGTTAAGAAATAGTATTCTGCCAGCGATCAAAAGGATGCAAAGATAACGTCGATTGCAAACTTCACTAAATCCGTAACGTTGCAAAGTTTTGGGGCGTAACCATGAGAAAAGGCAATTCTGATTGCTTAATGCCTTCGTTTCAATGGAGTTGGCTGAATACGAATAACTTTCCTACCCATCCATTTCAACCCGTTCCTCCAAAATACCTTCACCTAAGCTCGCTTTCTCATATGTGGCGATGAATTAAACTGTTTAGCTATCTTTTTGGAAGATGCGATGAGCAAATTTAGAGATGTACCTTGCGTAGGATCAAAAATACATTTGTAGCTGTACAATTCGCGATTAGGATTCGTAAGCTGACAAAATCGAGAGAGCGTAAGCAATTGGAGCGTAGCAATCAGAAATGGGACGTTCATTGAATTCGACCAGCAAAGTGGAAAGAGTCAGCTCTGACAAGAGTACAACACACATTGTGAACGAAATCGTAGGAGGGAATCGATAAGAACTGGGTTAATATGATCAGTTAAAGCAGCTGACTCCTTTAACCTGGCTCTTATTCCTAGAATCGACGGTGACAGTGGACAGATGGTACACTGAATGGTCCCATAGGACAAACGCGATAGTCTATTCTTGCCTTTAAACACAACACCTCATCTCTTATCTCTTTCCCCTTTTTCTACATACTGTTTACATCTTGCCATCTTATGGCAAAATATAAAAAAATATGAACCATAAGCAAATCAGTGTTTGTACCTGATCTGAATTTAAATTCTCCAGATTCTTGTACAAAAAAAATGGAAAACAATGGTCGATGGTACTTGTTCAATCGCTGCTCGCAATTTTAAAGCAGCCCCAAGGCGCACGGGTTAAACACGAGTCCTCAGTCAAGGGTTGCATGTCTCCTCAGGGCTGTAGGCGTGGGTTGCACGTCGAGCCCTGCGCATAGCACGCGTGCTGGAAGTCGTGAGGAAGCCGCGCCGGAAGGCTTAGTCTGCGCGCGACACTTGTACGAGACGCGTCGTGTTGGTTTCCTTTAAAAAAAAAACGCGTTACAATTTCGGTCTTTTAACAAAATCACGAGGAACGACTAAATTTAATCGTCAGAGAACCTGTTTCCACCACCAAATTACGATGAGTGCGTAGTTGGATCACGGTAGACCATGGAAAAGTGCAATGGAACTTTTCTGATTAGTGGGATCCTCTAGATCCTGGGACTCTGATGAAAGACTCTGTTGGAGAAAGGTCATTTTAATAAAAAATAAATTAAAAAGTCGTGGATCTAGCAATTTCAATTTGGTTTAAGCTGTACCTTTTTTAATAATCTGATCGGTCCAGGACGGAAGAAATAAATGATTGTACAAAGCAGCCTTGAGTTTTGAAGTATTCCACACGGATCCTGATAGAAGTTATCTAAGAAAACAGATAATTGTGATAAATTTTTCAATCACGAATGATTTAATTACTTTTCAATGGAGACAGTGGAGGTTTCTAAATGACAAACTGCTTTCTGTGAAAAATAAGATACTCCAAACTATTTCTTTTTTTCAAACGAATTGAAGAACCGACAAAGTTAGAGTTATTAAAAAATCGATCTTGAATCGTGAAATAGTTCTTTCTAACGTGGCCAATAAAGTATCAACTTTGAAGGGTGCAAGTGGAATCGGACAATATCGGATCAGACCGAATCGAGGTACCAGCTGGCATCAAAGCGAACGACGAATGGAAGTGGAGCCGCTACGTGGCTCGCTTAGGCCTAATTGCCAGGCTGCACTGTACAATTGGTCTCTTTGTTCCATCTCTGCGTTAGTGAATGATTCACATGCCTACTATGGACCACGATTCGCTTCTTTGTTAAGCACCTGACCGTCTAGTTTGAAGATACTAATTTATGGTTCGTTAAAAAAGCGACTATTAATTCCAACATGCGTTCTACCATTATACTCTTCAGAAACATATCGCAAACTCTTCGATCGGATCCTCAAAAGTATTTTCTAGTTCCAATTAAAGAAAATAGTCTAGGAAACCGATTTTTAATTTCTGATTACCCAGGTGTAACACTTTTTTGAATAACCAAATGCTAATGGTGGATACTGTGTTAAACTCTTAGTGTACCCCTGTTAAACAGACGCTAGTTTGTATTCTGGAAAGTGAGGTACCAGGTTGTGAGGATTTTCTCAACCTGGGAATAAGGGATTAGTGATGAGACTGGAAAAGAGCATGAAAGATCGGCAGGATCTTCGTAGAAGATTGATCAGTGAGCCAGATAAAGCTACCAGACAACAGATAGCCGTGAAAGATGCCTGAAGAGGGTGGAGAATGAGAATCGTGTCAAGATCGAGCGTCAAGTGAAGGTAAGAATGCTCGAGTTTTATCGTCGATTAGCGTGACGACTCGTTAATCGTCCTTGCGATCGCTATCGACGATTCGAAGCTCGTTTGAATCTCTGGGAGGCTTTTTCTGAACCGTTTCGTCACGCTAAAAAGTTGCTCCGGAATTTTCAACGACGTCTAACGATCTTGATTCCCGATTGGGACTGCGGTGCTTTAAAATACCAAAAGCACCGACTCGTACGATATTCCTGTCCTCGAATAAACGTCGCTAGTTGTAAAGTAAACTTTCCAAGTATTCGTAATAGTCACGATTAGTGCCTTCAAATACTACCAAACGTTTCAATAATGGGATCGATGGCAAATTTCTAAGGAATGTCCCCTGGTGTGTGTTCATTCGTTTTCCTGGTATCCCCTTTATATTCTGGCCAATAATGAAACCCTGTCGCAATTATGTCACCATTACAATCCACTCTGTCGAAATTCGACGGCGCCACAGGGTGGAAGCGGTTTTCACTGCAATTGGCAGTCGGTTACACGCGTCTACGATCGTAACGGCTCGCATAAGCAGTGCCGCAACGCGTGAGCCGCCGTTCTATTATTGGCCACTGATCGACAGGCCTCTTTTAATAACGTCCCTTTCAACTCTCCTAATTGGTTGATGTTCATTAAATCCGGGTCTGCCGTGACCCGTAAAAATAGCCATGTCTGGAGAGACAAACTGTTCTTCAAGACCTCGATTCTGTACAGAATATGAATATATTGTTAATACTTTTTATACTTTCCTACAAATCAGGAAGGTGTAGTTTTACTAAAATTCAAGTTTTTCTCTTCCATGATAAAAATTTGATTTCATTCATGTAAATTAAGATAAGTAATGTATGTTATGCTTCATTCAAAGGATGTGAAGATCGTTCCATTTCCTGTATAAACAAAGTAACGTTTCATCCCCTTCATTTCTATTTCACGACCCAACGTCGGAGAGCAAGCAATCGTAAAGAAGATGAAGAAAAACGCCTGAAAATCGCGAGAAATATCCATTTTCAAGATCCTATCGCGATCAAAGCGGTGGTATCGCTGAACTAGCCGTTATTCTTTTCAACGGATCGGTTTCCTCATATCCCGTCTGGATTCTTTGGGGATCAGCACTTCCCGAAGCTCTTTGAAACCTTTCCTATTCCTGGGATAAGTGACGCTTGTCCGGCAAGAAGTTTTATTGCGGGAAGAAGTTGCTGAAGCTCGATCGACTGCAAATTAAAATCCATTGATTCGAATTGGAAAACGTGGAAGTAAATTTCGAACCCATATTTAAGATGGACGATGAAAGAATTAATTCTTTCAGAGATTTTCATGGGATTTTAAGTTTTTAAGTTAAATTTTAAGTTTTTCAAATTTGCATTTAAGAAAAAAACATTTCTTAGAGCTGAGAAGAATTAGTAGACGACTAGTGTGGAGATGGTGATACGTGATTGTGATGCAATGAGATTAAACTGATGTAGTAGCGATTAGAAAGAACGCTTCCTATGTCGTGTCGGCTAGTGGAACAGGACAGCCTTTAATCAGACGACGCCTTCCCTGCGACTATGAGGGTACCTGCACTCGTTGTAATTGGCGCTCGTTATGCGAACGTGAATAAATAAACACGTCGCGCCTAACTACTCCTATTCTCCGCTTTCAATCACTAGAATCCGTTGCTGTCCGAAGTAATCGCATCGAGCAGTAAAAGCTATAAAGGAAAAATGACTAGGAGAGAAGTAAGACACGAAAACGAGACGAACTAGAAAGTTAATATTAAAATTATCCTATAAATGCGTCGCTTTATACAACTGACACCCGTTACGGATCTTCAGCAATTGTTATTAAATGAAAGAAGTTCCGAGAAGACTATTCTACGGACATTTATCGAATCATGTTACTAGTTAAGGATCACCAAGGGAACCACGAGTGAATTTCCTGTTCTACACCCAGCACATTCAATTCCAAGGCTCGTTATTCGAGTTCTACGTGCATTACAGTGGCCCATGTCCCGTGCTACCAATTAATGATGCCATTTCTGACCCAGCAGATGCCTGATCGATTTCATCTATTGCTTCCAGAGCGTTTCTTCTATGGACAAGCAGAAAATGACATATTTTGAAACTGTACTCGAAGCAAATAGGAACTTCGTAGAATTCGCGAGTTGGAAAGACAGAAATGAATTCGTAAATTGTAAAGCTTCTCGTTTCACCCCTCTCCGAGTGAAAATGAAGAATTTTTTTGTTAGTTTCATTGGTTCCGAGCTTTTTTCCAAGGGTAAAACTTGTATTTTGAATCTGAACGCATGTTTAATTGGACGACAGGAATTAAGCGAGCAAACTGGCTATTGTGAGCTGGCAAAATGCGAGCAGGCTATTTTTATACTTCATTCTACGCTTGTACAAGGAAATCGCCGCGAGTGAAGGGAAATGAAAAAACAGAAGAAAAATGACGAACAATCTGTAACGAAACGTCAACGGAACAATCGTACGAGAAATAATCCTGGAAACAATTGACCCTCATTTCGTATCGACTGCGAGCGTAATTGTGCGAAGTATTAAAAGAACTGTCAATATCCATCATCGTGCACATCGAAAACCATAAAATTTTGATCACGGTAGGGCAGAGATATGAAAAACGAATCAAAGCTCGCAAACGGCAAACATCGACGCATTCGAAGCAAGGAAGTACGAGGAAACGGAAAATATTTGTTCAAAACTGGAAGAAGAACTAGAGAGAAAGACAGAGAGTTATATTGGGAGATTTAAAGGAAATTAGGAAAATGATGAGTTGCTAAGAGATTCGTCGACGTGGACACTGGGTTCGCCAGTGTTTGCCGTGGAAAATTATCGAAAGGAGGACTTCATTACGCTCTATCGATTACCGTTAACCGCCGGTTGAGATTTTCGTGGCGTCATTACCGGGGAAACCGCAGCTCCTCTGAATGCGGCTTGTCCACGAGGGTTCGGGATAATTGCAGGCGCGATCGCGCTCGATTTGTCGCTCCGTGTCCGTTGGACGGATGTGAAGTTGCCATTTCGTCCGATTGCCACGGGCTCGACCCGACTCCAATCGTTGGTAAAGGCGCCATTATCTGTGTGCCAGGAAACGTCGATTAATCAAGAGGCGTGGACATTTGCTGTTCAACTATTAACGCGTTGCGAACTAATCACGACGAGTATTGAGACGTTTATCGAGTCTGTTTGAAACTTGAACGATTTTACAAACGCTGAGCAATTAATGGCTGCCGGTAACAGGGTGGTGAACGAGTGATGAATAATTTCAATTTACGAGAGGAGGACTCGATGCTCGAAGCTCTCGAAAGTCTTGATATTTCTCGAAACTTTTCAAAGCCTCGAAAGTCTTTTAAATATAACGATAGTACCGGTAGGTATCTGCGCGAAGAACTCGATCTCGCATCGTTTCATTCACCCGGTTACGATAATTAGCCCAATTTCCTATAATTTTTTCATTGACCCCTGACGAGGTAATGGGAATTGTACGGCGCGTCAGTCCCTGTGTCCTCTTTATTATATAATCGTGACTCGACGATGGATGCTGTTCCGTGATTGCCTCACCGTGTGGACACACTTGTTGAGCACACCGCTCGATACTTATCGCATAAGCCTTCTAATTAAATTTTTTCACCGACAGCTCCCCTCTTACACGATCATTGCCCAGCTACGAAACAGTTTCGTTCTCCGAGCTTAAACAGAACATCGAGTACAAATCGAAGTGATCGGGAATAACAAAAGAATGTGTGCGCAAAGGTAAAGTTTGGAGTACAATTTCAAGTCGGTTGGTCGATCGCGATACAAATGGTAAATCTGATAAATTAGTCTCGAGACACGAAAGGCTAACACGGTGAAGTATGGGATTCCTCGAATCGGTTCGAAAAACGTGCTTTATCGTCGCGAATCTGCGCTCCAAATACGCGTCCTGATTGGTCGATTACCTCTGTCCGCACTGTTCGCATGTGCGGTCGACTATTGCTCTCGTACTTCTTTTCTGTTTCGACGTAAAACCAGCAGCTTTTCAAAGTCTTTCTCGTGTTCTTAAAATCCTGTATCTTCTAAAATTGCCAAGTTCAATTATTTTCACCACCGTCCAGCGATTTATCTAGAAAGAGCATAAAAATTGGCGAGCGAAGGTAACATCGAGCTAACGACCGAATTTAATTACTCATTTCCAATTACCCCATAGATTAAAAAATTCAATTACCTCCAAACTCTGTTTCTTCAACTTGATGGAGTTCAGTGGTACCGTCGAGGAGAGTACAAATATTGCTCCACATTCCACCGAAATAAATAAGCAAACAAACCATTCGCCAAGCTTTCAGAACGACTTGAAAATTGCAGCTTTCGTATCTTGAAGAACAGCTGGAAAATTTTTTCCCACTCAGTCTCCTCAGGCCTAGGTGAACCGTGGAAGCGACGAAGGACACATCCGGAGTCTTTGGATGACACTCGAAGACACTTCTCCACTCGGCTTTGCCACTCGATATCGAAAATTTTCTTTTTCTTTATTCACCTCGGCCAACGCTTCCCTCTTCCCTCGATCCGGGGTTATCCCTTGTTCTTCGATGCTCTGCTCGCGCCTGTCCTACAAGTTCATAGTGTCATGAATATCCATTTCAAACTATCGTTGCGAATCTTTCAAAAATATTTCAAAGCTCGTTAAAATCGATTAACGATTCGGAAAACAATAATTTTTTATGTCACTGTCGAGGCATCGATAACAGACGGGATAAAGCTAATGTTCACCCATTCTAGTTCAGGTCATTGTGTGGAAAAATCGATCGAAGTTATACGGTGGGCATCAATTTTTAACGCGACTTCCACGCCGCTTGTGCAACGCCGTTTGCAAACAGATGGTACTTTTTCTTTGCTTAATAATTCGCAGTCGGACGTTCATTTAGCATCGAATCTCTTTGAGAAGTATCGTTAGTTTCATAGGACCACGAGCAGCATTTGGATAAACGCGTCGACGATGGTAAATGCGCTGGCGAGGACAACGAAACCAGCCTTAGTTCGTCGCTGACGAAGTGTTAACAGAGTCGGAGAAAAATGGAGGCGAAGAGTGTAAAGACTCGAGCAGGTCGAGGCTTTGAAGAGGAAATAAAAATAGAAACGAGACGAACTCTCCTCGGCTCTGTCTACTTAGTTTCCCCTCCCTTATCGTTCGTTCTCTATTTCCGTGACTCCGACCCAACCCTCGTCATCTTCGACCGGCATTCGATGCTTGCTCGTTAATTTTCTAACCAGTTTCGCCTTTTTCCCGAATATAAATTATTGCGGTTCGTTAAGAAATCGAATGAGAGCGTCGTTCACCGCCTTGGAGGGTAAAGACGAATCGATGCGATCGTTTGTAAGGAATTATGTAAAACGAAGCCCGGCTGGCACATAATTGAGGCTTAAAGTTCATCGTTTGGCCCAATTAGCGTCGATAGACTGACAGAGCTAACGTTAACGATTCACGCGGACCTTCTTTAAGAACATTAGGATCACCTTTCGCGATGGAATATAAAAAAGAAACAAGAACGAGGTAGAAAAGGTCCTCTTCGTTTTTTTTTTTTTTTTTTTTTTTTTATTTGCGCGACAAGTCTGGTTTTTCGAAAAAAAAAGGAAAAACAGCTTGCACGGTTCGATGGAATTGGCTATGGAATTGCTCTTGCAAATTTGTTCCCGGCGAAAGGACGCGAAAATTTGCGGCGTTCCGTTTACGGGAAAAACGCGCCACCCCATTTCCGTGGAACATTGCGAATTTCCGGAAGTGGAAGGTCGAGTCCTCCGCGCTGGCCCGACGAAATCGTTTTTCGATCCAGTTTTCCATCGAACGCGAAAATATCGCGCGAATTCGGACACGTTCCCGCGGATAACGTTGTGTATTTATTTTTCTGACTAAAATTCGACGCGCGTTAACTTTTATTCCACCTTACTCGTAATCGAGCCGAATTTTTTTCGAAAATAAAGCCGGAGGCAAGTTTTCGTTTCGCGACTCGGATTTGCTACTTTCTGCCCTTTTCCTCTTTTTTCTCGCGCAAAGATAACCTGCCACTGCACAGGGTAGCCTGTCCCGGTCCATCGCGCGCGACGAAAGAACAGGGAAAAGCTCTCCAACGAGAAGCGCGCAGGGAAAACGCGTTTTTCTTTGAACAAACAAAACGCGGAAAGATAGGGAGGAGATGCTGAAGATTCTTCTCTGCTTCCAGGGGTAGCATGAAGTAGCGGACAACGGTGTTCTATTGGCCCGGAGGGCTTTTCAGCCGCGACAGGAAGAGGCAAGAGGGTCGACATGGATAAATACGGGGTGGAATTCCCGAAGCACGAGTGGCGTCACCGGCTCAGCCTTCGTGGCAGTCGACGAAGCCATCAGGTAAATCATCCGCGACGACTTCGCGATGTTCCGTTTAAACGAATTGCTTTTTCCAGTCTGTCCCATCTCCCCTCCTGGTTTTGTCGTCGAGGACGGAACTCCCAGCTCTTTCAAAGCGGAAAGACTCGCGGGGATGCTTATTAGGATATGAGAAAGTTTCGCAAAACGAAAGAGTTGATATTAAGAAAGTTGGCCGAGAAGGGCTTTTCGGTTGGCCAGACGGAATATCGAAACGATGGAAAGTTACGTCCGGGTGAAAGGGGATGATTCTGGCGTTGCGATTGCCCAACTTTTTTATTTTCGTTGACGAACCGCCCCAGCTGGTTTAATCGAGTGTTATCTCTCGCTTAGCAATTGTTTACGCGATTAACCTATAAGTTTTCTAGAATGTCGAAGCCCTCCTCTCGAAAGCGTAAAGTTCTCAAAAACTTAGGAACGCGATGCCACGTTAAACGCGAGCGTCAATCTGGCGTAGTTGAAATTGACTACGCCAGTTTGCAACGTTATATTCACCGGTATTGTGGACACAACGAGGAACAAGAGACAACTCGCAGCATGCGGTTGCAAACGTAACAACAAAGTAACCCTCCGTAGCGACGTTCATCCATTATTCAGAAGTTTACCTCAGCCGCAAAACGTATCCTGCCAGGCCGTTATTACGAGTCGTCTGGTCCACGAAAGAAGCGGTAATCTCGTTAGGACGGAATGAAAATTGAACCTGATCCTGGGCCTCGCTTAGTCCGCTGGGTTTCACGGCTAATTAATCGATCATACGCGATTATCCTGATGATCGATTAGTCTCACCTTCGCCAGACCACCTCTGCGCCCTACACGATCGTTCCTCCTCACGGAGGACAGCTATGAATTGGAAATAATAGCTAGCCTGTGGAGTTTCTCTCGCTAGACGTGTCTTTCCGCGACACGGTATTTGAGAAGGAGTCGAACGGTGTAATTTAAAAATCATCACCGCGAGCCTTAATTAAATTTCAACAGCCATTTAACTCCCATACTTTGCTGCGTGACGTGCAATATTTTCTACGTTGTACGTAAATTTTAATAGAGACGGAATAAAAATCATCGACAGGCTTGTTTCCAGGTCGGAGGAGCTGATAAATGGTTCCATTTGCTCGAGCCATCCCCGATTATTCGCGTGGAAAACGTTTAATTAATCGTTTCGCCTATCGAACGAAAAACAAAACGCGGGACATTCGAGTGGGCCGTGTTTACCGTCGTCCTGGCGAGTCCTGTGGCGCGTTTCCACTAGAATTCCACTACGCGTGATATTTTAACCGACGAACAAAAAGGATCGTCGCTCTCTGGCGACCACCTGACTCCAACGATCCACCGTGTTTGCCCGCTGCACGCCATCGAGCAATTATTACCGGTTACTCGATCGTATTTACCGCGGGGTGAAACCGCAGCATCGCGGTCACCTATCTCGACGATACCCAGCCAGCCGCGTAAACTGAATCGTTGTTTAACCATCAAACTTTAACATCTCGCCCGTAGACGTTTACTCCGTCAGAAACACCGCGATTTATACAAACAACCCTTCGAGTCGGGGGGCGAAGCGAGGTTGCCTTCGGGGGTTGATTTCATAGAACGTTGATACGTGAATTATATAAGCTTTTAACGAGCCAAGGGCGACAATATCTTCGCGAGCGTATTATTATAATACGCGCACAGTGCTGCAGAAGGGCTGATTGTACCAGGTTTTTCTCGTCCAACTTCGAAACATTTCAGTACGTTCAAACGCGTCGTAAATTTACACGCGGCGAGCATTTGGTATCGCGGTTGACATCGAATGTAACCAATTACAAATAAAATTCCGATTACAAGGGTACAGCGACGAGTTGACAGGAGTTGTTCGTCGAAGCGTGTCAGTGTTGTAACGCAGCGCGACTATCGTTGCCAAACGACGTCAATTTGATTGCAAATTCCGTCCCCGTTCAAACGAGAGCCGCGCGATACCATGTTTCATCGGCGATCAACCACCGACGCGGAAAATCGTAATGATCGAGTAAACTCCGAATGAATAATTAACGAGCGTCCGGCCGAAATATTAATAAAACACGAGTGGACGAGTGCCAAACGAGGGAGCGGCCGGAGCTGTCATAGTTTCGGGACACGAAACGATTTTGCAAATTCCGCCGATTATATATAAATAATTCATCGCCGTCAAATGAGCACGATCGAATGTGCCAATAATCGAACGTCCGATAAAATGATCTCCGCTCCTCCACCACGAAAGAGAGAGTTATTCCGATATCGCGAACGGAATTAAAACACGGCGAACAGGGAGGAACAGCGAACGAAGGGTGCCGCGAAACTTTCAGACAGACGGCACTCGTGTATTCCGGCAGATAGCGGAATTGAACTGAAAATGTCCGTCGACTGATAAGTTATCAGCCGTTTCATGTGTGCGCAAGCTGGCAAAGAATGTTCACCGAACGTTTCGAACGCTCTGCATTTCACGCCGATGCCTCGCAAAGGGGACCGATAAGGGTTCGTTGGTGGACTGCAGCCACAGGGTTCGCTAGTCGTCACCGTCGTTTCGATCTTCGCGGACTGAAAGGTCGACGAACAATAGAAACCGCGAACGAACCGGAATGAATTTTCGTTCGTCTCGAGGGAAATGATTTTAGTTCGATTTCTAATTCGAGTATCTCGCCGGTTTGTTCGGGATTCGAAGAACTCGACATCGCCGCGAAGGCGTGAAACGGAAAAATGGAGATTCTCTCCGTCGCCCTATATCAAACCCACCCCTCTTCCAAATCCGCGTGGGACGGCGTCGGGATTATAATTAACGAGCCGATAATCAACGTATCCACCCTGATACGGATTTCCAAAGCGATCATCATTGTTATCGGCCGATCCGTAACGCGTTTCTAATAGCGTAAATATAATGGCTGCTGGGATTGCGATAATTAAACGCGGCACGATATCCGCGAGAATTAATTCGACTATTCGCCTGGTGTGTTTAATAGCCACTGTACCGGACTCGTTTCCATTAAGGATATTCATTAATTTCAGTCAGAACTCGGTTCGAAAAAAAAAAAGAGAATTACTCTTTACAAATGTACATTTTCTCTAATAAAGCACCATGTTACGGATTGCCTGGTAATCAAACGGTTACGTCACGCGAAGCAAAAATCAAATTTTAAAAAACCATACATGTTGACGTACAATTAGCACGTTTGATGGAGGATATCGGGAATATCTGAGCAAATAGTTTCAAAGAGAGATTCCAGTCGATATTCGCGCACGCGACTGGTTGAAGCTGCTGATATTTGAACGCGAAAAAAGTGAAATGTCCACGGTCCGCCCGGTCCGTTTCCGGTCGAACGAATCGCGAAGAATGGCTGGCGAAACGATCGCGTTTTCAAAGGTGTCGAACGCGTGTACGATAACGGAACGATAGGAACAAAGCGTGGACGTTGATCGAATTAACAAAACTATTCGGCCAACAACAATGGCCGACGGAACGGCGGCTTAGTCCGCGCAGTTGGATGGAAATAACATCCTTTATTGAACCCTTATCGATCGCCCTGGCAAGATTAATGAGTTCTCCCTTCTCGCTACACGTGCGAATTAATCGCTTCTTGTTCAGGAAGAATTGCGTTCGCCATGCGAGAAACTGTTTCAGCCGGCTATATTTTCGCGCAAAAGTCTCGATTTCGAAACGTCTGTGCAAATAAACTGCATAAAAGATAGACGAGGGCTCTGATACTTGAACGCTGATATTATAAATGACAATGACGGTAGATATTAAAAGGGAAAAGGGAATCCTGGCGTGTCACAAGAAAAGTTGGAGAGAAGCTCCGAGGGACTCTGGAAGAAGCGAAGCTCAAACATCCCCGACTGCTTCCAGAAGTCGATAAATTCTCAGAAGGAATCGTTCACCCCCAGGGAGGTCTTAATTGCGTGAAAAAGTTCCCTCTGATGATAAAACGCGAACCGACGTTGTTAATTCAACGAGCGTCCCTTCGTCCGTGACGTTTCAATCCAAGATCTCCTCCTCGAGATCGTACTCAGAAATCATTTGGAAAACCAGCTTGTTTCTCTTAGAAATTCTGTTTCTAACAAAGTCGCAACCCCTCGAACAAGTCGCTTTTCTTTTTTTCTTAAACCGTCTCTAACGACTCGAAAGAAACTCGTCGATAAAATGGTAAATCCGCGACGAGAGTTCGAAATATATAAAAAGGATGCGTTCTCCATTCACCGGAAGTTGCCCGTGGCAAGAAGGTAGTCGACGAAAGGTATCGCAAAGAAGGTTATATACGAAAGCTCGGTTTCGAGACAGACTGGTTTTTCAATTCGCTACCGGTGTTTGCCGGGACAGATGTTTAAAGCGTTGAGAAAGAGTGGAGAAAAAAACTGTGTTACCAGGCAGAGGAGGACGGATGCGGGAGGGTAATGAAATTCTTGGATTTATTACATTTATTTCAAGTTCACCGAGAGGAAAAATGCCGCGTTGTTTGTCGTCGATCCCCGAGGGGAGCTTGGGAGGCCAGCGAAACGATTAAAGGGAAGTTTAATAACTTTCGTGCAGCCTGCAGCCACCGATTTCGATTGTAACCCGCGCCATCGAGAGAACTGATTCGTGATGGCTGCTCGAGGACAGAAATCTTGCCTACTTTTTTCTTCTAAATGAAACCACGCTCTTGGTCGTACAATTGAGAATTAATTTGCAAAACTTGGCGTTCGTAGAACGTCGTCGAAGCTAGAGTGATTTCGTCTTTACGCAACAGTTCCCGTGGCAATTTAGAAGCTGCGATCAATCAAATCGATTCCTGCGACCTAATTATACGACAGTTCTACGTCTTCGATCACGGGGACAGAATATTCCTCGACGGTCCTATACACGAAACGTCGAGACAGGGGCGCCATGAAAACTTTCCAAGGTATCAGCCCCAACGTGGATGAAAGACGAACGACGTCCGAGTCGTATTAAATTTCTATTTCCTAATCAGACACGGAAGCCCGGCCTTTTCACTTCTTCTCCTTTCATCGGGTCTTATCCCACATTTTATCGATCCCTCCTCTCTAATGAATCTTTTTCACCGCGATATTCTCTCGCACGCGCATGTGTGCGCGTCAAACTTAAATAAAAAAGTGTAATAAAAACGAGAAACACGAAATTTTCTTCTCTCTCTTTTCCATTACAAAATGCATATTTTTCGATCAGTAATTTTCCATGTGCAGTCACGGAACGCTTGATTCCCGATTCCGTGTGCACGGACAATGAGAGTATCCAGAGTACGAGAATAAAGTGCGTGGAAGCGTGAAGGATTGCGATGCAGCTGGTTTGCAGGTCGTGATTTCAATCCCGGTGCCAGTATTCACCTAGCGCGCTTCGTGAGAATAGGGTGGCGTGTAGAAAGGGATCAAAGCGTTCGTAACCATCGAACAAATGGCGGAGCGTGTACGTCTGCTGGAATGTGCAATCATCGGATGGAACAGTTTTCTTGAAACTCTCCAGCAGTTTCGCGTTGGCCTTCCTTATCGTATGGAAATAACGTTTCGACTCTGTCCGAATTGTTCGCAGGGCGAGGCACCGAACAGATCTGTAACCGGTTCCGTGAGGAGCACCAGAAGATGGGCCAGTCTGCGACAGCACGTGAGCAACAACGAGGGAGGCAGGCCTCGGGTCGAACTGCTGCTCGATCCACCTGGGTCCAAGTCTTCCACGCCGTCTTCTCAACCGCACACCCCGAATACACCCAGGACTCCGCACACACCGTTGAAGAAGTCCAACTGGGAGGTGATCGAGCACTTCACGGGTGCCCCTCGACCCTCCATTATCACCGTGAGTCATCATAGATCGATTGTTTCTCTCGTGTTTCTCGAGGATATTCGGTTGTGGTTGTCCAACATTTTTCGTACGAATAACAAAATAAGGAAGAGGAAACGTGATGTCCACAGATGAGCAGGGGATCGGAGGTCGGGGTGGGCCTCGCTTCCGGAAGGGAGAGCACCGCGCAGGAGGCGGGCGTGAACACGTCCATCACGCAACCAGCAAGAAAATGCGCGCTCTGCCGCTTTTTGAAGTCGCTCTGCGCCTCTCATCGCTTCAAGAATCTGCAGGTAAACTGATCGACCAAATACCGATCGATGTTACGGGCACAGAAACGTTGGTCACGATTTTGCGTCGCAACGGGCGAATCTAGGGGAACATGGAATTGCGCAACAAGTTCACGCGGACCGGAAATCCGGGACAGTACGCGGTCAGTTTCGAAACTGCTGCGCCCGATCATTCGTCTTTCTTCGCCCCCCGTAGATCCGCATTTGCGGTGGCCACGTTCACGGGAACACGTGACTGGAATCCCGCGTGAAAACTTTCCTCTCCTGGAAGTTCAGTTTCCGATTGGTTAACCAAATTGCTGTGTCAACGATTCCAATGAACGTATCGTTCCATTTATCTTTGTAAAGAGAATCCATCTCGACGCGTTCGCCAATCCATCAGTTTCTTATCGCGAAATTAATCTCGTGCGAGCGAATAATCGAAAATTTGCTGTTCGAGGATGAACGTTTAGCTGTCCTCGCGTAGCCCGCGGCTCGAAATCGCTAGCTGCGAGCCCGTAACTAGTAAGGGAATTCAACGAAATGAAATGAACCATCCGAAACAGCTGAATTACCGGGCGAGCGCTTTATTCTTGTTTGCACACGTAGCTCTGTGCTTTGTCGTGTGATTTGCTTCGGGATTTGTTCGAATATCAGGAAGTGATTAAATTCGATCCTTTGGTCGGAGAACGTTGGACGAATCTATTCACGTCACGTGATAAATGTAGCTCTATCTATCCGTTATAGATCCATTTATTGCCTACTAGATTCTATCGTAGTCGAGTGTTCTCTTGCTGTTTTATACCATGCGAACATTCTGCGCATTCCTCTGTATTTATAATGGCGCGATGGTGCGTTAGTCAGCTGACTCTGATCGAGCGTAGGCCCCTTCATTGGGAGGTCAAGAGTCCTCGATGGATGGACCGCATGGCTTGGATTAAGCAGGCGTAGCGAGGACGATTAAGGAAACGGATTGCCAGGGATATTCCCCAGGGACGATTGATCTGGCCCGTTTCTGACTCAACTCCTGAATAAGTTTCTCGTTGGTAAACTTTCGGTGGAGCGTATCTCGTTCGTTCTCGCTAAATTTGCCGAGGGTGGAAGAACGATGTTTTTCCCTGCGAAAGTATCGAATTTTCACGGAAATTCGTGTACGCCGCAGCGGCGAAACAAATATTTCCAACTGGATGGCCCTGCATCCGTGGCCCACGGTTTTAAAGCCACTTTCCTGTTAACATTTCTACGAACATTTTTCATCCGAGCAAAAAAATTAAAATAACAATGGCGAGGGATTAGCGGCGGGGCAAGGAAACTGGGAGGAGAAAAGGAGGAAAACGGCCATCGCTGCAGCGGTGATTTATTTCCGTTTTCCACGTTTCGACTGGCGACCTCACCGCGGCCATCCGCGCCCTTTAATTTTAGGGGTCGCTAATTCCGTCACGGTTCGAACTAAATTTAAACCCCAGCGGAACACTTTTTCCCGTACCAATCGGAACCGGAACCGTCTCGATTTTCACCGCGGGACTAAATTAATCCCACGCCTGGCCGGTCAGTCAGGCAACTTCCCAAAGTTCCACGAACAAGCCGCTGGCACCGTGAAACGGTCCAACTGGAAAAGTTTCATCGGCCATTGTCTGGTGAACTCGCTGTCGATCGAATTACCACGGTAGATTAATGAAACCCCTTGTTAATTATACTATCGCCTCCGTTCTCGATGTCTATTCTCATTTCGGAGCGCGATGGAAACGGGACATCGAAACTAGGTTCGAATTGTCCAAACATCGATACTTTCGGTGAACGAAAACGTCCATCTTTCAGTGGAACGAGTCGAGGAATGCGGCGCGCCTCTCGGTGAAACGAAACAACGCGTAACCCTCCCTTTCTTCTTGCCAAGTGTTCTGAAAAGCCACCCTGGATCGAAACGGATAAACTTCCTTTGCTTTGACAACGAAACAGGCGGATTTACTTTAATTTCTGTTGAGATTAAAATAATACGTAACAATTATTTTACTACTCCGTCCCGTGAAACTAATTTGTGCTACAAAATGATTATTCTTTGTTCCAATTTTGATTTCGATTTAATTTCGGTGGAAATCTCATTTCGTCCAATTTTCTTCGTTCTCTGGCAAAGCTCTAGAAGTTGCTTTAAAACCAGAAAGTTTGTTTAATTTTCAAAAATCCTGAGGGAAATGCGACTACGCGCAGCTTTCCGCGGTGACGAAAGTTTCGACGAGCATACGCGAAGAAAGTAGGATGCACGTCCTCGCGAATGTTTCCGAAGACGTTCTCCCAACTGGAAGAGTTCTGCTTATCAATCTAATTAAATTTAATTAGCCCGCCTACTTCGAATGGATTCCATTTACTCGTTACACGAGGAGCAAACACGCGTTGTCGATGCTTCGAGGACCGTCTTGAACGACATAATGCCGCCGCCGTTCCGCCGGATTTTAAACGAGGACGCTCCCAATCTCCGAATCATTTCCACGGAAATGAATTCACGTCCTTCGCTTTGACGAATACGCGACGCGTTATGAATTCCCCCCCTGTTTAGCCTAGAAACAAACTACATCGGCGGGTTTTCCAATTTCCTACGGCTCGAAGAATCGAGTCTCTGGTGAAATTCACCTTGCGTTAAGACTCGTGACAGATAAAACACTCTGAAACAGTAGTATCGACTGCTCCGTGATTTCGTGTCAGCTCACGTACCGCATGAACCGAACCGTGATGCATGAAATATGAGAAACGAGCGCAGCGAAACTTCAGAGATAACGCAAATAGAGATTAACAGCGAAGAGCTTCGAATATGATGAAAACTTGAACGCATTAATCGATTTAAAGGTATTAAACAATTTGTATGACCCAGGTGGAGATGCTGTACCAGCGGTACTTCCTGCGAATGAATCAAAGCAACATGACGCACGTTCTCGGCCTACTGGCTGGTCTGGCTCTCGCTTTGGCCGTGCTCCTAGCCCTCAAGATTATTCTGGAAGGTAACCAACAATTCTTCCGCGTCTTGGAGAGACCGGAGAACCTGCCTCTGGCGGTGACACTGGTCGCCTGCGTCGCAATTTATGCGGGTAAGTGCCGACAAGTTACGTCACAAATAACGGGGATGAGGTACGCAGTGAAGCAGCTCGATGATAAAGGAGACAACGAAGAACGACGTAACGGAGCGCGAACAGAGTGTAGTACGATTTTCAAAAATCGATTAACGAGCCGCGATATTACTCGTCTTGGAAAAATGTTCGATACTTTCCGCGTTAAAAATAAAAAACACGGAGGAACTGTCGTACTAAGTAGAATCGAACGAAACATAGTCAGACGTTCTATTCCATCGCTTCCTGACGCTCCGCAGCGCCATTTATCATCTTTATCGGACTATCGCAGACAAGATTCTCGTTCGAATGAAATTTTAATTAATCCCCGGCCAACGAGAACGTCTCGAATCGTTGAATTATAACGAGAAATCGTTTCCGCGAACGCGATCCTTCCTGGGGAACTAGAATGAACGAAGGTTGACGAACAGGAAAGGGTCACCGGATCGTCACGAGTCGCTAAGAAAAATGACCCGTTTAATGAACGATAATGGATACACGGTCACCGGAAAATAGTTTTCGTGTTTCATTTCTCGCTGGAAAATTGTGGAGCAAACTTTGGGTCGTTACGGAGCGAACGTTTGAAACTTCTGCGGTCGTGGCTCGAATAAAATCGCTCGAACGAAATTTTGGGGGCTGTTTCGTAGGGTATCCCACTTAGTTGGCACCGGCCACTTGATTGTCTTCTTTAATTTTCTCGTCATCCTTTCCTACGACCATAATTTTTAATTGGGTTCCTCCTCGTTAAGTCGAATATACGATCCGGACGCGACTCCCATCGAACAAAAAGGTGCGCGCGAGTTTAAGATAAATGATTCCGGTTTTAATTAGCCGGAGGATCAAAGCGATCGCTTTAAACGTTTCCCGGATTCCGGTCACTTTCGTTCCGGTGCGGTTTGACCCAGTTGCACCGCGTGGACGTTAATTAAAATCTCCACGAAAAAGTGTTTCGCGTTCGGCGCGAGCGAGGGGGAAAAAAATATTGAAATACCATCGCGTACCCTTATCAAAGCGCGTCAAAGGCCACCGGACGCATCATTTTTATTCTGTTTTTTATTTTGTTCACGCGTCACGTTGCCCGCGATATTTTCCAATCTACGGTTCTCCCTCTCAAAAACGCCTGTTTCGAAAAACAAAAAACAATTCGTGCGCAGTGACACGGGAGTCAGCGCGCGTTTAGTTCATAGAGGGCATCAATTTTCCAATCATTCGAGAGCTAACGATAAAAAAAAAACAAAAGCTACTTTTTATTTATCCTATCGCGTTACTCATCGATTTTTTCACTGCACGATGAGAGAGATTTGTGAAAAAAAAGTCAAGCTATTATTCTACCTACGCGTAAACGACTTCTCGACCCCTTCTGCACTCCATAGACGCGTTCACCCTTTACCGCCCAACGTAATTTCAGGATTATTTCAATTCCAGCATTGGTGGCCGCCATATCCAGGCCAGGTATGAACGAGATCTGGCTGGCAGGAGTCAGTGGTATAATCCTGGTGACTCTATTGGCTCTGCAAGTGGCGCTGAATATACATCTGGCGTTGGTATCCATGGAGCATCGTAGCGGAGGACCTTTGGCCGCAGCCTGGGCCGTCTGTTTCTTCATTTACATGGCGTACGCGTTGCTACCCATAAGGCTTCGGTACGCCTGCATCGCCGGTTTTGTATTCTCCCTGGCGCACCTGATCGGAGCGTTCACCCTCTACCCGTCGCAGTACCCCGCCATGATGGAACACGTGAGTGACGTTCTGCATCCCTCGTTCCGATTCTCTTCCCGGAGCGAAAAAGGCTTCCGCAATTTCGACGGATAAGGCTAAGGCGTGTCTTGGCTCCGTTCGCGAGATATCGCAAATTATAGTGGCCATGGGTCGCGTGACACTATTGGCCAGGGGAATTCCGACGATCCGGGCCGTTCTCGGAACTTTAATGGGCGATTATTAACCGAAACGGCGCAATCGATGCCCCGTTAAATCGAGATACGCGCGAAAATACTCGCGGCCCCGTATCACGGCAGAGCCGCGATGGTTCGACGTTAATAATAGACCTCGACGGAACAGAGACGCCTCGAGGTACCCCGATTCTAGGGAATTTTGCGTGGGTGCATTCACCCTGGCTCGAGGAAGCGTCTCGAGCGGCCTGGGAAACGGGTAGTTAAGCCGCGGGTGATAATTTACACCTGCGGCTTCGCCGGGAAACGGAAGACTCGAAAAGACGCCTCGCGCCTCACCCGCGGTGTGAATATTAATACCGTGAGAACTAGCCTAGTCCTCTGCCTCGCAGAGAGCCAATTTTTACCTAATTAATCAAAGTCTGAAACTGCACTTAGCCGAGTTTAGTCGACTCGATCGTCCGACAACTTCTAAACTCGCCTCCTCTCCCTCCCTGGAGGGCCGCGGAACTTTCGTCGAAGAAAAAGATCGGGATTAATGAATTTCTCTCGTAAACATTCATAAATTACTTGGTACAAGCGACAAGAACCGGGCGCCCTTAATTAAATACCCTGGTGATCAACGTTCGAACGACTTGAGCGCATTTTGAGTGGTTCGACAGGAAGAGGCGGAAGTTCCATGGCGCGGAATGGTGGCCAGGACTTGTAATTACCTATGCCGGGAGTGTTGGCATTTCCGAACGAAATCCACGGCCTCCGGTAACCAATAATGCTCCGCCTGGCTAACGAGCTACGCGCCCAACGACCGCGGGATTATTTTACCGAAATCCCATGATCGATACAATGACGTCCGATAGAAGATACCCGGGAAGGTCCTGGCAGTACCCGCGGGGCGCGAGCCAGGGATTATCTTGCGAACGAATTGAATTCTCCAGTTATTTCGAACGGCTGAAACGTCTGTCGATAAACCAGCTATTTCAGAACGGAACGCTCAACAGTTTTGAAAGCCTAGGAGATCCCTCGAATGAGAATCAGATATGACATATGTAGTTGGGTGGACAGGATTAATACTTTTAGCAATTTTACGGATAATTCTTTGGTTTCGATGCAAAGAATCGCGATTAGTGGATTAACTATCTGAAAGGATTTTTTAACCCGTTTCGAATGCGATAAATAGCAATTTGGAACGCGTTGGTACGATGGCGCGATGCAAATTTTTCGATGAAAATGCAAATTTCTGGGCAGCTTTGTCGAATTCGGAGTCTAATTAGCGCGTGTTACATTGCTACGGCAACATTTACCTATCCTGTTTCGTTCGATTAAACCTGGCCCTTTGTCCGGAAGATTTAACCGTCATCAAAGGGCAAAATACACCCGGCTTTTATCGTCCAACCAGTCTATCCCAGAGAAATCTCCTTTCCCCAATGAAAAATCGACCCTCTGTCCAATCTCAACTTCTTGCTCGTCCTTTGACGCCCTGGTAAATACGCTTTCCCTAGTCTCTCCGCGATCGATACCTCGAGAGTAGCAAATTTTTGAATATCTTCGAGTTTTCTCCTCCTCGCGTCTAGTAAACTGACGTTTAGGGGTCTCCAATTTTTCCGACATCCCCGAAATCCCTTCTTTTACGGGCAGATCAATTTTCCTCGACAGTGGATAAAGAGGTTAGAATTGCCCGATCGGTTTTTTCGAGGACTCCCGCCCTCGCGATACGCGATCGCTCGTGGAACATATGCGGCCGCTGATAGCAGATAAGAAAAACAGATCGATGACGCGGAAGCATAAAGCTGACACGGTCTACTAGGAAATCTCATGGAAACAGTTTGTTGTTATTGGATTTCCTTCCGAGCTCGGTGTCTTCATCCATCAAGCCCCCTATGCTTGCCCTCCACCCACGCCGCGTCACGATTTATTTAGCTTTTATTACACTGAAAGCGCAAGATGCAACCCCGTGCTTTATCGACACACAGAAAAACAGTATCGCGTGTCCATTATATCCAGTAGATTTACTATAAGATCTGACACGTTCTTAAATCCTATTTCAACTCGTCCCAATGACACGCCATTCGGTGGTGATAATCTGGAAGTTTGTCATCCGTGAATTTGAAAAAGGCTTCCTTTCCTCGCAATTTTGTTCTTCGTTTGCAGAGTTATATCGTGAAAAATGATAAGTAACTTGATCGGGGACGTAATCCAACGCTACTTGTTGAAATTAATTAACGAAGAAGTTGGCTGTGATCGATCTCTTCATTATTTCCGCGAATAAACTGCGCCGTTAATTAGCAACGGTAAGAGAATAGTAAACCGAATCGCGACTTGGCGAGCTGGCTCTTGGAAGCGAGGCCAGTCCGTCTAGAATTAGAGGAGCTGCTCCTTTCAGAAACTCTTGATCGCCACAAAAGAATCTTATTTTTCGTTCGTCACAATTAATCTTCAATTACGACGAAACTTGCCTCCTAACGAAGCTACTTTAATCCTCGTGCTCTCTAATCCTCCCCTCGTTAAACCAAGAAAACAATCGAAGACCTGGGCACACAGAAAGTTGCAAGCTGTTCGATTATGAAGGAGCTTCTCCTTTTTCTTCGATCCATCTTCGATTCTTTCGGTATCTGGCCGCGAAATGGCGCGCAGAGGGTGCGGGTGCGGGTGTCGCAAGAGATAGGGTGTGCAACGAAGGCGAGGAGACGAGGCACGCAATCGGTTGGTGGGTAGGGACGTGACGTCCGGCTCTATTAGGGAAAGGCAGAGTCTTCTGTTGGTTATGTCCAGGCGTCCTTTGAGCGCGCGACTGATCAATTCCGACGGCTGCCAGTGGCTCGTAGAAGCCGTCAAAGCGGCGACGAGCACGTTAACACGGTCCCTCGGAAAGGGGCGAGTCTACGCTCCAAAAAGAATCCGTTATGAGATGGAGTGGGTGTCTCTGGTAGCGTACTTGGATGGAGCGTACCCTGTAACAACTTCCACCTCTTTTTTCTCGTTGTAAACTGTCGCGAAATACCCGTGGGACTTCAAACCCTTTGATACAGGGAAGAAATATCGATTAACGATATCCATATTTCGTTTTTCGAATTTTCCCAGGAATAAGTTCTGTTTTCTACGAGTGGTTACAAATCGAGAGGGAACGACGAGTCGAATCGCTGTTTTACGCGTGCGTTTCACGTATCGAACAGTTTAAGATCGTGAAAGTAAGGGGATCGATGTTTTCTTACGGTGCGTCGACGGTGTACCCACAGCAAACTTCGATCGTCCCGATACTTTCGAAACCTATTACCGTAAAACGCTCCCGGACTACGCGGAAGCTAATTGGCCAAGCTTTTTGAAAAATTGCTCGCCGCTTGGGATTGATACAAACAAAGACACACGATAGGCGAGCCAAGTTGATGAAAGGACGTGTTCGATAAAACTTTAGTTTGACTTTTCTTTACCTTCCTCTGTGCTTCGAAGAAGATTTTCTAACACGAATATACGATATATAAAGATGTACAAGTATGGTGACAGAGAGTATCGTAGATCCTCGAATAAACGTGGAAAATGGGGGAGAACGGAATGCTCGTCAATTTGTGAAATTGCAGAGGAAACCTAAAAAGGCGCGTCGAACAAAAGCTTGTTCCGCGATGTTCTTCCGAACGCACCAGCGGAACAATAATTTCATGTCAACGAAGAAACTGCGCTCCTTATTCGACGGAAAGAAACAAATCTTTCGTTACGATTAAGCGCAAATATCGCAGCTTTTGCAAGATGAAGTCACGTTTTAAAAGTGTATAATGCACCGCTGCTAAACATTCAGGCGCGTTGTATATTCGTGTAGACAGCACGCGATTCCGATACTTTATCTCGCGTGTAACATTACCCGTGATATCGCGAGCATACGCAGCGAAGAAATAATGCAGGACTCTCGAAGAAAGCCGATTAAACTACCGTGGATTTGTGTATCGATCCGCGAAGCACACCAGACCGCAATATCCCTGCGGTCTAACCGCGAAAACGTCTCCCATCAGCCAGGGTAACTTAACCGCGAGGTAACGCAAAAGGGAGTTCCGCAACAATTTGCGAAATTGCTTGTTTAATGGCCATTCCAGAGATGGGACGGGGATTCCTCGGGATTTCCCTTTCGAAACCCCACTCGGGACATTATCAAGTTATTAACCCTCCGACGCGAACGTTACTCGTCATCCTCCCGGAATAACAAGAATTTTCAATTCTTTCTACAGCTTATTCTCCAATTTTCTTTGAACGATGATCAAAACCATCGATTCTTTTATGAGCCGTCTGGCTGTACAAAGAATGAGGATGGATCGATGCACCTGTATAATAAATGCAGCGAAAGAATGAGGTAGAATGGAGAAGCCAAATGAGAGGATAAACAAGAATAGGAAAATATTGCGACGAGGAAAGCAGAGAGCAAGATGTATGAAGGTGGGATGAATATAATTTGTATTGTCGTGCATATAACTTTTCTAAAGAAATCAATGGTGGGTCTGTTAAACCTTCCAGTCACTAGTTACAATTTGTTGGGTTTATATAAGGACACCAGACTGTGCCACCTTATAGGACTCTTTTAATCTCGCAGGATTAACCATAAGTTAAATGTACAGCTTCCCAATTAGGTCAATTTCATGATTAACGCTAACAAGATGATACTAGCAAGAAACAAATAGAATCTTATCAAACCTGACCTAGCTTAACCTCGATACGATACTTTGGCTACGATAGAGAAGAGAGAAAAAGAGAATGGTACCGTTTTTTCAAACGAGAACACCGGGACATCGACAAAAGCCAGGAAAGCCCCGAGAAGACGATGAAATTGTTCTGTTCCCGAAGAAGGTTGCGAATCCAATTACAAGATCGGTCAGTCGCTGTAATGGCGGGTGGAACTTCGCGGAGCAACTTTCGGCGAAGAAAAACAAGCGATCGGGAGATGGGTTCGTATTCCGTGAAGGGAACGCGACTATCGGAGATGGAATTTTTCCGCGTGAAGAAACGCCCGGAAGTGAATACTTTACCAGGTTTTCTGTGTATCTTCCCGCGCTCCGTCGATTGGAGCAAGAAAATAGGTCGAATCCAGATGCTACGCGCTGCACCCCTGCAACTTCTTTCCTCGGATTTCTCGCGTGTTCGGGATCGAGCTCGCGAGCACAGTTTTAACCCTTTCATCCCTGAGGGAATCGGTCTTTGCTGAATATCAATTATTCCAGAGATTAATCAACCACCAATTTAGATTACTGCGGAACAATTTTTCCTTTCGATCACCTGCAACGAAACGATAAATCTATTTGGAATACAAACGGACACGAATTCGTGAAAGAAAAAATGGTATTCGTTCGTCACGCGGACAATGGGTTTCTGATTCCGATAGATATACTTTCGCTAGCGGCTTCTCTCGCGAACAATAGCCATACTGGACGCACTAACGAGACGTAGACTTGGTTTCGATTTTAACACGAACGTTACATACACGCGCGTCGACAATTTCGAGGCTGTATTCGTTAATCGCTGATCAATACTATTTAATTGGTACGCTGCAGTATCGTACCTACGCCAGGAGCCTCTTGCAGAATAATCCGTAGACCACGTTATTAATAAATCCGCCAATTGTGTTATCGAATTCCCTAATGCTATTAATTTGTAGATCATTTCATTTCTAGGTATCGCGTCGAAGATACCCCGTCGAGATACGCTCTGTACGACGCGTGCAATTTTTGTTGCGGACCAACGGATAGGATCGATACCCATTTCAGCGAAGAAAATAAGCGATTAAAATTAACGCAAAAACGTACAGAGAGATAATAAGCTGAGGATCGTATAAACGCTACGGGAAATTCTCAACCGCTCGTTGAATAATTTCTAACGGGTGGTCTCTACGTACGTGCTCCGGCTGACCCACGGTTTAACGAGAAAGTATATCCGTTTAAATTCCCGTGGTAAACCGCGAACAAACGAGGAGCCGGGGCGTCATAAAACTGGGGCAGGCTGAATTTTAAGGGGATGAAAAATGAATAGGGCGTCCCGCGGGACGAACGGGACTCGCGCAGATCTTTCGGCTGGTAGTCGAAGAATCCCAGCAATTATCGCTCGATCCAAGTTCTCCGAGTTACAAAAATGGAACGAAACACAGCTGGATTGTAAAACGCTGACGAATGAACGATGGACGTAAATCATCGGAATCGTTTCCTAGTTCCCACTTTCAAGCTACTAAATAGACAAATTTTTTATTTCTCCGTTTAGTTCTAATAAGTGTCAGGGTGAAATGTCCAGTTAGATGAATGAATACTTAAATAGCGTTTAGATTTTTTAGTGCGCACGAGTCGAATATGTGCAGTTGAATGTGCACAAATTTGTGAAACGAGGACCATCCGAAGAGATTCCAGGAAAAAAGGAATGTCGTAAATAATTCGAGAACGTCTCTGACAATTTCGTAGGGAATTTCTCGCGGAAAACTGCAAACGAGGAGATGGAAAACGTTCTCGTAAAAGGGTCCGTGAAAAAGGAAAATCGAAATATCGTCAACCGGGTGAACCGGAAAATTCAATTGCCGTTTAGAACGGAGACTTTCCATTGGCCGAGCTCAGCCGGAAATATGATCGGAAAGGAAGCTGACGGCGGCGCGGGGGACACCAGGAAACCATATTATTCCACTTGTCTCCTTCGCTTCCGTCTTCGCGGCCGTTCTGTTTCCTCGCGAGGACGATCAAAGGGTTGTACATTTTCAAATGACTTCTCCCATTATAGAACTCGGATAAGCACGAGCGATCCGGTGAATTTCATTAAAATTATTAACGTATTTTCAACTCCACCGGAGGGGTAATTAAAAGTCCAGCAGCATTTTTGTTGGCATCGTTCGATTATTAAATTCGGATTGTTTTCACGAACGAACTTTTGCTCGAACGAATTTACGTCACATCCGCGGTATAAAATCGCGGGAGTTTGAAGGCAGAAAAAAAGGAGGAAAGAATGTTTCGTGAAATTGCATTTTCCACCAGCGACTCGAATTTTTCGCCAGAATTTAAAAGAAAAAAGAGAATACTCTTTAATTCCGTTTCTTCTTTTTTTTTCTTCAATTTATCGCCGACTATAATTTTTTGGTAATTTGAAGCAAAAACAAACGATATTAAATGTTCGTTTATCGTTATCACGGAGCTCGTTAATCCTATCAGAGGGGTAACTAATTCCGGACAGCCCCTAAAATCGTGCAAACATTCTGTCTCGCAATTTCTACTCCCATCTCCGTTCCGTGCCCAAGGCTTGTAATTGAATTCCACTCTAATTAAATATTAGCAACATTATTAAACGTTACGACTGGCCGATTTAATGAAAGTATCGGATCCAATTTGCTGCGGGGAAGCGTACCCTTTGTTGATTCTTCCGGTAAATAGCACGCGTGTGCTCTTCGCGGAGAGTTCCAACGTCTGTCCGGCTATTACCAAGATGCACCTCCAGAACGCAATCTCTAATGGAGTAATCGAGGAAGACTTGCCTACCCAAAGTTTTCAAAGCGAAACCAGGAGATTCCATTAATCGATCGCGCAATTATTTACGAACGAGCATCGAACGAAGCGCCACGCGAGATGAACCGAGTAAAAAGTTGGCAAACCCTCTGAACACTCTCGAAATATTAACGGAAGACTTCACGCGTCCTCGTCTATCGCTGCAAAACCAGCCAACTTCCTGCAATAGCTTGACAAGGCATCCGGTCGCGTTAAGTTTCGAAATTTCACTTGCAAATTTCGCTCACTCGTTGCGTTTCAATTTTACAGAGCAATTTCAAACGAGCAAAAAGGAACCATTTCGTTTCATACTTTTTTCTTTTTGATTAGGGAGAGAATTCTTGTTTTCTGGCGAATGTTTAATAAAAAATCGAGAGGGACGTGTGTTCGTCCACTGAATTTTTAAACCGCAAGAATCAACGATTCGTACGGTCAACCTCGATCCCTCGTAAGTTCATTGGACAGGTGACCCGGCTGAATAATTAATTCGTCAGACACCAAGTCAGGAATTCTAATTTACCCGGCAAATGGTCCCGAAATGGAGTGGAAGTCTGTTGTGCATAATACACAAGATAATCTTGCGGAATCCGTGAATAATTCACAGGTCTGAAAAATTCAGACCGAGCCTTTCCGCTAATTATGCTCCTCTAATTTTTCGACTTGAACAACACGTGCATCGTCGCTTCCTTTCTCGCATTACTTGAACAAAATATAAACGTACATTCGTAAACTCTATTCAAATAAATTTGTATCCAATCTTGCGTCGTTGAACAAATGAATGATCTTCAGAAATTGGATTTGAGAAACCGAACGATTCAAGAAATTCAAGAAGCATAGGTTGGGTAGAGGCTAGGTTTGTCTGATATTGAAAAAAAGATGAAATCTGTCGTAAAGTGGAGCACACGTGAGAGATTCCAACATTCCTACAGGTGGTTGCGGATCAATTCGCCTGACCAGCAATCGTTTGGGTTTAAGTTTTGTGATTAAGAATCTCCCTCGAGATCTCGACGTCGCATGCAAATATTACAATCGTCTTTCGCTGTTATTCAACTAAATCGTTTAATAAAAATCCTACATGGTCAAAACTTTTTATATCTGTTGTTACTTAACTAATTATTAGGCTTATGGTTGGGATGGAGTTCGCCAAAAAAATGTTCAGAGGATCCTCGGACTACTTAAGTTTAAGAATCCCTATAGTAGACGAGCATAGTTCTAATCGCAACATTGCAAAGCCTCTCATTTTCTATTCCACCCCTTCAGAATTTTAACATCGAATAGAAGTCTAAAGAAACTCGATCACGAGATGATTAACGATCTACAAATTAATACGAAATACGTAGCAAAGTTCTGGCCACCCAAGAACCCATCCAAAAAGCAAATCTCCTCGGCGGACCGCAGCTGTTGCATAAACCAAAGTTTCACGTGTGCCCAAGACCAAGTCCCAGGCAGCGAGCAAAGTGGATTAATATCGAAATGGAAATCCAAAGGAGGCCTTAGAAGTGGGCAGCGTCGATTCCAAAGTGACGTTAGCTACATCAAAGAGGCACGAGTTACACTCGCGGCAAGTGTTTCCCTTTCTGGCCCTGGCATCGGTTTAATTAGAGTGACGTTCGCAATTAGTATGCTCGCGAGTATCGAGACCCGCGCTAGCAACTTCCTAAACCCAATAAACCGGCCCTTTGACTGGCCCTGACCATCAAGGAAACACCGATGCGCTCAGAAAACTGGCTATCCTTGGTGTTGTGAAACGATTTACTTCATTCTCCATTACAATAGGACTAGATATATTGTGCGAGAGATACGGAATTGTTGTTTATTGTATTATTTTTTATTTCAGTTGCTGAGCTCGATAGTGGTGGTGGGTGGTACCAATATGGCCGGCGTGTTGACGCACCATCCTCGAGAATTGGCGCAGAGGCAAGCCTTCCTCGAGACCAGACAGTGCATCGAAGCTCGTCTGACCACCCAAAGAGAAAACCAGCAACAGGTACGCGCATAAACGTCCATGGAATTCCATTCTACGCTCGGTGACCACCGTCTCGTGTGTGGCTAATAGAACCTCCGAGTGAAATCAACTAGAAGCCTGTGTGCGCTCATTCTCGACCACTTAACTTTCAGCTTCAGATTTCGATTTGTTTCGATGAAACTGTTTGTTCCGATTAAACAGGGATTGGAATTATAATTAAGTTGTCGCACATTTCATTCATTCGTGTCGATAGAAATATAAGGAGAGTAACGAAAGTATCGAGCGGTCTGCTAGCTCTACACATTTGTTGAATAATCTTAATTACCCTTTAATTGGCAGAACGTTCACCCCTTGTGCGGACGTTAAAATTACCAAGTTGGAAAATCCAGCAGTTACCACACAGCGAGCACGTTTAACCCCGGAGCGAGTTCGATCGAAACAACCTAACGAAATTTTACTAATTAGAGCTACCCTTTGCACGAGCCGCCACGTTAATTGATGCACTACCCTAATTATTTATTAACACAATCATCGACCGTGTGCACGAAACTGTCCGCAAAGTGCGCTTGACTAACATCGCGACGCGTTCATTTATTATTCTAAATACCGTGTTTCCATCACCGTGTCACACTGTAATCACATCGTTTCGGAATATCAAGTAATTTACGACTAAACGGATCTGAACATGAAAATCGTATGTTTAATACAGGAGTACTTTTGGCTCGAGAAATTATTGCGAGTTGCGGTTTCCACGCTGATAGCGAAACGAATGAGTTTTAGGGATTTCTACTGTTGGCGAATATTTTCAGTGGACTCGGTCGCAAGTTCCCCCGTTGGAAAAACATCAAACGACCGGAAAAGCGGCGCTGCGAATTGGGATTTCGCAAACAGTCGTGAAACTTTCATTGAAGTTGAGTAAACTGGACCGTCCATGGGAACTGGGAATTAACAGAGCTTGTTTACCTGGCAGTTGCTCGAAAAAATCCTCAGACCCACCGATCTGGGACAATCCCGCTGCAAAGTCGAGGGACATTCTTCCGTTCGAGAAATTTCTCTCCTATCTCCTCGTTCTTGGTTTAATTTTTAAACGTCGACTCGTACAAAAGTTTCTGCACGGCCGTGGTGAAGAATGAAAAGTGTTGGCGCGTTTTATTAACAGAGATAAAGCAATGGATCTCAATTTGAGGGGCGCACGAGCGCAGGCAAGGACTTTGGGGTTGATAAACAAGCCAACTCGGACAGTGGCCGATCGGTATCGCGGCAGGTCACGGATTCCTTGTTAAATCGCACAATGGACCTGGTCACGGGTGGAACGTTCGCTGGAATTATAAGCGATCCCCGATAAGCTGGTATCTTTAATAGGCTTCCGTTGGTTTCTGAAAATAATGGCCGCCGGTTAACCACCCCAGAAATTACTATCGAAATTCCTTTGCAACTCCCCGTGCTTCGTTTCAACCCTTTCAGACCAGATTCTTTTTTCAAAGAACTTGCTGTTCTACGCTGCATTAATAGTTCATATTGTACTATCTCTCTCTCTCTCTCTCTCTCCTCTTCTCTCTATATTATAATAGAGATTGAGTCTTGTTAGCTAAGAAGAACCGAAGCGAAGGAACGGATTAGCTTATCTCTGTTGAAAGGTGGCTGCGTTTTGGCGCATGTTCAACGCGTGTCACCGTAATCTCGCGGCGAAAGGAAGAGAAGGAGGTTGCGTACAGACAAGAAGCTTCCTTTCTACGAGGTGCACGACGTTAAACTTGGCGGATGCAAACAGGCCAAGTCATGCGTGTGCATCGTGGCGGACAGATAAGCCAATGTCGTGCAGGTTGTCCTGACGCTGCACTATAATCACGCGGACGCCCACCTACGCGACTTCCCGGGGCCTAAACTTCTCTTAGTAAGCGAAATTTCGCTTATCAAAACACCGCGTTGCTCGGACGGCTTGTTTTAATTACGTCGGACGCGATACCCGGTTTTTGCATCGTTCGCGAAGCGTGCGAACCAAGCATCGCGTGGAATTATGATCGTTTTTAAACGTCTGCGCATTTCAGAGGTTGCCCGTTACAAATGCGGAAGGAAAAATTCAGTATTTTAATTAAGAAACTCGTCTCGTACGAAAAAGGGTTAAGTATCGCGTGACAGTTGCGATAGCACGATATTCCACGGAACTCAATGCTATTTTCGCAGACGAAATCGAGTCAACGCCTTCCTCTAAATCCTAACTGGAGGATTTCCACTCGACGGTTCGGAGTGTCGCGTGCAAATTCCCTGGACAACAGTCACGACTTTCCCAGTAGACGGGAAGCCTTTGGAGGATTAATATTTCGCCAAGCTCATCGACGTCCCATTTCCTGTCGCGTCGACGAAAACACGCTGACGCGATCCATATTCCGAGAGCTGTCCTAAACGCGTCGCTCTTCCTTCGTCTGATAAGTCTCTGGAGGACTGATAAGCTGCATCTATTATAGTTCGCTTCGAGTCAAGCTTGACTGCGTTGCCAGACGGAGAATCACGACCTCGATTAACCCCTTCGCTGTTGAATACAATTACTATATATACAAACATGAATTCTTACGATTTTAATTGCCTATGCTTGTGATTTTTTATGAGTATCCTGATCGAAGTGGCTTTATTGTAGGGATTACCAATGCGTGGAAATCTCGAGTTTTTCTTAATCAAGACAAACGGTGACATGTAAGAGGGAAGATACAAAGGGAAATCAATTTCTCCTGTTTTCACGAACGGAACTGAATTACGCTTTCCTTAACAAAATGAAATTTCGTTTGCCCCGGCTGGAATTTCCCTGGGACGAAATTAAAGCCTCCCGACGGTGAAAGCTTTTCAATCCCGTCCGCTGAGGGAAAATAATAAAATCAACCTGCCGCTTTTCTCGGGATCCTAATTGTCCTACTGTTTTTCATAACAGTGAATCCTGATGCTGCAATGTTCGACCAGTTTCAATTTTTGCCTCGCTCCTCCTTTGCTTTCTTCTCAACCCCCTTCAGACCTTCCTCAAACAAAAAATTACATTTGAATAGATCAGACTACTCCGTAATAGCGTACAGAACGTAACGACGAATGTAATTGGCTCGAAAACTGGCGAGTGGATCATCTTTGCGTACAGTAAAATCGCTGAAAAGAAACTGTTGTTCCTCAGCCAGGCTCGTGCTCTTCATCGATTCCAGTCGCAGACACGATCGAAACGTACACGGCTCTGTCAGTTGTAAATTTTCCATAATTCATGGCCGGCGTTCGGCTGGGTTTATGAAATATTCAAGACCGATCGTTATCGCGTCCGCAGCTTTGGTTTCTCCTATTAGCAACTCTAACGCTGTGCGCGGCATGGTATCTGAAATTACATCGATATCCTTCGCCGTGGCTAATTCGACGCTGGATAAATCGATCAACCGGGCGAACACAACAGGTTGCAACCGTATCTGTCACGTGTAATTTGCTGGCCGCACTGCCGGCCGTTCGGTGTTTGAAGTCACGTAACGCCGCGTCCGATTCGACTGTGATGAAGTGTCAATTAGTTTCAGAGCTTTGCTGTACCTTGGCTCCTCGCGTCCTGCGGTGACCTATTCGAGGTCGATCGATTCGTCCTCTCGGAGCAGATTACAATTGGAACATGGGAAATGAGCGTTTCGTCGTACAAGGCGAGAGAAAGCTAATGCTGATTAATAAAAGTTACCCTGCGGTTGCTCGACGATTATTTTTCAACTGTTTTGAGTAACTTTCCGACAACGGTGCTATTTTTCGTCATTTCTCAAGCGGTATCAGAGCGTCGTGTCGTGGCATGGTAACCCTCTATCATTGTACGTGAAATTTATGCAACCGCACACTGCAGCGCGGTTTTAAAATTAAAAATAAAATGAGGAAAAAAGAAACGGATGATTATAAGCGGCAACGATCACGCAGTTCGCTCGTTCGTAGCATAAATGACCCGCTGTTGACCACACGGTGCCACGTTTAAATTCACACAGCCACCGTTCGCGTATTTTCCAGCGACAATAAAAATCTCCAACGCAGCCGGAGTTTAACGAGAGTTAATTAAATCGAGTTGAAAATCGACTCGATAATAATTGATGGCTGTGGAACGGGTGCGTCAGTTCCGGGGTTTTCAGAGACGTGTGATTACACAGGTGAATGGGGCGTCTTGCGCTCCAGGATTTATTAGGGGAGCTGCAAGTTTCCGGAATAACATGGTTAATTAACCGTCTGGTAGGAACACGGCGAGGACTTTGGCAAGACGTGGCTGCTAATACCGACAAGCGTTTGCCTTCGAACGAATAATACCGTTGCTTACCGCTGGAATTGCGCGACTAAATAACGCGAGATTGAAATGCCTCGTACGATCAATTTCTCAAACCGTCCACACTGATTGAACCTGAAATTGAAAATTTCAAAAATTCGATATCCCGTTTTAACGAATATATTAATTTTCAATGATCGAGCGGACGCGTCTCCCGCAAAAGCGAGACCGCAGGGGAAACAAGAAAGCTAGGAAGGAGGGACACGTTTGAAAGAGCGTTGCAACTTTAAAGCACATATTTTCATGCGATACGGGTAAATTGCGTCTCGTGTTTCCTCACCGCCCCCAGCTTTAAACCGTAGAACGAGAGGGCGAGGCGGGTGAATTTTCTCTGATTTTTTACAGGAACGACTCCTATTGAGCGTGCTGCCGCGGCACGTAGCCATGGAGATGAAAGCCGACATCGCTGGGAAGCCGAAGGACACAATGTTCCACAAGATTTACATTCAAAGGCACGAGAATGTGAGGTGAGCATTGTCGGGAGAGCACCCACGGGACGGCACCCCTGAGCCGAGGTGCCGGGATAGAACAAGCTTCGCGGCCAACCGGCGTAATTGTTTCCGTGCGACGCGGTCGGACCGGTGGAACGCGTTGAATCAAACCGTGCATTGTTCGTTTTTTAAATCCAACGACCCCCGAGAACCACCGAAGCTTCGCCACTAAATTTTTCACGACGAATTTTAGTGTTTAATCCAGAGAAAAGTGGCACATGCATCGTTAATGTAGTAATTACGGCACGGTAGACGCAGCTACCCGGTTCCATTACGCGACACGGCACTACACCCGTCTATCATACGATAGAGTAACACGTATCTGCCACTCGAGGCTCGTTAAGTCAGGTGACACGCCGCTAACGAATTCCAATTAACACCGTGACTTAATTACGAGCAGAGCATAACCGAGAAGAATTATACCGTGCTAACCGTTTTTCAGCATCCTGTTCGCTGATATCTGCGGATTCACGTCCCTGTCGGATCAGTGCACGGCCGAGGAAGTGGTCAGACTGTTAAACAAATTATTCGCTTGGTTAGTACGGACGATTATCGGAATTTTTCGTTTCTATTTTCTTTTTTTTTTTCGACGGGAGATCGTTTCGTTGGACGTTCTGTTTAATTATTACGTAGGTTCGACACGCTGGCGGCCGAGCACCATTGCCTGCGAATCAAATTGCTCGGGGACTGCTATTATTGCGTCTCTGGACTTCCGGAACCGAGGCCGGATCACGCGCGTTGTTGCGTCGAAATGGGTTTGGATATGATTAGCGCGATTACGTGAGTTCTCTTTCTCTCTCTTCTACTAATTTCCCAGCAGATTTTTACCCAGAAAAATTTCATTCGACGAACACTCAAAGAATACTCTACACTTTTCAAGATAAGATCGCGTATTTATGCCTTATTCGAGAGCAAATCGACGTTGTAGAACCTTCGGAGATCAACGTACTGACGCCTGCGGGCAAGATTGTAAAATGATGTTTCAGTCTCGAAGGAAATCATCCCTTTGACGGGTGCAGACGTTTTTCAGTTGCAGACCCGTAACGAGAACACCCGTCTCAGGAGTCTGCTGGCTACTCTGACTCTTTACTCTGTTTCCGGCTCTTAGGACGCTTCCCTTAACCTCTCCCTGGTTCGTCATTTCCTAAAGGTTCCACCCTCTTTCCCTCGTGGATACACGAAACTGTCTGTACTCACGAAACTTAACGAGAGTTTCGAAACAACTTCGGAATAACTATAGAAATAACTGCAGCCCTGTTCGAAACATATTTTGATTACCATTGGAGAGGCCTCTCTTCAAAATTGGGTTCTCGAATTAAGCAGGTTCTATCGAATCGCGATTACTTTTGCAGCTTGTATCGAGAGGTGGGTGCGGTGAACGTAAACATGAGGGTAGGCATCCACACGGGGAGAGTTCATTGCGGGGTCCTCGGTCTTAGGAAGTGGCAATTCGACGTCTGGAGCAACGACGTCACTCTGGCGAACTACATGGAGAGCGGTGGTATACCGGGGTGAGTTCCTCCTCTCCCTGTTTTTTCTTTACTTAGGAGTAAAACACCCTTCGTTCGTGGCGATATCGTGGGTAAGAAATGAAACTCTGCCCAACAGGGCGAAACGCTTTTATCGCTTTGCCTTTTCTCCGACAACAATGAACAAAAGTTGCGCGGAAAAAGTACGAGGAAGAAACATTTTTATGCGAAATACATGGAACATCCTGTGTAGCATGAGAATTAAACACGGTGATGAAATTCGAGATGTCCTCTAGTTTTATTCTCCAAATAAAACCCGATGGAAATTCTACGCCTGTATACGCGTGTTTCGTTTCGTTGGAAAACAAATTCCGAATAACTGGTAAATTCCATCGTGGATTGGCGAACTTTTATTAACGGAATCAAAGGGAGGCAAATTCTGCTCTATCGGACGCGTAAAGCGAGCTTTGCTTGGAAATAGGCGAGTGCATATCACGAAAGAAACTCTGGACTGCCTGGGTGGTTTCTACGAGGTGGAAGAAGGCCACGGGGGTGAGAGGAACGCGTACCTGAAGGAACACAACATCAAAACGTACCTAATCGTTGCTGGAGATACGTTCAAGGGTAATTTACCCTCTTCTGGACTGAGAAAAGGTTTGCCAGCGAACGGGAACGTGTCCAAGGAGATGAGGGTGATGGGCCATGGGTCTCAACATGGGAAACAGGCTAAGTAAATAACTCGCGATTCGATTGATTCACGTAACGATGCTTGAACTTTAATCCGTCGACGATTCTATTTACTCTGTGTACAGATTAGGTTTCGGAGAGACGACGGAAGCAAAGAAGGATCCCGATGACGAGGTGAACGAGTACCTGATGAGAGCGATCGACGCTAGAAGCACGGATCGATTGAGGGCACAGTACTGCACCCCTTTCATCCTGACGTTTCGTCGTCCTGACGTAGAGGAAAAGGTAAATACAGATTTCGTTCGTTCATTTTGAAATCCGCCCAAAAAATGCTCTACAACTGGATGGTTTGTAGAAAATAGAAAAAATGCATGCTGAAATGTATTTTTAACGATCTGTTGCAGTACTCACGCGAGAGGGACAGAATGCTCTCGGCGTACTTCGTCTGTTCAGGTTTCGTGTACATGGTGGTCGTGATTGCTGTGGCAATCACTATGTACGGGTAAACAAGCCAGTTCAAATAAGCCGTGTTGACTTTTTTATTTCTTTCTGAATCGATATTACTTTTTTCTCCCCTCCATTCTGTTGCAATTTCACCGTTTTCTACTAATTAACTCGATTTCAGTTGACCCGCATATCCGACTCGATTCTATTCTTTCATTTCGTTTTTACAAGAATCGATTTTTAGTATCGCGAACAAAATGGATAGGCGTTATAACACGAAACGTGCAAAATGACATTCGCTTTCCAGGGGTGTGTATTTTTACACGTGCGTGGCAGTGAGCACGATGCTAATAGTGCTCATCAATGGAATCCTACTAGCGGAGAAGAACGAGGTGAGAGACTGGTAAATTCGTCTATTTCGAACAATTTCAACGCGACTCGATCGATCGCGAATACTCTTTGGAATCTTGCCACTTCCTCTTAACCTTGAATCGGTGGCGAGATTCCAGGTCACAGGCTGAGACCATCGATTGTATGTTCCGGACACACGATGCTGCCAATTGCATATGCAATTCGTGCCACTTGTCCGAAACAGATCTCGCGCACACGCATACACCGCTGAATTCAATTATTACAAACCACCCCTTGAATTTTTGTTCAATTTCAGAGCGTGCCGCAGTACCTTCGAGATTTCGCGGTACACGTGTTCGAGAACCGAGGAGTAGCGCAAACCTTAGCCACGTGCGTCGTGTTTCTGACCTTCGCCACGGCTCTATCACCGCTGGTAAGCTCAGAACTATCAGCACGACGCTTTATCTCCTGGTACTATTTTATCGCTAACAAAGTAACGCGATAATGGCTCGCTTCAATCCGGTCGTAAACAATCTATAAACGCACTCTATGTAGTAGCTACAATCGTACAGTATGACGAACAGGGTAAATTCGAGCCGAAACATTTTCTCCGATAACGGACAGCTCGATAATAACCGCAGCACTCGCGGGATATAGAAATAGAAACACCCTCTACATCCACGCGAATGTATAAAAAGTAGATGGTTAAATTCTGAGGGTTAAATGGTCCAAATTCAATGGCTGATCATGGACCAAGCATCCATCACCGACGTTTCTCTATAGATCCGCTAATTCGAGAGGATTAAAACGGTTTATCAACGAAACCGAAAGGAATTCTGACGGATCGTTTCGAGCAGAACCGAGGAGAGGAAATGACGCAATCGGTCTTAGCCTGTCTCTTTCGATTGTAGGTCACGTTGGAGGGTGGAAACGTCTGCGGAAACGGCACATCTCCGTTCGTTGAATGGCCTGATAATTCCAGCGTGACATTCCAGAGTATCGATGCGGCTGCCGATGTTTGCTATTACACCGTCTTCGCTGACGTAAGTGCCGGATGATCGATTCGACTAGTCCCAGCGCGGTCCTCGAATTAACTAGGAAGTGACTCCACAAGGGCTACTCCTGACTCATCGAGCTAGAATTAATATCGTTCTCGAGGATAACTCACGCAATTCATGTTTACGGTTAAATTGGGTCATTGACTTATGATTACTCGCGAATCGGGTCACTTTGGACTCGTTGCAAGTACAACTTGGTTCGAACTATCGAGTTAAATTTGATTAGAGCTAGCTGAAGATTCTGGAGATAGAACTGAGTCGATTGTTCGAGATTTATTTAAAGTTTTCTTCTTTAAAGACCTCGTTTGCAGCTTTTCCCAGTTCTAGTGATGCTAGTCATGATAACCTGCGCGGTCTACCAGATTCTAACGTCAGTCTTCAAAGTGATTATACTGAGTCTGGTGGTGGCTTCCTATTTGGCCATCAGCATCTACAGAGGCCTACACGAAAACGATGTAGAACTAACTGGAAGATGGCTGGCGGGTGTTTTGGTCGTCTTCTTTATGGCTTGTCTGATTGTACACTCGCAACACACGGAAGCCACTTACAGGTGAAATATTTGCTATGATAATTTTGAAGGTACCAATAGCGCGTATGGAAAAATTAGTGACCCGTTCGTGGTTTCAAATAAACAAACGCAGGCTGGATTTCCTGTGGAAGCTCCAAGCGACCGAGGAGAAAGAGGAAATGGAGCATCTGAAGGCCTACAACCAAAAGCTACTGGCGAACATACTTCCGGAACACGTGGCTGCCCACTTCTTATCCACGGTTAACTCGGATGTAAGAGGACAATCGAGATTCCATATTTTCTGACACATTCAAATGTCCTATTTAACAAAATTTCACGTCGTTCCTTGAAGCTTCGCGAAAAGCTTCCCATGAAAAAAATGAGATTGCGCTATTCTTATAATTGGATGAGACCATTTATCCTTATTGTCGCCATTTTCTCTGCGGAACTACCAATTGCAGGAGCTGTACCACGAGCAGTGCGACTTCGTTTGCATAATGTTCGCCTCGATACCGAATTTTTCGGAGTTCTACGTGGAGCTGGAGGCGAATAACGAAGGCGTCGAGTGTCTCAGGCTTCTGAACGAGATCATAGCTGATTTCGACGAGCTACTCGCGGAGGAACCGTACAAATATATCGAGAAGATCAAGAGCACAGGCGCCACGTATATGGCCGCGTCCGGTGAGCGCCAGCAGGTTTCTTTTCATCGCTCGGCAGCATCCCAAGCTTACACATTTCAACGAGACGCTGATTAAAATTCGCCTTGTAGCCGTTTCCGTGTACACAGACCGTTCTCCTCGTTCTTTTTTCCGTGTTTTCTGCACGTTCTGCAAGCAGTAGTAAACTGCCCTCTCTCTTTCTCGTTCTCTTTGCTGAAAATAATTTATTTCCTCTGTTACTCGTATCTGCTTTTCCGCTTTACCACCCTCCTTCCATACTTTTTGTAGAAAACTCTGAACCATTAAATATTTCCTGAGATTTGCACTCAGGATTTGCACTGATCGTATTTACAATTGCTTTTTCTTTTTTAAATTTCATGCTTTTCCCTGTGAGAGAAAAGTTTTCACGATCTCGATATTGCACAAATTATTATGGTTCCTAGGAGAACTTTTCTTCTGTTTTCCCCTCGCAGGACTGACGAAAAGCACCTGCGACATGAAAGATTACAAACATGTGACCGCGATGGCCGACTACGCGCTCAGGATACGCGAGCAGCTGGCTTCCGTAAATGAACACAGCTTTAACAACTTCCGGTTGCGTGTGGGCATCAATATCGGACCGGTAACGTCAATCAATTTCATCGTACCAACCCCTCCGACACTCACGAAACTATCCTGCTCGCCTTGGAATTGAATAAATTTCAATTGCACGTCCAAACTGAAACACACTATAACTTCTTAGTAAAAACAATCCTCTGAATCGGTAGAAGATCGAACTTCTCGAAAGTTAGGTCTGTTTCCGTGTACTATACTTTGGACACTCTTCAAACTTCCTCAAATCTCCTTAAACCAAGTGACTATTTGCAAAAAATGAAAAAAAATGCAATCGTCTCGAGTAATAGTAAAAAGAAAGGGAATGGTTTGGTCCTGTTTTGATGTAGGTCGTCGCCGGGGTGATAGGCGCCCGAAAGCCGCAGTACGACATTTGGGGTAACGCGGTAAACGTGGCCTCGAGAATGGAGTCTACAGGCGTCTTGGACGGGATTCAGGTCACCCAGGAGGTTCGTGATATCCTGATCGGCAAAGGATATCCGGTTACCTGCCGTGGCACCATCCAGGTCAAAGGCAAGGGTAGCATGGTCACCTATTTCCTCAATGGCCCTCGTGACCCGAGCAAACTGAACAATATCACCGCCAATAGCAATACTAACGACGAGAAAATTAATCCCACCGATGGTAACCCGGACAAGCCTGCCTCGACCAATAACATAGCTGTGTGAAGGATCTGTGATCGACGCTGTTCCCGCCACTTTCCTTCTAGTGTTCGCGCCTCTACGAAATTTTCTAAACTGATTCAAAATGATTGGAAACGGAAGGAAAACGGTGTTTCGCGAGGAACGATCGAACGATCGAGTCGATTAAATGATTGTTACAGCAGGGTACATCGAAAGAAGACACTTATCAATGAGAATTCCACGATGAAACGCTGCAAACGTCCAAACGAACAACGGGTTGAATCGATCTCCGAAACTCGTTGCGTAGTCGTAAGTTCGTAAACGCAGAGCGAGAAGCTCTTCGCTCCAAGGAAAGTTACCTTGTACTTAAGCCATATCTCGACGCCCCGCGCAATTAGACATTTCAGTTCTGTTCCAGGGGCTAATCCTTTTAAGCCGACAGCGAGATCAATTTTAAATTTCAATCGAATCCCGACAAAGTAATCTCGAAAACGTTCCGCAATTACGTGGATTCACTTTATAGATATCCGTATATCTAAGTAGATTCCCAGAGGAACGTGAACGTTTCCGTTACTGTATCGTCTGGCTGTCTGCTTATGCACACATTCTTCTAGTCAATAACGAAAGATTACTACGAGAAGCTCGATACAACGAAACCGTGGCTGGATTCTTGAATTCGCGATTTCGATTGAAGAAGGAAATAAAAGAGGGGACGGGACCACGGCAAGTTTATACGAATTAAAGGCGAGGGGACAAAGAGGAGAGCTGCTGGAAGGGAAGAGAAACAAAGACTCGTTATTTTTACGATTCTCTTTTTTTAACCCCTAACCCTTGACGATTCGTCGACGAATGAGTTTTCTCAAGCACGTTCTATGTGCACGCATAAAGGATATATATATAGGTCCTTTAAATATTTCAGATAAGATGATATCCGCGTTTATCGACTAAACAGCGCGTCTAATTGCACCCACCAGATTTTCCAAGCATCGAAAACTCGATTCGAAATGTTCAGGTGTTTAGGTTCGCTATACAGCTGCTCTCGTTTTTACTGCATTTATTGCGATTCATTGTCCTCGTGACGCATCATTATGTTTCATTCGTACAATACTACGTTTCTATTTAGAAACGAATCTCGGTTCTTGACGCTTGGAAGATCATTGACGTAACGATGAACGCAAGTGTTTTATTATGTAAACGCAATTACACGGCTGTTCGCGTATTCTGTGTGCGCGTTGCACTGTGTGTGCAGTATTCACGATTCAAGCGATGTATCAAAAAGTTCGTGTGCATCGACAAAAAAAAAAGGAGAAAAAAGTGTATGAATCACGCGATAAAATGCACGTTCTGGCGAAATCGAAGCAATCGAAAGTCGGAGCCTGGTGCAATAACATGGTCTCTGGAACACAATGAGACTGTGATTCGTATATTTTATCGTGCCTCTTCGTAGCTTTCTTTCTTCAAGCGTGATTAAATTATCTCATAACTTCGTTCATTGTTTGCATTTTTTAATTGAATTCATTTTACAAGCAACGTCAGTTCTTTTGTTCGTTGCAATTTTGTATATACATCGAGGGATATTATTGCACCTGGTTCTACAGGGTGTTGGATTATAGATAGATGGAAATGAAAGTAATGATTCCAGAAGGCGGTCGATCTTGATTCTAATGTTACCTCGTCTTTTGGAGTCACTCATTTGGTTTCACATGTTCTGTAATGGAACGCCCTGTATATACGTAAGGGCAAACATAGAAACGGATTAACCGTCGTGTATAGTGTCTGTCGTGATGGATGTGAAACTTTTCAGAGTCTAATTAGCCGTCAATTGCAATTCGTCTTGAGCTAATAGAGCGAGCCTATTAAATGTTCTACGATCGCAAAGAAATACTGTATTTTGATGTTGCTGGCAGGTCCAGCCGTTGATAGGTACTAAAAGAATCAATATTAAGACCGAAACGCGGGCCATCGTTCGATAGATCGAAATAAGAGCGTTACAGATATCTCGATGGACGATCTGAAGTATTTTACAATTTATTTAAAGATAAAACATTTAATTCTCTTTAAAAGAGGATCGAGTATCTGTAATAAATTGTTAAAGAAGAGCTCTGTCATATCAAGTCTAAATGTGTAAGCCTAACGATGTTAGCTTTTAGAATAATAAAAATTATTCTCGCTGTTATAGCTGGTGTTGTAGAAATCCTTCGTCAAAGTAAAAAATATTTAAAAAGCAAAAAAAAAATTAAAGTAAGAATAAAAAAACTATAAATCAAAGAGGGGATTCCTTAGAATGTTAATAGTGGAGCTGAAATCAAATATAATTTGAGAGAACTACCCTTTATCGAACTTTTCTGCAATACTCGACTATAATGGCACAGGAAACCAGTCAATTTGAGATAAAGATGGTAAGCTTCCGCCAGATTTGAGGATAATCGTTATTTTTCCTCCATCTTTCGTATTATTTCTCGATGGCCTAACACACAAAACCTCGAGCCTGTACTGAACGTATATTGTAGATATTAATCGCGCGATGTGATTTGTCAGGAATAACGTGAAATAAATTTTTATTAAAAAGGAAGAAAAGAATAATTATTTCCGTCTATACCATAATCTCCACTCGAAAATTCAATTCTTGCGCGATCGGGAAGATTCTGAAATGAATATATTCTTCAAACACTCCTAAAAAATTAGTATTTCCTACCATGTCAAATAGAAGGCAAGCGTACGTTTTAAAAATTCCCTCCAAAATATAAAATAACACTAGATTGAACGTTACATAACCCTATCTACTTTTAGGACTGTTCTCTCATATTGGTACCACTGAGGTACAACCACGCGGTCGATAACAGAACTCTTGCAGCGGAGCTCGAATGCACGTGGTATGATGTTTCTACAACGTGTGCTGCCTAACCTATCGTTCTTCTTCTCTCATTCGTATAACATGAGCTGGATGAAATCGTTTTGCATCAACCATCAACATAATCAGCACTATAACATCTGTGAATAACTGAACGAACATGAACTTTGGCAACGGCTAACAACAGATAGATCCAACAATAATTGTTAAACGGCCATCAAATCAGGCAAGTATTGTGTAACAGCTACAGTACCTAACAAATATTATTGCACCTCTTCTTATCTCGTATGTCGCCTTTATAGTCTATATGTGCATGTACTTGTGTGATATTTTTAGTTGGCTCGATAAATTAATTGGCTAATCAGATTTGTTATTTACACGTACACAGTCCAACAACTTCACCGCTGTCTAAAGAAATATTTTTATCATGGGCAATAAAAACGTAATATCATCGAACTTTCTGTGTTAATTCAATTCAAGTCAATTCAAGTCAAATGTCAATAGAGTCAGTCAAATATTGCACTTTATCGCGAACGGGTATGCGTATTTACCATCGTTCCCGCCAGAAAATACACACTGTCAGCACACGATAGTAGCCAAGCTTCCGCTTACTTTCAAGTATGACAGTACCTTCATAGCTAAGAAATCATCGTCGGTAAGCGTAATAAAACCATGATAACGGGTTAACTGATACGTGCCAAGGACCGGTCAGTTTACTTCTCTTTTTTACTGATCTATCGTACAGCGAACCTTTCTGTGTCTATTGTTATAGTGGCACTGTGAACGTTCCTCGGACCGGAAAACTGTTCGATTCTTCACCGCAATCGGAGTGACGCAACCAGCGTGCTCGATACTTTTTACAGTTAAAAATAATAGTATTTTTAGCAAGCTAATACGATAGTGCTGGAAAATATCTCTCGTTGGATGCCTGGCTTTAAAGGATTGTCGAGAGTTTAATCGGGAGTAGTAGCGGCGAAGAAATATTCGCAATATCAGACGGTACGGCACGCTGAAGCTGTTTGGATTGGGATTTATCGATAATAATTATCACGAAACAAGTGACTGACGGCGCGCCACTTGGCTTCGAACGTACATAAATTATATAAATACTTATATTTATAAAATACTTCAAAATCTTTATCTTCTCACTGTCTTCTTTCGCGTAAAAAGAAAATCATTCGATTATTCAAACAGTGAGCGCCATGATTCGTGTGCCCTACCAATTAATTCAAAATTTGGCAAACACTTTTACTACGATTTTTTATCTTAATTAAAAATAATAATTATTAATCGGTTGTGAAACATTTAATTCTAAATTATTTTATACGATATATACAAATTGTAAAGGAAAAATAATTTTTTAGCAGATCGTTGCAAGAAGAGGGGACCATTCATAACGGCTTCTGCAGTTTTTCCGCAAATTCAGCTCGAATAACCGAACCGACATGACCAGATAGAAGTGCCAGCAGTATTCAACTCATGTATACACAAGTTATAATGATCACGTAAAATAATCAATTAGGAATGATCTACAGACTTGTCTCTGTGATCTAATATCATAGAGGAATCATGGAAAACGATGTAAGTAAATAAAGCAAAATTTTAACAAATCTTAAAAAATTTTAATAAAATTCTACTCAAAATTTTTCGATCGATCCCACTAACCTTAACAAATGTTTTTTGCGATCTATTCCAGTCAGAATTGAGCGAAACTAACTTGCCTCGCGAAAAATGGAGAAAGTATTTCAATTGGATAAAGGACGTGTCGGTGGAACCAACGTTGTGGCTCTACATGATGGCATACATGATCACATCTGTAGTGGAGCAGGCATTTTTCGTCGACAAAGCTTGTCGAGTCGATCACGGTTATTCGGAAGAAATTTGCTCGAAATTGAACGATAATCAGACCATAAAAGCCGAAGTACAGGTACTATCTAATTCGCAGAGTAAAAAAAATGAATTAAAACTGAACTAATTGCATTGGACGAAAAAGGAAGTTAACAAATGACGACGAATATCTTGCACAATCAGTGATAATGTACTGTTTGTTTTAGTACTTGAGATAAAGTTGTAAGTAGCTACCCGATGAGGAAGAATAATATTGATATTGAATTATTAATATTGATTGCCATTACAAAAGATATTTCAGTTTTTTGTTTTTTTTGTCTTCTTTTTTCTGTCACTTTGAAATAAAAACTAAAACAAAATCAAAACTTCCTCAGGTTACAGTCTCAGAGTTTCATCAATGGAATAACATAGCAGGTCACGTGGTTCCCATAATACTAGCCCTGTTTTTTGGCAATTGGAGCGATCGACGTGGACGAAAACTACCTCTGATCATTGGTTTGATAGGAAAATTCATCTATTCTTTCATGGTGGTAGTCAATTCCATGATGGACACGTGGAACTTGAACACCGTGGTCTACACAGCGAGTCTACCTATGGGAATGTTGGGAGCAGATGTAGCCATATTCGGAAGCGCTTTCGCGTACATATCAGACATATCTTCTGTTCAACAAAGAACCCTAAGGATTACCATTTTGGACGTGGTGTATCTTAGCACTATGCCTACTGGTAATCACAAAATTCTATATTCTAATTTCAAAGCCCTTTATATTTGGAAAGTGAAAATTTTTATTTATTAATTCTTTAATTTTAGGTGTGGCCCTGGGATCGTATCTGTTCACGAACGTAGCCAATTCATCTTATACCATCATGTTCATTATCAACACCAGTCTTTTGGTTTTGGCGATTTTATACTCGTTAATAAGGCTAAAGTGGCAAACGTTGCCTCAACAGCAACCACTGGAGGGTGCCAATTTGTTGACCGACTTTTTCGACAAGAAACACGTGGTGGCCACCATGAGGACAGTGACAAAAGACAGGCCTAATTACGGGAAAGTACACCTGTGGCTCCTGCTTGTGATCATGATGCTGTACACTTTTCAAAGGGACGAGAAACCTATGAGTTTCCTGTACACTCAACTGAAATTTAAGTGGGACGTTACCAAGTTCAGTAAATTTCGAACGTTCCAATCGACTACTTTTGTACTAGGTAAATTTTCAAGCAAATTTATTTTCTGATTTTTCGTTTACAGGCTAGATTTTTAATAATCTGTCTGTGCGCTTAGAAATCGCTATAATCGTCGTGCTGCGTTTTAAAGAAAACAGAAGTTTCCTCGAGTCGAGTCAGCTTGTGTTTTCCACAACGTTTTAGTGAAAGTAAGAATTCTCCGCGAGAGAAGAACTTTCACTAACAGTAATTTCTCTGAGAAACTCTACTAGAACAATGATCGTTGAAGAAAGCATTGGCGTAACTATCTGTTTATTTTAGCGATGCTAGTCGGAGTGCCAATAATGAGTAAGTTAATGGGAATCAGGGACACGATAATGGTGGCTATAGGAGCGATAGCCCATGCCTCTGGAAGAGTCATATTCGTGCTCGCCAATGCACCAGAATTATTCTACGTTGGTAATTAAACTATATAATTCTAGTAGACATATTAGTTGAAATAATCTAAATAATATTGTGCAACCTAAATATATCCAATTCACGATAGTTATATACTATTGTATACTGATACAACAAAATCAACAATGTTAATATTTGTTTATTTCAGGTGCTGGTGTAGCTGCACTGGGACCCATAGTAGCACCTGTGTTAAGATCAATGACCTCCAAACATGTTGCTGTGGAGGAACGAGGTAGAACTGCTGCAGCTTCAAGGCAGCTGTTCTTTTCTATAGCCAGACTAGTAGCCTTTTGCTCAATTGAAGTTTTTCTAAACAACTAGAATTCACTTAAGCAATAATTTATTTAGCTATAACTAAATATAAAATGGCAATTCACAGGGAAAGTGTTCGCCATGCTGTCAGTCTGTGACAATGCAGTGCCTCTGTTCAGTGGTATATTGTATTCTCAACTATACAACGCGACCATAAATTCAGCACCTAGCTCAATCTATTGGTTAACATTCGCCACTCAAGTTCTCATTTTACTTCTTATTTTGTAAGTATTAGAAATTCTAAAAGTAAAATAAATGGATCGATCAGATTAAAAACTGTTTAACTTGTATCTTTTCCAGAATCATCCACATTTTTAATAAGAATAGTGGAGAAAGGGACGGTATACAATACATGGACAATGAAAGCGACTACCCATCCAAATTGTCTTCTAATTTGGAACACAGTAGTTCCACAGACTTGGAAACACATTAAGCATAAAAAAACAAAATATTTTTTTAATTTTCGACGTGTTCGCATAAATCGAACTTATATTAATGAAATTTTATATACAGAAATTGTATTATATAAAAGTTAAATAATTCTGACAATGATCAGCAATTTTAAACCTAGGATGTTGAAAAATGTTGTTAGACTTTAATTGATGTTAAATTGTAACTTGAATAAAATACTGTGTTACAAATTACATTGTTTTTGCTACTGAAATGTCTCGATTTCGTGGAATACATTTAGAATTCATTATCTCGTGCGTCACTCTGATCATAATTCATCGAAAAATGTAAACGTACGCTACAATGAATATGTATTAACATTAATGACTCATTCGATTGATTACCAATTTTCCATATCAATTTTTATGTCCGTTCTGCTTATGCATCCCGGAAAATAATGAACGAATGCGAAATGATATTAACCAACTTTAGGTTAATCAATTGGTATTCACAATGTACGCGTGATAAGCGTGTCAAGGACCTGAAGTCATTGTTTACCACTCAAAGTTTTCGACGGATATTAATGACAGCGATCGACTATAATATTAGCCGTATTTTTTACAATATTTGAGACAATTACAATTTTTCTAAACTATTGTAAAGATAAACGAATTGTCAAATTGGAAAAAATTATTGAAAGTTCATCACTAAGTCAAATATTGTTCTATTATCAGTATAGCGTATACTATTCTATGTTAGTTTACAGAAAGTTTGATAAGTGAAAGGGTCATTGTCAATGGGATTTTAACGGACCTGTGACACGTGCCAATATAAACGGGAATTTCTCGTTTCCTTCATACGGGCAGTATCATCGTGTGTCACTTTTGACCCAGATTAACGCCTACCTCTTCAAAACGGATGGGTATAAAAGGTGCACAAGCTTTTGCAACCACAATCTGTTTATATTCAGGCACTCGCTGGGAAAGTAGTTGGGAAATTTGATCGAATAACTATCGGAGGAATTGAAATTTAAAGAAAGTCAACTGATACCGAGGATTTTGCATCATAATGGTAATATAAATATTGAAGAATGGTACAGTACTAAAAGAAGAGTTTTGGTAATTACATAGAAGTAGTACCGCCCAATTGATTTCGATAATTTTTTGATATCTCGTAGAAATTAATATTTTGAACAACTTCCTATTGTATTGTTATTTCTACACTAAATTTTATCTGTAAGCGCATGCGCGTGGCAGTAAACACCCGTGGTCGTGCGTACCTACTGAAGCGTGTACCTATAGCAACGCATGAGTCAACATGGCGTGAACGCTTATGTATCATTTCTGTAAATACATCTCGACGACAGTCAAACAACCTCTGTAACAGGTGAACTCTAAATCTTTTAGACGCAACGTATGCGAGATATTTATGCGTTTAAAAGATTGAAGGTTCACTTGTCACGAAAATTGTATACCTGCTGACAAGATGTGTTTATAGAAAGAGCAGATACATGAGCAGTTGCACTATGGACACATGGATAAAATTCTATGTATGGTACTATTTCTATATAACTATTAAAGTTTTCCTTTATTTTATGTAAATAGAAATTACAACGAAACGCGGAGAAATATTGTTTTCGTCTCCCTTTTTTAATTGATAAGAAATCAAAGCATAAACTTTTGAAATTCATCATTATAGGAGAATAAAAGTATAGGAAGTTCCATTACAGTTACTATATAATTTTGAAATCGTATTTTGGTTGCATTACTTCCTTTTAAGTGTACTGATTATTCGTTCAGATCTTTCTTCCGTGATATTTTCGACGCTATATATTTATGCAAATTTATTATATGCACTCAATATGTTTTATAACATTAGAGTGTCATGCAAATGCTTACACATTCACGTAATGTAATTATAAGAATTCTAGAAATATTAAAAATTAAATTATTAATCAATCAATATAAATTGCAATAATTTCCAGGTTTCAATGGAAAAAATCCTCGCTATTATCATCGTAACCTTAACTACATTTGCAACTCTGATAAGTGGAAAACCGACTACAACCTCTGTTCCACCAGGTGCCATAACAGTATATCCTATACCTCACAGGCCACCATACGCGCCAAATCCAGTAATTTATCCGAAACCAACGGTCGAGCCAATTAGTCAATAATATTTTCCATCATGTTATGCACGAAGATAAGAGAATTCAAGGAATCGATATTTAGAAAGAAAACCGAACACCGATCACGTTTCTTTGCAGCGGGATGGCGAGATTTTTGCATTGATTACGCAGATGGACTTTAGAGTAATTCGATATGCGACTAAGGAGGATAGTATTTCAAGCGTTCTTCTACAGAGTTTGTCCTTAACCAAAAATATTTGCTTACGTATTTGATATTTTGGTAGAAAGTTCTACATTACATTGTTACATCTACAGATGATATAAAACAATTACACATGTATATTTGAATGCAAGTTGCATTATTGAAAAGGAATGAGTCTTGCAATTGTTTTAAATATTACAAATATGTATGCGTATAGAATACTTAAAACAATTTTGTAATTTTTGTACTAAAAATTGTTTAAAATATCATTTTATAATAAAAATGACATTAATGTGACTAATAATGCTATAAATACTAAGATGGCAAAAAGATATTTTATAACTTTATGAGAAGAATGCCTTCTTAAAGGAGCCTTTGGAAGATAATAAAACAATCAAAGTCCTCTTTTCCACAACTCAGTACCGACAATAGCTTAATTTAATATCTAGTATCTATAGTTCTATTAGTTTTTATTATAGTAGTTAACGCCAGTAACTTCATATTTTCCTTGCAAGAATTAATTAATACTATGCGACAAAAGAACAAAATTCTGGTTATACAGACAGATAATTTTTTTCTAATCTCATTTCTAATGTGAAAAACAAGCGCATTGAATGTGTGGGTCGTGTGGCAAAAATGTGCAACTCATTGGATAGTATCTATACGTTGAATTGATCAACGTGTATCAGGTACCGTAATTTACATAATCGAAATACGTGTAGAATGAAAAGAGCGAACATGGTACAACGAGAGCAAGTGAGAAAGGTGAACAACATGCAACAGTTTCGACTTACCTGTTCAGCCGGTAGCAGATCAAAGGGATAATATCGTTATCATACAGAAGTGTAACAATAACAAAGTAGATATAAGCGATACACGTTCGGAAGATGCTTAAAAAATCTGTAGCATACAAATACACATGACATAAAAAAATGTTCAAAAATATATGCATGAAAAATGCATAAAAAATAAGAACAGATATGTAATAAAATTGCGTACAAAGTTTTTGAAAAAAGGGAGAGGAGATTATCTTAAAACTATTCATCGTAGAGTAATCAGTTTTAATAAGGTTAAGTAGCGTAAATGTGAATTGCAAAGCAATAAAAACTCACCACTTGATGCGTTATTCTTTCGCAATATTGTACGTATCCTTCGAAATATTCTCCATAGTCTCCTTATTTTCGAAAAAACATATTATTTTGACGTCCATCTTCATGTTTCTCATCACTTTTCTATAATATATACAAATATTTAATTATAATTCACATAAATTACTATCGTTATATTTGCTCACGCAAGATGGCCTATCCAGAATGCCCGTTATGTCTTTACACAGTAACGCTTCTAGTTAACAAAGTTGTAAATTATCAAATAGTAACAAATGACAAACGAAGCACAAATTACCTTTTCCGAAATTCGAAGCTTAAAGCAAATACTGGTAGAACAAAAACTTTTTATGTGCTTTTTTGTTATCGGTGTGTTATATAAATTTCGTCTTTTTGACGTACGAAGACGCGTGCCCCTTTGCCTAACGGCTATCCGAGAAGAAACCGGAGATGACGTCAAAAAATGTAACTGTCAAAAGAAGCTAGTCAAACATGAAGTTTTATTATATGTTATAATTGAAGAATATAAAGTAAAAGTGTTAGAAAGTAATGTAAAAATACAATCGACATGATTCAAGAACATTGGAACTATGAAGAATGTAATTTAAGAACGTTTGATGACATAGAAGAAGAAAATAAGGAATATACCGTTTAAATAGTTGAATAAACTAAAATCCATGGAAAGGAAGAAAAACCTGTACTGTATGCGGTATAATGTAACTGTTTTCATAATTTTCTAGGTAAAAACTGTAAAATTACATTGTTCTTTATGTATATAATGGTTGCTCTTTTGTTGCAAATTGTACTAAACAAAGGATTTTTTCCCTCCAAATTGAATCGAGTATATACAGCACTTACTTATACGTTTTTTTGCAAAAATAAAATGTAAAATGAAAAAGTAAGTCTGTATTTTTCAATTTTTGCATACAATTGTGATAGCGAACGTCAGAAAACATTGAAAATGATTTTTGCAATTTTGACCAATCAGCAACGCCACTTAGAGAGATAAGAAAACCCGTGCACAGGTTCGTTAATCCTAGTCAAAACAATATTTGTATGTAACATATAATGTATTCATAAAATAAGAATATAAACTACAATTGCAACGGGTCATGCTGCAGGTGAATGAATATTTCGTAAGCTAAATGATCAGATGTATAGAAATAATTATAGGCTTATAAAATTTACTAATATAGTTGCACTGTTGTATCGCCATGATCATCGTAGTCAGATCGGTTGCAATCCGCGCAGTTGCAAAGAGTACTTCGTAGGAGTCGGACGCATTTTTTATTCTCTCCAATTATTTTGTCCGATGAATTGAGAAAGTCGCTTAAATTATCAAGAATATTAAATAAATGTATTCATTAAATCATTATTACAGTAAGAAAGGTATGAATATCGAGGTAAATTATACATTTTGTAATAAAATTATGTATTTCGGAAATCTTGGAATTGATCGATGAAGAGATCTTGTATGCATTTGTAAGTCAGAGATCACGCCACTTTTATGCACATTTTAAAGTAATTTACATTGGAGGCGGCACTGAAGGTAAGCATTTTTTGGTGCCATTTCTTTTATGTGGCATATGTTAAGTTGAAGTAAGTTAATCTCGCTTATTAACCCATTTGCATCATTAAGTGGAATATTCCGCGTTTTTGCGGCTAGTATTTCAAGATTCGATGCAAATGGAGTTAACAAGGGAGAGCAAATTGGTAATTCACTATAAAAATTAATTAGACATGACATTTTGTTTCTTTACTTATGTTCTGTTGCAATTTGATTTTTACTCGCGTGGCTACGTCACATAAAACTATATATTCTTTTTCAATAAGACTACGCGCGACACTTGATAGCGCGATAAGTACACGAGTATACTCCGCGCGACCGTAACCGAATGCGTCGAATCTTTTCGAGCATTTCCATTTGAATATTTTGTGATTATTCAAGTTTTATGTTATACATATTTGTGTGTGAAAGCGATGTGTATATAATATTAATGTCGGTAAATGTTTTCCTGCATATTATGTGTTACATGTAATTATTATATAGTGTTGTACAAATATATAATAATCACATTTTGTGATTATGATATATTGTGCAAGTATGTAATAATCACATTCTTTATTAAATATGTAATAATCATATTTTATGGTTGTTATATTTGTGTTTTTATATTACGTAGATTTGTGTACATATTGAATTGAATATCATGTACATTCGCGTATTTTAAAATAGTGATTATTTTAGTTTGTGATTATGAGTAGTTTTCAAAGAAGATATTGAAAGAAGGTAGGGATATTTTTTTTTTATTATGTTTCACATTTGATGGTTATTATATAGTATTGTGCAAACATACAATAATCACATTCTGTGATTATTGTGCTTTATTGCGCAAATACATGATTCTCAAACTGTATGATTATTATCGTTTTATATTAATGCATGTCTGTATTGGGTTGATAATATGTACTTTTGCATAGTTCCACGTAGTATTTGTTTTGTTTATTGGGTTAGTGAGATCTCAAGGTAGAATTTACTTTGTTAGTTTGTATGCCGTTTTCTATCTAATGTAACTTCCTTTGTTTCTTAACTCTTTTAATTATATATGTATCGTGTACTGATGACTCATACTTTTTATTTAAACTGTTCATGATGTTCAAATTCCAATTCTATAAAATCACAGTTATTTTTATTTATAACATGTGTGTTAGTAAAGGACAATTACGAGCAAGAAAGAAGTCGCTCAACCTGCATTCTTCATCGATGTTTATGGAGAGGAAGTTGCTATATATTCTACGCGTTATAAATAATGAAGATATACGCATCCCGAGATTGAAATCTGCTGAAGACGTGTCTGGAGTAGACCTGACCTGATACATTGGCCGCAAACAACGAGATCTAAATTCAACGATCAATTATGGACCCAATTTTTATTTTTCTGTGGTAAGTACCTTAAGTCTATCGGAACACCATTCATGAGAAACGATGTAGCGTTCGCTTTCGCTGTACGTTCTTGAATGTAACATTGCACACATATACGCACGTGCGCCAACGTAGCGCGCCAGCGCGCGTGCCAGCTGAGTAACTCGTGCATCGTCTCTCTTTCATGTTGTCAGTCGGCCTTCCTGCTTCTTCGGGAGCGGTTCGAATGGCAGGATTCTCGCGCGTAATACGATCGATCGTCCAAACGATTGATCTTTTAAATATCGGGAGACCTGACATTTTTGCACTTACCACGCTCTTTTTCATTTTCAAGTAAATGATGATGCAGCCGCAAACAGTCCAACGGGGGGTCCTGATCGCAATGATAGCTATTCGGATGATTTCCTCTCAACCTCAAGATAATTTTCCAACCATCCTGGGAGGGATCGAGACGGTTGCGAATACAGCCACTAATATTCGTAAGTATTCTTTTTTAACTTAATCTCTATTCCTTAGTATATTTTTCTTAATATTATATGTCATGTTATTGCTTCAATTTAATTTGATTGTTCCAAGTTAGAAATTGATTTGAATTGGTGATAGAAATACACGATGATAAAAATAATGCGATGCATTTTTTAGATTCGCATTATTCTTCAACTCACTGATTTCTTTAATAATTTAATGCGATTTGGAGATTCATGGAACACGACAGCATTCAATCTAACTTCTTACATCATTGAACACAGTTCCTAGTTTTGGTTGTTCATGATTCGTTCACGAGCTTGTCTGTGAATCTTCTTGTTACGTGAATCAAAGAAAGTATAATGTTATAATTGTTGAGAGACAGCGGGTCGACATAATCAGCTTGCGGTGATTGTACTAGATTGAAGAACGAATTAAAGGGATTAGCCTCTTCCAATTGTCTCCGATTCGCTAATAAAAGAAAGAACTTTCACTTGGACAGACATTGTGACCTGATTTAATGATTTACCTGTCTACTGGACAATGATTCGAAACGATTGACTAAAGTTTAAACGATTGTTCATGTTTCATTAATACGGAACGAAACTATGTCGACTGATATAGCGTTTATGTCCATGTTTGGTATTTCGCAAGTATCGAAGTTTTTTCCGTTTAATCTGTTCGTTATACGTGTGATATTTGCGATTATTAATTTCCTATAGGACAACGCAAATGAAATATACTTTGTGACGCATTGTTGTGACGCAAATCTTTTTACGAGAGTTTACTGTTTTTACGTTTCTACAGTTCATTTATGTTAACTCGCTAAGATCTTAAAAAAAAAAAAGAAAAGATAGGAACAAATTACTTTACTCTTAACATCAAACTCCATTCATGTAGATTAATTACAGTGCTTTCTATAAAACACAATTTTCGAAATCAAAATTGAGGGAAGGAAATTTTTATCTATTAAACAGTTTTATTGTTCCATTTTTCCAAACATACCACTCTTTCGAACTTTTGGTTACTTCGCAAAATAAACAATTTTTTATTGACCACGCAATATTTACGCAGCAACTGAATTCGTTATACGAACGATCATAAAGCAGTCATATTGCTAAAAATATAAATTTACATAAATATTCACAATGTGAACACTTGAAAAAAATTTCAAAGTCAAATTCAAGGAAAATATATTTTAGGAAAAAGTTCTTTTTTCAAATTCAGGACTATTACAGAAAGAAACACGATAAACATTCTAGAAATAAAATAATTAGTCTGAAAACCTAGTGGAACAGATAGGTTGATTCATCAGAGATACGACACTTATGTATACATTTTTTATAGCTTTATGCGAGCTTCACATCCTTACTGGTAAAGTGCGACAACAGGAATTCTCTCATTATGCTCGGGTTATTACGCCTAGCAAACTGAATTCCATGAATCTGAGAGATCCCAGGTGGATACTATTACTTCAAACAATGGTTAATTTTACAACAGTGAAAAGTTTTAAAGACAAATGCCATTAACACATTAAAATATTCCACTCACAATTCCACTCACAGTCATTCAAATCTTTAATTATACATTTTCATCTCATATTTATTCACTCCTGTAAACGCTCCAGTTATCATTCTAGAATTATTAATCCACTCTGTCAAGAATGGTTTATTCTATTTAAATATGCAAAGCACATAGAATGGGAATAGGAAGCATTCATCGTTATATCATGTATCAATCGATCATCTATTGATTCCTCGACGAGGAATAGAGTTCTTTTAGAGGAAATTGTTCGTTTAATGGTCTGTTTCAGTGACGGGAATTATGCAACGACATAAAATACTGATACACCGCATGACGGACACTGCCTCTGACATCAGTATGTGATACTTCATTCCGAAAAACACTCTGAACCATAATTTTCAACCTATTCCATCAGATTTCAACTATGTTTATCATTTTTTCTTTAAAAAACCAGATTGTAAATTTCTCATTCTTTTATTACGAGCTATTGATCGAGTGATATTTCACCTTTCGAACTTTTTCACTGATAAAATATGTGCCATTTCCAATTCAAATTGAAGTTAAGCAATAGTTGAGTGAACTACTGTAGAAAATTAGCACAAGGTTAGTATCACAAAGATGGAATAGCGTTTGAAAATCTGCCTCCGCAAGAAAGCTAGTACAGTTCAGACTTGCGACAGCACATTTAATCGATTTCCAATGCGAGATCCTGCGCCTAACAGATTCATTGAATAGAGTAGTCATGACTGCAGATGACTGCGAATCTTTTTACAAAGCTTTCCCCCATTCTGAAATACACTTCGCTTTGGCCATCCAATCACAGATTTTCCATTTGCTAAATCGCTTCGCTAGATGCAGCAAATGCCTATTACAAACATAAACGAATGAAAACAGGATATGAACATCGTTGTTTTCGATTGTTTTAGTTACTAGCGCAGTGGAGAAGCCAAGGAACCTCCTAATCAACGCGACTAGAGCTACAACTGGCTACAGTAAGTACTGCAAGCAGTCTAACTATTTGTAATCGACACTAATCGGCCAAAGGACAGTCGACAGCGCAGCCTCGAAAGGACTGGAGTTCAAGCTCAGAAGGTTCCTCGAGAATTTTCGCTCCAGGATGCCTTACGGAATACCGGAATTGGGAATTCCACCAATGGAACCGCTTTATCTTGAAGAAGTTGACATAACAATCGACAATTCGGAGATAGGAAAGTATGTTGATGCGCAAATTTATTTTAAGATTTATTCTGTAACACTGATAGGCGAACTAGAAATGCATTCCAATTTATTTTCACATATATTAGACTTATAACTATTTGCCTGTATTTTTGTCTTTACGCTAAACCGATACACGTAAATAAATTTTTGACGCGGCACTGTTGTGCACATCGAAGAATGATTCTCTGAAACTGATTGAATCGTTGGTCACGTCGAAGGTCCCAGAGAACTCCCAAAGCCACCAGTTTCATGTTTTATCCGATGTAGCTTGAATGTGAAGTAATTTTCTGTCATGTTTCACTCGAGGGAACTTTTTGGAAGTCTGACGGTACGATAATGAAGAAATCGAGTTCTTGAAAATGCTCGCGGAAGCTTGTTAAAATGAAATACTATCGGAATCTGAGAACTTGAGGAATTCTTTGGGTCAAGCAAGTGGGCAGTAAGATTTTTAAAAACTATGTGAAGTTGATATTTGTTGTTCTGATTTTCTCTCCAATCTTTAAGTTTAACTATCCAGCTGGATTAATACGCTGTACTCTTTTATTTTTCAGCTTGTCCATTATTTTACAAAATCTAACTCTACACAACTTGTCGACATTTGTGGTCAACAAGGCGAAACTATCTCTGATCGGTCCCACGATCGCTGCCAATGTTACAATACCCCAAATTCAGACAGAGGGATTCTACAACATATCCGGAATACTCGGTCACTCGATTCCGTTGCATGGTACCGGCCCATTCAAAGCGAATATTAACGATTTTCAATTATACGTAAACACTATGCTGGGATTCTACAGAGGAGTATATTTAAAAACATTTGATCTGGACTTTTCACTGAAGTCTATCAACGTCAAGTTGGACAACTTCATGGAAGACGATGACTTGGGTCGTGTCATGAACAAGGTGCGATAAGTTTTTGTTATTTCACAAATAAAATGATAAATACCTGTCCCAAACATTTAGAATTTTTTAAGATCTTGGGATGGTAATTGTTTGGGATGGTTCGATAAAATCAACAATGCACAATGACAATTATATTTTAACTCGTATTTAATCATTTTTGAGATTCTAAGTAATGTAATTAGTAAACCTGAAAGCTCTCTTGTATTCAGTTTAGTATGTATTCATTTACAGGTCTTTCAAGAGCTATTACCAATGGTGCTGGACACTATCAAGCCAGAGATACTTCCTGGTATCAAAAGTTACATAGGCAATAGAGTTAACGAGACTATTCATCATCTCACCATGAGGGACATAATTAGTGTGCTACTAGGCACTAATGAAATTCGAGAGTTCACGCATATTCTAGTGCCCTAAAAATGTTTTAAACAAAGCTTATTCTCTTCAAAGCGGATTGTAAACATATCAGAACTTTGTATTGAATTTAGTTAACAACGTTGTCACAAATTCAGCATCAACAATATCAATGTTAATTGCTATCTACGGATTCCTGTTGCAGCAGAAAGAAGATCATTGAAAAGAATTGTAAAGCTAGGCGCACAATTATGACAATTTATAGTAACATTATTTTGTTGGAATTAAAAAGTAAAAAAATTACCATTTTTTATGCAAATTGGACTTACAATAGGCGACAATTTTAGCGTCATAAATCGTCATAAAATGAGCGCCCAGCTATGAAATTAGCTTAAAGAAGAACTCGTATTAACCGTTTTGAAGAAATCCAATGAAAAAGTATCATGGAGCGCGATACCGCTTCTCCATTTCTACGTGTTAAAGTGCTAAGCTGCACGATGAAACTTACAATAGAAAAAATTTATATTCCTTATTACGCGCATCGATAAAATCCCAGCATGCAATCAATTTGGCTCTTTTCATCGAGTAGCTCGCACTTTTAAGCACTGAACAGGAGGAGCGCGATCGCACCATGTGGCACTCAAAACAGTTAAAAAGGGTTTGATTTAATTTAGAATTTTTAGCAGTAGCGTGGGGTTTTAGTAGTAATTACTAAAAAGTACGAGCGATTTCGATGAACTTATGTCGCGGAGCAAGGCGTAATGCTCCATGTTTAACACGTTCGTGGACAGTACAAATTTCAGTGAGCTGCAAAAGTAGACAGCCGATTTCATCAGTTGGCCATTACTTTAAAATGCATAATAACTAAAAAAAAATTAAGGTTATATAAAATTACCTTAATTTTTGAATAATTGGCCTTAAAATTTTAATGCTATAACATTCATGTCATTGAGCATCGCGATGAAAATGAATGTTCTAGCATTCTCGTCCACGAACGTGTTAATTCATTCGTTTACATGCTAGGCACACTGAGTGCAGAATTTTCAATTCGTAATCATAGCGAAAGCGATCAGGTTCTTGAATTAAACCCAGTATCACGATCTCGATGTAATCGGTTAATAATTGTCCCGCTTGTTAATTTCACTGTTATCTATTTTGAAAATAATGCAACTGTTTATTAACTGAAAATGAGAAAAGATATTACAGTAGAGCGTTGATTACTAGAATCAATTGAGACGGAAATGATTCAGATAATTGAATTGTTCGAGTAATCGGATTGTTTGAATAATCGAACAGTTCAGTTACTGAAACATTTGTAGTGTACTTATCTACTTTATAAACAAAAGGATATTATAATTACATACAGTGTTAAATTATAAGTTATTGTGATCTTACACTTTTTTATATTAAATTAACACTGTTTAATATAAAAACAACTAAAAGTCAAAAGATATAATTTCAATTTGTATAAGTTGATGAAAATAATTCAAATTAAACCAGCATACCCCTATATGCGAATATATAAAATAAAAATCAATATACTTTAATACATTGCTGTACTGGGAATAAATTATTTTAACAAAATTTACATTAATGGAAATGGTGTAACGTGACAGCATCAAATTACATAAATAACAATTAAATTCACTTGCGTCGATATTATTTCCATCAATTTTCCTCGTGATTAATTCTAATTATTGTTGTCCATTGATATCTTGCGCCTTTCATTAACACTCGAATAATTATTTCGACAGGACAATATGAACCAGATAAAACATACTCAAGATTGAAACTGGAAGAACTGCGCAGTTCCGCGCAGTTAGATAATCATGATGATAACCAGCGATTTTTGCGATTATTGAGACATCGTAGTAACGTAATCAGCTTATATGAAAAGTTATCAACTGGACAATGTTGTAATTCATTTACAAGATTGACAGCGTAATACTAATTTTTTAAAGGAAAGGAGAAGCAAATGCTGAAGGTATTTCGTTCGAACAAATATTTACCTTTACATCATTTTTAGTTCCTTTCGCATATCTTTTTTATTGTGCTGATAACGATTCATTGCTTTATAATGCGTAACGATAATCAGAATACTGTAATTTCTGTATATTAGGTATTAGGAAACTGTTGATAGAGAATTTAAATGACTTAGTGAATTTAGTGTATTCACCTTATCAGTTAATTTCATGGATTTTCAAAATATGTGAAATAATGATTTACAAAATAAAACGAAAGAATCATTGAAACACGATAAACTAGAGTCTAGAACGTTCATTTCAAGCGACGTGTAAATGGTTTTTAGAAACAAGAATTGTTTTTGTCAGGTAGAAAGATTTCCGCGCGTTTTGCGCTGTGAATAAATATTCATTAACTCGTGGAACATGGTAGTTCAGCTTTGTGTGATTTTCTATTTAGACTATTTCACTCTCAAACGTGGAATTTTGTTTTTTTGCAGAGGTCGAGAGGAAAAGTGAACGAGAAAGAGAACGACAGAGTGATCGATAGAGGTAGGAAGAGAGGGAAAGACAGCGAGAGAGAGGGTGGAATGTGAACTATGTTAGATCATAACCATAATGAATGTCGCAGATTTCCAAGTGGAAATATTAATAGGTATGCCTCGTCCTTCCTTCGTTGACTTTATTAGAAAAATAGTGGGGATATAATAATGGTTTCTCTTTATCCTAATCGTTGAAGTACTCGAGCTCTAGCTGGGAATAAATCGTGATCGAAACGCGTGGAGTCCATTATCATCGTTATCGCCTGCCCTCTCTAATATCGTTATCGTTGATCAGCACATAGTTGCACGTGCTCCACTCTTATGTTTCGAGTGGTTTTCCGACCGGTTTTGAAGATAATGATTCTTTATCCTGACCCCTTCTCATTCTCTTTCTGTTCATGGTAATCAGCAGTCAATAGCTATAAGTCCTTTAGTTCTTTACATAATTCATCGGTTACGTTTTTATTGATATTTACATCATCGTTTGTGTACAAAAATGCTCCCTTCAGTAGCAATTTTTGAAGTTTTTTTATAGGAGTAAGAAGCATGAAATAATCGAGCTGAATCGATTGAACAATTTGCGTAATAACAAATTACTTCCAGTTAGTAGCTAATTAGGATAGCTGGAAATTTAACAAAGTTTTAGGACAATCTTCATGGTACAGGCAACTTGAGCTATAATTGATGAGGGCGACCACGGTACTGATGAAGCTTTTAGTCTGTCCTCTCCGAAAATTGGGGTAAATGGATTCAGAAATTTGCAGGCTATCAAATTGAAAGAAGCTGAGCGAAGATTTGAAAAAATATTAGTACTTGATAAAAAAATATCTTTTAAATTTCAACGAAAAATACTGAATCATCATTAACATACATTATACGAATAATTAAAATTATTCTGGTCTTACGACCATGTTATTTTTGAGTTTCCTGTATTTTCTTTGACAATACCTGCCTATATTGAACAGTAAATGTGTACGTATGTGTATTTTGAAAGCATTATGTCTTGCATCGCAACGGCACAGTGCCTTTGGGGAAATGCAAAACGTTCAAAGCCTTCCGCTGCAATTTACTGCCGGGCAATAATGTCCCGGCACACAATTTAACTTCTAGTTTCAGGGGACAGTGGTTAATATGAAAACTCATGGTTTTGTGTAAACAAAATTAGTTCCTGGCGGTCAATAAGGATATTTAATACACGGGGATATGCATTGAATGTTCTATATTATAACTCTTCTCGATGCATTTCACTTACAAACCCTGTATTTTTCAGGTTGTACCGGGAAGTAGCCCTCAGCCCTCGGGTTCCTGTACTTTTATTCCGGTGAAGGCGAAGAATCAGCTGGCAAAGCAACAGTTGGCGGAGCTCTTTGGCGTCTAGGGGGGTCACACCATACCTGCGAATATTGACGCGACAAAGACAGGTAGCTCGCGTGGCAAAATAGCGAGGGAGAGCGGCTCAAAGATCGGACATGCGTGAGATCCGACGATACAGAACGCTGGAGGTAGCCAGTCGCGCTTAAACGGCGCCTGGCGTCGGTCGTGTTAATGCGCCGTGAGATATCGTCGACTCATCCTATCCCACGAGCAGATAACTTGTCTCCAGTGTTGCAAATAGACAAAACGCCGATCGAGAGGGTGTAAAAAGGAGGAGATCAAAAGAAACTTCGCTTCGTGCAAAGAGAAAAGAAATAACTTCCGTTCTGTATGGAATTATAAAGCTTTGATGGGCAGTTATCGATGATGGGAACCGACGCTTGTGCTTTGAATTCTTTTCATCGAGTTAACGTGTTTTGTGACGGGAAACTTTTTAATTGATTAATCGATTGACTAATACTTCATTTAAGGACAGCTGAAGCTTGCAGCGTTTTACTGCGCGTTTGAAGTCCTTTAAAGAGCTTTCAATTAGAGGATAGAGAGGTGTTAAATAGCAAGTTGTTAATGGAAGTGCGACTAAGAAAAGTGATTTGGATGAGAGTTCTGGAAGAGCACGAACGTTTATGAAGAAAATATCGACGTACCTGTTGAGTTTCCAAGGGAATCGAAAAATAGCTTCTGTTTATCGTCCGCTGGAATGAAACGACAACTCTGGTCACCTCTAGTGCTGTGGTTGGACAAGTACAGACATAGCTGTTGGCAGCTTCAACCCTGTTGAGCAACTACTGGTGAGTTGACAATTTTGAATCTCGATTGTTTGTAATATAAAAGAAATTTTTGTTTCGAATTACTTCCGATTATTCAACCGTCTCGGTGTATTTGGATAGCACAAAACAATTTTATAATGGAGAAACAGACAGAATTTTATTTTTAGTCCGTCGCTGTGTAGTGTTTCTACTAAATGTATTTCAATGATCAAAGCAAGGCTTCGGATGCTGAACATTAAAAAGGATTTGCTGTGAAAGATTTTGATAGCTCTTCGATACAGACGATGCATCATCTGTTTATTATTAATTCTAAGAAGCAAAGTGCATTCTGAAGAATTTCGAGGCAGGTGGAATATAAAAAAATTCCCGATACTCTCCTCCATTACTTTCCATACGTCTGTATTGCTTTATTTATTTTAATATTGAATCATTTCGCTGCAAATATGCGAAAATTGCCATCATTTTCTGGTATCGAAGGTGCGAGGTTTGTTTTTAACTGATGTTGCAAAGTCGAGTTAAGGTGAACGTATAAAGAGATTATAGCAATTATGTTTCCTTGAAACTTTGATTCGTCATGTCGTATCGTATCATTAAGTATATTCGAAATTGATTATAGTTCTTTCGTACTGAGAGTACAAAATTCATTTGTTTACGATTTTCGAAAACATTGCGTGAATTATGTCTTCTTGAAATATTAATACGTTATGTATTTTAGGCTCCAAAAAAATTGAAAGAAAGAAAATACTGATTCCGACGGATGAACACAAGGAAGGAATTTATTATGGTCGTCGGTGAAATTTTGCGAAGGCGAGTTTTATGTTGCTCTCGAATCGACGCTGTTAGATAAATACTATCATAAACGGCATTTCGATACGCCTGCTGCGTGGCTCGATGCCTTTATAAATAAACGCAGAATCTGTTCCTGGTGTTACTAATCAGTACAAAACATCGACGCAGTGATTTTTAATTAACCGAATGCCAGATATTAATAAAGCATTGATCCACTTAGGCCAGTCGATCTGATGACAATCTGTGTACTTGAACCAGATTCTAGCCTCAAGGAAAACTGTTGCTGTTCCGTGCAATTTTGTGGAATTTTTGTTGGTAATGTTTTCGTTCTTACTTGGCTAGATAATAAAGTAGAAAGTATAGTTGGTTTGACAGGGATAGTTTTCGAATGTCGAATGGTTATGAAATTTCCTTGTAAGTGAGGGAAATTAGAAGATTTACGAGCGACTGTTGACGCAAATTCTTGATTTGCTTCGTTGTCCGTTGAGCGAAGTCTTGATCTACTGAAAATGCCAGCATCGCCATGAAAAATAAACGATAACAAAATTTTCTCTCGAGACATTAACTTTCCTTTAAAACTGCTGACTATTTCTGTAAAAATAATAGACGCAGGATCGTTCTCGTTTATTTTCGTTTCAACGAGATCTTTTCTTTCTTTATTCTTTTTCAAAAAGTAAGGAAACATTTAAATTAAGACATCAATTAGACGTGCAATTTAATTTTATGTAGATAGATTTTTCTCTCAACTTCATACTCAATTTTAATAAAAGAATTAAATTTCATTCTCATCTTACTTTAGGGATTTCAAGTAAATACTGAGAACTCAATATGCAACATCTGAAACTATATATTCGCTGACGTTGAGCAATAAAAAACGTCACAAAGAGAATGAAGTATTTGTATGGTCAAAGAAATAAGTTTGTAAAGGCAGTCAATTGTTTTCGTTTCTAATGCATAAACTATTGTACTATTACAACAAATTCTATAAATTTTTTCAATTATGTTGCCACGATTTGCCAAAAATACTTTTCAACGCTTCAGATTGAATTTTCATAAATCTTCATTATTATATCTTTTCCATGTAATAATTGAATCTGTCATATGTTTCAGTTTCGTGCCTGCAAATGGAATAGGAACATTAATCATATTTTTCCGCGTCCATTAAAATCAGACTTGAAGCAAACAGTCTCCCAGATCGAAGTTCATTAACCTCGGTGGTCGATTAGGGGGTGTGTGCGCCGAATTTCAGCTCGACTTCGTCCCTGGAGTTACGCAGTGGAATGAACTTGTCTATAGTCAGACACATTATCCTGATTAAGAACCGCTAGAGTCGCGTGAGTGTTGTTTAAAGCTTCTGCATTTCGTAGTAGCTCCTTTTCATCGAATTACACCCTTCCATTGAAAAATTTTATTACAAACAAAAATAGATCGGTTAAAACTTTGCCGAGTCAAAGGATTACAATTATTTGAAAAAAAAGTCCAATTCTCTGTAGCTTCCTTTACTCAATTAAATTGCATTTTATGCATAGCTTTCCTTGCATATTTTCATATTTTAATTAAATCTGGTCTGGCAGGTCTGCTTTAAAAACTTCAAAATTTTTTCATAGCAACTGCAAAGTGACTGAATATTACATCAATTTCGCGATTAAATATTATTGGAAATTGTTATTACAATAGCGAAATATATCGCTCGTATGTTCTACGTGAATAATGTAACGAAATAATTTTATGCGAAATTTGAGTGTCACCGAGAGATCTCTGAACGCATTCGATATTTTCTTGGATAAATATTACCATTGTGTGCAAGCAGAACGATGGGTTACTGAAAGGAAATAATTATTATCAAAGACGTGGAATTAATTGAAAACGCCATATACGAGCGCAAGTGCTAACTAGATTTCCTCGCATCTCTCCGCGTTTATTTTTAAATCAATTCCTCTGTAGTTAACTCCATGAGAATGTTCTGGTTAAATTACATTTCATTGGCTGCCTTTTATTTCCGGCTCGCATCTTTTAAAGTCGGCTATTCATTTTCAAAGCGCTTTACTCATTACTATATTTTTTTCTTTACTGTTTCACAGCGTGTTCTGTAATTTTCTAATTGACTTAATTATTCTGTACTTCACTTTACGTTTCCCCTTTCGCTCTTCTAAAGAAACAAGGTTCTAAGGGTTTTGTAAAATTAAGTTCCACGTCACGTTTTTGATTTCTTTACCCTCGCCGTTTCAATGAACAAAAAATTCTGTTTTCCCTCTTGTTTTTAATTATCGACTTTCCCTGACGAGTTTCAGGGCACGTCTTAGCTTTCACGAGGCGTTGTAAGACGTTCGGCACGTGACTCATCGTATTAAGCTTGTATAACGCGCCTTTGTTGGTCCTCGAGGGCATTAATTAAAGTGATGACACATCGTGCGCGAGCAAACCAATTAATAGCGACGGATGGCGTGACATATTGGTACCACTTCGCTTACTTTCGCCCTATCCCTCTGTTGTACGTGTGTCTCAACGATCCTATCGATTACGTGAAAGGTCTTCGCCATCTCGTTAAAGTATCCATTAAACGGAGATCGCGCCAGTTTACCCGACTTGAGGGTATACACGTGCCTCGTGAATCTCCTGATTGAATCAATTTCACTCGATCTGTGCCAATCTCAGTAGAACTTTTTCATTGTCACCCACAACACGTTTCAAAGCTTGTAATTATTGCATCATTGTTTGTTTAGTGATAAGAAGAATGATGTTTGCTATTAAGGGTTGAAACGTCTTCTTGTTTTAGGGTAATCCAGATAGTTAAGGATAGCGATGCACGTGGCTCTCCTCGATCGCTGACAGTGTTATTTACGATCACGATTACCGTAATCCCGTTATCTGATCGTTTAGTTTTATAATATTCGCCTCTGAGCTTCGAGAATTAGTCTCTTGAAGGAATTAATATCATGGTCGAGTTGGCTCGTTACCCACGGCTAATGATCGACTTGTTGACTAGAAAGAACGAGCATCTTTGTTTGGAGTTTGCTCTGGAGTTTTCTTGTATCCTTTGGTAAACTTCTAGAATTTTATTTTTAAAAAATAGAAATGTTACTGTTGAACTGATATTGTTTTTTTTTCATAAAAAAATTCTTCACAAGGAAATTTGAAAAATTGATTAAAGCTTCAAGAAGATTGTCCTTCTTTGCGATGACGGTGATGCATAGTTTAATAGGATGGAAATTTAATCATAGGTATAAGGAATTTCATTTCATAGTTTATTCTAGGTTTATTAATTGTATAGTACCTTTTTGCCATTAATCTATTCTTCGTCGAGGAATATTCTGCAAACTTTGTCATAATTCTCTTCTCATCAAACGTAATTAAATGTTATCTCGTATTTTTCTCTGGGAAAAGTGAAGTTGTTTTTCTTTTCATTGCGGAGATTCAGTTTCAATATTGATACTCTCTTCGTTGTGGCGATAAAAAAAGGTATTTTTCACGAAGAACCAGATGTGAATAACGGGTTGTTGATTGCAACATGAAGCACAGATCAAATATCCGATCACTTGTTTATTGCACGGATTGTATAATATGAATAAATATGTGAAAAAGTATATAAATTCGTAACGAATAAACTGTTAAGCTCAAAATATGAATATTTATCGTGAAAAACGCAAAGTCAGAGGAACGAAAATTACATTTTTCTCTTCATTCGTTGTAAATCCGATTCCTGGTTTATTTGTCGTAGACGTAATTAGAAACACGTGGAAGCATAACGAGAGGAACTTCGTCGAATTTCACAGCTGAAAATTGCAAAAATTCATAGGATATTCTGTTCGTGGTCAAAAGCAGCGTGTATTTGCGGGTGGATTAAAGTTTAAGCAACCGCGTAGAGTCCGGAAATAAACGTGGACAAGTAATGTTGCCTGTGAAACACGGAGCTGTCGTGTACAAGTGCTCCGTAACAAGCATTAGCTACGACTGATGATATCTTCAACGAACCGCGACCAGCTTTGAGCTTGGACTCGAACTTTAATTTCATTTTCTGTCGTGGTACTTAGTTTCTTCTTCATGTACAGCTTCTTGCTGGTTAATTCATTAAGAAATGTTCAAATATATTTTAAATGATTATACGTATCTCTTCAAGATGTACTATCCTGGTTTCGTCGAGGGCTAGAAGTATCGCTGAAGCATTGAAATCACTATGAGAAGCTAGCTGAATACTTGAAACTGTTCATCCTGATTGATTTTATGAAACGAGACATAAAGCAGAAGTGCTACACTCGAGGAGCGAGGATTGCTAGAGGGAAACTGCTAAACTTTCCACGAATAGCTAAGCAGCGCTCGAATATGCATAAGACAAAGTAGTTTGATGGGTTACATTATAGTTCAAAGGGTAATCTGTAGAAAGTTCTTGAATCTGTAGAAAATAACCAGATTATCGTCTAAGATGCTAAAATAAATGTTACCTACGTTTGTTTATTATAGAAAAAATAAAATAACGATGGTCCTCGAACCTCAAGGGGTGATTTCTCGTACGATATCGGCTCGTAAGTCCTTCGCGTTGTGTCGGCTCGGGTCGCATCGGTTCTCCTTAAGCGTGAGTAAGCTATCGCCGAGGAAATTGCTACGCGCACACTGCTACTGTAACAGGATCCCGTTCGTTTAACGGGTAACAAGAGCGCTGATCAGGATAAATAGAACGAATAGTGCGATCGAACATCCGCAGAAATGGATCCCTGTCATGATAGTAGGTCTAATGAGAAGCTTCCTTCGTTCGTGATATTTTTCTAGAGGAGCTCGATGAGACAACCACTTACGAACCTCTGTTTGCACGAGATTCCTTCCGTTACATTTGTCCAACCAAGATACTTTAATATGCGAGGCATAAAAAATGATGCGTACTCCTTTTTGGGTGGTGAATCATTCTTTTGTCTGTTTCTTATTTTTAGTATCCCTTTTACTTTTGTCCAAGTACATCTTTAAGTTTAAAATTCCGAAACCAAGACGAATATTTTTCAGAATGGAACGTCGTACTATTGAGATAACCCACGCAGAACTTGTAAAGAAGTTATACTTACTTGGAAAGTTGATAAGAGGGTAATAATTCAGGGAAGTTTGCGTAGGCACGCGGTACATGTATTTCACCCGTGGCGGTCGGAAGAATAGCGAAGGAAACATTTTCTGGATACATAGAAGAATCTCGCGACATAACAAACGAAGGATCTCGTTAGGTATGACTACTGTAGTTTATCCGTTTTTGTGTCAGATTAAGAATCAATATTGCACGTGAGTCGTTTGATTTTGTTCATCTTTTGTCCGATAATAGATTCCCTTCTCGTTAAAAAAGATCATTAAAGAGTACAACATGAAAAGAGTTTTATAATTTTTGCTTCGCTCAAGAGTAGTGGAATATAATTGCAAAAACGTTAATTGTTAGACTATCACTCCGTCGAATCGCAATTACAAAACTAATTAATCGTCCTAAACTCGGTGTTTCCGCAGTTAATTTCTCCCCCATTAATTATTCCACGGCACGATGAAACTTCGAAGACAATTAAAACTTGCTACACCTAGTTGTTTGCTGATTTAAACAGACTTTGTTGTTCGATACTTCAATTATAAAACCATTCTGGTATTATTAAACAATCCTAAATTGCCACAAAACGAACTTAGGAAAGCTACGTATTAAGAATTAAAAGTATAAAATTGTAGAAATTCGACAGATGAGTTGCTAATTTTTTTTCGTCAAGTAATTCATTCATTTTGTTTTGCAGACAGAGGTAGCTTTCGATATGAGCAGCGGCTGATCATAGCGTCGAAGATTAAGGTTTTGCTTGACGCTGCCGCATCCGCGAGTCTGACCCCATTTCCGGTCGCATCACGCAACGAAAACCCTCAAGTGCACGACCGTGGCTTCACGGATCCACCACCAGCAAATCCGTCGGATAAAGCGAGATTTATTTGTGATTCATCGCCGTTTACTCCGAGCTTTATCATCGGCGTAAATTTAGGGCTTGTCTTTACGAGTTCTCTGTCAAAACACGGACGTTCCTTATTGTTCCAGTGCTCGTGTAAAATTTATTGGCTTCTTGGCGGTTCGTCTTCCTCAAAGATGAAAGCTGCGCTTAATTATTAATATTACAACATGGATCAGATAATGTAGAATATTTATTTAGTTTTTTACTGAATTTCTTTAATGGAAGAACATTTTTATCCTAAATCGTCCATTTCCACGATGATTTAATCGCAAATATTTCTCTCTTGTTTTCCATCGACGCGTGCGTCAATCACCCTGCAGTTCTTGTTTTCTGGACGTCATAAAAGTGGTGCGGGAGAGGTGGAGTTCTGTTCACTCCCGAGTTTTCAGCATATCTAGCCCTAGTGGCTCTGATATCCTTTATTGTGAAGCCAGAATTCCTTCGGGTAACAACGCGAATTGAATCTCGTTAAAGGTCGCAATAGGGAAACTTTTCAAAGGTGCGCTATGAATTCATGTGTGAAGCCAGACGAGGACGCAATTGCTTATTCGCAAAAGTGGCAATTGGAAATCGCGTTCAGCAACACGATACGTTGGTCGATAATAATTACACGTATAATTACACGTATTGATTTTTAAGCCACTTTGGATTCCTTGAAAGTACAAAGTTCTAGTCTCGTGTTCTTCTTTCCTCCACTAGAAAACCTAGGAAAACGTAGTTAAACTTTTTAAAATCGTTCTCAAGCTATTAATTGTATTAAATTAGTGTTCCACTTAGTTGTGCATTAAGCGATCAATCAGAAAATAATTAGGGAGATAACCGAGTCCTCGGAAGATAGCCTCGTAATCGATAAGAAATTGATAGGAAGGAAGAGTTCGGTGGTTAGATAATAATTCGAGGATGGTGATAAGGGGTGGGTAATACCCAGAGGGGTTGTGTGGATTCACCTTCCTTCGTTAATAGAGGCTTAATAAAACAACAAACAGGGGCTTGGCTCTGGGGTTTGGCTGCGTTGCATTTCAGAACCAGGTTGCGAAATCGTAATTTCGTTGATTGACTCTACATATACATCAAATTCAATTATCACTATCCAAACAAAGTGGTTTCAGTTCCATGCATAATTATCAATTCATAATTCAAAGCAAAGAATGAATTACGATTCAATTTTTTTAATACGGTATTAATTATCATTTCAGAGTGCAAAGGCTGAATTACCGGTGGAGGTACGGAGCGGACAAAAGAGCAAAAGGGTAGAACAATGAACGCATACGTGAGTAAAGCCATCCATTCTCATGTTGTATTACATTTTCTCATTAAACACGGTGTAATGGTAGGCTTCTGCAGAATATAAATGAAAACTGCACGTAAAAGAATAGAATTCCATATCGTAGCCTCTCTGCAAATATCGAATTACTCCTCTATTGTTTCTTCCTTTATTGAAAAATGGTAAATCTGCATTTGTTGTTCATTTATAGAATTTCAAATACCGATAACATGATGTAATCATACTTTCCAATACGCTTTTTTGCACGGTTTCGTACGAAAACATTCAAACAGACACTAACACGAGAATAACACGAGAAAATCTAATATTCGTTTCACGAAAGAGAGGAGAAAATTCGTTGGCTAAAAGAAAAGGAAAAAAGTAATTAGATCGTCTTAATTCGTGAATTGTCAATTTCTTTTGTACCAAGAATTAAAGGCACGTATTATCGGTTTTTACAGATATTCGCAGACTCCTTCCGGGTTTGCGAATCATTATTTGAGAGACCATAGATGAGAGTTACGAGTATATTCCCACACATCGTTGAAAGAACGGCCAGAAATAGAAGGTACAAGATGGAGACGAGTTTCCTGGTCAGTCGCTACCAGTTTTCCTCTTGTTTCAATTCAAAACGTTGGTAAACATCCCTTTGTCGCTGAGACCACTCATTTCCTGTCTCATCTCTGGGAGAAAACAATTGCGGTGCCTGTCGCCTCTCTTGAAAATAACTGAAACATTAATACCCTGTTTTTGGCCTTTTATACGATAATAAGTGCTTGCATTGTTACATTGTTTTGGCTTTCATTAGACAGACTGGTTTCGTTTCCATCTCATGGAATTGGTTTTTATACATTGCGTTTGGGAAATTACTACTTTCCTTCTTCATAAATATTCTCGTAACAGCCTCAGAATCAGGCCTCAGAACCTTGTATTGCGATTTTACGAGAGCGCTTGAAAGACATCGGTGATCACAAACGCTTTTTGTAAAAATAGATTGTTTTTTGACTCTCTGTTTAAATCAACGTTGCACGCACGAGGATGTTCAATATTTACCAGTATTTGTGCTCCTTGTGAATTTTCGTATACTCCACAAGAGATATCTACTCTAAATGTTTGTTTCATACTTCCGTGGTTCCTCGTTCAATGAAATACTGCGCCGTCGACGAAAAATTGTGCTGCAATTCCTATTCCTCTTCACGGAACAAAGGAAACTCGATTGGAATTTATCCTCGTCATTGCTCGCCGGAAGGGTTACAGGAAAACTGGGTTTAGTGTTTCATTATTTTACCGTGAAAACCACGAGAACTCATTTATCACGGAGAAAATAACATCGAGCAAAAAACAAATATTACCTTTCATCGATGAAATAATTTTTGATTTGTAACACCACCGAGATAATTTTCTAGTTAAACTCGCTGAAATGTAATTTTTGTGGTTATTTAACAGCCAGAATCGAATTCTACTGTTGCTAATATGGTGATGTAGTCGAGGAACGCTGAGCTTTTACCGTATATTCCGTTTTGAAGCGTGCTCTGCTATTTGAAACGTTCCTGGCATCAGGAGGGTCAAAATTGTCGACATGAACCCGCCTAAAATGCCAGAATGAATTCTGGTTTTTTGTTCTAAAAATCGACGAACGTTATAAAACTACGAGAAAAAAACTTCTCTCGTTTAATATTACAGTCGATTTTTGAATACTTTATTTCACTTATATTCTCTCTTTTTTATAGTTCGTACGTACGTATTGATATTTTTTCAGACGTCAATATTTATTGTCACTTGGGAATGTTCTATTTCATTTGCATCACCTTTAAATATTTTATTTGACTTCCATGTTTTATTAAAATATCGCGTTTTCGCCAACTTTTAAAATTTTTATTTCATTCACTGCTTGTTTGTATTCTCAAGCCTCGCGTTTTATTTTTCTTGTATTTCTCGTCTTATTCAAAAATGAAAATGATGATGTGATAATGTTCCGTGCGTCTTCAGAATTTTGTTTCATTAAATCTGAAATAAGGTAAAATTCCAGCCACAGATGGTGGGCAACGGAAATGCAAGAATGTAAAACAGGAATTCACGTTAAAACCGCGCCTGGGTATAGTTTCAACTGAGAAACGTGTGAACTGCTGGAATTTCATGAATTTCGTGGTTTTTCCAATGGCAAGGTTGAGAAGTAGAGTATGCTTGTGGCAATTTCCATAAGAAACGGGGTAAAATAATCTTACTCCTACGGCTGGGAGATTTTTCCAACCCCAGTCGTTTGCTCTGAGAGTATTTTTCCGAATGTGGAAAACCTGTTACCCAATTTCCTCTAAAAATGTATATTATTTTTCTTCATTAATTTACGCTCCTACTTACTTTATTTTTTTTGAGAAACGATCTCGTTTATATTCAATATTAGGCATTAAAGAATCGATGAAACGACAAATTTACTCTGCTATTAAATCCAAACAGATTAGGTTTGCCGTGAAAATTGGTATATCAAACGAACGACCGAATAAATTTTCCGCGGCAGTTGATCGTTGCGATCTTATGTATGTTTGTCCAACTAGGAAAGTAGGCATTGACAGAAATATCCAGTTCTATTCTCGGTGAGGAGTATGTCTCTGGATTTATTTAAGCCTGATGGTTCTGATTTTCACTGCACTTGACCTACCTTATGTTATCTCTTGATGTTACGCATAGATATTGCTGCTGGATGTCTGCTAATTGGAGAAGAAAATAGGATTAGGTGGGCAGATTGGAAGTGGTTGCTGTGGTCAGGATTTGGTGGTTTGTTTTGGACATTAACGTGCAAAGTTTGGCGTAAAGCAAGCAGGAGGGACTTCATCCTCTAGAAATAATTCAAAATTCTAATACACTCGAGTACGATACGGTTGCCTCGTGCGGTGGTAGTAATTTATTGTTTAAGAAAATTGCGGATACAGTGGTGAGCATGAGAAACGAGTTACGAGAGTAGCATCTCAATCTCTTCTCTCACCCTGGAGAAAATGAGAAAAATTGAACAGTTTTTGTCCGAATTTGTTCTTCTCTTTTCTATAATTAAATTAAAAACTTCCTGTCCAAACGATTCTACAGCTTGAACATTTTTTTCAGGAGGACATTGACTTCAACAACCCCAACAGTCTGAATATTCAAAATCAGAGCCTGAAGAAAGTGGCTGACCAATGCCATAACGGGCTCATCTCGTCGACGGGTGAGGATACTTTTTTAAATCGACGACTAGATGAGAAAATATTTGAAATAATAATAAGAGCAATATATCAAGAACTTGCGCAATGAAAATTCTACGGAGCAAATTTCGAGATGCTGTGAGATCCTATATTTTGCAAACTAATTAACGAAAGTCAGTTAGCATCGTGACTGGAAAGTTCAAAGTTTGGATCGCGGCATCTTGCCAACAGTTGGTGCACCTTAATTCACGGTATTTCGTCTAATTAACACTCTGGGAATACGGAAGTTGTATTTGGTATGTCGCACCAGTAATTGAAACTGGTGTCGGTGATCGAAATTGACCGGGATCAATGCGCAACGAATTTTTCCGTAATTGACGTGCTCAAACGGGAGCGACAGGTGGGTGGAAACGTAATGGGTCGCGGAAAATGGTGCACGTCCAACGTGAACGCATCGCCGAGTATTCAAACGCCTAAATATGATTTTCCATTCGAACACATTGGAATCTCAATAAATTCCCTGCCATGCATTTCCTGCGAAACCATCGTGCAAAAACTCTGGCTCGTGCATTCTGGATGCCAAGAGTTTTCTGGCTACACGCGTTTTTAATATTGCAGTACGACACAAAGGGAAGCAGTAAATGTTTGATTAATTAGTTAATTATTCAAAGAGGTCGTACTTCACCGAAACAAGCTTCGCGGAAGGAACTAAATTCGAAGAGTTAATGGATTGAAAGAAAAAGAAGCAGGCAATCATTGTAATTAAATTACGAGACGTCGTGTAACGAGAGGAATATATATTGATACTAATCACTTAATGAAAAATCGATTTGAGACTAGTCGCGTCTATTACCTGCAGTTTTCCCTTCCTCTGGAAGTCTATCCCAGCATTATTTTTCGCTTCAATTATCGCTTGTTTTTTCTCTATACAAAAATAAATGTTTAATATTTCTAGGAAAAGCTTTCGATTATTTTGCGCGTGACGAAACTTTATGTTTCGTTAAAACTTTTTCAATTTCCAACATTGTATATGCTTCCATATTGAAGTTACTTTCAAAGGGTTCTCTTTGATCACAATTTCCGAATACTCTCTCAATCAATTCTCCTCATTTTTAATCGAAAGCTTCGCAACCTCTCCATAAACTCATTCTTACGTGGAGTTAATATCAGGCGGTGGTGGCGCGAAACCGTGAAATGTTCCGATTCGGTGATTTCGTAGCGCGGCCCGGAAATGGGCCGCGCGTGCCGAAAGATACAGATGAGGGAGAGAGGTAATATCGCTTTTTGCGAGGCGAGAAAAATCGAGAAGACAAGAATACCTGCTGCCACTATCCAGAGACGGAAGTTTCCTTGCAAATTCTTATTCCGTCCTCGATTTTTCGATCGGACCCGATGGTTGTTGAGAAACTCCTCGTTCGAAAAGAGAAATAGTGAAAACGGAAAAACGAGTGAAGTGAGGCAGCAGCTGCCTTTTTTTTTTTATTTCTTTGGTTGTTTTAAATGTATTGCTCTTTCGTTCCAATTATTCGCTTAACTTTTTTCAGCAGAAAACAAGTTACAAGTTATTATAGTCTGCGTTATTATTAATTCACTTTGTGTATTTTTAATTAAAATACATTTGTACAAACAAAGAAAAAACTTTTTAGTTGGATGTGGAGAAGGGCGGCGAAGAACGCAAAATGTTTTCATATCGAACAAAAGGTTACAGTATTTCAGTAGAGCTGATAAAAACAGTTTCAAGTGATTAATTCTGTCGTCGAAATTGGTCAATAAATTCGCGGTGTGTAAAAACCAAGGGGCGGTTTTTTTAGCTTTTTCTTTTGCACTCGCGTGACACCATGTCGTGATGTACCGTCTCTGTGGCATAGAAAAAATAGCAAAAGTCGATTTTATGATACGCAGGTTGGTGTCCAGAAGTTTGGGATGAAATATTATGCTGGCCATCAACTGCACCTGGTGAGCTGGCTATCTCACGCTGTCCACGTTATATCGCAGGATTTGATATTCAGGTAAATATCACAATTGAAACCTTTTTTGGTACTTTTATTTTAATAAAAGCTTGATAGATTAACCGACTAAAAAACTCTCTTAATATTCTCAATCTTAAAATTGTGGTCAGGCAATTTGTTTCTTCACCATTATCTTCGAATTTCCAGGCAAATGCCTCGAAGCAATGCATGTCAGATGGCCAGTGGTTTTGGCATGATAGCACCAACAGCCCCTGGACTAACTACAGCCAATGTTTCAAACAGCAACTAGTGACGCTCGTAGTGGATCTTCCTGGTGGCCAAACGAGCAACGCCACTCTCATGAAGGTAAATATGAAATCGACCAGATGTGGTGAAGACTCCAATCAAAATCGTACAAGACGAATACGAAGTACAAGAGCAACATAATGATCTAGATAAAGTAGAGCGATTAATTATGCTTCAATCTTAGTAAAAACTTTTGCCAGTCTTGTCGCATCTTCAAAAGTCGCGAGAAATTTGTGAGCGAAGTCTGCAGTTAAGAGGTCGTCGAGTTGCCGTAAAATTTACGACGAAGGGAAATTTATTCTTTGGCGAATGTAACGAGAAAAATAAATCGCCTGGCCAACTGGAAATCGATGGGAATTACGTGAATGACGTCAAACGTTATTTCGCAACGCAAAAGCGATTAAACGAACTTCCTATTGTGTTGCGATGGTACCTCGAATTTTGTGCTGAGCAGCGTGAATCTTTTTGAAACACAAGTATTTAAAGGCTTTGCGCAGATTAGAGACTGAACTGATAACGAGTTCCATTTCACATAGAAATTTGCTTTATGCAGCTATTAATTAGTTTCTGTTTGACTATAAACGTGGACTTATCGATCAAATAGCATGTCTAGCTGTCCCCGTATCAGATAATTCTGCTAATTACAACATCGGAATTCTCTGATCGCGAGCTAATTATTTGCGGTTTCCTTTACAGAAATTCTTTCCGATAGTGAAGACCATCTCGAAAGTTGGCTACACCATATCCCTCTTCACTTTGATAGTGGCCTTTTTCATTCTTGCCGCCATTAAGTAAGTAACAGTGCACGAACATCTGCTGTATTAATACCAATTCGAATGGGTTGAAAACCCATCGTCGACTTTGTTCGAATCGCGATCCTAACTTTACACCAATTCAAATTTCCGTGTTTTGATGTCTAATCTGTAAAATTCCGAATCACTACTCCAAATTTATCCCTAATTGGACGTAGGAAATTGAGATGCCCACGGAATATGCTGCATATGCATCTGTTCGCCTCGTTCATGCTCCGCGCGTTCATGGCGCTGCTGAAGAACGTCTTGTTTGTCTCTGGTATCGCTCTGGCCACGGATGTGACAATCAAAGATGGGAAAACTTTCTTACTCGGGGAGGAGAAGAGGAGCAGCTGGCCTTGCAAAACGTTCACCAGCTTCTGGCAATACTTTATCCTCGCGAACTACTTTTGGATACTGATGGAGGGCCTCTATTTGCACAACCTTATCTTCCTGGCGCTCTTCACCGACGTGAATTCAAGCATCGCTGGCTATGTTTGTCTTGGATGGGGTGAGCCAAGTCATGGGTCGTGTATTCGCGTTATAAAATTACCATCCGAACGTGGTTTTTAAAAGCATCTGATGAAAGAAACATCGATTCTTCAGTGCGCGCGAGGAACAGCGTTCCGTTGAGAAATAAGAAATTGAATTTGTATTTTGAAGAATGGTTTCAGTGCTGGAGAATTCTCCTTCATGTAGTTTTACTCTCAGGTTTGCCGGCTTTGTTCGTGTCTTCCTGGATAGTGGCGAGGATAGTTTTTGAAGACACGTATTGTTGGACCACTCATGAGAACTCTTACCTCTTTTTCGTGATCAGAGGCCCGACGATTCTGTCTATTGTGGTACGTCAATAGTAAAAAACGTTTATTCTAACCCTTCTTATTTAGTTGGAACGAAACTATAGCTTGTTCTACTTCGAAACTCGTCAATTACTCCCACACTAGCCCCTGCGGTTTGATGATGGCCGCTGTTTGAAATTTCACAGATCAACTTCATGCTGTTCGTCAACATCGTCAGGGTACTGCTGCTGAAGTTGCAGTCCACGGTGTCGGAGGAGACACAAAGATACAAGTACGCTTATGCTCCTTAATCCCCGATAAGTTGTTCGGTAACTCGACAGTTTGCCCAACCTAGTTCCCGAACAGTTCTTCGGAACCGTACGGTTTCAGTCGGAGAACTTCGATTCACTTTGATCCCCTCGAGCGCTGGTTGTTTAATATGCGTCAAATACTTGCATCGTTTTACAGAAGGTGGGCGAAAAGCACTCTGGTTCTGGTGCCGCTCTTCGGAGTTCATTATAGCATTTTCTTGGGCATGTCTTACAGCATCGGTGTAAATGAGACCGTAGAAGTCGTATGGCTCTTCTGCGACCAATTGTTTGCTTCATTCCAGGTACAATACACAGCTCAGTGTCTTCTTTTTTTCATCTCTTTCACATTTGTGTTGTTTATCGGTGTCTTTGTTCTTTGACTTTCCATAACATTCATCTTCCTGTATTTTTTGCATCATTTAACCTTCTGAGCTCCAAAGACGTATACGCGCAAAGCTATTAAACTTCGATATGAAAGAAGCTGACTGAGCTTATTAATTAAGTACAAAGCTTTGTATTTATATTATTCGCGCCTGGCCTAGAAAAAAGCAACGTCATTCGTACCTGGGGCTCGAATGGTTAATCAAGACAGTTGGCGCAACCTTCTTGTAAACTAAATCTCTTTTCTCACTGTCGCTAGGGTTTCTTTGTAGCCGTTTTGTATTGTTTCCTCAACGGCGAAGTGCGAACCGAGGTGTCCCGAGCGATTAGGAGTCACAAATTGCCTCGATTCCGCACCAGGTGGGCTACCTCCAGGCCGTCCACACACTCTGGTAGCACTTGCAGCTACAACGCGTCGAAACTTGGCAAACGCTCGAAACGGTCACGCTGGTGGAAAGAGCCGTGGTTGTGTTTCCTCCACGACAGGACGGCGCGACGCTCCACTCACTCGATGGCGAGTACACAAGGTGTCCTCTCTATCCTATGAGATCCTCTGTTCTCTCTCATCGCACGTTTCCATCCTGTGCTATTGCTGTCCGATTTCGTGCCTCGCTCATCATTTCATTTTATCGTTAGTTTACTCGCTTCCATATGTTTCGTTCTAATTGTTTAAGTGAATGTACGTACTTCGTTTCAGAATGTTTGCGTAGCGCGAGCCAAAATAATCCGTGCTTGTAAAATCGATTAGGAGCTTCGTTCTGGATCGCGAGTTTATTTTGATTTGCATTAGGATAAAATAAAATCTCGCGAACATTATGTAATTGTATAAAGTAACTGTACTTTTTGCGCAATCGTAAAAATAATCGATTTTAATGGAAAAGATCTGTTATCACTGATTGCTATTTTTCTGTACCAGTGTCGGAATACTTTTTTCTCCGGTTATTGGTATTCCTCTAGAAGAAGATTCCGCCACGCTTTCCGCAAGGGGAGATGCAGATTCATCCCATTTATTAGTTCGCGTTTCTTGCATTAGTACTTGCCGGTGCGAAGCGGTAAATCTCTGTGCTCTCCATGGAAAACCTGGAAAACCCTCGACGTCTTTCGCAGTCCCCACCTCCAAACCTGAGATAAATCAAAATCTTGTCGAGAAGGAGTGATGTATATCTGTTATTATACTCCACGTCGACCTGCTAATGCATCTCGAGTCTTACATGCGAAATTATTTCTTCATCAGAATCGTGCCAGGATCTCGTATTCACCTTGAAGTGATCCAGAATCTTCGTGCCTTACAACTATGCAATACAGAAGTGTCGCTTTATTCAGTAGTAAAATTAAGTTGCATGTAAATTTGATGTGAGCCTTGATATTGTGCGATATTGTTTGTTTTTCATAAATATGCAAAGAGGACTGATGAATAACAAGGATAAAATTTTTTAGATATTGGTACGCGAGGAGGTAGTCTAGCGAGCAGTAAGGGTTACATGGAGATCGCAGGAACCAGGCAGAGTACATATCCAGACAATCCCAATCATCGGTTGGAACACGCGTCACCTCTCTACAGCAAATACACGGATCAATCGTTACTGTCTTTTTGCTCGAATGTGAGGACAGTTATTCTTCAAAATTCTATTAAACTGCCGTTAACTCGATCGGCTTTGTTATTTCTGTAGTTAGAAAATCAATAGTTGTATGTTTTAAGAAAATGTCAATTCATAAATTTTTCCTAATTCTTTCAGAACCTGTGAAACTTCAATTAGCAGTGAAAACCATTAACCGAAGTAACTGTGAATATGTAGAGCGGAAATGATTTGTTTATTTTTGTTGTAGGTTTCCGAAGCGGCACCGTACGCAGGCGCGGACAACGATAGGGTGCGGGAGCAGCATCGTTGGAGCGACTCAGAGTGTTGTCACCTTGCGTACGAGCTGCACAGTTTACATCACGGGACCTCATGAAGCTCTCCTCGTTGTTCAATCTGAATTGATTCACGCGAACAATTTTGTTCCTGAAATCGTATCGAAGATAATGCAACAATTTTTCCAACAGAGAATGGTGTACTTTTCGATGTTCAGTCACTACTTGTCGAAACACAGAAAGACTAAATCCATAATCGTTATACTGCTCAAAAGTCTTGGTATGTCCAGCATACCTTATGTGTTCTATCCACGATTTATTCTTACGTTAATTTCATTCATTGCTAATGGATTAATCGAACTGTGAATTATCCGCCAAGAAATTGTAAAATTGTGCTACTTAAAAATAATAATAACACTACATTTCCATGTTACTCGCAGCACAACTTGCCGTATTACTATATTAAGCTAATGATCGTGTCATTACAAATGAATTTAATAATAATTGTTGCTATTTTTATGTGAAAATCGTATAAAATATTTCGGAATGATTTATGACCAATAATATAATATCTCTGTCCACGTACAGTCATTAAAGTACTTTAACGAGCCTGTTCACCAGTCAACTTATCCAGCGTCGTTTAATGGTGCAGTCAGTTGCGCAAACTATAATAATGACAGATAATATCCCCAGGACTTTTGAGCAGCCGTTTTGTATGCAAATAGTATCTCGGATCAGTTCCAAGTGCAAACTATAATTCTCGTGCAATCGCGACCAGAAGCTTTAAAGAAATGTATAATACGATTATTTTTTTATACGACCTCTTACTTCCCTCGACTGGTAACATCGCTACACTAGGACCGGTCGAACTCGACTGAACAGTCAGCATGAGAATTTACAATGTTTTATAAACTATTTACAGACTTTGAGATGGATATATATATATACACGTATATATCTTTTTTACATGTACTAATGATATAAAACACGTTCACTTTTATTAGTTATTTCCCCTTGTTTGCTGCAGTCTGGGAGAAATTTCACAAACGTTTCGCCATTTCACGAAAAAGTATCAATTTTTAACATGTTGTTGGGCTATCAGTTTTTTGTCTGCGTTTACAAATAATGGTATCGTACCACTGTTTGTAGCAACGAAGCAGAAAAGATTGTTATTGCATTAAACGGAATTATAACTTGGGTACACTGGTACCTACGAATACGATAGCAAGAACTTGTTCATTAGAAGTTTTAATACTCCCAGAGGTGCGAGTCATTTATCTGGGTCGAATCGAAACTACGTCCGGTTCCGAGTTAGCCTGCATTAACGATGTGCAGTTGTACGTCGTACCGTTTATCACTTTGTAATAATTACTCGTGACGTGTGTACCGTGTTTATGCTGTAAATTACAATACCAATGGATGTTTCTATACATGTGCGTGCGAGTGGATGTTTATTGCAACGAATGTATGCAGCTTACGTAACATGATCGAAAATTTTCCGTGTGCATTATTTACATTTTAAGTTTTATCTTATTCGCTATCTGTTATTACACACATTGACCATTCGCAATGTTGATAATTCAGTCTAAGAGGATTGGAAGTTGTATCTTTGCGATTAATTTATAAGTGTCGATTGGCTACGTGAAATTACTTCGATAACAATTTCATTACCAATTATCTCACCTGTTTGTTTTAAATCGTTGTAAATAATTGTTTAGTATCCTTTTTTATTGTTTTTCTGTTTTAGTTTCTGTTATCGTTTTATTGCAAGGAATCGTTGGAGGAAAATTGTCGATCACAACACATATCGATTGTCGTGAGTTTCTTAATTAATGATTAAATATATAAAACGTATAACAGGTATGTATCTTCATATAATCAATTGTATTTGTAATTATTAACAAGTGAATTGAAAATTTATTGAATGGAACAATTTTTGTTAAAGCTGTGCCAATAAGTGGAAGTGTGTTGTACGTCTAAATGAGATAAATAATTGAAGTTTAATCGTATTGTGGCACAGTAAAAAGCATTTCGTGGGTGTACAAGAGAAATCTTATGAAACCAGAAATATCAAACGTAATAGTTTTATCGTAGTTTCAATTTTGAATGCAGTATTTTTGAAAATAAAGCTATTTTTCTCTGACTGTTGATCGTATGGACTTCAAAGGTTCTCTTTGCACTCTCACGATTAAGAATACATTTTACCTGGGGAGCTCTTTGTCCGAGACAGTTACGCTCATGTATGTTTGATGTGAAATTCCGTAATAAACTGGAGATTTAAAAGCAAAGAGTACGTAAATCCTTTCAATTACTTTTTTCGAGCTCTTTCTCTTTTTTGAAAGAGAGTGAGTGCATTAAAAAAAAAATAATAGATTTGGGAAACATTCAACAGACTTTTATTTGCAGAAGTAATTGTTCCACAAGTTTGTACTAGTTACTTTTTACAGTAGAATGTTTTAAATGTCATGTCTATATTTACATCATTACATTTTCCATGCTTATACTATTTTTTCACTTACGCTAACTTAAGCCAATGACAATTATAATTAATAATTTACATAGCACATTCATGATGCAGTAAGAATTATAAAAATTTCCTTCCATAACGAGGAACTCTGGAAAATCCGTCCGTGTCTAAAGCTCCGTAACAAAATTACTATCTTCGTTTGGTAATCCAGCTGTCTCGCTGAAAAAGAAGCAGAATTCCAAGTCAAACTTATAATCCATGCACTCTCTATCCATCGTAATTTATTTAACAAGTAATAAAATTCTTTGTTTAAGGTAAAGAGTGGATTTAGAAAAGGAACAACTGGCGGAGCACGCAGTACAAGAAAGATTTCATTCATTTTCACGGAAAACTCCAGGGAAATCCGCTTACCATCCGGTAACGTTTTCTGCGGCGTCGCAAGTTTCTATTAGGTCGTTAAAAGCTTTTCCTTCGCCGCAATCTTGCAATCGTGGTCGACCGTTTACGCAGACATAGTAACGCCTGCAGTCCACAGCGCTCCTAAAGAATCGGATCTCGTACTTGCGTTCAGGCCTCGTTAAATCTTCTGGACACTTGAAACCCAAGAAGGCTGTGCCCAATGGCAAATGATTAATGAATTACTCAAACAAATTGCTAGTCCTGAGAATCGCAGTCGTTCCTACAACATTCTTACGACTGGTATGATGCACTAGCGAGAGAGTTCTATATGAATGAAGTAGTTCTATGCGAACATTACTAAGAAGATTCTTGCAATAATTCTGTTCTGACCCCGATACAATTTTCATGGAAATTTTCATAGAAGCTTAACACTGAAAGGAAGCAAAGGCCGGGAAAGTGAAATCCGCTTACCTTCGGCATCGCACTCGGAAACTTGGTCCGGCCAGTCGCAACGATACGACTCGGAATTGAAGGCCAACCCGACGGGACAGTCAAAGAGGTAACCCCTTCCTTCGACGCAGTTCATAAATTGGCCGCAATTCTCGCGATCACCGACCTTGAAGTAGCCATATTGATGGGGACAGTCGTCTGTCGGCTGTGGAGGCTCTGAAAACAGGAAGCTCTCCAAAATTACAACAACTACACGTGAAAACGGAATCGAGTTCAACATATATCGCTTGAAAAACTGTTGCAGGACACTAACGTCGATTAGGCCTTCCATCGCAGTCCACGTCTATGGGGTATCCGCAAGGGTAATTGAATCTCGCCTCAGGATTGAATAAAAGTCCCTCGGGACACAGTTTCTCTTCAGGAACACCATCTATACACTCGATATAAGCATCACACTGATTCGGATCAGGGAAACGGCCGTTTCTCTCTGGACAACTGGCTGAACTTTGCTTCGTGTACCCATAATCACTCTGATTCTTGCGTACGATGTCTCGATTTTGTGCTAAATGGAAGGAGTAGCGTTAATTTCAGTTACAGACTACGCTCAGCTGCTTTCTAATATAAATTAAACGTTTCAAGGAAGGAAAATGAATCGACCTCTTCAGAAAACTCCTAATGAAAATGAGAACTTCGATTTTTAAATCTACCAGTATTCTGCACCTGCTTCGATGTTTCATGGCAAAGTTTCTCCTCGCCTGACGCGTTTGCGAAATCGTCTGATTTATTTTGCCTCCTGTCACTGCATCATAGCTAAGCGCTTATGTGTCATCCTACCCTACCGTTCCTGAAGTGATTTATACTGTCGTTTAAAGATAAGTATCGACTTGGAATGCATTGTCGTGTACGAACAAATTTTATTTCGAAACATTAAAAAGAGCTGCTAATCATCGATGTACAGGCAACGACTGCGGAGTGGTTTTCGCGGGCCTTCGAATTGGGTAACCCTGGCCCGTTGCATAATGCAACACCTTGAAGACGAAACCGGTCCCTGGGATCACGCGTGTTCGTGCATTCACGTTCACCATCGAAACGCTTCGAATGGAGAAAGTTCAACGATGCGATTCGACCTCCGCGTTGCTCTTTCTCTCTGTCTGTCATATGCATTAGAGGTCCTCCACGAGCTCGGTGGGTTATTCTAACCGAAATCGAGACACAGACGCCTCTATCTCTCTCTTGGCGGAAGCTGAAACTTCCCTCAGGCGTCGAGATCGTCTTCAGTGGTTATATAAATCTGTTACAAAATAGAGAGTTTACTTATGCCATGCTATGGAGACTCTCGAGTTACTTAATGAAACACGGAAAGGTCGTTTCACAAAAAGATGAAATTTTTACTATGAAATTCTTATCGTCGAATGAAATTTGTAGCATCGTTTGTCTTCAACGTTATCTAAACAGTTTCAGTTCTCCGGAAGCTGGTGATAATGCTAAAATACTAAAGATAATGGCATTGTTTATGCTCGGAGGAGCAGTCGACAGAGGGTTTTAACGAGAAGCAGCGATTTTAATCAAGTGAGAATGATAATTATTCCGAGAGAACGGACGCGTAAAACGTGACACGGTGGCGCAATAACACCGTTGAGGAGCTGAATGATGCCGCACTAAAGCGACAACCGATGAATTTTAACCGGTAAGATTATTTTCGTCGATTGGATAATTTTACATCTCTATAGTGAGATGTTTTGCTAGAAAATTTGCATTAACCAACAAGCTGAAATACTTGAAATTCTCTTCCTCGACTTTGTTCCTTTAAGGTGACGAGTTCAGCAATTAAATAAACGTGTAAGACACGTTTTCACCTATTCAGAAACCACAAGATGAAGCAACTGTTCTTCCTCTGAAGAGTAATCAAGTTATTATTGGGGAGAAACAACTACTATCCGGTATTGTTACCATTACTGCTTTATATTGATGAAAAATAGGTACTACTGAGGATAAAGTACTAGAAAAACGACTGAATAATAGTAGAACAATAAGCACAGGAACGCACATCTCCCCAGGAATCGTAATCAAACGCAAGAAATGTCACTGGCGCGTTGTTAAAGAGGGACGTTTCACTTTCTCGAATATACGATCATCTTGTACTCACAGCTCGCGAGGCAGACGATGCCGTAGGCTATCAGCAAATGAAAGATCAAAGTCGAAGTCATCTCGGGAGCTCCTGCTGTCCCGGTCCCGTGGTCAAAACTACCTGCCTCCTGTCGCACACGAGCTTTTATCATCTTCGCCGAGCCACCACGCGTCGCTGTTCCCATCAGCTTCGTTACGCTCGCTGTTTCATTTTAGAACTCCTTCCACCAATCTTCCGCTGTCTCGATTGATCGAAATTTTTGGGAAAACCGTATTACGCAAAGATTAGATTGGGCAAAGTTTAGAGAAGATCATTAGAGGAACGATCTTCTTAATTCGATTGCCATCGAATTTATCTTTGATTGAGAATGTTCGCCATCTTTCAGGATCTTTCTAGAAACGCAAATAGCGACGAATAACTTATCCTCGTAACGATTTTTAGTAATGACAATTGTCTTTCTCTTCCGTTGTTACCCTAAACTTCAATTCTTCTCGATTCAATTGCGGTAGCAACGTTTTGTAATCAATATCAGTGCAATACTGTTACTGCCACTGCGATTAATCTTACCGACGTAAACAAAAACGGTAATGAAGATGTTCTTAATACCATTCTAACATTTATAACAATCTACCCTTCGATCTTGTTAGCATTGTTTCATCGGAGTGGCGGCTTTAATGCCAGCTAAAACTTATTTTCTGTTAACGCCCAGATGTCAAACGGCCGCTTAACTGTCGATTCTGTACGCCTTTTTTTTTGTATTATCCCGGAGAAAAGGTCCGTGGACGAGCGACACGCAGAAAGAAACGAAGAAAATGTCAAGGATTCGCTCGATGGACGCCCGAGGCTCCTCTAATCGCGGAACTTCGGGATGTTGTACGTCGTTGCGCAAATTCTCTGTCTCTTTCCGATTTTTTTTCTACATGTTGCTCGTCCTTTTGTATTTTCATGAAGAAATTCTCATCGTACCGTCGATTGCACCGATGTCGCGAACGATATCGACATGATATATTGAAAATTCTCTGGGGAAATTGCTTTTGCTATTTCTTCGTTCTGTACGTCCATCACTGTATTCTATCGAAAGAAAATAGCAAATATTGACTTTTACGTAGACGACTTGCTGCGTGACTGTAAAGCGAGCAGGGGGAGTAAATAGTTCGTTTCGCAATTAGTTATGAATTAAAAAGATTTCGCTGAAAATTGATTGGAACAAGAGGAAAACGAAAGTGATCGTTCTGCGATAGTGTTATAGTTTGAAACGATCTTTTGTCTCGCAGTCAATGGATTCGATAACGCAAAATCGATTTCATTTTACACGTGCTTAGCAGTATAGCTAACGATTACTTTTACGAGTGAAATCGAATTGAAAAATTAACGAGATGTATACTGGAAGTGATAAAACATTTCGGTTTTCATCTCGTAATGACAATCTACGTTATTTATGTATCACTTTGTTCCCCATCCTTTGGATTGTTTTTGATAATGCGCTTACGTCAAAGCAATTATTCATTTAACGTAATCTACAGGCAACGATAATGTAATATCGAAACGATAGCCTGATTAAATAGTAATCACATAAATGCAAATGACGATCCAATATTTCCTGTCGTTTATTAATTGAATCACTCATTACAGGTTCTCCAATTACGAAATTTTGCTAAATGTAACTGATAATGATCGATACGCACGCCCACGATAAATTTTTATATTACAAATTTCATCGCAGAAGAATTTTCTGATGTAAAATCCTGCAGGAAATTAATAGTTCCTATACATCTGGAAGGGTGTAAGGCAATTATATTTTAATTCATTGAAAAAGTACAACGGATGCTTACTTTCTGAATAATCACTTTTATTTTTGATCCTTATCAATATTAAACAACGTAGTTACGTAAGGGTATATATATTACATGGAAAATTCTGTCCTCCTGGTGCGCATATATCTTCCCAAGATACCACGATTTTCCCCGAGAGAAGAACAAAAGAAAAACGAAATTATTTTATAATTACACCGACTCATACATTCTCCGTTCTCTTCTCCTGTTTCACGCCTACCCCCGTTTCTCTGTGTCTCTCGTCCTCGTATTTTCTGCTGCCCCATTTCGCTTCCACCACGCACTTAGAACACTTCATTAGTTTCGTGATTCTTTGAAATCTGCAAGGTGCGATAAGAGTTCGGTCGATGAAGAAAACAGAAATGGCAAAAAGATTCTCCTTTGAAAATAAATGGGACAAACTTCTCAAAATTGTAATAAGTGGCATAGCATAGATTTAATATCATACATTTGCGTTTGTTCGTTCGATATTCTCCAATTGTCTTCGTTTTAAGGTTTTCCTACATTTCCTCGCAAAAAACCACGATAATATATAAAAGAAACAACGTAAGAACTTTTACGATGACATTACACGTTCCTCGCGTTCATTTTATGGTTCCATCAACTGCACCATGCTTACTGAAAGTTAGTGCATGGACGATATCCTCCGTATCTGTCTAAAGCTCGTCTCATGTTCCACCATTCTTCTTTTACTGGTCAGATTTCCCTTCCAATACCATTGTCCAGCAACCATGCTTACTCACTTGACGCATATAATATTTTATATATACTTATATATAGAACAATTTTAAGAAAATGTCTGTAGCCTCAGATATGAGTATATCCACTCCTTCTTTACCCGTGCAGTCTATGCACCACCTTTCAGTTGGTTTGGTACACGCGTTTCTTTCTCAAAGCATTCAGAATATCGCAGGACTTTGAGGTCACATAATATCCCGGCTTGCAAGACATACTAAATGACCATCCAATTCCGTTACAGATTCGATACTCAGAAGTCGGACAAGAGAGTTCCCATCGAGATCTTCTCCATTTCGAGTGGAATTTGAAGAATTTCCAAATTTCGACGCTGAACAAAGACAGGAGAAGTTGAAGAAACGAACATCGTCAAGTTCGATCGAGTAGTACGGATTCGATTTTCGTCGAAGAAGAGAGGACCTTGATGGGAAGCCAATGTAATCTGGAAGAAGAAACCAATCGATGCATGGAGGAAAATGGTTTCTCCCTCGTAGTGGCGTCACACCGCTGCACACAGCAAACGACGAAAAGAAGCAAATGTATATTTAATCGACGCACACGTTTCCTCTCACTCGTAAAACGCGCTGGAAGATAATCCTCGCCGTAAATTGCGCCTCTGAACACGCGACTACGCTTTCTAGCCTCGATGCACCGGGTTTTCGGTGTTCCGGAGCAAGTTACCGCGATTTCGAAGTACGCTTGTTCGAGCATGACACTGAACGAGTCTTGATAACTTAATTGTATATCGTCAATCCTAAAAGAAGCAGAAAAAAGGTTTCAATGATATGTTTTTGATATGTTCTCGATATGTTTTTTTTTATTGTTGTGGCAGCAGCTGTGAATGAACGCAAGGAATTGACTAAATTTTCTATAATATCGAATCTAGTAGTTTTACACTTCTCTTTTGCATTCATTTGGAAATTATTAGTCTCTTCTTTCTAAGGACTCGTTTTATATTCGTTCGAGTTGTTGGAAAGATGCACAAGACTCGTTCAGCGGTCACACGTCGCAATAGGCCATTTCCTCCTATCTAAGAATTTGAAAGACTAACTAAAATAGCAAAGAGCAAAGCGCCGTGTCAGGATTCCGCTCTTGCCGCCACTTTTTCAGTTTCAAGATAGGGATGCCTTTTCAGATTCTCTATCTTCCCTAAAAAAAAAAAGCTCCAATATGTCTGTTATCTAAGGAGTCAGGAAATTTCTAAGTCTCGTCTGGGATTTCAGGGTTTTTGTGAGTAGATGTGCAGGCATCGTCCTTTAACAAAATAGAATTACGTTGGGAACCACGCTGAGGGAATACGTCGTTTATCGATCAGCAGTGATTAAGCGGATATCCCGAACAACGATCACCGCTCGATTTGAATCGAAGCGTACAGGGGATGAAGAAGACATATTTCCCTATCTATTTCACTATTTTACATTGAGAATGCACACCTCCTTCAATCGACCCTCCCCTTCGACTATGCCTCCATCAACGTGGATGTATCGTTGTTTGAAATAAAATTTTCTAGGATCTTTCTAACAGCTTATCAACAGAATCGAGATTACAATTAAAGTCGTGATTCAAAAATACTGTTTGCTATTCTTCTTCATCTCCAATAGACTTCTAATGGCGACGTTATAAGAGCCGGAACTCAGAACAGAAATAATTCTAATACAGCAGCCTCGATCGCTGATCAGTTGATCCTTAATCGGGCCCATAGATCGGTCGTCGCGCATAGAAAGTATATCTCGTCATATATATATGATACATATATATATAATATATAATATAATATATATATATTAGAAAATTTGTTAACAGACGCATTAATACTTAAAGATAAATATTTAGATCAATCTCTCCCATTCTCCCGTTGCATTCTCTCCCACTCTCTCGCTCTCTTCTTCGGTCATTCTCTCTACCAAAGTCTCTCGACTTTTTTTTGCCTCCCCTGCTAAAGGTGCAAACTCTGATATGTGAAAAGATCACCGATCAATGTGTAGATCCGAGAATAGAATAAATGGAGAGACGTTAAATTTTCCAGGCTGCCCCCTGTGGCCATTCTTGCTTTCATCTTTCCTCGTACTCGTTTAATTCTTCAGTTCTTCCATTTCCCTCTAATTTTACTATTTTCCAACTTTGTCGTTGCAGATTTCCTCAATTTTTCAACATCTCTACATCCAATTATCTGATTTCTCTCATCTCAGTTGCCCAGTCTCACTCTTTCTTAGTGTTTTCATTCTTCATTTTCCCAACGTTTTCATGTCTTGCGGAATTTCATTTCTATTCTTTTCTTCTTGCAATTCTCTTCGGTTTCCACTTAAGTCGCGCTTTCTTCATTTTTAAAACTAAAGTAACAGATATGATTATCAAGTGGACGTTCGTGGTGTGTTAAAAACATTTTCTTTTCCTCCGTAAATCTTAAAAATAAATAAAAATTAGATCGTTAATATTATATTCGTTGATAACAATTCAAATTCTATTCTAAAACATAAAATCTTCAATAAATAATAACAATCATGTATTCAACAATCGTTGTAGGAACTTGTTACTAAAACTGGACGTTCACCATTGAAAAGATGTTTGTTTTTCCGTGGCAGAACACTATGTGGAGTATTGAATGTTCATCTATTTCAAAAATTCAGCTGTTTCCATCTTACTTTCTGAACAGAGGGCCAACAATGTTTAATCGAAAACGACCAATAGAAATGCGAGTTTTTGCCACAATTTGAGTTAAATATATAAGATATATTTAAGATTCCTTTTTTAGAATAGTAATGATATAATTCTAAGCTGTTTTCCAAGAGTGGGAAAGACTAGATTTAGACAAGACCCAGTTTCTTCAACACTCTTCATTTCTTCTTCGTTCTATTCAACATTTTCTTCCTTTAATTTCTCTTTCTGTCTCGTGTGCTACAACTCAGGAACAATTTTTCTCTATTATCTTGTTTTCCTTTAACTGATCTCACTGATGCCTCTTCCTTTCATACTCTCTCATTCTTCTTTCTCTCTGTCTCTTTCTTTCTCTCTTCCTTTCAATTAGCGATATGATTAAACTTATCTCTTAGCAATTAAAATGCTCTGTTGGAAAACACAAGTTTCGCCTTACACCTAGAAATGGTAATGGTCTCTTTCCTAACTTCACTTTCTCAGATCTTCCTTCTGTTCTTTTCTTCGCGATTCCGCCTCTGAAAGCTCTGCTTCTCATACTTTCGCACTCTCAGACTCTCCCGCTCTCTCGCGCGCTTTTATACAACTAGGATAATAAATATTGCCGCGAAAAATTATTTGCTACATTCGTCCCAAACAGTAGTCAACAAGTACGCCCATCGGAGACTCGCGGATCCGTCGAATTCTATCTATTATTTTCTCTCCATTTTCTTGCTCCTCCGTTGAGGATGTTTCGTTCGGTATGATTAATAAGGTGAATCTCTTTCTAGTTCGACGATCGATCAGGATGGATTGGAAATTGACGTTCTTTTAGTGTAGACAAAAGTGAAATCAATAAGGGAAGCTCAAAATTTCAAAGCAGCGCCCCCCGTCCGATCGTTGACCGTTCATCGATGCACCTTTTTGGGTAAGAACCAAAGTATCCCGAGACTTTCTCGATAACCAAGTGATCCATTTCTTAACTAGTTCTTCACAGAAGAAATAAGAAATAACTAAATCAGCATACTCTATTTTAGGAGAACGTACATCAGCGACAGAACAAAACGTATCCAAACGGAATACTGGCAACGAATAATCAATCTTTAGTCTCGTACAATTGAAAATAACAAACGAGCAGCCTTCTAAGAGTCATCTTCGCGACTGCCACTATTCCATCCAAAGGCCATTGTCCACCGCGAGCTCCGAGAGGGTCGTTTTTTTCATTTTTTTCATTTTTTTTTTTTACGCCGGTAAACGTTCGACGCCAGTCAGGCTCGCATAATAATTTATCTTGATATCTTCAAATATATATATTTATATCGGAAGCCGCTCAGTCGTCCCAGGTGGGAAAGCTTTCCTGGTCGATGAACAGCGTCGTTTGGCCTGCTCCGGTCGCTGGCCTCTGGCTGGGTGTTCCGCCAAAGTTCGTGCTGCCGAACACTGGCTGCCCGAACGCGTCCAATTGCTGGCCCTCGTAGATGCTGCGATCGGTCGTCGAGAACGGCGATGGATGCGTCTGTTGTTGCTGCTTCTGCGTGTCCGTTACTGTCAGCTCGATGTTTCCGGCTGACACGTTCTCCTCCAGGTTCTCAGACACGTTCCCCTCTTCCAAACTGCTGTGCTTGATGCCGTAGTAGAAGTACATAATGAAACCTGAGGTCAGAAATGTATAGGTCAAGTATAGATTCAATCGATTCTGTGCCAAGACATTGATCGATCGATCTATTTTAGGTTGTACCGAGAATCATCCAGACGGTGAATCTGACGAGCGTCAGGATGCTCAGCTTGAAGATGAGGTATATGTTCACAGTGACAGCAATCGCAGGGACGAATGGCAATCCCGGAGTCATAAACATTACGCTATTCCTAAGAGAGGATTCAATTTTAAATTAGACATACCATTTAGGAAAGGGCAATTACATCTATCAGTTGAATTTACCTGTTTTGTGGCTTTCTGCTGATAGCAAGTAATACTCCAATTATGGCGAACAGAAAGAGGAACATCATTATCGTGGTGAACGTTCCCATGTCCTCTAAAATGAACAACGACGGTGCCACGATATTAGTACTGGTTGGAAAGATCGAGGAAAGTAATCTTACTTCTTTGTAACTTACCCATGCCGCAGACTATAATCAAATCGAAAATGATGATCAGCAAATAGAGCACCCCGACTAATTTCATGACATAACGGCCCGACGCTTCAGTCGCTGGGCCTCTATCTACCCAAGGAAAAATGGCGGGACAAAGATACTGTGCTGCCTGAAGTACAAGAGGAAAATATTTTATATTAACATACTGAAGAAGTATCCTGAAGTTTCGATCACGGATTACTCGTGGATTATGTACCTGCAGCCGACGTTGAAGATAATTTAAAGGTGGCCCAATTATTGGTGTATTTCCCGGATATTGATGTGTACTACCACAAGTAGACGCAGCTGCAGCTGCGTGGACGCTTCCGTAGAATTTGTTTTCGGTTCTATCACTGACTAGATACTGATCGTCTTTGCCCAATCCAACTTCATCTTCCTCTGCGCCATAGGTGTCGTCTGAGTCTGGCGAAGAACTGTTGCACCTTCTGACTCGTCTCACCTAAAGATTTACAAAAAAGGGAATTGGTCTTCCGTTAGTTCAGCAGTTGTTTTATTCAATAGATTTCTAAGGTTCATGTTTTGGTCGATCCATCATTTAGACTAGAATGGCGGATGTTTTACCATGATACGTTGGCCACTATTTGCTGCAGCCAGTTCAGACTGCGCTGCCTGGACAGAGTTCAAAGCAGTGGTTAGCTGATCTGGTCTTAGCTCCTTTCCATAACTGATTTGACCATTCCCCTGATTCTCCTTAGTGGGCGATCTACACGGTGTTCTTAAACTTGGTGGCAGTAACTCCACTAAGTTTGTAGAATGAGGTTGGTAGCGTAGAATCAGTACACAGGTGGACACAAGGGTATATGCAAGTAGAGTTCCTAGAAATACAAAAGAAATGGAGATGTTAAGATACATACAACATAAAAGAGGAAAGATTTATCTTTTAAAGGACTTACCGATGGACATCATTTCAACCAAGACTTCCAGCTGGATTAAGAGGGCAGCTAAGGCTGCGCATACGCCGGAAGTCAGTGTTGCTATGGCTGGAGTACCTGTCGCTGGCCACACTTGACTCAACATTCTGAATAATCACGCATAAAATATAAAATAAAAATGATATCAGACGTTAGATTTTGAAATATCGCTACAGCTATTGTTAAATTAAGACTACCTAAATATGAGGCCATCCTGGGCCATGGCATAGACTATCCTGGGCATAGGGAACATACTGCCAAACATAGAAACCGTCAATCCAGCCAGTGCACCAACCGCCACAATATACTTGCACTTGTAAGCACCGACTTGACCAAACATTTCCACCAATGCTGAATCTTGATCCACTTCATTGTATGGGACTGAAAGAAAAAAAAAACAACGTCAACAGCGTAGGAGTCTCTTCGCTAATTCTATTTCATTTTTAAACCATTTTTTATAGGGACTTTTTAAAGAGTATGTCCATAGTACTGTGTTCGTGAGAAAAATACATGGGTTCGTTATTTAAAGGCGTCAGTTATATTGATAATCCGTTATTTAGAAGCATAACGAACCGTGTCTATGACGAGGGTAAATGAAGGATCGCGATGACGTGGAAAGGGTGGTCAGGGATGCGTGAACGTAGGTCAAGGATGGCCAAGGGCCTTTCAGTGGACAAACGACAGAGTTGAACCGAATAATCAGTGGAAATGCCACCAATTCTCTATTAATAATTGGAGCAACATCATTAAATACCAACCATTCACAAAAATATTTATATCATTAAAATATTCTGAATTTTCCTCTTTTTCTTTAATAATGCTTCCCGATTCCCTTTCTTTGCAATTGTAGGCTACGTAGAGATCAGAAACAATAAGAAATGCAAGCTACTCACCAATCAACGTCAGCATCATGCTGCTGGTAACATAAGCTGTGAGTATTATGATCAACGAGGAGACTATCGCGAGGGGGATGCTCCTCTTCGGATTTGTCGCCTCTTCGCCAGTGGTTGCAATTATGTCGAAGCCGATGAACGCGTAAAAACACGTCGCTGCACCGGTGAACACCTGTAACAAACGAGATTCGTGAATTATGAGAATTATCTAGGAGATGAGGATTGCACATTCCTCGACTGGAGAATTAGCATCTCTGAAGAATTTCATCTTCCTTGAAATGAGAAAACAGGCGTGAGGCATAGCTGAAGATTCACCTATAAAGTGTGAACACCCTGGGAAATTCAGTTGTGGAAAAAGGATATTAAAGGAGGTTGAAAAAGATACCTAAGTCTCCTGGGATTCCAGTACGAATGAACGCAGTGACAGATGAGCCTGTACTCCTCTCTGGTTCCAAAATAACTTATTCGATTTAAAGCTTATTTTACAATAAATTTACACGTGTGATTTGTAGGTCAACGTTTACAGTTTCCAATAACTAATCTGAGAAAGGAAAGGAAACAAAACACCCGTAAAAAGAATGAAAATCCGTGGAATTGAGTGACGAAAATGGAAATCGACAAATTAGATTTCTGCTTATTATAGACGTTCTTTGAAGCTCCGTGAAGCACTCCAGCCGTCTTTCATCACGGCCATTTCATTTTTTAAAGTCCCTTAACGTAGTTATGAATTTCTGATGCCTCCAGCTTCATTGAGACCCGGCAAAGTAGAAGCTTAATGCGATTCCAATTAGTAACAAGACTTGAGAACTGCCACAGTTTTCATTTCTGGGAGAGAGTAATAAACTATAATAAACATTAAAATGAGCCAGTAACAAGAAAACCAACAGGAAGGAAATATCACAAATGATACTAGAAACTTCAGAGATACTGGAAACATGTTTTACGTAAACTTTTGATGCGCTTGTCGACTTTGATTATTCAAAAGGGATACAAGAGAAGAATTGCATTAACACGCATGGCTGTTTAATGGGTCCAACGAGCAGGGAGCAGCTGAATTAACAGTGCTCCTCTTAAAAGAAACATTTTTTGAACGTTTGAAGTCTTCGCATGACCCAGTAGTATTTCGCCGATGTCGTTCATAAACGTCCCTGAATCATTTGCTTCCACCTACGCACAATCCTAAAATGAAACCCAACGAGCAGAGGATGTATTTGCTCGTTAAAAGAACTACGGTGAATTCTTTTTTATTGAAGCGAACGAATTAAAACGACCAAGCCACTAGAACGACAACAATTCTTTGTGCGCGTTGAATTGAAAAATTGATCGATCAGAGAATCAGGACGAAGGACAAAGGGATAACGATCCGGTTTAAAACGTTGCAAGGAAAATATCGTCTTTTCAAAGCCTCAAATTCTCTTCCATTATTTGTCAACTTCTTTCAACGAATACTACGAACGCTTCTGGGTTTAATCGTGGAGGTTGAAGCTTAATAATTCCGCATAAAGAGAGATTTCGCGTCGTTAAAAAATTGCAATTTGTTGGAAGATTATTTAGGGTTAATGGGAGCACTTCGGATGGTCGTTGACCTATAATGGAGCCTTGTTTTATTTTCGTCAATCCGCTTCAAGGTAAGATGCTATTTGAACCGAGTAATATCGGAAGATGGAAATTATAAAATATAATTAATCGATATAATTGCAGCTAACAGCGGGTAACCATGCGTAGAGGTGATTTACGAGTTGGAAAAGTAGGGGCTGGAAGCGGTTTCACGCATACATTAATATTTATGCAAAGGTTAGCGTAAGCAGACCACTGTCGCTGAACTATGACCTCTCGCGTAATTTGGACCGTGGGGGTGGAGACCTCGGTACGTGAGAGGATGAGGTCACTAAAGATTCAAAAGTCACCGCTGGAAGCCCACGCGTTTCCTCCTAAGGTCAGGCAAGGCATCCCGCGTTAACCCTTTAATTTCTGGTGAATGAAAGAGGGGGTCCGTGAGTGGTCGAGCTCTCTTTTACGAGGGAAATTAATATTTTAGGGAGAAAAATGGGTGGAAGAAAAAATTATTTTCAGACCTCGGGAAAAAGCGTGGTAAAAGTGGAACAAAATAAGTGTATCCTACTCGTTGCTAAAACAGTACAACATAATCTATCCTCGTTAAATACTATTTATAATTGTGTCGCAATTTTAAACTAGTGAAACCTGACATTTCGTTCTTTTTTTAGGGAAAGGGAGGAAAACTCATTTCTGGGAACGTAGTGGTGGATATAGAGGGTGGTTTTTCCGAGACACGAACAGGCTTGCTACCAAGAAAAGGTAACCTGTGGAGGAAATATAAAAATGAAAAATTCACGTTTCATCGTGAAATATTCATCGTGGATCGCCGATAAACACGCGACGGGGTTGCAGTAAAAGGTGGTAGGGAAAGTCTCGCGTGCATAAATTACAGTATAATCACTCTTTACTTAGAAACAGACCACCATGGATACATTCGGTCGAGGATAACCATAAGAAATTTTTATTTCAGAACGAAGGTGGCAATTTTTTACTTTGAAGCAATGGTAGCCATAGAAAGAAAAATTGTAAAATGACAAAAGTAATATCATGGCTGTCGTTCATTTTGTCCCGTTCAGCCTTTCTCAAGACAGGATGAATATTTCCAATATTTACTCGTTACCTCTCCGTTGAACAAACGTCAGCAACTGTTTGTTATGAAGAAACTCCTCTGCGCGGAATATTTAATATTTCGAACGCCGTTCCTTCGTTTGCTACCTATCTACCCCTGTTTCCTTGGCAAACACCCGTCTCCGTCCACCCCTTATGCAAAAACGCTGCTGCGACTCATTCAGAGAGGCATTTTGCATTATAATCGCAGGATGAAAACTATATAATGGTTACTTTTTAAAATATTATTGGAAACGATAGAACGCGAGATCGAATGGGATGCAAAAACCAATTCCTGGTAAAAGCAGACGAGACAAAAGGAGAAATGAAAAAGCAAATATTTGTTTTCAATCCAAGATGACTAAAAAATAATTATTACTCCGATCAATCGAGCTACGCAAAACCGATGGACAGTCATTAAAGGTCGGGGGGAAAAAGTAGAAACTGTTCGCGGTATTTTGCGCTTTTGATTCCCGAATAAAATACGAATGAATTATCCGCAATAAAATTCGGATTATACGGATGGAATCCGAATGAAACCCCGATAATTCTCGCCCCTACCCGAATCCGATTCCAAGTCTCCCGGGGAACGTGGATTCCTGCGGACCGTGAATTCGGATTCCGTTTCACCGCTGTCCACCTGATGCACAGTGCGGTTCCGCCATTGAAACCCGTTCGACGCAACAAGTTTGCCATTGTTCTGGGAACTGTGAGAAAAAAGCCGACGGAACTGGACTGGTTGCAAGCTGGCTTTCTTTCAAACACGCCATACTTGCCTTTCTCTCCACCTTATTGAAGGTTTCTTATTGTTCTTGCGTAGAACGTTTGAATAATTCAGATACTTTTGATTTTAGGTTGCGCATTTGGTTTACATTCGGACAATGGTAAACTGCGCTCTGGATGTTGCAAATTTAACGATATCACCGATGGATCCTCCGATAGTATTACAATACAGATGGTTGTGCGAGAAGCCCAAGATGAAGAGTTCTCGTGTAGCAGTAACACAGTTGTTACTTTAGAAACTGGATGTTAATTTAGAAGCTAGGAATTAGATATAAATGTGTGCGTTATGTGTACTTACACCACTCCAGCCGTGAGGAAGGAAGCCTCCGTGCTCGCTCCAATTGTCGCTGTCCACGTAGAACATCCCCGCCGTCATGACGAATACCCAGACTGCGAGATTGATGGCATTTAGCACGTTATTGAACACCAAAGATTTCTTCACGCCCGCGGCCATCAACAGCATCATCAGTATGGTAATGACGAACGCGAGGAAATCAGGTGGTCGACCTTGAACACGCCAACATCACGTTAACCAAATGTATTTCGACCTCCTTTAAATTGGCGAGCAAATTTTTCAATTATCTATTCAGTTTTATTTGTATACATTGATATACTCTGTTGGTAATATATAAATAATTATTATAGATATGAAGATCGCTATAGAATTGATATCGAGCTATAGAAATGCAAGCAATCAAAAGGCGTCACGTTAATTAACGAAACCCAATTTTCACCACCGAATAACGAGACCGGGGACACCGAATTTATCGGCCCGCTTCCGGTTCGCTTCATCCTTGCAGCCATTTTCAATACCTTCAGACCGCAATCTGAGCGCTATTTTCTTCTGCCGATCTTTCAGAACGAAATACTTCGTATAAGATAAAAAAGATTATTCAGCAATATTTTTTACGATTTAGTGAATCGTCAGAAACAAAATGAAATGTGCGAAGCGTGAAAGGAACACAAGTGCTTCGGGGAGAAAGTTACAAATCATTGCATCGATGGAAACGCGTCGGAGGGACCTCAATTTCCGGCGTGGCGGCGTTAATACCGAATTATTTCCTTTACGTGCTCCCCTTCGCCAGAATGTCTGCAGGAAATCAATTCCTGCATTTCAACCGTTCAATTTTTCCCTTCCCCCTGCGACTGACCGTCTTCTCCGTCAGCTGTTTTATTTATTTCACCCTATTCGCCCTGGGTCGTTGTCGGTTTTGCATCCACTCGTCGGATATAGATTTTATTGCGTTCCATTTCGTGTTCGTTCCACCGAGGCGTTCCTCTCGACTAGCTTTACCTTGTTCCCACTTTTTTTCAAAGCGATTGAATTGTTGTAACGAACAACAGGGTGCAGCATTCATACCAGTCGAATAAAGCGAAGAAACAATTATCTTCCTCTTCTTAAAAGCCTTTTTGTGTAAAAAAAAAACGGGAGCAAGAAATTTTAATTCATCTTTACTTTGCGAATCATGATAAACGCAAAACACAATTAATCTGGATATCCTATATTGCAGATCATACGACTTGGGATGGAGAGCTGCGAATCCCACTGAAGTTGAACAGAAAGTTGTGGAAAAAATTCAGACCGTTTAGAGGTGGGACACCTCTATGGAAAATAAATGTAAAAAATAAGAAATCAAAAGTGTCGAAGTATGAAGAAGGACGTTCATCACCAGAGTGACCTATCAGATGATAATGGCGTCACAGAGCTTTGGAACTTCATCCTGCGGAACTGTTTGATCGAACAATGGCGCATTGGTCTCGCCTGATGGAACAAAGAAGACAATTCGCCTTGGAAATCCCCTGGATTTGAACAGAATTGATCATCAGCATGATGTATTGTTTCTAAGGAACTCGGAGAATTGATATTACAAAAGTTTTTGGCACCGCTGGACTTGGATTAAATCTGGCCTTAAATTAAGTCCGCATTGAAATGGAGATCCGTAACGTGGAGTAAAAATAATCAGAAATTAACGTGGAAAAAGGAAAAAGCAAAATAGAGATAGCGAAACGAGTTGGTCCAGAGTACGAAAATTCCGGTTGATCCCCCCTGAACAACTATAACCAGTACACGAACCCATGCTAGACCTCTATCAACCGTATCCAGCATCTCCTTAAGGCACGTCCTCATGAATATTAATGGGAAACGGCGTGCACACGTTGAATACACGAATCACGGAGCACCCTGTGTATCGTACGCTACGAAACGAGGTAAACGAGGGGAGAAAGCAGCGAAGGGACGGCCGAGAGGGGGGAAGGGATTCTGGGTGGATAACAAAAGGGGGTGCGAGAGGGGCGCTTGCGCGGATCAAGTCTAGCACCTGTGGACTTCATCGATCCGAAATGAAGCCGAGCACCTCGATGCTCTTTAACCTGCCCACCTGAACCCGTTTCGACTATTCTTATTCATCTATCCTGCTATTTCTTCCTCTCCACTCATTGCTAATACGAACCCTTTTGATCCTAATCCGTGCTTGCACAATTATTTCTTCGGGCAGCCGCACGACTGCTTTTTCAACACAATTACTCTTTCTTTAAAGCGATCGGAGAAAGTATAACGTCTCTCTGACCTGAATTTATAGAGGACACCCAGTAGAGAGTCGAGGTTCTGAGAGGAGAAACGAGAAGAGACGAGAAATAAGTTGCTTCTCCCCCTTTTGTTTCCCAGCCGATCCCTCGAGTACGTCTTATCTGCAGTTGCAAAAGAAGCGGAGGATGCGTGGGGCATCCGAATAATGGCGGACGCACGGTTCGTTGGGAAATATGGTGGGAGATAAAAGAAGCCTGGCTGAATCGTTACCAGCCCCTGCCATGACAGAATGGCAGAGGTAAAAACGTTAGAGGAACGCTTCAAGGGTTTTTTCAATAGGGATCCATTCAGCCAGAAAAATGTACAAAAGATGTCGTTTGTTCAAATTTTTGCACAGTCTTCTACTGTTATGGTTAAATTGATTCCCGCTGGAAAGAGCTAACGGTAATCTTCAATTGGGTCGGCTTGATTAAACGTGCAATACGTATTGGATACAAAGTTTCCCACAAGGAAAGAGGACCTCGATGATTAAAACACGCCAGGACGTGCTCTATCAGTAAATCACACGTTGTCGTGGCTCGTTAAGGTTTTCTTGTGTCGGAATGATGCAGGACGGAACATAAGGAAGAACTTTCTTGTTTGCCAGGCGAAATTTCATTGGCTTGATGTGCTCGAGGGTCTGGACTTAACGACCGAGTTGCTGAAGAAGCATTTGTTCTTCAGACAAGAAGATATTTATAATAAAATGCTTCGTCCGTCGTTTGCCGTAGAACGAAACAGGAAAAGTAAAATAATTTGAAAACGAAGGTATCAAATTGGAACGTTTTGGATTCAGCGAAAAACAAAGGAAAAATGGTAGAAATCCACGCTTGTTTCACAAAGAGAGACGAACGGTGATCTGGAATATTGGACGAGAACGTTCGGCACATTTTTTCATTTCTTTTTTGGTCTCCAATCCTCTGTGTGGAATTCCGTAACAGCTCCGAACCATTCAATCCGTTTTATCTTTCTAATTAATTTCCCTAGAAAAGAGTAGATATTTGAAAAATTGAAAATATACAATTCTATTTTTCTTCATGCCATTCTGTACTAAATAATGATGCAGTAAGAATGAGATATCCAGTGTTGCTCGAAATCACTGGAGAACGGTATATTTTTTGAGTTGGCGGAAAACTGAACGGAAGAGTTTCAATTGTTTTCGTGGCAAAGGGAAGACACGAATCAGGTGAGAAAAAAAGCTGCTGACCCATCCCGTTGCGTGGTCGTCCCAACAGGAAAGGGAAGTCTAGGGGAAAGCTCGGTTCGCCGCTAAATTAATTTCATAAAATCGAATCAGCCCATTTCACCCACGGGTTTGTCCTTTCTACAGCGATAAACGTGTTGGAAATATGATTATCAGATTTCTCTGTCATGAGAAAAATCCTGTATACTGAAAACTATTCTCTATTTGAACAATGCGATGCCTTTTCAATGATTTACTGTTCTATACGTAACAATTACGTGTTATACTCTGTGTTTAACCCTGATTTATTAATCTAGATGTACTCCAGCCCGATAGAAAAACGTGCGAATAGAAGAAGCACGTATTCACTCGGTCAGAGGTGTATCACAAACCTAGAACGTGATCGATTTCTTACAAGGAGAATAATCCGACACTCGACCAGACACCTGAGTAGAATGAACTTAACACGCAATCGATATGCCGTGAATAGCACGTTCTACTTTTCTACCCACCAGTAGAATTATCCCATGTATGACCAGACACCCCGAATCCAAGCTAACTAACTTCAAAGAGACCGGATATCCGTTTACCTGCCTTGTCATGGCTGTTTAATTATCACACACGTGTAACAATCTCACGCTATTATTTTAATTATTATCGTACATTTGGTATGAAACTTGTGCTGGCAATATCTTGTCGTATAAAATATATTTTGTAAATTTGGTTCCCACAGTTACGGTTAAGAAGTACCTACGTGTTAAGTAGAATATATCAATGGTTTCCCGGAATAGTGAAACAAACAGGCGTATCATCGGACAAAGTGGCACGGAAACCTCTTTCCAGAGCTCCCACGCGTAAGACATTCTTCTGTCTGTCTGCCTAACGACCGTGACGAGCGCAAGGAAGGAAATGGACTTTCAAATGAACCCTCTTTGAGTCACTGTGCCCGTGAAGGATGCAAATTTTCGCGCGGCATGCTTTACATGTGCTGCAGCTCTTTGTATGAATCGCATATGAGGAAAAAATTCGTTGGCACAGTGGCAAGAGATAATGAGGTCATTTGTTTATTCTTTTTTCCTATTCTTATAATATTACTTAAATTTTGAAGCGTCCTAGTTGTAGTTACAGGATAAGTTCTTTAAACTTGACGTTGGAGAGCTTCGCGAAGTAACAATGTTATTATATGCAACCGTTTCTTCGATTCTATTACTGAAAACGTTTTTCGGTTTCAGAATATCGTTGATAAGCGATGATTAAATGCGTGGATGTCATAATGGCTCACCAAAAATGGTTCCCACGCTGTTGGCTATCGCCCCGGAAACGGCGCCGTCCGCGAGGGCGTCCAGACAGGCGCTAAGGGCGCAGGCACACGCGCTCGTACCTATAAGGTACTCCAGTATCATGTTCCATCCAATAATGAATGCTATTAATTCGCCTACGGTCACGTAACTGTACATGTAGGCGCTGCCAGTCGTGTGAGGCACTCGTACTCCAAATTCGGCGTAACATGCTCCTGTAACACCAACATTAAGCGTCGTATTGAGATTCCGGAACCGAGACAGCCTGGAAACTTATATGAAAAATTGAAGAAGCATCCCTTCGCAATTGTTGCTGATATAAACATTTTAATATTCAAAGTTTCCCTTGATTCGCAAAGAGGAAAGTTCGCGCGTGAAGTTAAAGGCTAAAGCGGCATCATCAGTTCGATGACGACGATTAACTGAGTGACGCGATAAATTAACAACCATCCCCGTGTCTCGCCCGTTATCGACATTTTAATCCGCTCGTTGATTCGTCCCGACGACCGGCCACGTTCCGATGTAACAACTGATTAAAGCTTCACGCGTTAGAGATCGTTAATTCGCGCGGAATACGGGTCCCGGATGCCTTTAATTAATTAATCTCGCGGCGTTGATTTTTCCATTAATTCATTCTTCTTTTCCGCGTCGGCAGTGACACGCGCCGCGCGCGAATAAATATCGCATTACCATTTCATCGGCGATAAACCGGAAGCGTCGAAGGCGACAATTCCACGTAAGCCAATTGAACTGTGCTTTAGCGCGTCTATTAACTTGCTTATTTACGTGGTAATTTAAAAATATTCCTCCTACAAACACTCTGTAAACAACCTGTACATCTGCATTTAATGTCAGTGCAAAGACAAAAGGGATAAATTCATCAGAGCGAACAGTGCGCACAGCCAGGCAACAAAAGAAACCCCAATACCGCGATCTTTCCTAATCTCCCAAACCTTTCGGTTCTCTGATTTTTCAATCTGACAAGCTTACTCCTCTTTGTTCTAGATAAAGCATAAATAGACCAAACGAGAGGAAATTGTGTTCCAACAGAGAAACCGCTGTAAAGGACATGTTTCATTCGCTTTTGTACGAAGAACCGAGATTGGAGAGCATGCTGCGACCATGTTAGGTGTCCACGGATGGCGCCGAGTTTCACACGACTCGGGACGCGGAAACATGGCGGACGAGTGGCCCGTAAATCTAATCTGACGTTATTTTCCACTCGCCTTGAGCCATGCCGGGTGTCCTCCTGTATTTGTGTCAGCAGACAGAGATGTATGGGAGGGATGTGCCATGGTGGTCATGGTCCACATACGTGATCGGTTGGCTGGTGTGAGAAAATATAATGATGCTTTTCTCAGCTGATGATATACGAAATTTCATACCGCAAAATGTATATATGAAGCATGTACTCTTCTCTCGTTTCTCTGTGCATTAACGCTTGTCAAAGATAATTTTTGATTACTTTTCATATCAGGAGATTGTGTCTATACGATATGGATTGTGAGTAGAACAAGACTATACAAGTTCAGACGCATTCTGGTTTAATAAAATCTGTCTGGCTAACACATCTCTTAAATGGAACGGAAGAAAGATGGTTAGACGTGAGAAACTGAAACTACATTACTTGTGACGTAAAGGTAAGTCTATACTCTGTCAGACTTTAAGAAGAAACACAGTGAGTGCACTGGAAAAGATGTTATTCTATAATCGCCTACTCTTTTATTAGTTTTTATACGTATTAAAAGTACTATTTTTATTAAGAGGTGAAGTAGTGTCTTCTTTTTGTTCATCATTTTCTTTGTGGAGCAGAACGCTTGGAGAAAATTGACTTACCAGAAAAAATGGAAGCAATGGCCGCGATTATGAACGAGAAGACGACGCCTGGCCCGGCGACGCTGCGCGCCACCATCCCCGCGACTAGGTACATCCCTGTCCCAACGCAGGAGCCAACCCCCAAGGACGTCAGGTCCAGAGTCGTCAGGCACTTCTGTGGAACAGAAACAGGGACACGTTCAGTGAAAGTTTTCGTTCCAATTCGCCAAACGATTTTCATCCTGTACGACTGCGTTCAGAAATTTTGAAAATTATTCACATCCATTACAGATGAGTCCAACTTCCATCGAAACCTCCCATTTGTTCTGAAAAAATCCTGATTTTAATCCAAAAGGGAGAAATTGGAATGTTCGGGAACACTGAACGAGTTATTGGAAGTTCCAGCGGTGCAAATGGTACGCGATGGATCTACCAATGGTAAAAATGAATCTCGTTGGCTCATCCGTAGCCCAGTTTTCAACAAAGTGCCCCAGCTGTGTTTGTTTCGCGCAACTAAAGCGTTTTCGCGAAGCGTCGATTCTTCCACTGGATTTCTACCAAAGTTCCAGAAAACAATAGGCGATCGTCCATGGTTGCGTTTCGAAGCAAACTTTTTCAATAAAAGAATGGCCAACGCTGACGATTCGCAGTTTTGTACGTACGTTTGCATCTAGTAAGGAAATCGAACAGACCATTGTAAAGGCATCTAAAAAGTGTCGATTTCCTAAGCGTCTAAAGAATGCTATAAAAGTGTGTTGCTTAAGAGAAAGAAGAAATTAAATATACAACTGGAGGTGGTACGTTTTACAGCACGAAGTTAATTAATTTTTATATCGTCACGATGATTGATAACGTGACTCCAATGTAGCAATCTGTACAGGCGTGTAGGAGTCGGAACGCAGGGGGTTGAAAAATTCTGTTAAAAATAGCCAGGATCGATAGGCGAAGGTGGATACCGCGTACACACGTGGCGCTTCTTTTTCTCAAGGATCCAGAATCTTAATGTCAACCGCCATGTCGATGGAAGAAAGATCGGAGGCTGCTGTGGGTGGTTTAAATTTGCCACCGCCTCTATTTCAGTTCGCCTATTATTGAAACGGAACGCTTTCCCACGCAAATCAATGACCACCAGCGGCATAAAATAAAACCCTGAATCGCCACAGGTTCGTACTGAATTATAAATATGACATTTCTTACGTGCAACTATCTTCGCCCAGGGAAATGAAAAATCGATTCTCTACATCTTTAAGCCTATATTTTTAGGGGGATCGAACGAGAATGGAGACTGGAAGAGGCTTGCCTGTAATTTCTGCTTGGAATCGGTCGGATGCAGTGGCTCGGGTCCAGCTTTCCCCTGATCACCCTGAAGGCTCTCCACATTTTTCGTTCGTATAAACTTCCCGAAGAGCTCCAAGCCCTTCTCTCGGTCCATCAGTTCGAGCTTCATTTTTCCTGGAACAAAAGACACCGAGATATAAGCATCGTGGTATAGATCCGTCCCTTCTAAAGTGAACAATAACTTCCTTGGCTAAAATTATCTATTTTATCTCACAGGTTTCAAGTTCTACGTCGAGTAACTGCCCATAGTCCGATGGTAGGTGCGAAAATCGAGAACGTTCGAATGGGGATTCGATAAGAAGCTTCCCATACGGGCTCAATGGTGTCTCGTGCGGTTTTTCTAAAGGCTAGGAAGTCGCACGAGCGAATTATCGATTTATTATCCAGCGACGTCTGGTGTCGTCTGCGCAGCGTTCACCCTTTGTCCTTCCGCGTGATATCCTCGCGAAGGAGGAACCGCGCGAAAGAAGAGAATTACGATCCTGCGACCTCATCACTCTTAGTCACTATCCCTGAGCTATTTTTCTAAGAGAAATTGGGAGCCACCGACCAGATGGTCCATTCTGACGACCCAGCCTTAATTTCGAAGTTTCCTTTGGCCAGTGAGGAATGTAGTTTTACAGTATTTATTTAAACTGTTAGGGATGTTTATTATCAGACAGATAAAATTATTATTTTTAGGGATAGAACTGTAGATTGAAGGTTTCAAGAAATAATGCCCTATTGAAAAAGGTGCCATTTGATGAAAGGCTTAGCTGCAGTTGCAGGGGAAAAAGAATGAACGCCTTGAAGGAAGGAAAGATTATGCAAGGGTGCAAACAGCAAGGATAATCGCTCGCAAAGAAGGTGGCGCTTTCTGTGAAGAGTACTCGCGCATAAATTATTCAAAGCGCACTCTGAAAGTAGCGTCAATGCGTACAAAAATGCCGCTACACCCTCCGCCGTACTAATGGAATTCTTGAACGTTGTCTGATCACTCACAGAGGCATTCTACTGCGCGAAACACCCCTCCGCTTCCAACCAATCGAGATAGTTTAAACTTCCTAATTTTTTCTTACTTTCCAACATAATTGTATTCCATGCATTTTAGAAAAACCACAGCAGAGCTGTTTCATTAGTATTTATGTTCCATGAACCATAGAATTTATACCACAATTTCGAGGATGTTTGTTCTTGACCGTCATTTTCTGCTATGGGGCACATTTCTATGAAAATGAGACACGTAACTTGGTTGTTGTTGAATGTTGAATGAAATAACCGAAATATAAACACGTAAAATATGCAAAAGAGGGGTTGAAGGGGAGTTTCTTGGAACAGAGGCAGAATCAAGCGGTGGTTTTAGGGAACTCGTACAAATGGTTCGGAGCTGCGTGCGTACGCGTTTGTTATCGCGAAGGACCCACGTCCTGCATACTGACGAGCCGTTCTGGCTATTCGCGTAACCAGAAAAATCACGTTCCACGCTTCTTTTTTGCGTAGGGGTGACCGAAAGCTCGAGATTATTTCTTGCACGCTCGCATGCATGCTCGAACGTCTCCGGTAAAATTGCAAAACTTTCATCCACCATTCCGTATCTCCCATTTAATTGGTATTTTTAGTTGAATCGCGTGCATCCTTATCTCGCCGTGAATACTAGCCAAAAGTGGAGAAAAGTTGGTGCACACGAACCTTGTAAAACGCTGGGTATTGGAAATTTTATCCCTTCAATATTCATTTGTTAATGGAGTTATTAAAGTATGTAAATGTCGAGGAGAGGAGTTGTGATTTCGAACTGCGTTTTTTTTTCAGGCTTTCAACCGCTGAAGAAGCGGATGAATCGGAAGAGCAGCAGCTTCGAGGAGCAAGGATGCGAGAATTTCACCCTCTTGCTGAACCTTGATAGAGGATTCGTGCACCAAAGAAATTTATGAAGCGCGATACATTTGTTTATTTATGGCTGACAGTGTGCATCCGCAACGGGCGATAAACGGGTCTGCCGGGTACTAAACTGCTTTCTGCATGAAGAAGCATGAAGTAACCTAACTCGAACGTGACCAAGAGCTTGCCAAGATAAAATTTCTCTTCATCCGAAAAGAAGTGTAAATAGTTCACGAAGGACCAGGTGAAATTTCTCCTTGCAGCAAATTCGACGAGAGAAATTATTCTACAATAATACCACACAAACTGATACAATTTAATTCAAACAGGATCCAACTTAAATATCTTGAAATCAAATCAAGCTAGACAATTTGAAGTTTCCCAAAGTACATGCCGTGTCAAAGGAGTCTACGAGGATATTGCAACATGAATTTGATCGATGAAAAAATTCCAAGTTTCCGCATTAATTTCTAACGAGGTTCCAAGTACTTTCAGAGACGAGAACAGGTGCTCCCTGAAGGAGACCTTTCAGGAAACTTCTGAAAAATTACTTCCTCGATTGTGTTAACTTTTTCGTGCCTACGTAATTCAGAAATAAGAGAATAACCAGACAATTTAACGGAAACAAGCTACACGATGATACGGCCCATCAATTCCGGCTTCGCAACAGAAAAACTCTAACTGCGACTCTCTCCAATGTTCGCCCTTTTACCAAATTGACACTACGATAAAGGACAACGTAATTACGAGAAGTAACGCTGTCATAAAGGCGGAAAAACGAGAGTTGCTAAAAATGAAAAGTGAAGGAAGCGAAATACACGGGGATATAATTAGACAGAGTCGACAAGTGTCGACACCGTCTGTCCCTAGAATTATACGTTCCAGTTTCCACGGTAATTAAACCATAGTTCCAGACGCGCTTCGCATTGCGCTACGAAATTATCACGGCGAGGTGGAGAAATGCGTTAACGCTACTCCAACTTAATACGTCGAAACTCGCGAATAACTCGTTGCAAGGGATATACCGCTTCAACGATTTTTTGCGCGCTTTTTCCGCTGTGAAAATGTCCGTAGGTGACATGTAGGTATTTTTACCCTGCGGTTTGATGGAAATGGTCACGGATTCGCCTCGGCTGAGGTTGACAGCGGGATTAAATAGGGCACTGATAGGTGACTGCGGAAGTAGTACAGATTTGTTTTGATCAGACGTCAACAATTTCACAAACTGCAGTACGAACTTTCCAACAGTATAATAATCGAATACTATAAGAATTTTTTATAAGTTCACATTACTATTGTAACAATTTGTAAACTTTAATTCCTGTTTTAAATAGTATAACTCTGATTTTTAGTAGTATATATTTGTTTCAGTCATACAGAAATGCTAAATCAAGTTATCAGTCTTGTACCAGTATAAAACTGAATAATTAATAACGATACTGAAAGAAACAGGCTAAAACGATGCTGCAAACGTGTCGCAGAATGTTTAAAAGGGATAATGCTCCATGTGTAAAGCTGGAAAGTCAATCGAGGAATCAATAGGAGTGCTTAAAATACCAGGGACATTAGCACACATCAATTTCCACGAGAAATCGAGTCCTGACCCAGTGACACAAAGGCCAGGCAACTGACACGGAAAAACTGTTCAGGGACAATTAACCCAGCGACGCTGGAGAACCTGAAGACGTCTTTCAGAATGCCGCCCGACTAGCCAATCACAATCTCCGCTGCCTGCTGCAGTCAGGACAATGGTTTTTCCTATTCCAATATTTTCTCGTGGCACCCATAACCCGGAACAATGCGAAGCTGTTGCTCCATTTCCATTTCTTCCACCTACTTCGAATAATGCGTACCATTTTCTGAATACTTCCACCCTTCGAGGCTGTTTTCATGGACTGCACTGAGTAAATCCTGAGAAACAACGGAGGATGATCGAGAACGCGAGATTTCAATTCCGTAATTCTATTTCTAATGAAAAATGTTGAGAAATCCTGAAAAACATTAGCTCCCAGGTATGGTTCGCTTTTGGTGACGAATATCGAGGCTTGAATGTTTTTAAAAGAAATAGGGAATGTTTTCTAACTCCGATGCGGCAGGCTTTGGAGATCTCTCGCATGTCGGGGCTCGTTAAGCTGATCAACGATCGCAATTTCGATTCAGTCCTGGTGCCTTTAATCCGGCGACTGCTATCGGTTATCCATTACGCGTTTAACGAGGTCGCCGTTGCAAGAAACGATATTGCACCGGTATGGATTTATTTACAGCACGTCCTGGCCAGCGTCCTGCCTTCTTTTCATCCTCGACCCTCTAATTGTTCCACGAAAAAGCCTCGTTTCTCTTTGAAAATTGCACCCATATTTTTATTTGGTAAAAATACCTTACTTGACCTACTTGTACGAACGCGGGAAAGATTAGACTCATTTTTTAAAACTTGAATTATTCATTCTAGGATTCCTCTTTGATCCACGACACATTTAATCAAAACTGGACAACCGACGTGTTAACAAATTTACGAATTGTAAACGGAAGCGGACAGAGTATGATCCTATCTCAACAACAGCGGTTTAAATGACTGAACCATGGAAACGCGAGCAGAGAAGGTCTGGTCGACTGGAGAGAAGATTGTTAATCTCCTGATCTGTAATCATTCCGTGGACGGACGACGCCGTTTGCGAGGTTTCTTCGCCTCCCTCAGGCGCAGCATTGTAGCTGGCACTCGGATGATGAGGAATACCGTTCCTCTCCCGCAGGACTCTAATAACCCGTGGCAAGACAAGACAAGAGGAGATTCAATGCGCCCAACGTAGTCTAATACCCGCAACGATGAGCACCGACTTACACAGTTTCGCGTTCAAGTCTTTATCAAACACAAAACGGAACGATGGAAATGGACCAGGCATTAATTTCTCTTGAAATAAGGAAAAAAACGTTCTCGAGAGAAGAGCGCGAAGCTTTTGGGGGGAAAGAAAATGGAGCACCGCAATGATATTAAAAGAGAAAAAAATGAGATAACTATAAAAATGTGGAAGAAGGTCAATGGAGGAGTGTTCATTGAACGATACAGAACGATGCAGAGCGCAGAGATGGAGACAAAGAAGTGACTTCGATATAAGAGGAACAGGCAGCGAGGCAGGAAGAAGAAGAATGGCCGATCGGGTCGAATTAAATTAAATCGCGCAAAGAGGCGAGGGTGAAAACCACCCTACGGTTTGTCTTCACGTCAGGAACAGCTGAAACCGAAGGCACGCTTGCCCGTGAATTTATTTTCCCTACGAGGATGGCCAGCATACCGTTCGTTGGCTGTTGGCCAAGCTTCACAGTCGACCTTCGCTCCGGGAACGATCTGAACCCAGGAACGTACCAACGTGTGACGCCTTCTCCGGTCATCTCTTTTCATTCTCCTTGCGTTATACCGTTTCAGCATTGAAACACATAAATACGGACCTTCGAGGGGGTTGCACCATAATTCCTGCACTTGTAACCCGCAGAAATAACGGGGATTCGAAATTTCGCGACGCAGACATTGATTAAACAACGTTCCTTCGGAAGCAATCCCGAGATCGGCTTAAAGTCGTGTAGGCGGCCATAATTCAACCGACAAGGACTCCGAGCATTCGGTTTCAGTGCCGTTTCCGGGTCAAAACTCGCGGAGAAAACCCTCGCCGCCTTTTGCCCGCAGCACGGAAGCTCGCACGACCGTGAAGCGTCGTATGAATTTATTTAAAATGGAACCGGAGACTTTGAACCGGGGAATCCGACGGTTTCATTCTCCTCCCGTTCCAAACTGTTGTACAGCCGAAAACAACGTTGTACGCGCTTTTCAATACGACGCGTTGCGACGCGGATGAGAGAACGTTGTCGAACATTTTTCGCATCAAGGACCAGACGGTCTAATTCTGTCGCGCGGCCCTCTTTTGACCTGGTTTCTCCACGGTTTCGGCGCACCTGATCCATCCGAGGATATGCCCCGCCTTTGAGCCTCGAGAGTTCGATATACGAGTCTCTTTCTGCCCAACCATCGACGCCTACCTTGCGCGATGCGTTCAACTTCGTTCGAACAGGAATATGTTAAATGAAACGAGGTTTCGTTGGTACGTGGAAATTAACCGTAACGAAACGCCACGGCGGAATCAATTACCTTTAATGAACTCCCAGACCGGCCGACTTTCAAGCGTTAATGCATTCCCATAATGGGGATTATAAATTCGACGATGATACGTTTAATTTAACGTGGCTCTAAATGCTTCTCCTCTGCACATTCCAGCGCCGAGTTCAGAGGACAATTATCAAATAAAGCAAGCGTGACATCGGAAGAAGGGGGACTCGCTAATGGCTGACTATTTTCTCGCTCGTTTCGCAAGAAATACGGTGCGTTCGCACCTGACTCGAGAAGGAAGATGAAGATACGACGAATCTGGCCGATACTAATCGCCTTACACGGTTCCGCTTACATCACACAGTTGTCGACCCTGATCGAAATACGATTAGGGACATTGGCTGGGTTTTACTCGCTGCGCTCGGTTTATCTGGCTTTATCGCTCGGTGGATATTAAATTAACAGTTCCTGGACCTGGCCTAACGGAATCACCTATTTTAGTCGGCGCACGTTCCAGCGATCGCGAAGAGTTTGGTGTATTAAAAATGTAAAACGGAATTCCTCAAACCCAGTCGCGTTCCTTTTAATTGAATGTCCTAATTGGGTAAAATGTGGCCACCGAACTGTCCATGTAAATATTCATTTAGATGGACGGGGGACAAAAAATGGTCGATGCTTAAAATTCCAAACGAACGGGAACCGAAGAGAAACCGTCCTATCGTTTCGTTCAATTAAACGCGCCGCGGAAAATGGTGATTGCGCCAGAGGACGCGGTGTTTTTGACGCTGTCACGATTGAAACATGACCGCGTGTAATTGCGTTTTTGCAAAGATACCGTTTCGCTCGATGCATCCCACCGTGCTGGAGCTGTCTATCCGTAAAATGTCACCCGTTTCGGGCTCGAAAGAAACGCGATACCAGTTATGCCACCAGTTGTGCCGGAGTGAGCGTGCATTGTCGTTGACGCAACCGCTGATACCTTGAGGGATGTCTCTTTCTTGCCACTTTTTCTTCTTGTTTTTTCTAAATCGATCAGCGCGTGTGCTCTCTAAATATAATACATGTTATTATACATGCATAATAGATGCAGCTACCATTATAGTACTGTCACGTTGTCATTATTTATATCACTTTTAGAATCTTCGTGGAATGGTCAATGTAAACACGTGCGTTAATTAACGATAGATTAATTAATTTGATGCCTCGAGCCAGCCGACGCTCAACCAAGCAGGTCGTGTTATATCGAACAACAGACCTACCAGCCGCGGATGGGTCACACTATCCTACGTGTCTGATTAAAATCGGCTCACGCCACTAGGACAATCGCAAATGACGATTTCTGGGAAGCGGGTGAACGTGTACAGCCGTTGTTAATTGAATATTAACGGAGCCGATAAAGGCTTATCAATTCGGCGTTGCTGGAGCAACAGCCTAGTCATAATTAAAAGGAGGATTGTACATAATGCTATTATCGACCATTTTAAGTCGACGGTCTGTTGGTAGCTAATCGAAAAACGGTCTCGAGAAACGAGGCCCTCGTCGAATAATTCACACGCACGAGTCTGGAATAAATTTATAACGATTCCTCTTGTTCCACAGAAATTTGTACGACGTCGCCGCCCTCATTGACAATCGAATTGGACGACTTGAACGAAGATGAAACGGTCTTCTGGCCGAGGAAAATCTAAACAGAACTAGTCGCCCTCTCGTACCTGATTCGCTGGCTAGATAACAATGGATCTTCAGTGGATTCTCAGAGGGAATTCTGCTGGTCGATAAATGGTGTCCCACGGGGGGACGCGAAAGGTTGAGAAATGAAGCTGAAGGAACGAAAATGGAAGCTGGCTCTCGCTTATAATTAATGTATGAGGAAGCAAAAATGAAACGAAAATGACTCTGGTATTCACCACGGGATAGATATATTAATCAAACTGAATTTGAAGGAGGTAAAAAATTAAGGGAAACATCTTCGAAATGAAACCTGTGGGGGACGCAGCGAGGAATAATTCCGGTAGCCGAAGTAAAATTCAGTTGGAATTTTTTCTGCAGTTATATCTTTGTTAACAGAGGCGAGGTACGCGACTCGAAATTAATCAGAATGGCGTGGAATCATAACAGCCAGATGTTCCAAGGGATAATCTGCTTGGAGTGCGTCCAAAGTGGAACCACGGAGAATTAGATCGCAGGAATTTTACAAAACCGGTGTGAAATCGGCTTACCACTCCTGGACGGAGCTTAATCCGTGGAAAATCGCTCCCAAATTGATCTTAGACTCGAACGTTCTGTCTGACTCGTAAGAAAGATTTTTCGCCCTTGGTTTTTCTACAAAAAAAATGTTTAACACCTCGTATAAATAAAAATTCAACGACGAAAAGGATTGAAGAAATGTTGCAACGAATTCTGGCATAATTTGGTGCACAATACTGATGAGATTACAAACTTCCATTACAGAGAAAACGTTTTTGAGCAGAAGCAGAAACTCGCGAGCAATAATAATTGCCAAAGACGCGTATTGGATGAAATTTCGTAGCAAAAATAGCACGGTTAAGACAGTATTTTGTAGCACAGCCACGTTAACTATCAACGCATCAAAACTTTTAGCAATTAACAAGCGAATTGTGTAACACAATTAAGGGTAAGGAACTTAATGGATTCTCTGGGCAAAAGAGAACTTGGGAAACTCTTCAGGCAGTTCAGGAAAAGTTCTAAAAGTTTTTAGATGTTCGAGAAATATGCCTATACAGTAAGATACAGTAATTTTCAGTTTCCAGCGCCATTGAGGAGCAAAATGCAGAGGCGATTCTGATAGAGGTCAATTTCTGGGAAACTGAGGAGGAATTCCGAGGTCCTCTGCGGAGGCAACGCTCGTTCGTCAATTAAAAGAGTTATTCCGGAGGAAATATCGCCGCGGTGTAGTTGATTAACGCGGCGCACGTGCGACTGCAGATCTGCTCGGCGACGAGGAGGCCTTACAACGTAACCCTGAACTCTGGTACATCGATCTACCGCAATGCAACGGGTAGAAACGGCATGAAGCCTCCTCGAGCGAAAGAGGAACCACGGGAAGAAGAATCTCCAGTGGTTCAGAGTGATAAAGGGTCGAGAGAAGTTACAGTCCGGCAATTTTCAAGAAACACTTGAGAAAAATAATGAAACTAGAATAACAGTAAGTGATTAAGGCACCGCTGTAATTAGGGTTACGCAAAGTGGCATCATTCTAAGCCAAAAGATGAGAAAATAGTGAAATAAATTCTCTACAAATCTTACACCCTTTAAACAATTCAAATCGATGAGATTTCAAAGGGACGATCGTGTTACAGGTGTAAGGGACACCTTCTATTCACCGGAAGATGGCTCGTTTGCTACACTTCCTCCCTCTGAAGAAAGTATGACGGACTGTAGAAAGTTCGACGCGATACCTGGGGCGTATTCCAGCACGTTTTAATAAGTTTACTTTTTAATACAAGTTGGATTCAATTTTTAGGCCAAACTTCCAGCGAACTTGCCGCTGCGGTTAAAAAAAAAAAAAATAGTTCCCGTGAAATTGCTACTCGGCTACTCGAGAATCGACTAAGCTCCCTCGAAAGGTATCCGTGCAAGAAAACAAGCAATTTACAAGAACGTGGAATGTATAAAAAGTTGAGTATCGCGATAATCTCGAAATGTACGAAAAGTTAAGAAAACCTAACAGCAATTTTCATTAGAAACGAATTACGCTGGATGTCCGCTGGTTAACAAGAAAACAGTCAGAAACGGGTACAAGAACCAAAAAGAATTAGCTGAAAATGGTCCAGGGAATGGAAAGCACGTTTTGCTTCATCAGTATAATGGGAGAAGACCTGGGAAACCTGCTGTACGAGATTATCTTTCGTTCCAACAATTTCGCGATTATCCCGACAACCGAAGGGCGTTCGAGAAAATTAGTAAGAAAATCCAACGATTCCGAAAGCGTCTTTTTATTCCAATACCGTGCGCATAAAAAGTAAAATTTATTTCTCTTAACATTATTCAAAGAATGCTTTATTTAATTAAATAGACGAGAAAGCTGGAATTCCTTGAACGCCTACGAAATTTCAGCAATTCCTGTGTGTACGACGTGATACATTCCTCTTCAGAGCGGCGCAGAATTCCACGCTAAGATTAAATCCCACTGCAGGCTTTGTCAAGCGTAAAACCACATATTATATCAACTTATTCCTGTTAATTGGCCAACTTCTCGATTTCTCGCATTTGCATACCCGAAGCCGCAATAATTGTCGTTCCTCTTACTGCTAATTAATTCTGTTCACCGCCGTTATAATCCGTGTTCCCGCAAACGTTCCACGAGACAATCGTCGAGGCTTTACACTTTTGGTAATGGAGCGGTTTATTCTCTTAAATGGTGAATTGTTTTCAACGAGGTTGTCTAAAGAATAATCTCGAGTAACGATTGATGTCGATTTTTTCTTCAAGGAACCAAGCATACCATCGACCATTCGGTGTAAATATTATAAGGCGCGCTAGCTGTCTTGTCAGCCGTAACTACTGTAAGTAGTATAAAACGCAACGAGTGCGTCGTCAGCCATAGCTCTTAGATAAGTAGTATAAAACGCCTACTCGCCTCGTCAGCTGCAACTACTGAAAGTAGTACAGCACCGAGTGTATAGCCAGCCGTATCGTGTAAGTGGAATCAAGTAAATTAAAATTTCTAAATATAATCGGCCTATATGATATATTCTTCCACTTCGGATAATTTTCTTCAAGCGAAAGCGGAGTTCAAGGTGGAAAGACAGGGTTTTGAAAGGCAGCTTCGAAATCGTTGGTCAAATTAAGACCAGCCTAACGCAGTCTTCTGTAAGCTAGTAGGGCGAACAAGATTTCTTGGTTTTCGTTGTTGAAAAACCGACTTTCAAGCGGGTCAAGTACGAATTCATGCGTCTGACCGCATACTGGCCTCCGTCATTGCTGAATTAAACATCCGGCTGGAGTCGTGCACGCTCAACCAACCCTGTTATTCAGCTACATCTTATATTCATCGATCTGTACACTCAAATTTCGGGAAAATATTTGGGTAGGTAAAATATTTCCACGTGCCACAGCGGCGGAGGATTATTACGAATAACCTTCTATGATTTTAGCGTATTAAAATTCAGCAAGATACCACTTCTGTGGCTGGAAACACTTCTGGAGCTGGCAGAACAAGAGGGCGTCGTTAGACACTTGCGCAAAGTCACGTTGGTATGGAACGAAACTTTTTCCCAAAACTCGTCGAGTTCTTCCGTCGAGGCTGTCGAGTACGTGATGGCTCCAAATTGAGCTTATTAAACAGATTAATTGGAACGTGGACAGTTATTAACGAAATTGTTAACGAAACGGGAGCAAAAATTGCTACCAATTTGATTATGGAAAGAGTTACGAGCAGGACGAAAGTCGGATTGGCCCTCGAGCGTAGGAAAAACTATTTTACAATTAGAACGAAACATCCGAGATTATTTGGGAACAAAGAGGAACATTTTTTCGCCGTTGATATATCTACCTTGGGCAATTTTGAATACCACAGCGTGGCGGATCGATTAAAACAGGGTATATCCCGTATAATCAGTGACAGCGTTTGATAGTGGAGGAGAAAAAACGACGGGAAAATAACGGAACGTTCCGGCGTTGGGGCATGAATATCAATGGGTCGACGTGCAACCGGAACAATCGCGTGTGCCACATGCACTATCAACCGAAAGTACGAGGGCAGGGCTTATCGCGAGCACTAAAGATCAATTTACAAAATTCCGACGGAACCGCTTGAACATTTTAACCGCGCGCCCATCCTCGCGATCGATGCTACATTTTGCATAACGTTACACACGTCAAATTAAAAATCATTGCCGACCCTCCTGTAACAAATTGGCGTTGCATCGGCGCGTCGATGAACCTTCGCGTCGCGGTTGAAATTAAACAATCCCGCCACTCGACGGACTTTTATTCATAAGTAATGTTTAACTTGTCGTGCTGCAAAATCTGATACGTTTTATCGTTCGCAATTCCTCTGCAATTTAACGTTCGAACACGAACTGCCAGCAACGCGATCGCCACGTCGTTATCCCTGCTTTTAGATTTCGTAATTCCAATTTGTTGTTCCAGCTTATCTACAGTTCACCATCCGCTGTTTATTCCCTTTCGATGCACTGTTTTTTTCCCTTCGCGTTGCGTTTCATACTAGTTCTTGTGTCGGAGAACTTGGAGACTGTATTTACGGTGGTAAAATTGCACGACCGTATCTATGAGTTTCGTTCGATAAAATGTTCCCCTTTTCTCTCATCTTACTTTTGATAAGTCTATCAGTCGGATTCCTTTTCCTCTTTTTCTCTTTTAACGGCAGAAACGAGTTCGCGCTAAGAAGAGCCAGCCAAGGTATTTCTCGGGAAACTCGACTGCAACGCTTTATCTCACCAACTCAATATTCTCACCCCCTATTTGCCCTCGTTTTCATGTTCTAAGTCGCGGCGCAGGGACATTACTCTCTATCTGCTCCCTCCACTTATATTTTTTTTTCTTCCGGCAAAAACGCCAGGAAAAAGGGAAAACAGAATGGACGAGGCTTTTGTTGTTTGGTCGATACGTAGCTGTTCGAATGCACAGTGTCTATCGCGTTGCGTATTGTCGAATACTTTGTAGATAAATCTGAAGTAGCACCTTTTATATTCAACATTTAAACTTTACAGATCTGAGGATGCAAAGAGAGCTACGAAAGCCCGAATCGGAAAATCGAGTACCTCGGAAAGTCTGCGACTCCTCCGCGGGAATACTGTATTTGTGACAAATTGAAAGGACCCGTATTTACTAAAGAATTTTCGCGAAAGAGAGAGAGCTGTTTGCGCCCTCCCAAAAGCCATCCAAGCGCTGCATGGAATCGCTTGAAGCATCTGGCGAGAGACATTTTAACGGCAAACTAAAAACAATGAACACGAACAGCGTCCTGCGTCGATCCTGGTAAATCCATTCCAATAAAATCCTGGATAAACCATGTTACGTTCAAATCAAAGGAAATATACGTCGATTCGAAGAGGGAATTTTCAAGGCGAAATGGTGAAGCTATTGGCTAAACATTTTCAAGGGAAAATAGGCATTCTGGACCCCAAAGGCACGACGAAGAGCACATAAAAAGGAGGGTACCGTTGCGTGCAGAGGGACAATTTTATCGCGTCGTCCGACGCTACGGGACAGCTCCTTCGTGTTTATGACGAGCGGCTTAACTGTTTGGTCGATCGGTCACGGAAATACGATAGCCTGGAACGGGGCCGTTTAATGTCACTGCCAGGAATTATTGGACATGTCGGACGGATCGAAGAGGACCTTCGCTAAGATGTTCCAATAGCAACACGAAGAGGAGGCGGGTAGGGTTACTGGAAGCTGAATCCAGCTGAAATAATATTGTGACACTGAATGGTGTTTAATTCTGGACGCTTTTTTAGGAACATAAATATGGAAATAGAGCGTAAGAGTGTCTGAACAAACAGAAATAGCTCTCGAGGCGTCCTACTTTCAAAGCAGAGGGGCGGAAAGGAAATTGGTGATTCTTGAAATTGGTAGAATTCAAGATACGTTGTTTGCTCTAAGGGGGAGGGGAATTTAGAGACGTTGAAACGGGATCTGAAACTGCAGAGTTGTTGACTGTTGCCTGAAGTCGTTAATACTTTATAGTATCCCCGATGAATAAGAAAATAATGTTTAAAAATTGAGTAACCATCAGCTGGGAGGTCTAACAAGATTTTTTCAACCTTATTCCTGTAAATAGCTCGAAGTAAAGGAGTTTCAGAAGGAAAGGCGAGCTTCGCAAACGATTCCAAGCATTTTTTACAGCGTCTAAATCTTTGTCAATGAAAAATGCCCTACGGTGCTTCCTCTGAGCCAGGGTTTCTTCGGTCCTTTTTAAGAAACTAATAGAAAATCCTCGATACGAACAAATTCGTAGCCCCAAGGAGCGGAAAGTTGGATCCTCCGGGCTTCTACCTATTATCCGTCCCTTCCGTTCTTAAAGGAAGTTGGAGCCTCTGTTGTATTAGTCCTACATTTCGTTTCCCCGGTATAAGAAAAAGAAAAAAGACCTGGTTTCTCATCAGCTGGCCAAGTGGTTGCAGAACGAGCTACCCTTCTACAATTTCGCCCCTTCCTTGATTGTGAATCGTGCAGTACTACCTGACACAAATTACTGGCCTTACTTTTGTCCTAGAATGATATATAGCCTCGTGCTTATGTCTTCGAATGCCAAGAAAGGGCAACGTTAATGAGGAGAGAAACACAGGCTAGTAGCTTGACTCCCTTTCCACTGTTTACTATTGTTCTAAAAGTAGACCGAGGGAAATCAAAGTGCACGCGATGGTCTGGTCCTCTTTAGCGTTACGAGTGCTGTATCAGCATATTGTGTGCTATGGTGGTTGATCGAGTACACCGTACAGATAAAGTATCGAAGACTCATATTTTTTTCAAACGCCAGTCCATGACCAGTTCAGGTTCGTGGAACCCACTCGAAGTAGCGCAAAACTCCGCGAATCGACTCTAACGACAGGGTACTTACCTCGCCTCGTCTACCCCGTCGTCGCGGTCACCCTGCTCTGCGTCCACGGCGCAAGGAATCACAGTTCACGGCGGTGCGTTGCGAATACAAACTAATCCAGAACGATCATCGGAGCTGGCTGATTAATCCTGGCCGTGCAACACGCCAGCCGTATCCCCCGCGTTAGCCGGGGAACGCGAGCCAACGATGGTAGAACGGTGAAACGGCGAGGAAACCAGGTACGCTCGTAAAACCAGGTACACTGTCCACCCCTCTATCTGTACATACGCACGTCAACACGTCTATCTACGGTGCAGTTGTCCAGACCTAATTAGACAGGCATGACCCGTGTCTCTTCCATCCATGCACTAGGTCCGCTGGCCCTTCTTCTTCTTCACCATTCAGTCCAGTCTTCCTCTAAAGTCTTAGCTAGGTCCAGGCCTGATGGTCTGCAGCTACGTTAAAATGATATGTTTCGATTGCCAGCGACGGTCTCCGCCTTTATAATCCAGCCCAACAGGGTGTCCTCCCTTCCTTATGGGATATGCCCTCTGTTCCACCTTCTGTTCCCTCTGTTCTTGTTCCAGACGGACTGGTTTCCTTGTGGAGAGGTTCCGGTTGTGCGCGAACACGGTTTTCCGTTCCCCGGATCGCCGGTCGGATGGCTGGAAGGTGAGAAAAACGCGGTTGCCGCTTTCTAAACTAACGGATAATTCCGGCACACACGACTCTCTCTCGCTCTCGCGCTCGCGCTCACACACGGCTCCCGGTGCTGCTGGCCAGAGTCACATTTTAGTGCGACACACACGGGTGGCGGTACGCCGTGGGGCTACGCTCTCTCTCGGCTTGCCTCCGTCTCTGTTCGGCCTGGCCGACCCTTTGCCTACCCCTCTACGTTCAACCCCACCATTACTGCTCCCCCACTAAAGGACAACCCCCTGATGATACACCCTGAACGAGGTGGGGATTGCTGATAGCGGTGGCGATCACGATGGTAATGGATAAGAGTCAACCTTGATTCTGTGAACCAACTGGTTCCATCGATTTTAGCGGGGGTGGCGGTCTTAATGCCTTCTGTAACTTAACATGACTGTTTCAGCGATTCGACTACGTTCATTAATCTCCTCGAGTCGTCCGAGTTGATTAATTGGTTCAACCAATCGTCGTTCTATGTATCCTGACGAATACTTGTACCACTTCATCAATTTGTACGAGAATGGCGATTATTTAAAGTGTTTCCTGGAGACCAGAGGTAAATATATCGATGATTAATGCACGAATGATGATTGAATGAATTGTTCTACGGAAAAGAAGTACAGTGTCAGGTCAATTCCATCGCTAACATCCCCTACCAAATGCTACGCCGCTGATGCTTTGCCACGATTCCCCTTCTTGGACCAATAAAACCTGGTAGTCTACAATCATCGGAAGTACCCTGTTCACTCAAACAATTTACAAATTTCTTTCACAAATGTCCAACAATCTTTGGAGATCAGGTAACACGTTTCAAGCTTTCTTTAGAAAGGTCGATCGACTATTTTCTAATTGTCCATTCAGGCTACCCTCAATTATCACGACTATACATGATATTATCTCTTATTAAATTAGCAGTTGCTTCACAACGAGGACAATTTGCGTTTCCATTAACCAAGAACTTCATCGAACTTCATCTCAAAATCTCTATACCCTGGACGATTATCGATTCACCAACAAAATTGAAACTTCTAAAACTGTCTAAATTCAGTAACTAATCATAGTGCTGCAGAAGAATTCGAGATGCTCGGAACTCGAGGATTTCTCAAGTATCTCGTTATTTTCCACCATTCTCTGACATCGTTGGAATTCATTAATAACAATTTAACCACGAATTGTCCTGTTTAAAAATGTTTGCTTACAACATAGGAGGGGCGCAAGCGTGGCGAAGAGCCCTGAAGACGGTACGGCCCTGCGCCACCCCTACGAAGAGGACGTGCCACCCCTGCCGCATCGTGGCTTCGAAAGCACCCCCGGCTCAATGGTGTACGCAGACGTGCTATCTAGATACGTCTATCTAGACCGTGTCTGCTTTTCTGACCCTAGCTGAATGGGCAGAACTTGTTTTGATCCGTAAACCCGTAAGGCCAGCAACGGGGTTAACTGATCTTGCCAAAGGGGCTTCAGAAAAAGTACACCGTGATCCAAATGAAATTTGATACACCGCCAGGGATGAGACTCGATTGAAGAAAAGGATGAAACCATTTGTACGATCCAAGAGATCCAATTAAGGCTCCGACGGTGCATCATCGTGTTATAATGAAAAACACGATTCAGGCGAACATTAATTAACATAAAAACTTTCTACGTACCCTTGCCAAAGGCGCATAAAAAGAACAGCGTTCTCCCTGCACTTTGATAGCTGGTTTCTTTGAGTAAAAGTACAATTAACGAAAGGATTTTAACGAAGACCTTGCTAGTTAAATTAATTAATTATTTTCAACCAAACCTGGTGGAAAAGTTATCGTTCGTTATCTCATTAAGCTGCTGCAAAGGAAACTAGCCTGTTTGAATAAAATTGCAGGCAGAGCAGCAATTAAATCTCGCTGACGTTAATTTGGAATCGAGTGTATTCTTTTATGAAGGAATCCCGGTAGGAAGCGGAGATGTTCGAAGGGCAGGATGTTATAGGAAAACGAGGCGATGGACGATCGATAGATTTCATCGTGATAATTATAGTAAATGCATTGAATTATTCGCTCCTCGGGGCTTCTAAGTCGAACGCCCCGAAAACTACACGAGGCGAAAAGTAAAACGGTCCGTCTGGTACCAGCTCTCACCCCTAGCGTGACGGCACCCGACAGTGCTGTAGCAGTTAACAAAATAGGATTTCGAGTAACCAGAAATGAATCCTGGAATAGCAACCGATAAGGGAAAGCAGCCTCGTAAAAATAACACCCCTGCATCCCCAATCAAGAGCAGCAGATGAAATAACGGTTCAAGCCAAAGTCGTAGCAGCCACGAGAGAAGGTTCCCAAGAAAAAAAATTATGTATGTGATCCACGGTATAGCCAAGAGTATCAATTAATAATTCTGGTAACTTTCTTAAATCAGTTTTTCGGTTTTAACAAAAAACGTGTACAAACAATAGCTTCGTAAAGCTTCAAATTGAAACATCCACATCTAATTTTTTGTACTCTAAAATATTTCAGGTAAAGGATCGAGAATATTTGAGAATTAAAGTAACTAGTGTACAGTAACCAATGTATAGAAGAGGAAGAAGAATGTAAGAAAATTTTAATGAACCACTCGGTGAACGTGGACGTAGGCACGACCCTGGTTCCACCTCTTGCCACCCCTACTCTTATCCCTCCCTTTGACTGCCCCCACTTTTCCGTGAAAGGATTCTCCTATTGACGTTCCACCCCTTCCAGGATTCCTCCTCAACTCCACTCTATCGTCCTTTCCAACACACCTACGCGTACTATCCCTCTTGCGTGCCAGAGACCACGTTCTGACGTAATATTGTTACGTCAGGACGTCGGCGCATGTACAATTCTCCGATGCACCTGCTTATACCTCCTCTTTTCAGCGTCTAAAACAGTGCCATCCACTGGAATAGCGCGGACCAGTCTGACCTTCTGTCTGCATCCATTTTGTTGAAAAATCTACGTATCAATTCCATCTTCGATTAACGCGAATGATAAAGGATGATATTCCTTTACAAATTAATTTCATTTGCAAGCAGCCAGGTCTCAGATTCGGTGCTACGGGCTATCATCAATTTTTCGCATCTAAGAGCTGCGCCTCATCAACTTTCATGATAATTATTGATAATTTTGTTACAAAACGACCAGAGGGAAGCAGGAAACTAAGGGATACAGAAACAGTGAACCAAACGAGAGTGAATTAGGACAGGAAAGTGGAATTTGTGCAATTATAAGATGGATTGAGAACTCCTGAAGCACGATAGTGATTTCCTTGTCAACCAGAACAATTAATTAATGTTGTACACTAATTTATACATTTATTACACAAATTATTGTACATTCTAGTTGTAAGATTTATTGTAAATGGATTTATAACAATAGTTTTAGAACAATTAGCTTCTAAGAGTACACTGTAGCTTGTATGTAAAGAGAATCAATAAATTTTATTATAATTAACTATTTTGTTAATTAATAACCTGTCTAACAATCCTTGTAAAACCAATTCCTGAAAAACCTCCTCACCTATCATGTATTCCTGATACAAAGTCGAAAAATCAGGTTCGCGATTGAAAAATCTGAAAACTGGCAATTCCTGGAAAATGACGTCACTTCCAAGAATTGGCAAAATTCTCGGAATTTCGAGGTTTCTTGGAAATGACGTCATTTTCCAAGAAGTGGCACTTGGAATACCTCCTCGCATATCATGTTCTCCTGATACAAAGTCCCAAAAATCGGGCGTCACGCTTGAGTGAGCACCAGAAACTGGGATTCCCTGGAAAATGACGTCATTTCCAAGAATCGTCGAAATTCCAGGAATTCTCGATGACGTCATTTCCAAGAAGTGGCACTTGGGATACCTCCTCGCATATCATGTTCTCCTGATACAAAGTCCCGAAAATCGGCCGTCACGCTTGAGTGAGCACCAGAAACTGGGATTCCCTGGAAAATGACGTCATTTCCAAGAATCGCCGAAATTCCAGGAATTCTCGATGACGTCATTTCCAAGAAGTGGCACTTGGGATACCTCCTCGCATATCATGTTCTCCTGATACAAAGTCTCAAAAATCGGGCGTCACGCTTGAGTGAGCACCAGAAACTGGGATTCCCTGGAAAATGACGTCATTTCCAAGAATCGCCGAAATTCCAGGAATTCTCGATGACGTCATTTCCAAGAAGTGGCACTTGGAATACCTCCTCGCATATCATGTTCTCCTAATACAAAGTCTCAAAAATCGAGCGTCACGCTTGAGTGAGCACCAGAAACTGGGATTTCTTGGAAAATGACGTCATTTCCAAGAATTGCCAAAATTCCTAGAAATGACGTCACACCCTTAAAATTTACTCTAAGGAATCTAAATTTATGACAATCGAGGAGGAAGATTGGGAATGGTAGAGTAAAAGGCAAATGACTGACAAACACTTGCATTAAACTTAATTAATTGCTTTATTTAATTAATTTAATACATTTACAATACGTAAACTTAAAGCTAATTGTGTAATTAATCCATAATAATAATGTATATGCTATTTCTAGCATTCTAAAACTATGTAAAACCATACTATGTGTATATGCATTTGAAAATACGAATTAATGTACTTAAAAATAATATACAACTATTTAAATTAGGTAATACAATGTTAATATAAATTTAAAACTGGTTGGATGATGTTGATTGTTAGCCACTGTCGATATATTATCGATTACGGTTGGTAAAGTCACAGTACCATCGCTTAGCAGTCGATAACGCATCGACAGTGCTGCGTTATCTGAAAGCAGAAAACTTTATTATCAACGATTAGTTACATACGCTTACCGGTTTCTAATGATGTCTAATAGATGGCGCATTAATCGAGCATCTACATTTTCTTCGAGTTGATAACATTTTTCTAACGAGTACATAAAATGAATAGAAAAGCATTTGGCAGAACAAAATCGAACGATAAATAAGGTCTGATTGATTGGATTAAGCATATATAAGAAAGCAATTTGAATGAACCATCAAATACACAAAATAGAACAAGTTTAAAGGTATTCCTTAAAAATGAAAATATTACAAACTGATTATGTCTGCTTTAGTAGTTCTCAATAGTTTTCAGTAGCTCTGCATTAATGTCAAAGCACGTGCAGTAGCCAAAATGATAGAATGTTTCAATTCTATTACGTGTCAGAGGTGACAGGAAGATCTGTTCTCGGTGTCACGAAGAGGTGTACATATTACACAAAAGGAACGGCGTTGCCGGTACTGTTTCTACATCCGACGTGGCGTGTGAAACGAACCAGGCAAAGGGACCGATGCAACAAGAGCCTGGGAGTGCCTTTTTAATGTCACGGAAGGAGTTACCTTTAAGAATCGCTGGTGTCGAATCGAGTGATTCGTCAGATTGAAAGAGAGTCTGTTAATGGGTGAATGGCTAAAGATAGCCTTCTTACACCGATTCTCCCAGCCATATGTGCATCGTAAACTACTTGTCTTACACATTCGTGTACCATAACTACAATTTCTCTCATTACAAACACTCACGCGCATTTTTGACAGCAAAATTTGATTTCAGAGTTCAAATTGCGTCGACGTTACTTTCTACGCGAATGGTTATTCTTCCAAAGGATTGAAAACAACCAAAAAAAAAAATGATTCTCGCCCAGTTAAGTTAAGGGCAGGCAAGATGGCGCGTGAGTCCTGCGAAAGCTCGTCGATGTGAGAAAGGGCATCAGAATGAAACTGAACGCCTTCTGTGAAAGTTATGAGCATCCTTGACCTAGTATCTCGAACGAGGAGATCGGCGTCGATAAGGTAACCCTTTTTAAGCGAACGAATCCTGTAAATCCCTAGTTCCATAGCCGTGATCAGTCGATAATATTATTACGCGCTCGTGCTGTTCTCAGTCAGGGTGGATTTAATTAAGCGCGACTAACGAAACGCGACGTTCCTCTTCCGCCGTTTGAAATACAGTGAGAATCCAGTGGCAGCCGCACCGACCCAATTTCGCATAATTAAATGGTTATACGGTCCGCTGAGGTTTTATTAAGCACGCGTGGATAATTAACAAGACGCACTGCCATCTTGTTCCAGGTACGCTCGCAGAGTCATTCAGTATGCAGGTTCGCATCGTAATTTTTCTGCTGAAACAGGTGCACCGTTGATTATCTAACGGGTTTTCGAAGCGAAGTGAAAGGACGGGGAAAATGGAGAAGAAATTCAAGCCAATTTACCAACATTGCTGCGCGAAGGGGTTGAATCCGATCCTGTTCCCTAACCTTCCTCCACGCTGACCTTAGCCAGCCGCTCGTCATTCCAACCGAGCACGTACCGGCTCGATCGATTTGCATAAGACCGGAGTAGGCGATCGAGCGAGCGCGAGGTCGGATCGCGCGCGGCACCGAGCAACATGTGCTTCGACAGACCTAGGCCAGGGATCGGCAAACCGCGGCTCTTTGGCCTCTTTACCGTGGCTCTGCCACGAATTACGAATCCCATGCTTTAATTTTATCGACATCTTGCTCACCATTTCATTTCTATCAATAAATAAGGCCACTATAAAGTTTTTTATATCATACTTTTACCTATGGTCTGATTGAGACTTCAAGCTTGAGTTTAAAGTTTATCATAAGTTGAAAAATAGTGCGTCTACCTATATAGCTTAAGCTTGCAAAATTTGGCTCTCGAAATAAGTCTGAATCGTTGCATCGTCGTTATTCTCTTATTGTCCAATAAGTTTGCCAACCACTGACCCAGGCTGCTATCGCTTTGTGGCTACGATCCGGCCCGATACACGTGCGCGCGCACATGCGCACTCGATCCGTCCATACGAATGCTGTAAATTTTATTCGCAACTTACAAAGATCAAATTAGCCACGGTTACTCTCGTGCGAGGTATCCTGAACCGTTTCATTGGTTCTTACCTTTTCAAACGAAAGCTTCGTCTGCGTTTCCATGCCATCCTTGAAGACGCAAACGAGCTACTCGTTGGTTAATTAAATCCTGTTCGCGTCCCGGTTACTCCAATATTTCAATTAACCGTAGCTACCCTTCGCAGTCGAAAAGCTTTTATCCAAAGTGTTCTACTAATGAATTTGTTAATAATTACATTTTAAAATGTAAAAAAGCTTTTAACAAATAGATAAAGATGTCTAATTAAGGAGAACTCTTTGTTGCGTATATCTGATAAGATAAACTGTCGAGTCCACCTCGAGAAAGGGTTAAAGAAGAGTATCGCGAGGCTGAAATGAATAGTCTGCCCTCTGTGTCACTTCCGTGTTGGAGGACTCGCGAAAAACGATGGTTTTTGTATGCAAATGAGAGGCTGGTCAAAATTACCGGCTTAAAATTAGCGCGAGGATCCACGGTTGCCATAAACAGGAGAAGAGAAAGCAGGGTGGGGGTCGAGAGGCAAAATCTGCCGGCGAGTCACGGTTCACAGCGATCGAAATTCAATTTCGTAACGGTTCGGTATTGTGTTCCTTGACGCGAGATCAGCTGATTGCGATTTTAACGCGCGGGAGGCATTCGGATTTCAGCGAGACCTTTTCGAGATGAGACGTTGCGAAGCCAAGGAACGAGGCTCATCTCCAATTTGTTTAAGATTCGAAGACAATTTGAATCCCTATTGTTCCATTATATACGATTCCACTACAAATTACCAAATTTTTTCCAGTTGGCTTTCCAAACCTGAGAATACTCGTCTAATCTAACCTAACCTGAACGATTTCAATCTCAGCTATTACACTATACATGTTTCTCTCCAAATTTAAAGATGTTTCCTTTTGAAATTCGAAAATATTCCTGTAACTTAACCCAACCTAAACGATTTGAATCTCTGCTGTATATTTTTCTAATACCAAAATTACCAAGCTTTTTCAAGATTCTCCTCCAAATTTGGAAGCATTCGTGAATCCTGACCTAACCTAAGTGATTTGAACCTCCACTGTCCCAATGCATACATTTCTAATACAAAATTATCAAGCTTTTTCGAGTTTCCTTCGCAAATTCGAAAGTACTCGCGCAAGACACGATTTACATTCTACTGTTACTCTTCTTCTGCTTATTTTAGGAGCACATCGATCTAATATATATCCCAAACGGGGATAGAATGGACAGGCACGCGCGTATCGCGCGAGTATATATTCCATTGCGAGAAAAAGTGTCAAGTTCGTGCGAAATTAGATAGTTTATTAGATACCTCTTCGATAAGGGAATACAATGCTTGGATACTCTGGCGTAGCTCGCATAATGGCAGGATGTTTATGCTTCGCGCGAGTCGTAAATTTAAGGGACGCGTACACGATAAAGTTGCCAGCCGAGTATTTTAACGGAGAAACGATTGGAACAGTGTCTCCCAAACTTCTGCATCCACCACCAAGCAGTATCCCTCTAACCTAACCTAACTTAACCTCCAATTATCATCTCGCGCCACCGCTGTTACCCCTCTGACTGTAAAACGAAGTCGAACGATTCCATAACGGCATCGCAAAAACATTTAACGAGCGGCTGACGCAAGAGAAACAGCTGTACCCTAAAACATTCGCACATAATTTCATACATAATTTCCAGCGACGAATCTGCGAGCGCAAATCGTCCCAAAGCGACTGCGTTCTCTAATAACGCCGAGGATCTGATTAAAAAACTGGCACCACCAATTACGCAACGAATTTGCATAATCCAAGACTGGTAGCTGGCTGTTGAGAGGCACTGCGTTAGAATAATACGCAACAGAAGGAATCACGTGGGGGATTATCGTTGGATATTAGATCTTCTCAAACGAGACCTCATTAAGACTTCTCGTTCTGATGTTTGAGCTCATTAAGCCCGATTCTCGATATGATTACCGTCGTAAATCATTGCTATTGAGATTTCCATGCGTAAACGCGCGTAGGAAGGAAGCAGGGGAGCTGCCGCCATCCGGTTGGAGTACGCGTCCATCGGTTTCCTCCTGGCGAATGCGCGAATCCCTGGCAGCCTCTTTCGATCAACGCTGTCCCCTAAGTTTCGCTATTCGAATACCTGATTTAATTGACTTTAAGGGGCAGCGTGCCGGCCACCATGAGTTTCTTATGGAGCTTGCCCTTTAGAGTGGCCTTTGGTCGAGCAGTGCATGCATTAACCACTTTTTTACCACCGTTAACTGCGCGGTTCATACGACCAGCGATGTGGATGTCGCGCAGACGCGCGCACACAACGGCGATAAATAACAAATTACCACCTCTCGTAATTTCGTTCCGTAGTTACCGGTTCGGCGCCGTCCGTTGAATGCTCTCCAACAGAAATTTTCATCCTTTCTCACGGTGAAAGGTATTTTAATATGATAATTTTCCAGAGTATTTAATGTTGCACGCTTTTCTATTTCTGCGTTAACGAACTCTTGCAGGCCTCTTCGCGAGAATCAATATTGGTACTAATGCCAGCTGCAATGGGCTGGAATCTGGGTTACGCTTCCTTGAACGTCTATTCTCGGTTTGAGAAACTTGATTATTTGCGGATTCGGTTGTACAAATTCAGTCTGCGTCGCTGGGACGAGAATCTCGTTGAATACTAATTCCATTAATACAGGGATTGCACCCTGTTTTCAATTATAATTTGGATTACGGGATAATGAACCGGCGGGGAACCGTTTTCCCCCGTTAATCCGACTGAGAAACGGACTCCTTCTCAGCCTGAACGTCGCGTTGCCTCATTTCCATTACCATACAATCCAATAACGGTGATACCTCATGATCCACGTTGGAAACGCACTTGCAAAAGACCAGTCGACTGCTTATGCACGCCACGCGGTTTCTAATTAACATTATTGTGTCACGTGGGAGACGTCGCGGGCTACCAACGTGTTCAGAGCTGGCCCGACGTGTCCGTTTACCAGTCTTGGATTCGCGAACCTCGATCGGGTCCGATCGTGCAGCTCTGCAGCACGCCTTCGATTTCTGTGTCCCCTGAAGAGGCGCAGGCGCCGCGGTGGCGTAAAAATCACGCCTACGCGTCGCAAGGGAAGCTCGCCCGTTGATTTACGATCGCGATTGCGGTTCGACGCCGTTCGAGTTCCAGCTGAGGGACGAATGACTTTGCAGACACGCTGATGGGTCATTTGTAACGTGGTTATGACTCGCTCGCTATTTGTTTCGCTCCGTCTTGCTATTTAGATGAGGTAACGCTTTGGGTGCGGATACCTGTTTGGTGACTTTGATGCCGTTTCACGTCCCGCTGTACTTATCGGGTCGAACGATGCGCGAGTCGGTTGCTTTCAATATGGAGGAGCCATGTAACAACCTGGGGAGTATCTCCTCTTCGCTTCCCTGGCGCAGTGTTTGGCGGTGCCAATCACGTGGCGCCAGTTTAATCGACGTGTTTTCGCATGCCAAACCGACACCGGCTATCTTTACGGTAATCCATAGGAACCTGATCGAGTGGTTGCTTGGCAGAAACTCTGGTCAGCGTCACAAGTAGCCGTGTTAAGTTTGTTAGGCTGTTGTAGCGCTCGAAGCTTTGCAACGGATGATAGACGGGTCTGTGATGTAATTTAGCGGAGCCGATAATTGCTTCTAAATACATCGTACACGGGTCACATCCAAGCGTCATTCGAATTACCTTAGCAATAGCGACAGTAATGGGGTACAGCCTTTTTGGAGCGTCGCTGTTTTGCAACGGACTTATCATCGATGGGATCGAGGCGAACCTGCAGGATATTAGTAGATATCTCGAAATTCGCCGGATGTCTTGCCGGATCTCTTTGTTCTGACCCTTCTTCGTCCGTTCGCGATGCGATGGGAACAATTTGATATTTTTCATCCGCGGCTTTCATACGTGGCATATCCGTCACGGTGTACCGGTTATAATCTCATTGTTGGTCTGTAAATTATGCCATTTCGTTTTCAGCCATTCTGCTCTCGCACCAACAGGGGTTCAACGATAGATCCTGTTAACGATACGTCCGTTGGCACAGGCCTGGCGATGATTACGAAAATCCTCCACCTGAGAAGAGACTAAATATCGATAAACCGTTATTGTTTCGCCTAACGATTCTTTAATTTCGCGACCAGCGACGAGTGTCTTCTGGAATTAGTAAAACCAGCTACTTGCCCAATCGTAAATGACCGTTTTCCTCTGACGGACAGCTGATAGAGGATCTCGGAACGTGTCCAGTGTTTCCTAATCGTCTTCGGTTATTTTTGTCCATCGAAAGTAGGCCCTGAGCTGCCTGTTCATCCCTCCGGTAATTTGGGCCACCGGCTACATTAGAAACACCTGTCATTATTCATAATTGCATGGCAGGAGCGTACGATTACGCAACACCGTAATGACGAATAAGAAGTATACCGAATCGTTGTGGCGGAATTAGTTTGGCGTCCCAGCGACCTCGTCTAAGCGTAATGTCGCGGGGTACGAGACTGTTCACCGCGACAGTGGTCTCAAGTTCCAATTATGCAATACGATTACCGTAACCCTTGAGACGCACTTAACGACGCAGCACGTTCTCTCCTTAAAAGTTGTGTAATTATGAAGCGCAGAAGGGGATTAATCGGCTGACTTTCTACAGCTTTGTGCCGTGGCCCCGCCGTTAATGATGTTGTGATGCTTAATTGATTCTAATCAAAATTAGTCTCTCCCTGCGTCCACGGCGAGGCATAAATCATTTGGCGGTTCTGGTGCACGCCATCTGGCTTCCACTCTCCGCCGTTGCGATCAGCGGTGATAAATTATTGAAATAGTCGGTCGAATACAAGTTTGCCACGTTGTTGCGCAATATTTAAGCTTATTGTAATCGCGCGTGCAACGTCCCGTAAAGAAATTTCAATTCCATGCTCGACCCCCCTCCCGTTCACGCCATTGCAACGAAACTTATTATAGTTCCAGGTGCTCAAGATGAAACCGCATTCTTCGCGCCACTTAATAACAATGAAAGACCGTCTAATCGTTCCGTTCGGTAGACGTCTACGACCGCCTTGGCTACCTCTTTACGGTGCTTGGGATTGTATGGTAATTGCACCGTTCAAAATAGCGGAGCTCATCTTGACGCTAGCTCCTTTCAACGATGGAATCAGTTTCAATCGATGAACAATCATAGCAACTTATTGTTCCCTAATGATATTTGCGCTAAACAGAACCCGGATAATGTTTCCGCTAATTATTTAGTTCCTCTCGCACGAGTCGTTGGAACATCGCCAAGCGGTCTCCTCTTTTTGGAGAACAGAACCTGGAAAAGTCTACGGACTCCCTGCAATCGCACAGAATTGTTCTCCAATCCCAAAACTGGCTGCGGAACAAAACGCTCGACAATCCCAGCGAGTCAATGTTCAGAATCGTCGTTTCCATAATCTCACGCCATACCGCAGCCTCTTCCCAGGCGGGAGGCAAAGGGTTAACGGCTGACGGTTGTCCAACCGAAGGAAAACGTTCTTTCACGCGAGGCCAGAAAAGAAAAGGGGGGCAGTAAAGATCAAGGTTCGTTGAATTAGATTCCATCTGATTTCGAAGTGCGTGACATTAACACCTCGCTTCTGGATCGAGCGCGATGCTCTCCTCAATGGTTGCCGGCATTCTTCTGCCTCTTCCACCCTTCCTCCCCGCCGGTCCACGGCCGTCCTCTGCCCCGTTGTCCTTCCCTCTCCTTCGCAGCACATTGTGTTCGAGACATTCGTGACATTTCATCCTCCGCGATCTTAAAGTCTATGCTCCGAGATCGTTCCTCGTAGGTTACGTGATTCGTAATCCACTGCCTTGATACCAAACAACCTGAACAGATCGTGCAACCTTCTGCATCGGAATCCGTACGGGAATTTTTCCCATAACACGCGTCCGACTCCCAATTTGCAGCAACATTTTTTCACGGTACCAGCCTGGCATTTGACGATAGGAGGAAATCAGTTTTGTAATCTCGTCGAGGCGTCCGATTGGACCTGGAATGCGAAACGCAGGACGGTTCCCTCTCGAGATTTGGGCGGATCGAATCATCTTGGGATTGTGCTTCCCTCGCGATAGATTTCAGTCCACGACGAGTAACATATTGGGGTGGGAGGAGACGTACTTTCAAAGGTTCCGTTGCTCTTTGACAGACTGCCGAGCTTCTAATAGCTTTCGGCGAGGTCAGAGTTGAGTGCGTGATATCAGATAAAATTTAAGTTCAGCGTAATTGCGACACTGTTTTATTGTTCTAAATGTTGCGCCTGGACGGTAAAGTTTACGGGCGTCCCTCGCGCATAGTCTCGCCTCGATGGCCGTCGTCGATCGTCCAGGCCCATGAAATTCGATATTTAATAAATCTGCCCGCGTGGAATGTCGAATACTCGTCCCCGTATTCAGTTTCACCTCTGTTTCGCATAAATTGTCGCGTGTCCACGGCCTGCACGACGATAAATCCATGGTAGTTGGCTGACGTGCGTCTTCGGCTGCGCCGTAAAGCAATTAAAGTGACGAGGATGATGTTGGGACGCGTGATGCGTCTGCGAGCGGGCACTTTACAAACATGGAAATGCCGGTTAGATTATTCGTGGGACGTAAGACCAGGCGAGGACGTCGCTGAACGGGAATACGGAGGAGTTGGCGTGTTATGCGAAGAAATTAGGTTGATATCTACTGGAAACTGGAATAGCTGCGCGAAAGAAGAAATAAAAGATGATTAGTTACAGCACAATGGGACGCGACGTGATTTAAACAGCCATTAAAGAATCAGGATGACGAAGAGCAAATGAAACGGAAGAGAAAACTGTTGCATAATTGATGAAGTCACATTCTCACCTCATTGTTCCCGATTCTGGGAGATCCGGAGGGTTATTTATAACCGAGATGGCCATTTCGTAAATTAAACGACCGTGTAAATATAAACCGCGATCGTCGTCCCAGCGTTTGACGAATCGAGGTTATCAGGAAGTCGAGGGAGTTCCCGAATTCTTTCGCCCAAACGATTCTTCTTTTACGGCCGTCGAACGATTCCCAACCGCGCATGAAACAGATAAAGCGGATATGAATAATTAAGAACCAGTCGCGTTTATTTCTACACGCGATTCTGTTCATTTTTATGTAAGCCGGTAGAAAGTTGTACGAAAGGTTTGTCTGGTAAAAAAAATACGGTTCAGGAAAAGAGTTGAGCGTTCCTTGGAAGAAAAAGTATCCTCCTTTTGAGGCCCTCCGATGGTGGCGGAGGGAGAAACAAAAGGGAGAGACAAAAAAGGAGTCGAAAACTCGATTTCGAAGGAACGAGCATTAAACGCGTTTAATTACCCTGGAAGAGGACTGATTGACGATAACCCTGCGGACGATAATAGCATTCCTCTGTTCACCTCCTTTATGAGAATAAACAAAGAGGCCGATGCGCGGTTGCACCGGTGTGGTTAAAGTTTAAGGCGAAGTAAAAGTTCAACGCGGCGTCGTTTTATTAACAAACAAGAACGGAATGCGAATGCAAAGTCCCCGCGGAGAGAAAACGGAAGTGGCTTTAATTAGCCCCCGGTTATAAGAACGTATTAATCGCGTAATTCGATCTCTTCTTTCTCGAAAAGTTGCGCAATACAATTATTTCTAATTTTTCTTCCCAAAGAAGAGAACCCCTCTCACGACCAAACGGGAATCGCGAGATCGATCATCGCGAGAGGCTCGCGAGCGTTTCTACGCGGGACGTGCTACTTCGACCCTAACCTTTAATCTACAACTTCTAAATTACCGAAATTTCTCAAAGGGTCCCCTTCGTTTTATGATTTCGTTTAAAAGGAAACTCCTCTCACGACCAAATATGAATCGCGAGAGGCTTACAAACATTTCTACACAAGACTTATTACTTCGAACTTAACCTTTACCCTCCAACTTCTAAATTACCGAAATTTCTCAAAGGGTCCCCTTCGTTTTATGATTTCCTTTAGAAGAAAACTCCTCTCGCGACCAAATATGAATCGCGAGAAGCTTACATACGTTTCTACACAAGACTTATTACTTTAAACTTAACCTTTAACCTCCAACTTCTAAATTACCGAAATTTCTCAAAGGGTCCCCTTCGTTTTATGATTTCGTTTAGAAGAAAACTCCTCTCGCGACCATGCATGAATCTCGAGAAGCTTACATACGTTTCTACACAAGACTTATTACTTTAAACTTAACCTTTAACTTCCAACTTCTAAATTACCAAAATACCTCAAAGGGTCCCCTTCGTTTTATGATTTCGTTTAGAAGAAAACTCCTCTCGCGACCATGCATAAATCTCGAGAAGCTTACATACGTTTCTACACAAGACTTATTACTTTAAACTTAACCTTTAATCTACAACTTCTAAATTACCGAAATTTCTCAAAGGGTCCCCTTCGTTTTATGATTTCGTTTAGAAGAAAACTCCTCTCGCGACCATGCATGAATCTCGAGAAGCTTACATACGTTTCTACACAAGACTTATTACTTTAAACTTAACCTTTAACCTCCAACTTCTAAATTACCGAAATTTCTCAAAGAGTCCCCTTCGTTTTATGATTTCGTTTAAAAGGAAACTCTTCTCACGACCAAACATAAGTCGCGAGAGACTTACAAACGTTTCTACGCAAGACATACTGCTTCAAACCTAACCTTTAACCTGCAACTTCTAAATTTCACAAAGGGCCACTTTCGATTTAGATTTGGTTCGGACGCTTACGTAAAACGAGTCACGCAACCCATGTAAAACGGTCCTAAGTGGCGTTACTTTGAAGTTGGGACGATCGAAATGCCAGGAGCGTTTCGAGTGGTCCCAGCCGCGAAGAATAACAGGCACGGGAGAGGTTAGGAAAGAAGCTGCGAGATGAAGATGTCCTAGATAGGATCGCGATGAAAAAAGGGACGAGGAGAGAACGCGTTTGCGTTGTCTAGATGCACCACGAAATATGTGGACCGTTTCGCGGGTACTTGCAACGGCTGAGGTACCCTGGTGAACTCGTTTCACGCATTTGGCAGTGGGATCTCTCACGGGGAGTAAGATACACCGCACGGTAGCTAATGATGAAACAGCCGGCCAGATTCGGAGGGAAGATTATAGTCGTTTTCTTGTTCTAATTGACGTTTAAATGCTATTTATGCTTTGGAAATTTGAATGGACTGTGAAGCATGAACCGGGTAATACAATAGTCATTGGTGTACCGTTGAGGCTTATGACACATTGGTTATGCAAACGCCTGTAGCTTCAAGAACTAGATATTAGAGTTCTAGGTCTTGTAATTGCGGACCCTGCTGTTATGGACTTCAGAATTGCCGATTGCATATCAAAGGACATCCATTATCCGTATAATGGGGAGCACTACATTCTATAGCGGCACGTGACGGTTTTAAACACGCGTTCTGTCCTCGTTTCATCATGGTGCACCATGAAAATTACTAGTTTCCTTTTTGGTATATAGTAATTGGCCGAGTATTTTGACATTGACATTTAGCCATCGATGTCGTAGTTGCTATCTCCTCGGATTAAGTAGTACAATCGTATCGTCCCTCGGCTAAAAATGATAGCAATTCAAAAGGAAGTTGGCAACGTGCCCGATGAATTATGACCGTGGATATTAGGCGTTCCAGCGGGCAGGTGCAACGGTCGGACACCGTGGCATCGTGTTTTCACATTAAGGTGGCGAGAGGAAGAGGCCAAGTGGAACGTAGAATTCGCACGAGTGCGCGAATTCAATGGAAGGTTATGAATATCCGATCCCTCTGTCGAAGTTGCGTGTCATAGTTAGCCGGCTTCTTCGCGCCATGACGCCTTTGTCTGTTGCGCATCTAAGTAGGCATTCCCTCGGTCACGATGAAAGTGAAAATCTTCGTTCTAGTCGCGGATGACCTACTGCTTGCCAAGAATCTGGGTGCTCCGTCACACCAAGACCGTCTCTTCCCATCTATTCCCGCGTCGCGAACCATTTAAGAAGCTCGGCCATCGATTTGGGCATCGCTTTTTGCTCGACAGTGTTGGATGATCGTGTCTTCTATGGGGTTCTTGCTGCGGCAAAAGAGTATCGTGTTTAGTTTCAGTATCGAGTGAATCTTAGAAAATTTGACGACGCTATACCACGGTGACTGAAAGATAGCGTTACAGACCGTGGGGGTAAGAAGCCTCTGCAAGTATCGCTGTCCGGTGCTCTGGACAATTCCTCTGTTACGCGCGGTAACACTGCAAATGCAACGGTCACGTGCAATTAATATTTCAGTTTTTCTAAAGCGTGCGAGATGCAGACACAGAGGTGGAGAATGATGAACTGGAAGCGTTTACACGGGAGCCTCAAGAGAGAGGACTGTCACTCCTGTCACTTTAGTGATTAACGTCCGCGCATAAGCCGTTTTACAAGTCGCGGGCGCACTATTAACGAGCAATTTAATAATATCTAATAACGGTTGCGTGTAATGCTCGCACGGAGATATTTTCAAGTTTCGCAATTTTTGCGCTGCTACCCTTTCGATGGATATATTATTATAAAACCGATAGCTCGAATGACCTTTATTTCTGATGCTTCCATTAGACCAAAATGAACATTCCCCGCGTTCATAACGAAGAATGTATTCTATCCTCATTCGGATAATTGAATCTTTACTATTTTCCATTACAGTAATTGAATCATTAAAAGGAATGAAACGTGTCTGAACTTGGAATTGGCATGCTCGGTCTAACATTTAATAACGTCGACCCCTGTCAAGTAATTTAAACGACTGTGAAAGATTGAAGTTGTAGGAGAAGTCTGCGTTGACCTGGATGATGCTTCCGCACCCTTTGCGAGCCACCCTTGACCCATTTTTCAAAACTGCTTCGTCGTCTTCACACAGGACTTCCATCTCTTCTTTCGTTACATTAATCTATCATAAAAAATACCCTCTTTAATGCCAATGTATCAACAGATGCATAAAAGTGGTCATCCAAGGTAGGACCAGTTCTTGTCGGTTCACAATTGAACCACGCCGAACATATTTCTTCAATTTCTCGCAGAACCTAAACGTTCAAGCTTCTGCTGTTTTAATGCTTGAAGAAGGCGTGAAAGGGACAGTTTTTACTGCGCTTTGTACACCTGAAATGGCAATACATATACCTTCGCATGGGAACATCGTTTCTGACAAGCATTTCAATCGGACACGAGTATCCGTATGACCATAATTGATGGGATCCTTTCACAACATTAATGTTTGAACAAATTTACCGCACGTCAGTCGAATTCGACGCGGTAGCCGCAATCGTAGCCGCACTCCTAATTACCCTCCGCGTCTGCTGTTTAACCAATCAGCACTCCCACGGTGGAGATCCGCTCCCAGTCGAATTGCTTGTCCGAAGGAGGGTTCTACGACGTCTCGTAAAGAAGATATTAATGAAAGAAATATATCATGGTGCTCTTTAAGCGTCTTACTATTCGCCGCGCCGTTCGAGGAGATCGACAGGAGGTTATGTATTAGAAAATAATTGCGCTCTTTCCTATCGAGTGGTGGGGGCGTCGATCCGCAGCGAGCGGGGCATAGCCTTGATGACCGTGGAAAAATTAAGCTGGAAGAGAAAACTTTCTCGTCATGAGGCGGCCGTCACTGGCCGGGCAATTAGTTCGTTTTACGACGCGTTGGAATCCCGTGAAGTTTTCCACTTTTTAAGGCGGATCAGGAGAGGGTATCTCGTGTGGTTGCGTAATTCAGCGCACTGGCGCCACCGTGACTCTTTTCTCGGCCGGGCGAAGCTTGCCCACGGCGGCCATAAAAATAAATTTGACGATTGTCCGCGCGAGATGCGGGCAGTCGTTTCAATTTCTCGTTCCATAAATTTACGGCTCGATATTACGCTTTGGATTCTTCGCGCACTTTCTCCGCGGGAAGCGAACGAGCTGGAAAAAGCGCGAGGAACCGGGGAAATGCTCGTTTTCTAGGTTTTCCTGGTATCGTTTTCTTCGTTCGTCCATCTTCTTCGTTTCGTATTGCCGGTCGCAATAAAATGTTACACGTTCTATGCATTTACGTAAATGCAATTTTATGCATTCTATGCTACATTGTAGAAAGAAAATTGATTTCCTTCGACGCGAACGAATGCGAACAACGACGCCCACCGTCAGAATTCCCATGGAATCGCTCGCGCCAAAGGCATCGACGTTCATTGATGAATTTCCTTCTGAATCACGCTGGTGGGCGTAGCCACGGTTTCTAATTAGCTGCTAATTCGTGTAACGGCATTCTAACGCCAGTTTCGCAACGATTGGATGCAACCCACACCAGATGGATGTCCTCCCGTTGGGTAGAGGCCCAACGCTCGGTTGTTTCGCAACTTTTTTCGCACCACTTCCCACAGCCAGCCGTGCATAGCCTCTTTCGTACACATTATGTTCAACAGTCGAAGGAGATCATCTGCGCGATCTATGATCCGCTATTGATAGTTAAATAGCGTTGCTCGCGATGATACAATGTGCGAACGTTCTCATTTACCATTATTTCGTGGCTTTCACGACAGACGCCGAGGAGTTTAGGATCTGGGAGCTAATTGAACCGAGGAAGAACTCCGTTCGTGCGACGAGCAGGAGTTTCTCTGAGATCGAACAGCTGTCCGAGGTTGAAAACGCAGTCGCAGCGCAGCTGCAGAACCGTAGCATCTCCTCGGCCGTGAAAGGGTTGAAGTAACGTCGTGCTCTGCCCTGACCTGGTCTTGCTCGCGGTTGTTCGATGCACCTAAGGCTGGGCGCAAGTCGGATTGCTCGCTAAGCAATTCCGAGCGTGCGTATCCGCGCGTGCCTTTCTCCGCTGACACGCTAGACCCGTGCACTATGTCTGCACCTCGAAGAAGCTTTGGAAATGGATTCTTTCCACTTTGTCTCGAGGAATACCCGTCTCCCAGCTTAACGAATTAGCGTCGTTGAAACGAATTTCCAAGCTTCGAGCGTCCGATTCGCGCGTTTGCGCAATCCACTTGAAACTGTACGGCTTAAAGTGCCTCGAATAACATTTTAGTCTTAAAAGTCTCGGGTATACACGTTTTCTGCTTCGCAGAAGATAAATGAACTTCAAAGTGCTTCGGTGGATGATTCCGTCCGCTCTGTCCGTTCGAGGCACCTATGAAATATCAAATTCTTTCAGATACGTAGCTCGATAATCGATTGGAATGACTTCTTCATGCTGCACCTTCGAGGCTAAGAAGTCAACGCGCGGCTCGAAAGATCATTTGGCTCGCGTTGATCCGGATTAGTCTTCCCACGATAAGGCCCAGACGCGTACATAGGCGTTCGTCGTACGCACGTTTCACCAGAGATCAGCTCCTACTTTTTCTTCCACGAAACACGGCGTGAGATGCTCCTCGAAAATTCATCCGACCACGGGTGCCGTAATTTCGATTCTTCCCGTCGATCCTGTTGATTATTTCGCGCAACATCTCCATGGGAAGCCACAGCTGCCGCATTATCCACCCTCCCAACTGATTCTCCGTTCTGCTTCCGTGTTCGATGAAACGGTGATTGGGTTTACGATGGTAATCATCATTGTAGTCGAAACAATACCGCTCGCCTAATAACGAAGAATATCTTCAACCCGTTGCGATACGTTTTTCTGCTCGTCAATTATGCGTCGCAGAAGACTTACTTCCATCTCTGGATTCACTTCTGCTCGAGAATTACGCGTTACAGAAGGTTTACTATGATCTCTGGATTCACTGCTGCTCGAGAATTACGCGTTACAAAAGATTTACTTCGATCTCTGGATTCACTTCTGCTCGAGAATTACGCGTTACAAAAGATTTAGCTCGATCTCTGTAATAATATACACGCGACATCGCGCGAAGTAATATTCCTCGCTCGCAAATGGCTGCTAGGTGACTACTACCTAAAGTCGGAAGCCACCCCAGCAACTAACCTATCGAACAACATTCCCCGAGCGAAGCGAGCAGACCCACGGAGTGAAGAAGTAATGTCAGAGTGAAGTGAATCGAGCGATGGTGGCGAAAAGTCATGCGACGGCTGGCGGGCGCAAGAAAGTGGTGCAAGATTCGCTAAGCCCGGTCCGAGCAGCGCAGGAGGCAAGGTTCTAAGGCAAGGTGAGGCAAGGTAAGGCGAAACAAGGCGATGCGCGTCGCAGCCCTCCCCACCCCGTTTCTGTACCTCTGGGCCCCGGACCCAACGCGTTCAAGTATCATCTTATTAGACCCACGCTATATAAACCCAACCTGGCAGCATGCCGGGCAGTTACGTACTGACTTTATTCAGAGCCGTGCCGGAGTGCATCGATATTCCGTATACCGACGAGAGACACGTGCCTCCCCCCATCGAAACCTGTGTCTGTGAATTCGTAAGGGCGGCTCGAGACACGCACACAGTTCGAGACACGTCAGACCTCGGTGATATTTCATCGTTCAGGCCATCCCCTGGTGACCACGGTGCACTATTAAACCCCCGACCTGCATGGGACTGCGAATCCGTTCGTTTTCTATTAAGTGATTCTGTTACGGATGCCTTCTGTGTTTTACGGGACCGGTAGAATTCGGAGGATTGCGTTTGTCGTTTGGTGAACGAAAAAGTTAGTTCAAACCTGCCCGTTCAATTTGTTAATTACCATTCTCGCGGGACCGTAACGGTGTTCAGTCAGTGTCGATACCGCAGGGATCTGTATGGGGGTGATCGGGCGTAGATTTCACTTGAGATTTTCAAGCTGACCCGAACTCCGTGAGTTCGAATCTTTAATTCTCGCTCCAAGTGACGGAAAATCGTGGGACGTGAATGTTTTTCGCTCGACCGCGCGGGGGAACGCGAAGAGGATTAGAGAAGCTCGCGATTATTCCCACTAGGGAGTGGTGTGCATGCATGCAACGATCCAAGCGAAGGCAGGGTGTGGTTAACCGTGAAATGTCGTTGAGGTCTATTCAACCCTTTGTATCACAACGCACACGTTCCATGGGAACGCAATTTACTTCTATCTCCACTTTCCACTTCTAACTCCCGGCAGCAAATCATTTCTCTACCCTTTTCTTATACATATAAGACCTACGAGCCGACACAATGGCTTGCTATTTTCAATATTCCTCCTCCGTTTGCTCTGGCGTCCTGCAATCGGCTAATGAATCTTCGCGAGCCACAATTAAAGTCTATCCTCAACTTTGCACTTTGCGAACGCTTGCGAGGAGTTCGATTCAAGAATAAAGCGTGTAGTTGTTAGATTATCGAGGAACGTCGAATAAATTCTGCTCCGGATGGCATTAAGCCTGGGGAGAGTATTCTCTTGCGGTATCTACAAGCCAATTGCATGGAATAAATAATCCCAGTGCTTTCACGGAGGGAATAGTGGAAAGAAAGAAATGAGCAAAATCTCTCAACGATCGCGTGGTGCTTTCGTAAAAGGTTGATCGCCTATGTTTTTCCAGTGTACTTTTGAAAACAACCGGTGCGTGAATTAAGTTCAGTACTCCTGGCGTTTGGGTATTCTTCACAACATGTTTTACCTTCACGTAAGTACCTTTTAAGGTGGTAAACGATTCAAAATCTTCATTTTCAAATTTCTGCGTCCTCTCTGCACGGTCTGAGCTCGATTCGTGCCGCCATTTTACGATTTCTCGAAAGTCAGCGGTCTCCATCTCGCGTTACACCCTAAAATACGTAGAACGCCTAACGTTAATGGAAGAAGCAGGCGTTCGATGTCATAAAATGAGCCCCTGATCTCGCTTAATTATTATAATTAATTACAGTCTACCAACCAATGAACCCCACGCTGCATAAATCTTAATTCGCGTGCTGCGAAAAGAGGGAGAGGTGTCAACAAATTATCGCGAGTATACCGCGTGGTCTTCGCGGGCCGCGCGATTAATCAAGGGGAAATGAATCGCTTGGAGTAATTGATTTATCGATATGCGGTCTCCCCGAGGTGCTAAGAACGTCTAACGAAGCTACGAGCAGAGTTGGAATCGCATTCGATATCTGTGACGGGATCTAGCGAACTATACTGAACCTGAAATACTGATTTCTACTGATATGAGGAGCAGTGACGTCCATATGCTTCCGTATTCGAAATTGTTCTCAAACGTTCGCCGCTTCGTCGAAGTACTCTTCGATTCGTTCAATGTACACCGATATATACTCTTCATTTGTTAAATTAACTCCCAGCTACGCGTCTGACGTAATTTGCATGGTAATTGGAATCCGCGAGTTGAGATTTAAAAAGTACTTACATCATTTACGCTGTGATAATGAACGTTGAACAATAACTGCTGAGACAATGGTGCAAGCCTTTTCTTCAGCTGGTAAATTTAAATGAGCAGCGACACTGTCGGGAGAACGCTGCTTAACATTCCCCGCTAGATTATTCATCATTTTGCAATAACCCCAGCATTTCCTCGTTTCTTCAGCACTTCGGCTGGCTTCCTTCCAGAAGACACTTCTAATTAAGTCCTGACATGAAAGATTTCACTTCGATCGTTACGTCGCTCCATCGGTTTACCAGAAAATTCAGATGCTCGGTAGTTCTGTAGCTTCGATCGAAGACGAATCGCGAAGGGCATTCGACAGATTGGTATTTCTCCGGGTTTTAGCGCAGCACGTGGTTAGCGCGCGCGTAATCGAACAGTAAATGAGCAGTTAATTGCATCGCTGATGGAACTTTTTCCATCTGAAATGTTACAGGACATGTGGTTGTAAATTGCAGTCGTTGCGTCAGCTAGAACAATTAATGAAGTTGATGGAGATACCTAAATCAGCACTCGGGGTGTGTCTTCGTTTCTTCTTCCACCTTTCCAAAGAATTATGAAACTGTTTGTCGTATTCCTGCGATGAGGCGGACATCGTGCGTATTAATTTTGCAATCAGGGAGATGGAGGAAATAGTTTCGCACGCGTTCGATGCGACGGGGTCTGCGAGGGGGCGAATTAGAAATAAGGCGGAAGACGTGTAATTAAATCGTTACGAAACTATTGCGCGTAAGCGACACGTACGCACAGTAGAATACTCTCTGGGCAATTACGCTACTCTCAGAGCACTCCTCTTTCTTCTTTCCTAATTACTTCTCGCTGCAACGATTCACTTTCCCCGTACAGACATTCGATTCACTGAACAATTGGACTATCTCCTCGCAGTTTTATCTAAATTTTTTCAAATATTATATATTAATTAGTAGAGAACAGTGAGAGTATGAGGTAGAGATTTGCAAAGGTTGAACAATTACTATCACTTATGACTATCGTTCTAAGTCGCTGGGTTTGCGCAACTTCCTAACCTCTAATTAAAGAGAAGACGATGCCCATGAATGTCGCATTACACATCTGTCGACCAAGTCCAGCCACATCAATCTGCAACACGCCAATAGTTCATTACATTCTCATCGCGTTTATCTCCAGCTGACAAGCGTTTTTCCAGCAAGAGGAAGCCATTAGAAGTTGCGACTTGATCGAGAGTGGTTGTGTAAATAGGAGTAGGTGGAAGGTGTAGGAGGATCTGTCTTTGAACAGCCAATAATAGTATTCATATAACGTGAAATCTTTCTTCTTTCGTCATCCGTTGCAAAGCTAACGACGTTCTAATTCCCCGTGCTCCACTGTGCTCCTTCTTCAATACCAGAGATGCTCCAGTCCGCTGTCCAAACCCTGCAAAGAAAAAAATCCTGTCAGAATCTGTCCTAAGAAATGGCGCGCTGATCTTCTCCTATTTCTTCTTGCAGATAGCAATACTTTGTATGGCAGTGGTCCACGTGATATGCGATCTACCACCAGGGACAAGACGCAACACCTACCTGCCACCTGAACCAACCAAGGGCTACAAGTACGACACGCCCCGAATACCGTTCACTAGGCCACCTACCACCACGGGGACGTTTCCCACTACAACGCCGTATACAACGCGTCCGTATCCCAGCACAAAGCCGGGCACAAAGTTCACACCATCAAGACCTACTTCCAGCGACGGTTACCCACCTCCAGGCCCCAGACCAACCCCAGAGTTCCCGGACTATGGGACACCCACTAGACCAACTGGGACCACTATACCTTCTGGTGGCGTGAGTGCCAGTTTGGCTGCATACTTTTCCAGTTATCTGAAACAATTAAAATTGTACACTACTGCTAATTTATCGATGCATTATATATTAAACAAATTTTTAATTATAATAAGAGACATTATTAGAAATGGATCTCTTCGTCACTATTGTAGTTTGTTTTACGACTTTGTGATTCCATTCCAGCACGACCATCATCACCACGAGCCAGGCATGCCGTTCGATTTCAACTACGCGGTGAAGGAAGACGCCTTTGGCAACGATTATTCCCACAACGCGATAAGCGACGGTGACATCGTCCGCGGGGAGTACAGAGTTCAGCTTCCGGACGGAAGACTGCAGGTCGTCCGTTACACCGCTGATTGGAAGCACGGGTTCAGTGCGCAGGTCTCTTACGATGGGAACAACCGTTTCGACGCACCTCGACCACCGGGCAACTTCGCGGGATATTAAGTTATTAGCGTCAAAGGCTACGGTTGCGAGCGATGTTAACGTTTGTCTTGTGGTTCTTAATTGTTAGTATTCACCGTGCTGTCTCTACGCCTCAGTCGTTGCCGCTAATTAGCTGAAATCATTGCCCAGATCATCGAGACTTTTCCCATCTTGATTTGTTTCCCTCGAGGTTGCCAGTGTTAAATGGTAAGAAGATATCTCTGGGTGGTGACGCCACTTGACCATGCAGAATTTTCCTACTCCCCTTGCAACAGATCTAGAATTGAAAAAAAAAATATTAGTACTTGAAACCGTTGTTACTCGAATACCTTTTATTTCGCAAACCTTTTGTTTCGAAGCTCTGAATAAAAAATTGTAAGTAGTCCAAGTGGGAGATTAGTTTTCTTGCGACTACGAACGGATCAATCCCAGCTGGAGTTTATTTCGTATCCCTAGCCATCTAAAAAAATCTAGACCTAAGTATAGAAAGACTTTAGGCTGGAATATTCTTCGATTAGATATGTCCAATGGACATGGATATGCAGGAGAATAAAATGAAAAAAGTTTCACAAAATCAAGGTGTACTTCTCCCTGAATCATTAAGTAGCTGCTAAGGACTAACTCGTAGTGGTAACAGTTTGTTTTAAGGACGCTGATGGAACAATACTAACCCTCTGCAATCACGTGTTGCACTACATTTTGTGAATTAAAAAACATGTACGACTCGTTCATTTGTAAAGTAGAGAGTACAGAGATTATTTTAACATTTTTTTGTATTCCTAATCGAGAGGAAGGCAGATAGTGATATGAACAAATTTGAAGGTTTAATCGATACACCAAATGATTGTATTATCTTTGATAATAAAATTATATAAGCTTTTTAATTAGCGTTCATTCATCTTCCCTTTACCTGCTTTTTAAAACCAGACTCGCACGAACCACAGTCTGTTGTGCTACTTCGTCGTCATGGTTAAATTGATCACGCGCATGTGCGTCGATTATATTCTTCGGTATATCTGGCAATATTTTTCTAAAACACTCGTCGATCCATATTTCGCCAAAAATGACTTTACCACTTTCGAGAGTAGACTATACAGCAGTGGGTGTCACATGCAGGGGAACCACCGCGATTTTCCCTGCAACGGAGCACAAACAGACACAAAAATTTGCTGTTGCGGATCACGATGGCATACTCCACGTCTACGGTACAGTCGAGATGAGTTGTTGAAAGTGAAAGTTGAAGAAATCACTATTTCTTCGCTTCATTTTAACATTTAACTTTCTTTAATTAGATCCTCGATCTATTTTTCTTATAAGGTATTAAAAAAGGGGAGCTGCAGGTCTCATTCAAATCTCTGCCAGGACTGAAGATTAATAAATTGGTTCTTGGCGGCAGCGGAAGGGACAAAATTTTTATCGCCCAGGGAAACACCGTAAAAGGATACACCAAGAAAGGGAAACTATTCTTGGAGTTCGATACGAATCTCATAGATCCTATTTCAGCGCTGTAAATATACTTTATGAAATGCTGGATAAAATAAAAGAGATGTCGACTGAATTCACTGAAAATCTTGAGTAGATTAAATGGAAATTTGTTCATAGATACGTGCTTGGTCCAGATTTGGCGGCTTGCGCCAGAGATCTTTACCACAGGTACCACGATTGCAAAGACGCTGATTCCTATTTAGCTGGTGAAATCTTGTACGACGTCGTTCTTCTGCCCATTGATGGTTCCCTCGTTTTTGCTATACTAGCCTGCGGAGATTGTGCCGTGAGATTCTCTCTTTAGAAAACTAACAGCTCTCAAACTTCTGTATAAAAAATTCCTTGAAATTTCATTACTCTAGGTGAGAGTTCTTCATGGTACCAAGACTCCTGCAGTGCTTAGACTTCCAAGTGTGCCCACAGTCTTATCTCTCTACAGGTTTCTTCAGTTTTTCAAATCTCTTCAATTTTCAATTACCTCAATTACATTTCTGAAGTATTTTTCGAATATTTATGCAGGGAAGGTGACGTTGAATCGAAAGATCGTGTTCTGGTTGGAACTATAGACGGCAAAGTGGGTCTACTGATTCTTCAAGGTAACAAAACCCTGAGAATCACTTGGCTGTTGAACATGAATGGCTCGGAAGTTACATCTTTGGACACGTACGAATTGCAAGATGGTCTGGACATACTTATTGGTCGACAGGATGGTACTGTTGAAGTATATACTTTCCCTGAAGAAGACACGTTACCATCGCTTCGTTATCGTTACGTATGTGCATCATATTCGAATAGATTTTGATTCTTGAAATTTTACATTTTGTAATCTTCAATGTTTCAAGAGTTTCTATGTTCTTCAATTTTCAATTTCGTATAATTAAGTACTAAACGTCTCGTTTGATAGAATGCCAGTGAAAGCATTACTTCAGTGGTAGGAGGAATAATTGGTGCAGCGGGATATCCGGAAGTACTGGTCACTACGTATTCAGGACGTGTGTTTGGGTTGACGACTAGACCTCCAGGACTTCTGGAAGCTGACCAAAATGATGGCTTGATGAGGTTGAAGGCGGAGATACAACAGCTGAAGGATAAGTTAAATGAAGAAAAGGAAGCAGCCAGCTTTACAGTCGATCCTTTGGCGCCATTAATTCTGTCGGTAAATCACAGGTGCGGAACTAGAAAAATTGTTATTTATTTGTTATTACAGACGAGTAAAATATAATTCGTTCGAGAAAATACAGTAATTAAAATACGATCATTATAGAATGGTTTTGAACAGAGAAGATGCATCGTATTCTCTTTCCATAGAACTCGATACGCCCATCGATAACATTTTAATACAGTCTGACACACCGATTCAATTATTGGACGTGGAAAGTAACACTGCAGTGGTCAGCTTGTCGACTTGCAATCCCAGAGAAGGCAATTTTGTCCTTGCCACCTATCGTTGTCAAGTACATAAGTAGAAATCAAATAAAGAATGCTCCATGTTTCTTTTTTCAACTGGAAAAAATAGAATTAATGATTTTCATAGGTGAATACCAATCATCTTGAATTAAGGCTACGAACTATCGAAGGGCAACCTGGTACTTTACAAATTTATGTGACTTCACAAGTAAGTCTACAATATTTTTTATCAATACACCACAGTAGGATAATGCAATCAATTTCTTTTATATTCAGGTGCAACCAAAATGCTGTCGTAGAATACTGATACCTATATCCGCTCTTTCTCTTCACGTAAGGCAGCACGAAAATGAAAAGACTGAATCGCATAGCGAAGGACCCTTCAATGAGCTAAAATTACTTGGAAGTTTCACGACCGCAGAGGTAAAACTTGAAGTTCAGCGCCTGTCGACAAGCAACCCGCCGTGCACTAGATCTTAAGCATTGTCTATCAGTAGGCTTTCCATTGTTTACGTCCTTAAAAGTTTATTCTTAAAAAATAACTTGCTTGAGTCGAGTTAACGTTTTGAAAAATTGTACATTCTTCGTTTCACTTTCCTTATGATTTCATCTGTTCTAGATGCATGCTTGGCTTTCATTTGCATTGCCCGACGTTCCTGAAAGACCTCACTTGGAAGAAGGAGAAGCTACTTTAACATACATTTCTTCTTTCATTGGTACACTCCTGAAATGCAAATACAAGTAAGTTTAGATTCTATGAGTGTCGATCTGGGTTTAACATTTCTTTAATTCCTAGAAAAGGAAGTGCAATGTTCCTTGGAGAAAATATATCAAGTGTCATAATTCTGAGGGATATATTAACTAGGGAAGCAACTAAAAGAAAAATCAAACTAGACGTCTTCTGTGGTATATTATTTTCATATTACAGCATTCAACCTTTCTTTCTTGAGGTATTCCTTTTCTATCCAATGCTTCTTCTCAGAGGTCGCTGAGGGCAGCATATCCAGAGTGTTGGAATTAATGCTTCCACGATTGAACGCTGCACATGACTTTATTGAAAAAGTAAAAATTCTAAACGCTCTTGAGGAATGGGAGTTGAAAGAAAATCCTAAAGAAAATCTGTGCACAGAGTATCAGGAATTGATACAAAAAGAAGGAGAAATCAAATCGCAGATGATGAAGGACAATGAATTGTTGGAGAGGCTGCACGCTGTATTCATGGATCTTTACGTCGATTGGGAGAGAGCTAAACGTTCTCGTAGGTATGCATCAATGAATTAATATATATCATCATTAACGGTTACTTAAATTAAAAATATTTTATGGCAGTATTGCGATGAAATTTACAACATTCTGTTCATGTTCCTCACTGGTCATTCTAATCTGTAACATAAATCTAAGAGACTTATCGATTACGAAATGTGCTAGAAATTAAACTCTATTCGAATATTTCTTCTTTAAAGTTAACAGTTTTTAATCAATCGTACTATATTTTCTACATACACCTCGTATATTTCAGAATCAGTAGCAAAGACGCTGCAGATAAGCTCGGTGCAGCTCTTGAATCCAGAGAATTGGCTCAACTCTTACAAGTTTTCGTCGATACAAGTAACACGGTGCCCGCACCATCTTCAGTACCTTCGATCATTTAAAAACTGACTATAATTTCATTGATTTACTTCGTGGAGAATGCAATAAAAATGGACCACAGTGTTTCTATAAATGTCATCACGTAAAAAATATATTTTTCCAACGACGATTCACGATATAAACGACTAACTAGCCTATGCTTAAAAATGTACATGTACAGTAGTATCTTGATTACTGTTAATAATATAATACAATATATATGTATATATATTTTTTTTCTTTTACCTATATACGTGTACATGTGGATGCACAATTGAGTGCATACACACCTTTATCTATTTAAATTGATATAATCTTTTCAGGAGCTCTCTCCTATGAACTATACTTTCCCGAGTTTTCTGCTAAAAACAGTCTTAAGAATAGTAAATTAAACGCCACATCCGTAACGTCCCTTAAAAAGTAGATAGCAGAGAAACTGGAAAGTACCTTTATGTACATTATGTAAGCAGTGCGTTGATGTATAAGACTTCGATTGAAGTCGTCCGCAGCAGGGGTCTCTGGTTCCACCAGGCGCCATTTTTGTGCGACAGACACATTCTAACCTCACATTATTAAAGACAATTTCTCGTTTTGCTAATCCCCAACTGATTTTACATGAAGAAATATTGCCTGCGAACATAGCAATGAAAAAAGCACCGTCAACAACATTTTTACCAGAGTAAAGGAAATGTAAAGCTTGCTCTTCACATGCAGAGATTATCATGACCACTCGATTGGCGCTAATTTTGCTGTATGTGGAAACATTCGACTAGCATTGTCTAACTGATATCATAGTAAAAAGTACATATTGTCGATTATTAACTTACATATTGTCAGTTGTTCTCACAACTGCCTCTAAAGGGTCCCTCTCGTTCGTGTCCGGCGTTGTTGTGACCGTGTATTCTAAAGTTTGCCCCCCTGAATGTGGCAGAATGCTCTCGGGGTTATCATCCGGAGGAACGATCTCCACGACTCCCGTTGCATCTACTTCAAGTTTTAAGTCTCGAACAAGATCCTGAATGGTCTTGGCCTGTGCCCTTTTTGCATTCTCCTCCTCCTGGAACGGATTGGTCTTCGCTGGCAGGGGAATCCTTATGGGTCTCTCGTGTCTGGGCACTCTGGTGCGCGAATGCGTGAGCATGTGCCTCTTCATGTCGCTTCGCACTCTGAACGGCTTTCCACAAACTGTACAAGGATGGGGCTTCTCCCCTGTATGGATACGACGATGATTCTGCAAGTAGCTGCTCGCTCTGAATGTTTTATTGCAATACTCGCAACGATAATTCTTCTCTCCTGTATGGATCCGCCTGTGAACGATTAGGGAGTACTTCCGCGCGAAGTCCTTGCCACAGTACTCGCACTGATATTGTTTCTGTTCTGTGTGAATACTGATACAGTGATACTTCAGGTCTCCCCATTGACGGAAGTGTCTGCCACAGTTCTCGCATTTGTAAGGCTTATCACCACTGTGAAGGCGCTTGTGGACCTGTTTTGAATAAATTAGTTGGTATAACTCTTGATTAATGTTTTTTATTAAATTGGGATGGTATCTGGGTCACCTTTAATGCACTAGCAGCGAAGAAACTTTTCCCACATACTTCACACTGATGGGGTCGCTCTCCACTGTGAGATCTCATGTGATATACTAAACTATTCTTATGATGGAATGAACGGTCGCATTGGCGACACGTCAGTTCATCATCTGCGAAAATAAACAGCTGTGTTACGAACGTAATTGCTGAAAGAAGAAGTTCTATAACGTAAACGTTCTTACGTGACTTCTTTGCTTTCAATATCTTCTTTTTCTTTGTCGTTTGTGGAATGTCCGTCTTTTCTTTATCGATTATGCTTTGATCGTTCACAGTATTGGATTTAACGTGGTCCCTATTTACATGCTCCGTGACATCGGTAACTGTCCACAACGGTGATTCATTATTCACCACGGATAGCGAGGATTCTGTTTCATCGTCTATATGAGCACCTGTTTCCTCCACTATAAAACAATATTTATTATAAATAGATTAAGTAATTTGAGACTGCCATTTTTCTATTCAACAAGAGTAGAACAAAATGTCGGCTTTCATTATACTTACCAACACCTCTGATACCCTCCATGAGATCCTCAGGCTCGCTAAATTCCTCGATTACCGTGTTCTCGAGGTTCTGCACCGATTCTGGCACCGATATTGTGATATTGGTATTGGTCGCCTGCGCAATTCTCGTTTCCTGTTTCACCGGTTCGTAATGTGCCTTCAAATGCTCGAAAAATTTTAATTGACTACTAAATTTCGAACTGCACAGTTCGCATTTGAACACATGAGGCTGTGTATCGCCAGAGGCGTCTACGTTCGCGGCGTCTGCGTTTGCTTTAGCATCCTTCCTCGCTGAACTTCTTTTGGTTTGTTGCTTTAGTTTACGGGGAATCCTCTTCTTGTGAGGCAGAGATCTCTTCGGTCCAGAGCTCGGAGCTGCATCTTCGCTGCTCTCAGCCGATACGTCGACGTCGTATTCACTTTTCACGTTTATGAACTCCTGCTTTACGTTATGCGTGATTCGTTTGAAAGGCTGCAAGGTTGGGTATACGGGTGGGGCATTTGGTTCGGGGACAGTCTGAATGGAGTATGTATTCACAGGTGATAGACTCTCTAAGTGTGAAACGTCCGGTAAAGTTGGGTCCTCGTGCTGGCTTTGACTGTGGAGTTTCTGCTGCTGTTGTAGTTGTACAGCAACCAAAGCTGCCGCCAGTCTTCTATCTTCCTGTTACAAAAAGTCCAAAATCAGTTTTTAGTACGCAATCATGAGAAAACAGGAAGTTACCTCTGTCAATTCGTGCTGCAATAAATCATCCGCCTCATAATATTGCGTCGCTGTACCATAGTCTGAGCCGACGCCAGCATTAATCATATCGACAACCATTCCCTCTGAGATTAACTCTCCGTTTAGAGTTAAAAGTGGAACGCTCTTGCTCAGAGGTTCTCCGTCAGCCCTTTGAATGGTAATGTATTGGGTACCTTCCATTCCCTCCAGTAGCACCGCTTGTGCTTCCTCTGTTGTGACTTCCATGTTCGTTTGGCTCAGCTGCTGATAGGAGAAAATATCTTCTGGGATTATTTCCTTGCCATCTGTAAAAGCTAGCTTTTTGTGCCTAGAAAGAAGGAAGTGTCGTTAAATTCCCGAATGGCTTGATATTTCTGAACGTTACAAGTAGTATTCCTAATGACTTATCTTGATTTATCTTATCTTAAAATCTCCTCGTTAGTAACGTATTCAAAGATAATTAATTTTTACAATTCCCATTTATCAACAACAATACAATTGCATATAATAATGACTAGTTCCGCTGTTAAAGAAAAAGTTGTGTTTCGTGATAAGAGAACGCATATCTTTTAATTTTTTGTACGCAAAACGTAGAACAATATTTGAGTAAAATCATTTTGAAATGAACTTCAATGGATCCCTGGATCTTATCTACGGGACCCAGATCAGGGATTTGAATTTCGCGCGCTTGTTCATTACAGAAATGACAGCGGGATCAAGGTCACTGCACCCGGAGCTCTCAGAAAATTTCTCTCGATCCTTAATTTAAGTTCTGGTCGAAAAATCAGTCTCCTCTCACCTCTCTGTACCAACCTTCACAAGCCCGTGCGGATTCTTCGTCTCCTTCTTGGGAAACTTGAGCGACATAAACAAAGCGAAATATTGAAACACTGTAGGACAAAATGTGACAACAGTGCTTAGGTCTCGACGCCATTAGAACGGATGTACCCCTCCCCTGAACCACCTACGCGAATCTTTTACCAACACCAACATCCAGTCCCTAAAAGGCACTAGATCTTTCGACATCATAACCCGTCTTTCCCGACGATATTCTTCAACCTCGCTCGTAATCCTCCTCCCATTCCACCCGCTTTCAGGCTCGTGATGCAGAAATCTTCCGCGCGAACAATTCCCTCTGCCCTCGAATCCCAATGCCTCGAGCAGGTCCATCTTTCCTGAACTTAACTTATTACTTATCGCAACGTCTCCACTTCCGGTGACAGATCTGAACGTCGCTCGGACACAAATAACTCAAAGAATGTCGGCGTAACATTTACGCTCACGCTGTCGATCACTGCCATAAGCAAAGTGTGCGTCTGCTGAACAGAAATTCATTTAAAGTCCCCTACTTTGATTACTCGATGCGATAGAATAGTCTTGGTCATGGGGGTACCTTGGTCCATCGAGGGAACCTTTGTTCTTACGGGGATGATCTTGTGGGGCGTATTTTTTCAACTATCTCACGAATCGTGAGCTGTCCCCAGTACTTCTGACAATCTCGAATCAATGCAAATGGGCTGACGCAGCTGTACACACAATTACTAGATCGTGTATCCAGGGGCGAGGGGGTCGAGGCGGTTTCCCTCCTCCGGGCTGTCATTGTCAGCTGACACCTTCGTCCGTCGTTGATTCACCGTGATCGACGAGATTGTTATGACTCTTTAAAAAAACGGTTCACCACGTCCACGCGGCTCTAGTAATCGGTCGATCGATAATCTCGAGATCGTGATCGCGTCCACGGTGAAAAAGTATATCGATTCTCCTCGCGTGTTCGATGAAAACGTCGGATTTTGCGGTGGCCAAGTACGTCAATTCGACCACCGTGCCGCGGGACGTTGGTTGGGTTTGACATAACCTACAATCACGCCGCAATATGAGCCGAGAGATCGCTTTTAAGCCGTGTAAAGTTTCTTGTTTGTACTTTTCTAGAGGTTCCTGCGAGCAGACTGGAACAATTATGTGATATCCCCTAAGAACTTCTGATAAGTGATGGCTTCTATCTGTCGCCGCTGGAGGCTATGGATCTTACCAGTTCTAACTTGCCTTTACGCGCTTCTGATCATCATTTTGGTACCGATACTCTTAGCCAATTCTGTTAAGAATGATTTAGAAAAGCAGGATACAGGAGCGCTGGTGGGCGGTGCGTTCGTGCTGCTCGCATTGCCCATCGCTTTTTATGAGATCGTTCAGCACATGATATATTATACACAGCCAAGACTGCAGAAATATATCATACGGTACGTGGATGATCGTTTGGTGGATGTATGCTTCGAGTTGCTTGTCAAGGATCTTCTTATAATCGTATGCATTTTGGACTTTGTAGAGTCCAATAATCGGAACAGCTTTTTGTATCATAGTCATAGTCATATGTAGATGTATAAACAATTAAGTTTCACAAATCTAATGCTTCAAGTTTTTCTGCTGAATAGTTTGTATTATAGAGCATTCTGTATGAATTGTGAAAGATAGAACTCTTTGTTTCATAACAAGCTTTCCTTTCTCTATTATATAAAGAAATATTGATTCACAATAAGAATAATGTTGCTATCCCCTAAATAATATTAAAGAAAAAATTATCACTCTGAATTTCTGCAAAAGGAAGCATTTTTGACATTGTGTTTTATGGGTTTGGGTGATAATATATTTAGGAGTATGTGCTACCCTTGGAAGTCCAAGGTCAAAGTATTGATTGACCTTTGACACAGTAAAGATCAAGAGTCATTGGACATAGCTACAAACTTTCACTCAATGAATTTTTTACGTCGCGTACAGACACGTAATTCTAATGAAATTTAACTAATTGCATGGAAATTACGATTTGAAATTTTTCGTAATTTTAAATTTTGAGAACAATATTCTACATGTAACATGTTAAATTTCGCTGAATATTGTTCACTATGTAAAGGAAGCTCCTATTGTAAAACAAATTATGATTATTGATTACGGTGTTAAAATAGCCAACCGCGTTAAATGACGATTGATATGATTGCGGCGGTAAAACAAATCAAAGTTCACTTTCTCCTTAAGCTTACAGTAGATCTTAACTATAAAAGCTATATAACGTATACAGAATTATATTACAATCGCCATAGTTCCTTAACCGAAATCTAAGAATTAAAAATCTCGATATTTATTAAAAATCGAAATTAAAGATTACTATATGTCCCTTGTTTCAGGATACTATGGATGGTACCAATTTATGCAGTAAATGCTGTAGGTATACATTTCTACATACTCACACACACACACACATTTTTTAAAATTTATAATCTTTTAATTTTTCATTCTGTTTGGTAGTGGCTTGGTCTGGTTTATCCCGAAGGCAGCATATACGTCGACAGTCTGAGAGAATGCTACGAAGCATATGTAATATACAATTTTATGATGTATTTATTAATCTATTTGGATGCTGATCGGCAATTGGAACACAGACTTGAAATTTCTCCACAAGTGCATCACATGTTCCCCTTGTGTTGCTTGCCAGACTGGGAGATGGGAAGAGAATTTGTACATATGTGCAAACATGGAATACTACAATACACTGCTGTACGGCCTATAACAACTTTGATATCTTTGTAAGCATCGTACAAGAAATAAGTTCAAATAAATCAATGAATGTTTGTAGTAGTAATTGTCAAGAGTCAAAACTGCTTCGTAAAAGAATCAGTTTTGATTTAATTACAGATTTAATGAATTTGAAATGTATGCAGATGCAACTACGCACACAATTGTGCATAATCAATTATCTTTGCAGTATTTGCGAGCTGAATGGAGTATACGGAGAGGGTGAATTCAGAACGAACGTAGCTTTTCCATATATGATCGCTTTAAATAATTTATCGCAATTTGTTGCCATGTATTGTCTGGTGCTCTTTTATCGTGCCAATGCAGAGGCTTTAAAACCAATGAAACCCATTGGGAAATTTTTGTGTATCAAAGCGGTTGTGTTCTTCTCTTTCTTGTAAGTCTACATCTAACAAATCATAGTTTCAACTGTACAAATGAACCTTAAAATGTAATTTCTACTTCGTTTCACAGTCAAGGTGTAATTATCGCGCTATTAGTGTATTTCGATGTGATAGCAAGTATTTTTGAGACGCAAAATGTAGACGATATCAGAAATATATCGTCAAGGCTGCAGGATTTCCTAATCTGCATCGAGATGTTCATGGCTGCGGTGGCCCACCACTATAGTTTTTCTTACAAACCTTTTGTAAATTTAGCGCAGGGTCAAGCATGGTGGGACGCATTCAGGTAACTATAATTGTCCACTCTGAGCGCTTACTATACAATGCTATACGCTATACGTGCGTATGCTAACTTATCGCTGCGTGATTATTATGCCATAGATTCCTAGAGTCATTCATCATTATGGATGGCTATGGTTAAATGGTATTAATATTAAAAATAACATTTTTTATCTACGCAGAGCTATGTGGGATGTATCGGATGTTCACAACGACATCAAAGAACACCTTGGGGTCGTAGGATCCTCTTTAAGTCGCAGGATACGTGGTCGAAGTGCTTACCAACAGACGTGGGGAAGTGCTACGGAACGCACGTCTCTACTTCCGGAGGCTTCTTTGGCCACGGCCAGAAGTGCGCCAGCGTGTTCCTTTTCCGGTTACAATACGGCAGAGCTCGAGAGCGATGGCCCTGTTGATCTAGTTCCGGATGTGCAGGATACCAGTAACGCGGTGAAGACGTAATCACGCGGTCTTCTCTCCTTTTTTTTTTCTATTTATAGAGAAGAACACGTTCGATCAAAGTGCATCACTCTTTTGATGCAGCAACATTTTAATCGAGATTCGCTCTGTATCGCTAGCTATTACCCTTAAGCAGAGAGAAAGGACAAAAGAATATTATCTAGTTTTGCAAAGAAAAGTAAAGAAAAATGGAATGTTCTCCCCCGTCGTATTGTACAAATTTTGTCTCACTGTCCTAATCGTCGAACGACACGCTCATTACTCCCGGGAGAGACAACGCCTTGTGATCATCACATATTTAAGCCTCGTTCAGATTAGTCAAGTCATTTAAATTTAAGTCACTTAAAATTCACCCTTGTTACCATGTTTTTTTTCACAACATCTAAGTACAAATATCATGAAAAGTATAGAGAACTTAATATTCCAGTGGTTTGAGGATGATAAAAGAGGGAAAACTTACATACAATTGCAAAGTTAATCTTGATTCGAAAGCATAACTTGATTAATCCGATCAAGACTTAAGCGACATTTAATACACGGCCATGTTTGAATGTGAAAACAAAGGGTGTCGTTTAACCTCGTCCATTTTACAAAAAACGCTTTTTTCCTCCTTGATTTGCGGCCAATTACGCGCCTCGTGTTACCAATGATGTATTACCAAATAATTGTACATATATATATATATTATATAATATAATGTTTATACTTAGAACACAATATATCGGTACAGTCCTATTTATAAACGTGTTGCGCTATTTATTGCTGGTTGTCGACCCTCAATAAGTGTACCACGGAGTTAGGCATTATTCGAGTTAGATTCTACTCGTTGCAAAAAGGAAACTAAATTTCTTGATATTGTTCCTCGTGTTCGTTAGTCGTATAAATTGCTCGTTTACTCGTCGAACAGAATTCTGCCCAACTCTGACTACGAGTGTACCGCAAATAACGAGGAGAGAAAAAAACATTCCTGCCAAATGTACAAGGGTTTCATTTTGTATCGTCTACGTTCATTACAGAATACAAGACACAAGAGGTTGGAAGGGAAAACGATGAGGGAGTCCGCTTTTGGTAGATTTCATGATAATATTGCCATTTTGTGAACTCTCAGGGATGTACTATGTGGAACTGGAAAGTTGATTAGTCGAAGGAACGCAGGTTTCATAAGATTATTAAGTCTGTAAGCTCTCTAATCTCAATTATAGGTATCGACGAATCGGATATCTTACAGCACTGTCCATGTAACAAGTTTCGAATCAAAGTCGTAGCGTTCTAAAGTGTTATTGATGAAATGACTGATACTTTTTTTTTTTACCTACGTGCTGTTCTTGTAGGCAACTTTCCAGTTGTGTACAGTACTGCCATTAGATCGAAGGAAATGTGCGCTATGTACAATATTACCTCTTTAATTGTCGCAGTTTAGGGTCCGTCTGACGACTATTATAGAGGCAGGTTGTTCTAGGAATTGCAATTCCTCTCATATTGTTCCTCAATCTGAGACCAATTGCGTGCAACGGACATGCCTTTACCGCTGTCGATAGATAGTAATAGAGAAGTATGGAATGATAGTTGAGATAGCTTGGCTATAAAACCGGTAACCATCGATTAAAAAACTTTGTCACGTATCGCGTTACATAAACAACACGCTTGACTGACTTCAATGAAGATAACATAGGCGTAAGCGATAACATAAGTCAGGGCAGGGTGAAGGGAGGGTCAATGGGAACAATATGAGAGGACTTACTCTAAACCACTCGCTTCCTAAGTGCGTCATGGACGAGAGAGTATGTGAGTGAAATAGAGGAAGAGCTCAGCGAGCTCAGAGGCGTTTGTTTCACAATGTGTCCGTACTTTAACAAATTATGTAATTCTGAGCCGTGAAACTGGAGGCTAGTAATGATTGTCCATGAGAGATGCGAAACTTCGTTCATTCTCCAGAAATTAACAAAGACTGGACCCTCGCGAAGGGCTCTCCGAGTCTTCACAAGTCTGAGAAAAGAATAATACTCAAGTACGCATGATATTAATTAAATTAATCGCGGGCTGTTGAAGATGAAAGAAAAATCAGGTGAAATTCATCGAGATAAAATCGTTGATATTCTAGCATTGTCATATCAACACGTTTCTCGCGCATAGGTGGTGTTAATTGTAGTGAAATGGACGATTAACGAAAGACGTTTTAATTTCGAGCTAAATTTTCCTAATCTCACCGATAAGAAGACTTTTATAAATGCTTGGAAGGTGTATCGTGAAGTTTTGCGATAATATCTGGTTTAAACCTAAAATGCGTGCGAACATGAACATTTTATCAGACGTTCGGACCAAAAAATAGGATATATTTTATGTCAAAAGTATAGTCTGTCCAGGATTAAAATCGGATGTATTTAGAAAAGAACAATACGTAGTTTCCCGGTTGACCTAGTGATTTGTATTGTCAATTAATGAATCTCGGAGGAAATCAATATTTTTTAATATGTTTCTACCATGTTATTTGTAACTTTGTGATATATTTGGAACCACACCATTAAATTATTATCATCCATTAAAAAATATAAGGAGAAAAGTCTATGAAAAAATACCTAGACATAGTTCCGTCTATTTTAATAATCATCAGCCACTGTTGTACAAAAAGAAGATACTTCGATTCCACAAGTACTTAACGAACGACCTCTGTCGAGTGCTAACACGTCCTACTTCTTGGGAGAGCATAGAAAAGCATTAAAAACCATATCTATTATAAATTAAACACGAAAACAAATACTTGTTGCGTTTTGACCATTAAAATTTGTAAACGTTCGACGTTTATTTCCTACTTTAGTTCTAAGCAATAATGTCTTAAAAAGAAAATTGTCGCTACACATTTAAGATCTATAAAAAATGTTCGAAGACACCAAAAACTTTTCGTTTCTATTTCTTTATTCCATTTTCCTACCAATACAAAACGTATGCTCGTTTCATTCGTTCTGTATGCAGAGATGGGACGTATATACAAAATGTGATGAACAGTATTTTCTTTAGTCGCGTTTTATTTTGAAGCGTTATTCCCGAAAATTTTTAGTATTCCTCGCTTTTGTACGCTAGAAATTGATTATTACTAACAATATTTTGCATGTTCAACAACAATATGTTTCCTTCAGAGGAAACTTCCTGACCATGAATGAAGATACTGTGAAACTAGTGACCACGTGTAGGTATAATCAGCTGTAATATCAATGCTGAAGTGCCGAACCGTAATTTCGCGTATCAAATCACATAGGTTAATCGTATAATTCCCACTTTCAATAAAAACTGACTAGTGGTAAAGTTGCTTTCGCGAAGAAAAATAAATTAATACCTAACCATTCGCACATCAGCCGCCAGGGCTTGTTCTCCATTAATCACATATCACGATTTTCAAACATCTATACTCTCAGAGTAGTTTCCTCATTTCTCTTTATTCAATGCTTGAATAAACTCCTCGAGTTTCTCCTGAATTTGCCTTACGCGTTCTGGAAAAAATAAAAACCGTAAAATAAATTCGCTTTTAAGCATAAGCTTGTAAGCATAACGTAGTCTCTGTGATAGATTCACTGAAACAAATGAACTTTCTTGTCAGATTTATCATTCTGCGCCACTCCTCTATCTGTAATAATTTTCGAGAAGCTTGCTTAACAAATAAGTAACAAATATACATACTTAGTTCTTCAGCTAAAGTGACACGTCTACCAGTCAGCAAATTCTGTTTGATGTCATTGTCTTGACTATAATCTTCCAACACCTCTTTTATTTCTTTGTCCAATCTACGAGCCTCGCGATTCATAATTTGCTGTCGAAGAGCATTAGCAGTAACTTTCAACATTTGTTGGATCCTCCAAAAGAGGACAACGTCATTGCACTCCATCTGTAAGAATGTTAAAAACGTGACCCAAATAAGTGGATTCTATTGTATTTATCCTAAGATACACTTACTTCAGTTTCGTGTCCAGTATGGTACAAATAATACCCTTTCTTGCAATCGTACGCCCTGGCCAAGCTCTGCTGCAGGAAGAACCTTCTGTACACTGGATGCCAAGATTCTCGAATGAATTCGTTATCAATTTCTAGGCCACTTCTTTGCAAATTCTTCCTGACCGCCGTGAGTTCGTCCTGCGTGAGCGTAGGTGCATGCCTCTGCGAGTAACAAAAAAGAAAAAACAGATAAATATTACTATGTTAAGCATTATACATATCTTCTTACCTTGTCCGCGTAAAGAATTTTGTCCAACTCATTTTTCACTGCCGTGCGTATTCGTTGTTCCTCGGTTTGACTCTGCCAGTACAGCCATCTTTCCTTGCGACCTGGACCCAACATATCTCGCAAGATTTGCTCCGTTGCTTGCAGTTTCTCTTTGACAGAGGTCTCGAGGAATCGAACAGCCTGATCCCAATCACGCTTATCATTTACGCTTCTGTCTTCCAGAGTATTCAGTTGAATGACTCGCAACATTTCAGATGCCTGAAGGTACATTTTAATCAGCGTTCCGTTGTTCCTAATGGTAACAACTAATATCAACTGGTGAAAGGTAATGGACTTACTTTTTCTTCCCAGGAATGTCTCCTCATAGCTTCGTTAACTACTGCATTTTTTAAATTGTCGAAAATATCATCGTGATCGGAACTGAGTCTTGCTTGGTTCATGAAATGTTGGAATTCCTGTTGCAAGCATTCCCAACCACTCTCGACGCTTCGAGCTGGTAATTGTTGCTCGGCCCACTGACGAAGTTTTATGTCGACGGTTGTATTAAACGTTCCTGTAAAATAAGATGAAAATGTTATAGTTTATTGTTTGTAGAAAGCGATTTTGTATAAGTTTAATGCTTTGAATTTCATCGTACTGTAAAACATACCTGGGCTTCCACTTTGAGCCGCAGGTAAGTAGATATTCTCGAACACGTGCATGCTAACTTTGTCCCAGATTCGAACCATTAACACCTCCTCCCAGTGTCTGGGTGAGACTTGGGACAGATTTACGATTTCATCCAGTATCTCACCCCTTGCTTTTTCGAAAAGTTCGTCTCTATCCAATTCCCTTAATCTGTGTACAGATAATTGTTTAATGTAAAAATAAATCTCTTCAGGACTTGTAAACTACTCTGTACGATCTGTAAAACCAATGAAAATATTTGAAAGATATGTTGCACGAAAATATTTTCACCTAGGGAAATTATTTTTCCATTCCGTTTCGAGGTTAAATCTAGTAGCTTTGAAGGCATCTGCTTGCTGTTCCACGGTCTCTCGAACCATCTTCCAGAAGCATTCTGCAACCGCTAGACTCAGGTTTCTCGTAGTAACCTGGCCGGACATTACTAAACCATCCCTATTAGAAATAATAAAAAGAAAAAAACAATATGGCCTCTAAACTCCGGTAACATTGTGGAGGCTACTCCACAAGATAACTATTCATTTATCCTGAAGTACCTACTTAAAGAGTTTTGAATTTCTAAAGAATTTTTCCTCGTAATCTTTGATCGTTTGTATGCTATCGTCCTGTCTGCCACGGCCAGTAACAACAGCGAAGTAACCTAACGCCTTCATAGGGAATAGTTTGCCAGACAGTATCTTGCGAACGCGTTCTGGATTAGCCGAGTTTTCCTCCGCTAAGTCTACCTATCGATATCGAAGTAACCTTACAGATTGATGCTTCTCTCGTTGATCTAAATTTAATTTAATGTTCCCCAAAGCAACTGTTGTACCTTGGTTAAAACAAAAATTGTTCGTTTGCCAGACGGATCCATCTGAGCTACAAGGTCCGTCACGTTGCTCCGTTCCGCGTCTACGGAGCCATCTTGGATGCATAAAATAATTGCATTAGGGTTGCTCATGTACTGCTGTGTCATCTGTCGAATAGCGTCTCGTGTATCTTCCGCCATTTCAACTGTGACTGTCTGTTGCAAAAGTTTCGTAAATTCTTGGTTTCTTAAAAATATTCAGTAAAATTATTCGAAACATAATGTTCATGGGTATAGAATATTACTTACGCTAATTATGCCTGGCAGATCAACGAGAACCATACGTTGCAAACCTGGTCCTTTCACAGTCATGGAAATTACATCCTGACTTACTGTTTTGCCGTTTTTAACGCTGTTCTTCATACGTATCTCTACTTCGCGTCTTAATTCTGCTAGTTCGGACTCTTTCGTCAAATCGAACTCACGCGAACTATCTTTGAATTGAGCTATGTGATAAGGTCCTTCGCTTAATGTTACTTTAACTGGAGCTCTTGTCATCATTTCACCACCGCCTCTGAAAAATAAGATTAAAAGAATATTATGCAATGACAATTAACTTGCATTTGAATACATAAGTAGTTGTAATTATTTTTTACTACCTGGGAAATATTCTCGCTTGAGCAATCATCTCTAATACTGATGTTTTACCAGAACTTTGATCACCAACCACAACCACTCGTGGTAAATGATCCGCAGTAGAGTAGGCACTATCATAATCACTAAGTTCGTCCAAAACGTCGCTGTACATGTCGATTAAAGATTTCTGAAAAGAAATGTAATATTGAAATGTATGCAAACGATTAATTAAATATATAAAATCGTATATCGGTTACTTTTATCTTCTTGTTGCTCATTTTCTGATTACCACGCAGGAGCATCTGCTTCCTGAGCTCCTTGTTTTCTCTTTCTAATCTCTCTAGCTCACGTTGGTATCTCAATTGTATTTGCATCACTTCTTCTTGCATCGCGTTCAATCTTTCTTGCGACTTTTCTTTGAATAAAATCACGACGCGTGTGTGTAATTATAAGCGTCAATAAATTAGGGAAATCACGAATTGGAATACACTAACATGTACATACGAGCTTTTTTACGTTCCTCTTCGACATTTTCGTCAGCTAACGGTCGAGCATACGCTACAGTGTTATTCGATACCTGCTCCTTCGCATCTGTTTAGAAATGTTCAGAAAATTCATTGTATTTTTTATGCCATTTATGACAAAGTAACAATAGCAGGTTACTTGTGCAATAAGTAAAGAGTTGCAGATCATAGAAATTTATTTTTAAGTTAAAGAATTGACAAAGTGTTAGAATATAGAAGAGTATTAAATAACAGCATTTAATCAATTTAATCGATAGTTTAAAGAAAGACATATGTAATGTCTAAAATGGCATAAATATGACAAAGTTTTTCCAATTGTATAATATATTCCAATTGTATAGTTATTTCTTCAAACTATTAATTGAATTATTAACAATATAGCAATAGTAATGGAAAGATATATTCTTGACTATATTATAACACAATAAAAAAAGAAAAATGAAACTGAAAAAAAGGGTCTGTCCCATTCAGTATTTAAATTTAAACATGTACATATTTTTAGTAATTTTGATGTGGAGTTAAATGGATTTTAGAAGATGTCCATGTATGAAAATAATATTGAAATACAAATAGTGAAGAAAATCACTGTATTTATATTGTATTTCAGTATGAAAGGATTCGACCAAGGTATCAAAAATGTGTTCAAATAAATGGAGATCTACTGTACGCAATATTAGAATTGTCCGAAAAGCAATTAGTAAAAAAAAAAGTAAACAAAAATGCTGAATGGACAGACGATAAAATGCGAATCTCAATCATTTTACACACCTGAATAAAGTTGGTATACTACTGATGAGATTGCGTCAAATATACCTGAACAGAACAGACCATAATAATACATTTCTACCTGAATAAATGCACACAATGGAGATCGTTTTGAAAGCAATTATGGGAATAGGGAAGACCTTTTGAATATTTATTTTTACATTCTCAAAGAGCAAATTAAAATTTTTCAATTCGCTTATGCAAACATAAAGTAGCCAAAAGCAGGCATTGAATGAATTAGAAATATAAAAGGAGAAATTAAAACTAGAAATTGTTGGCTGCAATATAAAGTAGTGATTGGGATTGCAAAATAATAGAATAGGAAAACGTCAGGCAAATTATCAAATTGATAACGGGAAAATTTTAGTGGCATCACAATTAGGTGTTTCTTAGCATATGGGGATTATAAAAGGGATCTGCATCCAACTTATGATTAAAACAAATATTCACACCTGGTTCATTCTCGTTAACTTCGGCTGCCCTGATAGCATCGTCCAGTCTCTGATCAAACCATTCTCTGTACTCTCTATACTTAGCTTCTCCCAGCTGCTTTATACGTGGATCTGTTTATACGTATCCATGTTTCATGTCTCTATATTTTCCCTCTTTTGCCTCACGTTTTCAAATATTATCAAATAGTTTCCTGTATTACTATACTTACCTAGATCAATCTTGGAGAAAGTTTCTTTAACGGACATTAATGAATTGCGAATGTTGTTCCATTTATCGTCGCTGGGAAATATGTTGTCTAACCAGCTCATGTCTGGCATCACTTCCTTCCACTGTTCATATTTCTTTAAGGAAACATCTTTGTAAACACGCTATACATGTAAGAAATCACTAGACCAGCTTTGCTGCATTGTTATTTTAAATACCTTTTGCAAAGTTACTCCACCGCCAACTGCACCACCCAATAAAAGGTATCGAATTTTCAATGCTCCCCTTAAAACTCTTCCAATAAACATTGCGTACGCGCGATTAGGGTTTCCAAAATAACGTATGTGCGGCGACGCTAGCAAAGGCCTATAAATCTTGCTCATTTTGCTTGATGTTAAATTTCTTGCGCTAAATACGGTTATAGGGTATCGTGATGTCTTTGAAACAAGCACGATCCTGTCACTGTAAGAAGATAAAATTTGATAACAAACGCATTGGAGTTTGTAGATACGCAGAAAAACTACTCATTCAATTATTGTCTAACTATATAGAAGAGCACAGTAATTCGTTGCAGAAACAAGAAATTCTGACAGATTTGTGGAATTAATCAAATTTTTAAACATAACCTAAAAGGAGGCAGAGTTCCAGGAAGAAATAGTGAAAGTACACCACAAAATTGGACATGCATTACGAGATTTTTAAGGAAATGTTATTTCGTGTGTATTGCGATGACCTTACCCTATTTTGCCACAGAGAATTTGCTTCATCTTTTTTGGAGCACGGTTCATGCAGCGGGCACCGAAAAACGACTACTAAAATATATTGCTCTGATATATATCATATATCAAATTAAGCATGTAAAAAATTCTTCTAAAATCCAAGTGAAACGGCACAGTTCTGTTAGCAATTCATTCTTTCGCACTTCCACCTATTTTAACGATGCATACACGCATTGCAAAAACGGAGACACTGTTTTCGGAAAGCACATGCGTGAAAATGTGTGGTATATCTCTCTCGACGAATAGGAATAGGTTTTAAATTTCCACCAATCAGAGCGCTGCAACGAAGAAGAGCGTGGTATTTAAAAATGGCGTTCTACGATTGCTTGAATTAGGTTAGAATAAAATTCTGATTAATCAATAATAAAGATTGCATTTGCATAACATTGTAGTTCTAATCAGTTGAAACTACGTTTATAATAAATAGTCGAAGTTAGAGAGCCTCGTTTGCTTGGCTAGAATAAAATATTTGTCATTTGTGCGCTTGCGAGAAGAATCGATTTCTGTTTTTCCCGCTGTTTGTTTATGCCACAAATGAATGTTAATATCAAAATTTGTCAAGCTACTGTTTGTAATAGTTGGAATTGAAATTCAATTACGATGTCACTATTAAATGTCAAGTGCATGTTACAAATATACGTCATAATTAATAGCAAATGAAAGGTTCTTTTCCATCCAATGTGAAAACTGAAGTAAGTAGCAATTCAGCTTCTATGATCGTGAGATATTTTACTCTATTCTTATCGAAGGGATTTCAACAAATTTTAACGATTCTTCGTTTATATTTCGTTATATATTCTTCTCTTCCTATCTAGTGTCAACTATAATAATCATCGAGAAGAAAAGGTAATTCGTTAGGGTTTATTTGAAATTTGCTGCAAACTCGCTACAGCAAAACTACATCCCCTATATTATAATTGCCAGGTACTCTGTGCACACAAGATGCAGCGTAGAGATTCTACTTTTCGCTTCGGAGACAGAATACGTTGTTTCGTCCCCTAGAAAACAGAGGTGCCCAATTTCCACAACATGTACCATCAGGGTTGATTCTTTAATCATTTTATTTTTCCTTTTGCAATCCTTATATTACAAAACATACTTTTCCAGACACATTGAAAATATGCTCTATTTACAATCGGATTGTTGCCTAGTTTTGTTTTGTGCTAACCATCTTGTCGTCGCTGTTGTATCTTTTTTTTTTCTTTTTTTTTTCCCCCGGTTGCTCGTCTTTATAGGAATAATATTAATATATCTATTCGCATAGGCTCTCGTATAATAATATGATTATGGCAGTACATTTACATTAAAGTCTATCTCATTATCTTTTTTTCATTTTAATCATTTCTGTTATTACATTCAATTATCTTCTCGTGTTTATGTTCATATTTATATATATATAACTTTTTATTTTCTTCTCCGTCTCGGATATTTATATATATATACCATATGAAAGTCTACGGTAGTTAGAATTATGTGCATTAACTAGGCGTACGAAAGGAAAGTATCTATCGATCCTTTATCGTTACAAGCTTCATCTTTAAATAATTGGCAATCAGCTTGTCGATGCCGCGACATGAGATCTAGGGAAAAAAATTCGAACGCATCGAACGAGAGAAAAGTATATATATATATATATATAGGTTCCACATGTTGAACGACTAATTACGCTAAAGCGACTCTTCAAAAATCTCGATTCAGACACGACTCTGACGCAAAAAAAAAAAGAAAAATTGCCGGTCCACAAAAAACAGCCGGCAACGCAGGTTTTTTCCCTTTTCTTCGACAAACGCGATATGTACGAATCACAAAAAGCCGGCAAAAGCGCGCTACTCGATTGGACCCCAGTTTACATCGTCCTTTCATATAAATTAAATTAGCTGACATTTTCTTTTTTTTTTTTCCACCCACTCCAACGTGTTTTTCCATCGTTTTCATTTCCGATTGACGTTTAATTTCCCTTTAATTCTGTTCATCGTCACCTAAAGATCCGCTACGTTAACTAAAACGTTATAAATGTCCCTAGTATTGTCTAAAGGTGCTCATAACTTTTTTTTTTCTTATTTCTTTTAATGTCCGCTATTTTCTCACATTCAGTCTAAGTTAGATTATATTTATAGTATTTATAAGGGCTTGGAATTATTATGTCCTTAATGTAATACGAGCTAGCCATTTTTTTTTTATTATTAATGCCAAGCTGCTATGTACAGGTTGCCATTTTGTTTTCCTCTTCTTCTTCTTACACAACTTGATTACAACGCGTGGCGTGTTGCGTGATTTAAAATAAAAAAAAAAAAAAAGGAAAAAGAAAATACTCGACACACACATCTCGATCGATCCACGTCTCTCTTCCTTCACGATACACACGTATTAACCGAAAGAAATCGAATTTCTTCTGGCAGTAGGTTGTTCCCATCGCGCACGATGGAACAGATAAGCGTCGATTATGAATGTTCGCAGCGCCACGTCCTACAAACTATAATAGCGTCGACTATGTCGAAGGAAAATTGAAAAGGAAAAAAAGAACTAAATTCTCGTATACTCGTAAAAGAACACGAAGAAAAATGTGAACAGTTTACAGCTTCCGACTCTACGATACAGTCTCTCCCCTAATTTTTTAAATTCTAGAACCTCCGTTTGACATAATTCTACATTCTTCATGAACTGGTTACAACCCGTTCCCTCGTTGCTGGCCCCAGCAGAACGATTCGCCTTGTCACACAGCAACGGAACGATGCATTAGCTACCTTAAACAATCTTACACCTCCCATTCGCTTCTCTCTTTCTCTCTCTCCCTCTCTCTCCCTCTCTCTCTACCTAAGACTAGTATCAAAAAATCTGGTTACACTATTTCTGGTTAGAAAAGTCTCTCTTCTAATCGTTTCGACTGCAATCCTGCGGTGCGCGTTAAGAAATCCAGTCCAGACTTTAGAAAAAAGAACCGTGTACTCTTCAGAGCGTCCCTAGTCGCTTGGAAAAAACCTAGTCGTGAAATGCGTATCAAAAGTTGTTGTTACTATACTCCTCAGCTTCCTCTATCTATATTTCCCCTACACGCGCCTCCGTTCTTCCGGTCTAAATATTCTAAACGACCCAGCACTGGCGCGTCCAGCTCTGAATCGCTTCTAGTTACTTCGACGATTCTACTTTTATAAAACACGTATCAAGAAGCGTCTAGTCTTTAATGCTCTTCTCCAAAAACTCTGCGAGCCATCCAGCCGTGGTTCCTGACTCCGGGAAATGAGCACTGTATTCCTCAGCGCGTTCCTAGCCAGCTGGAAATCTCATTTGAGGTTCATCTTCAACAGAAGAATGTCATTCTTCGGCTTGTTCGCTTCGACAAATCTAGTCGTGAAACACGTATCAAGAGGTGCTGTTTCTGTGCTTTTTACTCTTCGCCCTACCAGGCTCGAATTCGTCCTCGCTCCTCCGCCGTTTCTCCTTCAGCTGCTTCTCCATAGCTAGCATCGTGATCATCCTCTTGTGGGAGTCACCTACGATCCAACCGTGTTGCTCCTGCCGGTCGTCTTCCTCCTCCTCGACCGCTGGTACCACTTCAAGCATCTCCTCCTCGTCGCTCGAACTGGACCAGTAGTACAGCTGATTGGCAGCTGCCCGTTTGCGTCGACCAATGGCAACTCCGACTCCCTCCTCGACTTTGTTCCAGGATTTCGTTGTCTTCAGCTCCTCGTCGTCAGAATCTCGCTTGCCGCTAGATGACCTGCGTTCCTTGTCCTTCGATCCCTTCGAATCCGTCCTGTTCCTCCTATCGGCATTCGAACTTTTGCTCCTTTTACTCGTAGCTGTGACTTTCGTTTCCGATTTCTGGGTCTTTTTGGGCTTCGTCGGGGACTTGGAGTGTTTCTTCTGTCTCGCGGGACATTCTCGGTTGTTCTCGCTCTCGTGGTTGGTTTCAGACTTGTTGCAAGTGTTCTCCAGATCGCTCAACCCTTCGACGTTGTTCTTCGCGTAGGGATCGTCCTCCTTATTCTGTTTCTTCTGTTTCTCTTTCGTTTGGTGTTTCTTCTTCTGCGTTGCTTCCTGCGCTACGTTGTTCTCGATCGTTTCGATGACCTCCGGCTCGTTCGTGCCATTTACATCCGTCTTCGAGTTCGTGGTGTTGTGCGCGAGGGATTCCTTCTTCTTCCCAACCTCCCTCAGGATCTCCTCTTCTATCGCCTTCTGTTCCTTGGCTATCATCTGCTCGTGTTTCTTCTCTATGTACCTCTCTTTCCTCTTCTCCTTCGACTCCCTCTTCTGCTTCCGTTGCTTCTCGTGGTCCGATCTGTCGCTCGTTCTCCTCTCCCTCGGGTTCACTATCTCCTCATCGGAGCTACTTATCTCTGCCAGCAGACCCTGCTTTCCGATGGCACATTTCCTCTGCCTTCTCGTGGGCTGGAAGTCCATCAATATCCTCTCCTGCTCCTCTTGCATTTTCTTCAGCTGCTGCTCCTTCCTCTTCTTCGACTCCTGCACTTTCCTACTCAGAAACACATGGAGCGGAAGATTCTCGGATTCCTTCTGCGGTTTTTCATTGCTCGTCAGCTTCTCTGGCAAGGCTAAGAGATCGTTGTCCGGTTCCTCCTCTTGTTCTTCTACAGGGGTAGGGGACTTTGGTATCGATTCGTCGATAGGGTGGAACGTGTCCTTCTCAGGTTCCGCTGTCACCACGGCCACGTTATTGATGTGGTCCTCAGTTTTTGTCGCTCTGTTCAGGTTACCATACTTCGTTTCTAGCTGCGTCTCGTTCTCAGCCTGGTCCAGGATGTCCAAAGCTTCCTCCAATGGGATCAGCTCGTTCTCTTGCATGTAATCTGTCTTGGTGTCAGTCTTTTCTCGCGGCAAGCTGGGACTCTTCGTTCCAGGCTCTTCTGGGACGTTCGGTCGCTCCGTTGGTACCAGGTCTTCCATATCGGAATCAACGATGGAACTGTCTTCTCTGTACAGATCGTCCATTTCGAAATTCCTCTCGTATTGGTTCTCAGTTTCGTCGTCGCTGTTCTTCTGCTCGTCCATGTCTTTCCTCTCGTCGATGACCAGAGGATGATCCGACATCTCCGACTCGGACTTCTTGTTGTCGCAGTCGTGCTTGGCCTCGTCGTCCTTTAAATCGTGACTCGTCCAATCGGGCGGGTTCTCCTCGTTCTCCGAGCAATACTTGGTCGTCAATTCCTGGCTCTGTTCCGCGTTCTCCAGTTTCGCCGCCTTCTTCGTGGTCTTCTTCGCTCGCCTTTGCCTCCTGGACTCGTAGTCCACGTCGCCCACCTCGAATTCGCTCTCCGACGAGGTGTACAGTTCCGCGAAGATATTCTGCTTCCCTTTCGAGCACGTCCTCTGGCTCTTCGAGATGCCCACGCCAACGTCCTCGGTTTTCACAGCGGTCCTGTACTCGTCGGAGCTGTCGTTCTCGTACCAAGCGTTCCTGGCCTTCTTCTTGAGATTTTTGCTACGCTTCTTCAACTTCGGATGCTTCAGAGTCGACTCAACGGTCCTCTTGCCTTTCGCTGGTTTCCTCTCCACGAACTCGTCCATCGGTCCAGTGATGACTGGACGCGGTTGGTCCTCGCTCTGGAAGGACTTCAAAGCTCCCTTCGTCTTTGGGGCGAACTTCTCCAGCTCCTTGAACTTCCTGTCGATCATGGATTCCAGTCTGGTGCTGAGTGCGTCGCCAGTCTTCCCGTTCTCCAGGCTCTCTCCGATGGCCTTGGACATCAAACCGGCCACGTCCACCTCCTTGGTCTTCAGGCAGCTCACTTCGTAGCCTGGCCTACTTCTGTAAGACAAAACGGTGCCCAGATTGGGTTCCGCCTGACTTTCCTCCTCGTCGAACTCGTAGACGTCCTTGATCCTGCTCGAGACGAATTCATCCTTCCTGTCGAAGCCTTCGCGACGTTTCTTCTTCTCAGCCATCCCGCCGTGCTCTCCGCGACGGATCAGAGGGAAGTCCTGATGCTTCTTCATCTTCTTCGCCTTGCGTTGTCTGTGCACGTTCAGCTCTCGAAGGGCCGCTTCCGTCTTCGACTTCTCCTGCTGTTTTCTGTCGTTCATCTCCTTCTTCCGTTCGAAGAGCTCCTTGATGGGGTTCCTGGACTTCTTTTGAACCTCCTTGGGCATGATTATCGGATCTGGCACCGAGTCCTTGGTCAGAGAGATCTTAGCTGGCTGGACCACTTCTCTGGGCGCTGGCTCCCCTGCTGTCGAGGTGGGTGCCCTCGCGCACGCCAGCTCTGCTAGAACCTTCATCGGTGTGGATCCACTGTGGACAGAATAATATTGCGTTAAATATAGAGAGATCATTTCTAAATTAAAATTTACAGACTGTACAAGGCTGTACTGATTATCAGATTGCACTATTGGTGAGCCTAGTTTAGGGTGACGTTCGTGGGCTAACGTTGTAACGATACTCGAATAAGGCTACCATAGTATTCACAAAACCAGGAGACTGTACAGGAACGTTTTTGTAATAGGATTTCTACGCGAAAATCCTCTCCGGTTCTTTGTGCGCGAAAATTGTCGCGTGTATCAGTATACCCATTACGTGACAATAGGATTGCTGGCATCTGGGGCATACATATCCTTCCGCGTTTCCTGTCCCGAGCCGTGGAATCGCTAAATCCGCCTGGCGAGAGAAACTCTCGTCCGACCGTGGGTTTTCATCGAGCCTGGCTCGTTGTTTGGCCAAATAACGAAGTCGGAATGTATATTCCGCCGGCTGTTATGTGGAGATACCTCATCCTGGGTGGGTGGAGTGACGGGCTCAGATCAATACGTAACAGGAACGAATAGGGAACCGTTCGACGAGATTGGAGTTCGTTATTTACAGATATAACTCTGTTTCGAGCCTTGCTGGAGGATTGCGGGCGATCTCGGAGGTTCTACGAGTAGCAGACTGCTGCGTAGAGTCTTGGCGATCCTGATCGAAGGAATTTTCGAGGCCTCTGAATTCTTGGAATACGTGCAGACGGAATTTGTGGGACTGAGAAATTTTAAAATCATTCTCTAGAAGTTAGGAAGAGAGAAACACGATTTATCGTTGACGATCCACATTTCTATCGAATTTTTTAACATTCGCGACGAGTACAAACGCTGTCTGTTAAAGAATGACGCAGACAGCGGTATTCAGAGCAATCTCGCAATAACACAACGCGGTATTGATGACTGGTCGAACAAAAGCAGGGAATTATGTCGCTGCGAGGCAAAGGCGCGATCAACAGGTGCGGAAATGAAAAATGGGCTCTGATATTTGATCCAAGCCACGAAATAACGATCGACTAGCCAACATTCTGATCGCCTCTCGCTAAATTATTCCCATTTCGACGTCTCCAATTGCACCCTCGATTAACAATCGCAACAGTTCGGTGCACGACGAACTACTCACTTGTGATCGTGTTTCTCATTGCTGTGGAGCAAGTTGGACAGTGCTTTGTCCAGCAAACCACCCAACGAGGAGTTCATCTTGCTCTTCAGCCCAGACGAGTCCAGAGCCAGTTTCCCAGCGTTCTGTTGCCCCTGCAAGTCCCTCATGTGCAGCGGTTCGTTGTAACCACCGTTCGAGAGATTCGCAGCGGCCAGGTGCCTCTGGTCTTGAGGATTGGCGTACGAATTCCTCAGGATCTCCTGCTCGTGATGTTTCGAGCCGTGCATGCCATTGACGACCTCGTTGCTGTTCTTCTGACCGAACGTGCTGGCTATCAGACTTTCGCTCTCCCTCATCCGCTGCTGGATCTTGTCTCTGAGCTTGTTGTTGTGCTCGAACGCGACGTCCAGGCTGTCCTCGTAGCCCAAGTTGTCCACCCTGGACACGTCTGGGCTGGCTGACCTGCTCGACTGCTCGCTCCTCGGATTCCTGCTGTTCCTCTTCGGGTAATCTCTTTCCCTGGTGCTGTACATCTCCTCGCCCAGCAACTGAAACGGTTTCAATTCATGGATATCGATCTGGTCAAGGTAAACGTCGGTTTTCGCGAGGGTGAGGACACCCCATTGGCTTCGTTTTCTGCGACACGTGCATGAACGTACAGAGTGGACCATTCCAGTGCGAGGCACGCCATATCTCGCGTACAGTTCTGTCGGAAGTTGAACGAGTTACGGGGAGAAAGAAAGAAAGTATTCGAAAGAAAGAAAGTATGTCGGGGGTGGAGCTGAAATGGGCCAATCTGTAACATGCAGGATAATATAGAGAGAAGCTCGAGATAATTTCGTCGGGTGTACATCGATCGGTGAGGCTCGATTCACCGATCCAGCGACTCGAAAAAAGATATTCTTGTCTACAATTCAGTCCTTTGTTAATACGAATGGAAAGTGTTAGTAACGCTAAGCTGAACGTTCTTTTTTTCTTTTAAATAGGGAAGCTCAGTTCTTCGTTCACGGACAGAGATGGTGCGAAGTAATTTTCAGTAAAAGGTAACGCGTTTCAGTGGAAGACTGAAGGTCGAATTCTGTTTAGTAATGGCCAGCGTTGGTTACTAGTAATTTTTTGAGACGCTAAACATCGTTCAGAGCGGAGGACAAGTATCGTAATTATCGTACACACTAAGAAATGTCGAAGGAATGAGAGAACTACCTTTTGCATGCATACTGAGAGACATTGTCTGAATAAAGCTGGTTCATAGGTCCTGCAAACATTACCACAATAATGTATAGAGTATTCCCTTCTTTGGAATTCTATGTAAGGGTGAAATCCAATTCAACGTTCTCATATTCAAATGCCACAAGTGGATTCAGAAAAGAATGCGTGTTGATGCAGAAATCTAATAAAACACATCAATTTGTGTTCTTCTCACCTATTAATATTTATACAATTACGTAGATTTCGATTTTACAAAACAGTTTTTGGAAACACCCCTACAAATAAAAATTCCTTGAGCATATGTATAGAAAAAAAGTGAAATCTGCAGACGTGAGCACAAAGCTGTTCTCTTTTTTTTTAGCTAGAATGGTAATCGTTAAGCGAAGCATTATTCGAGTGAATAAAAAAAAAATACAAAGAACAGATGGCATGCAAAGTGTAGACACATCGATGAAGTATGCAGTGTTAAAAGAATTCTACAAATGTGAGCAACAGTCAGAGTTACGTACTTTGCAAATGATACCCTGCTTCAACTTACCGTCAAGTTTCAATTAAAAAATATACACTTTCGCTATCGTAAGCATCGTAACAATTCTCTATTTAGCCTCGAGATTTTCACAGACTGATCTAAGGTAATTGTACTACAGTGAACGACAGAATTTCCACTAAAAACTGGTATCAGCCCAGCACAGATTGACTTCTACGATCTCCTAGGACAACTATTTCAACGACCATGCAAGAATTCAATCGTTCTAACCAAATACTCACCTGGTTCACGGACTCCAACAGACTTCCGAGGCTGTTCTGGCTCTCCACGTCTCTCCACCGATCTCTGGGTCCCCTGAACCCTTGCTGCTGATCATCCTTCCTGTGATAGCCCTCGTTGTGATCCAGCTTGATCTTCTTGGCGCCTCTGAGCTCGTTCTCGGTGGTAGCCTTCAACCTGGAGCAGCACTCGACGAACAGTTCCTCGTCGAAATTCAAGACCTTGCCCTGTCTGGGCTTGGTGGCTTCTATCTCCTGTGGGACGTCCAAAGCGTTGTCCTCGATGGCGTCAGTGGGTGCGATGGTGACCACCTCGCTTTTGTGAGTGGACAACGGCGACCTGATCACGATCTTCTCTCCAGAGAACTCGCTGGAACTCCTCTTCCTAGATGGCGTTTCGTTCGCGGTCGCGCGTTCCTCTTCGTTCTCGCTGTTCTCGCTGCTGTCCACGGAGCTCCTGGTTGCCTCGCAGACGAACAGAGGAGATATTCTTCTATCCTCCATATCCTCGTCCTCTTCCTCGTCCATGTTGGAGTCCCTGGTGCTCTGGGAGTTCCTATCCACGCTCAGGGACCTGTTCCTGATGGTACTCGGCGCCAGACTGCTGCAGCTGCGCGAGGATTCCAGGTCAACCGATAGCCCAATGGTCGGAGACTCCCTTTGAGAAAGGTCTTTGACGGAGCAGTCCTCCTCGTTGCCCGATTCCTTGGTGTTCTTCGAGATTTTCTTGTCCACGAGCAAATCCTTCCAATCTTCCTCCTCGGTTTTACCTTTGCTCTTCCTCGAGGCTGATGATTTCCTCCTCTTGGTCACCCTTTGATCATCTTCCATAGGGTCCTCCAATGGAACCAACTTGGAGGAGTCCTCGTCGCAGTTGAAGGACCCGTAGCCGCTGTCTTTGACGCTCAAGTCCGGCTTACCTTGGTTCCTCAGTCCGTAACTGGCCTCCTCTTCGAAGGTTCGAGATATCAATTCCTCCGCCCTTTTCTTGCTGGGCCTGCACTTCGTTGTTGGCAACAGCGACAGGTGGCCCTCTGACGCGTCCGCGTCGTGCTTTCTGCGGTTGTTCGAGCTGTACTTCGACTTGGTGTGCTTGCCAGGACGGTGTTCCTCGTGATTCTCAGGGGTCTGGTTCTTCTCCTTCGCTCTGTCCGTCGACGAGCTCTTCTTTGGTCTTCTTCCAGGTCGTTTCTTGAGACCAGGTGGCATGGACGATGAAATCGTGTGTCTTTTCACGCTTCTGTCCTCCTGGGACTCTTTGGTCTTCACCTCGCCAGGACTGGAGGATCGAAAGTCTGTTCTAGAAGCGTCCGAGTCGTCCTCCGATTTGGACACCCAGTCGTTCAGCACTTCCTTCACTTTGTCTACCTTCTCGCCGCCAAAAACTCTACCAAACACGCTCTTCACTATCTTGCTTTTATTTTGAGACTCGATTTTGTCCTCGCTGTCGCTGTCGTCGCTCTCGCTGATCAGATCCACGATTTTGTTCCTCACGAAAGTCTTCTTGCCTCTGGATCTCCTGTGGTTGTCCTTGCTGGAACACTTGTAGACCCTGGATACCCTTTTGCTCGGATTCTGTCGATCGTTGGCACTTGTCTTGTGACTGTTACCGATCCCCTTCGTTTCCATCGCGTCGTAGGACTCTTTGTCGTTCGAGACGCTCTTCAGCGACGAAATTGCTTCGCTGTTCTCGGATTCCGACGAAATTTTCGATTCTTTGTCAGAATCCTTCGCTGCTTTCAACGTTTCCTGATCACACTCGTCGTCAGATGCGATCTGAAGCTTCGTTTCCTCGTTGCTCGCCAGTTCTTTCTTATTGTCCAAAGAATTTTCGTCCATGTTGAGTTCGTTCGACTTGGAACCGATGTCCTCGACTTCTCCATTCTTCTCCAGCTTTGGCTCGTCGTCAGAATCCTCTGGGAAGTTCGTGGAAGACTCTTGTTCACCCGCACGTTTCTTATACGTCTCGAGTTTCTCCTCGTTCTCTAATAAGATTTGCGACAACGGTTTATCAGCAAGACTCGAGGACGACGAAGCCTCGTCGTCGTCCATACAGAGGGAGGGCTCGATTTTGTCCTCTGGCGATTCTGTCCTCTCTTCGGATACCCGTTGCTGCACCGTTGACTGTTTCAAAACAGTTTCTTCGGTGGACTCGGATTCGGAAGAAGATTTGCTGGTTTCCTGGTCTTCGACAATTTCCAGTCCACTGGATTCGAACTCGTCGTCGCTCTCCGCTTTCTCAAGTATGGCCACGAAGTTATTTCCATCAGAATTATTTTCCAACCGTGTCTCAGGTACCAAACGCTCGAGTTCCTCGAGTTCCACTGGTTTTTCGTCACTCGCCAGTTCTGGAGGTCTTGTAACCTCGTCGAACGGTGACTTAGCCTGATTACTATTGAATTTCGAACAGCTCGTAGTAACTCGATCCTCCGTATTGTTCTCCACTGCGTCCAGGTGCTTTCTGGGTCTGCCTTTCTTCGATTTTCCGTGGCGCGTCGGTTTCACTGGCTCGCTTTCCTTCTCAACTTGAATCTCGTCAACGATCGCGAGAGTTTGTCGATCATCTGCGTTGTCCAGCGTCTCTTCTTCGACGTTTCGTTCTTCGCAGACAGTCGACTCCTCGATGCTTCTGTTCCTCTTTCTCAGGTTCACGGACAGATTCGAACTCACGTCCAAGTCGAATCGATCGATCTCCTTTTTGGAGTAATGACAGTCTTTAATTGGTTCGATCTGTGCGTCGGAACTCTTCTCAGAATTACAATTTACGTCCTCAGATTCGTTTATGGTCGTGTTTGGATAGTTTAACTTGAAATTCCTGCTAGCCTCAGCATCGTCTTCTTTGCACGCTTCTATGCTGCGTTTGTTTATGGTCAATTTTAACGTGACGCGTTCGTGTGGCTGGTTCCCATCTCTGTCTTTGATATCTAAACTGGCCCTTGAAAACATCTCAGTCTTTTCCTCGGAATTTAATTCGTACGTAGTGTCATGTTTCGTTTCGTTCGCCTCTGTCCTCGACAGAGCGTCCGCCATTTTCGTTTGCGCCTCTTCTTGCTGGAAATCATTGTCCCTCGCCGCTGGAACTTCGTTCTCCAAGCCTGGATCGTCGACGACAGAAGAATCTTTCGAAACGCCATTGTCGCGCAAATTGGCTTCCGAAGATTTCGCCACCTTGATGGACAGCGTTACCAGCGTCGAATCGGCGGCTGTTTCTGGCTGAGGACTGTCTAAAACGATTTGTTCGTCGGTCAGATTCTTCTTCTTCACCTTCTCCTTCTTCTTCTCGTGTTTCTTCTTCTTCCCAACTTCTTCAAGCTTTTTGGCCTCTATTTTAATAGGCGTGGACGTCGATTCTGGTTCAGGGCTCACGTGATCTGTGAGCACGTACTCGTCGTGGCTCATATTCTCGGTGATCTTGCATATCTCCTCGTCCAGAAGCTCGTCCTCGAGGATGCGTTGCTGCTGCTGCGTGTCGATCAACGGATCCTGCTCCAGGTGGTCCGTATAGCAGGAATCGTTGTGTACCGACTGCGGGTCCTTCTGGTCGACGACGGATTCCAAAGGATCGGCTTCTTTCGGGTCATCCTCGGACTCCAACGAGACGTTCATCGTCTCATCCGGTAGACTTCTGTTCTCGTCGCTGGAAACGTCGTTCTGACTAGCGTTGCACGCGTCCTCCATGTTTTCAGTGTCCCCAACGAAGGTCCCGTCCTTCTTGCACTTGATCGTTTGCAGCAAGTGCGACTGGGACTGGTTATGCTTCTTCAGGGAGCTCTTCCTGGTGAAACTGGTCGCGCAGACGTCGCAGAAGAACCTGGCAGCCTCCTTCGTCAGCTTCTTCCGCTTCTCGACGATCAAGATCTCGCCAGTCTTCTTGTGGACCACCACGTAGTTCCCAGCAGTCCTCTTCTTGGGTGTCTGAAAGTCGTCCTGGTTCTGCGAGAGACTGTCCACCTTCTCCTCGTCTTTCAACTCCTCTTCTTCCTCGTCGTCGTCCTCGTCATCGTCTTCCTCGACGATCGACTTCTTTGGGTCCTCGGTTACTTCTTCCTCGTCCTTCGCGACCTCCTCTTCCGGTTCTTGATTAGGAACCTCGGTTGGGGCATCTTCTTTCACCGGTTTTTCCTCCACGATCGGTGGTTCAGGCTTCGATTCCACGTTAGAGTTGTTCTCCACGGTGCTTTCCCGCAGTAGACAATCCTGGATGACCATCGAGATGTCGAAGTCGTCCTCCATGTAATACTCGTCGACGAATGATATATTCTTTTTAGCTCTCCTCTTCAGACTCTGCCTTCTATCCGTGTTCTGCTCTGTGTCCACTGACTCTGAATCGGTGATCGATGTGTCGGTCTGCACGTCTTCAGGAGGCTTCTGCAGCTCTTTCCTCTTCTTGGAAAACCGTTTCTTCCTGAAGTAGCTGGACTCGCTGACGCAAGACGTTTCCGACAGATTGTCCGTGCTCTCAGCCCTTTGGTTCAGGCTCTCCTGACCAGACAGGTCCTCGGAAGAGAGCTGCTTCTTTCTCGACGACCTGGTTCTATTAGATTGGGCCAGATCGATGGATCCAGAGGAGCTGGATCTTTCCAAATCCAATTGGTCACGGTTGGTACCTTTGGAAGAAAGTTTTCTACCATCGGATGAATCTTTTTGAGACGAAGCTTCGGACTGTTCTTCCTTTTCCATCGAGTTTTTGTTCGCTTCTGAATATTCTACGCTGCTACTGACTTCAGGTGCTGCAGGACAATTAGTTTGAGTGTCCAAGTGATCGTCGACGATCGATTTTCTCTTGTACGTTCTCTTTTTCGTATGCTGCAACACCTCTGTCACCTCTGGAACTTTGAAAGGTTCCAAACTGGACGAAGATATCTGCGGATCGGTTTGATCGGTGGAGTTTTTACTGGAGTCTTCAGTGTTCTCAGAGAACCTGTTCGTTCTCAAGGATCTTCTGGGTGGAAGCTGACTCACTGAAGCCTGTATTTCCGTCTTGGAGCCAGAGTTTTCTTGGGAAACTGCTTGCGTTGGGTCAACGGTTAAACATTTCTTCTTTCTGCCACGCTTTTTGGGAATTTTAGGCGGAATTACATTTTCAACCTGCTCTGGCTCCTTCGAATCAGCTATTGGTGCATTCTGAGTGACTTCTTCTTTATGCTGTGCTTGACTCTCCACATTCTCCACGCAAACGTTCGAGCTGATCGCTCCTTGTTCTTCTGGGATGCTCGTGGACTTCGCCTGCAGCTCTGAACTTTCTTCTTTCGACGTCTCACTTTTTTCTGTCAGATCTTTCAATGATAATTCTGGATTTTCTGCTGAAGAAATGTTGCCAATACTGAGAACAGGATCAATTTCAGTCTCTTTCGCAGCTTCTTCATCGTTTCTAGATTGAGTAATAGATTTCGTCCTGTAAGATCTTCTTCTCGAACCTTTGTCGCTCTCCGATGCAACTTCTTCCACAGAGGAATCCTTCGCGTCCACTTTGGACGTCGTTTCTTCTTCAGAGGACTGACTCACCTTCTCTTCCTGAAGTGACTTTCTTTTAGACGATCTTCTGACCGAGGATTCTAATTCCTGACACTGATCCAGCGTTTCCACGTGCGATTTCCTCTTTCCAGTTATCCTCATCGAAACGGAACTCTTCTCTTCGCCGCTTACTCGAATCTCATCTTTATTCTTCGCGATATTTACACTCTGACCAGGATCTTCCGTTTCCTCCTTTTTATCAGTATTTACATATTTTTCTGCGTTCTCTTCAGAACTGATTTTCAGTTTATCACTCGTCCTTTCTTCGTCACAGTTTATACTTTCTGGGTTAACATCAGTCGACAAATTTTCTTTGGTAGAAGGCACTTGCTTTGATTTCTCGATCAGCTCCAAAACATCGGCCAAGCGTAGCTCCTCGGAGATCAAGCTCTCCTCGTAATTGTTTGCCGATGGTTCGACGGATTTTCTCTTGCTCTTCTTCGGCGAGTTCTCTTCGAGAGAACGCTTCTTCGACCGCCTCTTCGTCTTCGCTTCCTCGACCGCCGCTTCTTCCTCTCGCTTCTCCAAACAGGCCTCCGCGGAGTTAATTGCTGGCGGCTCTGAAGCGCCCTCAGCAACTGGGAACAGAATTCCATTTGGAACGGAGTTGGCTTCCGCGGCGACAACTTGCTCTTCGCCTTTCGAGTCTTTCGCGCGGCCATCCTTCCGAACTTTCGAGGAAGAACGCTCGTCAGCCTCGCGATCTCCGTTCGATAACTTAGTTTTGATTCGCTTGTCGCTCTCGCTGGAAGGGCTATCCGGTCGATCGTTTTTTATTTCCTCCGAATTTTCGTTGGCTCGTTCCTCCCTCGAGGTCGCCTTCTCTTCGCTTTCAGCTTTAGTTCCCTTACTTGCTAAGATTTTACCTGAGTTACGCGCTGCGATATTCGAGCAACTTTCGCTAATGGATCCTTTAACAGTTTCCTGTCCAGCGTCTAGCGTCTTCTCTGCTTGGGGCTTGTTCCTCGCCTCGCCCAGATTCTCGGTGCCTTCCGGAAAAGCAGGCCCCACTTCGTCCAGAATGCTTGTCAGCTCGTCCGCAGCTGTGTCCAACAAGGACCCAACGTCACCCTCCAGCAGAGCGTCCTTCTGTTTGGCTATCTTCGAAACGATCTTCTCCAGAAACGATCCTTTGCCTTTCTGCTTCCTTCTGGACAAATCCAGGATGATGTCAGTAGCCGGAGACTGTTCCTTGGTGTCTCTGGTCGAGGATTCCACTTTCTGGTGTTTCTCAGCCTGTGGAGTTATCGACGCGGACTCTGAGGCTTCCGATTGCCTCGGATCGTCCGCAGAAGTTTTTTGAACACCAGCTGCCTCCTTGATTGGCTCGTCAGCGCTGCTCGTTGCTTCCGAAACGTTGTTCTCAGACGACTTATTGCTTTTACCTAAATTCTGCGACCTGCTGCCGCCATCGTCAGGCTGCAGAGGGTTGTTCTGAGGTGACTCGGCGGGATTCACGTCGTCCAAGGTCGTCTGCATGCTCAAGGCACTTTGTTGGTTCTCTGCAGGTATATTCTTACCCTCCGTGAGGATACCGATCACGTTGTTCAGAGATCTCTTTGGTGTTTTCTCTTTTCTGGGCCCCCAGGTCTTCCTGGGTCTGCCAACCTTCAACTTTTGGACAGGCGCAGGGGTCTCCAACGAGTTCTCTTTGCCACTGTCCATGGAGTTGCTCGTTTCCATTTGCAAATGATTCAGATTCGCGCTTGGTTTACTCGTTTCGCAGCCCCTGGAGGAGTCAGGGTCTTTCGATTGTTCTTTCTCGTTTTTGGCCAGCTTATCACCATTTCCAGCCTCCTCGCGTAGCGTATCCTTGTGCTGATCCTCTAAACCGACGTTGTCAACGAAACTACTTTTCTCAGTCTCTTCGTTCCTCGCCTGGGATGCCTCAGCGTTTCTTTTATCCGCCGTATCGGTGTTGGATTTAATTCTACCTCGCCTCTTCCCAAGAGTGTTCCTTTTCAAAGACAAGTCAGTAAGCTCGACTTGGGTCTCCCCTTCGGTCGAATTCAACAGCGAGCCTCTGGTTTGCCTTTTGTCGACATTCTGGACCGTGACTTCCGCTTCTGGTTTAGTCTGGCCATCGGGCGACATCTGAGTCGGGCTGATCGCGGATTTGCTGTCGTTGGACAGGCTGTTGCATCTCCGTCTTCTAATCGTGGTTTTCACCTCGCTCGTGGCCTTCTTATCGGATTTCCTCAACGACTTTCTTCTGGCGTCGAACTTCTCCTTCTTCGTAGAGGCATCCGACGTGGATCCAGAGTCCTGTTTTCCCTTCTCCAACTCTGGATCCCTGCGAAATTTACCCCTGCCCTGTTCGGGTCTCAGCTTGGACACAGCCTGCCTGAGACACCTTTTAGAGGTGGCGATCCGCGAAGTCAGCGCCAGCTTAGTCAACAAATCCTCTTTACTGTCCGACCCTATCAATTTCTTCACCTCGAACGGAACGCTCTGAATTTTTATCGGCTCGTCATTGTCCAATACTTTCTCCAACTTCGCCTTAACGTTGCTCCTCGTCTCCAGTTTCCCTTCCTCTCTTTTCCTCAATTCCTTCCTCGCACTCGTGTCCTCGGTACTTTTTGCCGTTACTCTCTTCTCGTCGAGGCTCAGCATCCTAGCAGGAGCGCTTTTCCTCTTGAACTTCTCTTTAGTCACCCCTTTAACCCCTTCCTTGAAACCGTCAGCCTTTGCGACGACAGTTTCCTGACTTTTGTCCGGATTCTTCGCCTCGCTCTTGAATCTTCTGCCTTTACCCTGTTTCTGCTCCTTGTCCTCCTCCTGCAGGCTGCTGCCAGCCTCGCTTTTCTCGCCTGCGCTCTCGGTTTCCAGTTTCTTCGAGGTCTCTTTGTCTTCCAGGCTCAAACACTTGTTAACCAGGCTTTTACCGCGCAGAATCTTGTCCGAGCTGGACGCAGGAGTCGCTGGAGACAGTATGGGTAGATCGTTCGTGGACGTCTCGGTGAATTCCTCGGTGTCAGAGGGTACCTGAACAGCTGGCTCCAACGTGGGCATCTTGTCGCTGTCCGAGGACAGTCTGGTGGTCCTTTTGGGCAGCTGATCGGCGTTCTTTAGCCTGGAAACGGTCCTCAGCTTGGACCTGGTGACCGACAACTCGGGACTGGTCTCGTTGCTCCTCATCGCGGAACGACTGGAGCCAGGATACCTGACCTCCGAGTACTTCTGAGGCGACGAAAACTCCTTGTTGGGATTTCTCGCAAATTTCCCGTCCTGGGTCCTCAGCTGCGACTTCGCCTTTATGGAAGCGTTCAAGGAGGCCACTGGATCCACCGGTCGTTTCCTTTTGGGCGTAGTCTGAGCGAGCGACTTGTTCTTCATCCCCAGATTAGACGACTTAAACTCTCCCGAGCTGGTCTCCATCTCGTCCGTGTCTACCACTTTCTCCGCACTCTTGGGAGAGACTTTGGCGCTCTTCAACACCTTCACGGTCTCGCTGTAGGCTTCCGTCTTCGCCTCCGCCAGGTTCCTCATGGCTGCCTTGGCCTTGCCTTTCATAGCGCCTGGTTTCTTCACGTAATTCAAACTCTTCACGGCTCCCTCTTTCGTTTTGACGTTCCTCTTCTTGCCCAGCACTCTGGGACCCCTGACCATCTTCGTCCTGCTGCTCCTTCCGTCCAGCACAGCGTCCTCCTTCGCGGAGGTGGACCCCTCAGTCGGTTTTTCTTTGGTTTCTTTTTCAGCGACAGCCTTCTCGCCGCTGTCGTTCCTCTCGTCCTCGGGCTTCCTGTCGTCCGGGCTATAATTTCTCACCACGCTCTCGATCACCGCCGAGATGTTGTCGATTCGACAACGGTTCCGCTGAATCGACTTCGCGTTCTTCAGCAGCTTGTTCCTGAGGGCGGCCTTGTTCCTGGACATTCGCGACGCGCTGGAATTCTCCATTCGCTGCCTCGTTCTGGTTTGTACCTGTACAGATAGGCAAAACCTTCGTGGTACTCTACGCGCCTCTGTCAATTCTTACTTTCTGCTCGCCGTTGAAGCTCGGGAATTACCTCGACGGCACTCGTTAAACCTGGCATGAAGGATTGTTACGGTGCTCGCAACTTCGACTATGGGATTAGTATTCGCAATTTAAGTTGAACGCCTAAGCTTCGACTCGAAACCTTATGCTCTAACGACAAGAAACTCTAAATTCCAACGCATTCGAAAGCATCGATACCGACTCTACTTTAAATCCGTGTTCCTTCTCGCTAATTATTCCCTATGGTAAACGCGAATTTCATTTTACATTCCTAAAAGCCTAAACTCCAAGTGAAAAGGTGATTCGATGTTCCAACGGCTGTACGATCCAAATCAGGTCATACACGCTTCTCCTATAACACAGTCGGCTCTAGCAAAAACAGTTAAGGGAGTGTCCATCGTAGGGTGAATCGTGCCAGTTTTCTCAGAGAACACGAAAACCATCTTGCCGGTGTGGGTACGTGCCGTATCCGTCCTACGTGTCCACGTGCGGACAGCCGTGTTGAGTAATCAATACTCCACTTATATCCGTGTCGTCCAGCCGGAGCCGACCGTTGTTATTGCTTTGTCATTATCGACTCCGGTGTTTTTCGTCCGCAGGCCAGGATTCGGGTCATCCGATGACTGGAGCTATTCGCTGGCCGCTCGTTTACCTAATTGCGTCCCTTTTCGGGTCACCGTTTCCCTCCGTCCGACTACTTTCCTCGCGCAAACAGCGTCGCGAACGCATTTCTACAAATTGTTTCCCGATGTACGACGCTTCTTTCCGGGTCTGCGAGCTCCTCCTCGGAGCTGTTGCACGACTGCTGCTCGTTTTTCGACAATTAAGTGCAGTGCTCGGAGCTGAAAGCTTTCCTCGGTAGGAATTTTTATGGGGAAACATGGCACAACGTTGCAGCTTAGCTTCTGTAGACTTTTACGAGAGAATCGGATAATGTCCGCTCGCTAATGATAATTCGTAGAAATTGCTGTCACGTCGATCCTAAATGTTGCTAACGAGTAGCTACGCGATTAAGGCGATCTAATTTGTTTCGTAATCAAGGGAGATCCTCTAACACATCGACGATAGGCTTGCGTTTGTTCCCTACCTCGCCATACCCCTGACAGTGATCTTTTTATTATTATTTAACGATTACGACATTTAACTATTATCGTGTAGTATTATGTGATACTTGGATGATGATTTCGGTGTTATTCAACATTAAAACACAGGAATGCCAAACCTGAACGATTACAAAGGAATTAGTAGAATTGTTTAAATGATCAACACTTACATTGCGCAGTCTACCCTGTGTCCTCAGCGTGCTGTCTTGTAACACCTTCCTCGTGGCCCTTTTCGGAGGTAAATTGGCCAACATTTTCTCAATCGTCTCCCCTGCGAACAGAAGAGTCGAGTAAAGGATCAAACTACACGATCCCATTGAAAATGTCAAACTGTGTGAAGTAGGGAGACAACAGGGTTTTGTAACTCGTAAAAATTTCACCAGTTCTCCACTATTTAGTGGCCGATCGTTAATTCGCGATCGAACATTCGCTTAACTTTAATCCCAAAGTGCAACTGAAGTGTCGTTTTTCCTACAAGTTTGCCCGCGATGCACGCACGGTGTGGAGGCACGTTAATATTAATCGAAACATGATTAATACATTTGGATTTATCATACCTAGCTACGGCGATCGTAATTATTCTCTGCCAAAGGGAAGTTGTCGGATAAGTGATTCAACTAAATGAAACAAAGTTTTAATTAGAGCAATAATTAAACGTTCCTCTGGCGCGGTTAACGAATTCCACGGACTCTGTGTGTTCCTATTTATATTCGCTTTGCGTGAACTTCTATGGCGGGTGGTGCGTTGAAATTTTAATGTTAAAAGGCTCAGTCGAAGTTGTACAATAATAACATTCGCGCGGCCCTCCTTGGCTCTGCCTGGCTCTCCCTGGCTCTCCCTAGCTCTCCCTGGCTCTCCCTTCTCCTGTCGCGAGATAATTAACAATATTCGTAAGTACGAGTATTCCGCATAAATTTTACGCCAGGAGAAAGCATTTCTTCGCGAAAAAGTGTTGATTCAGAGGAGTTGATTTATTTTACTTGATTACGGTTTCCTCGCGACTCGACGTTTGCATTCTTTAGTGGGGGACTGATTAAAATTTATATTTTGCAGCGTATTAAATGGCGTAAAAAGGACGAGTAAATTGCGCGCTGGCAGGGTCCACACAGAGTTACAAGGCTTGGAGTACGACCCCTTAATCAGAAGCTCTTTCACGTGTTAATTACACGAGTTCCTTCATTGATTAAGTGCTTGTACTAAGGAAACGTGTGCGCCGCCGCTTTATGCGTATGCATGCGTGGTGGTAAACACTTTTATCGTGGTACAAAAATAATTTCATTCTCCGTGTGTATACGTGACCAGCGTTGCAGCCTGTCCTCTTTGAAAGAGGACACAAAAGGGTTTTTTATTATTATATTAACTCATCCTTCGAGATCCGAGGAAGGTTCTCAGACTTATAAAAATTGGTCTCAAAAATTCGAAAGAACAAAAACCTATGATGACCGTTAAACGAGTTAAAAAGTGTCGTCGAGGCTAATGAGGGTCACTCACTGTCGCTAGGCCTGACCCTTGGGCCCGTGGGTTGCTTCTCTTTAGGCGTGTTCACCCTAGGCGTCTGCGAGTTCTGGATGTTTCTCTTCATGCCACGCTGCCTTCGTCTTCTACTGCGACTTCCGAACGGTCTCCACTTCCACTTGTACTTCTTCTTCCCATTACCGAACAAGCCCAACAACCACGCCTGATCTCCTCCGCACTCCAACATGTGCCTGTGCAACTCAGGCAGAGTGCTACAGTTCTTGGAACACTTGGTGCACACCTTCTCCACCAGAATGGCTGTTCTTGCCTTCGCCGTGGGCATGTCCTTTCCAGGTAGAAACAGATGCTTGTACAGCTCCCTTTGGTCACCTGAGAATTCGAAGTGCGAGCACCAGACGTTCGGGTGCGAGGTCACTTTGTGGTCCTCCAGTTCCCTCAGAGTAACCTGCAACGACAAACGAGAGACTGATCGTTACGACTGTTAATATCGATCAGGAAAGAGTTTCTTCCGTAAAGTATAACTGTGACGTTTCGAGATGCGAAGATAATTAGGCTTAACCATCAGTCCAGGGATTTAGTTCATAGATCAGCTTCGTGACACAAACATCCTAATTAGCTGGATCGATAATAACGATCAATGAACACTATTATTGCCACCGAACTGGGGATCGACAGTAATATCGCGGAATGATCAATAGTGATTCGTTTGATGACAACTAATTGTCAATCAACATCAAGAGACGCGGTCGCAACTGGTCTCCGATACGATCGATAGTTACCTATCCAGAGACTGATTAATTAGCTAATCGGTCATAAATGTCAGTTGCGTTAATTAGGTCGGCTGCCTTGAGCCTGATCCTCTTTTTAATAAACCTATCTGTCTCTCACGCGTCCCTTCGGGTAACCAACTATCACAGCGTTACTTTCCTAGACCATTTTCCTGAGAATTTCCCAGGTACCACTAGCGTAACCGACCGAGACTTTCGATTGGCAACATAATTAGGTTATACTCTTGACTACTATCGTTTGGTATCATACGGATGTCAAAGATCAACTAGCTACTCGATAAACTATCTAGCTCCCATTAAACAGCAATTATTGGACGCACGCTGACAAGGCTGGACCGCGCGCATTATCGTTCACACAATAAGCATTAATCACTCTCTCTCTCTCTCTCTCTGTCATGCGTCTCAGTATCGCCGTTTCAAAATGATCTGAAACGATCACGTTCGAACGTAATCGGAACGCGTTCGAAAATTGATCGACTTCCAATAAACTGACCTGAAATAGTCAGAATCGAACAATGTCTCGCAATCGAAAACTCACATGTTTCGAGGCGCAGGCGCCGCAGATGTAGACCCTTGGCCTGGACCACTCTCCGGTCAGCTCAGCGTAGACAACTTCCTGTTTCTTGGCCGCCTCGATGGACGTGTTCTCGTCCCACTTCCTCAGCCTCAGGAAGTTCCCAAATTCCGTGCTGAACTCGGTACTCTGAGACGACGACGACGACTTCGCCTCGTCGGACTTGCCCTCCGTCAATTTCTGACCCTCGTAGCGGAGTATCTGATCGAGGTCCGGACTGTCCGCTTCGGCCAGTGCCTCGTCGACGGTGTCGGACTCGTCCAGACTCCTGGAGCTGAGGCTCTGCTCGTCCTGGATGATGTCCGTGGTCTCCGTCGGTCTGAGGATAGGAATTTGGTGCAGCCTGTTCAGGCTGAAGTGCTCCTTCAACAGTTGCTGCTTCTTCCTCAGAAACAACTGGGTGGAGATGTCGAACTTGCTCAGATCCTTTATGGAGCAGGTCCACTGCTCCTTGCCGTCGTACTTCCTGGGGAAGTTGTACTTCTCGAAGGACACTCTCCTGGGATGAGACTTATTGCTTTTGCCAGGTTTCTGGGCGTACTCGCTGTTGTTCTCGTACTCCTCGCTGCTGTACTCTTTCGAATAGACAGGCGTTGCTGCTGTTAACGAGATGTCTATGGGGAACTGGATTTGGTTGACGTTGTGCTCGTAGAACGACTGTTGTTGCTGAAGCTGCTGCTGAGGTTTCGAGTCGACCATCGAGCTGGCCGAGGCGATCGTCGACGACGAGCTTTGCAGCTTGCCGTCCAGATGGTGGAGCAAGTTCTCGCGGATGTTACAGCTGACGCTGCTGTAGAAGGAGCTGTCGAACTCAGGGCTGCCCGGATTGCTGAAGTTGTCCTTCATATGGAGAATCGGTTTCAGCAGGATGGACTCAGCTCGGTACTCGTGGTCCGACTCCTCCGATCGTCGCTCTTTGGGGCTTTGAGAGGGGTCCGTCCTGTCGCGGGGACTTTGGTTGCCTAGCTCCTTGCAAGGAGATGGTTCCTTCGTCTTCTCCTGAAAAAGAAACTACAAAATTTCCAGAGACCTGACTATGCGAGAAGCGACGAACGTATCAGGGTTGCTTCTATCGAATGGAAAAGCGTCGAATGGTTCTAAATGTTACCTGAATCTGAGGGTTCCTCTCTATGCTAACGCCGTGGTGCTCGCTCATGTGCCCAACCAGAGCCTCCCTCGTGAGGTACCTGGTGGAGCACTGCAGGCAAGCGTGGTACTTGTCCCCATGGCTGCCCACCATGTGCTGGAACAAGCCCTCCAAGCTCTCCGCGCATTTGTCGGAGCAATACTGGCAATTCTGCGTCGACTTCCTCGAGTTCCTCTCGGACCTCCTGCCACCGCCTTGCTGGTGAACCCTCTCTGTGTGCCGTTGTCTCAGGGATATCGACATGAACTTCCGGTCGCAGTACAGGCAGAGATGCCTGACAGTGGGCGAGGATGGTTTGCAGGGAGATTTCGAGCCCTGCGACGAAGAAGGCGACGGAAACGGTGATTGGGGCGCGGCCAGTTCACTCGTCTGACAATTCTGCAGCACGGACGCCACTTTGTCCAACGGCAGGCTGCAATGCAGACTCGTCATGGCGAAGTCCTGGCTCCTGGAGTCCCTGGATTCTTCCGCAGAATTGTCCAAGTTCCTCGCCTCCTCCTTGTCCTGTCTGTTCTCGTCGATCAGCTGGTTGATGCCGTTTAACAGGTCATTCAGCAAGTCTCTGCAGACGTTCCTGAGGCCCACGTTATCGTGCACGAACTCCCTGCCGTCCTCCCTGCCGGTATCAGCGCTCGCCTTCTCGTCGCTCTGGTTCTCGCTCAATCTCTCCATAATAAGCGTCCCTAAAGAACGATTTTCCTTTTTCTCTTCCTCCTGACAATCGTTCCTTAGGGCCTCCACGACAGGCTGCTCTTCAGACTTTGTTTCTTTGGAAGAATACTTACTGCCTCTACAGGCGTCCTCCTCCTCGACTTTCTCGTCTTTGGAGGTCTCTCTCTCCTCGCTGATCCTGTCGGAGAAATCGTCCAGGCTATCCTTCGCCTCGAAGTAGCCGGTCTCCTCGTTTCTCAGCGAGTTCTCAGTCTTACTGGCCGCTTTCTGCTGGTCCAAACAGGACTCCTTGGCCTCCGACTTGCCAGACTGATCGGACAGGAAGACAGCGGCCTCGGTTCTGCTCTCGTTCGGCTTCGAGGGCTCGAATTTCGCCGCTGGACCCTTCGAGTCCTCGTCCTCCTGGTCCTCGGTCAACTTCTCCGGCTCCTTGCTCTTCTCGGCCTCCTTCTTCCTACTTACCTCCTTGTCATCGTCCTCCTCGTCTTTGATGACACCGTTCAACACCGTCATCACGTACTTCTCCAGCGTTTCCAGGTTCCTCTCCACGCTGTTCCTGTCGTCCTCCTCCTTCTTCGGCGAGTCCCCGTTTTTCGAGTCAGGGACCTTCTTTCTGAGGTTATTGATCACGTTGCTCAGCCTGCTCCGCTTGTCCTGAGCCGTCTGAGCGGACCTGTACGTGTGCCCGTGCTTCTCCTGCTGTTGCTGGCGGTCGCTGCTCGCGCTCGTCGGGTGGCTCACGCCCAGATCGTCGAGGTTGTGCGTGGAGGCGACCATCCTAGCGTCGACGCTCAGGGACAACGATCCCGTGGACGACGCCGCCGCTGTCGGAGGGAATTTTGATGCGCGGAATGCCTCCGCTGCGTCGCTGCTCGTCTTGCTACCAGCCACGTCCGCGGAAGCGGCTTCTGGAACAACGAAACCGTTCGCTCAGTCATCGATCAGTCATCAGTCGAGCGTTCTTCGTTGCGACGTTTCACGTCGAAATCGTGGAAGTAGTTATTAAGCAAGCTTCCTATTGGGAGCCACCCAAATCCGCTAAAGCGTACTCGAGAAGGATTCATGGATTTGGGGCCGCCTTTTTTTTCGCACGCCCTTCGCGGAGGAGCGACAAAAATCCCAGGTTCCATTCTCCATCCGACATGGATTTCAATTATTCTTTGGGCTGCGATTTGCATAGCGTCGGGGCGACATCGAATCGAATGCGATCGGACATTCAAAACAGAATCCACGGGTTGCATATGCAACAGAGGGGACTAAAATACCCGCGCAGCGGTGTGCATCCAGCAAATGAGATATGCAGCCTACGCGAACGGAAGTGGAGAAGGAAAAAAAGCAGGCCGGGTTATATAAGCACCGAACAGATCAATAATTCCTTGCCTGCACGGAGCGATCGCAAACACCAGCGATGAAAACTTTGAAAAGCTTCGACACCTTGGAATCGACGTTCCCTCGCGCTCCTTCGCCTCGCCGTCCTCGCCCAACGGTATCGTTATCGCGTTACAGGGAGGAATTAACATTTGACTTGGCAGGTTCTCCACGCTCCTCCATTTTTACCCTCGTTAATCAAGTACGGTTTCCTCGCGAGAGAAACAGATTCGCTCGAGGCGAGACTGATTCTCTGGCAGTCCCAGCTTAATTCCCCGTGTAGAAGTTATTAAAAGCAGGCTATAAGCCGATTAAGACGTTCCACTGGCTGGAAACCCGACTCTGGGTCCCTACGAAAAACCATCCACTAGATCTACTCGCGCTCGTCGTTCCTTTTTGCATTCGAGGCTTTCCTTTAAGTCTGTCGCGGGGCGGCCATTTTAAAGATAGCCCCGCTCCTCGCTGAGTCGAGGTTCCCCTTTATTTAATCGAATCGAAGGATCCATCGCGAGCGGTAACTTCCAAGTACCATGAATCAATGCTGCACCGGAAGCGGAAAATCAATAATCGTGATCGCGAGTCGGGGAAAAGACGTTCAAATCGAATCCCGCGATTGAATTACGAATCGAAGCGATCTGGTGGGCTCGCGAGGCTGCAACTCGTGAACGCGACGAATTCGGGGGAAAAAAATCGGGCGCACTGGCTGCTCAAAGGCCCAAACTGGTCTAGCACAGAGAGTCTATCGAGATTGGAATGTCGAAGGGGCTGTTTCAGTCGAGGAGCGTTTATTTTCACGGGCTAGCTGCCAACTGGTGCGGAATACGGGACGCGATGGCGATGCTTGGGCGTCCTGCGAATCGCGTTTATTAATGTTTCGCGAAATTTTTCCCCGCATCGAGCCGCAATAAAACCTCGAGCCCGCGTCCCCGACTTTATCACGAACGCGGCTGACATTCTACCATTTCGAGCGTCCAAAAATATGATCGCCACGAGTCTCGATTGAAATTCTAACCTTGAAGCAATTCGCCTTTCATTTATCGCACGCAGAGCATTTGTTCGACTATTTCTAAATCGATCCCTTATACTATTATCGCAGAAGAACAGTATCACTTCGTTTCCTTACTTTTCAATAATCGTGGAGCCCTTAGAAACGGAACGAGAAAGGAAACGGTCGAAAGAAGAGATCGTTGGGAACGTCGGACGCCATCTTTGCTATTACGTATGAATTTCGTATCAGCTTGTCGCGTAATCCGTGCGAGATATTACCCAGAGTCCTCTGCTCGCGTCTAGCGAGGTTCCGTGCCGCTGATCGACGAGGAAATACTTTCGTCGTCGATGCGGTCGGCAAAAAGAGATGTAAACGTAATTACCGTGATAACTCACGGATCAACTTTTTGCTGGGCTCGTGTGCGGAGGTGCGCGCGACGCGGCGTCGCGTAGCGCGCCTCTGCTGGTAATTTCATATCCGCTAATGAATGCTCGCGCGTTTACGTGCCTCTTACGAAACAATTCGTATTTTTATCGCCGATCTTCTTCACAATTATTTGTCGCGGAGAAACTTTTTCCCTCCCCTCGAAGCGACTCGAATTTTTCTGCCTTTTTTCCCGCCCAAACGGAGCGGGAATTTTCCGTATCGCGAGGCGACGTGCCATTTATTTACCACGCTTTGATACTCGGACGGACGGTATAAGGGACATTACGAATAATGCTCCTTTGGCGTACGCGAGGAGCAGTGTGTTCATCTTCGCGGCCAGAGAGCCTCGTCCGCTTAGGGATGCATAGAATTTTACAGAAGCACGGTCCTCGTGTTCAACGGGTCGCGCGTCTTGAATATTTCTCCGATATTTTTCACTTACACGCGGCTCTTTGGCGACAGCTGCCCCGAAATTCTCTCCTCCGTGGTTGTATTTTCTGCCCAATTGTCCGGTGGAAAACCTACTTCCGTCTTCCTAGCCACGGTTCCCACGGTGTATACGCAACAGCGTTGATTCGGTTCGATCCACGAATCGTACGACGGAATAATTCTGGCGCGATCGAGGAAAATTGAATTTCTCTCGAAAAGCGGTAACTGTCCATCGAGTTTGCTCGAAACGCTATACAGTCAGCCTTTGTACAGCGCGGTTATTGCGTACCGCGTTATGTGGAGACCGTGCTATGTGAACGGTCAGATTTGAGCGTGTACAAACCTGGTTAAAAGTACCGTGTTATAGGAGAGCTATCGTAATTGTAGCTCCGTGTTATATGGAAACCATGCCATAAGAATACTGCGTTATAGGAGAGTTATCTTAATTTCAGCTCCGTGTTATATGGAAACCATGTCATAAGAGTACCGCGTTATAGGAGAGCTATTGCAATTTTAGCTCTGTCTTATATGGGAACCGTATTATAAGAGTACCACGTTATAGAAGGATTGACAGTAACCCAATAGTGCATGGAACTGTTGGGCACACTTCCGCCATGTGTCTAATCCGAGGGGGCGCTTGTTAGTTAAATTAGAGATACAAAATGGAATTCGACTGAACGTTTAATGTACGAGTCGACTCAATTTCGGATGAAGACAAAGTGTTCATCGATCGCACAGTACGAAGTCACAATAATTAATGCTTCGCCGTCAAACATGCCGCGTCCCATAATGGAGGAACGTTACAAAATGGCCGGACCGATGCATCGATCTTAATAGACGAGGCATTAAGGGGGTAATTTCGAAAGCGTCGGGTTCATTATCCGGCAAATGGCACCTACACAACGTAAGAATGATCGTTCCGGCCATTTTACAAATCCGACTGCTATTTCAAATCGATTCCCCCTCGAGCCGATCGAGAATTCATTCTGCGAGTGCAAACACGAAACAGAGAACGATATTCGTTAACACGCGCGCTATAATTCAACCTATTCCAGAACGATTAAATCAAACTGGTTGCTGAATAATTCAAACGCGTTTAATAACTCATCCGAACCACTATTAAATGGAACGCGGTGGTAATTAAGCGAGCCTATTAGCATTTAGAGCCCCAAATTTTATGCCAACTACTCAGACAAGAACTTTCGGTTATACTTTGTCCCCAAATCGATCGAAACCTGGTTACCGGATACACGCTAACAAGGTGGACGCGGAGTTCTTCAACTTTTTCACCGAGGAGTCACGCCCAAAAGAGGCCAACACGGAGGATTCAAGGTCTCCTGATTCTCCGACTTCCACGATGTCAATTGTGCTTCCCAAAGTCTGCAAATGATGATTTTTAAGTTATATTCACGATACAGGTGACAACGACGAGATGAGTCACGCCCAAAAGAGTCCAACAAGGAGGATTCGAGAGTTTCCTAATTCTCTGACTTCCACGATGTCAATTGTGCTTCCCAAAGTCTGCAAGTGATAATTTTTAAGTCACATGTACGATGCAGGTGGCAACGATAAGATGAGTCACGCCCAAAAGAGTCCAACAAGGAGGATTCGAGAGTTTCCTAATTCTCTGACTTCCACGATGTGAATTACACTTCCCAAAGTCTGCGAATGACAATTTTTAAGTCACATTTACGATAAAGGTGGCAACGATAAGATGTGAAACGACGACGAGAGCTGTCCTCTTGCTAAATCGAAGATCACGCAGAAATAGTTAACGTTGCTCGCGTAATGTCTCGCTTTGGTGGCCAATTTCGCATTGATCCGCTCCACAAAGGTATCGCCGTGCTGGCTGCGCAGGGTATTGTGATAAACGGGTCGAAATACAGCGGAGGAGCGAACGCGCGCGAGCCTTTCTCGAGCGATAAAAATTGTTTTACAATACCGCGCGTCACGTGCAGCGGACAGGAAACAAGGGAAACGAAATGCAAAACACGCTTGCCGCCGTGCGGACGCAAACAGTGGAGGTAATCGTTCAAGCCGAGTCTGGACGTTATTTGAATGAACTGCAATAACTCGTTCTGAACATTATCATTCGGGACAACGCGTTCCTTTTCTAAATCGAGCTGGTCGACCCTAAATTAGCTCGTACGATCGAGTCTCGCCTATTGTTCGAACACCTTTCCTATTGGGCTGGCGAACTGTTGTGCGAACAGCTCCTCGTCGCGTTCGAAGTCGATCGTTTCGATCGGTATCATCGAAATATGACCCAATTACGAGTCGCGGAGGCCGCCTCGAACTCCGCGTCCGTCGGAAGTGGTGTGCGCGAGTTAGAAACCGTTCCGCTCGATGCACCTTACGGCTAGGTAAACGTTTCCACACCGACTGGACACCGCGAACCAGCCCGCGACCAGCTCAAATACTGTTATACTGATTTCACCCGCTAACAAACCGACGAATTCGTAGCCAGCGCCGGGAAAAACTGAATCGCGCCCCGGTTTCCTAATATTCGTCCGCGAATCTGAATAAATTTCAATGCCCGGCAATTACGGCCATTGAAAACGAAGGGATTACCATATTATATCCGATTGCGAGCTTGTATTATCGAATTACGTGTGTCGCAAGACGCGCAGCGCGGGTGCCATTCTCGCGTCGCGCTGCCGCGCGAACATAACCTGTACGCGGAGTCGAAGCGAATGGAAAAGCTCTGTAAAAACCTGACGCGCGTTACCTTTTTACGAAAGCGTGCGAATTAAACGAGACTTCCGAGTCCGATGGAACCGGATGTGTCCCTGTAGAGACGGGTGGTGTGTGAAATTGGGGAAGCTTGTGTCCCTTGTTAGGGCGCTGGGGGAATTTGGAAAAATCCTGGCCCTCTTTTCCCGCAATTTATTTTGCTCCGTGCCGACACTCCGCCACGGTTCTGCTCTCATCTCGTAAACAATATTTCCGGCTCCTCATTCGACCAGTTTCCAACGGGGTGGAAGAGGGACAGAGGGAGGGACAGGAGGGAGAGACGGGGAGAGACAGGGAGAGACAGGGTGGGTTGAATGATTAGAGCGAAACGCTGGGGATAGATGGAACGAGACGGAGTCGTACGGCGGCGTGGCTGCGGGACGAGGAAGGCGGCACGGGTGGAAACGTGGCACACAGACCAAGATGGACGAAGGCAGGAATAAAAATGGCGACAAGGAGAGCATAATGCGGAGGAGAGAAAGGAGATTTCGAGGGAGCACAGAGGCCTGTTGCGAGAAGAAAGAAGGCGAACGGGGGCCGGTGGGGGAACGAAACGCGTATACAGGGTGTTTAAATTGTACGCACGAGAAGAATTGAACGCTTCCGACATCGATTCCGCACTTTGGCGCAAGGACAACCAGCAAAATGGCCGATGGCAGCAACGCTGTACGCGCGGTGGCTGAAAAAGGCATTCGTGCTGCGTGAATCCCTTCTGTGCAACGTTCATGCGAAATACCGATGCACCTTGAATACATTTTGCAGTCACGATCACTGTAACTGGTACGATTTCGACGTTGGTTAAACAAATTAACTTTAAATCCCATCGATGGGTAACCAAAACCTTCTAAATCTAATTTCTAAAATTCCTCTGCCTTTCACCGCGGACGTAACCCGATTTGGTGCCCGTCCAAATTCGAAACGAAGCACCGTCCGTGTCCCGGAGCAGTGTCGTCGAGCAGGAAACAGGCAACCGAGTAAAGGAGACCGTAAATAAGGAAAACAAACAGGAATATATGCCGGAGAAACGATAAGATCGAGAAAAATGGTGAAAAGGTGGGTTGATAGAGAGAAACGAAGGCCAGGAGAGGAAAGATAAAACCGTGCACACTCCGTCGCCGGCACACGCTTCTCCTGACGCCCGCTTTATCCGGAAGTGGAGGAGGGGGTGAAGGGGACGAGGGGGAGAGCCCTAGAATCGATAACCGCCCCTCTGCCACGTCGAAAGGGGTCGCCGCCACCCTCCTGGCACGGCTTTCAGAAGAGAGAAGGCTTCGAACACCGGGTCGTCCCCCGAGGGAGTGAAACGGCTGGTTGGTGCGCGATGACGCCGACGATGACGATCGTCGTCACACTTTCCGATCATTTCGGTGTCACCAAGGCTTCCTGGTGTTCGGCCAGCGCTGGTTTCCCTCGAATTTTCCGAAAGACACTGCCAGACTCGATGTCACAGAGAAACCCAAACACAGAGAAACCACAAAATTAAGACTGACTCCGTAAAAGTTTTAGAAATCTGGACTTCGTTATCATATTCGTTCGCTTTTTGTGAAATGCACTCGTTTGAGATTTTGTTCTTCAATGCTGATGGTATTTGGATGCATTTTAACAATGAAAATCGTAGCTTGCAAAAGGTTGACTTTAACCCATTGCACTCGGATGTCCTCTCTGATCAGTGATGAAGGAGGTTAAACTTATTCCATCACAGTTTTTTGAGAAATGCACGTTTCCCTCGAGTTTTCTATTGAAACAGAAATTTTCTATTGCTTTTCTATTGCCAACGCCCAGGAAGGAGTCGAGGGCGCAGGATTAACGTTACACGATGTTAAGATTTGGCAAAGTTCAAGCGAGAAGGAAAAGCTGTGCGACTCGCTGGACTGTGCCTTATTAAGGGGCCTTTTGATAATCCCACGCGGCGATCCGAAGGGCCGACCAGAACTTGGCGAAACTTCATGGAAATTCAAATACGAGAACGATTTCAATTTGCATGAGGACAGGCGAATCAAGACCCGAACCCCGTTCGAAAGGATAAATCATGAATGTTCTATTTCTGTTAACAAACGGCCGAGCGTGAGGCAAGTGGGACGACCTAGTATTTCCGAGTCCTGAAACGATTGCGCCCGGCTCGGCGCACAACTTTGTATTTCATACAACATTCCAATTAAATTTCCGGTCGCCCCGTCCCCGTTGCAGCCCGCGTTTAATTCAGAGTCTTCCAAGGAGGACAGGAAAGCGAATATTGGAACTGGCAAGAACAATTATTTATACAAAGAGCGGGGTTGGATTAAAGCATTGAAATAACGGAGGGCTCGTTCGGACCTTTTCGAAGTTAAATGCCGCTGATTTATATTCGCGCGGATATTTTCGATTTTGCATTTCAATTCTCGAGGAAGCACAACCGATGCCATTCACGACGACGCATCAACGTGGACCGTTAATAACTCGATTCGACGGGCTCGATGAATTTTTTATACGCGCGTTTCACCGCGCGCATAAATAACAGCGCGTGCTCGAACGAAATTAGAGCGGGGAACGATTTTAATCCCGCATTCCGCGGATTCGATAAATCCAGATGAGGGACGACGAGGAAGGTACGAAATAAGATCCATTACCCGGCCAGTAAATCCAGCCGCCGTCTGCGCCATTTACTTGAAACATCAAAAAACAAGGCAGACAGACGCATCGCGGCGGAGGGAAGATTAAAAGGTAGGAATCATGCGAGCACTGGCAACGATCCAGTCAGGACAAGACCGTATGATCTATCAGGACACGTGGAAGTGCACGGCCCAGCCTGACTCTGGATGATCACTGGGGGCTTCGTGATTTCAGGTCATCCATGTTAATGATCAGCGTGACGCGCCATCGATGGATTCCATGAAATAGAACTTACGTGATTTGCTTCTCTACGGACAGCATCGTTTTTGCTAATTATTCATTCGTAAGTCCATTCTAATCGATTCTTTTCGTGGAAAACGTACTGTCTCTATCGACTACTGTAATTGGAATAAAAATGTTTGTTAAATATAAAAAGATTATGTAATAGAGAAATCACGCTACGCACTCTCATATTACGCACTCTCGCTCTGGCTGCTCTCCATGCACGCCAATCTTCAACTGTTCGCAACTCTTTCAGCCAAAAGGACTTCGTTTTCTCTTTTCTCGTCATTCTTGATATTAACTCTTTGTACTTGGTCCCTTAGCGGACGTCAGCAATAGAAAATATTGCTAAAATAGCAATTGCTAAAAGCACTATTGCTAAAATAGCAATATTTATACAATCGCAATTGCTAAAAGCACTCTTGCTAAAATAGCAATATTTATAAAATAGCAATTGCTAAAAGTTCTATTGTTAAAATAGCAATTGCTAAAAGTACTCTTGCTAAAACAGCAATACTTTAATATTGCGAACGTCTCCCAACAATAGAAAATTTCCATTCCAACAGAAAACTTCAAAGAACCATGCGTCTCTCAAACAGCTGCGCTGGAATAATTTCAACCTCCTTCATCACTAATCAATGCTTGGATGTCCCCTCAGAGGGGACACCCAAGTGCAAAGGGTTGAAACAAAACAGCGTCGTACACCACTGCGTGACAAGAAACCTTAAATCTACATTCACACCTAACAATAATCTAGCCTGAAGTTGAACAATCCGCAGATCCAATAGTCGTTACTGTAAATCCTGGCGTCAAGGTTCGCGTCGACACAGTAGGTGCTGGGTCCTTCGGAAAATTGCAGGCCAATACATTTCGCACCCTGAAAAGTCTCATTTCGGAGGGTGTCCTTTCATCCAGGTCTGACACTCTTTCAGCCTTAACTCGTTTCCTCTCCAGAGTCCTGCGACGAGTCCTTGGAGGAATCAGACACCATGCACGACACTCGTGGAAACACGTATCGATAATTATCTCCAGGTTTCTTCAAATTCCTCTTCGTCGATATAGACTATTCAGACAATCAATGGACAGGCAATGTCTTCGTACAGGATAATTGTTCGCTTTGCTTTCTTACCAGAAACAGGAGAATTTGTTACAAAAGTTTGAGCACTTGAAGTTCTCTAGCTACTTCGCATTCTGTCCTCTTCTATTAGAATTAAGCAAAGTTAATCCGTTTATTAAACATTGATATAAGACAGAGTAAAACAGAATTGATCCAGGGATACGTGAGCTTATTCTAGATAGCTAACATAAAGGATATAGAATATGTCTTGGAGTTTGAGATAAGGGATCCCATGATGAGAAGACCAAGTGAAGTCTGACGGAAGATTAAGTAAACTGTTTCAAATTATCATTTAAATCCTGATGTCTTCTAATCGACGCGTGTTAAGAATTGAAAAAAGGACAACAGTGACAGTGTTCAATCGATTACTCCCATGAAACTCCCATGGGTTTCACTGGCCTAGCGACGGTGCTCCTTCGCAGGAATTCCTCTTCAATGGGATTATTGCTTGTTCACGCGGCGGGGAGCCTCTCTATTTCCCTTTCACGGTGAAACGAGCTGCAGGTTCAGCGGAACGTGTCCTCGAATTAATAAAGATGATCATGCTAATCAGTAGAACGTGGCGTCTGAAAGAACCGCGAGGCCGGGTGTATCGTTTCAGCGTGGCGCACAGCCAGTGTGGAGCCCGTGTAATTAAACGGGTTCGTTGAACCCGCGGCGAGTTTGCTGAATCCGAGCTGTTCGTTTTCACCTCGTGGCGATTCTCCTCGCCGACAGATGAGTTATGACCGATACCATCCTTCCGCTACTTCTTTGTCCGCGGTTTTCTCTAAATTTAGGCGCGCTGGTAATTGCGCTGGCATTTATCAGGGACTCGCGAGTCGGGGAGACTCTCAAATCTTCGTCGAAAATGGTAAATGCGACTCGAGGAGGTTAAGAAAACGCTTAATGACTGAGTAGAGACGATTCGTGAGATCTGGGTTAGCCCAAGATCTACTTTTTGGGTTATTGGGGACACCAATAGGGCTATTGGGCTATTGGGCTGGGTACTTTTTGTCATAGCAATGTTATTTAAACACTTTTAGAGTCGTATGCAACGCAACAAGGGATTAGTGAGATCTGGGTTAGCCAAAGATCTACTTTTTGGGTTATTGGGGACACCAATAGGGCTATTGGGCTATTGGGCTGGGTACTTTTTGTCATAGCAATGTTATTTAAACACTTTTAGAGTCGTATGCAACGCAACAAGGGGCTTGTTTAGGAAGAAAATGGTAACCCAAGTCCCTTTCTCTCGTTAGCCTGCCTCTTGGCTCAATTATTAGCATCAGAGTTGTACTTAACCAGGTCCACCCTGGTACGAGATACTAATCCTCGAGTAGCCAGTAATAGTCAACTGTTCGAGGGAGGTAAAACAGGAAGCACAGAGAACAAAGTGCTTCTGTCCTAAGACGTCCACGGGTTTTCATCCTTTTTTCGCTAAAACCTGAATTTAGCCGCGGATTAACGCCATCCCCGTTGCGTTTCAGATTCCTCGAATCCTCCGAGAGTCGCTGTGCCACTCTTCGATTCCCTCCTCGTCGAGATTACGCAAATTCGCGGAATATAAGATGACAAGCTGGTTTTCCAACGATAACCGTCTACAGCGTTGCGATTGCGATCTCGTTTTCAACAATAAGTACCACCAACTATACGTTTCCCTTTAGAACAGCCTCCATTCTTCCCACTTCCTTCCCATAATCAATTTCCATCCATCTTATTGCATCCATCTCCTCGCTCGTAAAACCAAATGCGTTCCGAGAGATTAAACTGAACCACGTCGAAAAAAATTGTCCACATCCAAGAGGAATCTTCCTGCCACTATGGGAGTCGCACTTCCGGCGACGTAACTCACGAACGCGTTCCAAGGAGCTTCACGCCGGTTCAGGAACCCCTCTGAATATTTAAACAACACGGACAACTTCGAAACGGGAAGACGAAGCACCGCAGCGTCCCTGAAGAGGCAGGGAGCCAAGGGTTCAGCGCGGACTTTCGCAAGGAAGAAATTACCTCGCGACGAACGCGCGGAGGCGCTCGTTAAACCAGCGGGAGGACGACTAATATCCGTGGCTGCATCGGACAACGACGCAACCTTTGAGTATTTACGGCCTGGTTTTCATTAAAAGACCGCGCGCGGAAGTAAATCGTCGCCTCTATCGCTTTCAATTACCTCGACGAATAATCGAACCCCAAAAGTGCGTCCCCCCATTTCGTGAGTGGCGCAAGAGACTTTATTGGTCTGCGTGTCTCTCAGATTCTCATCGCGTGTCAGCAGCAAACGATACACGCGAGCCCAAAATGGCAGACGAAAGGGCAGCGTAACTTTGGACGTCGAAGACGAAAGAAAGCGAAATCCAGCCAAGTCGTTGCTTCGAGTTTCCTCTTGTTTCACCCACCTTGGTCACAATTACGTTAGCGAGTTGAATCGCGGCTGGTCTCGCGGCTACCAAGCGCTGTTCGAGCACGTTGAAGCGCGACAAGATCGGAAAAGCCGCGATGGACGTTAATTATCGGGCGCGGCGTGTTTCCACGCGAGCGACACCTCGTCGACGGACAAAAAGGAAACCCCGCTGCGAGCAGGCTTGCATCGCGGACACCGTTACGCGCCTCGAACGAAAGGGACGTACCTGCGTTGCACGAGCAGCGGGGATCGCGATCGTGGAACGAGAAAATCAACTTTCGTAGCGGCTCTCAATTAGGACGGAGGCGTTCGAACGAGCTGGACTTTGACCCGCTTCAAGCGCTACCTCGTTCCAGATTAGGAATGCTTTTGGGACTGATAGTCGCTCGATATCACCTCGTTCAGTACCGTCAACCTCGAATCCACGGACTTATCCCGTTTCCACCACTTCCACGAACTCGAATTCAAAGGAACGAGGCTCGTCGACGGGGAAAATCGCGTCGAGGCTTCGATTATTGCCTGCAACGCGAGGAAACTGCATACTTCCTTTATTCTGAGCGCATCCGCGAGGAATGCAGGGACAATTCACGCGTCTGGGAGGCATCGAAGACCGTGGCGGGATAAAAATGCATCATGGCGGCGTTTCGTCCGCCATTCGCACGATTTCGTAAACCCAAAGAAAAGCGCAGCGCAAATCTGTTTCTCTTCCGATGCACCAACGATGCACATAGACGCGTGCGTATTATATTTCGACGTGTCCTCGGAAAGTCGTTTCCCAGCCAGCGTCGGCTTTTAAGGCAGGGGGCGACGCGTTCGAGATCGATCTTTTTATTGCCAGCGGTCGGCTGCCGCTGCATCGAATTGCACCGTTCCGTTCTTCTCCCCGCGTGCGCCATCGCGCTCCCTATTCTCCGTGGGAGATGCATATGGCCGTCCCTTTTTTCCCTCGCGCGACGTCGCGATGCAACGCGAGCGACGCTCTGCTCGCGATTCGCCCTTCGATCCTGCGAGAAATCAACCACCATACGAACGACCATGTTCACCCCTTTTCGTCTCCTCCTCGTCTCCTCCTCGTCTCGACAGAAAATTGAAATTTTCTGATCTTCTTGCCAAAAAAAGGGAACTATTCCGCGAGAGATACGTTCGTCCCACCCGTTACGTGGTCAAAGACGCTACGAGCCGCTGTTAACCGTGCAATTTATAACTGTACAACGGCGAAGTCTATTAAAACGACAACCGCACGGACGTCCTTCGGTCCGTCAATCAATTAGAATAGTCAGCGGTCTTTGTGTGCAGCGTCGCGCGCGCGCGCTCGCACTTTTCATTTCCATCTATCGGCGATAAACAAAGGCGAGCCAATAATTCACGGAAAATCAATCGTCCGGTGCCACAGCCGCGCGTTCATCTCGCCAACTTTGCAAAATGTTACTCGATGGGTCGCGCGGCTGGCTCGTTTTCAACCTGAGACCGAACCGTACGAAACGGAGGGGGTCTCGACTCGCGTTCGTCAACTCGCGGAATACATTAATTAGAATCCCAGCGACGAATCCGTCGAATAAGTCGGAAGTTCGGCCTGGTTCCCAGTCCGCGAGCAACTCGATTCCGCCCTGCTCGACACTTTTATTTTCGTAACGGAATCCTCGCGATTCCTTCGATGAATTATTTACTCGATAAATAATTCAAAGCCGCCACGCTTCTTAGCGATTTTGTTGTCGATCACCATTTTCTGTTTTAACCAGATAATACCCCACCTACCCGCTCGCTACCGCGATAAATTATTTATCCAGCGCCGCGTCCCCCCTCACCCTCCCTTGCCGCGGCACAACAGTTTGCATTCCAAAGAGCAAATGGTCGATAATACAGCGCGAAACGCGATGCCCGGCACAATAATTAACCAGGAATCCCTACTGGCGTTCGCGACCGCGAAAATGGCCGTATCCGACCGCCATAGAGCGGTGCGGCTACCTGGAAGCAGAGCTAAACCCCATCGGATCCCGTGTCTGGCTGAAACGGTATCGATACGAATTGTACGACTAGATCGGCAAACTTATTAGTCGACGGAGCCAAATATCAGCAGTGCATAGATTGAGATCTATTTTGAGAGTTGGTTTGTTAAACTTAACCCTTCGCACTCGGATGTTCCCTCTGAGGGGCGTTGATTAGCGATTACGAAGGTTGAAGTTATTTCAGCGTAGCTTTTTCAGAGATGCGTGTTTTTCTGGAGGTTTCTGTTGAGATGGGAATTTTCTATTGCTGAGAGACGTTAACTATAGAAATGATTACCAAAATATTGCTACTTTAGTAGTAGAGAATATTTAAGTAGCAATATTGCTATTTTAGCAATAGCAAATATTTAATTTCGACGATATTTTCTGTAGCTATCATCTAGCAATAGAAATTTGCTAAAATATTACTAAAATATTGCTATTTTAATAGTAGTTTCTATTGCTAACGCCCAGGAAGGAGCCAAGAGCAAGTCTTCCAAGTAAAACCAAAGAAAACCTTCTTGTTTATCGATATAAATTGGATACTAAGCGAGATATCCATAAAATTAAGCCACGATAATCGTAATTCCTGGCAGAGCCGCAGTCGAGAGACCAAAGAGCCCCGCATGCAGCTGGCGAACAGCGGTTTACCGACTCTTGGATTAGGCCGATCGCTCGATGCACGGTTTCGTAAAAAGTGGGACTCAAAAAAAGTCCCGTAGCCGTTCTCTTTTTGGCGACCCACTAAATTAACGGACCAGCTAATTTATGAAAGTGCTCGTTGCGGGGCTAATCGCAAAAGTCGTTACTACCAGAGGAGGAGATTAACGGGAACGAGCGAAACAATGCAGCTTGGTAACCTAGACCCGGACAATTCTAGGGAAATGCTAATTTCGCGATTGAATTAGATTATTCCAAGAATACCCAACAGAGGATGCAAATTCCGGGAAATTTCAAATTTAGCCACCGTCGGTGGGAGCAATAATAGCACTGGAACACCCACCACATCGAGCTCGAAAGGTGATATAGCTCCAACTACGTGATCTATTCATAATTCCGCCCATTCATGCGTGCTGGAGGATGAAAATAGGGGTTCACCCTGCCTCTGCACCCTGTAACCCGACTTCTGAAGCACGCTGTAGACTGAGAGACGCCAGCCAACACGAACGACGACTTTTAAACCCACGTGGAAACTGGTCTTCAAGGTGGCTCCGTGGTCTACCCGTGTCTCGATCAACTGTCCACGTGTTTTGAAAGGTTCTGTATTGAGAAAAGCACGCGAAACCGCAGGAATTCCCCTGAATTCGCCAAAGATGAACGACGGAAGAGGAAAGAGCGGATTCGCGAACGTGACTGCTTAGAAGGCGGTCTCAAGGCCTCAGCGTCGAGCGCAGTCGTTTCACTGGCATACATAAGCATCTATAACCTGTCCCGCGAGCGTTATCGGGGCTTAATATCGCCGGCTTATCGCTGGCACTCGCGATGCGTGACGCTCGCACGCATCCGCGCACACGTGCGCTCGCTCGCGCGGACTCGCACACCGTAGAACCGCAACCTGCAACCTGCGCTCCGATTACATAACGCATCATTCAGAAACGCGGCGTCCACGCGCACAAACAGGGTGTTTCGAAAGTAGTCACGCCACTCGAGGCTGGCGTTCGAGCGACCCAAGACTCGCGCCCCGTATTTTTAGACTGGACGCGATCCACGAGCGGAGGAACGCGCCGCAGAAGACGCGCGAGCCTTGCTTAAGGCGCAATATGGGGTGCGCGTCTGATCGATGGCTCCCAGAGGATCGCGGCTAGGGCTCTGGCGTCGAAGGTTCGTCCTCGCGCGAGGCCTCCTTTCCGGGTTAATTGGTCGCGTTGCGTCGACTGCGATGGACAGAGAACTCGCGCACGGGAGTGGCACTGATTGGGGGAGGTTATGGTTGGTTTTCGTGTCTGGTTTTCGGCCACCAACTTCGGTAATTAGCTTGTGTTACCGGTAATGGATGGGAAGTAATTCCTGGCCGAGATAGCTGGTATTGTTTAACGCGGCGAGCGTAATTTGGACGAGGCTACGCTTCCAACTTCCACGATTTCCGGTGCCCGTTAATTCTAGAAAGTGTCCGCGGGGGGCGGACGCTCTCAGCCAGGGAACTTCTGCCGGCCACGTGAAATCTCGCGGTTTCGAAAACCGCCGGTTTCCCGCGAGCGAATTTCTATTTCAAGCGAGGCTAGAAATTGCTCGCCTCTCTTTTGTCCCGTGTCGATGAGCAGCGAACGAGGCTCGAACTAACCTCTGGGTGGAGCCGGTGGGGCCCTCTTCGGGGTGTCGTCGGCAGAGGGTGTTCTCTCCCTCATGCTTTCCTATGGGACCCCTTAGAGCCACCATTTAGACGAGTCCACGTGCCACGTCCTCCTGAAACATACCAGCGAAAGGAACCTTAATAAGCCGCACCTTTCAACCACCATTTTACAGTGACGTCCTCTCGTAATGACGTACTATTACGCGTTTCCATTTACAAAGGTTTCGAAACCGTTTCTGCGGCGTCACTTCCTCTATCTCTCGCTGCGCTTAACTGTTCTTACACGCTGCGCCATTATCATTTGTAAAACTACTCGAATCGTAAACGATATCATCGTTTGAGCGATAAACTGCAGCATCGAGTTCTGAGCATTCGATACAGCTCTCGTTTCAACGAGTAGGTGAAACGGTGGCAACGGATCCGTGGATCGGGGGAAAAAGTAGCAGCGGGCCTCGTATAATCGAGTAACAGTATCATGCAGGTGATACGAGGCTACGGTGGCACGTTTACAATGATACGTCGACAAGGATCGCGATATGCAAGGCGGCTAGAGCTTGCCAGACCTCTCCTCGTATCATCGAGACAGCATAGAAACACCAGCAGCGGTTCCCAACCGAAATCCCACTTCAACCCTCTCGCGAGACGCTTAACGCGAAAATTAATCGAGTGGCCATCGAGTTTTCATTTTCTCGAAAGCACTTGGTAGCATTGCACTAGGATTGGTGACGCTCTATACACCCTGTACGTAGATTTTTCCAAATAAATAGCATACCTGATCGGTTCTTGTTTGAGGAAGAGATAGCATATAATTATTTGTTGATAACTCTTCAAACAATTGTTACTGGACGGGTTGGAAGATAAGTATTGCTTCGAGTATCCCTTATCGGTAGTAATCTTCTTTCCAGATAATCGCGCGATCTAGAAGCTGCGTTACCATATCGTATCGCTAATTGCTGAATATTTTAAATAACCTTGCTATCAATACGCACACTGTCGTGCCGTATCTAACAACTATTAATAGCGACAATAATAGACGTTGTTGCAAATTATTATTAGCCGCGCGTTGTCGATAAAAACCAGCTGATAGTTCTGTTCGAATTCTGCTCGCAGATTAGATGCGACTCGAGTCAAGTTTAAGTCCGGATCCTAAGTCAACCGAACGTTGCGATTGAAACGGAAGGCACACAACGGTAAAGCAAATTGCGCCCATTTTTATGCCCTACTATATGCGCGCTCGTGCACAGCTGTAACACCAAACGCAGTGGTGCTCCATCGCTTATCTTCACCCTCGTTAACATCAGTCTCGACGCAACGTTACACATTTCGTGTTATCAGGATGTTGAACTTGCGAACGGTACAACCCCCGACAGCTTCGTGCCCCTGGAACCACGCTGCTCCATCCGTGGTTCTCAACCGCAGCAGCAGCGAACGCTCTAGCGCATCGTCGTCCATCAACGGTATAACCGCTGCAATTCTCTATTGCACTTCGCATAATGGGCATAATTGCGACGACTGCTATTAGACGCGTCGCTTCTTGAGAACCGTAGAGACCTCTCGTCGCTGGGTCAGCGGTTCCCAATGAACAACGAGACACCAAGAGGGTGATTTCGAAGCATTATGGAGGCAACAGTTCCGAATAATCGTAGCAAGTCGACAAAAAATGTTGGGACGCGATGGCGAACCGAAGGATCGATGCAAGATGACCGACTTTCGCCACCAGAATCACCGCGTTCCCAATGAACAGTGGGACACCAAGAGGGTGATTTCGAAGCGTCGTGGGGGTAACGGTTCTGAATAATCGTGGCGAGTTTCAAGAAAATTTGCTTCTCGTGAGAACGAGGCTTAAAGTCGGGACGCGAGGCTAAGGATCGATGCAAGATGACCGACTTTCGCCGCCAGGATCACCGCGTTTCCGACACGCCAGTGAAACCGCCAATCGTCCCGGAGGCGCACTCGATCTGCCTAGCAGAAATCCGAGATTCGGTAGGCGTTGGCATAGGCCCCTGCACCAGCCACTTCGAAACGACCCTGGCTCTTCGCGGCTTGGTCCAGAGCCAAGGCAACGTGCACGACCTCTTCTTCTCCCTCTCATCCGCGCCCCCTTCACTTCCGCTTAACGAGAGAGATCTGCTCAATCTCACGGGATTAGGAGAGTATTTGGATCGACGCTAAAGCGGTGTACCGATGTTGGCCTCAACAGGTCACGATGTTTGGTAGCGCTGCTGAGACGTTCTGGTAGCCGCGCAGTTCTTTGGACGAGGACTCTTGGACGAGGAATTGTTGCGAGACTTTTTGGAACGAGCGACGTTAGATTTGTGGGCAGTTCGGGTTCTACTCGACGAAAATTGATGCGGTTTGGTGGTCTGCGTTACAGAGATCGCGTGGTTCGACGATGTTCTTGGGCGAACCGATATCTAGCGACTTTTTGAGGGGCTCGCTGTATGATATAATATGGAGTATATATGTCAAGTGCAAGCAAATCCGGTATAACGAGATGAAGGAGGAATCTGAGCGAAGTGGAACATATTGGGTGTCAGAGAAGTAGCGACACCATCGAAAAGGGAAAACGCGATCGAGTCTACGCTGGAAATTCGATTAAAGATCCTGATAAATTATAACATTCCGTTGCTTCGTGTTTCTACTGCAGATGATTCCGTATCGATATTAATCGTAGAGGTATTTAAAGAAAAAACAGGCATTTTCCAGGTGATCCTATAGTACGAGATCGATTGAACATGGAGGACGCGTTTAAACGCAGAATCCCTATAAATCAAAGGTTGTCGAGGGTACCACTGTTTGCCTGGAATGCTGAAACGCGGCATTCCAGCATGGAAAAGTCTGCACTGCACCACTGTTACTGGAACCATTCCATTTTTTCCCGTCTCTCTCTCCCTACCAGTGTTTTGTCTCGTTCCATTCCTTTCCGTTTTCTTCCTCTTGTTCGCCGGAGACACGCTTAAGTGGCCGCGATATCGATTAAATGCCTCCATTTTGTACTCGTCAGACCAGTCATCGTCCTGACTAATTAAACGAACTAAGCGTTTCCTCTGCACCTTTCCTCCCGATGGAGCGAGAAAAACGCAGCGACGATCCAACTTTTCCGCCGCGACGAGCCTTTTTGCGAAACCCGAAAGCAGTTTCCGAACGTGAGAATCACTGCGACCGTGCATGACGTGCTTCGCGTGTCATTGGCATCATTGAATAAAACCACCGCTGATGGGTTACTTTATACCGAGCTCTATTAGTCGGCTACGAGGTGATCGCGCCACGTTTTGCGACTACAGCTCGTTCAAAGTTCGCGTTCAACCCACTTTTTGCGCTTCCGCCGCGAGATCTTACTGTTTCTTCCGATTGCATCGGACGTACGAGCCAAGGTTGTTATCAGGGTTATCAGGGTGACGTTTCAACCCCTTCAGGACATCGATCGATCGATCCTAACGCGATTAATCGACCGACACACAACTGTTCCTCACGCGATATTTAGCAACTAGCGACTGATAAGCGTCGATTAACAACCGCTTTATAATTACAATCGTTATCACGGTTGCCAAGCGAGTGGAGGCGTTCGTAATCGGTGACGAGCATCCTGTTAATTGACGTTAATCGATCACGGATGTGCTCTGCTGGGTCGTTCATCATCGAACGCTTTCTCCTTCGCGCTCGACCCAAGAAACCTCCTCTGGCGCTGCTGAAAAACGAAAAGATCGCGTCGTCCACCTTCGAGGATCATCGAGAACGCGCTGCGCGGTTATTGTAAAACAAAATGTCCGCCGATCGGAGACGCTGAAAGGTTGATGAGCCTTTTTGCAGGGTGTCGTAAAAATAAACAGCCTGGCCACGCGCTCGTTGTATAAGCATACTCTCTGCGAGTGACACGCGAGAGTCTGCGTTTATGCGAACGTCACGCGCAACGCGGCTCGTCGAGCCACGTTCGACGAGGCTTGGCGAGCGTAACCGTGGAATCTCGCTCCTCGCGAGCCTGCTGGAAAGGAATCGATCGAGCCGCCCGTCGATCGCCAGCCTGAAAGGGACGAAGGCGACACCTGCCTCGGTTCAGCACACCGCGAGTCCATTTCCATGCCGTTCGCGTCAGTTATTGCACTAATTGCTGGTAACCGTTCATATTTTTAGCATCGACGATACCCTGGCTTCCTGTAACGCGTACGCGTACTTCTGCCCTCGCGCTTTTTAACTCCTCGTTCGCCACTGCTGGCTCCGCGTTTCGCCACTGCTCCATCGCAAGCGCCAACCCGTCTATTTATAGCAATTATCAGTTTCTCGATTTCGTATCCGAGTGAAAGACCGCCGCCATCTGTCACGGGTTTCTTTCGCCACGCGATTAGACGAAAATTCAGTTCAGTCGCTGCTCGGGGAGATAAGAACTCTAATTTATCGGCTGGAATCGAGGCGAGTCGAAGGCGGCCGTCCAGCGATGGCGGACGGTTCCCGGAGGCCGCAGAAATGTCAATGCGAGGCGGCGAACGAGGAACGGTGGCTCTCGGGGTGAATCGCGTCGAGCACCGTGCCGTAATGCATCCCGTTTGCGTCACCAATGCACGAAACGAGTGGGGCACTAGTTCAGACCGAGAAGCGGCCGCGCTGAACCGCGCGACGCGACCCGCCATCTTGCTTTTTTAACAGAGACGCGCCTATATCCCGATCGAAGGCTGGACGCGAGCATTTCGCTGGTTTTTTTCGCTGCCAGACCTCGACAACGCGTAGGAAGACATTTTGGACGCTTTCCCTAAAACGCAGGGACTCGTATTAAGGGATCGAGCGGATGGGGGGAAGGTGGACTGCTCGAAATAGAGGATCGAGTTGAAAATAGTCCTTTGTCGAGTCGGGTTACGTTATTTTGAGCGGCTCTTATACTACGTGAACCGAAACGCGGACTTGTTTCGCGAAACGAGAAACGACTGGCATCGATTCGAGGGCGAGGCAGTCGGCGGGGAATTTTCTCTGGCGGTTCCCAGGATTTCCGGGATGACTAACGATACGGAGTCGCGAGGAATCGACGAAGGTTTAACGAGGATCGAAGTCGACGCGTCGGCCATAGTTGAGCCGAACGAGACCACGTATTTTCTGACGCATACCGTGTGCGTACGTGTGCACTACATCCGTGTATGTGTGTGTGTCCACGGCTACATATATAGAATGCAGAGAGAGAGAGAGAGAGAGAGAGAGAGAGAGCTTGCGATACATGGAACGAAAAAGTTGTATAAAATGGCAACGCAAAGTGTGCACATTTAGAATCCCAATTTAACTTCGAGGCCCACTCGAAAAGGCACGCGATTGTACAGATTTAAGGCAACGTTGGGCATGCAAATTGACACGTGGACTTTAATCAAGATATTTCTAATATTGCATGCAAGATGGAGTAGGTGCTCGAAGCAAACGGAATTAACATTGTGCCTAATCATTCACCAGGGCAAAATGTTATCTACCAAAGTGCTGTCGCGATGAAACGAGCGTCGTTAGCCGACGTGGCTGTACCTAGACCTAGTTATTCGCACCAGCGAGCACTGTGTGCGAAATAATCCTTAAATCCTTTCAAAATTTAACCAGATAAGGTTGTTTCTATTCTTTCAACTGTTTTAGCATTTCTGTAAGAACGTCGAAATTAAAAAATATCGATTTCGCGATTGCGTTAAATGGGAAGTTCCTTGGTTTTCCTCGCTCCCCGGTCTCAAGCAAGTTCTTACGGGTATCTCCTTTTTTACACGGCCCCAAGTGCTGTGAATAGTTCATTTGCATGTTCTTTACCCGGACAACTGTCCTCTGAATTTTTTCCGGCATGAATATTCCTCGTTTGCACATGTTCGAACCGGGACTCCGTAATCGATCCTTTCAAACTCCTTTTACGGAACTTTGTACAGCTTTTACGCCTCCCTTTTCAGGAAGATCGACGAGTAACAGAAATACGTTCGGAAATAAATCCTCGTTTACAGTCCTCGCGTAAAGTCGTTCCTCGAGCACAGTGATTCAGTATGTTCCACTTTAGCGCCCCAAGTCTTATCAAGTTCGATACCTTGCGATAAGATTAAGGAAGCGGAATTTCATCGTCATCGAGATGTCCGCGTGAACTCCCCCGCTGAACGCAAAACGCCCGCCATCTTCCCTCGCCCCGTACAATTCGAAACGAGCCAGCCGTCGAGAAAAGAAGAAAAAAAGGTACGTTTTCTTGAAATCGCTGCGCGGAACGGGGGATTTTGCAACCGAACACCACCGTGGTCGGCGATTTTGCAAGGAAAAAGTTCTCACGGAAGATATTTCGCATTGTTCGCGAGGAACCACTTCTCTCGCCCTTGCCATCCTCTTCCCCGACCTGCTGGTGTCGTCTCGCTTCCACCGTCGTGTCGCGTCCTCGTCCGACACGAATTTCGTCGGTCCTCTCTCTTTCCAGTCTCACCCGCGATCCTCGTCCCTCGACAATTCCCTTTTCGCTCGTGCGGTCGCGAAATCCACCGGTCGAGCGACGAGGACGGGAATAGACGCGAGGAGCGACGAGGAGAGAGAAGGAGAGACGATACAAAAGCGGTGAGACCCGTCTTTTGTCCGAGGCGCAGCGTGAACGCGCGCGCGCCGCAGAGGCGCTCGAGCCTCCTTCTGTTTTTCGAGTATTTCGCGAAGCCTGCCGAAATTCCATTGTGGGTCGTGGACTGGGCTTCGAATCGATGGCTCGAGGCGGGAAACGTCGGTTACCAAGCTTTGACATCGGCTGAAAGCCCGGGGAAAGTCTTTCAGTCAATTGCCTCCCCCATTCTCTTGGGATTTTCCCCCGTTTCGTGTTATTGAAACAATCGAATCCGCTTAGAGGCACGAGTGGCAACGGGGCACCGTCGTATGGGACGTTTTAGTTAAAAAAAAAAGAGCGGAGGGTGCGTAACTTGTAGCGAAGAATTGGGAATCGCAGAGACAGAAGTAGCCATTGTAGCGTCGCGCGACGTAGCGGATGGCAGGAGTGCGTGGAACGCACAGAACGGAATGGGGAAACGGAAGAGGGAATCGTATCGATCTCTCAAAGTCCCCCGGAGTTTCGTTAATCGACAGTTGAAGAGTGTTCGAGGGAGGACTGGCGAGGGACGATCGATAACGCGCGGACGGCGGGCTGGTGCCTCGACATGGAAAGCGTACGCAACGGTTCTCCTCGGTGAAAAAAAGTGCGCCGTGCAAATACCTCAAAGAGCCCTTTTACCATTTTCATAAAAATGCCACTCTTTCTTGGCCGCTTTGCCGCGCGCGCGCGCGCGCTCGCAACCAAAGCCGCCATTAACAGCGCGCAGGCTGGGGCGCCAACGCAGCTCGAGCGCGGCTCTCCCCATTCGAATTTCAAATTCTAGGCATGGCGACGCGAGATTAAAGCAAGACGTGCTCGAACGACGAGCGAAAAAGGCAACGGGCAATTATTGTTCCATCGAATACCCAGCAACTGTCCCTTCTGTCGAGCGTTAAGTTAACGAGTTACGTGAAAGTTCCACGGACCGTCGGGATAGCAAGTTTAAACATTTCCGTACCGTGGTATCGCGTCCGTAATCTGTATCGCAATCTTGAGCACACATCAAGTTCGCCATTGGTTCCCAAACTACTTACTACTGCGGCGCATTAGTGTACAGATAATTGGCGAGGATCACTTCCCATATCACGTAGCGATATACGCCAATCGCCCGCGACCCACGAGATGCTACAGAATGTATACTGTTTCCTTTGATCAATTAGCGTTTCGTGCATACAGCCAGGGCGTGTAAACGCGCTTATAAACAATGATGTCCAAACATGTCAGCGAGTAATGGCACGTAGCAGCCTTTCAAGAGCGTCAGAACGCGTGTCGTGTGTGCGTCGCTTACGTGTGTGCGAGGCTCGTGATTGCAGCGCCGCGTGATGCGCCGAGTCCCAGTGCAACTAACGTGATTTAGCGACGTCTGCCGCGATTTATTTGCGAATCGACAGAGCGGAACGGGCAAACACAGACGGTGCTCGTGCATCGTAAAACCAGGAATCCAATCGATACCAAGGAAATGCTCTCGCGAGAAGCACGACGATTGTTAATTTCCCTTTTCATCGCGAATTTATACAGACGGAACGATGTTTGCTCGAGATTTTCGTTTTGGTTGGGCGTGACACGTGTCCTCTGCCAGAGCGAGTTTGGTGTCGCTGGGAATGGCGCAATGCGATTTTGCGAGGTACCGATACCTCGACGAGGCCGACGAAAATACACCTCACCTGTTCCTCGATCCTCTCGCGCGTCTCTATCGAAGCCAAATCCATCGAAACGATCGCAGGCGTAACGAAACGGGGAGAGGACGACCCTTGGTCAATAGGGGGTGATTTTCGTGGGGCCATGGGATGCGAGATTAGTCAACCGTGGAGCTGCGTAACTGGTGTTGGTCACGCTGAATGTCAATGGCGGACAATGCTTACTCAAGCATTCTTTTAGCCTGATTTGGACTGGAAATACCTCGTGCTTCCTTCTCCCGTGTGTTCCAAGGAAATTAAGCAGCGCCCTTGATAGTTCTAGGGTAAAATGGGATCTGGGGGATTACCCAATACATCCAGATTGACCTGGTTATTTTATTCGAATCCTTTTCACGTTTCACGCGTACTAGTACGCGTTAAGATGAAAGCGCGATTGCTTGGAACGATTTTTGTACAGCAATCCAAGGTGTACCACTGGTGCGCCATGGGAATAGGGAGGGAAACCTTTTCCTTGTTGGTAATTTAGATCACGAAGCACAATACAATTGTTCCTATTTTCTCTGTCCTTACGCAGGCAGTTGTGAAAGTGTTAATATCTCCCTGGTACTTCTGGGCCAGCCGACAACTTGTTAACACGCTGGTTACCGCTTCACGCGTTCGCGAACTACGTACCAGCCGTATCGATTGCTGTCTGTGCCGCGTTTCAAGGCACGATTGAACGAGGATCATCGACGAACTATTAATATTCCAAAATGGAGAACCAGCGTCCATTACTTCGCGCAGATTGTACGATTCGTTACGAGCGCCACGGAACACAGTTCTGCATCGTATCGTCAATTTTTCGAAATCCACGTCGAGGAGGTTTCGCGGAAAATTCACCAGACTTCATTCTCGTCTCCCTCCGCGACTCGGACGATTACGGCTGCCAAGATTTTCGAAACGCCAAGTGGAATTCCCGCGTCAGACACGAACCGTGTCGGTTCTATCTCGGCGTTGAACGCGTTAGGGGCCGAGTGAAACGGCCGCAGACCGTGCCTTAAGCTTTTTTCACGCGGATACCAAGAGGCTGACCCACTTGCGCGGCGGTCTATACACGTCGTGCAAATTGCTCGCAGAAATTCGTCGCCAGCCGCGAGTCCTAGACTGACGGGGCGGTGTGTTTCGCGGCGGACTCGAGAGGCAAGCCAGGCCTCCTTCAACTTTTGCGGACCGTGGGCCTCTCCGAACTCACGTAAAATCGATCCCTATTACCGGAGGAGCTGGTCCAACGCCTGAGCGTCCGTTTTCCGCGACGTTGGCGAACTCCTGCTGCGTTATCGATCGCTCGCGACCAGAACTCTGCGATACAGCGACCTTCCTTCTAACCGGAAGTCTTGCCAGACTGCAGATGTTTATGCGGCAACGTTAGAAAAGAAAAAAGCGAATCGCGAATCTATCCATCGAACGGAGCCACCTCCGTCGACTCCATTGGCAGGGACCGACTCTCTGTGCCCGTCGTGGAATGGCGGCTCCGCGGATTGATACGTTCTCCGAAGGTCTGAAGCAGCCGTTTTGATGAAATCGATCCTGTCTGGCGAGAGAGTCGGACGATTTAAAAGCTTTAATGGAATTCCTGTTTCCACGAAAACGCGAATGGGTTTAGAGATGGCCACGGTGGGCGGGGAGGGTGGGAGTTGGCTGGCTGGGAGCGTGGAATGGATGAAAAGTTACGAATATAATACCGCTGCCGGGGGTGGAAGAGTTTTCCCCGTTGAAATCCTGTTTTTAATCCAGCTACGAAACTGCTGCTTTCGCTGCCAGACGTTGAATGATACGCCCTTCGTCGCTTCGCCAGCCACGGCGCTGGTTAATGAGCGTGCTCTGGTAACCAGCGCGTTCGATCGGGAATGCGTTCGCTGGATCAATTAAAAAATTCAAGAACGACGATTACTGTTAACCATTTACATGCTAGAAGCGAATAATGTCCTTAGAAACCGTCTGGGCAGCTGCGAGGAATGTCTCGCGCGGCATGCACGCTCCGAACTTATTGTAATTGGCACGATCTCGAGCAATTAATCAATACGAGAATGTTGATACCAACGGAGGAACGATTGATCAACGTTAAGGCTTACTTTCGACTCGATCTGGTTCGCTGAATGAGTTATGGACGTTCCTGGTCGCGTTATCGCTCGAATATCCGCGCACCTGCTCGAAAGTCTCGCGGAACGAGAGAAGACAGTCGTGAGATAGAAAGTTAATCAGATGGCGAACCGATTGCAGGGAAATCTACTCGCGAATGCATCGCCATCTGCAACGTGTTCTCTGTATTCGGATGTTTGCTCGTTACGCTCTTAATTATCTCGATTATCGAGCTCGTTCAGTCCTGCCAATGGAGGAGGATCGAGTCGATTAATAAAAAATTCAAGAAACGGACAATCCATTTGGATTTTGTTCCTCGAATCACTCGCACGTCTCAATACCGTGATTGAGACGTCCGCATAATTTTGTTCCATGTTTTAATTCTCCACGTTATATAACGTGGTGATTGATGAAGACGATGACTGATCTCATTGATTCCACGGAGCCGTCGGATTTATCGAAAGATTTATCGCCGCGCAGAGATAAATTGGATTCGCTAGTATTTTCGACAAATCGCTCGACGTTTCCAGCGGGGCACCGAACACGCGTTGACAATTTCACCTCGTGCCAAGGCGTTATCGCGGCTTTTAAACAACATTTCACCGTTCCACGCGATAAAAGGCTTCTTATTATGAATATAAACAACCGCAAGCAGTCCTAATGAACTCTAAATATTTGCGCAACGCCAGTGCGGTTGAATGCAAATGTTCTGCAAAGTGAACGCTGATAATGGCCTCTTCCCATAGCCGCGCTAACAGCTTTCTTGTTCCTATTTCCTCCGTCGCAGTTTATCGATTTTTCAAATTTCCTACCGTCGCTCGACTGGCCCGCGATGTCGAAACGACGTCCACGCTGGAGGATGATCGCTGCAAACATCGCGAGGAGCGTGAAGAACCGGTGCTAATTCCTCGTTAAATCGGATCGATCGAACGTTAAAACCGAGGTAATTAAATGGCGACGGAAAGTCAATAATAAACAGCACGACGGAATTAATTATGAAAATGAATAATTCATGCGTCTTCTTCATTCACGGGAATTCAGCCCGCGCGTACAAATTTTCGATGGAAGCCTCGCAACCGCGGGGCAGAACGGCGGCGCGAAAAGTTAATGGCCGTCGATGAAATGAATAGCCGTTGATTTCGCTGGGGAAAGACGGGTTCCCGGCTGGCGACTGGATCCATTTCCCGAGCATTCAGCTCGCAATTTTCATTCGAACCGGGTAAACAAGATTCGCCGGGTCCATTTTCTTCGCGCCCCGATCCGTCCCCGTTTCGCAATCTCGCGACACCCAGACTCCATTCGATATTCAACGCGCTTTCTAATCGCGCGCGAATCAATCAGCCGCTAGAATTTCGCACGATGATGTCAGTCGAGGGAAGCGAGCGGTTATTTTTTTCTGCGAGCCCAAACTGGGTCAGAACGCGTTCGGTACTGTTAACGCGCGGACCGTGCAGAAGTGGCCCGCGAAATTCCGTTCTGGACGCGAGCAGTTCGTCGGATGCTTCTGTTCGATTCCATTGTCGGAGAGAAAGGCGTTCGAATTTTTTCTGAAAGCATCGCGTTAGCCAATCCGACGTGTCCTCCGCGATCGAGCCGCGGCGACAAGTGGCTGCGCAGAGCGCGCAGCCTTGTTATCGCGTTCTCGGGACCTTGACGTTATGAAACTTCCACGTAATAACGCATCTTTGTGCGAATTAAAAAAAAAACACGGTTACGTGTCTCTCGAATTGCAGCTAACCCGGCCAGTTGCCAAACGGCTGCGCGAGCACACCAAGGCTGAACTTTCTAGCCGATAATCCGGCTGCCCGTCCTTCTGGGGCACCATAACGAGCCGAACGGGGTGTTAACTGTTCGTTTGTTAAGGACGGATTACGGGATTCCTGCGTCGAGACACCCAGGAAGCGTCTTCCTGACCACGGTTCCGTGCACGGTTTCACGGCGAATCGATTCTGACAAAAACCAGGCGGTCCTCCAGGCAAGGAGCGCTCAACCTACTTTTTCCCACGCGCGAGAAGCCGCTCGGAAATCGACGACGAATCCGCCTTTCGTTCAGCCACCGTTTACACTGGCCCTCGACTGGCTTTCGTCGACTTTCCGCGATCACCGAGCCCCCTTCGTTTTATTCCTTGTTTTTCCTACCCTCGAGCAGGCCATTAAGACCAGTTTCCACGGCTGTTAGTTTAATGCGCGCATTGTAACAGGTGTCCGACGAATTCGCGTTGTTCTAACTATGAAATTATACACGAGGCTTGACGCGGGGCAATTGCGAGGCAGTTTCGGGTTATGTTCGCCACGTTTTAGCCAGCTTTTTCCTTTTGGAATTCTCTGGGGAATCTTTATTTTATATTTCTTGGTAAGTTCATCGAGTGCCTCGAGAGATTCTCCAATTTCATCAGTTTTCATTTTTGGAACAGTCGATTTTCGAGATTCCTAAGCGTTTTGCATATTAATTGACAATTTCCTTTTGTCAATTTCCGACAATATTCTGTACGAACGATGAATTCTCAACGATTACTTCGTCCAGTTCGATCAGAAATAAGTCAGGTTATATCAGACGGATTCTAAAGCAGTCGCCATTTTGTTAAATGCGTTCGACGCGTGGTAAAGTGTTACGTTCGATAGGAAATACTTGGCATTTCCAGAGGTATATTAGTTTTACGTGTGACCCATTTCGCCGACTGCTCGGCAATGATAAGGTTGTTTATAAAATACGGCCTTTGAGGACGAGGAAGCCCCTCCCCGTTCGCGACATGTCGGAAATGGAACGCTCTACAGGCTCTGGAGATGAAAAGAGAGAGGAACGAGACGAGCTGACTCCCGGAAAAAGAGTTCTCAATTAGTCTCATTGCGAGGAAGTGCAAATTTGTTCCTCGATTCTTTAATTTTTCACGAAGCTCCTTCGATAATAATTACCGCTCGACGGTTTCCTCGATCCCATCGGGGGCATCGATTCGACGTGTTTCCAATTTTCCTCGACGCGACCAGAGAAATTACGACTCCACATTTTTATCAGTTTTTGAAAGCAGACTGGATGGGCGAGCTATTTCGCGAAACAAATCACTCCACACGCCCATACATCCGCCATTGTTATAAACTCGTCGTTTCACGCGGTTGCGTTCGCCTCAAGTTTGATCGATTTACTTCCCGAGGTTATGCATAATTTTTGACCCGCAACGAAGCCACGCGGGAGATAAAAGTTGAAATTGACTTCCGATTTTATCGTCGCCACATTTTTTTATCGAGAAAAGAAGAAGTTAATTTAACTGGAACCGGTAATTAATTTGGAAAAACACGGTTTCGACCGCTCGAGGCGTGCTCGAACGATCGTGGACAAAGAAGAAGTCGAATTAAAATGAAAACCGTGTTGTTTGGCCAGCACCGAAATCCGGATTAGCAAGAAAGTCGGCGACGAACGTGCACGGTTGAGCCTCTGGTTACATTATTCGCGTGTAATTCCCTAGATCGCGTTCGCGGCTCGTCCAGCGGCACGAAATCGTGGCGTTTAAAAATTCTCGCGGCGAACTTCGGCGAACAATGCGGAGATAAATAAAAGTGTAACCGTGCGACGCCTCTAATGGCCGATTTAGCCGAGAAACAACGTTATTTGCATAGCCCTACGCACAGAGCGGCCATTAGCGCAACATATGTTCAACTTTCATGACTTGCAGCGGCTCGAGAAAACCTGGAATCGCACCGCGTCAATATTTCGCGTCCTATTTCTTCTTTCCGTACCGTTTTCTCTTTTTTTTTTCCTTCCTGCGCACGAAAATAGATGCGACGATAAATATTCCGTTTAGCTGGTAACCGGCGCGTTATAGAAGAAAACGTCTAGTCGTGGCATGAGAAACGGAGAATCGATGCCTGATATCGGTCCAGGATACAGTGGGAGGGCCAAAAATGGCCGAAAGTTACGATCGACGTCGATTTCGTCGGCTCTATAAATATAAATACGCGATGGAAATTTATACGGGAAATGGACGGCCTTATGGCGGCAGAATTCAATTTTCCCTGCCATAAAATACCCGCGAAGTCCGCGTTTTTGTAAAAGGAAACAGGTATTTCCAATCGATCTCAGGAGAGTCAGCAACTTTCAGTTTCGCTGTTTGGGAAAAAAACCCAGGAGGGAAGAAGAAAAAAAAGTAAAAAGAACGCGAGATTACGGGACTCGGGCGGCTCGATGTTTTCAAGCGAAACATGGCGGATCGAAAATCTGTTGCTCGGAACCGTACAACGTCACTGACGCAATGCACAGCCACACGGACGACCGTTACTCCCTATTTGCTTAATGAGTTAAGGACGCCAGCGAAAAATGGCGTCTAATCGCCTCTGGATTCTCTCGCGATTCCGTATGCCACGTTACGTAATGGGGCTATCAATTTCATAGATTTCCGAAGTGGCGTGTATCGCGCTATCGGGCACCGTGTGAAAAATCGCACGACTCCGCCACACGAACCCGATCGAGCGAGTCCCCAAACGTAATCTCGAATAATACGATTCTCGATTACACGCCGAACCTAACCTCTACAATTATTCACGCTCGTACGGTTTTCCTATCTAAGCCGTGCGCTTCGAGCAGATTACACAACGAGAAATAAAAATGTAAAACAGCGTGCCGTCTCAGCGATGTGCGAACAGCTGCTTTATTACAATTTATTCGACGATACCTAGTGAACGGTGTTAGATGCTGGTAATAATTTCCTGCAGTGGTTAACGGAGTCAACAGTCTTACTGGCATCGATATACATCGTAATGGATTTTTGATGCTCGTTATACATTTATTCGAGAATTAATAATCATGCCGTAATATCTGAATATTAACGCGAACCAGAGCGAATGAATTTCCTTCGCGAAATCGTCGCGTCGAGTAAAAACGTATTCCACGAGGAATAGATTTTGGTGCGGACTGCTCGAGTCAGTTGCACGACTCGCAAATGCATATGTATGTATAGATGTACCGTGCAGCAAGTGACTGCAGTTACGGAATTTCCAACCGGTCGTTTAAATATTCATTTTCCTCGGTGCCCATTGCAATGGATATTATCATGGCCGTGGAATATCATAATTCGATCGGCTCCGCGACGATCGCGAACTGTTGCGGGGAGGGGAGGGGGCATCGTAATAATTTTACGCACGACTAATTGCTTTTCCATCGTCCGTACGACGCCGAAACGTATCCACGGCGAGACTTCCGCGAGCTCGAGTTTCGAAATCGAAACTGCTCCCGGTGCCGCGGGCAGGGGGGAGTTTAAATTACCAATTTCGAGGCCTGGCCGACAGCGCGGTTTTCATTTTCAACGGGCGACCATGAGCGAGCACGGACGGAGGCCTCGCCGTGGAAACGCGCACGCACACGAACGCAGAAGGCGTGTACACACACGTACGTGTCCTCTGACGGGCGAACGTGACAAGTCGAGAAATCTATGGCTTCGAGAGGACGGTAGGAAGACGGCCGGAAATGGGAAATGCGACGGACGGGTTTGATTGGAAACCCTTTTCGTCGGATATTCAACGTTTCCGTCGGGCGGCAGCCACCATATTAGCGTTGCCTCGAGTCGCCTATATTGCGCAGCGACCGAGCCAAAAGAAAAAGAAAAAAATAAAAAGAGCCGCCCGTTTATCTGTCGCGGAAACGGGGAAAAAACTGCGGACGGACGCATGTGGCGGTGAAAAAAGAAAGAAAGAGTATCCGCGTCTACAATTGTGCATTATCGGACGGAGAGCAACGGCCTCGTTACGGCTGCCGTTACTTTCGTTCGACCGCGGACGAATTCTCGCCACGGATTTTCCTGCGAATCGATACCCGCGGAGGAATCCACCGACGGTAGGGACACCACGGAATTTCAGCTGTTCCCCTCTGCTCGCGCGAATGATCGCTCGCTCTGAGAGCTGGCTGGCTGGTAGCCCTCAAAATATTTACAGCGAACGCCTCGTAGATCGTCGTTGATAAGAGGGAACGCTGCTCCGTTTCGTTCGCCGCGGTTACATCGAACCAGTGGACGACACGAGGCACGATAAATAATCGCGATAGGAAATCACGATTTCGACCCATTTCCGGGCCGACCTTCGTACCATCTGCGGCATATAAACAACCGCGTGCAGGCTGTAACGTTAAATAAGCACAGAAAGAGGCCAGTCGGCGAATCCGCAGCGTTTTTACGGGTGCGAATCGAGGAGAGGAAAGTAGCGCTGAGAAATTGTATATACGTGTAGTACTCACAGCATCTCCTTGGCGGTCGAACTCGCGAGGCACATCACGGTGGTGGCGGCAGCGACACAGCAGTCACGGTCACAGTCACGTAAGCTCCGAAAAACGGCCACGACGACGAGCACAAGCAAGGAAACACTCATCACTGGTCACCGAGCTGCCCGTTCTTTTTCCTTTTCCTTCCTCCGTTTGGCAGTGGGTTGATGAAATGATACGCGGACGTCCACAAGAGGGAAAAAGGGAGAGAGAGAGAGAGAGAGTCCAGGAGCGGCGCGCGTCCGAGCGAAATGGAAAACCAGCTATTTTTTTCGAGTCGTCCCCGTTACGTCTGCCTCCTCGTCCTTTAACTGGCGACGAACACGAGAACACCACTCGTCCCGGCGGGCGAATTATTCGCGGCACTTTAATCCCCTCGTCACCCGGAAGGACTCGCGCGGCACACAGATTCGGCAGGGGTGCCACTGCCGTGAAGGCAGGAGCCGATAGCAGGAGAGAGCAGCGCGCTCCTGGCTCGTACGACTTTAACCTCGCTCGTAGTGATTCGGTGCAGTCGAGTTTCTTGACTGAGCGGCCGAACCTGCCCGAGCCGTGCCCCGCCAACAGCCAGCGCTGCCAACCGACCTTCTGACGCGACTCAAAGTCACTAGACCGGACTGTAGCGGCGTTTTGAATGCGCGATTATATTCTGCTTATCAATGTACCCCTTAAACGCGTAATATTAACGTTTGACAACACGTTGTAACGTAATATAACAACTTAAATATGAAATACGTGAGACTTTGCGATACAGAAAAAGGAATAGGTTATGTTCGATCGACGAATCGTGTTATTTTATAGTAAGGCTTCTCGGTTTCGAGGTAACGTAAATGGTAACGTCTTCTATCCGGAATAATTGCGAAAATGTTTCATGCTGACGGAAAATTGTGATTGCGTGTAACAAAGGTCTGATTACTGCGGAAATAAACGTGTCGTTTTGTTACGCTACAGAATACGACAGCATTTCGTTTCCGCTTATTTACATGTTTGGTCAATGATTGTTATAAAAGTAACGTAAAATCTACAAGATCTATCAGGTTTAACAATGAATTGTTATAAATGCTCTTGATAATGTACCACCTAACGAGACGAGAATTACGAGCTCTAAGTGGAACGAAACTATCCTCTAGAAATTCACGACGACCTACTAATGACATAAAAAGAGGGTCACTCTCTCGTCTTATGCTTTCGTTCGCTGAAGAAATCGCTCCGATTTGTAATTGCATCCCAATTCCTCCAAACAACCCTTTACTCACGAAACAAACACGCTTCGCATCCTCCCATCGACGAAACGAATTCGAAAACGACCTCCATCTCCCGTTCAACGAATCCACCGCGCAGGAAACGTTCAATTCTTCCCTCCGATATCGAGACGCGCGAACGACGACGAACTCGCGAAATATTCGATACGAACGGAACGTTTCGAGATCGTAGGTTGGCTGCGCGCGTTCCGCGCATTGGTCACGAGCCAAAGTGGCGCCCGCTGATTGGTCGACGCCGTTTCGGTCTTTAATGGCGTGGCAGTCTCGATTCGTAACTCACAGGTCGATGGAGGGGGTAACTGGCTTCCAGCGTCCAACTGTGTTCGTCAAAAGGCTGGTTTTTCACGTCAACTAATCCGTCGTCGGTGCTTCGCCTCGATCGTGGCATCGATTTCGGCTCGAGAATAGCTCGCTGCACGGAGTCGTGTGTTCGCGGTCGCGTAATCAAGTGTTGCCTTCGGCGTCGCGACGCATCCTCGCTTCGCAGCCGGCCGCCACGGACGCAGGACAACGCTCGAGGACGCTGCGATGACGGAGAGCTGATGAGAGTACGGTGCTCGTATCGTGCATGAGGTAGGAAACAGCCTCGACGGCCGATTTTAACGGACACGCGTGATGTCTGTCCGAGCATGCAAAGTTTCCGAAGGTCGGTGCAGCGGCGCTAACCCAGATCTCGCTTCTTCCCGAGAGTCGTATCGCGTCTTGTGAAGTGTTTCACCCGTTAACGACGATAGCACACGCTCGTAAATTGGTAATCGACGGCTATGGGATTCGTGGAGGAGCAGGCTCGCCGTGTCTCGCGCAGGTTTCTATAGGGGAACGATCTACGGACACGCATACCTTCGATGGTCCTTCGAATTGTGAAAATCATCGCTGTAGAAATTGTTCACGCTCGAACGAGTTTGGTATTAAAAATTCTGTAAGGAAAATAGTACTTGTTATATGTAGCTATTGGCCTTTTAAATATAGCCTGGTTTGTGTACCTTGATAAGTGTATTTATATTGCTGATAAATACCGTGGGATCAATGGCGCTCTTCGTTTGATAAAAAATTATTTAACCAGTTAATATTTATTTATCACGCTGATTCATGATGTTCGATTTTTCCGTACCGTGAAATATTTTTAAACGGTGTTGAAGTTTTTATTAATAAATCACGTTGAATTCGAATATCGCACGAAATGCTCGTACCGGTAACTGTAAGTTTGTGGTGGGTGAAGTTGGAACGTTTTCATTTGGCGGTGAAGAATCGCGAAGATCTACGAGGATAATTATCATTCCATGTGATGCAATCTTCGGATGGCCTGTTTGGTTAACAATGTATTTACGTGTGAGGTTATACATATATGCGTTCCAAGATTGAATTGATAGCACTACTCTAAATAATCTCAATTCCATAACTATGAAACGATATGGAAGCGAGACTATTTCGAAAAAGAGTAATTGGCGGTAAAAATTAGTTCGTAGAAAGTGCATTAAAGTTGCGCTCTCTACACACAGAGCCCAATAAAATATTAACTTCGCCTTGCGCGTCCAAACGTAACTGTTCCAAGCTTAAAACTCATATTTCTACCTCTTCTTTTATCAAACTATATTTCGAGGCTCCTTTTACGAGATGTTTGTAAACAGAACGTACATTTTTACACCGATGATTCAGCCTATAATAAATTAGCGCTGGACAAGGAAATATTCGTTTTACGGGGGATCCTCTTTTATGATTGATTTATTACGAAAATTGTTTTAATCGCGAGTTGTTATCGCGTAATGGATACGCTGTTCGATCGCTAGTTAAGGTTTCCAACGCAGAAAGGTGGATCCTCGAAAAGCTGCGTTTACGGCCTCACGTCCTACCATTCACCGCAAACCGGTTTCACACTTCGACCTTCTGAGAATTCCCTCGAAATCGGGATAAAATTGTCCCATTTACAATTTTTTACAGGTCGCCCGGTTATTTTATGAGCGTGGCTAAAAATACAGCCAGACCGTGAATGCCAAGCACGTCACCGCGTGAACAAAGCGATCGTCGCAACAGATGCGTCGCGACTCGTTGTTACTTGCACCAGACGAGCGTTCGATGCGTATGGGAACTCGTAAAAGTTGACGGAAAATACTTGGGATTGAATAACCGTGGCCTCATCGCCGATTCCGGCGATGTTCGAGTAATTCCGGGCGCATAAACGGGGACCATCACGCATACGTGAAGGCAGGATCTATCGCGCGTGCTCGAAAGTGTCAGTGAACTCGGAATTCAACCGCTAGGAGCCAGCGCACTCCACCCCTCGCGCGTATCTTTTTTCCCTCCGCGCATAGATGGGGTATCGGTTCTCTGGGCAAACATCCTCGGTAATTCGCGCGGTCGGCAAGGACGAGCGAATCGTAGATGAGCCATCCAAGATGGATGTAACGGTTTAATATGTTCCATTGGGTTTTTCAATGCCAGTAAATGGCTTTTGGAAGAGCACGGTACTCTTATTTTGCACAACGGAAAACATTCTCTCTTGTACTATGTTTTAACCCTTTGCACTAGGATACCCCATCTGAGGGGACATCAGCATTGATTAGCGATGGACGAGGCTGAACTTATTCCAGCGCAGCTCTTTGAGAAATGCACGTTTCCCTCAAGTCTTCTAGTAGAAATGGAAACGATTGCTAAGCGTCTAAAATGTTGTGATTTTAGCAATAGTTCCTGTTGCTAACAGCGGAGAAAGAGCCAAGTGCAAAGGGTATTTCCTCCCTCATACTTTTCTCATTGTATACTCACTCCTTCGCACTTCCTTCGCACACTTTTCGCATTTAACATCTTTGCACAATTACTATGCTCATTCTTTTCCACGACTAAAATTCGTTACACTTTCCTACATCTTCGTCAACCACCTTCGTTCCCCTTTTAGTCGCCTCTTACGACAAGCAGGGGATACTGCGGGTGTATTCTGATCCCCACCACGCAGGGATGAGACGGATGCAATTTCCGTTCACGCAGAACCGTCCCAAGTGCGTCGATAAAAGCGACCTATCGTAATTACGGTGTCCAATTTCAGACGTTTGCCTCCGCTGGCTGTTACCCTATCCGTGGCGCGTATTACTGATCGAAAAAGTTGGGACGAGCTGCCTCGTTCGTTCCGTATACGGATCGTGGATGTACTTATAAGGTGGAGCGATGAATCGTTTTTTAATTTTAGGTTATGTAGAGGTTGGGCTGATATGTTATGATGCAGGGAAGTGGAATAAGTTATTTTGGTAATCATATGGTTGAGGAGCGACTACGGGAGGGAATTTAAGTAAATTACTGGGAAGCGTAATTTCATTGATAAAATTAGTGGCACTGTTTATAGCGAAGAGATAGGAAGCGTGCGAAACGAGGTCTTAAGCTCGATCTATTCATCTGTCCTTGCAATCCATTCACCTTACGCGGTGTCCACGGTGCAGCCACTAAACCGCAAGTAATACGGTGTATCCAGTTTCGAGAATAAAATAGCTGCAAGTTGGAGAAGCGGAACGCGTGAAAAATGCTGTCTAGACTGGTTGGAAGAAAATTTATCGCGGATTTTTTCTGTCGGCATTATTGAGCGTTATGGGACCGATTGGCAGATAACGGAAATTAAGAATCGAAACAGTATTTATCTTCGATTTCATACGATTTGTAATGAGTTTTAAATAAACTATATCGTTAATTAAACTTGACGTTGAATTTCTTTAGTCGTTAATGAATGAAGCATAGAGGCTAGCGAAGATCACGCTGCGCGTAACGTTAGCATTCTAATTCAGGGTATAAAATAACAGTAGAACAAGCGAACGTGTAATTACGATTTTCCACGTACCGGTGGCTGTGTATCTTGCAACCTCACGAGGGGTATAATTAAGAAAGATTAGACTGAGTGGAAGACGAATCGTCTGCGCGCATCCTTCTGCTCTATGGGCGCTCCGCTTTGTATAGTTTCTTTGAAATCTAGGAAATGAAAGCGTGTCACGCGATCGACCACCTTTTCTTTCGCAAACACGTGCCCGTTTAAATTAATACCAGCCTGCCAAGATGTCCGCGCTGAGACTTACGCTACCGTTTCTCGATCGATAAAGAAGGTCGCGGCGTGCCGCGAATGCCAATTTTCGATCGCGGCTCGTTACGCCGCTCGTAGAAAGTTGAACCCCGCGACTGTTCGGGTCCATCCTCTACTATGTGAACTGTTACGTAACAACGTGTCAAGGAACACAAGTTATTACAGTCGAGATCACGTGGACTTTCACTCGCGTTCAACGTCGCACCCGGGATCAGCGCTCTCGCGTAAATTACCGTTTCGACTTTATTGCTCGTTCTCGCTTCTCGTGGTACAGATTAGAATTTATAGACCAGACATTGATATTTACCAGCTATTGTACAGATCGAGATCCATCGGTGGATGTAGCTCGTTCCGTTGAAAGCGTCGACGCTCGTGAAAATAAATCGTTCGGAATGATTAGAATGGGGATACGGAAATTGTGGTGGAACCGTGGACGGGTAAATACCTTTTTGTGTTTCAGAAATGAACGGCTCTCGACTTGCCAGGAGCCGGGCCGTCCGCCTGGCCGTGTACGGGGGTTGCGGGGTGGTGGTTTTACTTCTGGTGTTCCTCTACCGCGCCGCCACCTCAGAGATGGCCAGGCTTCGAGACCTTCACATCCAGTGTGCTCACCAGCAGGAGACTCTCGCCGCTCAGCTACAAGGTACCTGATGTGTACATCCTCGCGAGCTCGCGTACCAAACGAGGCTACTTAAAACGTTTACCATCGTTTCCGTTGCCTTTTTCAGTGATATTCGAGTACAAAGTGAGATTGGAGAAGTCCCTGGCTGAGGAGAAGAGCTCGAACGCCGCGGTGAGACAGGAACTCCAGCAACGCGCCACCAGAGAGAAGTCCCTCAGGGACAAGGACAGCATAGAGGCGATGCAGAGGTTCAATTCGCTTCAGCAGAATTACAAGCTGCTGCAGTCGGAGCACCAGGACCTGCAAGAGGAATACAAGAAAGAGAAGAGCAGGCTGGAGGCCACGCTGAGGGATCTCCAGACTCGCATCAGGCAGGCGAGAGAGGACAAGGACAAGACCTTGGAGCACTTGAAGAACAAGTTTCTCGAGCTAGACACGCAGAAGACCGAGCTGGAACAGAAGTACAAGGACATGTTGAGAAGCAATGGGACTAACGATAGTATTATCAATCACCTTAAGAAGGAAGTGTTCCAGCTGCAGCGGGAATTAGAAGAAGCTAAGGTACAATTCTGCGTTTACAACACCGATCTTTTCTGTATCGCGCACTCTAAATGATAGGGATGATAATCCTTGATTCGTCTTCCCCCTTAGAAGTTTTCGCGGAAAGCTACTTCGCCCAGACCAAGCATGCCCAATCCGCAGCCCCTGCAGCCGCAGTCGCCAGAGATGAAGTCCGGGAATCCAGGGAACCAGCCTGTTGACCCGTCGCAACAGCAACAGGTAAGTCCACCGATGAACGACGATAAAAGTCCCGTGAACGTGATCGCCGCCCAGCAAACGATCGAGGACCCCCTGCAATCGAACGAGCAACGGATGAACGAGGTGAACAACGTTCGATTCGCCCAGGAGAACGGCAACATCGTCCCAGTGGGCCCGAACGAGGTTAAGCAAGCAGACGTGCTGCCACTGCCCTACGACTTCCAAGAGAATCGCCAGAAGAAAGAGAACGATAAGTCCAAGACCGATCGCACTGCGGTCGTAGGCGAGAACGATCAAATGGAGCAACCGAAACGAGTGATCCCATCGCCTGATAAGAATAACGAGAAGTCAGACGGCAAAAAGTCGACCCCTGATTCACCAGCGAATGAAATATCCGTGACGCCTACCAAGTACCAAGGCGGAGGCGACGGGAAGTCCGCGATGGACTCGCCAAAAGACAGGGTGTCGTGGTTGGGGGACAATGGCGAGAAACACAAGCCAGAAGCTGGCCAACGCGCCTCTGACATAGCGGACGAGAAGCTGGAGAATGCCCAAAACAGTGTGGACGGCATTTTGAATCAGATTTTCAGAATGATCTGACAAACCGGATTGACTGGCGCCCGCAGTGCCTCGTTTTTACCAAGCGCATTATGGGTAATCGTATCAATCCGTGCTGTACAAGTGAGAAATGGGTGCGCATTTGCTATCCGCAAGTCCATGCGACAAATTCTCAGCCAAGTTCAGTCGGACTAGTTATACCTCAGCGCAGCTCCTGGTTGTGATCCCCTCTTAAACGAGGGCGCTTAAAACGTTCCCGAAATGAAAATAGGATCTAAGTTCCGGTGATGAATTTTCCTCGATATATCGTTAATCAGGATAGGGATAATTGGTTCTTTGGTCGTTCTTGGGAAATATATTACGTTGCTCGTTTAACTATGATGCATCACGATAAGAACAAGTATTTAGCTACCCTAGCGAGTAAGTTGTAGGTTATAGCAATTACGCAATATAGGTTATGGCAAGTTATCGCAAGCTAAGAAAGGTACTGTCCTGGCTTGCGAGGATTCGAACGAAGTGCCTTTAAGTACCTCGATTGACTGCTGGGGAACACAGTTTCTTTCAGTGTAATCTTTCTGGTAACGTCTAACACATGCACGGTAATTTGCATGGTCTGTACTGGGTGCTGTAGATAGATGATTTCTCTGATCGACTCGAATGATCTAGAAACGATCCACGATACTAGCTCTCTATAGAATCTCTAGCAAAACGTCGTAGATTTAATGTGGTACCACGATGGTTCGAGACGAAAATGTAACGTGAAAGTGATCGAGAGATTATGTGGTAACGCGACACGTTGTAGGGGATACGATAAGATCTTTTGCATGATGCGACGATTAGAGTCGATGGTCGATAGTGCTGCGAGAGTTGTCTGGTAATTTCGTCTATTTTTTTCTTTTTTTTTTACTATTACACAACTTCCATTTTGAGTACAACAAACAAATGAGACAAGTTACAAGCATTGCTTCTGAATTATCGCGAATATCGTAAAATTGTTTAATGGAAAATGAAATTGCGTACGTATTGTCGAGGACAAACTGATGATTCGAGCTAATTTAATTAGTGACTTAACGTAGCTTAACATGTTCGAGACTGATGACCTAACATATGAGTGCACCCAGCATGTGGGTGATAGTCGTAGTTGCGAGAATGGTTACTGGTTTCTGGAGGTAGTTTTGGTCTCGAATATGTTGAACGACTATTTAATCGATTGATAGTCATTTTAATTTGAATGATCAAAGAAGAAACGAGTCATGTGCGTGTAGCTTGCTAGCTGTATTGAATGTGCCTGTATGTCCGTGTTAATCGATGCATTAATAAATTGTTATTATTTTGATCTGCTTGCATTTTTTCTGGCACCCTCGCACAAACCTAACTAAAACTGATGTCGCTTACTTCGTTACTAGTTTGCTGCGATTCTATTTTTTTTTTTTTTAATTACTAGTATCTTTAAGAAACATAGTTAGTTTTACTCTCATTTGTTGTTGCTTCTAATTCTTTAATCCGAACCCGAAGAGGAAACTCAAAATTTCGTCGTTTCGTAAAGCTTGCGTAATCAAATTTGGCCATCAGAAAAATTAGAGTTTCTTGCAATAAAAGATAGAGAAGTAACCTGTAACTGTCGATTGATTTAGCGACTTCTTCTCTATGAGGTGGTTTCTTCCTTTGTTTTTTTAAACAAGCATGCTTTACGCAACGTTTCTGTTTGGACACACGCTTTCGTAGCTTTGAAGACAAAGAGACAATTCCTCCTTTTGCCAGTAGAATTACCACCAGGTAAGTGCAGTTTGCGAAACGTACTATGTTCTGACTCATCCTCCTCTTATTATATCTGCTTGATTAATTCCGCGAAGAGAGCACACGTGGTTAGACTAGAAATAGTATGTTACACCTCGCCTTTGTAGGAAGAATAAAAAGCCAGTAATTAGACTGTGGTTAACAACGAACATCTAAATTAAGAAATGAACAAGTTCTTCAATTTCCATCGAAGTTGGATCGTCAAAGATATCCCAAAAAGATACAATTCTTTGAGAAGAAATAATCGATAACGATATCGTTAACTAAAAACGAAACCAACAGGCAGGAAGAAAAAACAAAATGTCTTTTGCAGAGCACCGTGGCTACCAGTTCGATGAAGTCGATCCCAGCTGTGAAGCTGGAGACTTCAACGTCGGCAAGCAGCGGTAACCCAGCGTCCACGTCGATGGACAAGGCGCTGCCGATCGCTAAACCTGCCTCCAAGTCGAAACTTCCGGTTGGCGTGCTACCTATTCCAGTGATGATCGATCAGAAACTGGAGAATCCCGAGGAGAAGCCGGACGAGACAGCCAGGAAGAAGGAGGAACCAAAATCGAAGAACAACGCGGACAGCAAAGAACAGGAAGCTGAAAACGGGAACTTTGGTCCGCCGTTTCCGGCCAATGTAGCGAAGAGGGTCGACGATCAGGCCCCGGACAAAAGGGAGAATGGCTGGTTCAATGTGGTGCCTGGTGTGCAGGAAATTGGGGACGAGTTGAATCACATTCGATTTCCTGGGTACGCGTCCTCTGTCTCTGCGTGTATCGTCCATTAAAAAGAGCGTCTCGCTAAAAGTTGAATGATATTTCAGCATGGACGCTGGTGCTGAGCGAAACGCAGACGCTGGCGATGATCAGTACGAGGGTGTCGACTACGACAAGGAACCCCAACAGAAGAACAGTGATTTGCAGTTGGTGGAGGGCGAAGACGAAGGCGAAGGTAATCGAGTCTCGCGTACGATATAGAATAATAATTTCACAAGTGTTTGCATGTGTTCTCCATGGTTTTCAGACGAGGATGATCAAATAGACTATCCCCACAATGAGAAACAGGAGAAGAGGGAATGAAGAGCTGTTTCTGGGAAGAGTAGGTTTGGACTAGCGAGTGTGGGTTTCATTCGCGAAGAGATCGATTATTCTTTGCTATCGGTTCACTCTTCGCCTTGCTACTACTTAACGAACCGACTTGGCCACTAACCTTCGTTCGTCGGAATGGAAGTGGAGAGGAGGAAGCGTTTTCAACGATAGATGCGTCGTTTTACTTTTTTATCCGCTTGTTTTCTGGGAGGAATCTCGCACGAGGATTTAGCCAAAAAGAAAAGAAAATAAAAAGTTTAGATAGCCTATACATACTCTACACAGATGCTATTTAAGAGCCGCTGTTCGGCCAACGAGTAGATTTGTATTTTTATTCGGAAGCTCGTCGTCTGGCCAGAACAGTGTGTCGATAGAAAAAAAGAAAAAAACAGACTGTATTTTTCTAGAGTTAATTCTAAGGTAACCAAAACGCCATTAGAGTTTCCACGGTGAAACAGAAGCCTCTTTCATTGGCAGATTGGTCATCGACTTTGTCCAAAAACGTTTCGATATAGATCAAATACACGTAGTATTAGAATAACTGTTACGTTCGTTTACTTAAGTACGCAACGAGTATTTTACCTTTTAGGAAAACGTTTTGTGAACGCGAGTCCCTTTACTCTTTTAACGTAAAAAATAACGAAACCATTTATTTTTTAACTAATCTTTTGCTACATTATCGTGTAACAATATTTTATACTTACATACGTATTTACAGCGAGTTATGACGTCGAATATTTTTATACACCCACGGAATTATGAAATTACTTCACCTTTGACCATTTTTAAGTAAAATGTTTGCTCTTCGATGAGTCATACCGACGCAAAGTGAGGGAGAGACAGGGAGAGACAGGGAGAGACAGGGAGGGCGCGAGTAGCGTGGAAGAAAATTGAAAGAAGTATTCTGCCAGTGAAAGGGTTCAACGACTTCCTTCAATGAGACACCTACGCGGAGTTATGACTTAAATGCACTCATTACTTAAACCCACACGTTGGAAATTTCTAAATAGGATTCATCACTTCGATCGGATCGACGGTTCTCGTCGAAGCCAGGGATGCGGATATTTCGTAGAGGAACATTCATTTTACCAATCGGTACCGCTAAATCGACTCGAGATCGGCATCCCTGGTGAAAACCGTGCAATACACGATTTGTACAAAGGTACACGTGATTTATTTATTGCCTATCAGTCGTCGTATCCGGCGTCAACAATCAAGACTTAACAGAATGAAAGGAAACTACTCTAAGGAATTTATTACGGATATAGATTAATATTTGTTATGATCGTAGACATCTACTTATACACAGACGCGAAGAAAAATGATTCACATGTACATAAAATTCTTTTCGTAATAAAAGATCAAAAAGCATCCCGTCTTCTGTCACTGGAAAGCTCCTTAATTACGTACACGAACTCTGTGCCGTTAAACTAGTTGGAAGGCTACTAAGTACCACTTAGTAACACTAATCGCGAGTGTTGTGCTCATAAAGGCGTGAAATTTACGGCTGTGTTGACGCGTGCATAGGAAATAAAGTATTACAGAGCAATCCATGATGACCCAATGATCTTTAGCAATGATATATGCGCGCGAAAGAAGATATCATCTTCTTTTTCTTTAATGATGACTTTATTAGTGTCTCCTCAGCGTTTTCTTAATATCTTATGTAAACAAACAAAATAAGTCGATCAATGTTCGTGAAAATATTTGATCTACTACTTCGCACCAATCTTGTTTTTGTGCCTCGAGTAGTTTTACTAAGTCTCCTTCAGCTCTAGAAGAAATACCTTTCCCTTCGTCCAAAGTGCAATACAAATTATGTTTCGACGTATTATCTAAGGAATGCAAATGAAGTTTCCAGAGATATACACATACTGATAACACCCCTAGTTTTCTATTTGTTCCAACGTTTCCATCAATTTCTCGAACGTGAAAGTTCCACGATGATTCAGAGCTCAACCGAACGCTATTCGAGCCTGTTAATTGGTCTATTAACAAGCTTCTTATCAATGCGTCACCCAGCTGTTCTCACCAAACAACCGAAGATGTTCTGAACGTTTCATCGGACCTCTGATAAGGTAGGTCACGTACGTACCTTCCTCGACCGCTCATCCACGCAAATTTACGCCCAGAAAACGTTCGTCACCGTCGTGAATCGCAACCACGAACGACACGCGTCGCCAGGACTTAATAGCGCAAGAAAATGGCGGCCGATTAAATGGCCGCCGTCGTAAAGTCTCCTGTTTATCGACCGTGTTCGCATACGAAGTTATGCATCCGACGTTATGTAGAGCACAACGCGATCGTATCGAGCAGCTACGAAGCGTACGCCCTGGTGATTATATTCGCCAATGAGTCAGATGCACATGCACGGCGTTATGCAACCACGGAACGTGATACAGGACGATCGCGAATCCCAGAAGCGATTTACATCACGTCTGGTCGCCGCTCGGCAACGTCCACTCGCGGATTCGCGATACTGTTTGCGTTTACTTTTTTCTGGCGTTCACTTTTGATTCTCTTTTAACCCAAATTTCCTCCTCTTCGCGCGAAGAGAACGGGAAATTCCATTCGCGAGAGACCTTAACTCGCGTAAATCAGCCGAATGTTCTTCCAATTTGTACTGTTTGCTAGAAATCTGTATGTATTTCGCGACAGGGGAAGATGGAGGAGGAATACAGATGGAAATAGACCATTCTTATTTCTTCTTCAGCTCTCTTTCAATGAGAACTTGTTCGCCATCGCAAATTTCATGAAATGGACGCGCTCGATCCATAAATAGCGATGTTATAGCGGTTGGGAGCTTCTGCTGCTGTCGGAAAGTCGAATGCGCGGAATAATCGAGCCAGGTAACGCAAGAAAAGAAGATACACGGGAAGAAAAAGCGTTGGCGTTGCGAATTGTCGAAGGTTGTTCGCACGTGAATTAGCAAGTATACGCGAGCAGACTCGTAACGAGATAATTGGAAATGATTGCACGAAACGTTTCCAGATGAGATCACGCACCGCGGTGCCCCCCATGTAGGTCGTACTCGATTAAACCGAAGGAAGTTGAATTATCGTGCTTACAAGCCTTCAAAACAAACCTTGAAACGTGCCGCGATTGCAAATCGATTCGTTTTCGACATTTTTCTGCCGTCCACTGAATAAGGCTAATCGCCAGCAACTGGTTTCTCGGAACCTGCACGCGCCATCTCGTAAAGATATAAAGTGCCGCGCTGTTTCGCGCGTGGGGCCTGAAAAAGTCTCGATTTCGACCGACAGGAACGAATTACCTTCGTCTGCGATCGCAGGAGGGAATTATTTTCGAAACGCGAAATCGCTGGCTGGAAACTGGAGCCGCGAGCGTCGAGAGTGGACGAGGTTCACGTTAAACGCGATAACCCGAGTGAAAGGTTGCGGAGTCAGTTGCGTCTGTGTTACAGTAAATTAACGCGGAATTATTCGTCGCAGAGATAACCGCTTGGCGGAATAACACGTTAGACAATATGGTAAACAGCGAAGGTAAGGGAGCTGCGCAAATAGCTTCGGGGAAAAAACGAACGAACAGTTAGAAAAATCTGCGCCATTCTTTTTTTGTGGTCGCGCACAATGTACTCCTTTATGCTTCCCCCTCCCTGTTCTATTTTACGCTTTTTACTATCTGTTTCTTCATAGGTAATCTCTAAATATAGAAAACTGTACGCTGAACGAAACGCTCGTCTCGTTCGACATCCAACATCCCGATACTACTCTCGAAAATGTCCCCAAAAGTGCGAAAATTTGCTCCAGCAATTTGACAGACCTCGAATAAACAGGATTTCCACCGATTCTGTGGAGAGAATACGTAACTCGATCGAGAACCGAGCAAAAAGATACAATATCTCGAGTGTTTTTGATCTCGACATGTTCGTGACACGAATTCTACGAAGATGATCGATTGTGTTGCCAGCGTCGAAGTTCCGAGAAACGTATTGGTCCCCGTCTGTGGCCTTGATTTCTCGTCTGAGCTATCATGTCAACGCGCAGAGACACTCGCGGAGGAACGGTTTCTGGAAGATCGTATCGCTGACGTAAGATCCAGCGGAGCCCCACTACCTCGACCATCGGATCAGGGCAACGTAACAAAGTCCCTGACGAAGAAATCGCGGCAGACAGTTTGCTTCTTCCTCCCGAGAAGGTAAGACGCCTTTTGCTCGTTTCGTTTTGTTTCGTCGTTGAAAAAACGCAAATACAATCATCCTTGGGCCATTCTTTTTGTGTCGTCGTATATGGTGCCACGATGAGTCGTCTTTAAGAGTGGACGTTCGCTTGGACATTGAATAGTTCTCCAATTTGGAAACGTTTTGTTGCATCTCTCGTTGATTTTTCTATCACTTTATCGAAATGCCACGGAATTACTCATCGTCCACTCTTATGGGCCATTTCGTGGAGTTTCTTCATGTTCCGCGTGTGTATAAATATGCTAAACATTTCTGAGCGTATGCATTTTTTCTAGAGCCAGTCTGTGAAAATGAAAGTGTTAATTTTCGCCGCGGTTGCGGTATTCAGCGTCCAATCGGCGCTCAGCGTCGATACCCACGAGCACACTAAGGTCGTGTGCTATTGGAACACCACGGCCTTCGATCGAGAAGGTAAAATTTCTTTCGTTACCAGCAAAAATCAGTATTATTTTCTCGAGTTCTTTGAATTGGTTTTCAGTTCCCAAGTCGACCGCTTCAAGACCAATTATTTTAATTAACATGAGTCATTTCTGTAAAAAACATTTCCAAGCTCGAGCTGCAGTCACAATTTTCTGTAACTTGCTACAGGACCAGGCAAGTTCCAACTGGAGGATGTCCGCCCAGCTTTGTCGCTCTGCACGCACCTCATCTACGGATTCGCTGGTATCAACGCAGAAACGTTCGAGGTTGTCCACTTGAATCCAGCTTTGGACACTGGGGCTGGTTACTCTTACTACAAGTTGGCCACTCAGTTGAAGAAGACCTTTCCAGAACTGAAAATCTATCTCAGCATCGGTGGTAACGCTGATCCCGAAGAGGACACCCACAAATACCTCGTTCTTGTAAATAACTGCTTCGCTATACTCGTTGCTTCGTTAAACATGCAATTCGAGGCTACGGCACCTTGGAGACCAGCTCGACGCATTCGTCCAACTTGATTCTTTCAGACGGAGACGTCAGAGTCGAGGACCAAGTTCATCAGCTCTATAAGGAGGCTCCTCAACGAGTACGACTTCGATGGGATCGATCTAGCCTGGCAGTTCCCGCCAGCGAAAGTCAAGAAGCAACGCAGCACTCTTGGATCCTTCTGGCACAGCGTGAAGAAGACCTTTGGACAGGGTAAATTCAAGGATGACAAGGAGCAGGAGCATCGCGACGGCTTCACCATCTTGGTCCGCGATCTGAAGGCCGAACTGAGGCCAAGAATGAAGGCACTGACGGTCACTGTCCTGCCTCATGTTAACAGTAGCAGTGAGTATTGGTGTCATTTTTATATTCCTCAGATGAATATCTTGCTTTCGCGACTCATTAAAATTCATTAGATGTGCCAAGCTAAGCTGTGCTGTACATAACGTGGCGCTGTAGATGTGGTATAATTGATTGGCCTTATCGGAGTCTTATTCAAATGAGATATACTGGTGTAGCATCGATGTGGCGAAAAAAAAATGATATAGTCTGTTTGCTTGGGAATTAAGAATGTGATGTTGGTAACCATCGTGTTTTAAGCACTGCGCGCTCGGCCAGTGTCACGTTCTCCAAATATTGAACCTCGCGAGGATCTTGGTCGCTCGTGTTGGCAAACTGTACCGTAAACAATACCACTTTCGTGTAAATTTGTTCCTCACATGGAAGACCCGAAGTGTACTCTTCGTGGGGGATGGTCATTTCAATCGCAAACTACTGTATTCCAGTTTACTACGACGCAAGATTGCTGGCACCCAATATCGACGCTGTACACCTGTTGGCCTTCGACCAAAAGACACCACAGCGCAACCCACAGGAAGCTGATTATCCAGCGCCCATTTACGAGAGCTACGGACGTGTTCCTGACGACAACGTCGACAGCCAAACCAGGTGAGAACTTTATGGGACACTATGCATTAGGATTGCACGTTACCCCAGAAAACACAGCCTCGACAATTGCGGACGAACGTAGCTGCGTTGTCTGGGACCATTTGTTTAACATCAAGAATCACTCTCCTGAACTAAAAGCACGGTCTTTTACCCGGAACAAATCAAAAATATCCGTAAAGTATAAATTCTTTTTCAAGGTACTGGCTCGAGCATGGCACCCCAGGCTCTAAGATCGTCGTGGGGATCCCAACCTTTGCTCGCACGTGGAAGCTCACGTCGGACAGCCAGATATCCGGTGTGCCACCCATCGTCACAGATGGTCCAGGTGCTGAAGGATCCCACACCAAGATACCAGGAGTCCTCTCCTACGCTGAGGTCTGCTCCAGGTTGATGGAGAGCGCCGTGGGCCGTCTGAGACGCGTTGGTGACCCGTCCAAGAAGTATGGCAGCTACGCGTTCGAGCCTTACAACGAGAGCACGGGCGCAGACGGGATCTGGGTGGGCTACGAGGACCCGGACACGGCTGGGAACAAGGCTGCTTACGTTAAGGCGAAGGGCTTGGGCGGCGTGGCCATCTTCGACATGTCCTTGGACGACTTCCGCGGTGTCTGCACCGGGGACAAGTTCCCCATAATCAGGGGAGCCAAGTACAAGTTGTAGACAGCCGTTGGGGTCCGATCGGTGGACACTGAGGGAATTTCATAGGTTGTGCTTAGTTCCTTTCGTTTTTTAATTCCTACAGATTCTTCCTTCTTAAACCATTGGTGTCGTCTAGAGAGAGAGTATTTGCATGGACCTCTAGCAGTTCTTTGATCAGTCGACCATCCTTCGCTCCGTACTTTTTGTATTCCTCGTTGTGTATCTTCGTGCGTGCTATTTCTGAGGCGTGTCGAGTGTTTGTGTTGAACGATGTAGAATTAACAGGTGTGTGTTGTATCAAGAGCGATGGACCTCGAATAAAGGTGAAATAGTCTTGTGAAAGTTTCTTCTTTTTGGTGTTATCCCTGTCCGCCATGCCGCGTTTTAATTTAGCCTGCGATCTGTCGGTAAGGAGGGGACCTGCGGTTGAAATGCTCTGGTATTAAGTACTTTTACAAGTATATATATAGATATATATGTATTTCGTGCAGTCTATGAATTCGGATAAACACATTTGCTCGGGTGTGTACGAAAGGTTTCTTTGTAAATGGACTAGACTCGTTAAATATATCAAACGTTAGGAGTTATGGCACGCGAGACACAGCTAATCCGTAGCCACTCTCATACGTAGAAACGAAACGTTCCTGAATTCTCTTGTACATCCGCAACTTCCGTATTCCTCCCGTTCGACAGCGTCGACGAGCGGAAATGATCGTTCTCGTGGTTCGTTCGACATTCGTTCGCAAACGTTGATACGGTGAACGCGGTGTCGTAAACATTCTTCTTCCATTTGGTTCCGTTTCTCCGATTTATTATTCCACCAATAAAGAACAGCGAAGAATTTCGTGAACGATTTGTACAATTTTCGTGAAAAAATTGATCATTCTTTCCCTTTTTGTTTTCAATGTAAGAATCGCGATCGTAATTTCTGCAAACGCGCCTGAGTGGATCGTAGAAAATCGTCTCGATGGAGTAATAAACCAGAAGCAGTTACAACAACACGAACACATCCTGCAGCATAATCGTAATACTTAGAAAATACTGGGCGTGGTAGTTGGAATAACTTACACACTATGGTATAGTTAATAATTCGATATACACTTTTAACAAGGGTAGGGCACTCGTTACATTATGGCGCATAGTACAATGAAATATAATATATGCAGCGTTACAACGTACAATAACACAATAGTTATCCCTGATACTTAATCCTAATCTACTCTAATCTCGATCCTCGTGACGTCTCGATACGAACTCGTTCATGAGAGCTGCGAAAATTCCTCGTTCTCCCACAATTAAAATAATGTAACTGTAATTGAAATCAGTGTGCAACAAATAAACAAAAACATGTTACACCAACAAGGATTTTCGTAGAAGAATAAGTAGCGCGACTGCCAGTAACTCTTCAGGTCCACAGTTCTCGAGTCCTTGCTGGGATGAAAAAATGTTGTCGTCGAAAAACAATAAAATGGGGAAATGTTGGATTTGGAAAAGGAAGTGTGGGGAATGGAAAAAGTTTGAGTTGCCAAAAACGAAGGAAAATGATGGCGGATACCAGGAACGTTCTGAAAAACAGAAAAATTGTTCGACGATTAGTTTGGAAACGATTTCCACGAGTTTTCCGAACGAGTTCGAGGCGATCGAGTGCGATCGAAGGATTTTAAGCAGGAACAGGACACACTCGACGAGATTACGTTGCCGAAGAAGCATATCAGTGACTAGATTTTAGCTTATCATGAAGTGACAGTGAAAAAATAAGTACGCGGAGCTCTCTCTGATGCGACTTTCTTTTTTTTTATATGTGAATACTGTGTGAAACGTTTCCTCTCGAATGCTTTGGTGTTATGAAATTGTTCGACATTTTTTATGCAAGGTGTGTGTGTGTTACTAAGAAACTGAGAAGCAGCAACAAGAAGACTCGTCACACTCTATTATACCTTTATACGTTTTATTCCGCTAGGGATGAAGTGTGTTTGTTGAATGCTGTCTCCACAACTGATCGACAGTGATCTAGTATAGATGAATAAACGGTTTTCTTCTTGTCTTCTCCTAAAAATTAATTTTCAACTATTTTTTTATATCCTTCCCTTTCGTTTCCTTCCGCTCAAGGGTACTGGAATGAAAATCCTCAACGTTTATATATTTCTCTTATTCAACGATGCAGGCGTGCGGAGTTTTTGATGGTATGTTACAAGCTGGCAAGCTTTTTCCGTCAAGTGCGCACAGATTATCGACGATTTCCGCTATTAGCCCTTTGCACTTTGCGGATGTCGCCTCTGAAGGAATTAATTGCGAAAGTTAGAATCTTATTCCATTGCAATTTTTCGAAGAACGCATATTTCTCCAAAGTTTCCTATTGAAATGGAAATTTTCTGTTGCTGGGAAATTGCTTGGTAATTGTTTCTATCGCTAACTTTTACCAGCAATAGAGAATTGATGGGAATTCGTCGAGTGCAAAGGGTTATAGACGTACTCTTGTTCCTAATTCGTTTCGATTGTTTCGACAAGCTGCGATTAATATGCTCGAATCGAAACAGTTTGTTGCATACCGGCAAAAACATCCTGTACTTGTAAATGCATATCGAGTAAATGCAAATTACGCAACTGGTCAACTCTTCAGATAAAATATCGTATTGTTAAATACAATGGTAATCATTGTTAACATTTCTCTGTATAATTTTCTTTTTTTTTTTTTCAAACTTCGATAGATACAATTGCATTTGTCTTGCAATTTCAACGGAACGATCGTTAACGATTTACACGTGTCACTAAGAAATGAAACTCGAGGGTCAAGAATTTGTAGAAATACCACGGGAGTAGAGAAGAAATGAAATTTTGTCAAATTTTCATCAGTTGAATGTTTCTTGGGGACGGAATTGGTTGTAAAATACAAGCGTGTAGATGTTAGAATTTTCGATTGCGATTTTTAATTCGGTTAAGTGGTGCAGTGAGATTCTTTTCAAGCCGTAAAATGTAAAAGAAGAAAGCGAAATTGATACGCAACTCGAAATGAAGAAAAAACAGGGCCTAGTATTAAATTTTCCGTGAAATTTAACCGATATCCAAGGGAGTATTGTAACTAAAAAAAGAAATCTGTTTATCAAGCGTTCTTTTCGTAGTCCTAACAAAGAATCGTCGTCTCGATTTAGGGGAATGAAATTTTGGAAATTGTTCGCGACTAACGAAAGAGGATCTCTATTAATCAACTCTCTACTTTCCACACTCTGCAAGTGGATTTTTTCCATCGAACAATTTATCGACCAATCAAGCACCTGCCACGTTTCCATTCGTCAACAATATTTTCTCGATTGAACTCTTCTTATTTAAATATATCCTCCAGCTACTAGCTATTTCACGACACGAAACATTTAAGCTCTCGTTTAAAATCCATCGCGTTGAATGCATTTAACCGAAGATAAACTTTACCAACGCGGAAACAACGAACAATTATTTTTGTACAAAGTTAGTGCAAAAATTAGTAAAAAAAAAAAAAAGAAGAAGACAACAACAACGACAACGAAGGCCTGTAATAAATGCATAAATAAATGGCTATGCGATAAAATCATTTTGCAAGCAGAAGATCGATCGTAGTTCTTCCTCGTCGTCGGATTATTAGTTATGGCGAACGTTCTACCTTTAAAAACGATAGAAATATCGATCTCTCCCCTGGGTGGGCGATTTTATCAAACTCAACAAGCGATCGATAGTACTAAGACTCGAGTCACACTGAACGAACAACTTTCTTATTAATTAACGTGTCACGTGACTGGACACGTGCCAGCGCGGTCGCCATATTGCAGATCGACTGGTACCATCGATTCTGACCTGGTGCTCGCCAGAGTGGCCGTCGTACCTCTTCAAAATCAGTTTCATTAATCTCTTCAAGCGTAGGTACAACTATACTGCGAGGACGAAGCTTTCGATGCGCATGTAAAAAAACAGGCAGATGCTTTCTGCTCTACCAGGTTACCTAACTCTGTAGAGCGTTCTAGACTAGGACAGACTCCATTGGATTCCTTTCTACCCCAGTTTCCCTTAGAAACTTTAATTTTATACGATCAAACAAGCATCCAGCCGTTCGAAAGTGATCGATCTCCAAGAAAACCAACGCGAAATACGCGTATCCTCTCGAAACCACACCCCAGGTGGCTCCACGGTTCCTCGAGCCTTCGAATCCACGCTGTTCCACCTTGGTCGGTCCAGCTCTAACGAGCACCAGCCTCCTCAGGCTCTCCCCACGACCGCCTACGTGAGTCTCTACATGACGGAACACCGTGTGACGTTGTACCTAGTATCTTGGTCCACATTGTTCACGCTGAGTACGCGCAGCAGCCTCTCCGTGTCCTTGCACGCGTGCCTGTTGGCCTGCTGCTGCTTCATCAGCATCATCGGCGTTTTCTTCTTCCTCCTCTTCTTGGTCTGCGGCAGGGACAGCTCCAGCATCTGCACGAGCCTCAGCCGGATCGACCAGCTGGTCTCCTCGTGCTCGTCCTCCTTGTAGCCGCACCGCTTCGCCTTCTGCAGGGTCTGGAAGGCGTCGTTGATGGGCATCAGCTCCCTGGGCTGGGCGAACGAGTCGTGGACTCGGACCGGACGAGCCAGGGAGGACCTCTTCTTGGCTGGGGTCGGTGGCAGCGGCTGGTTCTTCATGGACCTGGCCAGGTTCGTGCTCTTCGGGTTCTTCAACACCCTGGTCTCGTCTATACGGGCGAAGATCTTCGCGCCCTCCTTCAGCGACGAGGAGTTGATCGTGTTGTTCACGCGGTAGTTGTTCATGCCGCCTCTCTGGGCCAGGTTGTTGTTCTTCGTCGTCTTCACCAGTTTCAGGTTGTTGTTCGCGGTCGTGCTCGCGTTGTTGTTATTGTTGTTCACGATGTTGGCGACGGTGGTCACGTGGCGACACTGCTCGGCGCACTGCAGGCAATCGTAGTACTTCTCGACCGCGTTACGACGCGCTGTAGCGGAGAATCGTTCACGGAGGTTCGCGCGATTCTGACGCTCGCCTGGCTGCTGTCACACCTCCTGCAGGTACTTCAGGGGGCACAGGGTCTCCTTGTAGAGGACCTCGCCTTCCTTGCCGATGTGGTCCGCGGATCTGACGTCAGCTGCGCAGCGCACCATCGCCACCCCGTCTACCTCCTCGCCGACCTGGATCACGATCTGACGGGCAGAGACACTCGTGTCGCTCACAAAGGCCATTACGAGCGACCTGGGTCGTGATCTCTCAGCGTAACAACGTTCAGCGACATTAACGAGGCTCACCTGATCACGCAACAGGGTGGTCTGATCCGTAAGCTGCAGATTGCGTGTCACCTGGAGGGTTTTCTGTCCAGACTCCACACGCATCACGTACGCGCTGGGAAAGTAGCCCACTCGCCCGCCCAAACATTTCCCTTTCCACCAGTCCTTCTCCGACTTGTCGATCACCGTCACCTTGTAACCGGCTCTGCAACAGAATCGATTTACAAGCATCAACAAGACACACCAATTACACATATCCTCCTCCCAATTGTCGTCGATCCTATCCCTCTAGATCCCAACACGGGGGGTGCAACGATTCCCTAACGCTAGAAGCTCGTTCAACGATTACTTTAGGTCCAGCTCGTCCCGATGTCGCGCCTCGAAGTTGTACAACACCACGTAGAGGTTGTTGGGCGGTAGAACACGTTTTCCAGGTGGGTTCATGTGGTTCTGGTTGTTGGTGTGCGGCGAGGGGCAGGGAGAGGTGCTCGCTGACGAGTAGGACTTCTCGTTCTCGTCCGGTAGCTCCATGCTGGACATCCTGATGGCCCCCCTGATGTGCTTGGGGACACCGTGACCTTGGCCTGGGCTGCATGGCGCTGCAATTGGGTGCCACGCGTTTAGGAACGGGTCTGTTCGTTGGTTTCGCGCGATTTCGAGGAGAGAAGGCTCGCACTCACATAATCTGTTTATGCTTCCGCTATCCGAGTGTCTGGGTGGGGTGGACTCCCTCTGTGCACCGGTGTAGTAATCTCGAGGACGATGTCGGACGTGAGCGGTGCCCTCCGGCGAATCCAGGCTGAGACTCTTCATCCTCAGGTTTAATCTCTCGCGTCTACGTTGCGGGCTATGCGGCGCTTCATGTTCCATAATGAGCGATCATAGTAAGTTAGCCTTTGAGGTTAGCTCAACGCTCGACATTGACGCCATATCGAAAGCAGTGTTACTTATCGGTTTCTCTTTTTTTCTCTTTTCTTTTTTACTCGTAAGCAGACAGTCGTGATAGAGAGAGTTTGGTTGCAGGAAGACACACACGTCTCGTTAGAAAAACGTTTACCTACCATCCCCTGTGGAATCTAGCTTCCGTTGCGTTTTAGAACTCGTTAGAATGGTACTGAGAAATTTGAAAGTTAGCTGTTAGCTGTGGACGTATCTACGAGTTCGACAGAGAACCAAAATCGAAGGGAATAGAACAAACCAAAAATCAGAGGAAGCATTTCCATGTCTTTCTTTTTTCTTTTTCATAGATGTTTGAGACTCGAAGAGTTCGATTAGTGGTACAAAAGAGTTTCACGATTATCGCTTCGTGCAAACAACTGCCAAGTACATATATACACACACACATTCAGTTACAGGTGTAGTATTGTACAACTGTACCCTGTGGAAACGTTAGCAACGGGTTAGTTTTTAGTAATTCTTCTTTACTATTCCAAAAATACCCGTCTGGCGTCAACGTCGAGACCGGAAACGGACACGTACAACGACACAGGAACACCATATAGATGTACGGTTACACCACGAATGCACACAGAGAGATTACGTCTCTTGTCAGGCGACAGATTTGACCAACGTACAAGACTTTTTATGCAGAGAGAAAAAGAGAATTCACAGGACATTCAGAGAGAGAAAAAAAAAAGAGACGCAGAGAAAAATGGGACACGACTCGCGCGCGAAGAAGTAAAAGTAGAAGGGGTTGCAGGAGAGAACATTTTTATTTACAATTATTTACATGATTTCTCCTCTGTAATTTTTATTTCCCTTTTCTCATGCTGGATATTCCGATATCGCTACCAATGCGTGGCCTTCGAGTAACACATTCTGTGATTCGTGTTTCTCCTTCATTTTCGTTCTTCCCCTTCCGTTGCGATCCTCTATTAAATCACGAGTTACTGAACACGTTCGTTCTACATCGTACAGCGAAAAAATCACACATCTTTTCCGCGCGATCACCCTTTAGATTTGTACCCTTGCAGTTCAACGAAAACAACCCCAAAATAAGCTATTCTACGTAACTAATGAGCATAAGTACGCGTAAGAATGTGATCGAAGAGAATTTCGTGCGCAATTCCAACTATCCTCGTAGACACGAGTATTGAAACAATAAATCTACTAATAAATCTCCGTGTTCGTTTCGAAATCAAAGCATCACAGAAAAATATCACGAGCAATTCCATCCTTTATCCTCCTGTAATTCCACAGTTCCTCTTTAATCTATCACGAAATAATATCCAAACGAGCTGAGTGCCGTTCGATACCTTCACTCTCTTCAAAAATCGAGACTCGATTCCGTATAATTTCCCCTACAATTCCATGTCGATCGAAACCCAAACCACGCGCGTGTATCAAATCATGACTGGATATAAAAGGTCGTGCAATTTCACAGTTCTTCTTTAAGCTGTCGCGAAATAATATTCAGACGAGCTGAGTATCGTTTGATGCCTTCATTCTCTTCAAAAATTGAGGCTCAATTTTGTGTAATTACCTTCGCAATTCCAAGTCGATCGAAACCCAAACGACGCGCGTGTACCAAATCACGACTCGAAATGAAAGGTCGTACAATTTCACAGTTCCTCTTTAACCTGTCGCGAAATAATATTCAGACGAGCTGAGTATCGTCCAATACCTTTGCTCTCTTAAAAAATCGAGGCTCGATTCCATGCAACTCCCCTCGCAATTCCAAGTCGATCGAAACCCAAACGACGCGCGTGTACCAAATCACGACTCGGAATGAAAGGTCGTACAATTTCACAGTTCCTCTTTAACCTGTCGCGAAATAATATTCAGACGAGCTGAGTATCGTCCGATACCTTCGCTCTCTTAAAAAATCGAGGCTCGATTCCATGCAACTCCCCTCGCAATTCCAAGTCGATCGAAACCCAAACGACGCGCGTGTACCAAATCACGACTCGGAATGAAAGGCCCCACGCGTCGCGTCTCGTCGTCAGATTAAGTCGCACTCGCAATTCCATCCTCCTAACCTAGCAATTGCACGTTCTCAGCTCGTTACGACTGTCCACTCGGCCAGAATCCGTTTCGAGGACTAAGACAGGTCGCTCGACGTTTCCCCCACAGTCTCAGATCCACTTTCTCGCATCGCAGACTACTCGAGGCGTCGTCGAACGCGTCCCGACGCCCGTCCCACTTCACAGGTCATCGTTTTTTGTTGGCGCCGCGATAAGAAGACTCCCGCGACCTCGGTGACGACGTCGAGGCCGTCTCTTGGGTCATCAACACCAGCGGCTGCCCGAACGGTCTGGTCGCAGACATCGATCCGCCGCTGCCTCGTCCTGGTCAACGGAATCGCAACAATTCCACGATGATTTCGCGTCGCTAACCTTCGCAACCGCGTCACTCGAAAACCTGGCTCTTTCTCTCTCACGCGGAAACCTGCTCTCGCCCTAGCTCGCTGTTAACTTTGTTAGTGGCCGCAATTCCATGGAATTTTCAGCGTCAATCGTCAGCGACGCCATCTGTCGCAGCGTCCGTCTTAACTCGTCTCTCCCCCCTTCTATTTGTTCAATGAGTACTCGTTTTTAACCGCGATGACGATTGGAATTGCGTGGATGTGCTTCGTGATGATTTGGGTTAGTCTTTGGCGTCGATTTCGATTAGCTCTCCCGCTGTTACCATTGCGATTTCAAAGGCTGGGGATTAGGCGGTGGTTCCAGACGCTTTTGGGGACATTTGCAAGCCGTTTGGGACCGTTCTCTCGTTTTTAGCCGCGATGACGTTTAGAATTGCATGTATGAGCTTCGTGATAATCTGGGTTAGTCTTTGGCGTCGATTTCGAGTAGCTCTCCCGCTGTTACCATTGCGATTTCAAAGGCTGGGGATTAGGCGGTGGTTACAGACGCTTTTGGGGACATTTGCAAGCCTTTTGGGACCATTCGCTCGATAGAGTTCTCGTTTATAGTTGCGATGACGATTGGAATTGCGTGTATGTGCTTCGTGATGATTTGGGTTAGTCTTTGGCGTCGATTTCGAGTAGCTCTCCCGCTGTTATCATTGTTATTTCAAAGACTGGGGATTAGGCGGTGGTTCCAGACGCTTTTGGGGACATTTGCAAGCCGTTTGGGACCGTTCTCTCGTTTTTAGCGGCGATGATGTTTGAAATTGCGTGTATGTGCTTCGTGATGATCTGGGTTAGTCTTTGGCGTCGATTTCGAGTAGCTCTCCCGCTGTTACCATTGCGATTTCAAAGGCTGGGGATTAGACGGTGGTTCCAGACGCTTTTGGGGACATTTGCAAGCCGTTTGGGACCGTTCTCTCGTTTTTAGCGGCGATGATGTTTGAAATTGCGTGTATGAGCTTCGTGATGATCTGGGTTAGTCTTTGGCGTCGATTTCGAGTAGCTCTCCCGCTGCTACCATTGCGATTTCGAAGGTTAGGGATTAGGCTGTGGTTCCAGACACTTTTGAGGAACATTCTCAAGCCTTTTGGGACCGTTCTCTCGTTTTTAGCGGCGATGATGTTTGGAATTGCGTGTATGGGCTTCGTGATGATCTGGGTTAGTCTTTGGCGTCGATTTCGATTAGCTCTCCCGCTGTTACCATTGCGATTTCAAAGGCTGGGGATTAGACGGTGGTTCCAGACGCTTTTGGGGACATTTGCAAGCCGTTTGGGACCGTTCTCTCGTTTTTAGCGGCGATGATGTTTGGAATTGCGTGTATGGGCTTCGTGATGATTTGAGTTAGTCTTTGGCGTCAATTTCGATTAGCTCTCCCGCTGTTACCATTGCGATTTCAAAGGCTGGGGATTAGGCGGTGGTTCCAGACGCTTTTGGGGACATTTGCAAGCCGTTTGGGACCGTTCTCTCGTTTTTAGCTGCGATGACGTTTGCAATTGCGTATATGTGCTTCGTGATGATTTGGGTTAGTCTTTTGCGTCGATTTCGATTAGCTCTCCCGCTGTTACCATTGCGATTTCAAAGGCTGGGGATTAGACGGTGGTTCCAGACGCTTTTGGGGACATTTGCAAGCCGTTTGGGACCGTTCTCTCGTTTTTAGCCGCGATGACGTTTAGAATTGCATGTATGAGCTTCGTGATGATCTGGGTTAGTCTTTGGCGTCGATTTCGATTAGCTCTCCCGCTGTTACCATTGCGATTTCAAAGGCTGGGGATTAGACGGTGGTTCCAGACGCTTTTGGGGACATTTGCAAGCCGTTTGGGACCGTTCTCTCGTTTTTAGCTGCGATGACGTTTGCAATTGCGTGTATGTGCTTCGTGATGATTTGGGTTAGTCTTTGGCGTCGATTTCGAGTAGCTCTCCCGCTGTTACCATTGCGATTTCAAAGGCTGGGGATTAGACGGTGGTTCCAGACGCTTTTGGGGACATTTGCAAGCCGTTTGGGACCGTTCTCTCGTTTTTAGCGGCGATGATGTTTGAAATTGCGTGTATGTGCTTCGTGATGATTTGGGTTAGTCTTTGGCGTCGATTTCGATTAGCTCTCCCGCTGTTACCATTGCGATTTCGAAGGCTGGGGATTAGGCGGTGGTTCCAGACGCTTTTGGGGACATTTGCAAGCCGTTTGGGACCGTTCTCTCGTTTTTAGTGGCGATGATGTTTGAAATTGCGTGTATGTGCTTCGTGATGATTTGGGTTAGTCTTTGGCGTCGATTTCGAGTAGCTCTCCCGCTGTTACCATTGCGATTTCAAAGGCTGGGGATTAGGCAGTGGTTCCAGACACTTTTGAGGAACATTCTCAAGCCTTTTGGGACCGTTCGTTGTCGTTAGTTCTCTTTTTTAAGCGAAATTCCCTCGCTTCTTTCGTGGCGCGTTACTTAACCCGATATCGATTAATCAGCTAAGCGTAACGAGGCTGTCGCGAGATTCATCTCGCAGAGAAGCGGGAGAACTCTTCTCTGAAGAAAGAAAAAGCCACGAGGCAAAGTTGGGATCGCGGGTCCTCGAATCGCGTCCGATCGAGCGTCTTCAGGCGAGTGGTGGCGATCGTTGGAGGCGTCTCTCAGCTTCTCGCCTCGTCAACGCGTCGCACGATGATGAGATTATGAGAATATTAATCCGAACGATCTCTTTGTTACAGTCGAGCATGATCCCGAGTAATTAGCGCACTGTGACTGTCGTGGGGTTAATAAATTGTTTAGTCGAACACGATGTCGATAATTCGCGCGACGATGGTTTCGCGACGAGTTTGACTCGCGCCTCTGCGACGGTTCTATTCGTCGCTGGGCACGGGGAATCCCCTCGTTCCGTTCCCTCAGCGTCGAGGTAGAACAAACAAAGATGGCGCGCGGGTAAAGAGAAAGAATGAAGATGAAGTAGGAGAAGTAGAATGAGAAACAAAGAAGAGATTGGGTAGACAGGCAAAGAAAGAAACACAGGCGAAGTTACGAGTCATGTCCCTGCAGAAGACGAGTATTCTTCCGTTGATTAAAACAATAAAAAAAGAGAACAGGGTCACGTGCTACCTTGAAGCAGAGTTCGCTTTAGAATCATTCAGACAAGTCGACGGAGACGCTTCACGGGTGCATCCTGCAGGCTCTCTTGTGGATCTTTGAGTATTTTTACATGGGACACCTTTGCTGGTACTGTCTTGGACACGATGGTCCTTATTCGTTGCCCCATAGACTTTTGTATCGTCACGAATGCCAAATTTTACTCTTCCCAAAGAATATGAAACAATAGCCTCAACTATTGTACCGTATCGCTTTACTATTCAAAATCTACAATACAGAACGTTGAAAGCCACTAGTGCGTTTATGTTCACCATTAAGACTTGCTCTAGGAAAGAGTCATCGTCTACATTATTGGTCTTTAATCACAAACAGTCTATTCTATTGGGCCACAACCTCTAGGATATCCAATATTCCACAATTATCCAGCCCTTTCTCTTCTAAAACTCTAGAAAATGATTCGAGGACGATACCAGTTCACCCTACCCTCTACAATCCTTGTTCTTCACTCTCAGAGAGAAACCAAAAGGACGTACGATTCGCCACGCGACAGATTCGATGGCCTCGGCCATTTGTCAGCAGGATGCACCCGAGAAGCACTCCAGCTCGTTCGAGAAGCACAGGTGGAATCGTATCTCTCTTCGGACAAGTGCTGCTTCAAGGTGAAGAGGAATCGGTGCTGTGCCTTACCAGAGGTGGACGAGGAACAGGGGTGGGAGGAGGCCCTCGCTGACGAAGGTGCTGGAGGATGATCTGCTGTGGGAGGCGTAGGTGGTGAGTTTGTCGAGTTTCCACGTATTTCGCCTGCCTGCTTCAGCACCTGGTATATGGCGTCCACGTCTGCCCACACGGGATAGAGAGACAGCAATGCAAAAGCACACGAGAGAGACATCATACGAGGTGCTTTCCTGTCGTTTCTTTTTTTCATTTTACTTGTTCTGGTCTGTTTCAATGCTTTACTTTGCCCTCTCGACACTAAGACCGGAAGCACTGGCTCCCCTTGGGCAGTAAGTGTCTTTGGCTGCGCCTCGCCAGGAAGCGTCGGTTCTCTATTGGTTCGCGAGTCTTTGGGGTGGCTGCCGCGCGCGAGTTGAAAGAGCGTCCCTCCACGAGTATTAAACAAACAATTGAGCGCAAGATAATGTATTCGCGGCCGCGACAGCACAACCTGAACGAACTTAAAAGACACTTGTTGCTCATGGGAACTGTGCTTCTCATCGAGAGCGGAGTCTCGTTATTGTACACCGACAGTGCGTTAGTGTCACGTGTTCAGAGCTACTGGAGTTCGTCCTTCGGAGCATATCGAACGACAAAAAGCGTAATAATAATTATCCTGCGAGATCCGAGGCACGTGTCTCCGGCGTTGATGCGAGCCCAGTTTCACGCAGTCCCGGAATGCAAGTTTGGGGCGTTGCAGGGTGGACACGGGGGGTGACAAAATTGCCATCGATCGTTCAGGGGATCTGTGCACTCTGACGTCAATTGAACCAAATCACGTTGAAAGGATTAAGAGCGTGTAACCAGCCTCCGTTTAATTAAAGGGGGGGGGGGGTGGGTTAACGACGAGGCTCTGCTAATCCCCCAATCATTTTCGCCCACCATCCCGCTCTGCCTGGTATAAGAAACCGGTTCTCGTCGAAACGCGAGAGAAAAAGACCAGTTCAATGGAAGTCAGCGGCCCCGAACGATGGATCATTCGGCCTCAGTGACTCTGAACGGGGACAACCACGACACCGAGCCACACAGAACACCGAGTACACCATACAGAGGGAGTGTGTGTTCCCTTCTCCAGGCTGAACGATGGGACGCGGGGACAGAGAAATTAAGGGGCGAACGATGCGATCGATTGGTTAATCGCGATGGACCGCGCGATGCACACCGCGATCTCTGACCCTTCCGTGCGCTGCGTATCGATGATCGTGTTCAGGGAGGTCGACCGTGGTGAAAGAATGGGGTGCGGAGCATCGAGCAGTGTCGGTTCCCCGTTTTACTTCCGGCATATTCTCCCTCACGGGGCGATCGATGCTCTTTTTCGACAGAACTGATCCCGCTGGGGCCATTTGCACCAGCGCTGCGAAGCCTAATCGTTAAACACACCCCCTGAGCTCGATTGGACCGAAGGGTGCGAGCTAAGTTCTTTAAAACCGACGTCGAATCGGCTTCCGCGTAGTCAGAACGAAGTATCGGTAACGATTCATCAATTTCACGCCAGCCACGATTCTTCATCGATCATCCGCCACCCTCCTGATCCATCCGACTCGTCGTTCTTCGCCACCCTCTCGTTTCTACAAAGGAAACAGCTTCCACCTTCGATTACCCGGCCCTAATTAGCTGCAAGAAGCTGGCAACAAATTGATCAGTCTGGTTCGTCGGAGCATCGATCGTCCTTAACGATGGAAGAAAGAGAGATAGATAAAAGAGAGAGAGAGAGAAAGAGTGAGAAAAATGGGGAGACCTCGCACAGTGGCGAGGCTGGGGGACCAGAAACCTCGTTTCGTTCACAGTCATACTCGAAACCGGCTCTGTACTTACTGTGCTCGGTGGCTGGTGTCTCGTCCACTTGGGCCTGTGTCTTTTGTCGACGTAGCAGAGGGATGCCGCCACTTTTTTTGGGCGCCAGGCTTGGGCACATCGCTGGCTGCACCAGGTGGATGCAGTCCGTGTGAGCGTTCGCCTTGCATCCGCGACACCTCACTCCTTGGCGGCTGTGGCCGCGCAGCACCTGGCCGCACGCGTCGCAAGGAGTGATCTTCCTGTAGGTGTACTCGCGCCAGGAGTGTCCGCCCTCGGACTCCAGACTTTTTCTGAAAGACAAGGTTCGCCAGTCGTCTCATCAGAATTATCGCCAGGTTTTTCTGGTTTCAAGTGGGTGCTCTTGGGACGAACGATGTTTGACGAAGGTGTTTGAGAAAGAGGACGAGTGCTTGAGGTATACTAGAGAGTATTAGTCGCGACCTCACCTGGACATGGCGACGACCGTAGAAACAGCATGGTACATAGCCTGTTTCCCTCTGTGTTAGTGTAGCATTCACAAAACAATAGCTTTGGTTATTCGAAAACAACACGCAAAAAAACAGTGTATCTAAAAATCAATAATAAAAAAAGGAAGATTTTCTTTTTTTTTTTTTTTTAAAGGAGCATCTCGTTTTTAGAGGAGCTGTACTGACTTATCAGCTGACGGAGGAGTCGTCGGGGAGCTCGTCTTCAAGCTCTTGAACGCTTTCAACCATTTGTGCTTGGTGCTTCCGGTCGAGCCATTCGACATTTTCCGGCTGCTCACCCCATCCGATTGACCGGTCTCCCCAGCCCCGAACAGCTCCTTCTGGAAATTCGAACGTCAGATGAAATATCTGCTCCAGCAGAGTGGAAAATGCTCGAGTGGATTCAATTTTCCAGCAATGCTGGTGATTCCCCAAAGACCCCACCCCCTAGCCCCTTCTTTTCCAAGTTATCGCCATCGCAATTTGAAAATTAGCCAATTGCGACAATCCGCAAATCGCGTTAATCCGTTAATTCGCCTTAATTGCTTGAATTAACGAACAATTTTTCACTACGTCGATCCAGCGAGAGAAAAAGTTACTTTAAACCGCGATAATAATTAAAGTTGCAACGGGGGATGTATTGGAAACGATCCAAGCGAACTCTTCGCTATGGTGCGGCGCGTTCAAGTCCAGGATAATGTAATCACGATGGAACTGGTTGAATTTCTGCACGAGCTGCTTCGCGACTCGTGCATGACCGGTTAGTAAATAGATATCCAACGAAAGAGGGAGAGAAAGCGATTTTAGTCGGCGTTAATTGGATTGAAGCGAGAATACCTGATAACACGCCGACATACAAATCCGTCCAACCATTTTCATTTGAAATTTCAATTCCCTCTCGTGCGAGCGAGTACGAAAATAACTTTCAACAAGATTTACGATGGCTATTGACGGTAATACACCAAACGGGGCGACTATAATTGCAACGAACGTCGTAACGCGTGTACATTACGAGGACTCCATTCATAAAGAGGCGGCCAGTCCACGAAACTACCCCTAGCGACACTTCGCAGCAGACCAATAACTTCCAGACTACGACCAGGGATCGCCAAAGTGTTTTAAAACGCTTCACAAGGGCGTCACGGAGGACAGTTCACTTCCAGAACGACAGCACGGCCACGATTTCCGCCCCCACGTAGCCCCATAAAATCGTAGCACGAAGCGCGAAGCGGTCCTCGAAGAGTCCATTCTGGATGGCAGGAAAAGGCGCTCCCCCAGACCGATCCGTTCGACCACCGTTTCCCGTTCGAGCACGTGCCCGAGAACACGTACACCACGTGTGCGGTCTGGCCACGGACAGTCCGTCGTGACGCTCGCCAAACACCATGCGTCACGTGTTACAATACCATGCACCAGTCTGGCCAGAGGGGACGCCTTCGCCAGCCGACCTAACTTCCGAGCGAGCCCACGCTCCCCGCGTGAGCCAGCGGGCACGAACGACACGAATCCTCGTCGCACAGCACACCAGACGCACCGTCGACGACCTGGGCCCACGAGGGAAGAGGAGACACCACGGGGAAGCGCATAGCAACTGGGCGAACCGGTGCCAGGAGCTCGCGGAGGGATTCACTGGCGTAAAAGCACTCTGCGACTCGCGGAACGCCTCGATCGCCACCGGATTCGGCACAGGCGGTCACGGTGACCTGGATCCGCGATGGAAAGCGAAAGGGTGCAGGTAGTCCAGGTGTTCAAGGGGGATACTAACGACCCGTGTGCGCAGCGTTGTCCAGCCCATTTTACCGAGGACTAGTCAGGCTCCTCCTGCCACCCTGACCTAGGAGAGCGGACTCGAGGCCAGGAATGGATTTTCAGACGGCCGCGTCGGAGGGTGACCCAGTTGTGAGGGCGCATGTCGCGCGATTGCGCGCCGTATTTATTCGCCCGCCGCGTGCGGCAGCCCCGTACCCCCGCGGCGCGTGCTGTTTACGCGTCTACGGGCTTGATTCCCGACTTCGACGCTCCGAATATTTTAACGACGGCCAATAGAAAGGATTTTGCTAATTGGAGTACTTTTTCCACACCCCCCCCCCCCCACCCTCGATCGATGGAATAGTTTGGATTTTTTAGCGGAGCACACTTTCTCTGAGACCTCTTAGAGGGTGCAGTTCAGTTAAGCGAGTCTTAGGGGCAATATTTTTTAACGTTCGACGAGGTGTAATTGACGTGCTATTTATAGAGCACTTTTGTTTTATTTCCACGAGAGAATTGAGATTAGATGGCCCGACGCGGTGGAAACTGCTGAGACGGATGGAGGCGGCCAATTATCGATACCTGGATATAGCCTGTTCTATAGAATTTCGTGTCTGGCGGCCGCTGACAGGTCCATTAGGACGCGTCTTGTTGAAAATTTTAGCAGGACCCCGATATCGATTCCCTCGATGAAAGCACGACGATTAAGCCGGGCTCGTTTCCAATCTCTAATCTGCATGTCTACGTGACCAATTCCAAGGATCTACGAGATCTGAATAGCGCCTCCATTAACGGACACCTTCAGGAGCCTGTCCGACGGATCGAATTAGCACCTCGGATCTTCGAATCTCGTTAATTGCTTAATTGCACGGACATCGATTCGAGCGTCGCCCCTTCGACGCCGCGCTCGTTGCTTCTGCGTCGCGTTAAAGAAACGGCAACAATGCTGAGAGCCCTATTTTGGGCGCAAACGGAGCCGGTTACGGCCTCCATCTTGGTATTCAGACGGCACGCTGTGGCAGCCGAAGGATCAAGACGTGTCGTATTCAGGAATTTAGCGAATGCTCGAGCGGAACGCTTAAATCAGGCCAATCGTCCTCGACGAGAATGGTGCGCTCGACGCGCTGGCACATGCACGTGTTTCGTAGTCGTGTGCGAATCGATATTATTGAATAGCGCTGCACGCTTGACGCGTCTGCCTCCGCTTCGCGGATGAAAAAAGGGATCCCTTTCACGCCTCTACTGCTTTACTCTCCCATTCTTCGTCCCATTCCATCCGGCTCCTCGCTTTGTCGCTGTCCGTTGATAGAAAAATACCGTCGTTCAATTATTATCCCTCAGAGCGACGCGCCACGATCGATTCGCATGGATTAGGATTCGACGTAGCCGGCATTTTACTCAAACTCGAGTTCCGCGACAAGATTCATCGCTTCTCGAATTTGCGCGTGATCGAGGATGTTGTAACAGGTTTTTCACGATTCTTCGCTAGGATTCGAGGTATCGACGCGTGTCAAAGCGTTCGAGTTCTTCGAGGCGAACGTTCCTCGAAGCACGCGTACGTGCCTCTAGCGTGCGAGTTATTTTCGCGACGAGAAAGGGGATCGCGAATTCGCGTCTTTTCGGGGCTCGTTTCGAGGCTACCCCTTCCTCCATCGCGCCTCATCGCATCCTCCTTCGCTGGGGAACCAGTAGGGCAGCTGGGTTCTCGCGCAGCGGAGTGAAAATTTTGTCTCACGCGACGAGCTTTCGCTACGAATGATCTTTTAACGCCACCCTCGCCTCTTCTGCCCTGGCAAACCCATCGATGGAGTCAATCCGTGGCTGGAATCGAATTTGGGCGCCCCGATTTCGAGGTTCCGCATAGATTGGGCTTTCTTTTGGGGTCGCTTTATGCGTGAGTACTATTGCATTTGTCTACCAAACTGATTCCAACCATCTTGACACCTTAAAAACCAACATCACCAGACCAACAACTGATTTACTAATCTTACCCTATGTGTACCTGGGTCTCGACGACTCTGCGAAGGTTTCAGACACTTTCAGTACTACGATCCCTCGGAATTCTCAAGTTACAACGAGCTCTCGAGTTAAAACTCAACTCCTACAATCTCAACGTTTCACTTTTAGGACCGCGATATCTCGAAACTCTCAAGTTACAACGACTCTCGAGTTAAAACTCGACTTCTACGACCCCCGACGTTTCACTTGAACCCACGTAGTCACCATTAACGCGCAGCTTCTCGCGCGAGCTGCACGAAATCCGTAGTCTTCCGATGGAAAAACGAACGGAAATCTGTTGCGAGGCGTCTACTCACTCAGCGTCGGCTACCAATATGGCGTCGTGTGTTCTGTTGGGCCAACCGGTCGCGCGGACCGTACGAGAGGAGGCACGGAACTGCGGCAGCACGTGCAGGTGCATTGTACTTGTTCGCGGCCCGTCGAGGAGAACAATGGGAGGCTCGTGCTAATTTTAATCGGCTCAGCCTCTCGACTCGAATGCTCCGTGAGGCCAGTTCTTTTTCTCGCGGCTGAGATCGACACGTTCCTTTGTCCCATCAGACTTCTTCGATTGGGAGAGCCGCGCGAAGCTGATACCAGGCGTCACGGATTGCCACTCGTTCGTTCTCGTCCACTCGACTGGCTAACAGGCGGTCGGACTGCTGATGATGGTTTTGCTGACGGCCAATCGCGATTCGGACGCTCCTCGAGCGGTGACTCGCAAATTGCCAGGGACTTTCGAAGAGCGTCAAACGATGCGAGGGAACTTTCGTCGCGAACATATCGCGAATGAAGAGGACCCGCGATCCTCCTCCTCCTCCTCCTCCTCTACGATTCGTCTTCCCTCGGGGACTCGTCATAAATCCAATCTCCAACTCCTGAAACGACTTTTCCGCTCTCCAACGCGCACGCGCGAGCACCAGTTTCTCTCATATAATAGACACGGGAACTTTTCCGTCGCGGATGAAAAAAGTTTCCGCGAGCCTTGTCGTGGTTTTGAAAACAACAAGTAGCCCGGTTCCGCCAAGAAAGTGGCAAGTTCTTGGCCCGAGCGCACGAAACTCTCGACCATCCGCCCCCACGCCCCGTCTGGGACGCGACGCTGCGCTATTCGAGAGCGGACCATCGACGCTCGCTAATAGCTTCCCGCATTTTTTGCAATCGATCTGGTCGAGCTCGAACGACGAAGAAAGGGGGCCACGGCGAGGGAGCAAAAAGTTGCCAGACAGTTTAAATAATTGAGAAACTTGAAAAAGTATCGCAGCTACCGTGAGCTGGGGATTGTTCAGGGATAATGGAATAGTTCGTAAGCGTTTCGAGCGACGAATTTCACCGCGTCGTTGATAAAAGCCTCGAAGACTCGAAGCGTGCGTCCTATCGAGGATTCGATTTGGTATCGAAAATAGCCTTCGAAATTTGCCTTTCCTGGTGTTTCAAATCAGCAAACGGCTGGCGAATCTGGGTCTGAGCGTTCTCAAAGGCAAAGCTCTGTTTGCTGGCGAACAATATCAATCGAAATACCTGCGCTTGCACGGCCGCGAGGTACAGTTGCGCCTCGCCCAGCTCGAACCGTTTCATGGATATGTCTTCCTGCAGCTCGGCCACTTTCGTGTGAAGATTGCTCTCGGCGCTCCTGGAATTAAAAGACGGGAAACCGTTGAACGATTCCGGTTACGGGGAATTCGTGCGCGAACGGTCGAGTGTTTCCCGGCGACCTACCCCTTTTGATCGCGGTTTCGCCACGGAAATCGCGCTCCTTTGTTGCGTGTTTACCTTTCAGAAATTGAACCAGCCGCGGATAAAACGGGACGGCGGGCAATTAAAACGAACTCTTTTCACCGGTTGCTAATCGTTTCTGTCCGCGGCTCTGCACACGTGCCGCTGGTTCCGTTCCAGGCTATCGATCGGACACGTCCTTAAAGGTAACACCCTTACGCGACGAGCCTGGAATCCGTGAAAGGGCGAGGGATTCCCATTTGTCCCACCGACCCTTCCGATTCAATAAAGAACGTGTCCAATCGCGTGACCAGGCCCGTACGAGAGGGGAACAGCCCGCGGAAGGCCTAGTTTCTACGTGGATTGGTCGCTGAACGTACTTCCGTTGCATGCGGATCAAAGCGTCCAGAGCATCCTGGAGTCTGGTGATCTCTTGGGCGAGGCTGTCGTGCTCCTGTCGTAGCTCGTCCATCAGTGGCAGAGTGCTGGTCCCTGTCGGAGCCATTTCGTCCCTCAGAGCTGGTATCTGGCTGATTCGTTCCATCGGAACTTGTTCCGGTGGGCCTGGCGCCACGAAGAGTCGTCTGGAAGGCTTCTTCGAAGGGGTGGCGGTCGCTGCTAGACTCCGCGCCAGGACCTGGACGCGAAATGGAATTGTATTTATGTTAGAATCGTTTTTATTGCCTGCAGTCGTGCTTATTTTGCTCCATGTATTTGAAAGCTGTTTCTAATCTAAAACTGTTCGATGCAACAATACACTTTGGTGACGTTAGAAAGGATTCGAAACGATCGAGTTCTCACTGATCCACAGCTTAGAATCTTCAGTAGGCTCATGAATAGAAGCCTTTGGCGGCTCCACGCTCCACTGATTGGCAGGCTAATTAGTCCCGTAACTCGGCTGTGCCGACTGATACCATCCCTATTGATTATACCATTCCCCGTACGCGAGACCGCCAACCCACAACTTCCACGCGACTTGGAGCAACAGAAGCGTCGCGAGAGGCAAACGTTCAACGTACTTGCAAGTCGTTCAGCGGCGTGACGACTTGGGCTTCCTTGGCGACCGCCTGGTAACGCTTCGCCTGTTCCCCAGCCCGCTCAGCGGCCGCCTCCGATATCCCGGCTACGCATTTGCAGGCTAACCCGCACAGCTCCTCGTACACCTCCGCTATTTCGCCAAGCAGACCAGGCAGGCATTGCGTCTGGTACCGTTCAGTGATGGCGTTCGTCGCCCTCAATTGGAGAACGTACGCGTTGTGGGCCTCGTAGTAAGCGCGTTTCAATTCCTGCTCGCTACCGCCATCTACAGTCAGCAGCGTCGCGTACGCCCGCTTGTAATCCGCGCGGGCACGCTGCAGCTTCTCCTCGGTCTTCGCGACCACCTGCTCATACGCCTCGCGATGAGCAAAGACCTGGAACAGTTTTGTCATTCAGTCTGGGACTCCAAACTGACTCCACTCCATAGCTTCCTTGTCTGACGACTAGATCGTCCAGAGTCTGGAGCAATTGTAATCGCCAGGTGGCCCAGATATGCAAAACCATCGTAGAATATTTGAGAACGAAGGGATAGGTTGGTTTACTGGGTTGGTTTACCTTCCTGGATTGGAGTTTGCGGTGGAAACTGGCCTCTAGGGTCGGCCTGGACAGCTGTTGCTGAAGAACCGCGGCAAGGTCCAGGTGGGCCTCCGCGTCCGACTGCACCTGGCGCAGCAGGTTCTCCCAAACTCGACGCATCCCTCCTGAGTCCACCCTGGTGTCTCCGGACCGGCTGCGGAACTCGTCGACCAGGCGTCGTATGTTCGCGGAGTGGCTCTCCATCGCTGCGCCCAGTTCCTGGGCGAACTCCGACACTGTGGGCAGAAAAATTCGGGTCTCGATCAAACGTGGAACTAGTATTGCAAGGAATATCAAGTAGCAGGATGCAAGAACGGTCAGAGAGGACCATGTGCACTTCCTTATGGCACTGTCCCTCTCTGAGGCTTTGCCTAATCATTAGGATGAGCCATGGCATTGAGAGTGTCCTCGAGTTCTCTAAGAAGGCGTTATTGTACGAACCCTTGGGCTCAGTACAAGTCGAATAAAGTATTCTAGCACGTATTGCTTAGCCATCGATTCTATTTCAATCTATTTATTACAATTGCTTACAAGTGGAACTAGTATTGCAAGGAATATCAAGTAGCAGGATGCAAGAGCGGTCAGAGAGGACCATGTGCGTTTCCTTATGGCATTACTCCTCTCTGAGGCTTTGCCTAATCATTAGGATGAGCCATGGCATTGAGAGTGTCCTCGAGTTCTCTAAGAAGGCACTATTGTACGAACCCTTGGGCTCAGCACAAGTCGAATAAAGTATTCTAGCACCTTGCTTAGCCATCGATTCTATTTCAATCTATTTATTACAATTGCTTACAACATGGACGCTACCAAACGTCACGCTGGATCCTCGCGACCAATCGAGGGATACCTAGGTCCACAGGAGGGGATGATGCACAGATCGCTAGAACTCGTTAATCTCTCGCGAAACAACGTTAAAAGCCGTTACTCGCTAAAGTACGTCCGACGCTGTGATCATTATTGCACTCTCAATTAACGGGCTCATCCGATTGCTATTCGAGAGCTGTAAATTCTCGCGGTCTAGCTGCTTTCGAACGGCTCTTGCGCGGGTGTTCCTCGCGATGCGTCCATCCATTCACCAGCGTCCCTGTTAATTGTTTATTGATACAAGACCGGTCATCCGTTCCGCGCGCGTTGAAATATTTGAAGAGAACTCGATGCCTCGCGCACTCCGCGCCCTGTTCCGATGCACCTGATGCGTCCCCAACGCTCTCCACGCTCTTAAACGCGCTCGTCGAACGTTTCTAACCCCGACGGACCCCTCGAAACGTTTTAAGCAACCCCCAGTTTAATTAATTCAACGAGCAGCTTCGATTCCATCGAATCGTGGCTCGTACAAATTCCGTTGTTCGAGGGAGATTAATGGACGCAAATGTGTGCACCATTGCGAAGAACGCGTTTAACCTCTGATGGGGCATCAGCATTGATCAGTGATTAAACCTATTGCAACGTAAATTTTCGAGAATTGCATATTTCTCGCGAGTTTTTCATTGAAATGGAACTATTCGATTGCTGGGAGACGTTGGCAATAGAAATCATTGCTAAATATTGCTAAAATAGCAATGTTTTAACAACATTTCTTCTGGGAGACGTTGGCAATAGAAATCATTGCTAAATATTGCTAAATTAGCAATGTTTTAACAACATTTCTTCTGGGAGACGTTAGCAATAGAAATCACTGTTAAATATTGCTAGAATAGCAATGTTTTAGCAATGTTTTAACAACATTTCTTCTGTAAGACGTTAACAATAGAAATCACTGTTAAATATTGCTAGAATAGCAATGTTTTAGCAATATTTTAACAACATTTCTTCTGTGAAACGTTAGCAATAGAAATCATTGCTAAATATTGCTAAAATTGCAATGTTTTATCAATATTTTAACAACATTTCTTCTGTGATACGTTAGCAATAGAAATCACTGCTAGAATATTGCTGTTTCAGAAATATTTTTATTGCCAACGTCTAGAAAGGAGCAGAGAGCAAAGTTACGAGATTTTAGGGGTCCACACGTCCAATTGCAAGGAGGCATAAAAGTCGGACTTTAGAGCGCTCGTGTTTTCGTCGCACCGTCACTGGGGATCGGTTTTATCGTGCGAGAGGAACATTAAGTGGCGGATTGTCGGTGTCTTCATCTGGCACGTGACAGGAAGCGGTTATGCCTCGAGATCCGCGTCAGATAACGGCTTGGCAACGGCCATCGAACGTTACAATGTTTTTACGCGTACAATTGATCGCGTTGCTGGTTGACGTGCGACACGGTTACTTTTAGCGAGACGTACAGGCCGTTGCACGATACACGCGCGGCTAAAATAAATATGTATCTCGAGCCCCTACGATAAACACGGTGCTTGGCTAAGTGAATTGGCAGGGATTCGAATCTCTGACGCAACCTCAATTGACATTTCTTCTTTTTTCCCTGATTTCACGCAAACCCAGAGTGGTTCGCGGGTTTTCGAACCAGTTCTTTAAGAAATCATCGATGAACAACGGTTTTTGGGTTACGTCTGATTGCTAGTTGGGCTAAGTAGCTCTAATTTGGATCTCTGACGCAACCTCACTTGACATTTCTTCTTTTTTCACGCAAACCCAGAGTGGTTCGCGGGTTTTCGAACCAGTTCTTTAAGAAATCATCGATGAACAACGGTCTTTGGGTTACGTCTAATTGCTAGTTGGGCTAAGTAGCTCTAATTTGGATCTCTGACGCAACCTCACTTGACATTTCTTCTTTTTTCACGCAAAGCCAGAGTGTTTCGCGGGTTTACGAACCAGTCCTTTAAAAGATCATCGATGAAGAACTGTTTTTGGGTTACGTCTGATTGCTAGTTGGACTAAGTATCTCTAATTTGGACCTCTGACGCAACGTCAATTAACATTTCTTCTTTTTTCACGCAAAGCCAGAGTGTTTTGCGGGTTTAACGAACCAGTTCTTTAAGAAATCATCGATGAAGAACCAATTTTAGGGTTACGTCTGATTGCTAGTTGGGCTAAGTATCTCGAGCCGTTACGATAAACACTTGGTACTTGGCTAAGTGAATTGGCAGGGATTCGAATCTCTGACGCAACCTCAATTGACATTTCTTCTTTTTTCCCTGATTTCACGCAAACCCAGAGTGGTTCGCGGGTTTACGAACCAGTTCTTTAAGAAATCATCGATGAACAACGGTCTTTGGGTTACGTCTAATTGCTAGTTGGGCTAAGTAGCTCTAATTTGGATCTCTGACGCAACCTCACTTGACATTTCTTCTTTTTTCACGCAAAGCCAGAGTGTTTTGCTGGTTTACGAACCAGTCCTTTAAAAGATCATCGATGAAGAACTGTTTTTGGGTTACGTCTGATTGCTAGTTGGGCTAAGTAGCTCTAATTTGGATCTCTGACGCAACCTCACTTGACATTTCTTCTTTTTTCACGCAAAGCCAGAGTGTTTCGCGGGTTTACGAACCAGTCCTTTAAAAGATCATCGATGAAGAACTGTTTTTGGGTTACGTCTGATTGCTAGTTGGACTAAGTATCTCTAATTTGGACCTCTGACGCAACGTCAATTAACATTTCTTCTTTTTTCACGCAAAGCCAGAGTGTTTTGCGGGTTTAACGAACCAGTTCTTTAAGAAATCATCGATGAAGAACCAATTTTAGGGTTACGTCTGATTGCTAGTTGGGCTAAGTATCTCGAGCCGTTACGATAAACACTTGGTACTTGGCTAAGTGAATTGGCAGGGATTCGAACGTCTGACGCAACGTCGATTGAAATTTCTTCTTTCTTTCCTGGTTTCGCGTAAACCCTGAGTGGTTCGTGGGTTTACGAAGCAATCGTCCGAGAGATCATCGATGAAGAACCGTTTTTGGTTTACGTCTGATTGCTGGTTGGGCTAAGTAGTCGTGCAGTTTGAAAGCTAAAGTGCGATGGGAGGTTCGATCTTCTCGAGAGGCGATTCTAATATCTCGAAAATGACGCAAACAACGTGTACCAATTTAATTTAACGCCCTGGCATCGGGTTACCCGTTAATTCGACCAGAATCCGCCGCGTGGTTATTGGCATCAATTCTGGCCGACTCTGTCCGCGAAATATCATGAAAATGGAATCCTGTTCCGATTCCATCTGGCTGTGTGCTCGCGGGAAACGTGATTATCGCCACTTAAACGGCTCGCCGCGGTAGAAATCGACGCTAATTGACTGTGTTCCATGAGCAACCCTCTGATCATATCGACAACGCAATGTAAACTCCTTAAAACTCGTCCTACCATAAATATCTTGATCATAGTCCCCAAATTTTGGCTCTTCTAGCCTCTTTTATGCGTTCATTCATCCTGTTCTGTCTACCTTAATTTAGGGATTAGGGATGAAGGAGGTTAAACTTCTTCCATCGCAGCTTTTTGAGAAATCCATGTTTCTCTGAAGTTTTCTATTGCTGGGAGACTTTGGCAATAGAAATTATTATTTTAGCAGAATAATTCTAGAAACTTTCGTTTCTATTGCTAAGGAATATTTTGGCAATAGTTTCTATTGCTAAGCAATATTTTGGCAATCGTTTGTATTGCTAAGCAATACTTTGGCAATAGTTTGTATTCCTAAGCAATATTTTAGCGATCATTTCTATTGCTAAGCAATGTTTTAGCAATCGTTTCTATTGCTAAGCAATGTTTTGGCAATCGTTTCTATTGCTAAGCAATATTTTGGCAATAGTATCTATCGCTAAGCAAATATTTTAGCAATCTTTTCTATTGCTAAGCAAATATTTTAGCAATCTTTTCTATTGCTAAGCAATATTTTGGCAATCGTTTGTATTGCTAAGCAATATTTTGGGAATCGTTTCTATTGCCAAGCAATGTTTTGGCAATCGTTTCTATTGCTATGCAATATTTTAGCAGTCGTTTCTATTGCTAAGCAATATTTTGGCAATCGTTTCTATTGCTATGCAATATTTTAGCAGTCGTTTCTCTTGCTAAAGTATTCCTAAAATATCGCTACCTTAGCAATCGTTCTTATTACAAAAGTATTACTATTTTATCAATAATTTCTATTACCAACGCCATGGAAGGAACCTAATGCAAAGGGTTAATTTACCCACCCTCAACCATATAAATACTAAACAATTTTCACCATAGCCTTCAAATTACTATAGTCACTACTCACGCGCAGAACTTGTGCCTAAATAAATCTCCAAAGTATCTTATTTGCTTCCTTCAAGCTTGTTAAACCCAAAATCCCACAACTTCTTTGATTTCCACCCCTGTTTCATTCGATCTCGACTTCGTTTCGCTCGATCGCGAGTCGCTTGAACCGCAAAACGGAACCGTGTGCCAGCTCGAGGTGGGCCAAGCAGCAACGTCGAACAATTGTTAGCCAAGATGGAACGCCCTCGGTCGAAAAATTCAATTATTACCGTTGACGCAGCCTCAGAGGGATGGCGGCCACCGTGGACACGTTAACGAGCACGGAATTGACATTCAATTACGCCAGGCGTGTCTAAAAATAGGGTAAGGACTCGATTAATTCCGTGACACGGCGTCTGAACGAAATAGGGCAGAGCTCTGAAATCACGCCATCAAGTGTTAATATTTCTCGTTACGCTTGGCTGTAATTTCTCTTGATTACGCGTTAACAGGAACGGGGGTGGCGAGCGTTCGTTCTTAAAATACCCCGTTTCTTATCCAGATTCAGCACTTTCGCCAAGTTATCTCGTTGGGTTATTTTAAACGGTAAATTCAGGTTGAATTGGTTAGTTAGATTGAGAATACAGCGGAAAGAATGTCCTTCGATTCAAGGACACTGACCATGCTGGTCATAAACGCTGACCAATTGTATTTAAATAGTGGCCACTGAAATAGAAGCCATTGGATATTGGGAAACGAAATTTTATGATTGATTAGGGTTTCTAATAATTTCTGTCGAAACAGGTGTAGCATTGATCTAATTAACCCTTTGCACTCGATGGTCTTTCAGCAATTTTCTATTGCTGGAGAAAGTTAGCAATGGAAACTATTAGCAAGCAATTTACCAGCAACAGAAAATTTCCATTTCAATAGAAAACTTCGCATTGAGTTGGAATAATTAATTGTTAACCTTTGCAATTAGCAATCAGTTCCCTTAGAAGCGACATCCGAGTTCAAAGGGTTATTAGATCCGCTGGATGAATGAGAGAGCCTAATCTTTGGATTACCATGACCCACGGATTTAGAAATAATACTACCAACCAGCATCACTGCCAGAGCAGCAGTCACTTGTGGTGGTCCTCACCATTAGAGGGACAACACACTCACCTTCTATGTAATAGAAATTTCGACCTATCCATTTTCCTTCCTACCCTCTCACACACCCTCTCAACAAGCGCAACAAACGAAGCGGCACAATTGCTTCAATGTAAATCTCTACTATGCAAGGCCCCACTTTGCAAGTTGCCATCATGTAAATCTCTACTATGCAAGGCTCTACTTTGCAAGTTGCCACCATGTAAATCTCTACTGTGCAAGGCCCCACTTTGCAAGGTGCCATCATGTAAATCTCTACTCTGCAAGTCTCCACCTTGCAAGTTTCCAGCTTGCAAGTCTCTACCTTGCAAGTTTCCAGCTTGCAAGTTGCCACGTTGCAAGTTGTCATCATGTAAATTTCTACTATGCAAGTCTCCATCTTGTGAGTTGCCAGCTTGCAAGTTGCCACGTTGCAAATTGCCACTTTGCAAGTTGTCATCATGTAAATCTTTATCATGTAAGGTGCCACGTTGCATGTTGCCACGTTGCAAATTGCCACTTTGCAAGTTGCCACGTTGCAAGTTGTCATCATGTAAATTTCTACTATGCAAGTCCCCACCTTGCAAGTTGCCAGCTTGCAAGTTGCCACGTTGCAAATTGCCACTTTGCAAGTTGCCACCATGCAAATCTCCATCTTGCAAGTTGCCAGGTTGCAAATTGTCACTTTGCAAGTTGCCACCATGCAAATCTCCACCTTGCAAGTTGCCAGCTTGCAAGTTGCCACGGTGCAAGTTGCCACCATGTAAATGTTTAATATGCAAGTCTCCACCTTGCAAATTACCACCATGTAAATCTCTACTATTATTCCTAGGAACAATCTCTGAAAACGAGGGGTACGTGCGATGGTTACGCAACGTTTCGTGATCGTTTCAAAAATGGAGAACGATTATCGGAGGAGCTCGACGCGAGTTAAGTGGATTGTATTCGGAGCGGCTCGTCCCAGAAAGCCTCCAGCGCGTCAAGGAACCCCTAAACGCGGCCTTTTTTTTTCAATTCGCCCCGGAAACGTCGCTCCGCTTTCAATTTTCATTCGCCCAGCATCCAGAGCACGGTTTTATCGTCGTACCTCCGTCAATTTTTATCGCGTTCGAGATCCAACGAGGAGAAGCGCGCGATTGACCCCAGGAAAGGTCTTATTGGATTTGGACAGCGTCGAAGGAATCTAGCACAACAGTTTACAATCCCAAAGAAAGGTTCATTCGCAAGATGCGTGGTTCAGCGAGAGCGATGATTCCAAAATTCTGAATGTAAAAACCTGGTTTGGTTTCTCAGGTCTGGCACTTAAGCTTCTGCGCTCGAGAGCTCACTCTCGGTCGCCATTGCGTTTCACACAGCAACTCAAGTTTTCCATCGACTAATTTGAAGTGTCAAAGCCCCACGAAAATAGATTCCAAAAGTGAAATTAACTCTGAGCGAAGATAAAATTGATTTTGAACTGTTGCAGGGATAGTCCCATAGATTGAAGGAAGCAGTCAAGGGTCAAAGATGAGACATAAGTTAGAGATAACGCAAGGAATTAGTAATATTTAGGGTACACCACTGTTTGAGATGCATCTGTATTGCCAAAAGATAGTAATTATGATCTATGGCTCATGAAATAACGAGTTAGCACCGAGCAGTCTCTCCCGCCTCCAGGACCGGTCTCTCCCGGCACCAGCAAGGTCTCTCCCTGCTCTGAGGACGTCGCATCAACGCGGGGATGAAAACGCGTGCACGTAAATCGCAGGGGAGATAGATCTCTCGCCGTAGAGGAGAAAACGACCACCCTCCTGGTTCTGAATATTACAAAAAATCGATACAGGGAAAGAAAGAGGTGCCAGGGTGGCTCTGCGCCCTCGGCTAGTTGCCAGGGTTACCGTCAGGTAACCGGAGCCGATTTCGCGGAGATTTCCTCGTCCGTCCGAGTGCTTTCATTACGAAGCTGGCTGTTTGAATAAACTCCGCGATCGATGCACACGCGTCGCCCTGTTCCTCGAGATAACGGGAATCGATTATCCGGGCAGAGACGTGTAAATAAAGCCAGTCTTCCACGGTGTTTCTGATAGCAGAGGGAGTCGGGTTTGACGCGATCGTTGTTTTTCTTTCATCCGTTTCCGCTTCTCGATCACGCGGAGGCCCTCGTGGCTTCCCAGGGTCCGCGAGGGCTCTGCTATTTCAAATTCGAATGGGTTTCGGGATGCGATCGCTACTTGACGCCTGCAATTGCTCGAGCGCGCGTCAATTCCGATGGACGGGCAATCGATAGAGCTGCGTTCGAGGTGGACGAGGGTGGCGGTCAATTGTCATGGATGACTGATGAATATGGAGTCATCGGGGCGGTCGTCAAGTAATTAGCCGCTAGGTAATCTGATCTCTGTTTTATACGCGTTTGATATCTAATTTCGCGACTCGATTGTCGTTGATTTCTGATTTCGCGACTCGATCGTCGTTGATCTCTAATTTGGCGATTCGATCGACGTTGGTGTCTACTTTCACGACTCGATCGCCGTTGGTTTCTAATTTGGCGACTCGATCGTCGTCGATATCTAATTTCGCGATTCGATCGTCGTTAATTTATACTTTTACGACTCGATCGTCGCTGATTTCTACTTTCACGACTCAATCGTCGTTGATCTCTAATTTGGCGACTCGATCATCATAAATTTCTAATTTCGCGTGTCGATCGTCGCTGATTTCTAATTCCACGTCTCGATCCTCATAAATTTCTAATTTCGCGAGTCAATCGTCGTTGCTTCCTAATTCCACAACTCAATCGTCATAAATTTCTAATTTCGCGAGTCAATCGTCGTTGCTTCCTAATTCCACAACTCAATCGTCATCAATTTCTAATTTCGCGACTCGATTCACCTCACCCTCACCCCAAACAGTTCTACGAGACACGTATCTTGGTCCCTCGAAATCAGATGGATCCAAGAAGGCATCCAGCGTTTACCACGTCCATCCACAGCCGTAATTGACGTTCTTTGGAATTCGATAGCCGAACCCCCGCGGGCCAACGTCCCGCCCTTTCAATTAACCCTGTCACGTTCATTTTCCTGCGACGAGAGACGATCGATACTGCCTCAGGCCGACGTCCGTTTCCCAGGGATTAGGAATCACCCTCGTTAGACTTTTCGATGGTCGTTAACCCACCTCGTCTCCTCTCTCTCCCTGCTTATTTACCAGATCCAGCAGTCCAAGCGAGCGCGGTTTCGCTCTCCACTCGGTCAACCATTTGCATCGTCAAGCAGTTCCGTGCACGGTCCGACGAGTAAATCAACGGATGAACCGGTTAAGTCGGGATTTGTGTGTCCAGAGCAAAGACGGAGGCTTTAAAACTGGGATGAGTACAGCTGACATGTGCAGGGACGCGACTGCACCGCGTGTAACATTGGGGGGTGCGAGAAATGAAAGGACGAGCGTTTCGAGAGAACCAGGTGTGAATAATTGTGAAGATGTGAGTGCGAATGTTGTTGAGTAATTGCGAAGATGTGATTGCGAGTGTTGTTGAGTAATTGTGAAGATGTGAATGGGAATGTTGTCGAGTAATTGTGGAGATGTGATTGCGAGTGTTGTCCAGTAATTGTGAAGATGCGAGTACGAATGTTGTTGAGTAAAACTTAACTTTAACTTTTCAATTCCTATAATACGCGTGAACTTATGCCAGCGAAGTAGAGGTCCCATGGAGGGTGGAAAAGAAGGTTCGATCGCATCCCTTCGTGTCAGCGTTGCTTTAACCCTTTGCACTCGACGACTTTTCCACTAATTTCTTCGTCAAAGCAACCAATCTCATTTTTAAACAGTTGAAAATCAATTTCACCTTCACTCGAGCTCTAATTTCATCCCCAAATTCATTCTTGTAGGGCTTCGAAACTAAAAATCGATGGAAAATGGAGAATTCCAATTGCTGTATGAAGCATCGTGGCGACTGAGAGTTGCATCTCGAGCGTAAGGGGTTAATCCACAACCCTCGCGCTTCTTCCGCGTCCTCGCGCCAGCTTGATGGACCAAAGAGGGAGAAACGAACGCGGTCGTTTCGCGTAGGCTTCGCGTGTTTGCGCGATAATTCACCTGGGGATGAAAAGTCGGGGGATCGAAAGGGATTACCGCGTTTCTCCTCGCTTTAATCGGCCTGTCGTCCATCATACTTCACGCTGATCCACGTAAGCTAAACGTCGCGCGGTGCTCCCTGAAAATAATCGTCCCATGATTCACGTATCGCGAGGATCCGTTGCTAACAGCCTGTAATTTCTAAGGACACCCTGGCCAGAGGAATCGCGACGCGATAAATCGTCCTGGCTGGATTACGCGCGATCTCATTTCGAGATGAGGTTGTTCGCGATTTCTGGAGGCCTCTTGCATGCTTTTCAATCAGTTAGAATGGACAGTTCTTTTAATATTAATCGAGGAAGTTAAGTTTTAACCCTTTGCACTCGACTCCTCTTGTGAGTTAGCAATCGAAACTGTTGCTAAAACAACAAACTTTGAGCAATATTTTAGCAATAGAAAATATTGGTAAAATAGCAAAAGAATTGGTAAAAGATTGCTAAAGTAGCAAAAGAATTGGTGAAAGATTGCTAAAGCAGCAAAAGGATTGCTAAAAGATTGCTAAAGTAGCAAAAGGATTGCTAAAATAGTAAACGAATTGCTGAAATTGCTAAAATAGCAAGACATTTTTAAAATATAGCTGAGATAATAATATTTTAGCAATTCCTTTGCTATTTTAGCAATAGAAACTTGCTAACGTCCCCCAATAATAGAAAACACTAGGGCAATGCATTTCTCAAAAAGTTAGGAAGCAATAAGTTTGACTTCTGTGATTATTGATCATTACTAATGTCCTCTCAGAGGAGACATCCAAGCGCAAAGGATTAATATGAATCAACGAGGTTCCTCGATTCATTTGTATCGACGATGCAAGCGTCTCGTGGCTGAAATGCGCAACAGTAAGATTGATTCCCAGCCAGAGTTTGCCTAATCGTCGACCCGCATACAGTGGCCATGAATTGTTGAAGCCATCTGGGCTGAGTGGACCGACACTCAGCCTGTTGAGTAGTCCCCTCTGAAACTAACGAAACTTCGTGCCCAAGTACCGCTGTTTTATCTGTCTATACTTAGACCAAAGACAAACCGAGTGCATCGCAATCCTCAGTGTAAATCGTTCGAGGAATTTAGCAAGTTTGGACGAAAAAGCTGGCGTCGAAGCGCTCGAGGGTGCCTGGTTTTCGTCACCTTGAAGTCGAGTGGAAGCAGAAAACGATAAACGCTAAGGGGGTGTCATAAATTAGGGCCTCCTTGGTTGTCCATCGCGAAAGAAGGGTCTGATCGCGCGATCGCCATGCAAGGACAGCGATTTTTTCTGAGAATGTCGAGGTGGACACACAGGATAATTTGAGAGGCTTTATTCTCACTTCGTATCTTTGCATTTTGCAATAATACAAGGATAGCGATTCTTCCTGAGAACGTCAAGGTGAGAACACAGAGATAACTTTTGAGCTTTGTTCGCATTGAGACTCTGCAACTTTGCACTTTGCAATAATGCAAGGACAGCAATTGTTTCTGAAAACGTCAAGGTGGGAACACAGAGATAACTTTTGAGCTTTGTTCGCATTTAATACTTTGAATCTTTGCACTTTGCAACAATGTAAGGACTGCAATTCTTCCTGAGAACGTCGAAGTGGAAATATAGGACCACTTGGAAGGCTTTATTTGCATTTGAAACTTTGTATCTTTGCATTTTGCAATAATACAGAGTCAGCAATTGTTTCTGAAAACGTCAAGGTGGAAACACAGAGATAACTTTTAAGCTTTGTTCGCACTCAATACTTTGAATCTTTGCACTTTACAATAATGCAAGGACAGCAATACCTCCTGAGAACGTCAAAGTTGAAACAAAGGACAACTTTCGAGCTTTGTACCTTCGCGTTTTACAATAACAAACTATCACTTCTACTTGCAATCGAATACCAACAAGAACACAGTTCCTCTTGGTCCCCATTCTCGCCAGGACCAAGAGACACATCCTTCAGCAGCGACCCCAAATTATGCACCGCGCGAATCCTCTCGAGGATCAGTGAAATTGGAAAGTAGACGACACGGAAGCAGCGTATGGCAAGGTCGTATTAAAACTCGCTCAGAACGGGCCATTAATCTCGCGTTTCGAACGGATAGGCAGGCTGAGAGGCTCGTGGATCTCCAAAGGGCACTAAACAATTACGCGGAAAGACAGGGACGCTACAAAGGATCCAATTTGTCGGATGGGAGTGGAAACGCGAGGCGGCTGGGTTTTCCGGGTCAAAAAACAGTGTCGTCGGCCAGGTTCTCTGCTTGCTTTGCGGTTCAGACTTGGATCGGTCAGGGATGCGCCTGGGGATTCAGTCGTGGACCAGGCTGATCCGCGATCGAGCCAGCGGACGCAAAAACCGTGGATCGTGTAGAACACGAGCCACGAAACGGGAACCGAATTGGGTCAATTGTAAAGCGACGGAAGATTCAGGTTGGCTCGAGCGAATATCAACGTTACTCATCGACACGAGAAATAGAACGCGCGACAGAGAAATCAGCGCAGCCGATCTGGTTCCGCCAATTTCATTGCCAGAGGCGAGGCAAACACCGCGATCCACCCTGGGGTCGGAGGATTAACCCTTTGCGCTCGACGGTTTCTATTGCTGGTCAAAGTTACCGATGGAAACTATTGCCAAGCGATTTTCCAACAGAAAATGTCCATTTCAATAGAAAACTTTGGGGAAGCATGGGTTTTTCAAAAGGTTGCGTTGGAATAATTCATTTTTTACCTTTGCAATTGGCAATCAGTTCTTTCAAAGGCGATATCCGAGTGCAAAGGGTTAAACGTGGTCGAAACAGTTGGAGACAATTTCAATCAGATATAATCCAGTCGACATATTGGATTAACCCTTCGCGAGGCGACTCTCAGTCGCCATTGCGTTTCACGCGACAACTTTGAAGTTCTTCGTCGACTGATTTGGAATTTCGAAACACTGTTGGATTTCAGGTTGGACAGAATCGAAGGAATCGAGTAAACACTTTTTCTATATCCAAAGAGACTCATTCAAAAGCTAGGTGGTTTAACGAGAGGTGACTGGTCGATTTAAGGGATTTGTAAGGATCTTGGGAAGGGATAGCTTTGGAAGGAGTAATCGAGGGTCGAGGATGAGACAAAGGTTAGAGGCAACGCAAGGAATGATTAATAGTACATCACTGTTTGGGACGAATCCGTATTTACAAAGATAGTGACCATGGCTATGGCAAACAATGAGTTGACATCCAACAAGCCCACAAAAATGGATTTCAAAAGTGAAATTAGCTCGAGTGGAGGTGAAATTGATGTTCAACTGTTGTAAAACGAGATCGATTGTACACACGAAGGAATTAGGGATAGAGAAGATGGTGTGCGATCGCGAAAGTCGTCGAGTGCAAAGGGTTAAAATCGTCGAACAACTAAGGGCTACACAGCTGTCTGTTCTGAAGCGATTGTGCCACTTCGTATTGTTGCGTTGCTTGCTGTAGAGAGTGTATGTGTGTGAGGAAATGAAGGAAAAGAAAGAGAATAACGTTTCGTCCTGGGCCTGCCAGTGGACTCATCACTAAGGCTACCAAAATGGCGGAGTTGCGCCTTAGACGCTGGAATGGAATTTCTACTACATAGAAATTGTGTAGGACATGAGTGTTCGCGGGAAACATTGCTCTTGGGTGCCTATTGGTTATCCAAATTTGCAATCTACTCCAAACAAACTTATTTGGTACAGAATATCTTGCAAAGCTGATCTAAAATTCTCAAGAACCTTCGCAGAGATTGTACAATCATCGAACAGTCTCGTTAAGCCACTTTCTTACAATTTATTTAGCTCTTTACGAGGGATGCTTTGTACATCGATCAAAGGGTAGACTTGGATTCTTTCTTGTTTCTTAAAGTATCAAGCTCGAGTCATCAAATGAACTGAAGCGATTGTGCCGCTTCGTTTATTGCGCTTTATAGAGAATGTGTGAGAGGATAGGAAGAAAAAGAGAGGGAATAACGTTTCATTCTGGGCCTGCAAGTGGACTCATCAGTGAAACTACCCCTAGCAGACCCTGCCTTAGACGCTGTGATGTTAAAGACAGCTCACAAATTCTATTACATAAAAATCGGTTCAGAAAACTTGTGAGTGCTTATGAGAATGTGGTAAGTGTGCTGTCCCTCTAGTACCGGGTATTGGAAGACCACCACAATACAAAGATTAGCGGACAGACAAAGAGCAGACGACAGGACTAATAAGCGGATGCAGGAGGCTAAAAGAATTGGAATTTGGTAGCTATAATTCAAATGTTTAGAACAGGATGAGTCTTCAAGCGATTGTGCCGCTTCATTTGTTGCGCTATGTAGAGAATATGTGAGAGGATAGAAAGGAAAAGAGAGGGAATAACGTTTCATCCTGGGCCTACCAGTCGACTCATCAATAAAACTACCCCTAGCAAACCCTGTCTTAGACGCTGCGATGTTAGAAACAGCTCACAAATTCTATTACACAAAAATCAGGTCGGAAAACGAGTGTTTGTGAGAATCTGGTAAGCGTGCTGTCCCTCTAGCGGCCATTCTGGACAGTACTGGCCCTCTAAGACCGCCATAGTTCCATCAACGAACTTGACTCCCAAAGAAGGAGGAAACTGGCGAATTGCTCGCGGATAATCCCAACTTCCTCGAGCCTCTACGTTCCGTCGTTCGATCTGGCTGTTGGTCCCGCGTTCTGGCCGTGGATGCAATAATTGCCGGGTAATTTTAGCCGAAAGCTGTCGCGTCTCATCCTTGATACCGTGCGCCCACGGGCGTCCTCGCTGTTGCGCTCGTAATTATAGCGGGAATGACGAAATTCTCATTGGCCCGCGGACGCACCCCGGAAACTGAGCTCGTCCTTCGACGTGCACGCTGTTTATTTCGGTGATTCGTACCACCGTCAGCTGGAGGCTCGCTCTGAATCACCCGCTGGCGACCATGGACCGTACGAGGATTAATCGTCGAGGCAGCACGCGGTATTTTTGGACGAAGGATGATGCTGATCGAAGGGACGCGCGACTAGAACTTAGCCTGCGTGTTCAGGGTGTTCGATAAATGATAAAAATATCACGAAGTTTCGCGTTTGAGATTCTATTTGTTCTAGTTGCCAGGACTCCTGTGCTAAGGCTGACTATCGGTAGTCGATCGTCTTGGCACGACGATTCTTACCGTCTTTTTGGTTTTTACGTCAGAGACAATCGTTGACGTAGTTGACCTTATGCCACCGCCTTCTTTAGGGAAGGGTGTCTTAGGTAGGAGACGGTCTTTTTGCAAATTACCATATTTGGTCATGTAGCGAGATTTCAGCTGGGCCTGATACGTGAACCCATCGGAAATCCTCGGTTTATGGCGTCCGCATGTGCCATCGAGACCGTCGAAGAAGGTTAATTACTTCATGCTCGGAAAATATTAACCCTTTGCGCTCGAGAGGCGACTCGAGGTCGCCACGGTGTTTCGTACAGCAACTGGAGTTTTTCATCGACTGATTTGAAGTTTTGAAGCCCTACAAAAATGAATTTGGAAGGTGAAATTAGCAAAGAGTGCGGATGAAATTGATTTTCAGCTGTCGAAAAATGAGATTAGTTGTATTCACGAGGAGATCAGTGATGGAAAAAGTGACGCGTGACCGAAAAAGTCGTCGAGTGCAAAGGGTTAAAAGCTTGAAACGGTTCCTCGAAAATGGCTTGCTTGTCGCGCGTACCATAAAACCGTGCTAGCTATTCGTAGCGAAGGCCTTCTATTGTGCCTCGTTGCTAGCCGCTACGCTGATCGAGAAAATCCGAGCGGAAACAGGGGGCGACGAGGATCCTCGACCTGTTCGAGCCGTTCGATTTCAACGCTCGGTCCTTTGGCTCGAGTGCTGTCAGGAGCTCGATTGGTCCGAATAATAGACAGCCATATTCGACGACTGGGTTTGTTTTATCGCGTCTGGCGCGGATCGATGCTTGTTTGCGCGGTCTGAGAACGTGGGAGAGCGTCGCGTTTGCCATGGATCCGGAACCCTCGATTAGTGGGCTTCGATCGCGACCACGATCCATGCTGTTGGATCGAATTGAGCCGCAAATCGGCTGGTATCGGACCATCGACTGGTTTCCAATATTCTTTTCGACGAGCGTCGCTTCGTATCGACGCGAACGAGAGTCGATTCTGATTTCAGAGCGTGCGACAGACGTGGGGACTGTGCGCAGCTACCAGTGGCTGTATATCTCGGTATATCATTAGGGAGCTTAGGAATACTAATTTGTTAAGCGACGCCAGATTGAGGGTAACGCAGAGAGGGCGGAGGTTCCACGAAGCCGGGTAAATTATACGGAAGTTTAATGGCAGGATAATTACTCTGTCATCCTCGCTAGAGCAGCCGCATTAATGGAGCCCCATTAAGGTTTATAATAATGCTCACTGTAAATAGACGGCTGACCTTTCCCAGCTCGATCGTTTTAAGTATCCATCAGTATGGAATTCCACGCGGATCACGCGTCCTTTTTAACGCTGTTCGGTATCGATTAACCGATCCCACGAATACCATTCAGCAGCAGGGGATTTTCGAAAAGACCAGAGCATCAGCGTCGACGCCATCGATGGGGGAGCATTTTCGTTTCGTTGCAAACTAGGTTGGAGTCTGTCTGGTCGTTTCTGGTCTGGTCGAGTCTGATTTCCTGCGAGTTTCTCGTCGATGCTGCCCAAGCGACGTCGAGGCGTTGAAGTTCTCGGTCTGGAAAGTCGAGTCCTCTTGGGCGCGGTAAAATTCCGCCATCGACGATGCTCGTTAGCTGCGCGATTGATTTATCAGCGACTATGGCTGGCCATAATGGCATTATTTAACGACGTTATTTCGTCCGACCGTTTAATCGAGTTTCCATGTAAGCTGAAACCTCGCCGCGGCTTCTGCCTACGTTTTCGTTTTTAGAAGTCATCGCGAACTTTGTTATCCGACCTTGCGGGCAACCGCTGCTTTGGGCTTCGTCGCTTACAAGCAATTTCGACAGCCGTGTAATCGCCCCTGGTCGCTTTGCGAGCACCGTTTCGCCCGCGTTCGGTTTATTATTTCCAGCTGGCGACAGTAATGAGCGAGAAATTATTCGAGCGCTCGCGGATTTTTCCGACCGCCAACGTTAATCCGTTTAATCGCAAACTTCTCGAACGCCCCAATAATTCTCTAATACATTTCACGAGTCGACGGGCTCCAGCTTCCTCTGATACGTGCCACGAGTCGATGAGGAGGATCGATCGCGAGAAAAATCCGCCGCGAGCGCGCCGCGTTTCGTTTAATTGCTGTCACCAGCCGCGGCCATTATCGCCCTCGAGCCAGTGAACATTTACAAACCCCTGTTCTTTATCGAATCCGGGAATCGTTCAGCCGTAAATCGTTTCGAGTCACGCTCGCGAGGACCTTTTGGTTACCAAGTTCACCCTAACGATGTGAAAACCGAGAGAAACGAACGCCATTTTTGATAAATATTTAAGAAAGCGGTACCAATCTCGATCCACGCAAACCACCTCTCTTCGAGAAGTTCTCTGCTAGATTTTCGTTGAGAATCAAGTACAAAAAGTGATCTTTTATTCTCGAGTGAGAGGAGATGGTATACTTCTAAGATCCGTTTATACAAAACGCGCACACAAGATTAGTTTTAACGTTAGCTCAGTTCCCTCGAGAGAGTGCAAGGTTAAAGAATCCACCCTCAGTGCGCGAAAAATAAAAAACATCACAGACTATAAATCAGTATTAGTTACTTTCTAAACCCATCCATTTCCAACGTCCTCTAACAAACATAAGTTCAGACAGATCATAGAACTATAAATCGGTATTAGCTACTTTCTAAACCCATTCGTTCCCACCGTTCTGCAACAAACGCGAGGGCAGACAGATCATAGTCTATAAATCGCAATTAGCTATTTCCTAAACCCGTTCATTGGTTCTCCACCAAACACAGGGGGAGACAGATCATCGACTATAAATCGGTGGACAAACATAGACGGATCTCGTAATTATCCGAAAGCAAGGCGCACGACGCTCGAAGGCAGCAACGAAGACGAACGCCCTCGCTTAATCAACGTTCGATTCTTATCGCGAGCAGGGCGACTCGACCGCTTAAGCAAGGGCTGCGAAGGTGTAGCGGTGGGTCGCGCGCCTTCCCTATCAAGATGGACTACATCCATAATGCATGGCGGTCGCGTGCGTCCCGCGCGCCGACAGGATGGCGGATGGTCGCGATTGGCCGCTGGTAATGGCTGCGCGCGGGGTCCCCAGCGAAGGTCGGGGAAAAATTCAACTGGTAGGCTTGGCGGAACGCAACGGAAACGGACTGGTGTGTAACACCACCGGGGAAGGTGTTTTAGTCAGGGGCTGACCTGAATTTCAGGTGGGCTGAATCAATACCGGCGCTCGTTCACCTCGCAGTTACCGTGGCAACCAGACTCCTTTATTAAATATAACCTGCTCCGTTTCCTGTGCGAGCCCGTTAACCTTCCCGTCCACCTGGACAGTCGTCGACCCGCGGCCAAGGAGCCCGCGGGAGCCTTGACAGAGGACGACGAACGGGATGCTCTCTCGCTTTCTCTCTGTCTCTTTGTTTCTGTCGCTGGCGATCGAGGCGACCTTGGCACCGCTGAACCCAGGGGTCGGTGCCAGGTTTCAGGAAGTGCCCCTGGTCGACGGCGTTCGTGCACGAGCTCGTTTAGGCGCTGCTTTCGCTATTGGTATTCGATTCGAGGCGTCAGACGACGAGGGGCGAGGGTTGGACGGTTTGATTCGTGCGTTTGGGGGTTTGTTCTGTTTGTAGACACGTAAGGATAGATCGTGATACCAGTGGAAGTATCGTGCAAGTGGATGGGATGCAGGAATAGAAAGAGGGTGAAGGTATCCTTGTATTGAGCATGACTAAACAGAGAAATACTTTATACGTCTATGGTTCTGTTGATTCCTTAACCCTTTGTTAATAATATAATCGATCTGATTTTTCAACAGTTCGAATTCATCTTCACTCGTCCTAATTTCACTTCTGAAATTCATTTCTGTAGAGCTTCAAAACAAAATCAATCGGTGGAAAACTCTAGTTGCCGCATGAAACCATGACTGACAGTCGTCTCTGGAGCGCAAAGGGTTAACGCACGGCCATATTCGATTCGTGATTCTAGTTCCTCTGATTGATCCACTTGGTTCGTTCACTCGCGCTTCTCCTTAGAATTCTCTCAAGTGTTTTCTCGCAACGATCGAGCGCGAATCGTGGGTTGTTTTCTCGACTCGCTGTTGGATCATCGCGCATTCGCTCGCGACCAGGTAATTCGTCGCGGGTCACCGTTCGATTTCGCAGCTTCCGCGGGTGCCATAAAGGGAACCAATTTGCATGAAACACCGCGTCGCGTGAAATTCCATTAGCCAACGCGCCGCGTGAGTAATAACGACAACCGTATGGTTAGTAAAACGCGAGGCTGGACGCGATTCGAATTAAAGCAGGAACAGGCAGAACGATGAAAATAACAGTCGAACAGCGAATAGTCGCCAGGGTCTTTCGCGGGCGGAAGTTCGCGCGAGCTAGATGGGCGAATTTATAATCCAAGGGACCCTAGGGACTTTTATTATCCGCGCGGCACATTACGTTACGATGCTCGTTCGTTTTAACCCGCTCCAACGTTCAGCGATCCATTTAATGCAAGTTTCAAGCGAACTTTAACGTAATAAATCCCCGCGTTGTTTACAGGAAGTCTCATTACCAGCTGAGGATAATGTAGTCGACGATGCTATCGCTAATTTCGCGAACGCGTGCCGCTACTGCTGAAGTAATTAGGTGGGTAGCGTCTATAAGCGCCGCTGCGAGGCCTATTAAACGGACAGATCGTTCGCGACCACCCGGAAGTATATTTCAAGGGAATGAAAACAATAATCTGGTCCACGTGTTCAGGTTAGACCGCTCGTGGCAACGGGACCAAGCTCGAGGCCCCCTCGGATACGAGGCATCTCGTTTCGACACGAAGGATTGCTCTCGTCGCTCATCGCGAAGGGAGGAAGAAATAGGCTCGACACTGGCGCGAGCGACGAAAGCAACAACCCGGCGCCAATGATCTGAATAAGCATCCAGGTCAGCACACGTGACAGCCCAAAGATTGTTTGGACCCGGCACGACCGCCACTCTGTGCGGCTGTTAAACTGAATCCACGCCAGCGGGAAGGCTCTATTTATACCGCGGTAACGAGGTCTTGGATGTAATCTTGCGAAACTACTCCGAGGAGTGTTCGTTTCCACGAGGAAGAGGCTGAAACGAACAGCCTCTTCCCCTAGTCGATCTTTCAGGAGAAACTGGGGAAACCCAGTCACTGTGCCTCTCGCTAAGTCTCTATGGGTTGCAAGGACCTCGCGAGTGTCCCAAAATCACATCGACAACACCTAACATTGCATTTGATGTAGACAGAGAAGCTAAAACAAGGAGCCTCTTCCCCTGATCTGTTTCTGAGGAGAAACTGGAGAGACCCAGTCATTGTGCCTCTCGCTAAGTCTCCATAGGTTGCAAGGACTTCACGCGTGTCCCAAAATCACATCGATAATACTTAGCGTTGCATTCGATGTAGACAGAGAAGCTAAAACGAGGAGCCTCTTCCCCTGATCTGTTTCTAAGGAGAAACTGGAGAAACCCAGTCACTGTGCCTCTTGCTAAGTCTCCATGGGTTCCAAGGACTTCGCGTGTATCTCAAAACCACATCGATAACACTTAGCGTTGCATTCGATGTAGACAGAGAAGCTAAAACGAGTAGTCTCTTCCCCTGATCTGTTTCTAAGGAGAAACTGGAGAAACCCAGTCACTGTGCCTCTCGCTAAGTCTTCATGGGTTCCAAGGACTCCGCGTGTGTCCCAAAATCACATCAATAACACCTCTAGCGATCAGTAACAGACGGAGATAAGATCAAAGTGAAAAAGTGGACCGATTCGCGTCATTTCCGGCTGTGACCCGTCCGAGGGACGTGACCAGACATGTCAGCCTGAAATTCGATTACTGGCCACAGCTTGTTCAAAGGCTGGCTGACTGATGAACTCTGACACGTTCCCCACAACCGATTCTACGGGCAAAATTGGATTCTTGATAGCGAGGACCGAGCGCGGTTTGTAATTATTGAATCTCGTGCCCGTTGCCATTATGGCGCCCACTGGTTGGCCCACATCTGATATTTATCGTGATCGTCGCGTCGCCGGGATTTCCCCATGATCGGTGCTTATTATTGGGCGTGGAGAATTTGGGATACGCTCGAAGACCAATTGGTGCGATTCAGCGAATCCATCTGGCGTCCGCTAGCTCCTCTCATTAGCAATAAACGCACTGTAGGACGCGTTACTCCATTTTAATTAGCTTGTTAAAAACTAAACTGAAATTTTCTAAACAGCCTCAGGGTGGAAGTTCAACCTTTTGACAGACGAACGACTAAATTACGCAGCGGTCCTGGAAATGATAAAATCGTTACTGGCCAATTAATATCTCCAATTACTCCAGCCGCCATTTTTAACCGAGACGAAGACATTTTTTTTCCCCGTTTTACTCGTCGAGGGAGCGAACGATCTGAATTTCGCGAAATTCCGACTGTTCTGGACGGAACCAATCAACTAACGGTCGTATTTACGTCATCGGACAAGAAGAGGGGGGGAAGGGGATTGTCGCAAAAACCAGGCGAGCGCGTGCGGATAAAAAAACGAGCACGATAACGCCGACTACTCGAGGAAAGTGGACTGTCGGTCACGTGAAGCGCATTTGTGTCACCGGGACGCATTGTGACACGTCGTTTATGCCGTGAATAATTATTGTTATTGATTTTTTGCCACCACGCGGCACCCTCGGTTCAGGAGAGACACGGAAAGATTAACATCGAGCAGCGTAATAAAGTTCCATCCGTGGCTGTTGCGACGGATGTGGGGTAACTCGATAAATGTTTCGTGGCACGACAAACTGAACCATTGAAATTGTTCTTGGTGCGAAGTAGAGAATAATGAGACGTAAAGACGAGTAATTTGCATGCGCTTTAACGAATACGCACTTTGTTCCCTTTGTTTGGTCCTTCGTTAACGATGGTACCGCTTTCAACCGCCAGATGGTGTAAGAACGAAGTCCTTTCTCGCAAATTCTTAATTACCCATCGTTCGTACGTATCTATAGGTTCATGATCAAGAATAATTAGTCTCGCGAGATGTTTTTAGTGTATAAAATTAAATCTGTTCTTCGTTCTTCTGTCAGCTTTTCTAGATATCTCGCGTTCATTGTTATCAACAGCTTTGATGGTACGACTGCCCAGGGATGAAATTTTGCCTCGCGGATATCGAATATTACAATATTAATTCGATACGTATTCGAATTCTCGATTGATACGAACATTTGCCACGATAAACGTTCGCCACGTTGCATCTACCGACACGCGAGCCGCTGAATAATTAATCCCGCGGCGGAAACGCATCGAATATAATGTAATTACATCCAAACCCGGTTTCCCACCCTCGTGATACATTTATTTAACGCGTCGCGTGCGAAAGGGCTTCCCTTAACGTCATTCGATCATAAACTGAGTCCCCAATCCCGAGTTCACCAGGAAAACAAGCTTAAAACGTGCACCCCCATTCGCACGGAACGTGTTTCGTCGGCTATGAAAAACAGGTTACGTTTCTACCCGCGAGACACTCGAATCTACCTCGTATCGCCGCGAAATTGAACAATCGTTTAAAGCTACCCCATCAGGGGGTAAGAAAAGTCCCAATTCCGTTGCCCAAATTCTACGCGCGACTCGAAACGAGCTGTTTTTCCTCGAAACCAGAGGATTTGCCCAAATTCATGAATCCCTTATCGCCACCCTGGGCGCACGGATCGATCGAAGGGATGGACAAGGGTTAATCAGCCGATATTGCATCGGGGATGCTCGTTTTTGAGAGGAATAAAACCGCGTCCGACAGAGACCGATGACAGAGGGACTTTCTAGGTGGCCACCCTTCGTCCCGCGCGGACATAATTAATCTTGGCCCCGAGTTGGTGTGATTGGTCTCAAAGGTAACAGACGGGCCATGAAAAATGCAGCGCGGCTCGTCTCTCGCGAAAATTCTCGACCACCAAGCCAACTCGTTCTCGGAAGCGGCGATCTTTGTCGTCGAAAACGAGTTTGATGTTCGCGATTTTTTCGCTCCAATGGATGAATAATGAATTCCACGTTTCCTCGAGGAAATTGCAGCTTGCGAGCTTCGTTGTCTGTTGACACAGGTCCTCGATTGCTCGAAGATGAAAGGTGTTTTCTAATTGATTCGATTAGATCGAAGGTAGACGAGTCGATTCCTAGCGTTCGTCACGCGTCGCCTTTAGAAAAATGGGACGAAGGTAAAGGCGAAACGGTGGCAAAGCTATTCGAGAGGCCCTAACCGTGACAGGGCAATTATAAATGGGGGGAACGCGGCCATTCACCGTGTCGTTTCGCGAAGCACGTGTACGCCGTTTTATGGTGGCGATAACTTACAATTATGTCACAGCGTCGAGGTATTTTCATGCGGCGCACGCCGTCTCCGCGCGCCTACGAATTCATTTTTCCCCCCTGTTTACCCCGCCCGCCGTTCCGTCCGCTCTTTTTTTCATTTTCTCCCCTTTTTTTCGCCCTGGGAGCCGAGCAGCTCGGGCAAAGGAAGATCTCTGTCGAAATTACACGGCTCTTCCTTTGTGGGGAATACTTATTCCTGGCTGGCGAAAAATGAAGGCACACCGGGAGCGAAAAATTGGCGTACTTCACAGTGTTCAAGTTTTTAATTCATTTGAGGAACCGTCGTGCCGCGGGAACGCGAGTGGCGAGCTGGGAATATTGCGAAAGAAGAACTTTATCGCTGCCCCGGAGAATTATTAGCCTGCTGGCGAATTAAAACGAGCAGGTCGAAGATCTATCCGCGTTGTTTTCCGATATCTCGCGTGGGTTTCATCCAGCTTCCCGAGAAGAAGCGGCAATTCCAGGGACTTTGAACTCTCGCAGCTATGGCGGCAGTTTCTATGCCAACGCGATTTCCGTCAACTTCCCTTGTTGCTCGATCGCGACGGTCGTTTCCCTTGGATTTATCGCGGTCGCGCGCTCCAGTCGCTGCGAGACGCTGCCGTCCAGGGGTGGTCTGGGTGACGTTGGCGATGAATTCCACGGAGCTGATGCCAAAACGTCTCCTCTTCCTGTTGCGATTATTCTCAGGACTCTTAGAACGTCCGCCATCGATTGCACCGCAACGTTGGCAACGGCGTTCGTATAAACGTGCCATCTCCAACGATTAAGAGCGCCCACGGTGGGGACCAATATGGCGGACGGAGTTCCTCTCTCGAGTCCGCCGTTTCGACGCTCTCGACGGGCATTTATTTCCAAGAGACTACGGTCTCGGGTCCTCCAAAGTAAGTTACAAGCCCAGGACACGAAACCTCGGTACACGTCGCGGTATCCACGTTGCAAACCGTGTCTCGACGGGAACATAATGAACAACCGCCAGCCCTGGACGTGTACAACGTGGTAAACTGCTAAATACCGGGGAAAACAGCCTTCGAACACGGAAAGGTGTGTGCACGCGTGTTCTGGGGACCTTTGATCGTTGCACGTGTAATCGCGTTACTTGTGTTTGATGAACAAGTTAATTGATCGCTTAGACGAGAGTTTCATGATGTAACGCGAGGCCCAAGGTTGTCGCGTACACGGAGGAAATTGGTGAAACGCAGTCACTTTATTCCACTGCACGCTACTCGGTAGGAGAGGGAAGGGACACGTTTCGTATCGATCAACGAGCCGTGGTTATGTCAAAGTGGAAATTCATTGTCAACTCGCGACGAGGCAAGTTCGATGCTTCCTCTTGGCGCGTGGTAGCGTTCGAAAAACGCGCGCGCTTCGATCCAGAGACAAGGTGACGCTCACCACAATTTGGTGAGTTTTTATGGAAAAAACACGGAACGCAATATTCCGCGCGACGAAACAATTGTGGGGAAGGCGGTGCGTGTCCGCAACAGTTGAATACGTAATTCGCAAGGAACACTATTGCCCTCCATTACTTATGCTTATCAGATGCCACTCTGACGCTAATGAATGCCTAAAACTTGAACGAGCCCCGCATTCGCTTGGTTGCAATAAAAGAAAAAAACATTAGATTAAAAACCGCGCGATGGGTATCGATCGTTGTCCACGAACTAGGACTCTCAGAACGTCTCGATACCTCCATTGTAACTATTCTCATTCACTATTGGCTATTGAACTCCTTCCGCTATATATTAATCCCGACCTTGAACCAACCCGCGATGCATAATGCATCGTTCGCGGGGTATCGGCTACATTCCCCCGCCTTTACTCTCCCTGGTATTAATAATTCACCATGCATCACGGGTATCAGAGCGGTGTCTCCCTTTGTATTCTTAGAACTTTGTATCGCGCGAGAAATGGTGTATCGAAATCGCGTGCAAGGGTTTCCATCGGGTTGCTTATCGGGAAAGCATCGATCAACGGGTCGTATCGATGGACGTGTACGAAAAAGGGCAGGTGAAAACATGGGAGGGGGTGCGGTTGGAGGGTCGCGTTCGAAACGGAAACCCTAGAAGAAAAAGACAGTCCCGTAAAGGGTGGCGAGCACTCACCGGTCTGGACGAGCTTGAGCGCGGCTGCATTGTGCTGCTTGAGCGGCTCGTTGAGCCCAGGCTGGGTGAGGTCCTTGAGAGGATTCGCGGCATCCTCGCCGGCGGCGGCGCGGCTGTTTTGCATAGTCCTGGGTTGTGGCTCGCGGCGAGCGACGTTCGCGAGCTCGCGGCCACGCTCCGCCACGCTTACGCTCGCTCGCTTTCTCCGCGTGCGCTCGCGGTAACGCCTCCTCTGCTTCCTCGGCTTGGCCTCGTGGCCGGCGTTGCTCTCGTTCACTGCGATCACGGTCACCTGACAGCTCGCACGGCGGTCCCCGGTCAACACTGGACTAGGACCACGGACTGGGTTGTTCTCATAGATACGCAGCAGCTCGTCCGCCGGGTAGATGACGTACATGCCCAGCCGATGGTGTGCCCGTGGTGTTCGCCGGATCGCGCGGCCAATCTCCCGTTGCGCTGGCTCCCGTGGCTGTTGCCGCCGCCGCTGCTGCTCCTGCTGCTGCCGCGTTTCTCGCCCGAGCCAACATCGCTAACCGCCAATTCATCGTTTGTGAGTCCGCCGCGAGTCACGCTGCCAGGCCACGCGAGCAGCCGCATCTTCTTGGCACACGAGCCACCGACGATGTACCCACGGCCGTCGCGCGAGCGAGCTGCAGCACCCTCGCGACCTGGTACCTTCCCTCCAGATTGCTGGCGGCCCGCTGCGGAGACTGATCGCGGCACGTTGATGGTCCGCGGGGGTTATTAGCCCTCCATGGGTGGACGGTGATCCCTCGCCTGTAACAGAGCGGACACGGTTAACATATGGGGCTCGCGTTCGAGGACTCTCCACGGTGGTGTAATCGCGCAATTAGGTCGGGGTTTCGGGGATTTTCTGGTCTACGGTGGAGATGGTTTAAGCGTAGCAGCATTCCTTGTTACATTCCTCCGATACGTGGAATAGTGGCGCGAGTTGTACGCAGCTGGAACTAGTTTAACTGTTTCGCTAAGGAGGTTAGCGCACTTGCTGCGCGAGGGGATCGGTATGGCGTGTCTCTGGTACACAACCGGGTCTCGAGAAAGTTACCCGTTCGTCCGAGTATAAGCGTTATGAGCAGTAAACTAAGCAATGCCAGCTATTTACGGTAGACTATTACTAGTTCGACTACCTCACTCGTTCGTCATACTACGCGCCTATATAGCGTTCTAAATTTTGACACGCTTAGCGCACCAATCTCCGACAAACGGTGCTATATACTTTGCCGCGTTGTGTCGCGATAAAATCGCGGCTGCGGCCCCTCGTTGCCTTCGCTCGCTGAATAAACGAGCGGAATAAATCTCGGGAATTAGCAACGACAACAGCGCGCTGGTTTGGAAATCGACTCTGATCCCTTGAAACGGCGCCACACCGATTGTGAGGCAGATCCTCTTTAAAGGATACTTTCATTGATATTTCTCCCCGCTCGGGAAATACCGGCCTGGTATTTATTTGAATAATCGCGCGCGGCTACGAGCACGGCTCATGAATAATTAACGGGACTCGTTTTAACTCGGTTAAGATTCGCAGCAGTTTGTTCGACGGGTCGTGGGGCGTTCTGTTTACAGGGTAAACGACTTATTCAGCGTGTCTGAATAAGGACAGGGGCGTCTTCTTATTTCCGTCGCTCGGGAGACCTGGCAGGACGTCATGCAAATTGTCCCCCGTGATTTAAATCTAATTTGAATGCGCCTTTCACCGTCGCGGGAACACGCCCGGATTCAACCGGAATCGAGTCCCGTTTAATCGCGTGTTCGACTCCGACTAAACTGCGGACGGCGCCTTCTCGCCCTGAAATTTCCCTCCCGTCGCACGACCGCGTATTTCCGTGATTTTCGTCCCAACCGCGACTCCGTCTATTTCGAGGGAGTTGTCCATTAGAGCCGCATGCACGAAAGAAACTTGCCCGCTCGGGTGTGCGAAAAAAATTCGTACTATTACTGGGGGATCGATCAATCAGCCCAACGTTCCGCGATGTTCTCCTCCTCCCAGCTTGATGATGGAGTACGAATCGGGTCTAATCAACCGTGCTAATCATTCACGGCTGCGAATCAAGCTGAACTCTGAACTTTCTTATTACGCGGCCCCGTAACCCGACTTTTATTCAATCTAAACGCTACGCTGCCCTGATTCTACGAAATTGGGTTCTCCGCGAGATACTTGTTGCTCGGGCGAACGGTATCCCAGGCTGACCTCCAAAAAATTTCTCGTCAAACCACCCAATTAGGACCGCCTACCGTTCGTTCCGTCGGTATTACTGGAATCTCTGGAACTTTCTTATCCGCTCGCGGAGCAAGAAAGTACTGTTAGTTCCTCGGAGAGAGGTTCGTTCCTCGCGGCTGAACAAGCAATGTAATTATTACGAAGCGGGGGTAAAAAGCTGGCCGCATTAAAGCCCCGCAAATAACCCCAGACCTGGGGTCCTTTTACGTAATTGAACCGTTCCAAGCGCGGACGACGATTATTCTTCCCGCCGCGACGCTCCTCGCGGAGAGCTATGCAAATTGCGATAAGCCATTTTGCGTAATTAACACGTGATCTCGAACACGTTCCGCCGTGTTACAGACGCCAGACGAGTGAACTTCCCGGCCAGTTCCCGACGGCCAGGTCGATTTTCCTCGAGAAACAAGATGGTACCCGTGGCGTTCGAGCCTGTTGATGGTTTCAGGTGTTGGCACGTACGCGATGCCTTAATAGCCGCAATTATAACTTGGTAAAGAAACTTGGATCCCAACAACGTTCTCCTCTCTTATTTTAGGAACTCGGGAAGTGATGGACTTAAAGGAGGAAGAGTATTACGTAACGTTCTTGTCGGGAATCGAGTCCCTGCAACGGCTGCGATCCTAGCGCGAGGCGCTCGCTTCGCTCCGTCGTCGAATAAAACTATCCAGAGCGGCGCAGGGTGTACGTAGCACGGTGTTAAATGCAGGAAACTGAGCCTTAAACTCGATTCACTCGAAACTTCATATTTGCAACGCGACGCCGTCATCCTCCGAGCCTTTCAATTAGACGTAAAAGTCTGTTTGTTGGCGGAGATCTCCCAGGCTCTCCCGGGCTCTCCCCGGATCTCCCCGGCTCTCCCTAACGAGGCGGGGTTGCTATTCGACGAAACGCTCGGAGACTCGATAAATTTACGATACCGTGAGTCCGCCGTCCCTCTGTCGTCGGATTTCTTCGACTAGTCCGCCACTCGTCGCGATAAGGACAATGAATCCGACTGACTCCGCTTGTTTCCTGTTAATTGCTGGCTTTATCTCCCTCGAAAGGCTCTCTTCCGCCGTGTACCTCGATTTTATAGCGTCCCAGGGATTTCGCTCGCTGTGTAGAAACGTATTTGCACCAACGGCACACAAACGCAGACTTTTTCCTGCAGAATTTCAGCGCGGCTACACTCTTTCCGACGACGCTTCCTCGTTCGACCTAACTCGAACGCTGATCGCTTCTAAGGGATTGATCAAATAAATTGCCACATTTTGGCACTACGCTGGACGCTGCCTGGTCTTTTTATTAGCGTCCGACCGGCCATCAAAGCCCGCTTCAATGATCATAACCTAATTCATTAGCCGGTAATGCAGCGCGCGGCCAAGGGGCCGAGGCCTGAAAGCTGGCGATGCATAACGCGACTGAAAAGTTCGAAAATCGCGTTAGAATATCGGATTAAAAAGCTCCCAGCCGGCGTTCCCCCATTCGACGAGTAAATAATTGGTGCACTTGCTCAATTACGCCGCCCTTTGTCCACCCTTCGACAGGATTCCCTGCAGCTTTCCCTGTTACTTATTTTTAGTTCGCACTGTCGCGACTTTGAGAACAAGTTTCGAATCGCCGTCGATCGACCAGCGATCCGAGGGTATCGTTTTTTTCAATTTCGAGGACATTCTTCGCCCCTTCGACCACGTCGAACGTACTCCACGGATCCACGGAATTTCCCGGGAATAGCCAAGAATTTCCTGGACACCTTAAACCGAAAGAAAGGATCTTCCGTTCCGGGAATTCCGCCTATCGAATTCGTACTGGAATTCCTCTAGAATTTCCCTAGGATTCCATTGAAGTTCCGCGGGCGCCATGAATATTAGAAATGTTCCCGCGTTTCAAATTCAGCGAATCCCGCGGCTCTACCGGCGTGCATCACGTATTTAACAAGTACCTGGTTCTGAATAATTGAGTCGCGTAAAAGGAGGATACCGCTGCAACACCCGTTTCAATTTCAATCCAATAAATATTAATTGCCTCTCGCTCGTTCTCTCTTTCTCTCTACCTTTCTCTATCGTTCTCTCTTTTCGTTTTCAACGATATCGCAGAGCACGTAGCGGTGCAGAGACGTGCAGCGTGTCGAGCACGTACGTCGAAGGGAGGCGTATCGCGTGTGGTCGCATAATTTCGAGCGTAACTCCGAGGCTGCCGTGAAAGCTCGATAACGAATCCATCGGGGCTACTTTGGGGCGAACCGATCGCGTAATGGACGACACTCAGCGCGACTAATCAACGATCCATCTCGATTTCCTCCTCTTCTCGATTCGACCTTCTTCCTTCCTCTTTGCTCGACGCCTGGATGAATAAAATAGCATTTTGGAACACCGTGCGCACACGGAATGGCTCTTCCTAGCCGGCCATCGCTCGAGAGCCACCAGCCAGTCGGTGGTTCTCCCGACAACGGTCTGGCAAACAGCTTCGACTTAGAATCACAGATGGAATTCACGCTATTGTGCCTCGAGAGGCGTCGAAATTTATTAAAGCCAATAAACCTGCTCGCCCCCTCGAGTTCAGCAATCGTTTCGTTCCTCCTCTCGTTTCCTCGCTCCTTCTCCCTGGCAATTTCTTCCTGGTCTTGCTACCCAACGATCGACACCCGTAAACCTCCCAGTCGATCTCTCTGTTTATCGACTTCGACGGCCATTATTTATAATGTCGAACCGTACCCCTTTCGCGTGACGGTACAGATCTCTCGCAGAGGCGTAAAAATAGCAAATAAAAATAATCCCCTGCCCCTCTCCGTGTCCGTCAGACGAGGTCCCATTTCTTCGTCGGTCGCTGAAGCTGCGAAACGTTTCGGGGCGGACTTCGAGGCGTACTTCGACGAAGATGGCGGCAAACATAATTGAATTGACGCCAACTAGCTGGGCCAGTCGCGGCTGAACCGTTCGATGCGATCGGAAAATTATTCGTTAGTCGACAATTCGACGGAAGGGAACGGTTTTCGTCGAGCTAACGCGGAATCTCGAGCGATTACCTCACGTCGAAGTCGAAGGCATCCTGTCCCTCGCTTTTGGCACGGAAAGGTTGGCACTACGCGCGAACAAGCGGCGAAGGTCGCCATTACAGGGCCGACTGAAAGTGTAAAATTAACTTTGATCCCCAACAGCCTCGTTACCCCGACGCCTTCTTCTGTTTTATCATCATTAGAACCCTGCGCGATGGGATTGTGCGGCTAAAACCTTAGAGAAAATCCGCTGAAAGTATCGAGATTTACCTAGTTGCGTTCTAAGCGACAGAGTTAAATTAATTCAAATGGAACTTCTGTCCAAGTAATCTGAAGTTTGTCAGCATTACTCATTGGCTCGTTACTCGTGCTGGACTCTTCACCTTTCGACTTCTCAACCCTCCTAGCAGCCATAGCTCAGAGTTCATCTGATCTAAACCTTTAAACAGCCCTACTTTCCTGTATTTCGCCAGTTTTCATCTAGCTGAACTCATCTAGCGTAAAGTTGTAGTCCCAATTAAAAGAATAAAGCACCGTTTTCTACGAAACGTCGATCCTTATTATCTTAATGCACGCGCCACCTCGAAACCCGCTTCAATCGTCGAGGCATCGAAGCAGAGCAGGGCATCGCGGTGGATCTGTTGATTAAATTGTCGACGGTCAATTTCTGTGACGCGAACGCCATTGTACGCCATTTCAGATGTCCCGTCAGTCCATCGCGGCTGGATGTAATCCCCTGATCAAAATTCACCGATGAAACTTCATTATCAAATTATACTTGTCCGTTTCTACTTGTCAGCTTCCATCGACCCAGTTTCGCGCTGGACGCGATCTACGAGTTCGTCTCTGTCGACTTAATCGCGTCGCGATGGGACGCCATTTTCGCGCCGCGTCTCGGAGGAAAAGCTCGTAACTCGACTATGGCTGCGAGTACGCGCGCAGCGTCCCATTTCCGTCGTAAATGTTCCAGTTTCCCCTCGATTTCCTTCGTCTGAGCGTGGAAATCGCCGTGGAAGTCCCAGTAACCGAACGGAGACGAGGAAAATTCGAGATGGCGGCCGAGAAAGTCGAAGGAGAGGCGGGAAACGCGCGTTTCGATCCGCCACGCGCGCTTCCCGCCTCGTTTTTGCGTCACGTGACGGGAACAAAGGACAGCTCGCACGTCTGGCGGGTAGTTTAATTAGCAAGTTGAATGAAGTTCAAAGCGTAACGCGCGCTGGATCGAAAGTGGGATTGGTATCGGCTTTTTAATGGACGAACTGTCGAGCTGTTGCTCGATTTGTCCCGTGTCCCGATGCCAGCAAACTTTCCAGGGCTTAATATCGCTCCGCGCGGCAAATTGCTCCGTCTAATCCTTTCGCGGAATTTAATGCGCGATATCTGTCACGATTTCCAGATCTGGCTTGGGCTTTCGTTAAAATTAGGTTGCGACCGGCTTAAATACACCCTGATTATTTTACATTTCGCCGTGTTCCACGAAATTCCCGACCGTCACGACGGAAGCGTCGTTATTAATAATGCCGTGTTTAATGAGACGCAACGAAACGTTCGATTCGACGAAAAAGTCGCGGGCAATCGAGCAGAGAGGTTGCATTATACGCGGACATATTTCCCGCGCTGGTTTCGCATTAATTAATTTTTAACGAACGATCCAACGACGGGATATCGTTTGGAAAAATGAAAAGGGGGTGGGAGGGATTACACTCGAATTCCTTTAATCTCGCGGAAGATCGAGCTTCTCGCTCGCGAATGTAATTTGTAACGGAATCTCGCGATGGCTCGCGTAATGGAAGCACCGTCGATATTTACTGTCTCCGGTTACCGTTTCCGGTTTCGTGCCACCGTTGTCCCAGTTGTCGATATAATTGAAATTGGAATTATATCAGACCCCGTATCGCGGCGACGCTCTCTATTTATTCACGTCGTAGAATCGTTACGGGAAAGAATTCAATTTCAAATCTCCCTCTTCGATAACGCAAACATGGCGGACGGATCCAATCGAGATCCCTCGCTGCGGAGAGCGCTAATACGCGTCGAGGCGCGTCTAAAACCGATCGAATTCCCCGCGATTCTGGACGAGACGAATTAATTCTTCGAGCAACGAAGAAACGATCGAAGACGAAGGGGGGAGAGGAAGGCCAAAGGCGTCGACGATGTTTGGGGCTGAAAGTAGCCCGTGGCGCGGAGGCACCTCGAATGTTTGTCGCGCGCCAACAAATTTCACGGTTTATTAACTTCGACAAGCAACGAGTCAGGACGTAGTTCAGCCGTGAGGCAGACGGAGTCGGAAATTTCGCGCTCGTGAAACTGCACGTAAAACGTAGTTACCCCCGAAACCTCCGCGGCAACTTTTCCGAGCGTGGCGGGCCGACTTCGAGGCCCGTTCCACTCCCTTTGCGATGCTAATTCCGGCCAATTTGCAAGCGGAACCGTCGCGAATCGACCGTTTCTTCGATTCCGCGGTCCCACGGGCGTTTGCCCCTAGGAATTTCGCTAATTCTTCGCGGCGGGATTCCCCCAGGGGTTGCTACGCCGACCCTTCAAGGGTGATTCGATTAGAGGAAAGTGGGCCAGGGATGGAACTTTGCGAGGCACCTCTTCTCCACCCTCGTTGCCACGAAGACGTCCTGAAGACACGCTGAAGAGTATCAGGATCGATCGGTTATCGGTTCTCCAGCGGCGTCCTCGTGGTCCTCGCTCTTGGAGCCTGGATCGAATGCATCGCGACATCTTTAGCGCATCGATACTCGCGCGGATCGTCGAGACGAACCCTCCGTGGGTTTAAACGCTGCAACCTTTTCTCTTTCTTCTTTTAATACCTGCACTTAACCGTGTCTGTCTATAGGCTGCGTCGGATCCTTTGTGGTCGGCCGCTGCAACCTTTCCTTTTGTTCCTTTATAACACACTCAACCTTTTTATTTCTCGATTTCAGAGGGAGTCCTCGGGGCGGTGGTTGCGCAACGTTTTCAGAGGAACGAAGGACGATGGGTAGGACGAAGGGAGGACTCTCGCGGATTCTTAGAGCCGCGAGGGTTAGAGGGACGCGAGAGGCAAGCGCCGACTTATGCAAGTTCCGTGCAGGTCCCATCGTTTCCGCGCTCGCCGAGGACAGTTCGTTTGGCTTTTATTCGCCGCGATTCGAACGACTTTACGAGGGGGCCACCGAAAAACAGCGCGCGTCGAATGCCAAACTGGCTCAAGTTTGGAACGGTTTCAGGATGGCCGACGGAAAGGTCGTAGCTGCCGTCCAACCATCCGATATCGTTCCGCGTTTTAATTTATTGGTATATTTACAGGCAACCGCGCGCTCTGCACGCGCGTTCTCCACGCCTGCCATTGTGTTTGCGCACGTTCCCAGATTTATTAATACCGTTTCACGCACGATCCGCCGCTAAACGCCTAACAAAAATCGGGCAGCGCCGCGAAAACTATAAATCGAAACGAATAACAAACGTCCGCGATACCGTGTAACTTTTCATCAGCGGATCGCGCGATTATTTTCGAACCTGCAGGGTGTACCGCGTCAAACCGCGCCACCTGAACACATATTCCTCGCGCGTCCTTCCGCAACAGACCACCCGTGAACGCGTGATTCGATGAATTATGGTGATTCGTACGGTGAATTGTCGAGGTCAACATTTTTCACGCGACGAGATTACCGTAAAAAGAAGTAACTCGTCCCAGTTTCTGGGTCGAACAACGGATTCGCGTATTTGTGGCCCTGGCACCAGACGAATGATATTGTTACTCCCGACGAATATAGTATTTTTCTGCTTTTCGAAACGAAGCCATCAGATTTGCACGTTTTAACGATTCACGCTGGGAGTTATTGGAAAATTGAGAATATAGGTTACGACAAGAACCCGCGTTCGATGCGCTCTCACCTAATTCCCAGCGGGAACAGTGGGGTAAAAAAGAAAACGATCCCTTAATTAGAAACACGTTACGCTCAAGCAGCCAGTTTACTTCGGTAGTTTACTTTTTTCCCCCGTCTCGTTGTCGAATCATTTTGTGACTTAATTAAAACGCCAACGGACGAACCTCCGCGACATTTCGTACGAATTTCGCGAAACTCGCGGCTCTCGTCTTTGACGAGCGTGTTGATAAAAGTTACTCGCGTGCGACTGTGCGCTAACAAGGCAGCAAACGTTGAACGCTAATGGAAAAACCCGCGAGCCAGACTACGTCGAGCCCTTCATCTTGACTCCATTTTCTGTACCAATCTGTTCTCTAAGAGAGCAAGAATCTTGAAACGAATACTAGAAATTAGTGAAAATCCAGCTTGGTAATCTTTCTATCAAAATCCAAAGCCGATTTTGTAAGAAATTCAACCCTGCCAAGGGTTTAGAAAACTCTGTGGTGGGCATCGCGACGAACCCTAACTCGCTGGCGACGCAACCCCTTCAATTCTCGAGGCCCACTCGAGTTTTTCGAAGACCACTGCCTTGGCATTTCGCTGATAAAAGGACAGTCTTTGACTGAGTTCCAGAGTTAAAATAGTCTTTCGATCATTACTTTAATTTTGTCTCTGCTTTTCTAAATTTCTTACAATCTCTTCTTCGAAGCTCCGTAGACCCCTAAACTCTGGCATCGAGCGAAGCCCTTTTGGTGTCGCGTGCTTAGGCACAATTCGGGGGACAGTCGTGACGTATGGAACCTCGACTGGACACTGGAACTCGAATCAGTGTTAGTTTCTTAATTACTCGGAGACAGCGTGATTTATCTGGGGAAGAGCGCGATCGCGTGGGTGCCCAGTGTGGCGACGCTCGAAACGCGGCCATAACTCAACGAAGGAAAGAGTAACCTCTCGTTTATGGAGCCTCTGCCCGCGGTCCAATCGAAATCCGACGGCTGAATAATTTAAAACGCACGATCCCCGTTCCCTTTGTACGCAATTCCATTCGAGGCACGACGGGGTTATTTTACACGATCCCTCGCATGTTTGCATGACAAACGCGGCACAAAAGCACCAGCCAGTCACGAATCCGGTCTGCGTTCAAGCATTTCGAGACCTGATATCTTGGAACCGTCGCGGCCTGGAAAAATACTGGCGCCGCGTTCCTTTTATCCTGGATTTGTGATAACGTGACGCGCGTGGAGACTTTCTCATAAGCGTCCCACTGAAATACGAGCCTTTATTAATTTCCGCTTCCCCCCAGTCGGAGTTGTACGGTCGCGCGAATTACACTCGTCGACGATTTTAATACAACGATACCTAAGGAAATAGATTAAAAGTGGAATAATTCAGTAACTCCTGAACGCACTCGAACGTTTTACTTAGATCTCAATCAAGAGGTTCTCGTACTAGCCTCGAAGGCACCCCCAACGCCATGGCCCATACGAAAGTTTAGGCAAGGCCTCAGAGAGGGTTGATATCGCGAGGAAATGCACATAGCCCTCTTTGACCACTCGTGATCCGATATTTCTTACAAATACGTTAACGTTTCGTATCGAACCGATTTATCGATACATTCCGCTTTACAATTGAATATCTTACAATTTTTACAATAGTATAAAGTCCACAAATATCAAGGATAGGGTATGAAGGAGTTCACATTACAAGTTTGCATGCATTCTTCGTTTTACAATTGAGATTTCCAATGGTTTAAATAGAACGAATTAATAGCGTTAGATTTTCTAAAAAATCCCATCGAACGCACGCTTCCCTTAGACACTAAGAATCCCTGGTTCGTCCAACAGAGTGGACAGACTCTTCTGAAGTGTCCTGTGAACCAGTACACTCGTCCGCGACCGCATTTCCTCGGCCAGAACTCCGACCATGGCAGCGAGCGTCGAAGTTTCGACTGGGGACCAAAGAGGAAACGGTTGAAATCGATCCTGGATCGAGGAAGCCAAGGCTGCGAGGCGCTGAAAGCCGAGAAGGGGCGGCAAACGGAACACGGAAAAGCTATTCGACGGGGTGTTACGTTCCTATAACCGGACCAGGGGATGGAAATGGAATCCGACAATTCGATAACCACCCTTTTCCGCCGTGAAATGGTGTTTACAGCGCGGAGAAACTACCCGCCCAAGCCTCGACTCTTTTTGGCCGCGTCGAGGAGCCCCAGCTCGTTCGAAGGGGGCGCGATGGCTCCCCAGGCGCTTATGGGCCATTGCGCTAAAACGTCTGCATCGGGCGTGTCTGGGGAACGTTCGTACCTGATCTTCGATTCGTTTCCAAGAAAATTGTTGAACACGATGGAGATGCAATTTTAGCAAATTTCTGAGTCCTCCAATCGCTTTGGAAGACGTCGATCTTAACAGAGGTCGAGAACAGCGCGTTGATGCGAGTTCAGGGTGAGTTTGCACCTGATCTTCGATTGGCGTCCAAGAAAATTGTTCAACACGATAGAGATGCAATTTTTACAAATTTCCGAGTCCTCCAATCGCTTTGGAAGACATCGATGCGACTTAACGGCGCGTCGATGCGAGTTCAGGGTGAGTTCGCATCTGATCTTCGATTGGCGTCCAAGAAAACTGTTGAACACGATGGAGATGCAATTTTAGCAAATTTCTGAGTCCTCCAATCGCCTTGGAAGACGTTGATGAGACTTAACAGCACGTCGATGCGAGTTCAGGGTGAGTTCGCACCTGATCTTCGATTGGCGTCCAAGAAAACTGTTGAACACGATGGAGATGCAATTTTAGCAAATTTCTGAGTCCTCCAATCGCTTTGGAAGACATCGATGCGACTTAACAGCGCGTCGATGCGAGTTCAGGGTGAGTTCGCACCTGATCTTCGATTGGTTTCCAAGAAAACTTTTTGAACACGATGGAAATGCAATTTTTGCAAATTTTTTAAATCTTCCAATCGGTTCTGGAGATGTCGATCTTAACAGAGATCGAGAACAGGGCGTCGATGCGAGTTCAGGGTGAGTTCGCACCTGATCTTCGATTGGTTTCCAAGAAAACTGTTGAACACGATGGAAATGCAATTTTTGCAAATTTTTTGAATCTTCCAATCGGTTCTGGAGATGTCGATCTTAACAGAGATCGAGAACAGGGCGTCGATGCGAGTTCAGGGTGAGTTCGCACCTGATCTTCGATTGGCGTCCAAGAAAACTGTTGAACACGATGGAAATGCAATTTTTGCAAATTTTTTAAATCTTCCAATCGGTTCTGGAGATGTCGATCTTAACAGAGATCGAGAACAGGGCGTCGATGCGACTTCAAGGTGAGTTCGCACCTGATCTTCGATTGGTTTCCAAGAAAACTGTTGAACACGATGGAGATGCAATTTTTGCACATTTCTGAGTCCTCCAATCGCTTTGGAAGACGTCGATCTTAACAGAGACTGAGAACAGCGGGATGCGAGTTCAAGAGGCGTTTTCTCGATCGTCAGCCAGGACAAACGACTGACAAATGGCCCTGAGTGACGAAAGGTTGAAGGGGTGTCTGGATTTTAAGAGTCGGCTGTAACTGGCGACGTTAAATACTTTGTGCGAACCTCTGAACGGGCGTGCCTATAAATACCGTGTGGTCTATTAGCGGAGGATGTACAGACAGACGAGCACGCCTCGGGAGGAAGCGAAATGGTGCATTGTATACTGGGAAATGGAGGGTTAACCGAGAGGGGTATACATCGAGGCGCGTCTAACGTCGGTGTAACTTCTCCACGTTACGATGCCTCGCATGGCGGATTTCCTTCGACTTTTGGACGTTAATCATCGTTCTCGCAAGCGGTGGAGTTTAAAATTCCAATCTCCCTCGAGTTCCAGGTCGCTCGGACAGAAAACTACGCTCGACAAGGTATGCGCTAACCCTTATCGCGATACTGAAGCAAATAGTGGTCAAAGCCCGATTCCACAACGACCCGGAGACACTTGTCAGACTTCCCGCGCGCTCCACTTGGAAATATTAATTTATACGGCTCTGGTATTCGAAGGAAGCCCGCAACGTGCCGCTTATCATGCAAATCAGCCCTGCACGACCGCGATCTAACCCCCCCGCGAGCGCACGATCCATCGATTCGACGAAACAACCGGCTTCTTCCAGCCAGAACCGGAAATTGGATGTCGCGACCCGAGCGTGCGGAATTAAAATGGTGCCGCCACGGAGACGTCGCGGTTTCCAACCCTCCTCGCCTCGCGACGTCTAGTTTTTATCGTTTAAAGTCCACAGGTGGCGAAATGAATTATGGAGAGGACGGAAAGAACAATTTTGTCAGTCGTTGGTTAAGTGACCATACTTTCAGCGACAGAACTGTTTTTTCCATAAATTAAGGGAAAAATATGTAAGAATATAAGAAGATGTGTAAAAATAGTGCACGCTAGCAATGGAAGTATCGTACAAGTGGATGCGATGGAGGAATAAAAAGGGAAAGCTGAATAAAGGGATTGTTATTCTTCTTTTGAGCATAACTAACGTTGATGCGCAATTATTGCGTATAGCTTTTCATTCTTGTAATCTATTCTTACATGTCTATGGTTTTTTCGCGTTATTCGCGTCGTCGACAAAAGTATGGCGCCACAAAGTGTCGCCATTGCGCGTCCATCCTTGTGTACTCTGCTCCTTCCTGGACGTTGGAAATAAGAGCTAGAAATATCGCTAAAATAGCAATATTTCAGGATTTTGTGCTAATCAATTGCTATTTTAAATCAAAATAGCAATATTTAGTAATAGTTTCTATTGCTAACGTCTCCCAGCAATGAAAAATTCCCATTTCAACAGAAAACTTAAGGTTATTTGCGATGGAACAATCTAATGCCCCCTCAGAGAAGACATCCGAGTGCAAAGAGTTAGATGCAATTTCGAGAAACGACATCAGATTTAAACTAACTTCGTTCAAGACTTTATTTTTGCAAGCTAACCTTTGCGGTCTCTAAGCCCTTGAATTATTGGCTGCTAGGTAAATATTAGGACTGTTCGAATGTCCTAATCCCCTTTATTTACTGCCAGACCAACAGGCCAGAGATTGTAAAAGACCGCAGCAGCCAGAATAACAAGCAACGACGCTGGCTGCGTTAGGCAAGATGTAAGCAGAACTCCGATTTGTTGAAAGGTAAATGAATCGTGAAATACTCTGGCCGCAACGCACGGAACGAGACCGATTTCGTCGAGGCCAGAGGCACGTGTAATATTCTCGAGTATTTATATTGCTTTTAAATAATCGCACCTAGGACATCGGAGCTAGCCGATAGCTGCGCGTGCAACGTAGAAAATATTCTGTATTTTTATTCAGAAGTCGTAACGCGTTCTCGTTTTACTGCGCCAACAGGAAAATATTGCTTTTCATATGGAACGACATGAGATACGAAGTACGATACAGAAGTAATCGATGGTAAATTTTTCATGAAATGTAAGGTGGTAAGTTGTGTACGCATACATTTCGATACATCACGTGCGAAAATTAAAAAATGACTGTATCGTTTCGTATACTCGTGTCGCGACTCAATAGAATACATAACGAATAAAAACTTCAATATGGAGTCACTTGAATGGACAGGAAAATATTGCTTTTCATATGGAACGACGTGAGATACGAAGTACGATACAGAAGTAATCGATGGTAAATTTTTCACGAAATGTAAGGTGGTAAGTTGTGTACGCATACATTTCGATACATCACGTGCGAAAATTAAAAAATGTCTGTATCGTTTCGTATACTCGTGTCGCGATTCAATAGAATACATAACGAATAAAAACTTCAATATGGAGTCACTTGAATGGACACCGTACAAATTACGTGCACGGATAACTCTTGAGCTGTTTTAAGCGTGGAATTACGGAAATTATACACTCGTCGTGCGTTTTCGTAGTCCTCCTCTTCTCTGACGCCATTCAAAACTTCGATCACGTTCGAAAAGTAAAAAATGTTAAACCATTATTTCGTATATTCACGTTACGATTCAATAGAATGCGTAACGAAAAAAAACTTCAATATGGAGTCACTTGAGTGGACACCGTACGATTTACGTGTCCACATAACTCTCAAGCTGTTTTAAACATCGAATTACGTAAATTACAGCCACATCGTACGTTTTCGTAGTTCTCTTCCTCTGTAATCCCACTTAAAACTTATCTAACACAATTAACGACTCCAGTATCACGCATTAAATAGTCCATTAATTCCCATAAAACCCGCTAGATCGCCATAGATCGCCACCTAACCTATAACCCCCGTTTTTCCAACTTTCGAACAACAGCCATTAATTATGCGGCAACGCTCGACTCCCGCGCGATAAAATACAATTACAGTGGCAGAGAAAACGTTGCAAATGAATCGTAGGGAACAACTCACCCCTTTTGGACGAGGAAGCGTCATCGATTTCTCCATGGTGGATCTTTGCAGCGGGGACAGCATGAATTCGAAGATCAGTCCAACTACGTCGCGCAGCACGAATGCGAACGAGGAGGAGACGCAGTCGATCGGCGTTTCTTCTGTCGTAGCACGCACTAACACGAGGCACGCGAGCGAACACGCGCGACTTTTAACGAGCAGAGGGCACGTCCACGCGCCACAAAGGACCGCGCACCACTGAGTCACTGCTCTCGTGTCGGCGGCACGCTTTTCCGTCAGGAAACACGCTGTGGTAGGGAAGAAGACACCACGAAAGAGGTGGGGATGGACGATATTTCCACGAGTGCGTATATTTTCAAACACAGGCATGGGATCCCCGCGGCCTGCTGGATATTTTACGAATAAATAAGGGAGGAAAAAATATTGGCGACCATTGGCTGGCGTGCAGACAGTGGCCGCCGCGCATGCGCGCACGTCGATCAGCGAATTGATGCCATTTGGCTAACTCGAATATTGGATCGCAACGCGTGAAACGCGTTCGAATTTTGTCGTAATTTGAAATAAACGCGATTGAATTTCTGGATGATATTTTCATTGACAAGTTCAGGTTTAATTCAGTATTTTATGGACGCGATTGATGAAACGAGACTTCCATAGAGGTTCACTTTGACTTTTAATGATTATATATATTCATATTTTCGCGCGTCTTCGCAGACGTTCGAATTTTTTATAAATGCATAAATATCCGGGATCTGTTCAAGTTGGCACGCGACCACAGTGGTTCATGCCAGCTATTACGTTAACGATAATATTTGTCAACGAATTGCGATACTTTTAACTTTTGTAAAATGTTAAATTTCACAATTCTGCCTGGTGTGATTTAAAAAAATATTAGTAAAAAGATAGCATTTGCAATTTTTATACTTGATAACGAATTGATATACCCGGAAACGACATTCAATGGCAACAGAAGATAAAATTTGTTACCTGAGATAGCGGAAGTGTCTTGCAGGTTCCTTCGTCACTAAATTAGGGTCGATATTTGTCAACGAATTGCAATCCTCTTCACTTGGCGTCGTAAAAAGTTAAATTTCAAGATTCTGCTCGCTATAAATTAAAAAAACATTAGTAAAGGGATAACATTTGCAATTTCTATACTCTGTAAGCCTGCAGTCTTCGTGTCCACGTGAAAACACGAAACTCAATGGCAACAGAAAATAAAAATTGTTACCTGAAATCGTGGAAGTGACTTGCAGGTTCCTTCGCCACTGAATTAGGGTCGATATTTGTCAACGAATTGCAATGCTCTTCACTTGTCGTCGTAAAAAGTTAAATTTCAAGATTCTGCTCACTACAATTTAAAAAAACATTGGTAAAGGGATAGCATTTGCAATTTTTACACTTGATAATGAATTCATGTACTTGTAAACCTGCATTTTTCGTGTCCACGTGAAAACACGAAACTCAATGGCAACAGAAGATGAAATTTCTTACCTAAGATAGCGGAAACGTCTTACAGGTTCCTTCGCCACTAAAGTAGTATCGATATTTGTCAACGAATCGCAATTCTTTTCACTTGGCGTCGTAAAAAGTTAAATTTTAAGAATCTTCCTTACTACAATTTAAAAAAACATCGATAAAGGGATAGCATTTGCAACTTCTGTACTCGATAACGAATTCCTGTACCCGTGAACCTTTCGTGTCCACGTGAAAACACGAAACTCAATGGCAACGGGAGATGAAATTTGTTAGCAGCGATAACGGAAACGTCTTCTCCTTCGCCACCAAGGCGGTGCGGATCTTTTTTGCACCTGGTGAATGGCGGGAAAAGAAATCGACGGTGAAAGAGACCCTCGCGTCTGCTGGCACGAGGGTCCAGCGGAACTTCAGGCCACTCCTCGACGGGTCGAGTGGGGTCTGCACGAGAGTGTATTCCGGCGTGCATTCGAGTGCGGAAGAAAACTGCACGCCAGCGACGCGGAACCACTTTTTTCCCGTCCGCGAAGCCATCGCCTCGCCCCTTTTGTTCCCTCGGAATATAAGATGACCCCAAAGTGTTTGGTCGAACCGTGCTATCGGCGCATTCGGTGGAAGTAACCCTGGCGAGATGGCGAACCAGTCCTTAGAAGCGGCGAAACCATTACACACCCTCTGTGCAGTACAAAGCCATCGGTTCGCGATCGAACTGATTGAACTAGGTCATACAGAAATTACTCGTGCGGGTCACACGAGGGTTGCTCGTCATTGTTGTATTAGACGGACACTTATCGAGATTTAGTCGCCTGCATTATTCACGCCAAACGCTGGCTATACCGTCGTCCCAGGTATCAACCCTTTGCACTCCGTTTCGTTCTGGACGTTGGCGATAGAAGCTCTTGCTGGAACGGCAGTGTTTGGTTATCAGCTTTGATTAGCGATTACGAAGGTTAAACTTATTCCAGCACAACTTTTCGAAATTTTCTATTGCTAGAACAGTTTCTGTTGCCAACGTCCCAAGCCAAACTGTTCTAGCAATAGAAAATTTCGAAAAGCTGCGCTGGAATAAGATTAACCTTCGTAATCGCTAATCAAAGCTGATGTCCTCTCAGAGGAGCCATCCGAAGGGTTGATCCATCCTATGGCGAGACACTAAATACCGTCGAGACGTTCCAAGTCCCACAAAGCCCTGTAGAATCGTAATAGGTTTGCGCGCGGTTAAACGTTTTAGGAACAGCCTGTACACCTTCTACGAGGTGGTCTCGTTAATATTCATCGACTAACCGGCTGGTCATGAAATTCTGATCCTCCGAATGGTCGCGAGGCCCAAAGGGTGGCTGTGCGCGTCTCTTAACCTTCTTTCGCACGCAATTATTTCGAGGTGAAGAGCGTGTCGAGGGTCGATAAAGCGGCATCGACAGTGGGCGAACACGTGTCGCGGTACGTCAGCAGGTTCGAATAATGCATGAACGTTTTACGGAATTACAACGTAACTCGGAATCAAAGGGCGACGAGGAACCGTCGAGGCTTGCTTGGCGCCCCGCGACGAGCCTCCAGAACGGAAGCCCGGCTTAATGATGCACCGCGCTATTAGAAGTACTTTGGGACTAACGAGGTTCGCCCTTCCTCGCGATTAAGTCGGCCAGCATTTTCTGGCTCGACGTGGTTCCGTCGCGAGGAGCCCACATTATTTATTGAACGACCCGATGCGAGCAGTTTTTGAAATATCGATCTTTCGACCCCAGTCAGACGCGGAGGTGGGGGGGGGTGGAGTAGGTTATGTGTCGCCCTTTGAAAGAGTTTTTCTTAAGGATAGCTTCAATACGAACAGCTTTCCTAGAATCTCAAAGGGGTTATGTGAAACATTCAGCAGCGTGTTCAGCGTTGCGCAAGTAGGTCAGCAGTGACTCGAGAGATACATTTGAAGAAGTATTCGCGGATTTCTTGCCGCTCGCGGACGGAAGCTTCAGCTTCAGTAGACGGGCACACTTCTGCGGAGTCGATAACTGTCAGCCTAATAAATATCGCCGCGACAGTGTTCCTCCCTCGTCTGTGAATCGCGATTCTTGTTCCGCTTCCGTCTGTCTTCTCGAGTATCTGGCTGCATCGACTCGCGCTCGTCTTATCCCTCTGAAACACATCAAACGTCACTGTGCGTTAGCGTTTGTATTTGAGAAACAATCTGAGCGAAATAGAGGAATGGCAGGCGAATCTGTGAACCGAAACGAGATGAAACTGGAGAATGCGAAAAATGAATTTTGGCGCCCCGTTTTCCAGAGGAACCGCTTTGAAATTGCGAGGCTCGCGACAAAGCCTTGCGCGGTTAAGCGTGGGCCGATAAGCTCCGCCAATGGTTGCACGCGTACGCGTGGGAGTTTCAAAGTGATTTTCCACCAAAACGAGGCCTCAAAGGGACTTTTCTCGCCGATTTTCGTCGTATTTCGACTTCCAGAATCAACAGGCGACGCGACGCGAAACGCACACGCGTACAGTTCCGTGGAAACGTTCGAGAACACGAGGATACCAGTGTTCCGCAGCGAGAGTAGAGCGACTCGAATCTATTATTATGTCCGTGGAATTCGAAGGCATAAACGATCGAATCGATCGGATGGTGTTGTTTCAAGCGGTATTTTTAAATCCTTGGAAAAATCGAACCGCTTTTTATGTGCTTATCCTTATTGTTCGTATCAACAGCGGAAATGGCGAGTTTACACGAAAATAAAGTTAGACTGTTTGAATTGTTCGTTGCCTTTCATCTACGATAAAATGGTGACTCATTGTGGCCTCTGAAACATTCCGCCTCCATTCTTCCATCTTCATTCCGCGAGCGAAGCTCCTCAGAGGCGGAGGGAAGGCATTGGCAATGGTTGTTTGCATTCCTGTTTAATAAAAATAAACGAAAAATGCTTGGTCCCCTTTGAAACGGAAGTTTCTCAACTCAATTACGAGACCTCGCGGTCCTCCCTCCCCTGTAATCAAGTAACTTCCATTCTGTGGGAGAAAGAAGCATGCCTTACCCCCGACAACCCCTAACTCAATAAGAATAAACGAAGAAACGAGCGTTCTTCGATTCCGTCCGCTCTAAAATAAAAAAAACGCGTATCGTGCAGCATCGATCGATAAGCGACGCGATAATAAAATCGTGAAAGAAGTTTCTTATTCAGTTTGACAATCTACGGAAATTAATTGGTGATTTGAATTTCCTCGAAGACGTCCGATTTCCTACAAGTGTTCGAAACAGTTGATTGGGACGGAGGGTAAATTGGGCGCCTTCAGCATCTGAAGACGCGACAAATTGGGAACTTCTCGTGGCGAAACTCTCGACTTCGGCCTCCTGTTGGCGAGGAAATTGACTTTCCTAGAAAAGTTGAGGAAGGCAAAAAAAGAAGAAGGCGGGAGCAGGTTGTGTTTATGGTGTAGAATTTTAGCCGCGTCGAAGGTCGACGAAGTGCCTTAAAAGCCTCGCAGGAAGCACTCGACAGGAAGCGGTGGCTGTCTCCTCGTCGTAAGTTCGTCAGCGAGCGTTAAAAGCTCTTTAAGGATCGCCTCGTGTCGGAAGGTTCGACTTTGAGGCCCTGGAATGTGGTCGAGAAATTATTTCAGGATTTTGGGTGCTTCTGGAGTTATCGGATAGGTTGCTGTTTCCACGACAGCCATTTTAAATGCTCGCGTCGAAGGCGTCGCGCAAAGAAAAATAAAAAAAGAAATTTGAAGATGATCGTTGAAGTCAGTTGGGGAAATGAACGTTCAAAGAATAGAGAAGAGACTCGTGATTCCGTCGATCATCACACCCCCACGTTAACAGCACAATTTTATTTTCCTCCGATCTGATCGATACAATCGTACAATTCAGCGATCGATAGATTAATGGTTTTTCTTCAGTTTCATCTTTAATTCTCGATTACACGGTGGCGCAGGCTGCTCGTCGCGACTTCGTTTAGCCGTATCTGAGTTCACACGAATAAGTAACGCTTACATTACACTTCATTACAGATTCAATAATATATATATATATTTATATATTTATATATTTATATATATAATATATATAATAGGTATTTGTTTTTTTTTTTTTTATATATTTCTTTATGTACAGAGGGCAGCTTGCCTAGTAGGTTTGTAACGCCAAGCAACGACTGAAGTAATCGATTGGACGCCAGTTTTGTGTTTTATTTTCAATGATAATTGACACCAAATGTCGATGCACTTTGTTTCCTACTGTCTATCGATCCGGTGGTCGATTAGCCGCGCGTTTAAAAAATTTCAAAACGATCGCTGTCCGGATGTACGCGAGCCTTCTTTCCTTCGCTCAACGAAGAGAATCAACGGATGCTCCTCTGACTCGTACTCGATAAAGCACTTGGCAAATTTCAACGTTCCGTGGTAGTAAATTGTGAACACGACGCGTGCACGGATGGTCGTTCTTTCGTCGAGGCTATTTAAAACGCAAACCAGGCTGCCCTGAATCCCTCTGGGCTTGGTTCATCCAATGTTTAATCAACGGATCCTTGTTTGGGCACGATGAAACGTGGAACAATCGGATTTCAGCAAGTTTCCCGCGCGAGCTTCGAAAATGGGGCATCGACGCGCACGGACCATCAAACAAAATGGCCGTCCCGCTCCAGTCGACGGGACTTCGAATCGATCGCCCGCCAATTTCCCTACTTATTGTCACGCGACCATAAAAAACAACAGAATCGTTACTTCCCCGACGATTTCCCCCCCGCGAACGACTAATCCTTGGAGGCAAACCTCCCTTCGTCATCCCTTGGTCCGACAATTTCGCTAAGACCCGAATAACTCCGACCGCTAGTCACATTTTCCTAGTCACGTGGATTCGAATTTTCTCGACGTGAGAGTTCTACGTTCAAATGAATTTTTACTATCTCGATATTCGTCTAATCCCCTCCTCGATGGAACGCCAACGTCGACGAGGTCCTCGCAACCGACCGCTGGAAACTCGTCGTCGGTAACGTCGCAGGAAGCGAGAGTCCCACAATGGAAGACGAGACTTTTTCTCGATGTGGTTCGCAAAAGAAATTCCCGATCCCGTCCGTCGAACGTCCGCGTCAACGTACTTCAGCCGTCGCAACAATTCTATTAACATCGTCTCAGGTGCCCGAGCTTCGAACGAGCCTTCGAGGATCAAAGTTTTAAAGTTGTGCATCAGATCGACGTCGTCGAGATAGGTTCGAGGGAGAACAGCCTCCGGAAAAGAGTTGCTCTATAAGAAGAAAGGAAATCCCATCGAATACAACACATACAGATATAGTTCGTTTTGTTTTTTTTTTTTTTGCGTTTTTTTTTTCGTTTTTCAACAGAGCTGCAACTTGTCACACCGACTACACGCGTTAGCGGGTCGACGTAGCGCCAGCGCCCCGTTCGCGCTCGACAAAGCGGAAATCCTGTTCCATCTGTGCAAAATTCGACGAAGATCGAATAGATCTGCGTTCCCTGGACGCGCAGCGATTCCACTTCGCTCGATGGTAGGTTTCTCGAGCGCGAACGGGGCAGAACGATGGCTCGTCGACCGTTCAATCCCAAATTCTTAGCTCCTTCATTATTGTCCAACTACTACTTGAGTCAAGTCTAACGAAGTTCTTTTAGAGGAACAGACACGGTGTACAAAATTGAAATCATACTGACCAACTCGAAGCTAGACGATTCGTAAAAAACACATTGCCGTGGTGTAACTCGCCTGGCGCACGTCAGATGCGCCAGGACGTCCCGCTAGATATGTTTCTTCTTATGAAGCAGAACTAAACGTAATAACGCTCCAACGAGAAACACGGAGATCAACCCCCGTGACAAAAGAACGCACCCTCCGCTTGAACAGCGCCAGCGTCGCGGTTGTTGGTGCGTTTCGAATCGCTCTTGCCAGGGGAACAGGTCAAATCCATCGCGAATCTACATCTATCCGACACGCAAACGATTCACTAAACCATTTCCCCGTCGAACCAAAGGAGAAAACTACAACGTCTGCTCGCAATCGGACTCGGATTAGCTCGATGGCACCTCCGCGTAATCAGGCTACAACCGTCATACATGTTGGATACACGCGTGCAGGGTGAATCGCGCGATCGCGATCGACACGGGTGTCCTCGCGTCATCAGTGGGTCTCGCGAAACGCAAAATCAAATTCGTCGATCAAAGGGAATCGAAGAAAAACGAATTCTCTAACGAAAACCCACGCGAAGATCTGACGCGCGTGGCGCTCCAGCGGCTTGACGAGGAACCATCCCCTCCGTTCCACGGCGAACGATTCGCGCGGCAAGTTGGTACCATTGAGTTCGCCTCTGATCGATTTCGACGCGATGGACGCCAATACCCAACGATCTCGACGTAGAGGACAGCCGTGCGGGCCGCGTGACGGACGATTCGCCCATGGCGCGTGTACGCGCGTTTATGTGCACATATATAAATATAGATCGATCGAGAAAGGAGGGAAGAAAAAGAGCGGAACGAAGAACGGCCGGAAACAGAAACGGTAACGGCGAACAGAGTTGAAAACTAGAGCCAGCGATTTATCAGACGACCTTCCTCCTCCTCCCCTCCCCCTCTCGCCCTCGCGGTCTCGTCTGGCACGCGCACGCACAGGTACACAAGTCCGCATACACACAGAGCCGGGTGCAGCACACGCGTCCACGCACACACGTACAGGCATACACGCGTCTCTCTTCTAACGTCTCCCCCCCGCTCCCCGTCATCCCCCTCCTGAGGGCGTCCCGATGGCGGTCCGCGTTCTTAGCAATTACAATTGTCGTCCGTCGGGTTGGCCGGCTGGTCGGTGAGTCGTTGACCCTTCGCCTGGCCCATCCCGCCAGCGATCAGGGTCGGATCGTTGTCCAGGGACTCGCTCATCTTGTCGCATATGATGTCCACTAGCTGCTCGAACACTGTCTGTGGGCAGTAAAGGGTTCTGGTTCATTCTCTCTGGTGGTGTCGCCTCTGACGGTGCCAGGAATTGGTAGGCCTTTGCACTGGGCTTCTTACTGGGCGATGGAAGTTATTGAAATGGAAAGTTTTTGTATTGCTGGGAGACTTTAGCGATAGATACTGTTGAATATTGGTAAAATTGTAAAAGAGGTGTGGAGATTGGTGAAAGATTGCTAAAGTAGTAAAAGAATTGCTGAAAGATTGCTAAAGTGGCAGAGGAATTGTGGAAAGACTGCTAAAGTAGCAAAGGAATTGTGGAAAGATTGCTAAAGTAGCAAAAGATTGCTAAAGTGGCAAAAGACTTGCTGAAAGATTGCTAAAGTAGCAAAGGAATTGTGGAAAGATTGTTAAAGTAGCAAAAGAATTGTGGAAAGATTGCTAAAGTAGCAAAAGGATTGCTAAAAAATTGCTAAAATAGCAAAAGAATTGCTGAAATTGCTAAAATAACAAAATACCTCTAAAATAGTAATATTTTACCAATCTTTTTGCTATTTTAGCAATAGAATTGCTAACGTCCCGCAGCAATAGAAAACTTGAGGGAAATGCATATCTCAAAAAGTTTGCAGTGGAATAACTTTAACCTCCTCCATCAGTAATCAATGCTGATGCCCCCTCAGAAGAGAAGTCCGAGTGCAAAGGGTTAATTATCGCCTAACCCAAACCTAGCCCCAGTAGTGGCTTTGGAATGATCACTTCCTTGGGTGTCTCGGGTCGTGAATCTCATTAACGAAGCTTTCCACGATCAGAAAAGAGTAATCTACTTAAAACTAAGTTTGGAGCGTCCCAAAGTTCCATTCGCTATCGTTCGAGGATGCCAGGAGGCGTTTTCCAATAAAAACAGCGACTGCCTACGTCACGCGGTCTCAAGGCAGACGTCGACAACCGTGGACAGAGGAATCGATCCGCTGGGCGTCGATACCGCAATGCCAATAGGTTCGACGCTGTTATGCAAGGGTGATTAATGGGCGCAAATGAGCGGTAATCGAGGAGGCCTGGTCGAAGTGTGCACACACCTCGTGGATGGAAATGAGCGTAGGAACGTGACGCGATAACGTTTCTACTGGCGTCTGGTAACAGTGGTAGCATGCTGGTTGGTCTACGCTGTCCTGGATAATGGTCGATGAAAAATGGAAAACCTAACACTTGCACCCAAGTAGCCCTTTGCACTTGGAGCATTAGCATTGATTAGGGGACATCGCAATTTCTTGAGAAATTCACGTTTCTCTGAACATTTCTATTGCTTGAAGACGTTAGCCTTAGAAATTATTGCTAAAATATCGCTGAAACATTGCTATTTTAACGATAGTTTCTATTGCTAACTAGAAAGCAGCTGAGTGCAAAGGGTAAAACTTCTGTCTGGACTGCAAAGGTGTAGCAATTGCACAGTTTCATGAGAAATGCATGTTTCCCTGAACTTTTCTATTGAAATGGCAATTTTCTATTGCTTAGAGACGTTAGCCATAGAAATTCTTACTAAAATATTGCTATTTTAATAATAGTTTCTATTGCTAACCAGGAAGGAGCCAAGTACAAATGGTAAAACTCTCTGGACTGCAAAGATATAGCAATTGCACAGTTTCTTGAGAAATGCATGTTTCCCTGAACTTTTCTATTGCTTAGAGACGTTAGCCATAGAAATTCTTATTAAAATATTGCTATTTTAATAACAGTTTCTATTGCTAACCAGGAAAGGGTAAACACTTCTCTCTGGACTGCAAAGGTGTAGCAATTGCACTTAATTAAAACCTGATACTAGCTTTACCTTAATGTTAATGTTCTCTTTGGCCGACGTCTCGAAGAACTGGACACCCAATTGGTCCGCCAGCTGCTTGCCCCTCTCGGTGGTGATCACCCTCTCGTCCTCCATGTCGCACTTGTTACCAACGAGGATCACTTGGGCATTGTCGCAGGAGTAAGTTTTTATCTGCGTTACCCAGTCTTGTACCGAATTGAACGACTCCTCGTTCGTGATATCGTACATCAGAATGAAGCCCATCGCGCCCCTGTAATAGGCCGTTGTTATCGTTCTGTACCGTTCCTGGCCCGCAGTGTCCTGCAATAATTGATACGCCACGTCAGAGTGATCAATCGAAAGGAAAATTCTATTTCTTTTTTCTTTTCCATTAGTTGGTGGTTCGTTCTTGGTGGAGACGCACATCTACGTATGCACGAAGAGGTATATATAGGCTTGAAAACATTAAATTTCACGAGCAGGGGGGGGGGAACGTGTTTCAGCGCAGGTGAAACAACAGACTGTCATGAATAACGAAGGTGTACACGCGATAACGCACGACAATGGATTCTTCTGTTGCTTCCATTAAGTGACAAATGAAGCCACGTGTGGACAATCGCACTGAACGAGCGTTCGAAAATATATTTGATTCTTGGAGGTTTTTTGTCGCTAAAGTAGTCCAGAAATCTTTTAAAAACGCTGTTCTTTTTTAATACTTTGCACACTGCTCCTTGCCAGACGTTAACAATACAAATTATTACTAAAATAGCAATATTTTAGCAAATTATTGCTAAAATAATAATATTTTAGCAATAATTTCTATTACTAGCGTCTCCCAGCAATAAAAAATCACCATTTTAATAGAAAACTTCATAGTTCTCCTCAGAGTGGACTACATTCGAGTGCAAAGGATTAAAATTCAAAAAATTTCAAACTTCTTCGATCATTCTTAATGGAATCGTTTGTTAAATACAAAATGGACGTTTCTCGCGCGCGACGATCGTTTGAACTGTTCGTTTCAGGTGGAACACCCTGTAAGTATGCTGTTCAGGGGAATAGTATGCAGGTGTACTGACCCAGATCTGTAGCTTGACCCTTTTGTCGTGTCTGAAGACCGTTTTCACCTTAAAATCGATGCCCACGGTGGAGACGAAGGCCGAGGTGAAGGAATCGTCCGCGTAGCGGAACAGGAAGGACGTTTTACCTACAGACGAGTTGCCGATGATCAGCAACTTGAACATGTAGTCGAAGTTTTGGTCCGCGGCCTCCTTCTGAAATTTCGGATCCTGGCCCGCCATCTGCAAAAAGCGAATCGCGCGTAAAACAAACTTTGCACCACAGAAATTAGCCACAGTTTTCTGTCGTCAACAAATTTCCAAACACACAGCCACCAAACACCATCGATTGAACGTCTGAACGAAAGAATTGCCCGCAAAATGTCGATGAAAAGCAAAAGAAACTGGTTTGGAATTTCAACAAGTGAGAACGGGGCTTTAAGGTAGAAAACAACAAATGGAATATTCCATTTTGTGAGAAAGAGGAGTGGTCGAGATGTCTGAGAGTCCCTCGAGTCGCAAATAATTTGAGGCTCCTCGAAATCTGATGGAAGCGACTCCACCAAAACAGTTGGCCTTCGAGAAGAATTCTCAAGGACGACGAAAATCGGAGGAACGAACGATTCTGTCGCGTTTTGAGGGAACCAGAAATCGTTGGAACGTTGAAGCCAGTCCTCGATAACTCGCGAACACACTACAGATTGTTTATCGTTATAACGATCGTCGCTAATGGTCGAAGTAATCGCAGTTTGCGCGACATAAGGAACGAAAAGTCTGTCCATTATGAAATTAACTCTCCGTCTTCCGATTGCGATTCTCTGTTCCTCGCGAAATGAAAGGTTAACCAAGATGCACCACTGTACTGACCCTGGTCCTAGCTATCCCCATTAATATTCTACTCTTTTAACCAGCCACCACGTGAATTCGAGCGCTCAGAACCTTCCGGCAGCGCGGATCGACCAGCACTATTCACAATTAGCGTTATCACGCCGTACGATTATGAAGCACACGCGTGCCGGTACCGGAAGTCTGTTGTGGCGGGTAATCTCAACGATGGACATCAGTCGAGACATCCTTGGCCTCAGTTCCAGCACCGAATCCTTCACTGGCGGCCTGGTCGAGTTCTGTGCTTGGCTCTTCTTGTTCATCGCGGACAATCCCCAGCGAAAACTGGCCAATTCCTCGAGGAAATGGAGAACAACGGAAATCGAGACGCTATTTCTTACTGTAGACGATTTTTGGTCAACGAATAAGCAGCACGCTGTCTTCTCGATCGTTTAAATCCGAAAACAATATGTTTCGCGAGGAATAGGAACTGGATGTGGGCCTAAAAATGGCCACTGGTTGTGACAACGTGGCGACAATCGCGGTTTCTTTCGTTCCTTACCATCGTCCTTTAGACGATATCGCGGTTTCTTGATACGCTCGAGCACGCCCACGCAGGGGCGGAGGAAGAATGGTACCGCGAGGGGCCATTGTTTATCAGTAATTTCCAAACTCCGCTTTCTATTGTTTATTATTGAAAAAGTGCGTACACGTATCATCCGTGGCTCTATTATAAGCCAAACTATGACAACGAACGACATAATTGAAACCAACGGACACGCATTGTTGCGTTTTTGCGATTGCGTTGATTATTAACGTTAGCAGTCCCTGTTGGAATGGCAGGGAATGGCAGATATCGAATAATTGTGCCTAGCACAATACCCTGATACATCTGTACCCATAACCGATGACTGGATCGATAAACCCACAATGGGGACAGTCGAACCCAATAACCTCAAACTGGAGAGCCATGGAAAAAAAGAAACACGTGCCTGCGATTCCTAATGGAACCGCCATTCATCGATCCGTTTCATTCAACGGAAATTCGAACCAGAGATGATAAGGAAGAAAACAGAGGACAGGGCTGAATAAAGAGCCGATAAAGAGACGCGTCTCGCGATTAATTGGTCCCTAGTTCGTTTCGCGGAGCTCTTTTGACCCTTTGCACTCGAATGTCCCTTCTTAGAGGGGGCATTAGAATTGATTAGTGGTTAAGCTTGTGCTGGAGGACATTGGCAATAGAAATCATTGCTAAATATTGCTGGGGGACGTTAGGAATAGAAATCATTGCTATAGCAATAGCAATATTTGCAATGGCAATATGGCAATAGCAATATTTGCAATGGCAATATTGCAATAGCAATATTTACAATCGCAATATTTGCAATAGCTATATTGCAATAGCAATATTTGAAATAGCAATATTTGCAATAGCAATATCGCAATAGCAATATTTGCAATAGCAATATTGCAATCACAATATTTCCAATAGCAATATTGCAATCACAATATTTCCAATAGCAATATTGCAATAACAATATTTGCAATTGCAATATTTAACAATGATTTCTATTGCTAAGGTCTCCCAGAAGAAATATTGTTAAAATATTGCTATTGCAATATTGACATTGCAAATATTGCTATTGCAAATATTGCTATTGCAAATATTGCTATTGCGATATTGCCATTGCAAATATTGCTATTGCGATTATGTTATTGCAAATATTGTGATTGCAATATTGCCATTGCAAATATTACTATTCCAATATTGCTATTGCAAATATTACTATTCCAACATTGCCATTGTCATAGCAATAATTTCTATTGCTAAAGTCTCTCAGCAATAAAAAATTTCCATTTCAATATAAAATATCCCTATTTTCTCAATACTTCTAGCTTCTACCACCAACGTCCAAGAAGAAGCAGAGTGCAAAGGGTTAATCTCGCGTGGTATCGACTCGAAAAGGGTGCTGCGAACGTTTTTACGTCTCGATGGTGGCCGACGATCGCGCATTCTGCTTCCTAAACTGATACGAGAACGATTGTTCCCGTGTCCGTGACTTTTTCCGGACGACAGGTGCGGCTATAGACGTAGGAAGCCCACGTGCATCGCATCGTCGAGTGTTTGCGTGGGAAAATCGAACGGACGACGACTGCGACGTGAATCGAACGCGATATTGGCTCGTGAAAGTTGCATCGCGACTGCGATGACGCAAGCAACTGAACAATTGAATAATTGACGGCTGGAATTGCGACCAGCTGACAGAGGTGAAAATTGAATAACTGAGAATTGCGATCGAAGCGTTGCTAACAACTGAAAGCTAGAAATCACGATTCCAACGAGTTAAATAATCGTGGTTGTGATTGATTACGATAGTCGATGGATAATTGAACCCCAAAAGTGCCATTGAAAGGAAATGGTGAAAATTGCGATCGAAAGAAAAGCAAATTACGTGATTGAACCGTGGTTCGAACGACTGGACGACTGAGTTCGAAGTGGAATGGAGCAATCGAAAATAATTGAACTTGCTCGAGGAGTTTACGTCGTCTGTGACGACAACAATACTTAACGCGAAGTACCGCGCAACGAGTCAGCTGCGATTTTGTATGCAGTTATGCCTGGAAATAAATTTCCGAGGCAGAGCGTCTATAAATAAACTTGACGCTGAGGCATAGACACTGGGAACTTTTTTACACAGGGTGGGAGGTTGTTATCGATTTCATGCCCGGAGCCAGAGCGGGCAACTCCAGATTTTCCTCAGATTTCAAGCCCTATCATTTCTGCCTCACTTGTTTCTAGGATGCTCGGTGAATTAAAAGCTCCAGCCTCTAAGGGAAAGTGCCTCTAGACGTCCGCCAGACTCTCCTATAATAGTTAATAAATACCAAACAAAGATCTTTGCGTTTCCTAAACTCGACAAACTTTGTTTCGCCTACGATCGATCTGCACCCCTTTGAAACGCCAAAAGAACGTCACACACAGAAAAGAAGAAAAATAGAATGGAAGTTTTAGTTAATTTTGACATAAAACTGCAGTGTCTTCAATATTAATGCCAAATAAAGATCTCTGCATTTCCTAGTTTCCTCAAACAAATTTTGTTTCATCCACAATTGATCTGCACCCCTTTGAAACGTCAAAAGAACGTCACACACAGAAAAGAAGAAAAATAGAATGGAAGTTTGAGTTAATTTTGGCATCAAACTGCGGTTTCTTCAGAATTAATGCCAGAAGATCTTTGCATGTCCTAATTTCAAACAAATTTTGTTTCATCCACAATTGATCTGCACCCCTTTCAAACGCCAAAAGAACGTCACACACAGAAAAGAAGAAAAATGGAATGGAAGTTTGAGTTAATTTTGGCATCAAACTGCGATTTCTTCAGAATTAATGCCAAAAGATCTTTGCATGTCCTAATTTCAAACAAATTTTGTTTCATCTACGATTGATCTGCACCCCTTTGAAACATCAAAAGGACGCCACATGTAGAAAAAAAGAAAAGAGATGGAATGGAAATTGCAGTGTCTTCAAAATTAATACCAAACAAAGATCTTTGCATTTCCTAATCTCAAACAAATTTTGTTTCGTCTACGATTGATCTGCACCCCTTTGAAACGTCAAAAGAACGCCACACGTAGAAAAAAGAAAAATAGAATGAAAATTTGAGTTAATTTTGACATAAAACTGCAGTGTCTTCAATATTAATGCCAAATAAAGATCTCTGCATTTCCTAATCTCCTCAAACAAATTTGGTTTCATCCACAATTGATCTGCACCCCTTTGAAACGTCAAAAGGACGCCACACACAGAAAAAAAAGGATAGAATGAAAATTCGGATTAATTTTCGCATAAAATTACAGTGTCTTTAAAATAAACGACCAAGACGCCGAAAATGGGGCATTCGCTCAGCGGAAGTGGCACCAAACCCCGGAAGTTCAACAACCTATCGCCGCTACCGGGACTCTGGGCGACGATTCCGCGGGAAAAATGTGTCAGCCGCCTATTCGCTGTGCTCGAAACGCGGAACGAAGAAAGTGGGACAAGGTTCGCGATAATCGTATCGCTGGCCATATGTTAACGTTAACTCGCAGCCCCGCGTTGCACACAACTGCATCCTCAGCGAGGCGATAACGCGTTACGCGAAATTTCAAAACCGTGAAGCCGTGAATAATCCATAAAATGCACGTGCTACCGCGTTCTCGAGCGGCTCTTCGCAGGCGAGAACCTTTTATTAACGTTGTTAGCAGCGCGGTGCTCAGAAACTGCGAGACGGGCCAACGCTTAGACTTATGGGACCAGCAGCATCGTTCTTCCAAAGATCGTGTCGTTGGAGAAAATAATAGCGTCACGCTGCGATGAAACTTCCAACGAAAGGTGTGGTCGATTGTCTCGCAGACGAAAAATAGTGGAGCACAAACATGGAGACCCGAGCTGGCCCCAGAAACCAATAGGGCATGTGCGTTATTGGAAAAACTATTAGCAGCTGCATTTTTCAGCCGCCAGGAATTCGATCGACGAAAGTAAATTAACCGAGTAAAAGTTTCCTTCGAGGGTGAAATCTTTGAAGTACCACCCATCCCCTTACCGCAGTTAATGCTCTTGAGCGACTCGCGCGGGTCTTTGTACTCGTCTGAAGAGCCTCTCGACCGCGGATACATTCAATTCCTTCGGCTAAACGCATTGAAACATTAAAATGGGACGATCTGTAGGTACGAGCCCTCTGTAAGAACCTCTGGTAAACGATCTCACGACTCGAAACGCCGGACGCGTAGCCCTGGACCCTGCGAAACCTAGTTACCTGTTGCCTGAACGTGTCCCATTGACGATTTAATTAAACGGCGACGAGGAGTCGATTTTCATGAATCGCGTCGAGACCGTCCCGAGTCCCTCCCCCAGGTTCCGACAGATTAGCCAGCGAGATCGAGCGGAAAATTTGTTAAAATGGCGGAAACGTAATCGAGGGACACGGCAGCCCCCGTGTATTGCGTCGCGCTATGGGGCTGCCGCGATGGCGGCGACTGCCAGGGGCCAGGGGGATAGCGGCGGGGCAAATATTTTTGGAAGATCGATTCCCCCAACAACCCCTTGCCACCCACGCCGCTCGTTACATAGTTTCGATTTCAGCGGCTGGCGGAATGAGCGTGGACGAAAGATGGAGCCTCCGTATATGCACGTCGTGACGCTGAAATCTGGATTCCGAAAACGCGTCCGAATCGATACGCCGGACTACGGGCGTTCGCCAATAACAATCCCTCGTTGCTCTCTCGCCCCGCGAGCCTTCGTTCATGGTCGCGGAGCGTTCACCGAGGTTCGCTGGTGTTCGTCTCCGATACGATCACAGCTGACAGGTCTGTCGTTGCGAGAGACGAGAGAGGGAGGTGACGGAAGGTCACACGGAGCAGATCGTCACCGGCAGTCGCTGAAATTGACCACGGAACGGGCAACAAGCCTGGGGACGATCGAGCCAGACCCGTCATTGGGGGATGGTTCGCGTTGGCTCGCGTCGCGGACGCTGGGCACCGCGAAAGCGGCGTCCCCTCGGGTAAACCCAGGGTTACGGAGACGGAAAGTGGAAATTGACGGTCGAGGAACCCCATGCAAGCGGCGAGGCGCGTGAAAAGTCGCCTTGACAGACACAACGCGAGAGAGGACAGGCTGTGGGAGTGGGAGAGCGAAAAAGAGACAGAGGGAGACAGAGAGAAATCAATAAGCGGTCTATCGACGGGCTGGCTGGTCGGACGGAAACGTTCAGGCTCGAAATCGCGGGGCTCGAGGCCGTTAAGGTGGACTGGTCTGTCCCTTCCCATCCGACGAGTCGTTTTCCGACGCGTACCTCCTGAAAACGTTGCTCCTCTCAGGGTCGAGATCGCTGAACAATAGGGATGCACACTCTCGGTCCCTGGCACCTCGATGAACGATCTACGACGGTGGAAACGCGAGACCGGAATTTCGGCACACGACACACAGCGGCACAACGAGGGGGGTTGTTTCGCGACGATTTTAAAGAGACTGGACTAGCCTCGGTAAAGCCTCGCGCCACTGTAGCCCGCTATAGCTAAAATATCGACCATTTCGTGGACCCCCGCCCGTCATCGGACCAATCGCGAAGACGGCTGCGCCTGCGCTACAGGCAACCCGACTGACATCTTCAAACGGCAGGAAGAACCTGTTCCACGAAGGAGGAACACTTGTTGATCGCCCTTTTCTTCGACGCTTCCGACAATGTGCTCGATTTCTGGAAATTTCTTGCGAATACCTAACTTACCGACTGTGGTTAATACGCGGTTGGTAACGAAATAACTTAAGCGTTTGCACTTGGCTTCTTTCCCTGAGTTAGCGATAGAAACTGAAGAAACAGTAACTTTTTGCAGTATTTTAGCAATAGTTTTTATTGCTAACGTCTTCCAGTAGTGGAAAATTTCCATTTCGTCTCAAAAAGCTGTGGTAAAATAAGTTTAAGAGACATCCAAGCGTGAAAGGTCAAATTTTTGAATTTCTGGGGTGGGAATGATACGAAAGTATTTGAAAAGAGTATTCTTCTTGAATAGTTGATTGAAAAGTTTGCATGGAACTATGATTCCGTGTATTAATTTACCTGGATATGTTAGCTGTCCGAATTTTGCAGCACAACAACCGCAATTGTTCGTCTGGCACGCGATATATTGAATTGGCCCCGATCTAGCCGCGCTCATTTGTAAATTTCAAGCAATTTTCTGAAAAACATTTGGGTTTACTCCAAAATTGACATCGTAAACATGTCCGAGAATTTTTACACTTCGAGCGGGTATTACGTAAAAGAGAAGGCAGTGTTAGAACCGGAAGAAAATTCTGTGAAACGCGGTACCAAACAGTCACGTACCGCGAGTCAAGTTGGGAAAGCAAATCTTAGGCAAATATCGCGAGAGCGTCGCGTTTTCCAATGAAAATTCGATTCCACGAAAAGAGTTCAATTTTGCAGTTTAAGGAGAAGGAGGAGGAGGGTCAAGAGGGTTTTGAAACCACGAAAAGGGGGAATAGCGCAAGTTTTCGAAAATATCGTGAAAATCGTGGACATCTGGCAGCACGAGAATTTCCTCAGGGTAGTCGATCGGTTTTTCAAACCCACGGCAAATAAGGAGTTACGAAAAAAGTCGAGAAAGGCCAATATAACGGAACGACTCGATTACGAAATCACAGTGCCCGTCCAAACTGATCGCGAGTTACGAAAAAAGTCGAGAAAAGCCAATATAGCGGAACGCAAAATCACAGTGTCTGTCCAAACTAATCGCAATACCTTATAATTTGTTAAACACTTGCGTAAATAAAAATTATCGCACAATAAAAGGGACGTTCATTCAGTTTTCCACGTCACCTTCTGTTTTTTGTCAAAGTAGTTCGTATTCTTTATTGGATACTCGCTTGAACTTCGCGATGAACACATTCTTGAGGAGTATTCCATTCCTCGGTATCAAAAATATCTGCGACTTTTTTATTTACAATACAACTATCTACTGCTATATACGTCCAATCGTAGAATAAGTGATATCTGCAGTAAATCCTTTTGCTAACAAAACCGACAAGGATTCGTCTTTGTTCCCTTATCAGCTGCGACTCGTTAATCGCGCGGTGCAAACGGACTCGCGGAAAAAAGAGCTTGTCAAGGAACTTCTGACGGAATTACCGGATCGTTTTTTGGGTCAAGATGATTCGAATCGCGCAAAGAGATAATACTCATCCCCGTTTTGATTCCGTTCGAAATCAGAGCTTGCTCTCGGTGTCGTCGTAGATCACAGCTGGGTTGGTGGCCGCCCATTTCTCCTTAAACGGCAGGTCCTCCGTTTTGGGTCTGGTTTTTAGGTTTTGGATACCAGCGAAGTGTTCCTGGATCTCCTTCAAGGACCGCCCTTCGGTCTCTGGAAGGATAAAATAGAGCAGAGCGCCGCCAATGAAGTTGACTATGGCGTAAAAGAGGAACGTCCCAGCTAGGGTCATCCCATTGACCATGTAGAGGAAGACCTTATTGGCGATTGAGTTGAAAATGTACCCTATGGAACCCGCGGCACCAGTTGCGCTGCTTCTGACCTAGTAAAACATGCGATGATCGTAAAATTAGTTTGATGCTATAAATAGAAGGTTGCAAAATTGCGAACCACCTTGGGCTATCTATACCACTTTTGGTTTCGCTCTTGCTGTAAAGAAAAAGGCAACGAGTACTAAAAAATTGATGTAGGACAGCGACAGAAGAGTTCCTAAAGCAGAATTCTGGGAGCCATCTTGGGAACTTACTTTCACAGGGAAGACCTCACCAGCCAGGACCCACGGTAGCAGTCTGATCCCAACGTGAGACAGAAAGGCGGCTCCAATCATCAGCGTGGTTGGTAGCCAGGTGACGTTTTCAGGATTCACCATTTGTCTGTCGTTCAAGTAGCCGTAGATGGCCGCCAGGCCAAAGCAGAAGCCAGTGCCACCAATGGAGACGAAGGTCAGCACTCGTTTGCCGGTGAAGTGAATGGCGAATACACAGATCACTGTACCCAACAGCTCCGCCAGTCCAAGAATGACCGCGGCTGTGTACTCTTCGATGGGTGCCTCCAGCCTGACGAAGATGACCACAGCGAAGGTCTGCAGGCTTATGGTGCCACCGAACGCGCCGATGAAGAAGGCCCAAGTGACCAGAAGGAAGGGTGTGTAGAAGGTCTTCTTGCCAAAGGACTTCCAAACCTTCTCCTCGGACTCCACGGGTTTCTGGACCTCTTGGCAGATGGTCTGGAACTCTGTCTTCACCTGGGCTGGACTGACCCAGCCTCGAAGCCAGCAGAGGGCTTTCTCTGCCTCCCTCTGGCGACCTCTTGCTGAGAAAAATGTAACAAATGGCTCTTCAGATGCGCGTTGTTTCTCGAAAGGGAATGAACAAAACAGATTTACCCAGAAGCCAATAGGGGCTCTCAGGCACAGTGCACAGAGCAAGGAAGCACGCGAGCGGATAGATCAGGTTGACGAGGGTCACGGTCCTCCAGGTGGCCAGTTTGCCACTCAGCATCTGCGTGAAGATGCCCAGGATGACGGACATGCTGGAGGTCGCTGACAGCATCCCACGAAGATGGGGCTGCGTCACCTCCGCCACGTAGGTCATCACTGGTGCCTCCAGAAGGCCACCAGTCAAGCCTGTCATAGCTAACGCTAGAAACAACATTTCAACTGTCCAAGAATAGTAAAACGTGGCCCAAGCTAACGTGAATGGGATGGTGGTCAGCATCATGGTCCTCTTCCTTCCTATCAGCTGCGACAGTGGCCCACTAGCGAAGCAACCAATAGGTACCAGGAACAGGTTCAGGCTACCTGAATGCACATGGAGGAAATTTCAATTGTTGTGACGAGCTCGATCGTTCGAAGGAGTTGAAAACAAGTCAGATGCGTACTGATCCACGTCAACTCCTCCATCGTAACTGGGATCTCTGTGTTCTCCTTCTGCAATTCGGGGATCAGAATCGTAGAGAAGCCCAGAGTGGAACCAAACGTAATCATCAGGAGATTTTTCGCGCTCACAGCGCAGAATTGCGGGAACGCCTGCCGCAGTTTCGATATCGGAAAAGTCTCGATGGTGCCATTCAGTTCAGCCGCCCGTGCTTTCTCCTCGTCTCTGAAAAGGAAACCAAGAACGTGGTTAGTCGCTGAAAAGCGTTTAAGAGAAATCGGAGTCCAACATCGAACAAGCGCGACGGAGATCTTGGAGAATAAAAAAATATCGATTAGAGCGCTTATTGTTCTTCGATTTTTCCTTATCATTTCGCTATCCACGAATTTTTGCGCGTAAAATGACTCAAGGTGAGACGCGCGACGACTTAAACGGATGTCACGCAAGTGGATTGATCCACGATCGACAAGACGATCGATTAGGGTCAGTGAGCACGGCTCGGTCAACATCGAGCCCTAAGCTCGATTCCATTCGCCGTACCTTTTTTTCCTCTGGTCGAACTGGGTTAATAGTGACTGCGCAATGGCCGCTCAGCAAACTTTCAGTCTTTTCCGTTCGCACGTATCGAACGCACAATTCAAGATTTTGCAATCGACATTCGATCACTTTCGTTTCTTCTTCTCCTCGCGATCATTTGCCTCGACACCATCTCTCCGATCGTTCAGCGTCGAGATTTCGATGAACGTTTCGCAAACTACATTTTCTTGGATCTTTTGCGTGGAAATGGCGGACAATTTTGTCTAACGAGGAAGATCAGACGCAAACTGAATCGCGCGAGTCGCAACCGCGATCGTGCTCATCATTCTCCTTTATGTCGCCGACTGTGATGTTTTTCGTCATTGACATAGTTCTTTTCAACGTGAAAGGGACCACCGGAATGAAGTATAGCGATTGCGTAAGCGCTTGGTGCGCGTTCTCCCGGCTTTGCGTAATTTAACTACCGATCTTTTGCAAACTGGTTCGAACGGGCGAGCCAAAATAATCCGTGGACTCGAATTAAGTGTCCAGATAAGCTGGCACGAGCCACTTTTTCTTAGACGAATGTTAACTGCGTTATGGCACTTGACGTGCACGCGTTCCTTATCGTGGATCAAGATAACAAGCTCCAATATAATAATGATTGCAACTTAAGGCCTGAAACGACTCTCGCGTGTCAACTAATCGTGTTCAAATGGAACGTAAACTTTTATTGTTCATTTGAGCGCATACTACGAAGAATAGCATTCATTTTTAAGTCCGTCGCGCGGACAAAATTCCAATTGTTGCTACCAATAACGTAAAAGGCATTTCTACCGCCATTTTTAATTGACTTCATCTGCTGGAACGTCCTTCACAGTGGTTAGTTTCAGTAATTGTGAGTGACAGACGAGACGAAATTCAGGTACGTCGAGTTTACAGAAAGATTCGAGCCTCTGAAAAGAGCGATCGGGACAGTACGACCATTGTTACGACTTTGCATCCCGTTAAGCTGTCGTTCGCGACAAGTTTATTCGCAGATAACCGTCGACAGATTCCCGATAAGAAGATCGGAGGCACGTGCTGATCCTTAAACAGTCCCACAGAAGCTACGCAGCACTTCTCTTATCGTCGTGCACGTGCTCGATTCGTTTTTTCCCGCCAATTTCTCGAAACCCGCTCGTTGGGCCTCGAAAAAACGGGGAACAATTCCTCTTCTCCTCTCGCAGACGCGCAACGGATTGGAAGTAAATATTTTTAGCAGCGTGCGTGAGCCGCAATTTACCTCCAGCGACTTTATATTAAAGAGGATGCAATTATGCAATTATGCAGCCAAGGACGAACCGGCACAAATTCCCCGCCATTATTATATTTTCGAATCAGGATCATTACTTTGATCGACGAGTATTCATGTAATGACTCCCTATTTCTTTTTTCTGGATACTAAAAAATCGCGTTTCGCGTCCGCATACGTGGTGTTCGATTATTAACCCTTTGCGATCGAGAGGTGACCCTCAATCGCCACGATGTTTCATGCAGCAACTGGAGTTTTCCATCGATCGATTTCAAGTTTCGAAGCTCTACAGAAATGAATTTGGGAGGTGAAATTAACTCGAGTAAAGATGAAATTGATTTTCAACTGTTTAAAAACGAGATTAGTTGCATTAACGAAGAAATTAGCGGAAAAGTCGTCGAGTGCAAAGGGTTAAGAACCACTCGTCGAGGATCTTTTGTTCGCAACGATTGTGACAGCGCAAAGGAATGAAGAACAGTACGATGGACACTGTAAACGTAAACTAAATGGCGCACGAAGATATGCAAACAATTTCAGCCAAGGTTCGCGAGAGGAGGAACATTCGCTGAGAGAAAACGAGTGGAACGTTTTCACTCGTCAATCTCGACGCATTCTTACGTTCGCAAACGACTTCCTGGTCGATACATCCTACATTACTGGGTAGATATTATTCCAGGATGATCGTTAAGCAACAAGGTGTGATGCAAAATACGAGACGCTGTCAGATTATGCAATGGCGTCCAATAAACTTGAGAATATTGCTGGTGTTTGCATACATGAAGGCAAAAGCCATTGATTCTTATTACTGCGATTAGAATTATCCTTCGAGTTCCCATAATTCCCGAAATAATCGTGTGTGAATGCCTTGAAAAGAAAATGGTAGTGGTTACATAAACAGAGCTCTTTTTTCCTCGTAGATTGGGAATTTTTTTTAAATCATCGAGTGTATCTATTTTTTGCTTTCGAGTTAACAACGACATCTACGATAAAAGAATTTCGCACCGTCCTTGTTAATACGCTAATAAAAGTCGTCTAAAACAGCACTAATCGCTCGTTAATACTGACTGAGCGATAAGGATTTTATTTTTGGTCGAGGAAATTTTGCAAATTCCGTACAAATCGTTAATAACGAAAAAAGAGTCTAAGAAAAATTATTATAAAATATTTAGTTGGCACATAATTGAAGAAATTTATATTGAGCGATAAGAATTTTATTTCTTGTCGAGGAAATTTTGCAAATTCCATAGGAATCGTTAATAACGAAAGAAGAGTCTAAGAAAAATTATTATAAGATATTTGGTTGGTACATAATTGAAAAAACATGACAGTTTCTCTTCAAGTGGCAAAATAAAAATGAAATTACAATTGTTTATAACGCGTTTGTTCAATTATGATTCATTAGTTTTCGCGCGTTCCTCAGAGCGATCAGTAAACACCTCATTGATTCACAAAGGCAACAGCATCGTTAGTTTCGCTGAGGAAGAAGTCTTTGAACTCCGTTTGATTATATCTTGTTTAAATTATGATTACCAGTAGAAAATAACGGTGAGATCATTCAATGGAATGAAATACAGTAATCGTTACAGTTTAATAACGCGATTGTTCTACTTTTTTCGATGCAAATTACAGATAAAATGAAGAGTATAAATAAGAATTACAAACCTAGTGTTACCATTGTCTCCTGACTGTGCCATTTCGAGTAGAAAATGTGTCCACTGATTAATATATTCCTTATCCCACACGTTTTCCACAAAATGCAACTTGCTGTTTATATTCTTCTTTACTTCGAGAAGAAAATAAAAAAAAACTCGAGGAATTTTAACAACGAAATATTTTCTGCTTCCACAAAAAAGAGCAGGAGTTCCTTTTTTAATAGAAGGTATTAAAGATTACTGCAAGACACGACTTTGTGTACGACTAGTTCTTAACAGAAATGTTAAAAAGATACTTCAAGTGTCTTTATCCTTCCTCAGAATTTTGGTTTTCTTCTGCGGCGTTTAAAATCGATTTCTTTACAAGTTTCTTCCTGGTGTATTTTTAGACATCCTTCTGCAGCCTCTCAGGTTTTTACCTCGCAGTCAGAGCATGGGTAATCAAAACCCAGTCGCTGTATTCAATATCCTTTGTCCCTTTCCTCGACTAGCTCACCTTCACGGATCCCAGGCTATTCCAAATTTAACGACAGCTAGAAACAGTCGAAGCTGATCGAAAACCTGTCCAGGAACCATGCGCTCTCGACGTCCAAGTCCTCTTCCAAGGGCCAACCAAGTCGTCCACCGATAATGGTCCCTCGATCAGTCATCCATGATCGACGGCCATCAACTTCGTCATCTCCCAGAACCGTAGCTACGTGCACAATCCGCGGTTACCTCTTCTGCTCCAACTAGCTCCAGGTCCCTGTTGCGACCCAAACTGCGAATCGGAGGTCGAAACCGCACCAATCACGTCGAACTACCGCGCGAGACGACCGATAATAGCACCGCTTATCGTAAACGAGATGCGTGCGACGGGCCCCACTGCCCTCGACCTTCCTTCGTTTCACCAAACCTCTGAAACCGATCATGCGTCCATCAGCGTGGCTTCTGTCCTCGCGAGGACGAGGCGACGATTCGTTGACCGACAACAGGCGTGTGCACGGCGTGTTCTCCGCTGAGGGAGTCGAGGAGAGAGCCAGCTAGTCCTGCGCTAGACTGTTGTCAGACACACTAAATGGCCAACGAAATCGAGCAACTTAAGTGTGCCTTTCGATTCCTCCTCCACCGCGTACAGGTTCGCGACGGCTGTCCTCGCGAGCGGGTACATGTGACCCGTCCCCCTCTGTTCACCGACCGTGGGCTGTTACACCTCTAGCCGTGGCGGATAGTCGCGTTTTAGAGAGGCAACTGGCGAGAATGCCGCCGCTAATCCTCTTTGCAAACAGATCAGAACCGATTTGGTCCGGGTGGTTGGACGGCCAGTGACGGTAGGAGGTGACGCTGAGGTGCGGCGCGAGCGTGGACAGATTGGGGTGGGCCGAAGACGTGTGAAGTGCGCTTGTGAGGCTGTTTGTGTTCGCAGCTGGCTTAATCTGGACCATATGGGATGATACCAATTTACTCGGAGGTTCTCCGTTGATTTGCGGTTCACTGAAGTGAGTTGAAGGATGAATATCCACATAACGTTAGTCGCCTTCGAAATCTCGTTTCATGAGAGTCCTCCACATTTCTCTTCTGCTCCAAATACTTGTTTAGTGAAAACTGCTTTGTAAAAAGTATTGAAATTGCTTATTGGAGGCTCGTTAGAAGGAGGATCCTCTTCAGTATCTTGGACGTAGCAAACTCTTTTGGAAATGTTCTCAAGTAGCTGTATCTTTCTTCGATGCTAAAGATATAAGCATGTTTGTCGAAACAACTTATCTCTGGATAATCTGTCGATCTTGATAATCATGTAACACGAAATGCGTATGATTTGTTTGTTACTCGATAGCCAGGTCATTCGAGCAGCTGCAAATAGATCAATCGGTAATTTCGATCAAATGGAAATGAACTATTTAATTACCGTGCTGGAGAGAATTTGTTTGGAATGAACGTTGGGAATGGGAAGCATTTCATAGCAATTCTAACAGCACTAAATGTGTTAATTATTCTTGTATGACATCTGTTTTCTCTGTTTCCACTTGGAACTGTAAAAAAACTTCTGGTAAATAGCCATCCATTCGATAAGTGTTATTTAATATTTTATTCATGACACGTGTCGCGATCATTATCAATACTGCTACAATGAATTGGACGTTGTTTTATTTGCAATGTTTGATTAGAATATTTATGTTTAATTAGAGGCCTTATGTCGCGCGTCAATGGTTAATCCCAGTTCATCCTCTTTGCGAAGAGCTCTCAGAATTGTGGTATAATTACAGCAATAAAATGTTGATCTTAACGATCAAACTTGAAGATGATACCATTGTTTGCTTGCATTTCTTCTTTAACATTAACAGTATAAAACTTTCTTCTTTATTACGTTTCTGTAATGTTAATACACGACAGACATTAATTATGAGAACATGGTGCTAAATGTATATGGGTCAGGAGATTATGTACCACTAAACAACAACTACGTACTGCTGTTCAATATGATAAGGCATTCACATATGCAGGCTGCCTAATAATGGAATTATACTCCACCTGTAATATCGTCCATTGATCTTCTGAATAATCATTGTTAAAATAACTTCTCATTATCTTAGAGCTCTTTGGATCAATAAATGTAATCACCTTTAATGGAAAAGTTCCATCATAAGTGATTCACGTTTAACACTAGAATAATTTTCCATTACACCCGTTACGCAAACTGTAATTTTCCCAGAATATCAATCGCGACGTAACAATGAAAATCATTTGTTAACCTGAGGGCTACATTTTTCCTGGAAGAAAAAAAGGGATAAGGAGGAAACGGTTTTGGGATACTCTCGGAGTCTAATAAATGTGAGAATTTATTAAGAACAATATATGGTGTACGACACATTTGCACATGTTAAATTAATTAAATAAATACAAAAATCACGCGGAATTCTAAATGAACTTTAGCCAGCCAACTGCGCCGTTGAAAGCACGCCGTTTTTATTTTTTTTCCTCCTTTGTTCCATCTTATTTTCCTCGGTTTCCTTTATAATTAATAACATCTACGAGTAAGAGCGTGTCATGATCGTGATATGATTTACAACTTTGGTTAAGAAAAATATATACCTCTATTATTAATAGATCAATGACGAGCACTAGTTACCTCGAACAGGGTATCCGAAAATAAAAATGAGACTTCGTCGATACAAATTGTGATACACTTCAGTCTAAAGGCGTTATAGATCACCATGTTGTTTTTTTTATTTTTTAAACATTCATCTCTTCAACACACATACCAAACCTCAAGATCAAGGGAAGAACATCCTAACAATTAACTGGAGATATTTGTAGCACAAAAAGTTTCAAAAGCTATTGGGCCCTGTAGAAGCTCAATTTTTGATTTAAGTCGTCTCCAAACAATCATATCGGTAATCCCAGTACACAATTGGAAGTCCAAGTACACCATTACGCAAAACACTTGCATGCAATACTGCACGCTGCACTTTCATCCTCGATAGAGAATTTTTGAAACTTTCTACACACTCAGTTAACTGTTTGGAATCCTCTCTGTAACGTTAAAACACTCTATTCAACAGTAATTTTATATATATATATATCTTCGCAGGTGGACTTGATTGAAACACTTTTGTACACGATCTCCTCTCAGACCAACATTCGCCGTTCATTTGGAAAGAATTAAATTAGTGGCTCGACTCGCATACCCTGTACCATCGTACCGAGTGAGTCTCTACTTTAAATGTGTCAGGAAGAAAGAAATGTACGTACTCCTTTCTTCCAACTATAATCAATTGCGAAGCGAAAAGATACTTTTGCACGTTCGTTAAATCTTCTATGACGATGTATATTATTATATGTATATGTATATATGTATATTTGTAAAATAGGACCCACTTTAGTTCGTTCGAGAACAATGATTCTCCTTACAAAAATAGACCGCTAAAGCTAAACAAGACTAAACGTTTTTTTTTTCTTCTTAATACGTGAGATGTTAAACATTATATCATCCAGCCTGAGAGTTCTGTTTCTCAGAAGTTCTAACTCGAAGAGTTTACAACAAACTCTTTGGCAGGTCTGATTGAATTACTTTTCGACAAATTAGTCAACATTTAGCACAATTGAAAATTTGACATAGTAAGCCTTCCATGGTGTTACGTAGAAGGGTTACGTACCCAGAAGACTGAGATCTATTTCCAGGATTTCTTCAATTTTTATTACAACACTCTTTTATTTAGACTAAACGAAGATGAAGTAAAGGCACTCTTAGACCATGATGCGTATAACGAAGTCATATAGGGATAGAAAGAAGTATTGTTGCTATAGTCTGAATAGTGAAGTGCCCTTGGTGAGCGCCAGTTCTCGCGGTGTTGCCACGCTACAGGTAGCTACGTAATCTATCGTAACGTGAAACTCTTTAAGAAGTATATAAGAGAGAGCAACAATACGAATAACAAAGAACACAAGATACTGTGAGTCAATAGTTAAATAAAAACGCGGTCAAAAGAGTGCGAGATCTCTCAAGGCTCTCCTCTCGGTATTCAGACTATAGCCAATATGTTAAACATGCTCGATACGCGTAAATCCCAAAGCTTTCTGACTTCAAACTTTCACTTTAACAAACCGACACGCTACACGCATTCCTCGCGCAACAAAAATGTTATAGCGTTCGATTAATATGGTTACTACGTATTTGCTTTTACAACACAGAAGTGAAAATCCAGCACGTCTGTGTTCGAACAGCACCGGTTTAGCAAATGCAGCTTCTACTGACGGATCTGTTCTGAGATATGTCTTAAATTTAAAAAAAAAAAAATATATATAAGAAGAGAGAAAAACGAACGACGCCTACGAAAATACTCCTAAATCGCGCTGCGAAACAAATACGGATGCCTCAAAATATAGCACAGCCTTTCTTTTCAGACAACGAACAAAGATACCAACAAGTTATTCGATTCTCTCTGATTATCTAAAAATATTATTTTCTGTATCGTGTATTCGTTACTCTTATCTATACATTCTCCCTATTTCATAGTGTCTCCGTAATCGATTTAAACGTACAGGAAAGATCCTGAGCATTGATATAAATTTTCTTTATAGTACTTCATTCGAAGAAGAACAAGCAAATTCTTTTCCTATTTAACTGTCACGATAGAGTAGAAATCTTAAGGCGCGACTATAATCGTAGTCGGTAATGTAAAAATCGATCCTATTAAAAAGTTTGCGTATGATAATTTTAAAGTGTAAAATGTACATCGTGTAAAAATCTATATCTCCAAACAGGTCTTAGTATGACTTCCGTTATTTAAAATTAAATAAGAAAGAAAACAGCTATGTACAACGGTGCATATACAGATTTCTTAGTCTAACTTGTCAGAGACTAACGGGAATCTGACTATTCGCAACTGCCGACCAAAGTCGCACACTACGCTATCCCTTAACGCTAACATTTGTTTTATAAAAATACAACTGTCCTTGTGACCCAATCTCACTTCTCGCACTGGTTCCCCCGTCCTCACATCCCACACTACTAGTGATCCCTGAAATGACACAATTCGCAAACGTTGATTGTTTAATCTTCATAAATACAAATGGAGATCCACACGACGTCTGGACAGCAACAACTAGCAGACATGCCAGACCAGGATAATCACGGGTAATCGGGTCACGAAAGCTTGCTACTTAATTTAAAAACAAAATAAAAGTTGTCCACCGACCTGATTGCTGGTTATGAGCAGATGATGCGTTAGCATGACTAACTGCAAACTGTACGCTGATCTGTGTGCTGGAAGAGCGTGTAGTAAGTGTCCCTGAAACCGTTCCCAGACACATAACCTCTCGTCGGTACCAATGCTTATCACATATGACACGGAACATGTTATGGCCGCTACAGCGCCATCGTGTGCTTGTATGCTGTACATACAGGTTCCTGAGGCAAAACAGAATGTACAAATTACACATAAATGCATGTGTAATGTTTATTTATTTGTAGCAAGATGAATACCAGTCAGGAGGTCCCAGACACATAGGAGGCCATCTTGGGATCCACTACCGGACGTCATAGGGCTCATCCTGTCGATGAACAAGCAAGATATTGGACCACAATGACCGTGGAGGGTATACAATGGCAATTGGTCCTCCAGCCTGAAATTGAATGCAATTTTATGTTAGAGTGAAAAAGAAGTTCACTCAATTAGTATCATGCACCGAGAGAATGTACCTATACACTTTAAGGGTGTGATCCTGGCTACCAGTTAACACTCGTCCACCCTCGCTGTCGAGTACGGTTATTGCTTGTTGATGCGCTTTGTGAGAACTAATTTTCATGCAACGAAGGTCTTCTTCGGACTGCATGATATTATTTACATCCATAGGAGAGCCAGCACTTCCTGTCCTAACATGGGCTAACAAAAGAAGATGCTGACACTTACATATGTGCATTCAACCGATAATGATAGTGTACTTAAGAAAAACATACTTCTTCTATAGGAAGTGAAGCCCCAATCGATTTGCTGACCTTCGCTATAACTCTCTAGCTGTAGGAAGTCAATAGAGCCATTTAACTTAGCTGCAACCACTCTACTGCCTACAAATTTCACTGCAGATATCCCAAGCCCCGATCCATCATCAAAGAAACACTAAAATATTTAATATATTTTTTTCAGGATATTAAACAAGTTAAATGCTAACATATCTTCCAAACTTTCTCCACGGATCATGGCGGTCATTATTACCGACATCCCTCTTCCACAGTGTCCATACCATAGGATCATAACCTAAGGATGAATGTACAATAATAAAACTTTGGGAGGATCTAGGTGGGAATACATGCTGAATTGAAATTGGACTGTTAATCATGATCATGATCATTATGATCTATGCAGTTGATGTCACAAATGGTTATAGTGATCGCCATACCGTTTTGTTAATTACATTAATATTACCATTTTCTACTAATCACCTTAAATTTACCCGTAGTACCTTCCCAAAATTCCAGACTCCCATTTGCACAGCCTACAACTATCAAGTTCTCCTGATAGTCCATGCACCAAATGGGAGAAACCGTGTATGCCATTTGCATAGTTTTAGTGTCTGCATTTAACAAGGATACGCCCAGCGCAGTTGGTGAATTTAGTCTTCTGCTATAAATGCATAGTTGTTCCGAACTCTCCGATTTTTGCAGCTCATCTACTGATTTGTTATGTTCCTCGAGCATTTGTTTGTATTGAGCACCAAAGTCAAAACCTTGCTCGAAGCTTCGCTGTGCTGGAGATTGTTTCTTGGAGATTGTTTTCATGGAAGAGAACTTGACATTTATTGCTGATTTCAGGTCAGGAAGATCGTAAGCATTGTCCAAACTTCTACGCGCGTTTTTCCTCTTCTCCAAACCGAATTCGTTGATCTGATAATCATAATCCAATGTGTTACCCACTGAGAATCTTTTGCTATCATTACTCTGTCCCTTGTATGTATTATGCAATCCAGGAGAAGATTTTTTGTAGTGGGCAGCTGAATACAATCCAAATGAATTGATGTTTTCCATTTCTTCCCTCGAGGGCGGCGAACCGCTTTCATAATCCGACATTAACTCGTCCACATCTGGTGTCACGTAATTCAAGACCTTCTGGGGACTATTGAAAAATTGTTTCCTGTCTATGTGAATCAATTGTTCACCAGATGTTGCATCCCACACCTTGATATGTCCAGCCAAACACGTGCTAGCTATAGTGTTGCTATCTGTAGCAATACACTCTACTTCCTGAGCGTGTCCCTCGAGAACTAAAGGCAGAGCCTCTAGAACTAGTTGTGTTGCTGAATCATGTGCCTTTTCTGGCTGATACCAGCTAGCTCGCCACTCGGCGTAGTTTCTCGAACAAATGCATCTGTAGAGAACAACCATGGTATAGGCGACAACAATAACGCTAATGAGACAAAGCACCGCGGCTAGGAATATTTCCATTGGACTCGAGGGAATGAAGGGGGCATCCGTGTTAAATCCTCGACTTTCAGATCTAGTTGGTACTTCCATATCTGTAATGAATTTTATATTTCCTTTTTGCAAAACAATTTTGTCAAGTACACAAATTTTTAACGAAATTATATCTCATTCTTTTACCTGAAAAATCTAATGGATCGAGAGCAGCGGTTGCAAGACTGCGCCACTGAAAGTGTTGCACATCGTTTGGATTACTAATTTGTTTCGCTAATTGCGGACTAACAGCATGGGCAAATCTCATGGTGGGTAATATAGTTATACGTCCACCAGCGGCGGAGATGTTGTACATCGAAAGAATCGAAGACCAGTGATAGAGTGACAAACGGTTCCAAGGTGGAAAGTCCACTGGTTTTAATTTATTTAATTCTTCGGTAACATTATTTGCTAGATCAACCTAATATACAATAAAATGAGATAAATAGTAATTAATATTCAGCACAACAAGCGTTTAACATATTTCTTGTAAATTACCTCTTTATTCAAATGGTCTGGAGCAATAGTGGCAGAAAGCACTGATACAGGCTTCATGGTATTTAATTCGACGTAATTATTTAAAGACTGAGTCCTGTCTACAGTGTATCCCTCAATATCTGATTCTATTTTCAGTGTCTCACTCAAATGTATGAGATGCTCAACAATCCCAGAATTGTAAATAATCATGCTTATCCAGACAACCATCCATACCATAAAGGCACGTTGAAATATTCTTGTCCTAGCCCAGAAATGGACCAGACGCAATCGTTTTGGGATTTTGCCCAATGTATGAGTGTTTTGTGTATTTGGAGCTATGACATTCGTTGGACCATTGGATAAGCCATTCAACCTTGGATGAGACTTTGACCGGAAAATATTTGGCTTTCTATTTGTTATCGTCGTTGTAAATTGTTGTTTACGCGTGGTTGAGATATTTGCAAAGTGAAATTTGGATGTTTCACTAGACAACTCTGTCCTTTTGATGTCTATTGCAAGAATCGTTGAGAAGAATACCATCTGAAGGAAAAAGTCGTTGACCAATCCCACAATGGCAAATATACAAAATTCTTGTATGGCCGGTACAAAAGTGAACAACCCAATTGTTAGAATTGTTACTTCTGTAAGTAAATTCTTGGTAATAGACCAACCCTCCTTGGACAAGGCCTGAGCGACACGTATCTTAACATCCAATTGGGCAGGTGTGCTCACTACACTTTTGGTTAACACCAACACATTTTCCAACCCTACGATAATCACCAGATATGGGAACACTTCTTTGCCACTTAGACTTAACGTTAAGCCAAAAAAAAAGCATACTCCCACAGTCATTGAGAGCGAGCCTACTACTGTCACAGTTGCACTAAATGCTATTCCAATCTTTGATTTCATTAACTCTATCTTTCGCACAGAGAAGTATACATAGAAGAACAAAGCAAAGAATGTCATCATCAATGGAAAAAAGTCACTGTAGTTGAATTCACCAGGATAAAAAATATGTAACGTCTCATTCGTGGGTGCGTAAGTAGTATTGTCATTTTCTGCTTGATGAAGGTGGTAATAATTTTTCAATCTACACTGTAACCCTTTTATAAATCTGAAAATTAATTCAATCAAATAATATGATCTATACAGAATGCATCTAGATGCTACATAATTAACTACTCACTCAGGATCATATTCTTTGAGATAAATAGTTACTGCGTATTGTAAAATTCTTTGTCTAAGTCGAATTGGGTACCGTTTTATTCCAGTTTCTTTAAGATTCATCCCAAACATTATCTCTGCTAAACTAATCTTACCCTTTTGCAGATTCTATAATATATAGTAATCTAATTGTAACAAAACATGGTTTGAACAATTCATTAGATTGTAACACATGAAATATGTGGTTTCTGTGGGTGGGAAGATCAAAACTAAATCTATACCATAAATGAGAAACTTCTAAAATTATCTGCACATATATACTTCTAGGTAAAGATGACATGCAAATGTTCATTATGTAATATTGGCAAACAACATATGTTTTATTACAATGTACTAAAAAGACAGCAAATATTCAAACAAACATTTTATATGTTACAACCTAATATTATTTCTAGATTACACTTAATCCATTATTTGTTTAACATTCATACCTGATACGAATATATGGTATTTATAAGATTTGTATCTTGTGAATATAATTCGATGCTTCTTTGCCATAGGTTTGCAGGTGAAAGTACAAGGCAGTTATACTCTGGCAAAACCTCTGACTTTTTGCCACTTCTTTTTTTCACTGCCTCTACATGCAGGCACACTTGATCAAGTGTTTTTAATCTAAAAGATACGATGTCAGAATGAAAACACTGTCAAACCTAACTCATTATTTAAGGAAAAGTTTACTAAGTAAAACGTTTACATTCCGATAAGAAACAGAAGAAGGAAATTAACTTTTTTTAGCTTCAATTCGAGTAAACACCCCTTTGCTTACACGACACTTACGTTTTTGGATGCTGATAATTTTGTATAATCTCTAAAAGATTAAAAACTTCATACAATGGACCCCTGAAAGCATCCATCAGCGTTAAATCCTCTGTCCATGGAATAACTCCGACCCTTAATACCACTTGTTGAACATAAAATGCGTAGTTCTCCGTGTTATTTTCAGGTACAATAGTATGATTGATTACAGTTGTTGGCGCGTTGCCAGGCATTGGCAAATTCACCAGAGGGTAGCTAAACGAATAACGAATAATTGTTTCTTTTGTTACATCACCTATTAAGTTACGAACAGAAACTGGAAAATGTACTACTAACCAACATAGCAAAGCGATCGATATTGCCAATGAAATGGCAGTAACAGGATGAGACGAGCAGAATAGGCCGTGGGCATAAAACAGCCCAGCCACCCTGTCCGGTAAACAACGAAACATTTCACCTTAAGGCTTGGTCACTAACATGTCTTCTATATCATATAAATATACATATTGTTATCCTTTGACCTGAGAACATTTGTAAAAAAGAGATCCTCATAAGATAACACAGACGGTGCAAATATAGCATGTATTCGTTAAGTGAATAATAGCACAGGAAAAGGTGAAGACATCAATGATTCAGTGGCTAATAAAGAAATGTTACTTCTTAGAAAAACAGCAAAAACATATATGATGCGAGTTAGAAGTTCCAGTGAAAAAGTTAAAGTTAGACAGCTGTAATACTACTAGTATCGAAATATTCTTTTCCACTAAGTTGTTGAATTTATAGTTATTAAAACGATACGCGTATTTCGTACGTATCTGCTCAGATACTAGTATAATGAAAATATTTACACGCGGTGATTATGGAGTAGAAAAAGAACATGTCCACGTGTTTTTCTCGTGTTATCAATGGTATTACGCAATGATCGCATTAATTCAACATATTTGCTAGAACACTGTGAGAGGGTCAGGTTGCAACGAGGAAATGCGACTTCGTATACGGCAAATTAGTGACGCAATAACGAATAAATAAAAAGAAAGACGTTGCTCGCCGGATAAGTATGACGAGAATATACGTCGACAGATCGCAGATAGCATTACTTACGGATGAATGCAGCACTAATTATATCATTTCTCTCGAGGCCAGCCTTCTCCTCGCTTTACATCGCGGATTTCATTAACGAGCAGCACACAGCAACAAGTGTAACGATCCCCTTCGATGACACACGGCCACTGTTAAACAGACATCGTCACGATTCGTTTAGCACTGTTACCATGGAATAATATCCCGTAAAAAAAAAAAAAATTGCGCACTTGTAAGAATTACTCTCGCGCGCGACGAAAATCGCTGCGACACAATCGGGAATAATTCCGACGCGGGGGAAACTGCGACGAACCAGGAAGCACCGAAACGCTAATCGCCGGAGCAGATAAGAGCGCGCGCGTTTTTGAGGTTAGGTTCGATCGTTCCTCTTGCATTCGCATTTACGCGTAGATAATACAGGAGTTAATGCCGTGACACGACGTAAAACGGCACCGATCACTCACACGTGTTCCGTGATGCGCGTCATTCCACGGTTAAATGAGCACGGAGGCGAGGCACGAGCGACAACGGTCGTGAAGCGACTCACGGATCAACTCAAACGACCGGCGTAAATTCTTCGAGTGCACTGGCCGATTTCAATTTAACTCGCGCGACGCTTTGCAAGGGAGTGCTAATTTATTTTTAAACGGTTCGAGCCAAGCCTCCGTTCCCCGACCAATCGCAGGTGCATTTAACGTTATGCAGCCAGCCGCCCCTTCTCGCGGTATTGCCACGCACGTGCTGAAAAATTTTATAAATCCGTGAACGGGAACGAGACCGGCTACGTTCTCCGATTCAACCAGCATACGCGTTGGTTACGTGAATCATGCATACGTACGTCGCTTGGCCTTCTAGCTGTTCAATTATATCTTCGTTTTATATATATATATATAATTCTTCAAAACAAACAATTCTACGGAACACAAATATATGTGTTTCTTATTCTGAGAATTTCGATTCGTAGATTAGATACAAGCGCGAGATCGTATCTAGCTCGATGTAGGAAGGAATTTCAGTGAGAATTATAATATAATGCACGTGAACGTAACTAAATATAAACGATAAACACGTTACGGTAAAGGTGAATAGACTCTGCAGGTAGATACGCGAATTAAGTCGAACGATGTAGCGGAAAGGTTTTACAGAATGCAGTTACAGATCGTTTAAACACGATTGAAATGTTGGCTCGTCGAAACTGTTGATAGTGCATCTTATACGTTTCTTATTATGCTTGTTATCTCTTATAGTAAATTAATTAGAATTTGTTGACAAACTGATAATGGGTATATTAAAAAATTGTTTATATCTCACTTTGTTAATGTATTTTACAAGATGTATAAGTAGCATGTCATGTATTTTGTATTCGAATTCTAGTTTGAAAGGAGAAAGCCGAGGGCGCTAGTGTCTTCAGTTGGATTCAATCGCATCGCGCTGGAAGGTGCTAATGCCAGATTTAATTATGAAAATCATGTGAAAAAATGATATTTATGACACGTGTATTATACATATAAATATTCATCGGTGAAAGGTTAGTAGTTGTGTCAGAAAATGTTATTTGCTTTCAAAGAACAGCGATAACTAATCTTCTTTCGAATGTTCGTCAACTTGCATACATCGAACCTCACATTGTTGGTTTAAATTTCAGTTAGACATTTTATATTCAAATTTTATATCTACTTCTCTTGTAGATGTAACCACTCAGATAATCCAATGCATGGATATATAACGACATGCAATCGATAGAAACAAACAGATCGTTTATTAGCTGAAGCGTAAGCCATTGTCACAGGACAAGAAATGGGTGAGTGATTCAATTTTATGCGTGCTTTTTTAAGCGAAACACGTATTGATTTATTGAAAATACCGCAATACTGCAGTACTTCGAAGATTTGCAGTATTCGAAGAATCTTTTCATCTTTTGGTATAATTGTTTTGAAGTAAAAAATGGCTGCCACATGAGTATCATTTTGCCCGCCAATTTACAAATAACCTTATTTCTAATATACTCAACTAATATATTCAAAATCATTTTTTTGAACATGATTTTATAATACTAAATATCTTTTCTCGCAGTGTGTGAAATTCGTAAATTTTCATCAGGATTTTTTATACCTTCAACAAAAAATATTGATTTATAAGATGGGATTCGATTTTGAACTTTAATCTTCAATTTGATTTCTTATATTCATATTTGAGCTTAAACTTACCATAATTCGAATGCCGATGTTAGATTTAAACCAAGTTTGTGTAAAATTTAGACATGGTTTGGTACTTATTAACCTCCAAAAAGTGTCGATATAGTAGATCACGTTTTTATCCATGAACCAAAGCTTCCCGAACGTGTCCCAAAAATTATGAAATTTGCTTTCGCAAAATAAATTTTGCAGTCAATTTTCTTGAATATTCACCCACGTTGCAACGTACACTAGTTTTCTAGTGTAAAAAGTTCTCAGTAAAGGTACACACATAAAATCTTTAGTAGGATTTTGCTTTAGGAAATGTCGCATTTAACGCTGGACGTAGTTTGAAGTGATTCGCAATTCGAATGAGAATAAACTGTACCAAGGTGTGCAGAATGTTCTAGATACATGATCCTTTAAGTCGACATCCAATCCAGGATAAAGAAACCGATCCTGACCGCAGATCCTCGTAAAATTCCTCTGCAGTCATGCAAACTGCGCTCGAGTTATTACGTTCGCGAGAAGATTCGATCGTTTCGTTTTGTTTCTTTCTTTTTATTAAAGAAGCGGTTGAAAAAAATGAAATTGAAAGATGTCGCTTTCAAATTTCGCCAGCTAACAAATAAGATTACCGAGTTGAGGCAAAGAATCTTGGGAAGATAAAAGCGTGTTAGAGCTTCTCGTGAAAACGACCCAATGCTGTTCCATGGTTCTGACCATGACAAGATAACCCCTAATGCTCGTGGGTTTGCCCTGTACGTGTGTGCGCGACAAACTCGAGTCCTCCTTCTTTTTTTATTGCAATGGAAAATTTCTGATTGTCAAAGGTCTCATGGGAACCGCGAGTAATCGAGGGAACCTTCAAGTGTTAAGGTTATCTGTTGCTCCTCGCGAGCGTCTGATATGAAATTTCGTGTCACGTGTGTATTTCATGACTCGAAGTTCGTGCTCTTCTGCGAGTTTTCTGAAATTTTAGTCATTTTTTTCTGGCCAATAAAGCTCTATCCCTATATCCTGGTTTCTGGAATATTCCATCTCGGGTGCTCTTACTGCGCTATCGCGTTTTAATGCGAATAAATACGTACGATAGAGCGTTAGGAAACAGCTTTACAGTATCACCATGGTGTACAGTATTTCTGTTACGTGTAACAGTTTGCACGAATGTTTTCCAGCTCGTCTACCAAAGTTGTCTCTTGCGTAACATTAATACATAATGCAGTTGAATGTGGACATTAAATCATTACGTTTCACCGCGAAGTGCAATTCCATGCAAATTTGAAGTTCGTGACTTTTGTTCCTTTCGGTTCTATTGTAATTCCGCGGTATCGATGCTTAAGAATGTTCCAAATGTAACCTTTCCTTGCGTTTTCATTTGGAATGCCTGGTACACAAACTTAGTTGTGAAAATACCGGATATTTATCGACCACTGGAGAACTTTCACTGTTCCACCCAATCGAGGCACCTTCGCGAACATCTACGAACTGCCTGGCCCCCAATTCCCGGTCACCAATTTGATTACCATTCCGTCCCAAACTCGAAACACTTATTCCAACTCCTCGAAACTACAATATCATCAATCTCCTGGTCGTATTTTCTCCCAAGGAGGAACGGAAAGCCTCGTGTCGACGAAGGAACCGTCCAGCTCCCTGGAGAACGCGTGCGAACACGTCTGCGCGATTCTATCTAGGCTTAAATCCGACCCACGGTTTGTTACCGCGAGCAACATTTTCGGCCTTCTCGCGTTGACGTATTTTTGCAATTTATGCTGAATATTTATGACAAACCGTGGATGGAATTGATTATTCAAATTGTATAGATGGAACAGCGACTTGTTGCGTGCTATTTGCGTTCTACGTAGCATGATTGATTGGGGGAACCGAGGTATGTTAACAAACTCCGCGGTCGTCGTTTCTACGATGCATTCACGGGGTACCCAACTCCCATTTTTCAATTCGACCGACCTATTGGACTCCGCTATTTTGTCAGTCAACACGTGACGTTTCTGCGAAATAGGCATGCTGGAGCGTTGCCTTGAGATGTTTTCCAAGTAGATCTTCACGCGTGTGAAAAGATGAGCTGGTATCGAGTTCAGGACTGACTTCTTTCGTCCAGGATTCCTTTCGAGATCAGAACCTCGAGTGGTGCCAGCGCGAGGCTTATCACCCGAGATTCTCTCGATTACCTACCGCTATTGGGCTGGCGATCTTCCCGTAAGTGATGTCCAATATTGACACGGCAAATTACAATGCAATAAAGTGTATACCTTGTACACATTGCACAGATCCGACGACGCGATTCCCGTCATTGAATTTGAATACACTCGACTGTATTCTGTCGGTCGGATATAAAATATTTGTGTTAATTGTCATTTACATAATTCAGTTTCGTCGGAGGCGGGGCTAATTATGAAAATACGATATATAGCGACGTTCCGCTTGCGTATGGCCGCCGATGTAATATTCCAATTAGGCAAAAAACGACACCGTGTGCGTCACCGGTTGGTCGAAAAACATCTGTGAGAGGAGCATATTTTATGCGACATTTCGATACTTGCTCCTCGCGCGGAATCGCTGTATCTAATCAGAGGCGACGCGAAATCTGTCGGACGTGCGCCATAGTCGAGTCCATTCAGCGAAGACTGGAGCGTGTTTTCGTCGTGCCGGGCGTTTGAAGTCGGATTTAACCTCGCATTGTTAGACGTCGCACACCGCGAGCATCCCATTATCCCGCTGATTGACGTATCTAATTGCATCAATTGCGCGACAAACGAAAATTAGGCTGCCTGTGAAATGGCCAATGCCGTTGACGGGATCAACCGTCTGCTTGAACGCGCGCGCGCGCGCGCATCTCGCGGAAATGCGCGTCCGAAACGTTCATTTTTGGGCAATTTGCGGGACGAACGGGAGACCGTTTGGCCCGCGTAGCGGTTCAATGGCCGAGTTATGCTAAATAACCAGCAGCGGCGTCGTTGATCGCTGAACATGCTCGTTTGCACTTAACGAGGCTCGAACACAATAATTGCACGCCATTAGGACCGCTCTACAATTCAGTACGGTCTGTTATGTTCTGCGCGAGTGTTTCGTACATCGTTGGGGAACAACATAGCACATACTCCTGGCTGTAAAACACCGAGATGACAAATTACGTATTAATCATTCGAATAATCGTACGACACGACCAATTAGATGACTCGTGTCGAGGTTTCTCAGAATTAGATCAATATTAGAACGTTTGCATGTGCAGAACGCGAACCAGTTCCTTCGAATTACTTTCCTCGAGCATTATCAATGCGAATCGCTCTTTTTCAGAGCGCGTATCCTTCAAATCGAACAGTCATCGTGCGCGCAAGTTGCGTTTCGATCGTTGATTTTATGCGTGTAATGAAATTAATTACGAATTATCGTACGTTAAACTATTATGGCTTCTACTTACGATCGAGACTTAATCTTCGATAACGGTTCATTGAAATCCAGGTGAGGCTACTGTGGAGTGCAAAAAGATTGCCGAGGAATCGAATTTTGCGTATCAGTAGACGAGACGCAACGAGAATGATATCGAGTAATAAAATTAGACGAGCTATTTTAATCCGAAGGCTTGCCTCAATAAGCGGTTCTGATAATTTTTTGGGCCACCGGTTGGTTACGAATGTTTTGACTCATCAATGTTCAAAGTTTAATGATTCTGCGTCACGTTTGTGTACCTTGGAGACACAAATCGAGGTGCAAACAATTTTTTTTCTTTTTTTCCAAATAATTCCTCTTACTGTCACTTCGAAGAAAAGTGACCAGAAACGTTTGCAAACTTTATCTTCCCTTTCCTTCGCGAATAATGCTGTACCACGCATTTATAAGTGTACACTTACGTAATCGATAGGCTTGACCTTGGAGATCATCAGAAATTTGTTGTTATTATGTAGAATTTTTCAAGTTTACATCGCACACTGTCATCGTTGATAACACAAATTGGAAAGCGTATGCTTCATTGATAAATCAAGCGTTTTTCCAGCTCATCCAGAAGGAACCAGTTACCAAGGTTGCGGTTATGCGTATTAGAATTACACGTATCATCTTAACAGCCGTAAGCTTTCCTCTTGAACGAGGCAGTAAGCACTTAAGGCTCGATAAAGAAAGTGTTCGTGGAAGAAAAGTGTAGTTCTATGTCTTTTCGTGTCAATTTTAATTTTTCTTTCAGCAAAACAGTTTATTGCAGTCGGATTGTTCGTTGCAACGATAGATGGCAATCTAAGTTCACCTAAGTTCGCCTTGCAATACAATTTATCACGGGCACGAACAATTTACAATGTAGACCAGACGTTCGATGCAAATCTTTACTCGTGGCTTCGAGGCTACCTAGTTCACGATATCATTTTTGTGTCGCATGCGACGTTATCGACTGCATCCAGAATAAGATGGTAGTGCCACCTAGGTGATTGAATGGGATCAATTTAGTCAACCTTGGTTTATATAATTGCGTTAGAGAGGAGGTAATTCTGCAAGGCCATCAACCAGCCAGACCCTCATTCCTTTTGCTGTTTTCTCTCTCGTTCCTGCACAAATAGAGAGCTATGCAACAATACGATCACAAAATACGATTATTCGCACGTGTTTTTTGTACCTTTTATATTGTATTATATATGATAGCACCGAGAACAATTGCAACTCACTTAGCAGCTTATCGCGCGGAATTACGAGAGGGTTTGGTACATTTTAAATCAAATTTCCTCGGATATTTATTCGCCATTTCGTTCATTTCTTTTCCGAGGTATTTATCAATGCGATTATTCACCAGTGCACACGTATAGCTTTTGCCGTTATTCATTATTCAGCGTCTCGTTTATTCAGTGGGATTACTATTGTATAACGCGTGCATCCCACTCGGGTCTGTAATTGCGTAATGTTAAACCCCAACGTCTGAATAGAATTTTCATGACGCAGTGATGATTTATCGCGTTCAGAGATAAATTCTTTTGCGTAGATGGCGAGGCACTGGATTTATATTCTCTGGATTAATTACTGGATGCACGAATAATACGCGAAAGATTCGATCGAACGATCGTACAAAGTTTTATTTAGAAATTGAAGAATCCACTCGCCATTTCCTGATAGGATCGATACAATGCATTTCGTTGGTTCGTTACTAAAATAACGTACTGTTAGTTACTAGAGGACGACACTGATTCAGCAAGTCCCTCCTCTGTCCAGGAGGACATGGCCTCAATGGTAACCTTATAATATTAAGTACAACAGGCATTTTCATTGGTTCTTTAGTTTTACGGTCACTCGCAGTCTGACTTTCCACAGGAGGGTAGATCACTATAGCTATCAGAGATGCTAGCAGCAACAAGTGTCTGAAGAAGCCCCTCATTGCCTGCAGCGGAGTAGACGTGGTTAGGTTTAATCAGAATCATTGTCAGTTGCGTTGGAATTACGTAAATTGCGCGATTATTTAAATGGAAATTAATTCATGGAAATTTTCGCGTATCACTTACCGATCTTCCGTATGAGCTGAGCATGCACTTCTCCAGAGCTTCGCGAGAAATCCTTCGCATATCCTTTCCGGTTATTCTTATACTAGTCCCCCTCCTACTTCGAGGTATCTTCTCCTGGTTTATGAGTTTTATCACGGTGTGCGTGCCTCGCAAGTAGGCGAGATTCAAGCACTAAGCTCTTCAGCCATCAAACGTTTGGGATCGCCTTATACCTGCGTCACGAATTGTCTCCTTCGTCCTCTGCCAGGAGATTGCACCTTCTCGGTTCTCGTTAGTTAATTTTTACTCGTCACTCGCCATTGTATCTTCTAACACCGCAGAGGATACAATATAAATCTTGTATTCCTCCAAGCACGATATTACATTACACGCGACAGAAAATCCTATAAGATATTAAATCGATACTATATTTCACCATTGGACAGTAGCCGGAAACGTGGCCAAGAATGGAATATTTCACAGCCGCTGGAACGAGCTCCGTGATTAATGGTATCAGGTGGTGAGAAATAAATCTCTTCTGTTCCCATTTCACCTGTTGACTCTTTTCTTTTTCGCGGTTTCAGACTCGTTCGATGGCTTCGATGATAACCGTGAAATCGAACATAAAAGTCTTTGCTAACTGCGTAACCTATAAATGCATTTCAAGAGTCCGTTCTCGATTGAAACGAATATTTTCTCGTATCGGGCAGCTTTTTTTTTTAACATGCTCAGCGTGTCGATTTCCATATTAGTCACAGTGCTCTGCTCTTGAAAAGAAGCGGCGATCACTATCGCCAACAGAGACACGAACAGCAACAAGTGTCTGAAGAAGTCCTTCGTTGCCTACAGTGGGAGCAGCGTGGTTTGTCGAGAACAACTGTTATGGACATTCCTTCGCCAATAACGAAGCTGTCGAACCAGCTGGATCGCATTTCAGTCTGCGTTAACGAATTAACCAGTTTTAGTTGTAAACGTGGACGAAATACACGCACCACAGTTGCAAGGTTTTTCAAAAACCACTGCTAGCGTGTCTCCTGAAAATTCATTTGTCGACAGTCGCCTGCAACTGTTTAAGGAGCTCAAGACTTTTCAAAGAGAAAGAGAGAGAGTAACTACGTATTTTACTCGAGTTTCGCTGCCTTTGAGCACCCGGGAATGGGATCGTTGTCGAGCCATCGTAATTTTTCGCTAATTTTCCCGAGGAACTTCTCGCCGCAACTTTTCATCTTCCACGGTGCGGGGAACCGTTGAAGTTTCCATTCATTTCGCATTTCCGCTGGGAACTTCCATTGGGGCGAGCGTCTGTTCTTTGGAACTTTAAAAATCTGCAACTTTCCTATAAGGAGAGAAACATGTCTGCCCTTTGGCCTTAGACGGATTTTGCGATTTTCTGGATTTCCCTGGAAGCGCGGGGCGTGGCGGTGCCGATGGTATCGGAATGCATTATACATCCGGAGGAATAAATCGAAATCGTGGAATAAATCCCGCCCCTAAGAAGCTTCGTTTACGAGATAATGCGATTCAAAAAGTTGTGCAACTAAGAAGTGAAAGAAGAGAATGCTGCTACGAGAATTTACGTGCTGGGGAACAATGTTTCCCCGGGCGGGGGAAAATGTTATGGCGCATTGTGGAAACAAACGCGCGACTCTGAATATCAAATGAACACGCACCTGTTTTTCTTCCCGCCCCACTGAATAAATCAGTATCTCCGTACATTAAATTACGCGGGAATTTATCGGGGGCTGCATTTAAATGGAAATGAATTGAAATTTTCTAACCGAAAGAAACCCCGATGGCTGTACGAAACGCTCGCGTTTATTTCGATTGCGTTCAATTTCACCGTGAAACCGTATACTCTTCGCCCCTTGGAAAACAACCCCCGACTACGTGTTAAATACGTAAAAATTCGCTCCCATCATCGCGCCAGCGATTACGCGAGACGTTACGTAGCTGAAAAGAACGCTATTCCTCTGATGACTCTAATAAAATCAGCCAGGTGGGACATGCGCGGAGCCCAGCGGTTCGGCAGCCACGGGGGTTGGCAAGATTCAACCCTCAGTCTGGCGCCGCGTGCGAGCGCGAGTCGACCACGCTGCTGCATCGTCCGGAAACGCACTCACCCTCCCGGTTTCGCGTGAAAACGATGCCTCGCGACACCACCGATGTCTGTCGCACGAAATCCGATGATCCGACGTGACACTCGATGAACAGCCCTCCCACGCTAACCGAGAACAGTGTAACAGACCCGACCCCTCTGCATTTCCCGACAAAAGATGAACATATCCGGCGAGAACGCTCGACCTATCCGCGTAGCATTTATCAATAGTGCGAACCAGAGTCGAAGACCGCCTCGTTGCTCGTGATTCCGTGAACACGTCACGAGAGTGCAGCGAGAAGATATGACAGGGACGTGGAGCGTCGCCTAAGCGAAGTGGTAATGTTCAAGTGAAGCGTAGTGGAGCGTGCACGTGACGAAAATGATGGAATCTGCATTGAAAACAGAACCGAGGTTAGCTTCCGCGAGGGTGACGTGACTGGGCCGTAGTCTGGACAGCTTGTAGCCCTTCATGGCCGCGAACACTGGTCTAAGATGAGTGCCCCATGCCGTTGGTATGCCCTCGTTCTGCTCACGTGCTCGCTCTGGCCAGGATTGGCCGGCTTCGCCGATCAGGAGGTGCAGATCGAGAGGCCTAAGGAGCTGTTGCGTCACCAACAAATTCAACGGCCGTCGTTCATTGACCGCAGATTGGAGATGTCGTACGAAGCCACGGAGCCTCCGATGGACTTGGACGGACAATCGGACGACTCGGAGAACGACGGTTACTCGTCCCACAGAGGCAAACCGGAGACCACCATCGAGCGACCGGCTACGCAGATCAGGCACAGTCGATCCAGGAACCATTTCGTCAGACAGACCAAGTTGGACGACCCAGACGTATCTTACATATCCGGCGGGTCCAGCAAAAGGGCTCTGTTATTGGACAACGAGTCCCAAAGCGAGGACGTTATCGGTCTGGAGAAGTCCAAGAGCAAAAGTCCAGGACCCAACGCGATTACCGGTCAGGATCTGAGATCCTCGGGCAACATCGACGAACGATCCACCGTGGATCTGGATAAACTGCTCACCAAACTGTCCGAGGCTGGGTCCGATCGCAGGAAAGAGGGCAAAGTGCGACACAAAGGGGACTCCTTGAATAAACTGCGGAAAGTGATCGCCAGGAACAGGTCCAGGGTGTCTGGCAACCGAACGGCGGGGAATCTAACGGAAGTTTACGGGCACATTGTCCACGGGACTTCCACCGGCGACAGGACCGATTTGGATGACGCGGACCTAGCCATCCTGGAGGACTACGACGTGTACGACAACGATGGTGGCACCAACAGTTCGGAGAGCCAGGATTATGACGACTACGGGAAGAACGGGGACCAGGTCAAGCCCAACAAAGAACCTGTCCACGTAGACATCGTGACCAGGTTCCTCCGTATCATCGAGAATCAACACCTTCTGGGCGAGAATTGCACCGCTGGGACGGATCTAAATCTGGGCGAAGGCATCGTCGACCAGTACGCCCAAGAAAGGTTCCGACTCGAGGCGAATTTAGCGGTGAACAGAGCGAACATGCTGACCAGGCTGTGGAAGTACGCGCCCGAGGTGATGCTCTCCTCGGAGTACCTGCTACACGCGAGTGTTTTGTCCATGGTCGAGTTCGACGAGGACATATTCGCCGCTGGGAACTGCTACGATAAGCTGCAGTACAGGGACCGGTGGCTCTATTGTCCCTTTGCTCATCGGTTGCAGGACCAAGATGGGATTCTCGTGAAAGACCTGGCGGTCGAGTACAAGTACCTAACCAACAGCAGCGAGTGGTTCTACATCGCCAGGAAGAACGCTGAGAAGGTTATCGCAAACAATGATCAATTTAGCCGCGGTGAGTCGATTTGGTGTGGTCCTCTGTGTTCACCTCTTTTGGGATTCTCTTTTACCCGACGTGGGTTTTCCGAAACATTTGTTTCATTAACGGATGGTAGCCTATCCTGAAGTTTTGCATCTGCTTTACGATAAGCAAACTTTCGTTCGTCCTTTTTTACCGCTTCCTGATTTGTTCGAGGGAAGACGTACTCTGAATGCAAAGAAACGAATGCAGAGTTTACAAAGATGTTTGACAGATCTAAGCCAAGCTTTTTCAATCCTCGGAACCCAATTTCTCGCCTAGGAAATTCTTCCCAGCCGCGGATATTGAAAACGTCCGTCTCGTCGAGTAGTAAAGAGCCGACCCAGATTTTAATGGAAGACCGACCAGTCCTCAGATTACTTCCGCTTCCCGTATGGAGCACTTCATTGTCTGTCGAAATTGAATGATCGACCGACGGGAAAAAAGAAATATGCGGGGTTGGGGAATCATTCCGCTGGACGCCAAGATTTTCCGTCGCGATTTCCGCTCTTCGGCAAATCCAGGAAATTCTTCAGGGTATTTGTTGTAGCGAACACCTCTCGAAACTGGCGCAAGAACGTCCAGATTTCTTCCAACCTGATTTTTATATCGCTTATCGAGTCTGTTTGGGAAAAATCCTGGTGTCCAAGAGAAAGAGGATTGCGTTGAAAAATAAAACTCCACAAAACCCTCGCGAGGAACGTCTTCCACGATCTGAATTTATCCGTCCATCGGAGTACTCGAAATAACTGGTAATTTCGAGAGTGACGGGTCGTACACTTGCGTTCGATTGCCTGTTGAAGTCGTGGCGTGAAACGTTACAGCGGTGGGATCATTACATCAGCCGACGAATTAACGCTTAAATGTTTAATTGCACCCGCTGGTGGTGTGCTAATTGCGCGCGTATCGCAGCCACCGTTACGATTAGCCGGAAGTTTTCCACGCTGTCGGCTTAATAATCGCTTTTTCGCGTCGCGTGCGCTCGCCACACGGACAGAATTTCCGGACGCACTGGGGTAAGTCACGTGAGCTGTTGCTGGTGAATATCATCCGCTCTGAACGAGGTATCGAGAACCTATTCCCCTGGAATGTTTTTTCTTCTCGCACAATCCACCATTAGAATTGTACCTACGCGTACTACGAATTCCCAGTTCCAATTAGTTTAGATTAAATATTAGGTACCTCGCAGAGTGCGTATCTGTAGGGAACACGAAAGGAAATCGATTGTTCTAACCCAGCTGGAGAGGATTCTAGTATACTCGTTTCGCCCCTTTCAATTCCTCTCCACGAAGGGTGGCCCATTCTTTCAACCTGGCTGGACATAATATCGATACAAAATTCCGCTGGAACTGCGGCGGACCTCATCACGGAACGAGTTCAAGCGTCTCGACAAACATCATTGTTCCAACAAACGGAAACTCGTCCCGCTCCGGAGGGATGGCCAACAATGGAGCCGCGAAGGAGGCACCGTAACTCGTTCATGGGGACCGCCACGTTCACCTCGACCGGGACAGGAGAAATACTAAACAGAGATTACGCCATAAACGCGTTGGACGATGTTTGCGCGGCCTGAGAGGTCCCATTCGCTTGTCCATCGTTTGCTAATAAAGTTTTAGCACCCGGAGCGCGAAAATAAAATTCCGCGTGGAAACGAACGACTGAAAGGAGTCGCAACGGGTCCCTAGGCATGATCGAATGGCCGCGTAATGGCGTAAAGTAGAGCACGATGGGAAGACGGAGCGAAAAATTCTTTAATGAATAATCCATCAAAAGATCGGTGGGCCAAGGTGAAAAATGAATCGACTGGCAACCTGGGAACCCCTGAATCCGTAATGGCTTCTCGAACGCGCTACGTCGCCATTATCCCTTTCGCGGGTGGTCTTGTGTGAAGGTCTGGGAAAAATGCAGGCGAATTCGCTAATTGCGTTCTCAATTACTGGTTTAATCAGCCTCGTTATTATCGACCCGCAGCGCTGATACGCGGTATCGCGTGTCACAGTAACCAGAGGTGACCATCACTTCCGGTAGCACGAATCTCTACTTCGGGGATGTAGAATTTCGAATTGGGCTCCCGATTGAACGCGAAACCAGCTCTTCCCGCTTTGATCGCTCGCGAAACCGCGTCCTTCGATGGCATCGGTCATTTTTCGCAATTAAAAAGCCACGAACGTAATAATTGTTGTAGCGGTTAAAAGTTCCAATTAAACTCGAGCGGAATACGTAGAGGGTTCTCGATAGATGTTCTGATTAAATTTGACGCGATAAGGTCGAACCTCTTGTGGAAATAGTAAAGTAATTCTCGCGAAATATGCTTGATGTTATCGATTCGAACTCTGTAACGAGAAGCTGCTGGTAAGAATTTCAATGAATTTATCTGGATATTAAAATTGTCTGGAAAATAGGATGGGGTCAAACCGCGAAGTACTGGATTCGAATGAGTTGGTTCGTCTCGAACGGCCAAAGTGGATCGAGAGGTTGAAGAGGTTAAACGGGTCATTGTACTTTGATTTAACTGCATCAGACCGCTCGCTGCGTTCTATTTAAATCAATTGAATTCATACATAATATTAAGTGGCTCGTAATTATACTTCTGACATGTTTCACCCCGTATTTTCTGTTTTCGACGAGCAAAGATAAATTTACGGGGGATTCGATCCGAGCCAGAACCTAATCTGGCCCTAACCCTGCCTTGTTTTCTCTGTCGCTCCAGAGCTTGCAATATAATCCCTCAGTTTTCATTTCGTTTGGCAAAACAAACGAAGGTTCCAGTGGTATTTATTGTTACGCTCTTCCTGGGGCCAGTCGATAAGATCCCCTCCCACCAAGAAAAACATCTGAGAAAATGGAGGCACGGTCTGCTTTTTCGCCGCAAAACCTATCAGTTACAGTGCTTATTTTGGTAACGTTTGTTGGCCGCAAGCGGAGCCACCGTGGCGTGAAAATGCGAGAAAATTTATCGAATATTTTCCCTCCAAAAATATACTAATACACCCTCCGCAGTGCTCGACCCCTAAAAAATATCGTCCATATTTATACCTCAGCGTAGACACACCGAAACAGCTGCGCGAAGAAGTTATAAGGGTGCCCTGTTTTTAACTTGGTAATTTGCTGATTTAAATAGAATTGTCAGTCTGCTCGTTTCAGCGTCGAGTACGAACATGGAAATGATGTTCGGGATGAAATATCTGCGAAATGTTCTCCCTGTTTTGCTGTTGCTGCACGCGAGTCTGCATTCTTTTGCTGAAATTTTTAATTGCATTTTTGCGCGGATGTTTCTCCGCGCGAACCATCGTTATCATACTTTCTCGTTAATCCGCGCGTTGGTGCTGCTAGAAATTTCTGCGCAACTTTGTCCCCCCGCAAGAAGTATAATTTTTGGAGGTTTTCGATGAGGTACACACATATCCAAGGGGTACACGCGATAGGTTAAGCAGCTTGGCTCGACGAGAAACCGCGTTGCAACCGTTCGACCGACTTCAGCGATTCGCCAACTGAGCCAACCAACCCAGTAAACCCGAGGCCGCGTTTTCTTTTCCGCTTTCGCGGACTTTTCACGGTGCTTTAGCTTCGAAAACGGTGACGCTTGTTCCAGTTGCGTGGATCGATGCGATCGCGCCGCGGAACCCACAGCGATTCATCACGCGGTCCTGTATGAGCATTACTTCTCCTCGCTGAAAGCTCAGCTCCCAGGAGAATCCGTGCAAGCGTGGACAGGCATTATTTATTTTAAGTGTCCCCGGCCGTGGGTTGATAAGGGACTTTTCAGTTGGTCGGTTGCACCATCAGCGCCCTCTTCGTTAGTCCGCCATCGCGGTCCGATGAAGAATTGCGGGTTGCCGCGTGTTCTCTCTTGAAGAATGGACAATTTGCGGCTCCCATTGGTACCGTGTAGCCATTTTCCTTAAAAATTTATGTGATCTTTTTGCGGGAGAGCCGTTTTGTTAACTTCCAAAGACGATTAGGCTCTCCCCAGGTTGGAGTCTGACTGTGAGCTTCGTTTCTTGTGATCAGATGCTATTGAAGCGACCGTACAATGGTCTTCCAATTAATATTTAGTAATTAAGAAAAAGAATCGATAATATTTTCAAATAAATACTAATTCTGAAGCGTTACACGCGGGAGAGCCGTTTTGTTAACTTCCAGAGACGATTAGTCTCTCCCCAGGTTGGAGTCTGACTGTGAGCTTCCTTTTCTTGTAATCAGACGCTATTGAAGCGACCATACAATGGTCTTCCAATTAATATTTAGTAATTAAGAAAAAGAATCGATAATATTTTCAAATAAATACTAATTCTGAAGCGTTACACGCGGGAGAGCCGTTTTGTTAACTTCCAGAGACGATTAGTCTCTCCCCAGGTTGGAGTCTGACTGTGAGCTTCCTTTTCTTGTAATCAGACGCTATTGAAGCGACCATACAATGGTCTTCCAATTAATATTTAGTAATTAAGAAAAAGAATCGATAATATTTTCAAATAAATACTAATTCTGAAGCGTTACACGCGGGAGAGCCGTTTTGTTAACTTCCAGAGACGATTAGTCTCTCCCCAGGTTGGAGTCTGACTGTGAGCTTCCTTTTCTTGTAATCAGACGCTATTGAAGCGACCGTACAATGGTCTTCAATTAATATATAGTAATTAAGAAAAAGAATCGATAATATTTTCAAATAAATACTAATTCTGAAGCGTTACACGCGGGAGAGCCGTTTTGTTAACTTCCAGAGACGATTAGTCTCTCCCCAGGTTGGAGTCTGACTGTGAGCTTCCTTTTCTTGTAATCAGACGCTATTGAAGCGACCATACAATGGTCTTCCAATTAATATTTAGTAATTAAGAAAAAGAATCGATAATATTTTCAAATAAATACTAATTCTGAAGCGTTACACGCGGGAGAGCCGTTTTGTTAACTTCCAGAGACGATTAGTCTCTCCCCAGGTTGGAGTCTGACTGTGAGCTTCCTTTTCTTGTAATCAGACGCTATTGAAGCGACCATACAATGGTCTTCCAATTAATATTTAGTAATTAAGAAAAAGAATCGATAATATTTTCAAATAAATACTAATTCTGAAGCGTTACACGCGGGAGAGCCGTTTTGTTAACTTCCAGAGACGATTAGTCTCTCCCCAGGTTGGAGTCTGACTGTGAGCTTCCTTTTCTTGTAATCAGACGCTATTGAAGCGACCATACAATGGTCTTCCAATTAATATTTAGTAATTAAGAAAAAGAATCGATAATATTTTCAAATAAATACTAATTCTGAAGCGTTACACGCGGGAGAGCCGTTTTGTTAACTTCCAGAGACGATTAGTCTCTCCCCAGGTTGGAGTCTGACTGTGAGCTTCCTTTTCTTGTAATCAGACGCTATTGAAGCGACCATACAATGGTCTTCCAATTAATATTTAGTAATTAAGAAAAAGAATCGATAATATTTTCAAATAAATACTAATTCTGAAGCGTTACACGCGGGAGAGCCGTTTTGTTAACTTCCAGAGACGATTAGTCTCTCCCCAGGTTGGAGTCTGACTGTGAGCTTCCTTTTCTTGTAATCAGACGCTATTGAAGCGACCATACAATGGTCTTCCAATTAATATTTAGTAATTAAGAAAAAGAATCGATAATATTTTCAAATAAATACTAATTCTGAAGCGTTACACGCGGGAGAGCCGTTTTGTTAACTTCCAGAGACGATTAGTCTCTCCCCAGGTTGGAGTCTGACTGTGAGCTTCCTTTTCTTGTAATCAGACGCTATTGAAGCGACCGTACAATGGTCTTCAATTAATATATAGTAATTAAGAAAAAGAATCGATAATATTTCCAAAGAAATACTAATTCTGAAGCGTTATACGCGGGCGAGCGAAAAGGGAATTGTTAACTGGTGGAGATTTCGGCTCGGATTGCGTTGCGAAGAGATAGAGAAACGGATTATCGTGTTCTGAATCGAATCGCATAGATGAAACTTTTAATCTCGATTTTAATTCCCACCGCTTATTGCCTTTCCTCCGCGTGATATTAGCTACCCTTCGTGGCATTCCGGTTTTCATAAATAATTTACGCATGAAAACCATATTTAATGATGTATCTATTTTTAAATGCAACGTTGCGGGGCAAACGTGAAATTGTTTCTTCCGTTTCCCTCTCGAAATATCGGTTCCGACGAAAGAATTACAGCCGTCAGAAAAAAATCCCGGTGTTGCGATACATTTCCATCTAATAACGGAAGCGATAAAGAATGGCGAAGTATATGCAAACTGCGAGGGCCAACAATTTTCGCTGGAAATTAACAAAATATCAGGCGCAACAGCCCCTCAGATAATTGAATTCTCTGCTTTCACAACGTTCCCAGTTTGCCAGAACCGCGGCACACCGGAATCAGCTGACGTTTGCATGCTCCGCTATACTTAGCCGCCAATAATTATCGAAATTGATTTCCTTGACACGTTAATGAATCGAAGAAAGTGGATATTTACTTTGAAGGTTGTTCGTACCGAGAAAACGTGATCCACTAAATGTCAGAAGTCTATTCGCGTTGGGATCCTCAACTTATCTCCTCGCATCGATCAAGGAATCGTGATAATTGCGAGGCTCGATCGGTTTGCTAAACGATTCCGCTGAAGAAATTTAGATTCGATACTTGTCTCTGCGAGGCTTCCTCGGAATCTGTGTTCGCGCAGTCTCCTTTTTATCGGCGATCAGCTTCTCAGCGTCTTGGCAAAGAATCCCCAGTCCAGTTCGAAAGATTCCCCGGCTAATCGATTCCCAGGTATTTCAGTTATTCGGCACTTTTTCAAGAAACTTGGCCAATTAGAAATTCGCTTACATTAAAGACAGACACGGGAATACCTTCGATGAAAAGTTTTCCACTTCGGTTAGTTGGGATTCTTCTTAAAGGCCCCCCTCTTAGACACGGCTGAGAGCGATAAAAAAGAGATACCAGGATAATCGAGGCGGTCGTAAAAGGGTACTTATCGTCCAACAAATTCTCCACTGCTAAGTTTCTCCATTAATATTGCTCATCGAAGTCTATCATCTGTTGAACGCCTTTTTCTACATCTTTTTCTCGTTTTCGCCTCGCGTAGCCATTGTTGCCCTTTATCTTCGATCTTTGGTAAATCGCATTACCATTTACGAGACCATCCGAGCAGCTGGTGAGAATCTCGAGATAAAAACTGCCTCTCAAAGAACAGAAGACCAATTTTTGTTAGTTAATCTCATGGCACGACGAAAGTACAATTTCAAAAGCTTAGCCTAATACTGGTAGGACCAAACCAAATGGACAACGTTTGGGTATAGCTTAAAAATCCAGAAACAGCGCTTCGCCCAATACCAAGCGAAACTTTCCCCGAGAATGCCGCGTCCGATCATTCTCAGCCAGTTTCGCAATCTTCTACTCGAATTACCGGCTTCCACCAGTCGGAACTGTTGAACCCAATAGCACCCTTTGACTCCTCCATTCTTCAAGAAGGACAAAGCGGTGGAACTATCGATTCCTACCGACTGGAAATACTTTCCGCCAAAAGTTAATGGCGCACAAAGGGACTTGCAAAGGTGCGCGTTCCGTTAAAACACCAATCAGGACACGGTATTTATTTGCTTCGAATAAAGGGTTCGATCGTGCGTCGCGTAATTGCGTCGCGTTACGATCAATGGAGGGTCTCAGGTGGATTGATCCGGCACTTCTGTGAAGAACCATCTCGCGGTGGAAGGGTCCAATAAAGTGGTAATTAACCCTCGAAACATGACGAGCGCGGAGCACTGTCGGCTGGAAAATGGCGGACTTCTTTTCGTCGAATCGGATCGCTTCATTTTCCACGGCGGATTCAAAGAGCGGCTTGGACCTTCCTGCGCGACCCAAATGGGGCTGGTCGCGCGACACTGGCCACGGGTGTATTATTGCATCGTAAATTGGAATCAGGAAGAACACCGTCGAGTTTGTTTGTTGCGGCTATAATGGGATCATAAATAATGATAACGGGTTGGAACCCACTGACTGCTTTATGGTTAATGAGCTTTCGAAACAGTTGGCTGGCCCAAGAAACTCGTTTGCGGTGCGGCAATTCTTGTTTCCCTGAATTCCACGGATCATGCGTTCCGTTCCTCGGCTTTTTTACGGCTGAAACGTGGTTACGTTGATCCGCAGCGGTCGTGGCAGTGGGCGAGAGTGCCACCCAAGGATATCCTCCGGCTGCAGTGCGTTATTGTTACAACTGTAAGCGAAATTGGAGGGAAAACGATGGACACTAAGGGGCTGTCATAAATTAGGCCCTTCCCAATGCTTCGTTGTAGGAGTAGGGCCTGGTGCGAGGACATTTCACTCTCTCTGAGAACGTCCTAGTGACAACGACTCAGCGATATTATATTGTATTGTAACGACATTTTTCTGTTCAAGAAAAATAAAGTAGAGCCTTTAACTTTTACACAGCAGAGAGTCACTTCTTCTGATCCCAGCTGGGACGTTCTCTGTATACGGATGATTAGATAAGGCTGCGTTCAAAGGAGATTAGAAGTAATCCTAGGAAACAGTCGGCCTCTGGCTGTCCCCCTTGTGCAGGCCGTTCTCAGGCCTCTCCTAATCGATCGATCTCGGGTCCTCTTGGTTATCGAGCGCGGGTTGATATGGTGACGATAGCCGAGCGCAAAGTCCCCGCCATGGTATCGCGCATCAGCGTCGATGGTCAGAGATGCGGGAAAGCTCCTGATAATTCGGACAAGAGCCGGAAATAGCGGAATCCGAGGTATACAGGTCGCTGAACGACGAAATATTGACCCAACGTCCCGAGCAGTCGGCGGCGATCTCGAAATTGTTAGCCCCCGAGCCTAACCCAGCATTGCTAGCGTTTAACGGGGGAGGCAAATTTGTTTAGCGACGTTTCACCGTCGAGATAAATGTTCCCCTCCCCCTGGCCTATTTTATTACACCGCGTAACAGGGGTCGCTTTTTGGTTAAACACCATCCTCCCGTTATTTGCCTCGACTACCTCATAGGAAGCATTTTTATTTGGGCTCGAATGGTTTAGTGGATGCTGGCGATTCTTTTCCTTATTTTCCTTCATTTTCGTAAATTTATGTCTGCTTACGGGTCAGGGTGCACGAGCGGCCGAGGAGGGCCATGTGCATTCCTGTGCGGCATCACCCCTGGGGCCTTGCCTAAACATTTGGATGGCCATGGCGTCGGGGGTGTCCTCGAGGCTAATACGAGTGGCCTAGGAAGGCATTCTTGTACGAACCCCCGGGTTGCAAGCAAGTCTAATAAACGCCCTTACAGTCGAATATACACCTAGTATAGTTCTTTACGAACTTTACCTTACACTAGCCTAGTCTCGATTCGTTTAGTAGATCGTTACCGTCTGTTTGTACAAATTAAGGAGAGTTCAGGCTGGAGTACATTGATCGAATCAAAACACAGGCGATTCTTGATATTAATCCTGTATTCAACGGGAGAATATTATTCGTGGGAAGAAGAGGCAGGGTTGTACGTCTATACCACGCGTGCCTTTCGCCCGAGGGGGTAGATTTATTCGAGTACCAGCGCGGAGAGATCGCATAGTCAACGAATAATTCTTCCACTTACCCGTTCAATCCCCGTGCACATACTTTAGAATCATCGATACACCCCCGAGGCATTAATATCGTGTGTTCACGTTAAGGGAGCTCGAGGAAGTCCGCCTTACCGACGTTACGCTTTAACAATTTTATACACCTTTCCCTGGGGAACCGATAGACTTTTCCTACGTGTCTCTCGATCCTGTTTATGCGATGTCGCGCGACCAATATGGCGGGAATTAGACTTTTTGGTACTTCTGTCGCCCGAACAAGTCCTGGGAGAGATTGATTCAGGGACGCTCAGCCCGTTCTCGACCCTCTTTCCCCATTTCGAAGGCCACCCACACGTGTTCTCCTCGATATTCCGCTGTCCCCGCGCTATTTCCCCGAGCCACGATTGTCAGCCGCTATATTTGTAGGCGGGGCGATATAAATTATTACTCCTGGTTGTCAGCTCGGCACTTTCCAGCCCCTGTCCAACCGCCAACGGGGGTGGCTCAGGCTCGACCGCTTTCGTTTCAGCGCAGCTCCTCTTTGGCGGGGAAAAAACCGTCCGTGAACGCTTCTATCTCTGGTCGAGACTAATCGAGTGCCTCAACAGAAGGAGACGATTCTTCCTTCGCAATTGCAGAGCCTGAAAGCGGAGATGAAGCTCGAGATCCTGGGCTTGATGAGGGATAAGGGTGATATTTGCTTCGATGGCACTTCCTGCCTCTGATTGGTCTCTCCTTTATCGTGCTCCTGGTATTTATTCTTGCCGCGGTCGTTTATTTAGAAGCATTTTTGTTTACCAGCTCGAATCGAACGTAGACGGAACCAGAAAGAGTAAAAGTATCTCTAGTGCGCCCTTTTTGCGGATATTAACACTTAGGAACTCGGATTGGTCGAATTCAATGGAGGATAATTCTGTTTCACTTGGACGTGGCATCGATTCGAATTCACATCGGAGTACATCAACATAATCTGATTAAAATTAAGGCAGAGATCCGTATTACCGATTCCAGCTAAGCCCCTGTAAACCCAACAAATGCTTCATCATCTGATTCTGAACAACGATGTTTCCGATGCACTTTACTAAGCAACGAAGATCAGCTTTCAAGTCGATGCAACTTCAACCACTTGCCACGCTCTCTCTCTCTCTCTCTCTCTCTCCTCGATATCTGATTGTTTTCGTAACCTCGAATAATCGATCGATCGCGGTCGAACGTTGGCCCCGTATCGACTTTAAAGAACCCCCAGAAACGGGACTTTCCGCTGGACGAATTAATTCCCGCGATCGATCGAATTTCAGTCGATTAAACCTGTCGATTCGAAAATCGACGATGGCGATCGTCGAACGCTCGCGCCAGCTTCCCGCCACGATGCTCGTTCCGAGTCTCGGAATAATTCGTGGCGATTAAAATTGGAACTGATCGATGTTTCAATCCGGGAACGTCGATTCGGGACAGCTAAGATGGCTAACGGTCCTGGAAACGTTTACACGGTGAATTTATTTCGCCATCGAGCCCCAACAGCGGAAATACAATCCGCTAATAACGCCGCTGCGACGTAATTGGCCCAGAGTTTAATTAAAAACGTTCCGCGCTCGGTGTGAAACGTAATTGCCGTTCACTGGGATTAATAGCGTTTCACAATTATTCACCTAAACCGTGCGATCACGCTGGACAGCCCGACGATCCGTTCGCCCCCCGCAAATAATTTATTTTTCATCTCGCCGATACAATTCTCGCTTCGAGCCCCTCGAAGTTATCTTCTATTATCGTTCGCGTCGATTCTACGTTACGGGAACAGAAGTTACAATTGTTGGGCTGCGGTCTCGGGGAGGAAAGTTTTAATAAAACATGTAGCCTCGATCGTAAAAAGAACGTTTCAACCGAAAGAAGAGACGAGAACATTGTGAAATATAGAAAAGATCTCTCGAGCCCTGAAGCTTTTCAAAAAAACATCCATTACGAAGAGATATTAAGTTATTTAAAATCCCTTTAACGAACTTAATAATTCGTAGCTCGTTAATAATTGTATTCTAGTCTGATTCAGTTCACAGTTCATTCATAATTGTAACACGATCAGAATCGCTGTTACGTTCGTGGTGGCGACATTGTCCGCCAGTTCAGTCAGACGTTCCAATATGGCGATTAACTCAACCGACCTCCCTACTTAATAAACGGAGAGGAAAACGAGCGATTCCTTTTATCGCGGACGAAAAGCACATGGGACTTGTTACAATGCACGCTTTACGATCGAGTTTCTCGTGGCTCTTAACCCTTCGAGTGACGAACCAGATCTAAGGGATTGTAAAACGCGAAAGAAATGGCGGCGGCTCGGTACGTTGGTCCGTGAACTTTTTAACAAGCCTCACACTCGAGGGAGGAGCACACGTATACGCGCGTCTCGCTCCAGCAGCCATTTTATCGTTGATTTTACGTGGTAGTTACCCAAAGCCCCGGAGTTCTTCTTCTTTTTTTTTTGTTTAATCGCGGGAAGAAAGTTTCCACTTTGATATCAACCGCATTAAACGCGGGTGGAGAGATTCCGCACCTCATTAACGGTAATTAAACCGTCTGATAACAAAATTTCCCTTTTCCCTTAATGCTTTTAAAAATATTGGCTCTAGGATTTTCCCGATATCCATCCCCTTTTTTTCCCTCGCAAAGAAAGCGATTGGTCCTTTTTTTTCGAGGAGGAGCGTTCTCGGGAAAAAATGGTACCAGTAATATTGTAAACGCCACTGGAAGGGTTTAGATAGGATTCTATGTAACTATTCTATATGGGATTATCTAGTCTGGCGTGCGATTTTATCGATATTCGTCCCAGTTTTTTTCATACAAAGAAACGAACGCGCGTCAGTCGAAAAAACGCGCTCCGGATTTCAAATGTTTGCCGTACTTTTTCGCCTCAATTAAAACGTACATTAGTTACGCCTGAAATTCGTACGCTGAATGCGCGCCGCGTAAAAGTATCGTAACCAACGTGTCAGTTTCCGATATTTTTTCACTAAACCTGATAAGACTGTCAGTTAAAAATACAATCCCCTCGATCATTAAAAGGTTACCTCGAATCGGCTTTTGTTTTAACCAGTAAAAAAAACCCCCAAAATCGGATAGTTTCGTTAATCCCCAACGGGACGCGATACGACGGGTTTCAATTGAGGCTGGTTATTTTACCAACTCTAATTGCTTTCTTTTAACGCGGATTATACCTGGGATCTCGATTCTCTCGAGTCGGAAGTCCTCGCGGTGCGATCGTCGACGCTGATCGCCCTCTGTCTGCAATTTCAAACAGCCCATCTTCCGGATCGTTCCACTGCTCCAACTGCTTGCCTCTGAACTTTAATTACTCATTACCAGGGTCTAGAATTTGTCCGACGTCGGCTATAAACTTCGCGAAAGGGGACGCTACGTTCGAAATAAAATGGCTGCACACGGGACATCGGTTGGTATCGATCATTCGAGGAACACCGAGCGTGAAATTTAATTCCGTCGCTGATTGGTCATCGTGGTGCAAGTGGATCCCGGTGTTTTCATTGTCCGCCGTCGGTGTTCCATTCTGAGCGTCGAAATCCGTCACGTTCCACTACTTCGAAATTGCGATCTTCACGCTGGTGAAAAGGGTTTGGCGGGGACGCGCACCGCGGGGTCTGTGTCAATACGATCGCGCGTTGCTCGACCGTGCAGCATATTTGTGAACCATCCGTCCGTCAACAGGAATCACTGGAAACTTGTTTAACTTTATTCTGCGACCATGGGCCCCTTTGTGGAACGGGCGCGCCTGCTCGACCCCTGAATGGAAGCTGAAAAGCTTTCTCTTCGACGAATTCCAGTCGAATTCGTCCACATTATTAAACGGCTAACTCTTTTAGTCGATCGATCGTGAAATCGGGGCTGGTACGGTCCTCTGAAAGTCGTCCCTGTCGGAAAGAAAGTTGTCTGGTCGGTCGTTATTTCCCTGGAGTTCGGGGGTTGAGAGCTGGGGTGCACCCAGGGCGCTCTGCGCGTCGTGCACGGCACTGCGACCGCTTTCAACTTTTATATTGGTCTCGAAAATCCCGAGAATCGATGTTTCCGACCGGATGAGCCCACAGAGATACGAGCCGTCCCCGCAAAGCTGGCGTAAGATGAATTAGGGGGACAGGGACGGTAGACCGTGGGTCAGAGAGAACGTCTACCTCTTTGCCCTCCAGTTTTTTATTTTATGATCGTCGGCTCAGCGGTTCAGCGACTAAGAAAATGTCAGGGCTATTTAGATGTTGATATTTAGAGGCGAGCCTCTTTCGAGGGATGAATTGGGAAACGCCGAGATAATGAGATTGACACCTCAGAAGGGCTTCCCCCGCGCTTTCGGCCGCGGGAGAGCCAAACTTATCCTGAACTTTAACCTCTTCCCGCGAGCTTAACCTAAAAACTCGAGTTCCCTTTTTACAATCTCTTAAAGAGGCTCCACGCCGAACTTTTATGGGGAGAAGCTTTCCTTTCTTCGGAGATTCATCAGGGGAATGGTTTTCAAGGATAGATTCACCGGTAAAGGAGACAGGAAGTGGGTGGGGGAAGAGGACAGGTCGATTCGATTAGGAAAGAGATCTCAGTCAGCTGTTTGGAAGGGCAGGGGGGCAGCATTCATTCGATTATTCCCGAGGCTGGAACGTTAAACTGACTGGTGAACGACAGACTGTCCGAGGCGTAAAATATGTTTAACCCCGTTTTCCGATACTCGGTTGTCCGGCCGCGCGATCCAGGCCAGGCAAAATTTAATCGCGTCCCAACTGGTAGGTAGGGGGGCCATTGAAATCTGACGAGTCGGATGGCCGGAAAGGTCACTGTAGTCGGACATAAAAATAAGCACGGCCTTGCGGCTGATCGATGCCACGCTTTATTGACCAATCGTCCAATCGATTCCCGTCTTATGGAACCTACCGCTGCGACGAGCTCCAACGAGCAAGGAACCAACATCTAGGCCATTGCTAGATACCAACATAAATATAATCCAACCCCTGATTAGCTAGTCGCAACAGAAAGTTCGATCGATGGAAGATTCCATCAAATGGACTCCTCTCGTACCGATATCGGGGTACCAACAACGTAACGGAGACTTCGTCAACTCGGATCGATAGTCGCACGCAATCTTGACCCGGAAATACGTCGGATCGCTGGCTGAGATGGCCTTTGGTCCCACGACGCGACTCGATACCGAGTCGTAACCGTGGATGGCCGCGTCTTTCGCGGATGGTCTTCAAAACGCGCGAGGCCCTGGTTCGATGGTAATCCGGGCACGTTCTGCTTTTAATTAATTCGCGTTACCACGGTCCGACGGGACATTTGCAAATGAAAGCGGCGTGTTAAAAGCCCTATCAGCGCTGAATGAATGGCGCGTCCCGAATTTCGCGATACCCCCGACGCATCCTCGCTCGAGACAAATCCTGCTTAAGCTGGATGCACGTGGCGCTAATATCGTTCCGTTATCACCCGGAAGTGATGTTTGCGAAACGGTATATCCAGATTTCTGGTTGATTCAGGCCAATATGCAGCGGAGGCTCGCAGATGCCCGAGATCGCGCGCCACTGCGAGCCGATCCCAGCGTCTTTTCATCCAGCGAAACTGGGCTGAGCTGGGAAACGCGAAGGCGAGTCTTATCGAGATTGGTCCGGGTCTAAACTGAATTCAGTCGATCGAGCTGTCCGTGAATTGATATTTATCGTCATTGCCCGTCGTTTCCAGGGTTCTATTGGGTTTTAACGTCTGGCGACTTGTTGCCTCGAGGCGAGATGAAATTAAAACGTATGCGTCTTTCACGGTTGCTCGAAGGTTCGATTGGATCGATGAAAGAATTCCCCTCGAAGCCTTCGATCGTGAAAAGCTAAACACTCGCTGAAAGGTGTGCCGCGTAACTTCCACTTTGTTTTCGAGTTTGCGATTCTCGCGAGCGATGAGGTCGGATTCGGTTAAGAAGTTTCCATCTGCCGACTGTAAAAACTGTTCTCCAATTAAAAGGCAAGTTCCACGGGAAGGAAATCGGATTCAACCGTGGAATTAACCAGGTCGAGTCTCCGTAGCTCCCGCGAAGGGGCGAAGGATCCTCGAGGCACGAATTCGAGCAAAGAAAATGCAACACAGCCCGATTGACCAGCGTTCCATGAACTTCCAGTGGCTTTGACAGAAGCGCGAATATTTTACCGAGCAAACGAGAAAGGAGAAACGTCTGCCGTGTTTCTGGCGTCCATTAACGCAGTCTTGAATTACATTTACGCGAGCTTAGGCGCTGTCCGCGCAGAAATTAACCTCCATTCGCTCCTTTGACCCCCTCTTATACCTCATACTTCCGTTTCTCGCTTCGTTACCTAGGGAATTTGTTTCTGCTACGGCTGCAGGCCCGTGATACGATCAAGATGGCGTCGAACTGGAAACGTAAAACGAGATCGTTACCTCGTTGGGATCGCCCACTTAATTAACGAACCTCCGTTACATTTATTGCCTCGAGGTTATGAAACAGTTACGCAAGTGGAATTAAGGTGTACCATCTAATTTATACAGGAAGAAAGGGTAATTGGTTAGCGTGTAGATTATTTTAGAACGTATGCACTTTCAGAAGTTCGAGGCAATTAAGACGGTTCAATTTAGGAACAGCGTTAAGCGATTTTCTTACCCTCTCTTAAGTTCTATCTTGTACCGCGTTCTCAGCGAAATTAATAACACATAGTCTTCTATATCGTGGTGATTTTTGTTGTATGACTCCAAGGGAATTTTCGGGTCACCGTATACTTTCGACATTTATCGTGTCGCCTTTATAGCGTTTTGACGGTGCTTTGGTAGCCCCAAGAATTTGCAATTTAATGACGAGCGACCGTCGCCATGTTGGATACCGTATTTTATGAGTAAGTGGCTCCTTATATAAACAGACCGCACAGTGTTTCTTGAAGATATTTCAGCATTTATGATTATCGTTGTAATTTGGCTTCGATCTTGGGTCACAGAAGAAAATTACTAATCTTAACAATTAACTATTGTCCAAAAGACAACGCTTTCCTTCGTTTCGCGATGACTGATTACAAGGAAACTTTAGAGTACACGCGAGACGATATTTAGGAGGAAAAGTAATTAATCCTTTGCACTCTGCTGCTTCCTGGACGTTAGCAATAGGAACTATTGCACCTAGGACCTAGGATGTGAGGACATTTCTGAGAGGACATCAGCATTGATTAGTGATGAAGGAGGTTAAACTTATTCCACCGCAGGTTTTTGAGGAATGCATGTTTCCCTCAAGTTTTCTATTGAAATAGAAATTTTCTATTGCTAGAAGACGTTAGCGATAAAAACTATTGCTAAAACATTTCTGAAATATTGCTATTTTAGCAATAGCTTCTATTGCTAACGTCTGGGAAATAGCCTAGCGCAAAGAGTTAAAATAGCAATATTTCAGAAATATTTTACCAATAGAAAATTCCCATTTCAGTAGAAAACTTGAGGGAAACATGCATTCCTCGAAAACCTGCGGTGGAATAGATTTAATCTCCTTCATCACTAATCAATGCTGATGTCCTCTCAGAGAGGACATCCTAGTGCAAAGAGTTAATATCTCGGTGGAAAACAATAGCTCGCCAGTTCAATTCGATTTTACTTTTCCCCAGAGATAATAATTGGTATAATAAAATTCTTGGACAGAAAAATAGCGTAGTTTTCAATAAAATGTACGTATATTTTATCGTCGAAGGGGGAAAGTTTTGAGAAATGTAGGTTAAGTTTGCGTTAAAATCCTATTAGGTTAAGATGGACAAAGTTGAGCTTATTTTAAGTTTGAGTTAGCTTCCATATAGCTTCGTAACATGTACTTTAAAATGTTCTCCACGAAGGAGTGCGCGAGAGTTCGCGAATTGGCGCGCATTGGGCAACCGAATCATTTTAACCCAAAAAACTGTATGCATCGGGAGAACTGATTCCCTTGGTCGGTTCTGAAACAGTTTTTATCTCGAATTTTTCGAATCGTAACTTCACATCCTGCCCGTAAAATGTTTAGAATTTTCCGTTGCCACGAGCTGATGGAAAATCGAAAATTTCGACTGCGAAAAAAAATCGAGGGCCAAGATAAAGTTTGATTTATTGCCGCGCATTCCATAAAATTTTTAATCTCCTGTATGCTTTATAGGTGAGCCGGATAGCGCGTTCTGTCGTTTTTGTGTCTCTGTTGCGACGATTCTATCTTTTCACGTGTTGCAAACAAATATTCATAATCAATAACAGATTATTTTACGATTCATCGCACGCGACTGGCCATATATCCGAGAATTCGCAGGAACCTATATAACCCTATTACAGTCAGTCCTCGACTTACGCGATTTAAAAAATAAAAAGAAAAAATACATTTTTTATGATCCACGATGGATTAGCTGATCTCGAAGCTCAAGATCCTGATCCTGAACGATCTGCGAGAGTTACAAAAGCAATGAATAATGATATTGCATGCCACGCTTTAAAGAGAATTAACAGTGGATCGATACTTGTATGCGATAACAAATTTACGCAATAAGTAATATTTTCTTCAGTGCATACATATAGATCTATTTTACTTTCGTCTATAATTTGGAAATGCTAAATGTTCCGCTTTCCTCGACTTACGCAAAACCTTCAGAACCAATTAATCGCGTGATTCAAGGACTCGCTGCACAGATAAACCAAGTAATTATCGTTCTCCCTGGCTACGACGCATCCACGATGATCATCGAGGCGATGCATCAAGCCGCGACCAAGGAGGCGACCCAAAAACGCGAACAGACGATCAGGGTGGGAAATTGCCGCGAGCAGACGGAGGAAATGGCGTTTGTCGAACCCGTTGTTTCCTTGCCCGCTCTTCGTTTCCATCTCCATCCGCCTGATAACGTTCTTATTTGCCGTGAGCTTCCGTCCCAGAAGAAATTGCCCTGGCTTTATCGGCTGCACCCTGCTTCCGGCCTCGAAACGCGTGAAACGTTATTTGCACCAGCCTCCTGACAGCGACAGTCCCCGTTCGCGACGATAACTTCACATCGCGCGATCCCACCCTATGCACGCTGTTCCCTTCACGGGCTAACTGCGATCGCTGCGCTTTATTGCGTTTCCCTTCCATCTGGCCTATTCCATGCCACCGTTCCAGTGGATCAACGGCTGCGCAACAAGATTTTCCCTTCACCCTTATTTGAATATCAGTGGCAACTGTCTCAAAAGCAAATGCGCGACGCTAAGCTAGCGTTTCGCATCGAGACGCAGCCATTTTACTGCCGCTTCTGCGACTACGATCATCCATAGCTCTGTCTACCTTCTTTAGTAATTTTAACAGCAACAGTTTTCAATTTTCTAAGGATTTTTACATCTTTTACATTTTTACTTCTTTGTTATACCTTTCGTTTGCTTTCTTTAATTCTTTGCTTGGGCCAGCAATGATCCCAAGGGGTTGCTACTGTCCTAAATCATCCATAGCTTCGTCTACATCTCCTAACGATTTTAACAATAATAGTTTTTAATTTTCTAAAGATCCCTACATCTTTTACATTTTTATTCCTTTATTATTCCTTTCGTTTGTCTTCTTTAATTCTTCGCTTGGGAGGAATCGCTACTGTCTTAAATCATCCATAGCTCAGTCTACCTTTCGTAATAATTTTAACAATAGTTTTTAATTTTCTAAAGATCTCTACACCTTTTACATTTTTACTTCTTTATTATTCCTTTCGTTATTGTACCTTCTTTAATTTTTTGCTTGGACCAGCAATAATCAAGGAGTCGTTACTGTCCTAATGAAAATTGGTTTTATTACTAAATTCCTTTTACTCGCCATAAGTTGAGTTCTTTGTTTCACTGATCTATTCTTTAAATCGACGCACTTCTTGGTTTTATTACTCGTATTGATTAACCCTTTGCGCTCGAGAGGCGACTCTCAGTCGCCATTACGTTTCATACGACAACTCGAGTTTCTCATCGACTGATTCGAAGTTTCGAAGCCCTGCAAAAATGAATGCGGAAGGTAAAATTAGCTCGAGTAAAGATGAAATTGATTTTCAACTGTTGCAAAACGAGGTCAATTGTATTCGCGAAGAAATTAGCGATAGAGAAGACGCTGTACGATCGAAAAAAGTCGTCCAGTGAAAAGGGTTAATCACTCAGACGAGGGTGATCAGTTCCCAGTTTTCTTATTCCTCAGTCTCTAACCAATTATCAGCGACGATTTTACCCTCATTTGCTCACTGAAAATTATCAATTGACGAATCCACGTGTCCATCCCAATTTTTCCTTGTCAATCACCACACCAAACAATTCAAACTCGAATTATTTATAATAAACAAATAGTTATACATTCTAAACCAAACTCCAGAGTCAACATTCATTCTAAACATCTGTAGTATCTTAAAAAAAATAGGGATTCGGTTGTTTCGCGGTGTCGAGACGGAAATTTACAACTTTCGTTGACGAGTCACACAAAGGACTCGACTCTCGACGAGTATAGTCGAACAGTTAGATCAATTTTCCTTGATGCAAAGCGCGTTCGAATTCTTCATTGAGATAGCACTGACGCTTCGTGCAATCAAATCTTCTAACGTCGGACGCTGCGGAGCCATTGACGATAGAAAGTTGACAGAAAATCTCATCGTCGTCCGCGGTGTTCGTCATCCACCACCGTGAGATCGTATTTTCGAGCGTTTATTTGAAACTGTTCCTCTCGCCAGAGAATGTGTCAGCCGTTGAAACCGGGATTCAGCTCGTTCCATCCTGGGAGATTTAAAGAGGACAGTGGCTGGCGGGGAAACCGTGCGATTTTCTGGTAAAACGCGGCTTTAGACGCGTACCCGAATAAGGCGCGGTGATGGAGGTCCGGATGAAGTGGAATAAATAATGACCAAGCGAAATGGAATCGAGGAAGAGATAAACTTTCCGTATAGCTGACCGTAAACCGTCCCCCATCGATTTTATCGCACCCACGAGGCAATATTCGAAGACGAACTCGCGAAACGTCTCGCAGGTATTAGACGACTCTTAGACGACTCGCAAAGAGCGCGCAAAAATAACTGCTCGAAGCGTGCTACGTCACGGGGATACCACGTACTCGTTTTCGTTTCTCAAAGCTTAAACTCGACGGACTTCCGCGTGTTTACGTCTTCCTTATTCCTGCGTCGACTGCGCAGCTTATCGTCTCAGGATACGATTCTCGGAAATGTAAATACACGCGCGAAACCACAACAACAAGGCCACACGTATGCACGTCTAATACGTTTACAAAGGTGTCGCACGGTCTATTGACTCCAGTAACTGCTCGGTTGCGGACAAGGAGACGTCGCGAGGCCTCGCTGCGTGGACTTCCCTCGTTCAGCTTTTCGCGTTTTATTGTAGTCGTCGGTTTATTTGCTCGCAGCCATTGCTCGCGCCATCAGCGAGGAAGATTCTTGGGTATTCACTGGCTCTTTCTCGTCCAGGTCTGCACACGTATACGCTGAACGAGACGACGCACACGGAACGCGAGGAGGACGAGATCCTGACGGTGAGATACGAGGATGGCAGGTGGTCGAAGCCCTACTACGACTGTGGCGGTGGGAATATCTGGATGCTGACCTACACAGTCCCCTTCTTCGGTTACGTGAACGACACCTACTTCTTCAAGTGAGTACTTCACTCTGCAACTTGGCCCGCTATTCTCGTAGAACTTGCTCGACTATTGGGTGGCGCGTTGTTGCACGAGCAACCCTCTGACGATATCGACAGCGCAATATAAACTCCTTAAGACTCGTCCCACCGCGGGCATCTTGATCATAGTTTCGAAATTCCAACTCTTCTAGAGTCTTGTATCCGCTTACTCGTCCTGTCCTTTGTCCTTTCACTTCCTGCTAGCCTTTATACCTTAGCCCTTTGCACTAGGGTGTCCCCTCTGAGGGGACATCAGCGTTGATTAGCGATGAAGGAGGTTGCACTTATTCCGTCGCAGCTGGGTGAGAAATGCGTGTTTGTCTGAAGTTTTCTAGGGAAGTGAGTATTTTCTATTGTTGGGGGCTTTAGTGATAGAAGCTATTGTTTAAATATTGCTAAAATACTACTACTTTGGCAATAGTTTGCTAAAATATTGCTACTTTGGCAATAGTTTGCTAAAATATTGCTACTTTGACAATAGTTTGCTACAATATTGCTACTTTGGCAATAGTTTGCTATAACATTGCTAGAATATTGTTACTTTAACAATAATTTGCTAAAATATTGCTAAAATATTGTTACTTTGGCAATAGTTTGGTAAAATACTGCTACTTTGGCAATGCTTTGCTAAAATATTGCTACTTTGGCAATGCTTTGCTAAAATATTGCTACTTTGGCAATGCTTTGCTAAAATATTGCTAAAATGTTGCTACTTTGGCAATAGTTTGCTAAAATATTATTACTTTGGCAATGCTTTGCTAAAATATTGCTACTTTGGCAATAGTTTGCTAAAATATTGTTACTTTAGCAATAGTTTAGTAATAGTTTGCTAAAATATTGCCAAAATATTGCAATATTGCAATAATTTCTATCACCAACGCCATGGAAAGAGCGGAGTGCAAAGGGTTATCTTACTCACCCCCAACCGTATAAATACGAACTAGTTTCCGCCATTGCCCTCGGATTACCATAATCGCTACTCACGTGCGTAACTTGCGTCTAAATAAACCTCTAAAGTCTCCTAATACGTGTTGCATTTGACTCCTTCGAGTTTGTTGAACCCGGAATCCAACAACGTGCGTATAATATCATCCTCTGATTTTATTGCTCTAATCTCGTGGCCCTCCGTTTGCCACAGATGCCACATCTTCATTTAAACATTTCAATCCGATGTCTCCTCGCATTTAGCTCGCTGTAAGTCGCACAGTCGTACACACGAACCCTCGAGTACTTTCTCAAGCTACTGTACACACCACGTGATCGATTGTACGCTGGTTGCAATATAGTTTGCGTTACTGTCGTTTATGGAGCTAACCTGGCGCAATGATAGACCGCGCGGTGACCTTATTGGTGCTTACATTTCTATTACCAGTTTTTACTCGCGATAAAAGTTTCATTTCGCGACAGTTCCGAACGCTGCCGTCAATTCGTTCTGAAAAAAGGAAACATTGTTCTGCAGAGAATTTTGTTTCTGAAGATTTTTCCATTTTTCGCCCCCCAGAGCTAGTAAACGATGTCTTTCACGTTTTTCAAACATTTTCCACCTGAAATGGTGCAAGATATTCGCTTGCTCCGAGCTTTCACATGGCGCGGAAATTAAATTTCTCCGACTGTTCGAAAACAGAGCAGTACACGCATATATATACCTTTTTTTACACAGGAATTGTTGCAAAATTGTACGATGGCCGTATCGTCACATTTCGACGGAAATAATTGCAAGCCACGTAGCACGAATTTCTTCGTTACCCAAGGAAAAGTCAATCACGCGTGAACGTTGTTATTTAAACACTTTGCGTTCGAGAGTCGACTCTCAGCCGCCATTGCGTTTCACACAGCAACCTTAAACCTTCCATCGACTGATCTGAAGTATCAAAACCCCATAAAAATGGATTTCAAAAGTGGAATTAGCTCGAGTAAAGGTGAAATCGATTTTCAACCCTTGAAAAACGAGATCTATTGTATTCATCAAGAAATTGGGGGTAGAGAAGATGATGTACGACAGCAAAGGGTTAAAAATGCATTCCTCTTGTTAAACAATTTTTTACTCTCTGCTCTCAGATTAACAGAATCGACGTCGTACGATTCCCTCGTTATTTATGGACTTATTAATGGCTCCTGGGCGCGAAAATACTAGTCCATCGTTTCCTTCCTTTTATCTTTGGATCAACGTGTTCCGCATCGTGCCAGGGCCACGAGGGTTTAGCAGGCTCTAATCTACCAATTATTCCTAATTTATTGCACGCGCTCACGCGAGCCACGACGCTCGACGTAGAAAAGTAATTCGATTCTGTTCGACGTGTTGCACCGACTTTGAATGATAATTTCATTCCCGCACAAAGGGACGACCGATAAGATTTACTGGTTTTAATAACAGCACGCGGGGGGACGGGTAAATAATTAAACGCCGGGTGTCCCTCCTTTTTGTCGCGCGCGCGTTTCCAAGCGAAGCTGAATTAACCGTATCCAACTTTAATCCAACGATTATTTGCCCCGCTTTGTCGTACGTTTTTCATTTGTCTCTCGACGAATAATGCCGTGACGCTGACAAAATTCAGCTCGAATTCGCAACACGGTTTGCTGGCCATTGTTCCACTGTTAACAGCGTCGAACAAGAAATCAGATGCGATTAATATTACGTCGAGTGGAAATTGCAAGCGTATTCCCATGCATTTTCCACGTTATACCGAAACGTGTCGATATATTAACCCTTTGCACTGGACGACATTTTTCGATCGTACAGCGTCTTCTCCATCGCTAATTTCTTCGCGAATACAATCGATTTCGTCTTGCAACAGTCGACAATCAATTTCATCTTTACTCGAGCTAATTTCACTTTTCAAATCTATTTCTGTGGGGCTTCTAAACTTCGAATCAGTCGATGAGAAACTCGAGTTGTCGTATGAAACGCAATGGCGGCTGAGAGTCGCCTCTCGAGCGCAAAGGGTTGACGAATCGCACGCGAAAGACGCTTAAATACGTCTCTTGCATACTTTAAACGCGTTGCACAGTAAAAATTTAACGCCAGACGATAGAATTGAAATTGCCAGAGGTATAAAAGATTTTATTCAAGTGTATATTACATAAAAATTGACAATACAGTAAAAGATTTTAAGTGTAACCTAAAGAAGTTTCGTTGAGAGGAACGAAGCGATTTTATTGAATGACCAAACTCCCATAGAAATTCACGAGAAACACACCCAAAACACGCGTAAATCCGCGACGAAATCCACTCGCGTGCGATATGTTGAAATGCAGGAAGGCGTCGAAATCTAGCGAAAGGAAATAGGCGAACGTTACGAGCACAGTGCCCCGCAAGAGGTACAAGGTGATACTCCCTTACGACTATCGATCGAATCGATTCATACAGTGGCCCTGTCCGTAGCACGAGCCCTGAATACGATTATGGCTGGTTAAAGTCGCGGAAAAGTACGCTGGGGACGATCCGGGGATTCAGCGTTTCCGGGGCCAAGCTTTGGAATTTCTGTCGACGTCACGATTTTTATTGATGAACGATTGGCTCGTCCGTTTTATCGCGCGTCCGTCGATATACGTTCTGTCTGTCGTATGACGGACCCTGGCCATCAATCAATAGAAACGCGCGGAAGGAATATGTGCACAGAAAAAGATGATATTCGTCCCCATTCGATGCTTCAGATTGAATTGCCCCTCTGTACGATCGACGAAAATTTTGGATCGTTTCGCGAGCTAACGACCACTGCGTTTCCACGTTTCGTTACCAAGAACGTTCCATAATAAATGTTCGAACGACGAGCAGCAGCGAGGCATTTTTGAAACATTTATTTCGGAGGGTGGAAACGGGGTGGAGAGGTGCAACGATATCGAGTTGATGTACAAAAGGAAAAAAGGGGCGTTTATTTTACTCGTGAATAATTAAATTCGCTGAGCGATAAATCAAATGTTTTTGTTGCTCGCAGTCACTGTTGACAAAACAACAGTTCGACAGCCGATGCGCTAATAAAAATCACCATAAATCAATATTAGCCCGGACGGTGGTTATTTGAAACCGACTGTTCGATTCACGCGTCGAAATTTATAGAATAACGATTGGCTTTCCGGTTGAGTGATTAATTACGCCTGGTTGATGTATCACAAAGAAGTAAAAAAAAGGAAGGAAAGAGAGGAGAAAATGGTATTGGTCACGCGACGACGTGATAATCTGTTCGAAATCCTCGAAAGGATCGACAAAGTTTCGCTAACATCTCGTTCAACTTTCCATCGCCTCTGATTTTTGCGATTCCGTTGACAGTGATCGACGATCTCAAAGATAAACTCCATCTGAACCACACTGGCGCACTGTGATAACGCGTTTCCGCTTTTGCTTTCCGCCAATGATTCGCTGCGACCCCGCTTAAAACGTCCCGGCCATAATTAAGCTGAAATCGTTTAACAGTTCCGTTTACCGCTGTCTCATTGATGCCTGGACCTTCATTTGTTCCGGCTGTTTCGACTTTCCAACAGCTCCACCACCGCCCCTCGCCCCCGTTTGCTGCGCCAGTCGCTACAAAGGCTCGCTCGAAACTCGCCCCGAAATTAATCAAACCCGAAGTACCCGCTCGAGCCACGCTTCAATAATTGCGCGAATGCCAAGTCCCGTGCATTTATCCGGGGTCTGCTGCGCGCCATTGTCGCTGGTAACAAGTGAGACCATTTCAGACGGTGAAAATTGGCGGCGACTGAGGACAGCGCGCGGCGCGACGCGTCGTAGGTACGCGGATAAGTATCGATCAGCCGTGGTCGTTGACAGAGTCTTGCAACGGTCCCCCTAATTGGTCCCAGCTGCGTGTTTCGATCGGAAGCGGACGCGGACGCGATTCGATTGGCCGCACGCGGCTAGCATCCCCCTTTTTCGACCCCCATTCGACGGCGTCCGTGTTTATGGACCGCCATAAATACATCGTCGCGGATGACTCGACGTGGAAAATGACGGTGGGCTTGGGGGTGTGCGTCACGTGGGGTGGATACGAGAATTTCGGTCCGCGAGCCTGGCTTCACGAGCCAGTGGTATTTCAACGTCGCGTGACTTCCGGGGCTACGGGAAGCTTGATTGAAACGCGAGTGTGCTGGCTGTGGTTGCGTTCCACGTGCGCTGTTTGCCTCCCTCCGCGTCGTTCGTAACATCCGTCTACGCGAATTCCTAAATAACGTGCACTGCGGGACTCTGGAGACACTTATCCCTAATGTTTCACCTGGTATCGCCGTTGGCAGCGCGAGGATAGGATCACGTCGCGGTGAGATCGATTCCTCGCGATAGACGACCAGGTTCCTCGAATGGTTCCGTTCAAGCTCTTGGGTATGACGGAATTTTGCTAAGGTTGTTTCTGGGTCCCTCTGAATTATGTGAAATACAAGGTGGCGAATTTAGGCGGTGATCTAATGATTTTTTATCAATGACACAGTTTGTAAATGCGTCAGTGTTCTTTAGAGAATTGGAAGATGTCTGACTTAATTATGGCACTGTAGTTTGCGATGGACAGTGAGGTTCTCTGTGCGAGGACATTGGAACGAAGTCTTTGATAACTAAATTATAAGATACGATATACTTTAGCTTTAGTAATTAATAATGCTAGATGGTATCCGTGAAAGCCACTATAGTGACGCATTGTAGTACAAGATGACATCCGTAAAAGTCACTATAATGACGCGTCATTTAAAAAGGTGACATTCTCGAAAGCCACCACTATATTAGTGCTTTGTTCAAGAAGATGACATCTGCGAAAGCCGCTATAATGGCGCGTAGTTCAGAAAAAAGCTACAATAGTGGCGCTTGGTTCAGAAAAAAGACATCTTCGAAAGCCACCATAGTAACGCGTCGTTCAGAAAGATGACATCCGCAAAAACCACTATAGTGACGCGTCGTTTAGAAAGGTAACATCCTTGAAAGCCACCATAGTGACGCATTGTCCAGAAAGATGGCATCCTCGAAAGCTACTATAATGGTGCATCGTAATACAAGATGACATCCTTGAAAGCCATCATAGTAACGCGTCGTTCAGAAAGATGATATCCACGAAAGCCACCATAGTGACGCATCGTTAAGAAAGATGACATCCTTGAAAGCCACCATAGTGACGCATTGTCCAGGAAGGTGACATCCTTGAAAGCCACTATAGCGACGCGTTGCAATACAAAATGACATTTGCGAAAGCCACTATAATGGCGCATAGTTCCTAAGAGATTAATTCTGTCCAATTCTTAACAATCATGGAATTCGTTACAGTATCCTTTGTCCTACCAGCTAGTCTCTTCACGTAGCCAAACTGTATTAGACTTTTTCAGTTTGGAAGTTCTCGCCAGCAAGTTGCTCGATTCCCCCTCCCTGTTTTCGCACTTGAATCGCCACGACGTCGAAAGTGGACTCGTTTTCCGTAAGTCACGTTTCAGGCCACGGTTTTACGCGAGCGAGGCCCTTACACAATGGCTGAAGGGCAGCGCGACGCGGACCCAGTCGAGTTGATCGTGAAACAGCGCCACGTGCAATTATCAGGTGAACGTGGAACGGAATTTCGTAACCCAACCTAATCCAGCCTAACCTGCGCTCAGTGGAATAATAATGGTAATAATAAATTGGTAAATTCGATTAAGTTAACATAGTTGGGCAGTTTGGCACAGAATCGTTGTTACCGTTAATGGGAACTTGTTAATGAAATTTCCAGTTCCTCGGTAATTATGAGGTTACTTGTTCGACCCTTTTGTTAAACTATTTCGCGAGACGCTCGAATAAATATTTGTTCGTGAACTAATTAGTGCTCGAAGGGAGGATTTCGAGTGTTTTTTGAAACAGCACGATGATTACTTTTATTACACTCGAGAAAGTTCGAGAGTATTCGAAAATACGATTAAGCGATAAATAATATTAGGAAAATGTATTTCGAGGAGTGGAAAGAGATAGGTTTAATCTGTTCCGCGCAAAGCTGATTTCGAGACGCAGTTCAAGATGCCACGTCGTTTCCGTCCCCTCATCCTCCCGCATTCTTCCACGTATTCCAACAACGTTTGAGCTGTCTCGAGCTTAAAACCCATTTCCGGGTATCAAAGGGACAGAGGAAGATTAAAAGCCGAGTGTGATTTCAAACGGAATTCTTTTAAAGTTCCATTCGTGCCCCAGAATAATAGAGAAGACTTCCGCGTGACGATTTTCCGTGAATTTTAAAAACCGACCCACGCACGTCCCTTGAAATCTCGAAAATTTCGCTGGAGCAAAATTACTTCAAAGCGTCGCGGATATTTTGGAAATCAGCCTAACGAGATCTCCCTGCGATTATCAACGCTGCTACATTCATAGCCTCGCAGCCCCTAGTATCATTCTGGAATGTGGCTAAACACGTCTTGGCTCGTGGCCAACCCTCGCAGCTGTCGCTGCCACTTATCACTTCTTTAGCTGGCCTGCACCAGAACTGCCCCGTGGCAACGAGACTTTCACTTTGAAACGGTTTTTCAGTCGCTTTTAAAATTGATCCGGATCGTAACGATTGTTTTTACAGCGCGGAACAAGCGCGCGAAAGTTCTGCAATTATGATTCTGCGATCGTGTCCGCGAGGGGGGTTAAAAGTTTCTAAGCGAGGGCAGCCCTTTTTCGAGCGAACGATCGTTATTGTCTCGCGAATTTTTGGACCCGCTGCCCATCGAACCACGCGCTGGGAGCCCCGTCGACAGACGCGGATCGCAAATCGAATTCGCAGGCCCCTATCCGGGCGATAACTCGTTTAACGATCGCAACATCGGAATGGAAGCGAGCCTGTTTGTCGCGTAACTGGATTTTTCAGTCCTGCACGCCCTCCAGTTGGACGAACGTGATACGACGTGGCGCGTGATTAAGAGGCTGCGAGTTTATTCGCATTTTTCCGCGCCCTAACGAGATTTCCTCCGCCGCTGCGAGCTGAAATCCTCATTCGCGGGGATTATACGTTAATTGAAAGAGGAAACAACGCAGTCGAGATGCCACTCTGCGGCGTCCACCTCAATTCTTCGTATACTTGGCGCTTTTTCTTCAAACAGCACGTCCGTTTAGTTTGTTTTACGTGTAATTTTAAAATAAGCATCGCCAGGTACGTATCGCTCGGTTCATCGGAATTTCATAACGCGAAAACCACGTTCAACGATTCGAGTCAATGGAAGTAAAAACGAAAATAAAATCGGGGACGACAATTTACATACACCTCTCGAATTTCAAATATTATCGAAATTCATTCCCGGATGAATACGAATCAAGCTTTTAAATAATTCAGGATGCGTGGTAAATATTTTCAGAAGCTAACGCAATTAGTTCTGCAATTTTGCTAACTGCAGTTGGCATATTCATGCGTTTATCCGTTTAAAAAAAATACTCTGTTTATGAAGTATTACGAAACTGTTGTTTTTTCGTATTTTTAACGCTTTCAATGTTCGACATCGAGCACGTGATAAATACAATGGCGTCAATCGTTGGCTACGTGCTTTCTAAACTTAATTAACTCACCTCAAATCGTCATCAGACGTTTATGTTTATTGGTCTACAGTCTCGACCTGGTTCAACGCGTTAAACATTCCCCAAAAGACATAAGACAGCAAAGAATGCCTCGAGGAGAGTGTAGAACACGAGCCCAGTGTGGAATGCAGTTCCAGACGCCGCATTTAATTTCACTGCAGCCTTAATTTTATGGTGAACGCGATAACAGCTTCAGACGATCCAATAAACCCGTCGAAGGGGACGATTTTCAAGATTCTGGGTCCCTTCAAGCGACGATTACGCGCATAATATCGCGAATACGTTACCAGTACTCTTATGAACTTGCGCGTTTAATAAATCTCCTCGCAAGCCACCAAAAGTGGCGGCAAGAGGGTGCTGTAATTGCTTTAGAAAAGGGGTTTCGTATTTATTTTTCTCGCACTGTTTTATTCATCAAAATAAAATACCATTACACTCTGAGTCTCTCAGAATATATTAATAATAATAACGATTAGTATCACGCATTAGAAAAGAAGCAATGTTGTTAATTATGGTAGCGTGTATGTCAGCGAACCTTTCGAAAATGAAGTTGAAAAGCTAGTTTTATTATTAAGCAGAGTGTCTTAAGACATTATGAAACTTTCAGGGAGGAACATTACGGATAATGATTATTGTTGGGGCAGCATCGTGATTTCAAGAAGAACACGTTCAGCTCTAAAAGCCTGCCTCAGATTTTAATCAAATGAAATCGTTGGTCCCCATTAAAAATACTTGTTACGAGTGCAATAACAATTCCAACTGTTTGATTACTTTTGGCCTCGAGTTAATAGGATATCTTGCATTTAGGTTAATAAAATGGAGCTGATCTAGTTAGGAAGAAAAGTACCGTTGAGACGTTTCAGATTTTCCAACTAGAATGAGTTGGGTTATAAGGAACTAGTAGATTGGATCAGCTATGATCAGACGAGTGAGCAAGGAGCACTGTGGACATCAACAAAATTTGTAGTCAAATGGTTTTGAGAGTTCAGAGTGGGATTTGTCTGATTAGATAAGTAGAATACGATGGTGTCTGAGTAAACAAGTAGAAACAGATGGGTTTTGAGAGTTCAGAGTGGGATTTGTATGAATAAATAAGTAGAATATGATGGTGCCTGAGTAAACAAGTAGTTTCAGGTGGTTTTGAGAATTCAGAGTGGGATTTGTCTGACTAGATAAGTAGAATACGATGGTGTCTGAGTAAACAAATAGAAACAGATGGGTTTTGGGAGTTCAGAGTGGGATTTGTCTGACTGGATAAGTAGAATATGTTGGTGTCTGAGTAGACAAGTAGAATCAGGTGGTTTTCAGAGTTCAGAGTGGGATTTGTCTGACTAGATAAGTAGAATACGATGGTGTCTGAGTAAACAAGTAGTTTCAGATGGGTTTTGAGAGTTCAGAGTGGTATTAGTATGAATAAATAAGCAGAATATGATAGTAGCTGAATAAACAAGTAAAACAAGGACTCATTGAGTCAGTCAAGTAGAGCAGACACACGTATAGTCAGGCAACTGAACAAATACGCTCGAGAACAGCAAGATTCATAATACATTAAGCAGGAGAAGGTTCTCAATTAATTTAATTACCTCATCAATATGGCTTTCAGAACACCATTCCCAGAAAGCAAGATAAAATTGAACTGAAAAATTCATTTTATCCCACCGAGCTTTAAAATGCCAATCCCCTATTTTTCGCTGAAAAGTAATCTACCCGTAGCCACGCTCCCTATTAGCGAGCGGATTTAAACTTCTTAATTAAGCAACTAAGTCGTTTATTTATCACGAACGAAGATAGCGTCGCCTCGCAATTGAAGCAGAATAAAAACCAAAAAAAAAAAAAAAAAAAACGCTCGATTGCCAACCAGATTCGAAGGTTCAACTTATAACTCGCTCTTCGAGGGCTCGAAAATCCTATTACTCCGTGACTTCTTCGCTAATTAATTTCCGTCGCGAGACAAGCCTCTATCTAAAGTTTCTCAGACACGTAGCTTAACCGAGTTATCGAGACTCGACGTCGGTGAAAATTTCGACAGGACCGTGGCAGCTCGTTCTTTTGTCACCCGTTGCAGAATTCGAGCGTGCCACGGAAGCAACACAGGGAATACCGGAAATCCTTGTTATTTCAATTCGACCAGCCGGAAGGCACGCAGTATGGCGGCCGCTGAAAATTTCATGGCGCCATTAATTTGCCAGCGATGCTCGTTTCCTACCAGCGAGGGAAACAGACGCGGAGCGGAATTTAAAATCAGACCCCACTTTCGAACGAGCAATTGTACATTTCCTTCTTTGGGTCAGACGCGATTGAGTCCCAGTTAACTGTGTACGCGCGTTACACAAGTTTTGTGCTTACAAATCTAGGTTAGCCATGGTTGCACTAAGTCCACGTTACAACACTGTTCATTTGAAGGGGTTATGATGTTTGAATTTTTATTTCGCGTGTTCAGGATGTTCAAAATGTTCAGCAAAAGGTGAAATAGTTGTGAACTGATTTTTGGTGCTTCTTTATTTTACGCGTGTCGTCGAGGGTTTCTCGATGGCGACTGACTTTTCTTCTTAAAGAAGGGTGGTTGGTGTCTTTTGATAGGGAATGATTCTAGCTTTTTACCATATTTGGTTATGGCTTCTGCATGTGCCATCGAGGCTGTCAGAGAAAGTTAATTATCGCATAAAAATATTAAAATATTAAAAACTTAAAACAGTTCCTCAAAAATGGCTTGCTTGCTGCGGATGCCATAAATGCTGCTACCTGTTTGTAACGAAAGGCCTTCTATTGTGCCTTTCACAAATATTTATATAAAATATTTTATATACAGGCAGCCCTCGACTTTCACACATAATTGGTTCTTGAAAATATGTATGAATGTTGAATGTTCGAAAGTAGAGGGATGTAAAAAAATATGCAGCAAAAACTGTGTTCGATATGTATTCATAATGAAGTTAATGAGGCGTATATAACCGCTTTTGGGTATTTTCCTTGCAAACTTTTCAAGAATTAGTTGAATACCACTCTTTTCTTTCTTTTCTTGATGAAGATTTCTATAGCATGCTGTGTCTTCCTCGATCGCCCTACGTACTCGATATATACGTCCTCCATTGGGATCACATTCTTCCATAATACCCAAAAATTTGTCAAGATGTATAAACGCCTTATTCATATTTTTAATTACCAAAATCTTGACGTTTTTATCAGCTGCTTTCATCCACCCTTCCATTATGTATTTTATTATTGCTCGATTAAGCGTTTAGACAAAAATATTTAAAAACCTGAAATTTTAAAGACGTGCAAAAGTAAAATATGCGAATATCAAGTGCCGTCTGTAGTAAATTAAGCAGGAAAGAACGAGTGATTCGTTCGAAAAAACCTGCTCTATCGATAAATTCAACTCTCCCTCGAAATCCCCGAAATATTTAACCGCGAGCGCATTTCGACGATAACCAAAGCGTGTATAAACATCGCCACGCGTCCATTGAACCAACGAGAAAGGAGAAAAAAGAAGAAGAAACGTCCGATTGGAAGGGAAAATATTGCTCTCGATGCATTGAATTCGCAGGGACGTTCGAAGAAGGGTTGCTCGTGGAAAAAAAAAGGAGAATCGCGGTGAGAGAAAAGTCTGACGCGTAAATAAACCGGGAGATTGAGATCGAGACCGTGTAAATGGAATTACAACGTGGGATTCCGAGGGAATTCCATCCGCGCGATATCTCAGGCGACGATTAAAAGTTGCGCCCGCTGGAACTCTCGAGGAGTCTCGAGATCCCGATTTCCCGATACCCGCGACACGAAATCCGCGAACGGGAAATATCTCGCGTGCCACGCGAACTTCCGCAGCGTTCTTTTTTTTTTCCAGCGCGTCACCCCTCTCTTTCTCATACACGCTTAATTAAAGCGTCGTTTAATTAATTAAAAAGGTCGTTGGCTGCGAATAATTTTACCATAATCACGTTAATAGTGAGCGAGTTGCTCGAGGGCTCAGTCGCGACGGACGAGGGGTGCATTTTTTAAATTGCATCGGAGAAGTCGCTGGGAAATAACATTCGAACTTGGACTTAATCGCACAGTAATTAAGTACAGGGATAACGAGCGAAATAATTGAAGAGCCTTCGTATAAATGTGTTGATAATAGCGAATACGAACGATTGGGTTGTGAAGAAGGCAGTGAATGTTTAAGTGAGAATGACGTCGAGAAAAATGTTATGTAGTTTAAAAATACTAGTATACTTTTGTTTTTATTATAATTCATTTCTGTAATTTTCAGTTTTTTTTGGAGGGGGGGGGGATATTTTCTGTTGCTAAAGTATTGCTACTTTAGAAATAGTTTCTATTGCTAAAATATTGCTAATATTGCAATGGTTTCTATTGTTAAAACATTGCTATTTAGTAAGTGTTTCTATTGCTAAAGTATTACTATTTTAGAAATAGTTTCTATTGCTAAAATATTGCTAATACAGCAATAGTTTCTATTGTTAACGTCTCTCAGCAATAGAAAATGTCCATTACAATAAAAAACTCGAGGGAAACGCATTCCTCAAACAGCTGCGATGAAATAAATTTAACCTCATTCATCGCTAATCAATGCTGACGTCTCCTCAGAGTGGACACATCCAAAGGCTTAATTCGCGATGGCTGGGGAATTATTTTTCGTCGAGGAGCGGAGGGTGTTTCCACGAGTTTCCACGGATTACGTTTTCAACGGGAACTTCTCGCGAAATCGCGGTCTACGGCGTTCAAGGAACCGTTCGTATCGATTTCACGCTCCGATTACGTAGCGGCAGTTGCCGATTTTCCCACGGCTTTGCCCAGAATCGTGTAAGCCAACTAAAGTAATCGCGGCGCGATAAAAAGGACAGCTAAGCCCGCTGTGAGAATCGACGGGAGTCCCGCTCGCGAATCTGCAACCCCTTTCGTCGCTGGTGCACATCCGGAGATTTCAGTTTCCGCTCTGACAACCCCGCGTCTTCCCCCTTCAGCCGCGGAGTTTTTCATTCGCTCCGCGCGCGCCATGAAAATTCTCGCCGCCCATTCAACCCCGCGGCGCGTCTACGCGTGGGTCTGAATAAAAATTCATTATGACAAACCCTCGAGTCGTCCCTTCTGCGTGAAGTTTCCCAGATTTTAAGAAATTTTACGCGATCTCAAACGACCTCGAATCGAACGATTTCGCGAGGCCAACATGGTCGCGCGTCCATCTCGATGAGCTACGATAGCGGCTGAATTGAATTACACACGACTCTGGAGTTCAGTAAAAAATTCATTATGACAAATCCTCGAGTCGTTCCTCCTGCGTGAAGTTTCCCAGATTTTAAGAAATTTTACGCGATCTCGAACGACCTCGAATCGAACGATTTCGCGAGGCCAACATGGTCGCGCGTCCATCTCGATGAGCTACGATAGCGGCTGAATTGAATTACACACGACTCTGGAGTTCAGTAAAAAATTCATTATGACAAATCCTCGTGTCGTTCCTCCTGCGTGAAGTTTCCCAGATTTCAAGAAATTTTACGCGAACTCGAACGACCTCGAATCGAACGATTTCGCGAGGCCAACATCGTCGCGCGTTCAACGAAACTCGCTAGCTCGCGTCCATCTCGATGAGCTACGATAGCGGCTGAATTAAATTACACGCGACTCTGGAGTTCAGTAAAAAATGAATTTCCGCTGGAAAGCAAAGCCTGAGTCGGCGAACGTGGACGTAATAAAACTCGCGCTGGTGAAAAATCTGCGGCGAACTTGTTACGCTTACCCCTTTGAATAGCGCGAAAGTTTACCGCGCGACCTCGCTTAGAAAAAAGAATTCTGAGGGGCGGTTGAATGCATTCTCTCTGGCTGGCCCCCTGCGGGAAATTACGCGGGGATGTTACGAGCCAGACACGCCTCGATTCTCCTGTTTCCACGTGAAAACAATCGAATACCTCATTAGGGGAGGAAGCGTTCTCCTCGTTTAATTCCTTGCTCGGAGGGCAAATTTCGGCGATTAATGCGCCACTTCGACCGATCTCCGGCCCAAGTGTTGCCACGTTCTTGCTTGGAGCCAGCTCTGTCCCTCGCAAACGGAAACCAGCAGCGCTCGCAGCTCGGATAAAGAGGGTTCCCACGGCCAAGGGTGGGAAAAACAAGAAGCGAGGAGCAGTCGAGCCCCAGCGTTTTAATCAACGACTTTTAATGAACGAAAGGAATCCTCGCACTTTTCTGTTCGAACGCGGTCGTAATAGGGCGCCGCCATTTGGAGCCGCGCGAATCTGTGTCGCATGCAAATGGCCGTCCGCGGAGTGGATTTTAATTTTCCCACCGCCGCTTATTTCGCCCGCTGGCTTCGGCTAATTCGCGCTCTGATTGGGAAATAATTGCTACCGCCGCCTCGTTTCCTAAGAAAATGGAGCCCTGAAAGAACTTGAAAGGCGGGATTGGAGAGGTATCGTGCAACTCCAAATTATAGTTATTAATGCAGCGGAAAAGCTTCAACGCGCAGACGATGTAGCAGAATGATTAAGAAAGTGGATCTTTTGAGGAACTCGAAAGGCTGTATTGGCAATGTGTCGTACAATTCCAAATGATTGTTGTTAATGCAGTAAAGAAGCATTCGTTTAGTGTGCAGACGATATAGCAGAGCGATTAAGGAAATAGATAATTGAAAGAATTCGAAAGGCTGGATTAGCAAAGTATCATACAATTCCAAATGATAGTTGTTAATTCAGTGAAAAAGCATTCGTTCAACGTGCAGGCCACTTGCAATCAATATGACAGAACGACTAAGAAAACGGATCCTCCAAAGAATTCGAAAGACTGAACTGACAGAGTATCGCACAGTTTCCAAACGATAGCTGTTAATACAGTAAAAAGGCGTTCGTTCAACGTGCAAGCCCTTCGCAGGCGATATGACGGAACGACTCAATAAAAGACTCACTTGAACTGTCCTGTCGCATCGCCTTTCACTTCCGCCCCGCGTTTCGTTACAGTCCTCAGAGGATCGCATACAAACAGTGGGCTGAATAGCGCGAATCTGTCTCGTCGCGCGTGTCCCAACGTCATTGAAAGCTCGCGGTTCCACGTAAACTCGGTTAATGCGACGTTAACGACCGCATTTTTCATCGCGCGCGTCAGCTGAAGGCTACGGTTTTGCGTATCCGGGAACAGGAAGCGGCTACGGGCCATCGAACGAGAAAAATGAACGACCGCGTTTAGTTGGCAGCGATAGCGATCGTAAAGCTTCGAACGATCGTAACTCACATTGTCACGGAGGGGGGAACAAGCTGTCTCACTTTTGACTTGTGATTTACCATCGCGTAGACGTCGCGCGTCACGCGTTCCTCGCCATTGTCGCGCCGCCATTACGGTTAATCGAAAACGGGGGACCGCGAGGAGACTCTCGAACGACGCTCATCTGGGCGCTGAAACGAAATTTGGACGACGCTTGGCCTCCCATTAGTATTGAAGATCGCAAGCAACTCATTTCGAAGAGGAGTCGAACTTCCAAGCAATATCGTTTCGCGACAATGGAAGTCGGTGGTTCGCGCGTTGTCTCTTGTCAGACGAATATATTGCGACGTTTGTTTGACAGACAAATAGAATGTTACTCGTCCGCTAAGATGCTGGTGCTTTGAGAAGATCGCGTTGCGGCTACGCAATTGTTTAAGATTCCTTCCAAGAATCTTACAATAGATTCACTCGTTGAGGACCTGTTTCCTGGAAACGTTCGATCTTCTCGTTCGCGTATTCATCCCTTTCCTTTCAAGCTCTTCCTTCTATTTTCAACGACACTTTCGCTTTTTAAAAACCCGTCAGTGCAGTTGGACAGTTCAAGCAAATCAGTTCAGTTCAGACAGTTCAGTCATCAGAGTGAAGCTACGCAGAAAGAGTCCTTACAGCAGCATCGTTCCATCCAGTTTAAATATTACAAACATCGTTATCGTCATCAATATTGCTACTTTCGTTATCACTGTTCAATCACGACTATTATTCCTTGTCGTCATGATTTGTTACTCAAAATTCAGAGCAAAATTTACAGATTTCACAATACGCGTAGGAATCAAGAATACTGTAGACTTCACGTTACGCTTTTCCTAAAGTGCATCCTTATCCATTGTTTTCGTACGATTTGCAAATGATTTCCAATCATAAAACAGCGTATGGTTTCCATGTTCCCACACGTACGTCCCAGCGTAACAACGAAGCGAGGCGAGCGGACACGTAATCGCTGGCAAGGAGAATGGACTCGTTAGCAGCGCGACAAGTAGAATAAGGCGGTTGGCGGTCAGACGGCTGGGCCATTACCAGAGCGAGTGGAATAACATCGTGTCCGACTAAATACTCGGAACGAGACCGTCGCGTGTCGCTGACAGAGCGAGTAGAGCACGGCTGCGACTAGCCAGACAAGGATTACTTGCTCGAGGTCTGGTCAGACAGTGGAATAAACCAGTTACAAGGCGGACAAGTGAAACGCGTCACGGGCGCGCAGCCTGAAAGCAGGGAAAACCGTCAAGACGGAAGAATTTTATGACGCAGCGTTTCTTTTCTCTACCAGGGAACCATTTCCTCGCCTCTTATTATTCCCCTGGAATCTGAGGGAAGGTGACGGGGATCTCTGGAACGTGGGCGCAACTGTGCGTCTTCTTTCGCGGCTGTTTTCATTTTATCCCCCGTTCGCATCGCGACTAATATTTTACCGTCGCCGCGAACAATTCCTTTTTGTTATTCGCCCGCCTCCGCGAACACGCTGGAATTACCTTCACCGCTGGAGAACCGAGGAATCGCCGCGCGGGGATTAAGCGCTTCCGCTAAATGAAACCAAAGTGCGCGCGGCTGGTTGATTAATTTGTTAATTGTTAATTCCTGGACGCGTAGATCGCCGCGGCGCGTTTTACTTTCCTCGCTTTTTAGCTCGCAGTTCGACCCGACTGAAAATATTATGGCGAGCACAAAGGGGCGATGCATTTTCTTCGCCGTCCATTAGCAGCGGAGTTCGAGGGCTCCTTTCAGGGTACCTTCGAGCAATATTCAAGCTCTTTCTAATGGAATCGCTTTGACATCATCGCCACTCGATATCGAAGGAAAATGCAGTCGGCAAGCACGGAGATTTCACCGATTTTTCCGCCCCTTCCCACCGTCCCAGCCCTTTTCAATTCGCCCCTGCTACGCGAATCGCCAGGCGCCCTATTATCCTCGCGTTTCCCGGCTAATTGCGCAACGCTAATTCGAGTCGCGCGTGCGAGCTCGATCGGTCCGTATCGGTGCCGGAGGACGCGCGAAAATTCTCCCAGGTCGTCTCAGCCGCGGCCCTCGTTAATTGGCCGTCGTTAATTGCACAGCGCCGCTAGCCTTTCGTTCTGCATAAATGAATCGCCCGCTGGGATTCTACGATCACGCTGCTCTGCACGAAATCGAACGCGTCGAGCAGCGCTGGACTGAGCCACGGACACAATCCAGGATTGGCTATTGTTTCGCGGATCGAGGAGACGAAGGAGAGTTTTCTGCTAATCTTGGGTAAATTAAAAAATAATCGGATTCGCAGGCTGCTGATTGGATCGCTCGATGCGTTTTATTTGCCGGCGAGGGACGTCTACGATATTGCCTCCGTTGGAAATCGAGGAATCCAATCTTCGAGGGTTCCGTAAAAAGGTTGCAATTTTTCGCGATTCTCAGCGTGGACAATTTGTTGTTCGACGTGCATGATTGAACGAGCGAGTAGCCCAGACAGCCGATTTCGACAGGATCAGAAGTTACGAAGCGGATAGAATGCACCTGTTCAAATGAAATACCTGGTGCAGCGCGACGGCTACCACGAAACAGCCGTGGATCAATTTACTTCCCCCTGTAAAGTACGTGTTCTGCGTCGTTAATGACAAGACGCGAGATGCAACGGTGCAGCGCAAACAGCAATATACGTTACAGCTGCAACGGGGGATACAGGAGAGACTGATGGAAATGGTATTAATCGTCACAAGAACGTCAGGAATAATCGCATCGCGTCGATGTCCGTTTAAAACGTGATCTTCAATTTTTTGCGACACCTGCAGCTGTTATTCTATTTCAACAAGAAACGAAAAGCGCAAATGGCACCACAAAAAGATGCGTAAAGACCAGCACTGTGCTAGCATATAATCTCTTTTTAAGTATAAAAAGAATTCACATAGAAAATCAGGCTTGAAAAGTACAAAAATGGCCAGGAAAGCGTTCAAAACTCTAAAAATTGTCAGCCATAAGGGATGACGGTTGAACGATTTCAGATTCAGGAATAATCACATCGTATCGATGTCCATCTAAAATGTAGTCGTCAATTTTTTGCGACACCTTTAGCTGCAACACAAAACGAAAAACACAAATGGCACCATCAAAGACTACGTAGAGAGCAACACTGTGTCAGCATAGAAAATCAGGTTTGAACATACAAAAATGGCCAGGAAAGCACTCGAAAGACTGAAATGGTCAGCCATAAGGAGTGACACTCGAACAATTGTTACATTCAGGACACCATGACACCAGAAGTAATCACATCGCATCGATGTCCACCTAAAATGTAATCTTCAATTTTTTATAACACTTCTGGCTGTTATTCTATTCCAACACGAAACAAAAGACACAAATGGCACCACCAAGAAACACAAAAGCACCAAAGGCCACGTAGGGAACAACACTGTGCCAGCATATAATTTCTTTTTAAATATAAAAAGAAATCACATAGCAGATCAGACTTGAACGCACGAAAATGGCCAGGAAAGCGTTCGAAATTCCAAAATTGTCAGCCATAAGGGATGACACTTGAACGATTGTCAGATTCAGGACGCTACAGCTTCGTCGAAAGCGACTGACCACCCGGAAGAGACGTTAACCGAGCTTCGTCGTATAATAAATTGATGGAACGATCAATAGCTTTGCACGTGCCATACTTGGGCGTTTGACACTGCCGCCCATTATGGTCGGTCACGGGCACAAATTTCGACGATAGTAACCTTGTTCTCGCGGGAATATGAATTTCATCCAATTACCGACTGCGCTCGGTCCATTGGGCGCGAATAACTGTGGAACTTTACTATCGTTGCGCCACCCTGGCTCTTCCCAAGGCCATTTAGCTGGCCCACGACAAAACGTTGCGCTCCAAATAGAAAAAAAACTATCGTGAAATCTAGTCGATGGTCAACCCAACTGTGCGACAAAGTTTTATAATTTAAGTTTTTAAGATTTAACAAGTAAGACAATTGACGTTGGTTTCTTTCGTGGACTTTTCTCTACAGTCTGTGAGATGAAACATTGTTTGTTGCAGAGGAACAAGTGGAATAGACATCGATCTGCGCAGGCTGGACATAGACCAGTGTCCATTGCCCCCAGGTTCCACTCAGCTGAACATCTTTGCGGCCAGTGACAAATGCAAGAAGCGAACAACCGAGGTCAGTCGACTTTCAAGTATCTTCTTTTTAATTCTCGCCTATTTGCTATGTCCAATTCTCTTTCAAACAACCAACGAGTCTCCTTCGTTGGTCCAATTTATTACCATTCATGGACCATTTTCCTCACTGTTGTATAATCGTCTTCCATTGCAGTGCATCGCCATTCCAGGGCTGGGATTTCGTCGTGGAAGTTATCGATGCATCTGCAAGCGTGGCTTCTACTATCCGGAGACGAAGTCCACCAGTCGATACTACAATGGCACCGTAATCGAGGAGGAATACGAAAAGTTGATGATGGTGAGTCCTCTGAAATTCGACCAGGTCCTCGAGGACGCGTCGCGAAATTTTCCAGTCGAGGAATCTGGCGCTTGCCCACTTTGAAAAATAACCCTCGACAGCCAGGTATTCGGCTGCGCAGTCGTGTCCGTTCCAGCTTCCGAGAAGTTTTACGCAGATTAAGAGACAGCCAACGGTGATAATTTGTCAGTGTCGTTCACTGACGAGTAAAAATCGCGAGCACACCTTTACTTCCAGGTCATCGAATACCAATACGTACGTCCTGAATTATACCGACTACACGTGCGCTCCTTTCTCGCGAGAATTTTCAAAAGCAGCCCCGCCATAAATCAACTGGTTAAATACTTGGCGAGTCCTTTTGTTGCCTCGCTGCTCCGCTGTTGACACAGAGTTCCAACAGCCAAAATACGGAAGAACGAAACTCAGCGTCCCCTCTGGACCTCTTTAAAACCCTCTGCTATTGATTCAGGAATATGGCGTGGATGAGTTTTAAAAAATGCAGGGACGGGGATTACTCCGAGACCTAATTAAGGACCAGCGATCCCAGTATGACTGAATCCCTTCTTGTTAATGGAAAACTAGCTACGCCGCGATGGGAACAGCAAATATTCGCGTGGAACCGTTGTCCCAGTTGTAAAGACGAATCCCTGTTATTTCAACTGATGAGAGTTTCGCTGTAATAGCGGCTAGTATGGACATTAGCGATTCTGGCTGAATCTCTGCCGTGGAACGTGGACGAAGCACTTATTTGCCTGACTATCATCTCGGTATTAACGTCAGAATTATTTTAGGTTAGGTACGGTTTAGCCCATGACAGTAGCGATCAGTAATTGTCCCATCCTCCTCGTCTAGCCCAGAGAATCCGCCGAATCAGCCCCTTGAACGACCTCTATCCGCCTAGCTCTCATCCCAGATCATCATCGTCGAAATGGCGTCGAAATTGTTTGAAACAGTCGATTCTGGCGACCAAATCGGGCCGTTCGATTTCACCAAAAGGCATCAAAGGGCACTACTAACCATTGCCTCGCTGTTATGCGCAATACGATGTTTGTCTTGGCGACGGAGTAGCCGTGGGCCCATCGTAATCGCTGATAAATGGCCGGGGAACACGCGTACGCACAAAAGGCGGGCATTGTGCCTCGTCCTTGCTCGTAATTAATATTTCCGTGACAGCCGGGTGAACGATTAACCTCTCAATGCTTTGCAAACGTTAAACAGCGACTGCAGCCTTGCCAGACTGTAGGAGAGTCGCTTGGGTTCGTTTTAATGCGCTGCATGCGACGTTAAACGCTGTTGCTGTGGGCTACAGTTGAACTGGCTAGAGCTAGCTGGAATTCTTAATCAGGTGAACAGATTAGGTTGCAATATAGAGTGTGTTTTAATATCTTAGGAATTTTTTTTTTATCAATGTTCGTTTCACTTATACAAAAGTGAAGTGGGTGGGTGGATCTTGTAGAATTCTTTGAGATCACTGTACACGTCTCGTCATTTAAGACGTCCCTCTTCCTTGTCAGAGGGAAAAGGTTAACAGCGGGGAACTTTTTACCGCTCCCAGTCGTAGACTTTAATCGACGTTCGAATAACGCGGAGGCAGTCGCGAGGTCGGACTCGCGCACCGTGGAGAACGGAATCACGCGAGGCTCGAAAATTACTCCATGCCCCTCGCAATACGAACCCGGCCTGGTTCCGTTCGTTTTCACATTTTCCATTAGCCTGTCACGAACCGGGCGCACGTCGCGGACGAATGCGAAAAAGTGACCCAATTCTTGTCATACTTTCTTGACGACGCCAATCAACCAGACGCCGGATCCGTATTCGGGTTCGAACGCTTTCCTCGTCCCAGGCGACGAAACCAATCTCTCCTTTCGAAAGCTAATCTCATCGTTGAAAAAAAAAAGTGAACCAAACAAATGGTGGGAACAGAGAAACAGCGAAACTAATCTTTCGATAAGGAAAACCGATCGCGCGATCCGAGCGATAAGAAAAGATATTTATACGACGAGGAGGAACGATTCGATCAATCCCCGTTTCGATTCCACGGGGCTTGCGTCAGTCACGGCCTCGTAAGGGAATAATCCGGCTGGATTACGCGCGAGGAGAAGCATCTGAACCCTCTGCTCACCCTTTCCGCTCGGGAGATCGATGTGTTTGATGTCGCCAGGCTCCTCCTCCCGTATTCATCGCCGATAACGCGATAAGCCGCGGCGCGAAAGAAAAATGCCGCTTTTAATTCAGTGGTCGGGGGGCGGCACCCTGTCGTCGAAGAGATTAAGGGTGCTATCTATTCAATTTTTCCCCTAGGCCTGTTGGGGGCTCCGGCTGCGAGCGTTTATTAAATTAATTCCACTTAGCCGGCGATTTGCGGGCATTAAACAGCGTAGAGGAGACTTCAAAGTGGAAAGAAGAGACAGCACCCACGTCGACGTTGAAGAAACGAAACTAACGTGATATTGGGTACAGGTTTGTAGACGTTAAAGAGCGTAGAGGAGACTTCAAAGTGGAAAGAAGAGACAGCATCCACGTCGACGTTGAAGAAACGAAACTAACGTGATATTGGGTACAGATTTGTAGACATTAAAGAGCGTAGAGGAGACTTCAAAGTGGAAAGAAGAAACAGCACTCACGTCGACGTAGAAGAAACAAAACTCATTTGATATCGAGCACAGATCTTATTAAATTAATTTCACTTAGATAGCGATTAAAAAGCGGACATTAGAGAGCGTAGAGGAGACTTCAAAGTGGGAAGAAGAAATAGCACCCACGTCAACATAGAAGAAACGAACGTCACACGAGAAACTAACATGATGTCGAGCACAGATCTTATTAAATTAACTCCACTTAACTAGCGATTTGCGAACACTAAAAAACGCAGCGTAGACTTCAAAGTGAAAAGAAGAAACAGCACCCACGTCGACGTAGAAGAAACGAACGTCACACGAGAAACTAACGTGATATCAAGCACAGACCTTATTAAATTAATTCCACTTAACTAGCGATTTGCGAACACCAAAAAACGCAGCGTAGACTTCAAAGTGAAAAGAAGAAACAGCAGCCACGTCGACGTAGAAGAAACGATCATCACACGAGAAACTAACGTGATATCGACTATCAGTTCTCTGGGAATCTAGCGGGTCTGATAATGAAACGACCACGCTTCGAGTGTCATATTAACCAGGAAACGGATCGTCGAATTAATAACGTTTCACTTAAACGCCAATGGGAAGTCGTTTCGCTGTCCGACGCAGGTGTCCGCGTCAAATCGGACACGTAACTTCGGATGACAGTGCGGGTGACAGCGTAACTGCTGTCGATACCCGTTTTCGTGCAAAAGAACGAACGAATCGACGGACTGTCCGGCAATTCCGCTCGATTACGTACAGGGTGCTCGAACCAGAACGAAACCAGAGGCATTAGAGAGAGATTTAGGCGTCGTCGTTAGATGCTAATGATTCGCGAAGGATCGCGTTGTCCCTCCTTCTCGAAGGAAGCTCGAAATCTACGCAGAGACCTTGACGGTAGCCAGAAACTGACGTTAATGGACTTTCGAACTCTGGAGAACGAGCTTTGATACAGTCTCGTGCCACTGCGAGTTATCCGCTGGATGCAGCTGTGAACTGATGCAGAAAATTCTGCAATGCCGTGAGAAATGGTCGCTGAAATTCCTAGGCCAATAGGAACGCGCGTACGTGTCTGGGGAATTTTATCGGGACGTACGAAGAAATCTAGTAACTTCTTTATTTCTCTGTGTAAATGAGAACGGAGTTTTGCGTAGCAATCGCGTGATATTAAGACGATTTTCTATTGGGTCAGCGTGAAGAAATCTCGTAAATTTGGGATGTCGATTCGCATTAACGATTTTTAATTCACTTCTCTCGCGACTGCTTTGGGATTTGTACAGCGATCTTTAACGAAGTCTGGCGCTTGGGACGACGATAATAGTGACTTCTTTAATAGTGAAGTCTTGTGTAGCAATCGCGTGATATTAAGACGATTTTCTACTGGGTCAGTGTGAAGAATTTTCGAAAATATGCAATCGATTCGCATTAACGATTTTTAATTCACTTCTCTGGCGACAGCTTTGGAATTTATACAGCCATCTTCAACGAAGTCTGGCGCTTGGGACGACGATAATAGTGGCTTCTTTATTTCTCAATGCAGATGAGAACGAAGTCCTCTACAGGAATCGTGAGATCGTAGGACGATTTTCTACCAGGTCGACGCGATAGATTTTCGAAAATATGCAGTCGATTCGCATTAACGATTTTAATTCGCTTCTCTCGCGACAGCATTGCGATTTATACAGCGATCTCTAATGAAGTCTGGCACTTGGAACGACGATAATTCCGTTCGAAATACGGTTAACTGTTTTCATGAAAAATCTCCCTAGCCCGTACCGCCGTTTCGAAACGGTGGAAAAAGGAGCACGACGATAGTACGTGTGTCGAGTGAAAAATCACTGAAATTCGAGGTCCCAGCGTCGACCTCCCCGTACTTTACCGCACGGCTCCCATGCCAACAGTCTGTAGAAGACGTAATATTTGTTGCGCTGGCACGCTGCCACGGAACTTCTGCACATTCTCCGTTCGAGGGGCAGAAAAAATGGTGGAGCCCCGTGACTCTTTTTTCACCTTTGTTACCGCGCTCAGGATTAATCGCGGCTCCTGGAATGAAATAATTCCTATCGCGTCCTGAGCGACCACGAAACATCCTCCGCTGTCCTCTCGAAAAACGAGGACTCCCTTAATTAAGTTTACCCCGTTTTTTCCTTTTCCCGTGATTTTTCGAAATCGCGAAATGAGTTACAGCCGCGTGGCGATCCGCGTTCGCAAAAACGCGGGGCCAAATTGGGACGCGACCTTGCGCGGAAAAAGTAACGGCCGATTTATTAGCAACCTGTGCAATCGCGCAGCGGCATTTCCGTCGGTTTGAAAAGCCCTGCAAAATGGAACAGCGCTCTCGAGAGAAGGGGATTTCGAGAGGTGTGTGATACAACGCCATCCGACGCAGCCCCTCATTTACCGTCGTCCTAACAACGAAACATAGGACGAGAACAATAATTCGCTTCCTCCGCCGCTATCATCCGCGACTCCGCTGCGTTACGAAGTCCCAGCTGTTGTTTTGTTCCAGCGACATAATGCTCGAACAATAAAACCAGTTGGTGTGCTCGCCCGTTTCCATTTCGTTCATTTTTACTCGTCCCATCGCAACAGTGCACATCAGATCAGCGCATTGTGCAACGTTCCCATTTTTAGACGGAACCCTTAAGGAGATGAAACGCTTCTTGCCCTTTGTTCGTTCCAGTTGAACGTCGCAACGTAAAATAATCGAACGTAAGTCTTGAGCTACGAAACTCACGACATCTTCAAAAACTGATCCTGATTGCAAGATTTTCATTTTTAGACAGAACTCTTAAGGAGAGATGATATACTTCTCGCCCTTTGTTTGTTCAAGTTGAACATCGCAACGTAAAATAATCGAACGTAAGTCTCGCGCAACGAAACTCACGCGAACCTCAAAAACTAGTCCTGATTGCAAGGTTTTCATTTTTAGACAGAACTCTTCAGGAGGGATGATACGTTTCTGGGCCTTTGTTCGTTCAAGTTGAACATTGCAAAGTAAAATGATCGAATTTAAGTCTCGCTTAACGAAACTCACGCGAACCTCAAAAACTAGTTCTAATGGCCGCTGAAACCTAACCTCTAATTTGAATCCGATCCGAGCGCGAACCAAACCGATTCGCGGCTGACCCGAATTTCAACCTGAGCCCAATCTGAAACCGAATTGGTATCAGATCCAATTTTAGCCACCTTTTTCGCTTATCACTCGATTTGATTAAATGAATCCATATGAAAATTGAAACGCCCAAAGATTCGGATCGATCCCAGCCCGCTGCGGCGGAAACCCGTGACGAGCCACTTGGGCAAAATTCGACCCTAATCCCCCCTTAAACCCCCTCGAATCTAATTTCTTCTGAAGTGGCATTCGCTTCGATTCGCTCCTCGAGAATCAGAATTTAATTCCATCTGCACGCGTTGCACGTTGGAATTTCGTTATTCCATTTACCACCAGCAGTTGGCTAATCCCCAAAGTCGATCCGCTCTATCGGAACCGATATCAGTCCACGGTGCGGCTACTCGTTGGTCAGGGCCACCAGAAATCGTCCCTTTTATGACGCCACGCCTACCATAATAATTGCTCCACGGTCCCCATCGATCAGCTGGTTAGTTGGCGGAACCCAGAGAACAGCAGAGGAGCGTCCCTCCTCGTCTAACGAGCCGTTTCCGTAATCGTTCGGCCATTCGTTTCTTTCGCAGGATGCTCGACCGGTTTTTTAATGAATCACGCTGCCTTCGCCACTTCCGGTAACGTAAAATAATCGAACGCAAGTCTTGAGCTGCGAAATTTACGTGAAACTCAAAAACTGATCCTGATTGCAAGGTTACCATTTCTAGATGAAACCCTTAAGGAGATGAAACGCTTCTTGTTGTTGTCTGTTCGAGTTGAACGTCGCAACATAAAATAATCGAACGTGTCTTGAGCTGCGAAAATTACGCGAAACTCAAAAACTGATCCTGATTGCAAGGTTTCTATTTTTAGAGAGAACCTTTAAGGAGAGATGAAACGCTTTTCGATCTTTCGTTCAATCAAGTTGAACATCGCAACGCAAAAAGGTTGAACGTAAGTTTTGAGCTGCGAAACTCACGCGAACATCAAAAACTAATCCTTCTGATCATCACTTTTATGATGATTGCAAGGTTACCATTTCTAGATGGAACCCTTAAGAAGATAATAATCTTCTGACTCTTTGTTCGTTCAAGTTGAACATTGCAACGTAAAATAATCGAACGTAAATCCCACGTTACGAAACTCACGCTAACCTCAAAAACTGATCCTGATTGCAAGGTTCCCATTTTTATACAGAACTCTTAAGGAGATATGATATACTTCTCGTCCTTTGTTCATTCCAGTTGAACATCGCAACGTAAAATAATCAAACGTAAGGCTTGAGCTGCGAAATTTACATTTCTCGCCCTTTGTTCAATTAAGTTGAACATCGTAATGCAAAAAGGTTGAACGTAAGTCCTGCGCATCGAATCGTTCGGCCATTTATTTCTTTCGCAGGATGCTCGACTGGTTTTTAAGCCGCTGATCGGTGCTCCATGAATCACGCTGCCTTCGCCACTTCCGGTCTGCATTCTTGCTGGAACGTTGGTTTCACGTTCCGTCGAGTCCGTTCTATTGGAGCCTTGTTTTTTACCTTTTCCCTCGAGGCTGCTGGGAGTAGCTGGCACTGTATCGATTAACAGTACCTAAATAGTGCAAATTGGGATTTGGTGTAACTTTACTCTTCAGTTTGGCTAGCTTAGGTTAAGTTTCGGTTAAGATTAGCTCATGTTAAGTTTAGATTAAAGTTAGCTTAGGCTAAGTATAGATTAAGGTTTGCTTAGGCTAAGTTTAGGTTAACGTTAGCTCAGCTTAAGTTTTATTAGCTAAACGAATAGTGTAAATTGGAATCGCAGTTTAGTCTAATCTTACACTTCAGTAAAGTTAAGTTCGCACCAAAGCTTCTCTGACTAAAAGATCCTCGCTCAAGGACGACAGTTGTAGGGATTACGATTGGATGAATAAGCAAGGAAAAGAGCGAAATCGTTCCGCGTTGACTCGCGAGAGGTTTACTCGAAGGATTTGCCAGGCAGATGACGGATAGCGTAGCCAGTTGTGTCACGGAGATGCTCGTCAGCAGATGAGATTGCACGTTCGAAAGACACTGCAGTTAACCTGACAAGGGAGTCGAACGTGGGTCGTCGGGGATCGTCGATATTGCAAGCTTAGTGTCTGCTACCCGTGACAGCGTGTCATTTCTGATTACGCCAGACATCCGAGGCGAAGTTTAACGCAAACTGACGTATACCCTAAGCGTGCTCTGATTGCTTTTTGATTAGAATGCACTTGTCAACGGTGACGAGGACGGAGACCACGGTTTCATACTGGAATTCATACCGTGTATGATAACAGGCTGGCTGGGACGTGGGAACTCGGTCTGAAACGCTCGAAATTTAGTCGCACTTATCCAGCGATCGATCTCGAAGATTATGCAAATTCAACTTTACAGCACGTTCTGTCTGGACGTAAACGCCCTCGTTCGACTGATACGACCGTCCGTCAGACCAATCGTCGGGCTGTTCTACTGATTGCTCCACTTGTTTGATCGTGCACAGAGCCAGACTACTTAATCGACATCGCTGCTCCAATTTCAGTCGACTTTTTCAGTATCAACCGGAACGAATCGACAGTTGATCGAATCAATGATCCCCGAAGCGCCATCAACTCTGCCCCGTTAAATTTTAATCCTCTTTCCACGATTGACAATCATTATTGTCGTTCTGAGCGGGGCTGTCGAATCGTCGAGTAGGATAACGCTCGCGACTGTGCTGCAGTCTGTTGCAGCGCATCTCAACAGCTGTTCGCGGTGGATGAGTGATTGGCGAAAGGCTGGCCAATGATTGACCTATTTCACTGGCAAATTCAAAAGGTTCTTTAACGCTGCTTGTTTCGCATCAGCCAGCGGATGATGCTCGCCCTTTTTTCAGATCGTTTCTCATCTCCGTGACCTCCTCGTGGTATCGCTTTTCAGGGAAAATTTAGTCGAACGAAATTATCGTCGAGCCCTCTGAAAGGGGATCCTGATTCCTCGCATCCGCGTGACAGAAAATTCTTATTGGCGCGCGTTAACGACGCGCGTCACGAGGTTAATTCAGGATACGTGGGATTGGCAACTGGGCGTAGCTACTTGCTCCTAATATCCTGAACCATGACGCCGCTGGCTGTGATTTGCGACAGCGATAAATCCGGAGGAACTTAAGTCCCGATCGTGAACACGATTTACGGTGGTGTGATTTGTTGTTGCCGGGATTTACGCGGAAGTTGCCGCGCGCCGCGGTCTGCTTGCGGCGAAATTTGCTTTGGTGGGAGGCATTCGTTTTACCAGCGCCGCTTTCGACGTGGACAGTAATGAACCGTCCGGTGAACAGGCTGAGTTATGGCCGTCGATGGGATCAAGCGCATAGCCAGCGACCATCGAACGCCCAATAGACGTTGCCTGAATCTTTCATGAGCATTCAGAGAAGCAAATTACGTATCGATTGCGAGCGATCGCGTATATTGTGGCGTGTCAAACGAGACAACTGAAAACTGTAGGGGTAGGTAGCATAGCTCGGTTTGGACGCACAATGCGAACCGAAGAACCGTGCTGTCTCTACGGAAAATGCATTCAGGAGGTAGAGGAAGATATGCCCTTTAAAACGCGTCCTGTTTCGCGTCGATACACCGATCCGTTCCAGAGTTGCACGCCTTTGAAGTCGTACCATCGATGCGTCGACGAAATTCCAGGAATTAAGCCCCGCCCATCATTCCCCAAGGAATGCGTGCGCGTGTTAAAAAGAAACCCGTTCACTGCGCGCCATTCAATGAGCAATGCGCGCATTGGCGGTGGGTCAGTGGGTGCGTGCGAGCGGGACGGCGATAGTTAGGCATTGGGAATCGCTGTCCGCTTTAAGCGACGATATCTCAGAAACGGGGAGCCGTATCGTCGTGGAACAAATAGCGCTTTAAAGGGGAAGCTTCCGCGCTTCCAACGACATGCTCGGATGTTTACTGCCTCGACGTATGAGGAAATGGCACGAGGACGAATAATATGTTCTAATGAACTTCCGCGGTATTAAATTCTTATTGGTCTCGATGGAAATGAATGTTATCGTTAATTAACGACGACCAATGTTTGCATACGCGTAGAAAATATAAAACTAGAGAAATTGAGCTCGATTTTGCTTATAAACTCTGTCTTTTCGTTGCGTTATCAACAGGGTGACGAGAGCCAATACGATGTGGATGGCGTATTCGAGTGTCTTCCTTGCGCGGAGGGTTGCGAGTCCTGCGAGGACGATTCCCCGTGCGTGGTGTCCTTGAACTGGTTGATGAGGACCGCTATTCTCATCCTCGAGTGCTGCGTCATCGCTTGCCTGCCCGCGGTCGCCCTTTTCACATGGAAATATGGGAACGTGAAGGTAAGTCATTTTCCTAATTACTTGAGATCCAGATTGTGTACGTCTTGGCTAACTTCTAGATGCATTTCGGGTGTTCGATTAACCAAGTTGCGGTGTAGTTTCAATGTAAATCCCGATGGCTCGACGATCTAGACCAATTTTCGATCCCGAAACGAGCCACGCGCGTGGATTTTGGTGTCCCTTAGGAGAAGCACTCGACGCTGACTTTTTCACTGTGGGGTAATAGCTGGCCTAACCGAATCGACGGACAATCGAGCCGTCATACCGCGTCCAGCCGGAGCCAGTTTCCATTCCTACCCGATAATGGAAACTCCTCGGCTGACGAATCCTATCCTGTCCAATCGGCCAGCGTGATTAAAGGGAGAAAAGCGTTATCCCGCGCGCGCAGCAGCCAGTGTTCCGCTGGGCAAACACTATGGGCCTCGACTGGCGTACGTTTTCCGGTGATTGCTCGTTTCGTGATCGCATTTTTGGAAAATAACACGTTCGACGACCGGAAAAGGTGCGCGCACTGGTCCCGGAAATTAAAAGCGCGACCCAGCCCAACCTGGCGTGACCTGGCAGGTTTAGCGGGTCGAGGGTTCCCCCCCCCCTTTTTTCCTCTACTCTTAGCCATTTTTTCTGGAAGATTGAATCCTAATGTCGTCCTGAGGAAAATTTGGGTCGAAATCGTAAGAGATTCCTGGGACGTTGAACGAGAAAATGGCGTCCCATTTATTGGAGCGTAAATGCACGCAGAATCGTGCCAACGATATTTAGAACCGAATCGTGGACCGCGCGATCATCCAAAACCATCAGCCTGACGCAGAGCGAGGGGGATAACTTTCTGGCGCAGCATCGTTGCTGAAACAGCCGCGGGCCAGTAAATTCCCTTTAATTAATCGGAAACAGGCTGAAACCTAAGCTGCGAGGCACGCCCTTTAACTACCGCCGCGAGTTGTTAGCGAAATTTATTACAGGAATCGCCCAAAGACAGAATTGTTTCTAACGGGCCCTGAACTTTCCACTCCCAAGTCGGCGCTGATAAGATTTCCACGCGGATTATCAGCCACCCTGTCTCTTAACTGTACCAGCTTCTACGCGAGCCCAACTTCCAACGTGCTCGCCAATAATCGCATTATAATCCCCGCCCTGACACGCGCGAGGGCGCGTCAACCGTGCGCTCGCTTTGTAGCGACAACAATAATAAATATAAGCGAGGTCCGCGCGAATAATCGGTAAAATCGCATGGGTAACAGCGCGCGAGCGAACGTCCCAACGACGGATGCAGTTTCATCAAAATTTTCACGGTTAATAAAAGCGCTGGCGAACAACTATTCCGTGGGGGAGGGGTTGCTAACTCATTCACGCTCGCGCGAATTCATCTTCCGCTTTCGTGACAGCCGCGTAATGCTCGTCGTTCTTTTTGCACGCGTCTGTTTGCGACAGCAGCCGTCGCTCAAAGCTGTTTAATCGACTGGAAAGTCGTGGCGTTCGAAACGGATTTTTAATTCCCCCAGCTGGCGGAATAATTAATACGATCCTTTAATCCAGCTTCGATTATCGAAATACGCGCGTACAATTTTCCTGTCGTCCTGTTTCCTCGTCTCTCCCGCTGTTTTTCTCGCACCCCCGCCGCGTTTTTCGCGATCACGTGCCTCGATATCGATACCATTGTCGCGCGCGATGTTGTTATTCCCGACGTGACAGAATCGCGTTTGGGGATCGAAATATCGCGCGCGACGAAAGAGCCCATTAATCGAAATAATATTTCGGAATGACGGTTCCCGGACGAGCTCGCAATCGAACCTGTAACGCTGACCACTTTACGAGTGTGCGAAACGCAACAAGTTGCAGAACCACAGCTCGAAACCCTCGCACCTGTGTACGTGCGCCTCCGCATGACGAACCCAATTACCATGCCCACCCGCGACGCAGAATTCGGGAATGAAAAATTCCCCGTGACGTTTCCAATTATCTCGAATTTTCCAAATTACTTGCCTCGAAAACGGGTGGACGATGGACAAATTGGAGCGCGAGCGCTCGCGAACGTCCTCGCGGCGAACACCGCGCGAGTATCGCGTCGATGATGGCGAAAAAAGTCGAGTGGCTGGGTCCGTTTCTTGGCTCGAATCGGAGAGGAGAGAGTTCGCGGCGGGAAATCTTCCGTATCGGTTAAAAATACAATTTCTCCGCGCTTTATGGAATCGCGGGAACGAGAGACCCACGGGATCGAACAACTGGGCAGAAAAAGGGGGAGAGCGCGCGATAAATTTCGTTTTCAATCGTCGCAAAAATTGCCGGCGGAAGGAAATGATATTTACGAGCTCGCCACGGTGCCATTTCTCTTTCCGTGGGAGAAAAGAAATGTATTTCTCCTACGAGAAGTATCCCCGAAGAGTAACTGAAATATGATGGAAAGTTCCGTAGGAGAAGTCGAAAGGTTTTACGGTCGAAGGAATTAAAACGTCGACCATGTGGCGGTCCTCTGATACCCGTTATTTTAGAGGGACAGCAACGTTTGCCATTTCTCGCAAGCATGTCCTCTGAATTCCTATTCTTCGCTTTTTTGAAAGCATTTTGTTATTTAAACTTAAAATTCTATAAACAGGAGTTATAAATCGAGCTTTGCCTCTTTTATATTACAAAAATTGAAGTGGAAGAGGTATGCTTAACTGGTGTGCTGTGTTGCACTCTTCTTGGGTAGTCGATTACGACTATTGCTGAGGTTAGCTTAGTATAGCCTTAACGATGAGTCCACTCCTAGACCCAGGACGAAACGTTCTTCCCTCTCTTTTCTTCCTATCCTTTCTCTCTCACATTTACACAGCAACACGAAGCAACGCGCTTCAAATATTTCCTTTAAAAAGAAAAGCCACGAATAGATCGCTAGCAGACGGCGCCTTGAGCCACGGCAAACCGACGTGCACGTGCAGCAGCGAACCTGGCGTACGTTGCGTGCACAGAATAAACATGGGCGCGTAAAAGTTGGCCGGAAGCCACGTATCCCTACGATATATGGTCGCATAACGTAGAAATGTTGCCAGCGTTGCCTGTTCCTCGTCCTGCGTCCCAGCATCCTGTTTTTCCGCTTCGCGGATCACGCGTACCGTCGGTTGATAACCGATTTTCCTCGCTGGATCAGCCACGAACCGCTCGCGCGCGAACGCCTCGTCCCCCGTGGGAATCGTTCGATCAAACTTCCTTTGGCGACGTTCGCCCCGGCCTGATCGCGTTTTCGTTGCGTTCGGATGAGATAAACGAGCTTTCGTCGAACCCCAGACCACGTTCTGAGTCCTGGTGATTGTACAGAGCGCGTTGGAGCGTCGCTAGGTGGTCTGGCGACGAGTTTCGCGATATCCGTCCGTTTTCGAGAATGGCGGATTTCGAGAAATGCCGTGTTAAAGCGTCAGATACGCTGGCAATGGACCATCTCAGCGGCGCATTATCCAGATAAGAAGCTATTCCACGTAATAAACAGCATCTAAGATGGATCACCAGTGGCGGAGCATATCGCGACTGTCCAGTTCCCGCGACGAAAGTGGCCTACATTTCCGAAGCTAGCCGCAGGCGCGCATTCACCGGATGCATAAAGGCGAGGCGAGAGAATCGCGGGATCAACGCAACCAACACCATTCAGCGTTGAAAAACGACTTTCCTCGCCTCCTCTGCCGTGAAATCCAATCCTGGCTGTCTCCGCGGTTTTTTTCAGCCAGAAATCGCTGCGCTGGAAGCTCGCCTGCCGCGATACATCATCCATTCAATTCGTTTCACTTTCACGGTGACGCCAGAGTCCCTGAAATCCCGCAAAAGGTCTGCCCTGAACCCAGCGCCCACGCGTTGCCCCCGGATTCTTCTCGTCGCGATCCATCCCCCGTCCGTTGCTCCCGCGTCTTTAATGAGTTCCTTTGATGTAACGAAGCCGGTTGAAGGCCAGCCGTAATAAACCAGTTTACGAGCTTGCGTGTAATATGCACGCCCGCGTTTATGGCCCTCGTTTCACGTAATATTCGCGCCTCGCCTCGCGCTCTAACGAGCCAGATGCGAGATATCCACCGTTGCGAGCTTTATCGCCAAGGCGAATAGATTAACCCTGCGCGGACGGTGGAGAACGCGTTCTCTTGGTGTTCGCGAGGGGTCAATTTAACGGTGCAAGCGCTGTAAACGAACCACGGATCGGTTCCAAGGCGTCCCTGGCACATTCGATTACCCCCGGAAACCGGGACGATCCGAGCTCGAAACTTTATCGCCGCTCAGCTTCTTTGCCTCGGCTAACTTGACGTCCCATTGGCCGCCACGGCGCCCTCAACCGGTTCGCTCCCCTGGCCACCGCCATTATTGCGTTACGCTGATTAACCCTTCGCACTAGACGACTTTCTCGATCGCGTATCGCGTTCTCTATCGCTAATTTCTACACGAACGCAATCGATCTCGTTTTTCAACAGTTGAAAATCAATTTCATCTCCACTCGAGCTAATTTTACCTTCCGCATTCATTTTTGCAGGGCTTCGAAACTTAAAATCAGTCGATAAAAAACTCCACCTGGTGTATGAAACACCATGGCGACTGAGAGTCGCCTCTCGAGCGCAAAAGGTTAAATTGTGCCGCCCAAACGTACCCGAAGTCTGGCACGTTTCTTCGAGTGCCTGTCGAGATCTCGCTGCGGCGCTCGTGAATCTCACGTAGCTGGACTGCTTGGGAAATTCGACCAGCAGCGAAGCAGCGAGTTTCCGCGCTGAGAAGTTAGGGGTTGATTAAAGTTGCCCTACGGGGAGCAGTTCGCCTCTGGATTATGCAAATCGCGGGGAAAAATTGCGGGGAACCGCGAGGGATGCGTTTGTTTGCCGATGAACTGGTCCGTCTGACTTACGCGAGGTTGTAGGATGCTTGTCCTTCGCTGCTTGAAGGGCAGCAACAGTTATAATTTCCCGCAAGTATTCGTTTTCGTTTCGATTTTTACATAGGAGAATTTCTGATCTGTCCCTAACATCCCAGCGTTTGAGGCATCCCATAGTCCGCTTCTGTATCTGCTTGTTAAGTCGTTAGCGACCCAAAGCAACGGGTTTCAAAACTAAAAACAATCAAAAAGGGCTTTCCAATCCGTCATTTTGGTAGCTTTACTGATGAATCCACTAGCAGGCCCAGGACGAAACGTTCTTCCCCTTTTTTTATTCCTACCCCTTCTCTCTCGCATTCACAGCGACCCAAATCAACACATTTCAGAACTAAAAACAGTCAAAAAGTGCTTTCCACTCCGCCATTTTGGTAACCTTACTGATGAGTGCACTAGCAAACCCAGAACGAATGGTTCTTCCCTCTCTCTTTTCCCTCTTTCTATCCTTTCTCTTTCACACTCACAGTGACCCAAATCAACACATTTCAAAACTAAAAACAATCAAAAAGGACTTTCCTCTCCGCCATTTTGGTAGCCTTACTGATAAGTCCACTAGCAGGCCCAGAACGAAACGTTCTTCCCCCTCTTCTCTCCTTACCCCTTCTCTCTCGCACTCATACAGCAACCCAAAGCAACGCGCTTCACTACAATCACAACTGAAGAGTCATCCACAATACAGGGATTCTAGTCAGTGCTGCGGTATGGTTTCAGCTAGTCCACTTGATTTACACGCGGATTAACGCGTTTCCCGATATACAGCGTGGGGACACGGTGTTCTTCTCCTCGGGAGACTAACGATCCAGGTGGTCAGGCGGCAGAACGGGCTGGACAATTAAATAGCACGCTTAATGGAAGCGCGACGCCGAAACTGACCCTCTGTTGACGACCAAAGTGGTAATGAGACCGCATACGCGACGTGTCCCGGGCCCATTAGCGTAACAAGTCGCCATAGTTGTGATGGTTACTATCCCCCGCCCCGGAAATTATTACACGTCGCCGGAATCACGTAGACAATTGCGCCTCGGTCGTTCGCTGATGCGTGGGGAGGCACCAAAACCAAGCATAAACCGAGCCGGAGTCTCGCATCTGAAAATCGCGAGGCGTGCTCTCCCGTTGCGTCAGCAACAGCTACTTTTCGAACCAGCGTACGCGACGATCCTCCCATGCATTATTCAACTGCAGCTGGAACATTTGTTATTTAGAGAATTCCGTCATCGCGGTTAAATATAACTGGAACTCGCAACTCGCGATCGTACAGGAACACTGTTTGCCGTGGCGCCAGTAGTATAGCTCAGCGGAACGTCAAACCGAGTTTCCGTAGGACCACTAACGCGACTGTATCCCTGACGGCGCGGTACGTGCTTACACCCAACGAAATTACGCGACAGCCTCAGTTCACCGTCCGCAACAGATTTTTAAACAATACTCACCGGACAGGTTGTCAAGCGCAATTGTTCTCCGCGCTGGAACTCGCGTTACGTTTCTGTACGCGCGCTGGTCTACGATCGTTTCATTTAAACGAAAGCTCTGCGAAATATGAATTTGAAACCTCGCAAGGAGAGGTGGCCAGTGTAAACGGAACGAGGGGATCGACGAGCCTCTCGATTCGCGATTATCAATCAACGCCAGCCCTTTTCTACGTCGATTACTCCACTTACCAGGGGCGGTCGTAGAAAAACGCGGATCCACGCTGAACCAGCGGGAACCCGATCCCACGAACCAGTCTCAGCCGTGCCAGGGTCTGCTGGAAGCCTTTCGTTTCCCGTGTACGAGGAAAATTACACGAGCAGTCGAGGTGTCGCGTCAGAAGCGCTTCCGCAGATCAGCCGCCTCGCGTTCGGTTAATTAATGTCGGTCGCTTTCCGATTGGGCGGCCAGTCACGGGGAAATAAAACGCCCAGGAGGTCGGACAGGTGTTGAGGCGAAAGTTTTCCCAGCCGACTCACAGCTCGCTCGCTTGGAACGCCTTTTATTCCCGCAGGGAACTTCTCTAACTCGAGCAACGCCTTAATTTATAGCCGGACTTTATCGCGGAAAAAAAGTTAAATAAATTCGTTCACCGCGAGGAGTTACGACGAGAAAAGTTCCCGGAATTCGGAGGAATTCGACGTCGAATTTTAGCGGCGTTAAGTGCCGCTCGAGCGTCCGACCAATGCCAGGTTGCGCCACTTAGAATTCGAAGGCAGTGGAACTGGCGACGCGAATTGTTCAACTGGAATTGAATCATTATAGACAGCATGAGATCGAGTACAGTTTTTGAGCCCAGGGTGCGGACGCGTAGTCGCAGAGTTAACTACTTACAATTAACGCCAGACAGTAGTATTAGTCAACGCTTGATTAGTAGTAGTAAATTCTCCCCACCAGCAACAGGTAGTAAAGATCAATATATACCGAGTCAACAATCTGATCGACGTCTGCAAGGATTCAGTGGACGATTTTTAACGAATTATTTAAACAATCGCGTGTATATATCAAAATATAAAATTAAAAAAAAAGAAATTTAATCGTTTAAAAATGTTTAAAAGTGAATTCGTAGGAGAAACAGTTGCGTCGCGTGATTTTAGGGGTTGAAGGGTCGTGCAGTACGATTTCTAATAAATTTCGAAGCTGGTAGATCGACGCGCTGTTTTTGTCGGTCGCGTTCGCGAGACCAGACGAACGTTTCGCCACGGATTGCCCTCTGGAAGCAATTTTGCCACGGGGAATCGTGGAAAATTAAGGCAACCAGGCGTGCGCGAGAGTGGATCCGTTTGCCGGAAAATTAAGAGGAGTGTCCTTTGGCGCTTTGGCGAAGAAGACAGAGGAAATCATTAGCCGAAGAAGAGCCCTTGCCCTGGCTTAACCGTGCAACTGTTCTTCCGCGACTTTGCCTCCCAAATTCCGCCCAGACAACCCTCGCCACCCTCTCTTTTCGCTCGCCTCTTGGAGGAATTCCTCTGCGGTTCCTTTTCACCTGGCCATCTCGAAAATGATGAACATTCCTTTTAATTCGAAACGTATTAACAAGAAAAAAGATGAAGTAATATTTCTATGAGCCCCACCCAGTATATTAAGAACCATGACCAATTAGTATTGGTGTAGAAACAGTTATCAGTCGCGTTAGACCAGTCGATAGTGAAAAGTCTTACTGATAATTCTTTGTATAGAAATTTGTTTATTAAAGTGTTTTAATTAGTTATTAGCGAGTTCTTGTATTCAAATATGACTGAGGAACCCTGGACAAGTAAGAATATTGTTTATACGATTAATCGAAGTGGAAAGAGCTTTCGTTACGCGTCCTTCAATTTTTTGCTTAACAAAGAAGGCATTGGTATTGAGACTGGTGCGAAACAATTTCTCACGGCGATTTTACGATATTACCACGGTCATTAGTGGAGCAACAAGAAGCGGTGGGTCCGTGAGAAGAGGAAAAAACGCGGTGAAATATGCGCGACAGCGTCCATACCTTCTTCCTCGCCATGTTTTTTTTATTTCTCACCCTCTGACTGCGACACGGCGGTGTTTCGCGCTGTGAAACGAAACTCTGACGGGAAATCAAGAGTCGAAGAGAGACAGCATCGCTTTCCATCGCGTTCATTTGGGATTTTAGCCTCTCCGTTCGAAATAGCCGAAAAATTGCAAATATTTACTCGATGCTTCGCGAGCGGCTCGTCGAGAGGCCGAAATGGGATTTCTGAAAAGTTTAAACGCTGTTTCCCTCGATAACGATATTTTCGAGAGGCTTTGCGAGTGTTCGTGGTGAAGAAAAAACGGTTGTTCAAAAATCGTGGGGTAAAAACGATTGGCGAAAGAGTGGGAAGCGATGGTGGAAAGAAGAGGGCGAGCCATAGGGGTGGAAACGGGACGACTTAGCTCGAATTCGATTACCAAACTTAACTTCGCCATTAGTTGCCCGGGGGCAATGAAATTCTCTGACAAAACTGTAATAATTAAATTTTATCATTACCGGATATTGCACGCTATTGTGACTTTCAAACGAAAACTTCGCCATTAAAGAAAGTTAGGCGGAATCAATCGCGACCACGATCAGATTACAACTTAATCCATGGAAGTTTAATTTCGTCGGAGATCTCGAGGGAAATATGGATCTAAAATCGATTTTACCCTTCGATGGAAAGAGGAGCAGCTTCGAATAGGAATGGCTCGTAATTAGTTGAATTAAACTAACCGAATCGAATAAAAATTTAACCATACGTTTGCGATTAAATATCACGTACGATGGATGATAAAACTATCGTTGTTTATTAATCAATAATTGTTTCAGCTGTGACGTATAGAATATTCTGGAATGTGAGCGAATGAATGAGTTTTTCAAGTGATTTGTTTTTTCAAATATCGAGTCAGTTGTTCATTGTGCTTCATCGAGAGAAAATCGTAGCTATAAAAAGCTTTTGAATTTCTTTTATTTAGAAACTACCTTGTTGAGAGTTAGCCCTTTGCACTCGGATATCTCCTCTGAGGGGGTATGAGCATTGATTAGTGGTCATAGAGGTTGAAATTCCACCGCAGCTTTTTGAGAAATGCATGCCTCTCTCAAGTTTTCTGTTGAAATGGAAATTTTCTTTTGCTGAGAGATGTTAACTATAGAAAGTTTTGTTAAAATGTTGCTAATTTTGCAATATAAACTATTACTAAATAGCAAGAGAAACTATTAGAGAAAATAACAATGCTTTAGCAATAAAAACTATTACTAAATAGCAATACTTTAGCAATAGAAACTATTACTAAATAGCAATACTTTAGCAATAGAAACTATTACTAAATAGCAAGAGAAACTATTAGAGAAAATAGCAATGCTTTAGCTATAGAAACTATTTCTAAAATAGCAATACTTTAGCAATAGAAACTATTTCTAAGATAGCAATACTTTAGCAGGAGAAACTATTACTAAAATAGCAATGCTTTAGCAATGGAATTAACTTTAATTAATAAATAACCTACGCGTATGTAATATTAAATGTACTCCTTAAAAGAAACGTCCACGTGTGTCGCGCACGTTCCAAGCTTCTAAAAGACTTCACCTCGGGAGTGCAGGGTTAATGGAAACAAAATCCATCTAGCCGGAAACAAGCTGCGCGATTCAATCAGTATTACCGCGCAACCCTCCGCCCTTATTTCCCCGGAGGTTCGTTACAAAGGAAAACCACGATGAGGCCAGGCATATCCTCTCAACAATCGCAGCCATCCTGGGCTTCTTAATGAACGAAGCAACTTTTTTGCCCCGTCCTGGACGAAGGGGACTGAGGATTATCGATAAGGTCGCTGTACCGCACGATAACGACTTATGATTGGCCGATTTCTCCTCTATTTGCACGTCGAATGTTCGATGAATTTACGTTCATCGAAAAACAACTGCTGCGTCCTGTTTGCCCAGGAGTTCGTGCTGGGTTATGGTGAAGATTCAGTGGTATTGATCCAACTTTGATCAGACGTAGACGCGCTGAGTTACGCATCGGTGTAAACTCGCTTAGGATCCGCTCGCATGATCGGAATAGTTTTAAAAAACGCACGTGCCGGTCAGAAAAAACGTAAAGTTCATCGATGGAATTAAAATACTCTCGCGATCTTATTTTTTCACCAGCGAACTCGCGGTGGAGAAATTGTCCAAGGTTAGATTCCATGCGATTCGAGGAATGTTAACAAAAAATTTCACCTACTCTTGCGACGCTCTCAGGAACTGGGTCAACCATTCCCCCCTATTAAAAGTACATATTTCTTTCCATTTGGCGGCATGATTAACGAGCCAGCTCGCGATAATGCGTTGTTGCGTGCGATACGATGGTTGATCGTACTCGTTCAGTCTCACTGGCTACGTAATCGGAAAGAAACTCAACCTAAATCGAGTTAACGTGCCTGTTTCCTGATGAGATTCATTTCCATTGACCGATTTTCCAACGAGAAATGATTAGAAGTCGAATGGAACATTCCTCGACACGCATGGCGCACGACCAGACGACGGATCCTGGTTCTGGGGAAAGGAAAATTCGTCGACAGGTATTGGAAAACCGATTCGTCTGTTGTTAACGTCGCAGGAAGCCCTCCGTTTGCCAGAGTCGACGGTCGTTCGACTGGAAGAATTTCGCTTGGTATTCTCGTTGTCCTCTCGAGGATTCAGCCAGGCTTTTTCGTTCAGGGGTGTATCTTGCTACCCTCGTATCGATACCTCGGAATTATTCAAACGCTGTTACGGTTCGAATCGCTATACAACCGGATTGTGATCGAACTACGACGATATCGTAACGCGACATCTTGAAGACTGACATCTTTCGATCAATCAGTGATCGATAAGACTCCAGCAACAGTAACAGAGTTTCTAAGAAGAGTGCTCGTGGCACGCTAATTAAGCACAGTCCTTCTACTTCAATTTTTGTAATATAAAAGGAGAAAAGCTTGATAAAGAATCAGTCGTCGTTGTTACTCAGAATATTTTAATAACTTTGTTGAGAGTTAATTCTTTGCGCTCGGATGTCTCCTCTGAGGGGGCATGAGCATTGATTAGTGATCATAGAGGTTAAAATTCCACCCCAGGTTTTTGAGACATGCGTTTCTTTCAAGTTTTCTGTTGAAATGGAAATTTTCTGTTGCTGTGGGATGTTAGTGATTGAAGCTGTTGGTGAAATTGCAAATTTTCGGTTAGCGATAGAAATTATTGCAATAGCTTCTATTGCTAATTTTGCTAATATTGCAATTGCTCTATTGCTAATATTGCTAGTTTTGTAATAGAAATTATTACTAAATAGCAAGAGAAACTATTACTAAAATAGCAATACTTTAGCAATAGAAACTATTTCCAGAATAGCAATACTTTAGCATTAATTTCTATTCCTAATCTTCGAGAGCCGAGTGCAAAGAATTAAGCCCCCTTCTCTAACAACTCAACTCCCACTTACAGAACCCGAGTTCCAAATAACAAAACGCTTTCAAGGAAGCGGAGAACAGCTGTTCGATTAACATTTTCCCCGTGGCGATATCGACGTTAGAGCACGGAAAGTGAAATCAAGCTGGCGCTGCCGTAAACGGGGCGTCGAATGAGAAAACTTCGTACCGCAGTTTTTGCTCGTTCGTCAACAAATGGTGTGTGTGTGTGTGTCTCGCGACGAGAAGTTCCTCGCGCGCGTTGCGAATTCCGAGTGGCGAGGCGAAATTTTCGAGCGGAAACGGGTCAGCGGGTACGTACGTCGACGAAACAGCCCAGCTACGCTTCCGCGAAGTGCATAATGCACCCCCAGCCGAAACGCTGCCCGTTTGTATGCACTTTTGCGGTGATGCGCTCGGCCACACCCGCGCAACACCGTCCAGCATCGTTCTGGCGAGGGAAACGCGTTGTTATTTCGCCAATGTTATTTCTCACGTCCACTTTTCTCCTTTAAAACGCCCTGGAACGCGGTCCAGAGAGAGGGATGACGTTAAAGGGATGAAAGATGGCTTCGAGGCGAGCTGCCTCGTCAGTCAAAAGGGGGATTAGTCTCCCTTCTTCGCGCCTGCTACTTTTCTGTTTCATCATCGATTAATAAACGCGAAACGTTCGACTCTTTGCTTCTTTGCGATGCTTTCGTCTTTTTAATTGACGTTGAACGTCTTGTTACTTTCTTATCTCTCACGTCTTGATATCATTTTCATCTTCCTTCTTTCGTTATTTTCTATTTTCTTCAACCATCTGCGCTGGCAGGAAATTCACGGATGCGCTTTCCATTTTATCTTTCATTTTGATAAATATACGCGATGCTGTGTAATTAGTCAACGTGATTTTTACTTCTGCGATAATGAAATTGTCCTCGAAAATTAATCAATAATTTAAGTTTCAACTGTTGTACGTGGAATATTTTAGAATGCGAGCAACAGCGAATGTGGGAACAAATGAATTTTCCGACCGAATATTTTAAAATATCAACTCAGTTGTCCATGGTGCATCATCGAGAGAACATCTCAGTCGCAAAGAACTTTTCCTGATTTTGAATTCCTTGTATTCGTCTTTCGAAAGCATCTGAGAGCACCTCTTGCATGTATTTCCAGCGCGACTGGTTGAATAACAGAAAATTACATTCTCCATTCCGACATTCGTTTCTAAATATCCCAGCGAAGTTCAGATCGCGTATCTAAGCAATATTTCATCGACAGAAAGTCATAATCCCCAGGAAAATAAAAGTTATCGGCACGTCTCGAATATTGCTCGGCTGTTCCACTCGCAGCGTCTGACTACTGACAGGTTCGCGCTACTGTAACTGACGTGGCTGCCCATTAAGAGTCGAGCGAGTTTTTCCTTCGTCCAGGAAGTTTGATTTCAGTTTGACCAGCCGTAATCGAGGCTGTCGAACGAAACGTAGCGTTCTCCACGCGAGGAGTCGGTCGCGAAACGGGACTCAGACAAGAAACGCCTGGATACGGCCGATGAAAAAGTGCAATGGCGGTTCTGGTGCCGCGCGAAACGATCTGCCAGCGATGTTTGAATAAATCCTCGACGCATCGCAAATATTTCCAAACCCCACCCCCTCCTGTCGACAAATATTTAAACGAGCCAGTGCATATTGTACGAATCCCACGAATCACAGCGAATTATTCAATATGTACTCACGCCTCTCGCGACTACAGCGATACGCACGATCCATTAGTTCGCCGGGAAAAAGTGTTCCCGGCTCGCTGCGCCACCATAATGGATCGTTGAATAATAAAATTCATCGAACGGACTCACGCATTCCGAATTGACGTTCGTGCGTTCTCGAATTGAATTTACGATTTCACTGTTCACGGTTGAGTAGAAAGTCGATTTCTGTGTCAGCATCGATGCTTGTAAAAAGAAAGCACGCGTGCCAGGGTCATTATACGCGTCGTTACACAGATATTGAGGAATCTAGGAGGATTGTAGGAGTCGCGGATGTTTAGATTGTGGCGGTCCTCTGACACCTGCCACTAGAGGGACAGCACACTTAACCCTTTGCACTCTGCTTCTTCCTGGACGTTGGCAATAGAGGCTAGAAGTATTGCTAATATATTGCTAAAATAGTTTCTATTGCTAACGTCTCTTAGCAATAGAAAATTTCAATAGAGAAGTTTAATTACTAATCAATTCTGATGTCCCCTCAGAGGGGACATCCGAGTGCTAAGGCAGGGTCTGCTGCGTAGCCTTACTGATGCTAATTGAATTGCTATTCTTCGCTTTCTTGAAAGCGTTTTGATATTTGAAACTCAGAATTTCATAAATGGGAGTTAAGTTGTTAGAGAAGGAAGTTTAACTCTCGATAGGATCTGGCCACAAAGTGGAGGTGAATAGTAGGTGGTGAAACTAAAGGTGACGAGCCATCTGGTAAAAGAACCAAGGTGAATCTTGATCTTTGATAGGATTTGCCTAGGATTTGATAGAATTTGAAGGGGAACCCTTTGGCACTTACCCCAGAACCGCAGCGAAGCACTCACGCGAATAAAAAAAAGAAGAGCTCCCACGTATCGCGTAACGAGTGCTCGTTACATGGAACAGAGTTCCTTCGGAAGTCGTTGGGTTCCGTTTCTACGCGCGAGCTCGCAACGTGGAAGATAATTGGGCGAGGCAGCCCGTGAAAAGCGGAACGTGAAAAATTAACCAACTGGTCGGGACGGACCAGAAAAGGTATAAAACGATTCAGAGTTATCCACGGGGTGAGTCACGGAGCTGAAGGGAATTTATAGCCCCGTCAGGACCGAGCAAAAATGTATATTTATGCACAATTGCATCCGTGCTTCGTGGTTCGGTTCTCGTGTTTTTTTTTTTTTTTTTTTTTTTTGCGAGATATGTTCATCCCATTTTCGCGAGCCAGCAAATCCTATTAAAGCGCAGAGGTGGGGCTAATTTGAACGCGATCGCGCGCAAATTGACGAGCAACGCGATTGCACACTTTTTGTGCATCTGTCGCCATAAATTTGTTTCGATCGATCCGCGTATGGTATTCGTCGAGTCGTTGTTATTCGTTGGTTAGATTTAAGTTCGAATCTGTCTCGACTATTATTCATCTCGCGATCGCACGAGGGTTGCTTTTATCGTTACCCAGCACCTCGATTCTCAGGGAATCGGCTCGTTTAAATGCATTAGTTTCGCTTTAGCATGATATTCCTCATGGTTTTCTCGCGTAACGCGTTTTAAGAGGGCTCCTTTCCCTACTCGCGTCCTCCGCGCCGAGTGCTTTCTTTTTGAAGAGTTCCTTCGAGTGGCTTTTCCGAAGGCCGCCTTCTTTTCCCTGCTCGAGTGTCCCACGCTGTTGGCGATGGCCCTCGAAAATATTTCGTCGTTCCCCGCGAATCTTGAATTTAATTAAAGTATTCCCTTTCACCCTCGATTATAACCCCGCTGATTAAACTCACTTCCGCCCGGTTCCGTCGTGTTTAAACGCTGTTTCCTCGTTATATCTCATTTAAATACATTTTCCGGCTCGTTCCCAAATTTCCAGGCTTTATTTCAACGCATCCTCTCTATCGCACGACTCGCCACCAGCGTTTTTCTCGGTCGATCTTCCCCACGGCTGTGCCGCGTGCCAAAAATTCGATAACTCTTCTCTTTTCCCTCTCTGGCGTCATCAGATTTCCCATAAATATTAAACGATCCCATTGATAGTGAGCGTAAAAATTGAATGAACAATGAACTGTTGATACGTCCCGCGGATACGCTGGGACACGTATAATATGTTAGGTGATTGCAAAAGTTCCCACCTGATTCGAAACCAAATTAAATGGAACACATTTTCATGAAAAATGATACTTATTAACCCTTAGCACTCCTTTCAATTTTGTTGCAAACAACTCTCTACTATTTAAGGTTGTGGCGGTCCTCGCCACTAGGGGGACAGCAATCTACAGCGATCGACTATAGAGGCTATTTTTTAGGAACCAGTACTAAAATCCTTGGGTCGCATGTGTTTAGAAAGTTTTTAAGTTTTACCCTCAATAGCCACTTGACTTACCATAAACGCGATGTTTCCGAAGGGCCATCAGCGACACATGTACGGTTTTCAGACCACACGCTGACCTGGACGAACACCGTGACCTTGTCGGAAAAACCCAAGTCCTCAAGACGGCTTGGGTATCATCCCACCCTTACCAGGCAAAGGCGCGCTTAGGGTGCATGGAAGGGTAGTGGGTGACACTCAAAAAGCCGCTGATTGGGAAAACGGATAGCTAACAACTAATGTTTAACCAATCAGCGGGCCACGAAAGAAGGAACTCTTCGACAGGAGACGATCTCGTCCTGCTCGGAGAGACTACGAGACAGTTTTAATTTCAACTAGTAAAAAATCAACACACTCAGTAATCATACAATCCACACACGGATATATATTTTTCTCTGCGAGGAATAGCTGTATCTTGTCTTAGCGAATAAAGTATTGTTGAGTTTACTAACTAAGGAAACTCCGTCAATCCGTTTCCATCTATCGCGAAGTAATGTACGATCGTGGGGAGCAATTAACGTTTATGGAACATATTTGTTTCTCGTTTTTATTTACCCAGTCACGCTCGACAAAGGAGTGCAAAGGGTTAATTCACCACGTCGTCGTCCCCAGAACGATGACGATCGTTTAACGCGGCAGCGGAAGAGCAATTTTATCCGCGAATGATCCGACGGGGTTCGAAATGAAAAAATACCGCGGCCACGTAGGGGCGAGTCTCCAAGATTCATGGCTCGACGGTGACAGTGACAGCCGAGGGCAGAGGCGCGCGCGTGTCCGACGGAAGCGGCGTAACGCGATGTTAATACGCGGCTGAGGAACGCGCGGTGACGTTCCGGTAAAGTGGTCGCAGGTTTTACGCGTTTCACCCCCGACGGGCGTCCCCTCGGGTCATTTTTATTTCACGCGGTCGTCCGACTGCGCGTAAACGCTCGCCCGCTCTGGGGAGCTGGCGGAAACGCAGCCTGAAAGAGAATTCCTCGAACGCTGCCTCCACTATCGCGAATCCACCCCTCGTAGCCAACGTATTTTAATCTCGAGCGAGACTTTTCGCTCCGCTATCGTGGCTACGCAATCCTGACGAATGACGTGAAAAACTGGGCTAATTTGTATCAGTCTTCGCGGCTGAAATGCTTGGGGTACGTTCGTTTTTCACGGGTTTTATGAAATATTTCGGACGTGTTTCACATCGTCGTGGACAAAGTGAGATTAGGTTGGTTTTCATTTTGTGTATTGTTTCAGTTCGAAGGGTTCAAAAGGTTCGAACTAAATTATAGGCAAAAATAAAGGAAATGAGGGAGTTTGGGGAAAAGAGAGTAGGAATTACATATTTTTGCAATCATCTTTGCTTTGATACTGAAACTTTTTTGCCAAAAATGCTAAATTTTCTGCTTTCCTCGACTTACGCGAAAACCTTCGAAACTAATTAATCGCGTAGTTCGAGGACTTACTGTATTAACATTGCGTTAAAGAGTGAAGACAGTTCGACAGTAAAAACTCGTGAATAGACCTACTTTTAATTAGCACTGTGTCTTTCTACCTAAACTGCCATACCTCCCTTAACGCCCAGATCTTCGAACATTTCCTATACGATAGTTTTCCTTATCAAATTTCCCTCGTTAATCGAAAAAGGAATTTTAATATCGAATAAAGGTAACCAGTTCCTAAGGAGTCGACCGATAATACTTATTTACTTCTGACATTCGACTTGGCAGAAGTTCGCGAATGGCTAGAGGGAAGTGGATGAATAGAAGAATTCCACCCCTCCGTGGACGATATTAAGTTCGAAACGAGAGCCGCTTATCGACCAGCGATTCGCGGAGGTTTGCAGCTACGAAATCTCTTTGGATTAAGAACGAAAACCGTCCGCTGGATGAGTCGAACGGGGCTCGAGAAAACGTAACCATTGTGTCTGGAAAGTTCGAGCTGGCTGTATCTACAGCTCGTCGAATGCAATTCCCGAAGTTCCGATTTCCTGTTTAACGAACCAGCCTGAGTTTCGATAATGCGCCTGTTCCTTGCGTAAACTGTGTCACGGACAGAGCGAAACGGAGGCGGAGGGACGTGAGAAACTCCGGGACAATTAAAAATCCGTCGGTACTCCCTTCTTTTCAGACCTCCATCTCTTGTTCCGCACGTGGACCGATTTTCTGTCGGTGATGCTCGAGTTCGACCAGTATTCCGGTCCATTTGGCCATCGAGGAACACCTTTCGTTCGAAATAACTTCAGAAATATCTACCATCGCTCGATACGAAGCGTACTCGTTGAGAGAAATGCATTTAGAAATTTTTTATTTGCACTTAAGCTACACTCGATTTTAAAATTGAATATTTCGTTTATAATTCTGAATTTTCTCGTCTCATTTTTGGGGTTGAAAATTATCAAAAATATATTTCAGTCCTCTGAATTTACGTTCTGGTATCTTTTCGTGGTTTCAGGTGGTAAGAGCCGCCAGCCCAGTTCTACTGCGAGTCATCGTTCTCGGTGCATTTTTCATATATTGCACGGTAAGTAGCATACCTTCCGCAGAAATTTTATTTAACATTCTTTCGTAACTTCCACAGACCTTTCATTTCGATTTACCCACTCATAAATTGCTTCTACATCTCTCCGTGAAAATTCTACCAAAATATTCCCTGGAAAAATACCTTACGTTCATCATACGATGAAAATTTTACCAAAAAATTTCCTGGAAATGCTTTGCATTCGTCATATGATGAAAATTCTACCAAAAAATTCCCTAGAAAAATACTTTACACTCGTCACGATCTTCTCAGGAGCCAGAGATTGATTCGTCCATTAAATATGGCGATTATTGAATCTCGTTTAGCATCGTAGAAGCTCTGGTGGCTCGAGAGCCATTTAAATAAACGTCGCGTCGTTTCAACAACACGAATATCCGCCCCATTAGGGAAACAATTGATAACTTCGTTCGGAACCCTTTATCCGGCAATCGAATACACTCGTCCGACTGTGAAACGGACTATCGACACGAGACCGGGATAGAGGTTATAATACCGCGGCTGAACGAACGTAACCCAATCGTAGGTGGTAAGCTAACGTGGCACGCGAGCCCTTCTCTATGAAAATTATTCTCTCGATATTGCCAATTATCCTCACGCGATCCATTACCGCGGAGGAAAGGAATTATCATCCGCACGGAAAGAATGTAACCGCCAAGGAAGAATAAACGGGCTTCAACTTGTTACGTTCTTCGAAACACGAAACTGCTTCGTTAATTCGTTGGTCGCGCAGCGAGAAGGGCAATTATGCTGAACTTTTCGATACTTTTGCTTCCCCCTTGAAACGAAATACAATCAGTCCTCCAGTTCTAGGGAGACTTTAAAGCGTTGCAAATTTTTTAGGGATACTTTGGGGTTTAGGTCGTGCTAGGGAAATATTCAACAGCTTACCTTTTAAAGCTCTCTGCGCGGTATATCGGAAATATATATGACGAATAAATAGTTCCTCGGTCGAAATGGTCTCCCGTTTTGCTGCCAAAATATTTGTGTTTAGAAAACGAAAGCAAAACAATCCAAAACATACGTGCAGCTGCGTTGAAAAAATACGCTTGGCTCCGCCAAGTATTACGAAGGCATCGATATTTCGTCTGGGAAAATAAAATAACCGAAACGTTGCACACGCTGGGTACGCGTTTAGCTTCCGATCGATAGCTCGGCCCGATGCTACCTCATTTCGTCTTCAGTTATCCGTTTCTGATTAGGAACATGAATACAGATATCTTATCTCAGCGAGCGACGCGATGGAGTATTCGTTTACATCAAATTTCTTCCATTAGCTGAACGGACACCAGAAATTTCATGGAATTGAAACTTGATATTAATGCTACAAATGTTCTGTCCCTGCCTGACTCTCCCTGTCTCTCCCTGGCTCTCCCTAGCTCTCCCTAGCTCTCCCTGGCTCTCCTTGGCTCTCCCCGTCTCTCAGTGGCTCTACCTGGCTCTCTCTGTCTCTCCCTGGTTTTCCCTGTCTCTCCCTGCCTCTCGCTAGCTCTCCCTGTTCCTCCCTAGTTCTCCCTGTTTCCCCCTAGCTCTCCCTGGCTCTCCCTGGCTCTCCCCGTCACTCCGTGTCTCTACCTAGCTCTCCCTGGCTCTCCTTCGCCCTCCCTGGTTCTCCCTAGCACTCCCTTGCTCTCCCCGTCTCTCAGTGCCTCTACCTGGCTGTCCCTGTCTCTCCCTGGAACTCCCTGGCTCTCCCTAGCTCTCCCTGGTTCTACCTGGCTCTCCCTGTCTCTCCCTAGCTCTCCCTGTCTCTCCGTGGCTCTCCCTAGCTATACCTGTCTCTCCCTGTCTCTCCCTGGCTCTCCCTGGCTCTCTCTGGTTCTCCCTAGATCCCCCTGTATCTCCCTTGCTCTCCCCGTCTCTCAGTGCCTCTACCTGGCTGTCCCTGTCTCTCCCTGGAACTCCCTGGCTCTCCCTAGCTCTCCCTGGTTCTACCTGGCTCTCCCTGTCTCTCCCTAGCTCTCCCTGTCTCTCCGTGGCTCTCCCTAGCTATACCTGGCACTCCCTGTCTCTCCCTGGTTCTCCCTGGCTCTCCCTGGTTCTCCCTAGCTCCCCCTGTATCTCCCTTGCTCTCCCCGTCTCTCAGTGCCACTACCTGGCTCTCCCTAGCTCTCCCTGGTTCTACCTGGCTCTCCCTGTCTCTCCCTAGCTCTCCCTGTCTCTCCCTGGCTCTCCCTGGCTCTCTCTGGTTCTCCCTAGATCCCCCCGTATCTCCCTTGCTCTCCCCGTCTCTCAGTGCCTCTACCTGGCTGTCCCTGTCTCTCCCTGGAACTCCCTGGCTCTCCCTAGCTCTCCCTGGTTCTACCTGGCTCTCCCTGTCTCTCCCTAGCTCTCCCTGTCTCTCCGTGGCTCTCCCTAGCTATACCTGGCTCTCCCTGTCTCTCTCTGTCTCTCCCTGGCTCTCCCTGGCTCTCTCTGGTTCTCCCTAGATCCCCCTGTATCTCCCTTGCTCTCCCCGTCTCTCAGTGCCTCTACCTGGCTGTCCCTGTCTCTCCCTGGAACTCCCTGGCTCTCCCTAGCTCTCCCTGGTTCTACCTGGCTCTCCCTAGCTATACCTGGCTCTCCCTGTCTCTCTCTGTCTCTCCCTGGCTCTCCCTGGTTCTCTGTGGTTCTCCCTAGATCCCCCTGTATCTCCCTTGCTCTCCCCGTCTCTCAGTGCCTCTACCTGGCTGTCCCTGTCTCTCCCTGGAACTCCCTGGCTCTCCCTAGCTCTCCCTGGTTCTACCTGGCTCTCCCTGTCTCTCCCTAGCTCTCCCTGTCTCTCCATGGCTCTCCCTAGCTATACCTGGCTCCCCCTGTCTCTCCCTGTCTCTCCCTAGCTCTCCCTGGCTCTCTCTGGTTCTCCCTAGATCCCCCTGTATCTCCCTTGCTCTCCCCGTCTCTCAGTGCCTCTACCTGGCTGTCCCTGTCTCTCCCTGGAACTCCCTGGCTCTCCCTAGCTCTCCCTGGTTCTACCTGGCTCTCGCTGTCTCTCCCTAGCTCTCTCTGTCTCTCAGTGCCTCTACCTGGCTGTCCCTGTCTCTCCCTGGAACTCCCTGGCTCTCCCTAGCTCTCCCTGGTTCTACCTGGCTCTCCCTGTCTCTCCCTAGCTATACCTGGCTCTCCCTGTCTCTCCCTGGCTCTCCCTGGCTCTCTCTGGTTCTCCCTAGATCCCCCTGTATCTCCTTTGCTCTCCCCGTCTCTCAGTGCCTCTACCTGGCTGTCCCTGTCTCTCCCTGGAACTCCCTGGCTCTCCCTAGCTCTCCCTGGTTCTACCTGGCTCTCCCTGTCTCTCCCTAGCTCTCCCTGTCTCTCCGTGGCTCTCCCTAGCTATACCTGGCACTCCCTGTCTCTCCCTGGTTCTCCCTGGCTCTCCCTGGTTCTCCCTAGCTCCCCCTGTATCTCCCTTGCTCTCCGCGTCTCTCAGTGCCACTACCTGGCTCTCCCTAGCTCTCCCTGGTTCTACCTGGCTCTCCCTAGCTCTCCCTGGTTCTACCTGGCTCTCCCTGTCTCTCCCTAGCTCTCCCTGTCTCTCCGTGTCTCTCCATAGCTATACCTGGCTCTCCCTGTCTCTCCCTGGTTCTCCCTGGCTCTCCCTGGTTCTCCCTAGCTCCCCCTGTATCTCCCTTGCTCTCCCCGTCTCTCAGTGCCTCTACCTGGCTCTCCCTAGCTCTCCCTGGTTCTACCTGGCTCTCCCTGTCTCTCCCTAGCTCTCCCTGTCTCTCCGTGGCTCTCCCTGGTTCTACCTGGCTCTCCCTGTCTCACCCTAGCTCTCCCTGTCTCTCCGTGGCTCTCCCTAGCTATACCTGGCTCTCCCTGTCTCTCCCTGTCTCTCCCTGGCTCTCCCTGGCTCTCTCTGGTTCTCCCTAGATCCCCCCGTATCTCCCTTGCTCTCCCCGTCTCTCAGTGCCTCTACCTGGCTGTCCCTGTCTCTCCCTGGAACTCCCTGGCTCTCCCTAGCTCTCCCTGGTTCTACCTGGCTCTCCCTGTCTCTCCCTAGCTCTCCCTGTCTCTCCGTGGCTCTCCCTAGCTATACCTGGCACTCCCTGTCTCTCCCTGGTTCTCCCTGGCTCTCCCTGGTTCTCCCTAGCTCCCCCTGTATCTCCCTTGCTCTCCGCGTCTCTCAGTGCCACTACCTGGCTGTCCCTGTCTCTCCCTGGAACTCCCTGGCTCTCCCTAGCTCTCCCTGGTTCTACCTGGCTCTCCCTAGCTATACCTGGCTCTCCCTGTCTCTCTCTGTCTCTCCCTGGCTCTCCCTGGCTCTCCCTGGTTCTCCCTAGCTCCCCCTGTATCTCCCTTGCTCTCCGCGTCTCTCAGTGCCTCTACCTGGCTGTCCCTGTCTCTCCCTGGAACTCCCTGGCTCTCCCTAGCTCTCCCTGGTTCTACCTGGCTCTCCCTGGTTCTACCTGGCTCTCCCTGTCTCTCCGTGTCTCTCCCTAGCTATACCTGGCTCTCCCTGTCTCTCCCTGGTTCTCCCTGGCTCTCCCTGGTTCTCCCTAGCTCCCCCTGTATCTCCCTTGCTCTCCCCGTCTCTCAGTGCCTCTACCTGGCTCTCCCTAGCTCTCCCTGGTTCTACCTGGCTCTCCCTGTCTCACCCTAGCTCTCCCTGTCTCTCCGTGGCTCTCCCTAGCTATACCTGGCTCTCCCTGTCTCTCCCTGTCTCTCCCTGGCTCTCCCTGGCTCTCTCTGGTTCTCCCTAGATCCCCCTGTATCTCCCTTGCTCTCCCCGTCTCTCAGTGCCTCTACCTGGCTGTCCCTGTCTCTCCCTGGAACTCCCTGGCTCTCCCTAGCTCTCCCTGGTTCTAACTGGCTCTCCCTGTCTCTCCCTGGTTCTCCCTGGCTCTCCCTGGTTCTCCCTAGCTCCCCCTGTATCTCCCTTGCTCTCCCCGTCTCTCAGTGCCTCTACCTGGCTCTCCCTAGCTCTCCCTGGTTCTACCTGGCTCTCCCTGTCTCACCCTAGCTCTCCCTGTCTCTCCGTGGCTCTCCCTAGCTATACCTGGCTCTCCCTGTCTCTCCCTGTCTCTCCCTGGCTCTCCCTGGCTCTCTCTGGTTCTCCCTAGATCCCCCTGTATCTCCCTTGCTCTCCCCGTCTCTCAGTGCCTCTACCTGGCTGTCCCTGTCTCTCCCTGGAACTCCCTGGCTCTCCCTAGCTCTCCCTGGTTCTACCTGGCTCTCCCTGTCTCTCCCTAGCTCTCCCTGTCTCTCCGTGGCTCTCCCTAGCTATACCTGGCACTCCCTGTCTCTCCCTGGTTCTCCCTGGCTCTCCCTGGTTCTCCCTAGCTCCCCCTGTATCTCCCTTGCTCTCCGCGTCTCTCAGTGCCACTACCTGGCTCTCCCTAGCTCTCCCTGGTTCTACCTGGCTCTCCCTAGCTCTCCCTGGTTCTACCTGGCTCTCCCTGTCTCTCCCTAGCTCTCCCTGTCTCTCCGTGTCTCTCCCTAGCTATACCTGGCTCTCCCTGTCTCTCCCTGGTTCTCCCTGGCTCTCCCTGGTTCTCCCTAGCTCCCCCTGTATCTCCCTTGCTCTCCCCGTCTCTCAGTGCCTCTACCTGGCTCTCCCTAGCTCTCCCTGGTTCTACCTGGCTCTCCCTGTCTCACCCTAGCTCTCCCTGTCTCTCCGTGGCTCTCCCTAGCTATACCTGGCTCTCCCTGTCTCTCCCTGTCTCTCCCTGGCTCTCCCTGGCTCTCTCTGGTTCTCCCTAGATCCCCCTGTATCTCCCTTGCTCTCCCCGTCTCTCAGTGCCTCTACCTGGCTGTCCCTGTCTCTCCCTGGAACTCCCTGGCTCTCCCTAGCTCTCCCTGGTTCTACCTGGCTCTCCCTGTCTCTCCCTAGCTCTCCCTGTCTCTCCGTGGCTCTCCCTAGCTATACCTGGCACTCCCTGTCTCTCCCTGGTTCTCCCTGGCTCTCCCTGGTTCTCCCTAGCTCCCCCTGTATCTCCCTTGCTCTCCCCGTCTCTCAGTGCCACTACCTGGCTCTCCCTAGCTCTCCCTGGTTCTACCTGGCTCTCCCTGTCTCTCCCTAGCTCTCCCTGTCTCTCCGTGGCTCTCCCTAGCTATACGTGGCTCTCCCTGTCTCTCCCTGTCTCTCCCTGGCTCTCTCTGGTTCTCCCTAGATCCCCCTGTATCTCCCTTGCTCTCCCCGTCTCTCAGTGCCTCTACCTGGCTCTCCCTGTCTCTCCCTGGAACTCCCTGGAACTCCCTGGCTCTCCCTAGCTCTCCCTGTTCCTCCCTAGCTCTCCCTGTTTCTCCCTAGCTCTCCCTAGCTCTCCCTGGCCCTCCCCGTCTCTCCGTGGCTCTACCTGTCTCTCCCTGGCTCTCTCTGTCTCTCCGTAGCTGTCCCTGGCTCTCCCTATCTCTCCCTAGCTCCCCCTGTCTCTCCCTGGCTCTCCCCGTCTCTCAGTGGCTCTCCCTAGCTCTCCTTGGTTCTCCCTAGCTCTCCCTGGCTCTCCCCGTCTCCGCGTGGCTCTACCTGGCTCTCCCTTTCTGTTCCTTTCTCTCCCTAGCTCTCCCTGGCTCTCCTTAGCTCTCCCTGGCTCTCCCTGTCTCTGCCTGGCTCTCCCTGTCTCTGCCTGGCTCTCCCTGTCTCTGCCTGGCTCTCCCTGTCTCTCCCTCGCGTCCTATTTTCTCCCTGTCTCTCCCTATCTCTCCCTGTATCTACCGGTCTCTCCCCGTCTCTCTCCCTATCTCTCCGTGTCTCTCCCTCGCGTCCTACTTTGTCATTTCATTAAAAACTTGGAAAATTTCCAAGTAATCGAATCAATTCATAATTATGATATACAAGTCAAATAACGATAAATTACGGGAAACCAAAATGAGGGAAATGCATTTTTTTGTTCCAGACGATCGTAATGTACCCCCGTCCAAACGTCATAACGTGCACAGTACGAGTCTGGCTACGAGAAATTGGATTCTCCCTCACCTATGGCGCTCTGATGCTGAAAACCTGGCGGTGAGTAAATGTAACTTTTCTTTAAACGTTGTTCAACTCTTTACCCAATCAGGACGTGACGAATTAAGTTTGCTCACCAGATGGCAGTCTTGTTGAAGAGAGAATTGGAAAATGGTATCGGGTGTTATCGTATGGAACAGTTCGTTCCTGTTTTATACTCTTTTTCACGACCAAATGGACTAGTTTAAATCAGTATAATTTTCCATGATTTACAATGCTTTTCCATGACCCATCGTGAGTCATCATAAATTCTCCGTTGTGTCTGTTGACTTATCGCTACTTCGTACAACGTCAAACTTGAAAATTTTATCTGACAATGAAAAACGCCGCTCATATTTCACGCCATTTCCCAGAAGAATCGAAGGGAGCATTCCGTACCGCTCGAAAATGGCCACTATCAGCGCCTACATCCTGCTTCACCTCACGTTCCTCCCCCTTTGACGTCTCGCGTTCGATGGAATTCCACTGATCAACTCGAACGAGTGGTTACGAGGGACGAGAGGCAAAAAAGGAGGTCAGGAGTTTTCTACGATCGCTGGTCAACCAGCGTGTAACGTATCGTCTTTTCTTGAGAGATCCCAGCCGCCACGGGATCGCTATTTTCGAACAGTTGCAGGATTTCCGGCACTGCTGAGATTCCGGGACAAAGATTGCCACGACTTTCATCCCCATTCTTTCTCGCGACCGCTATCAGCGCCCTTATTCTGTTGCGAAGAAGAAAAAGAAAGTTCGCCCGCGATTCGTTCCCCGAATCCGTAAGCCAGTTGGAGACCGAAACGCCTTTCGTTTCCACGAATAAACCACGGCCAACTGAGCACGGCTTTCTTCGTTGTATTACCCGCCAACCGCCGGAGTGATAAACTTCTCCTCCGTCGCGATGCATTGATTTATTTCACAGCCAACGTAGCATAGGAGTAACTTCTTTCACTGGAGCGGTTCGTTTTTCTTCGGACTTCGATAAGAATGGTCACTGGAATGCGAGACGAAGTTTTCTGACGAGTCAGAAATTTTTGTAGCTCGCGAAACATTTTAATGAACTTTGGAAAATTCTATTGAGTGGTGAAAATTTTTTCTAATGCGTGAAAAAACTTTTCTAAGCCGTGAAAAATTATACGAGTCATGGAAAATTTTCCTGAGTTTCGGGAAAGCTATCTGAATCGTAGCAAAAATGTGCTTCTATACCCTTTCATTCGATACGCTCAAAACCCGAAGAAAATTTCGAAACACTACTCAGCAGGAATTAATTAAAGCATCGAGTAGAAGTTTCGGCGGAAAGTTGAGGTATTCCGCGGTGGAGCAATTTATAATTTTAAATTAAATCCGAGACGCCGGCTAAGATTTCGAAGAGTTCCAATCTTGATCCAACGAGGATGCCCGCCTATAGATCAGAATAATCCAATTTTAATCGAACTCGAGACACGGCTGTAAACTTCGCGTTGGCTCTGTTAAATTGGAAAATTCTCAAAATTTCTGCAGCCCCGAACACCTTTGTGTTTACCCCCATCGGGGACGAGGAGTAGCGAACTTTCCGAGATATTAATTTAACTCGCGGCACAGTTGGAACAGAATAATTCGAGGCTGGCAACCTTAGTTCCAGAACTCGTCCCGGTTCTTTGACGAAGTTGGAAGCGACGAAGGTTCGTTGAATTCTGTCGCGAGTATTATTTTCTTTCGAATCTTAATCAGGGGTACATTAATCTTCGTCGACTTCCGCTCGTGGACATTTTCAGCTGCGATATTCACTTGGAAACTTACTGTGGACTAATTAAACCAATCGAAATCCTACAAACTATCATCCGTCTTCTGCGTCTTCGTGTTTCATCGAGAGCGTAAAAAACGTGTTCTAAGTTGAGTCTACGTCCAGCTCATAGAGACCATTTTTAATCTCTTAGGTAAACAATACAGCACAGCACTGTGTGACAAATAACGCTCTTCCCTACGCGAGCACCATAGTGACGCATCGTAATATAAGACGACATCCGCGAAAGCCGCTATAGTGGCGCATCGTACCTAAGAGGTTGATCCTTCGACGTGGTTTCGCTTTATCTACTTGGACATCGAGACCTCTTAAGATTCGTGAAACCACTTGGCTGGTGCCGTAGGCCAGGCGAGAACCTTCTTACCAAACTAATAACTCGCTCGCGGAACTTCTCGATCGTCCGGGGGGATTGTTCCAAGTGGCCGTGACAACTGGGTCAAGCCAGATACACGCGTAATTGCTGAGATCCCGTGAGTAAATGTACGGTTGCATAGCGGAACGGTGTGTATTGTCCTGGTAATAGGCGACTGCCCAATGGGGGAACAAACTGGGTTCCCGTATCGCTTGGCGGCTTCCATCCGCGACACGCCTACGGAGAGTTGATGAATTCTGGATCAGCGTACAATGCACTTAATCTGCATCAAGTGGTCGGTGAATAGGCGGCGCTCTCGCTGGAGATCTCGAAGCGGGACTCGATTAGAGATTGGTGACTGATATCTGTTGAAAGGAATTTCTCGAACACATAGCTCGAGGAAACAGACGACTCTGACTTATCGCGGAGAGTTATAAATCTGAGATGCTCTTGCTGGAGCTGTCGTAAAGCGTAACCTTTCTTTGACGAAGCGAGAGTTTGTCTTTTAAGGTGCATTAGGACGCGTCGTTCAGCGGACGTACCGTTAAATGATCCCTAAGACGATTACCAAACCCGATCCACTTCCGTGGCTCGCTTTATAACGGGAAATAATGGCCTTTTTCAATTCGTTCCTCGATCGCCGCGCCTTTACGAGTGCGCTCCTCTCGGCGAAAGAGATTTCGTTCCCTGGAAAGGCGGACCCTTTGAACGCGCTGCCAGGAAAATGGCCAAGCGCTTGCTCTTGCCCCTCGAGATGGCAACATCGTATTTGCTGAACCATTTAGAGGCAGACTCTCGAACGCCCTGGCTTTTTCATATTTCTTGCTAAGCAAGAGTGGAGATCCTCGCGTTACTTCTTATCCGAAGAGCGCCATTTCGATTTTTGCGATATGATTGCAATATCGTAATCAACGAGGTTCTGCTCAGGTGCGATTATTGCTATGAAATGTCTATAGATTGAAACACCAGTAAGAGAAAGCCAGCGTCGAGGCACTCGAGAGTATAGCGTGGCTTTCGTCACCTCGAAGCCTGTCGAAAAAGGAAAAACGATAGACACTAAGGGAGTGTCCGATGTTGCAAAGTCGAAAAAGGACTTGATCGCGCATTCGCGGTGCAGGGACAGCTATCCTCTCTTAGAACATCGAAGTGGCAACCCCAAAACAACTTGAAAACTCTACTATCTTTCATACTTGCATTTTCGCATTTTGCAAAAAGATATCAAAGCTTTTGCTTGCACGCAGTAACAAACCCAACCCAAATGGTAGTCCTCAGTACCACCAACGAACGCGTTGCCCCAATCAATGCGACTTTGGCTTACGAATTGACGTCCGTTCTCGTTCTGGTTTCAGCATATCGGTGATATTCCGCGTGAAGTCAGCGAAAGCGGTGAAAATAACAGACGGCAGCCTGCTGAAACGGCTGGGCATCATCGTGATGATATTCAGCGTGTTCCTGAGCATCCGCACGCTGGTCGCGCCGCCAGTTGTGATAGTGGCACGCACCGCGGACGACCTGAAGGCTTATCTGTGCCGGACCGACTGGTGGGACCACAGTTTCACTACACGTGAGTGCTTTGACTGGCTCTGATCACTCGACTCGCGTTTCTTTTCACATCCGATCGGCCGGATGAAACGCTAGTTACGCTATAGAGCGGTATCAGCTGGATCGTAAGCCTGCTGAATGGGCCAGATTAATTTATCGTACGGCTGGGAACTTTCAAACGGGGAGAATTGGTCGTAAACTGAGCTGGTAGCGTCCGCTGCTTTGGGCGGGACGCAGGGATGCACGGGAGAACGAATCCGCGTTGCATTTTGGATCATTTTAACCTTTTGCGCTCGGATGTTTGCTCTGAGGGGACGTCAGCATTGACCAGTGATTACGAAGGTTAAAATTGTTCCACTGAAGTTGTCCCATTGAAGTTTTCAATACTGAAGTTAGCAATAGAAACTATTGCTAAAATGTTGCTCAATAAAATATTATTGCTAAAAAATTGCTATTTTAGCAATAACTTCTATTGCTACCATCCTGCAGGAGCCAAATACAAAAGTTTAATGGAATATTTGGTCGCCAAACTTGAATTACATCCAAATTTAATTGGTTCAGCGTCACCTACAAGGGACTTTATTGGAAGATAGTGCTTTTTCAAAAGATCCCCCATAAATATGGAAAACGCTTTAGGAAATGTCGGCCGATTTCATTGGATAAGGTTATCGAATGGCTTACATCCAAAAACGCAACCTGGATCCTAACGAATAGAAGCTTTCAGGACCCTTTGGCTTTAACCCAACGGGAAATGTTTCGACTGGGTGTTTTTGATAGTGGGGTTTCTTTCAAAGTAACCAACATCGCGATAATTCGCGCTCTTTCACTCTTCAAATTGATCGTTGAAATAATGACACGAACGAAATTGCACGGTAATTATAAATTTAATTAAACCGGGAGTGCTTCCACGAGTGGCCCGCCTTTTATTTGGAGGGAAAATAAATTGTTACGGAAAGGGGAGTAAATTAAAACCAACGAACTAAATAAGTATTGAAATTAACAAGGGAACGACAATGCTGGCCAGGTTTTGCGATTTCGAAATTATTTACAGCCAGGAATATTCGATTAATTCCATCGTTTAGATTCAACTGGCAATTATAAGCCGTTTGCGATATGAAAATTCGTAACGCGAAGAACGATAATTACAAATAAAGTGTGGATTAATCGCTCGCAGGAATTCGTGTCGCATCCTGTTTAATTTCCTTTTCAGCATTTCGCGATTCGACGCTCGAGATAAAAAATTAGCAGAACGGGTACATTGTTTTATTGACTTTTCTGGAATTGAAACAGGCAATGGAAAAAATGTCGAGTGCCTGACGTCAAAGAACATAAACTGCTATCGAAACAAGGCCTTTGATCGCATCGCGGTAAACACGAACCTCGAACCGACCAAAAATCCTCGGTTCCGAGTTTTCGAAACGCGCGATGCAAAGGGATAAACGAAACGCCGGATGAAAGGACGCCATCATGGGAAAAAAGCAACAGAAAAAAATAGATGAAAAGACCAATTACTGGACGACAGTTTCCCAGAGTCCCAGTTTCCTTTACGTTTCATCTCTGCACGCACATTTTCCCAAGAGAAACTGACGTTCCCTGCGACGTGGAAAATGTCCCGACGAAACACGTTAACCCTTTCGTGTTAAATCACCGATTCGAATCATTTTTGTATCAAACAGGCTAATTGAACTCGAAGTTTGGAGACAAATCTGACGCAAGGAACCTGATTAACCCTTTGCACTCTGTTTTGTCCTGGACGTTGGCAATGGAGGCTAGAAATATTATTTTAGCAACAAAATAAATAAAATAGCAATATTTAACAATAGCTTCTATTGCTAAAGTCTCTCAGCAATAGAAAATTTCCATTTCAATAGAAAACTTGCATTTTTCAAAAAGCTGCGGTGGAATAAGATAATCTCTAATCAATTCTGATGTCCCCACGGAGGAGATACTCGAGTGCAAAGGGTGAAACCATAGACATAGCAAAATAGACCATGCTAGCAATGAAAGTATCGATGCGATAGAGAAATGAAAAGAGGAAGTTGCATAAAGGGATTGCTATCCTTATCTTGGACATAACTAACATTGATGCGCAATCATTAATGCTCGTCAATGTGCAATCGCGATTAAACAGAAAGAGAAATGCTTTTATACAGAGCTTTCTCTTTTTATTTCTCTATCGCTTTTCACTGTCATGGTCTGTGGTTTAATCCTTTCCACTCGGATGTCTCCTCTGAGAAAACTAATCAGAATTAATTAGTAATATGAATTAAACTAACTCGAAGTAACACACGAGACCCAAAACTTCACCCAGAAATGTCGTCAGAACCAATAGATTCAACGAACCTCAAAAGGAATGTAAAACCTCGAGTTTTGTTCGAATTTTTTGTTACACATTCCGTTTGAAGCTGCGCAACGTTTTAGAACGCGTTCCCAATGCAATATTGTTAATTCGAACGGTGCAGAAGATTCTGCCATAACACCAGAGCGGATTTGTTTCCCAGCGCAGCTTCGCTGGAAGTTGCCGAGTTTTTTCGCACTTGGACAGTCCATTTCTCGCGGACGCATTAGCGCGAGAGCTTTCTTGATGAGGAAAAACAACCCTTTGCGGTGTTCCTTTTTTCCCCCGCAGCCATTGTCTGCTGTCAACGCTTCATTTATAACCTCCATTCTTCTTTCGTCCTTTCTTCTCGCTAAACGTGCATAAAAAATAACGTCACGATCGTTGACAGCCTCGTAGAAACGCGCGTCCATCTTCAGAGGAATTTTTCCAGCAAATTTAACGGAACTATCGGACCCTTCCTTCGAATAATAATCTCGCATAAATGTTCTCGTTCGAAGCGACTGTAAATTAATTTGCAGAGACGACAGGCTGCTGTCTCGTCGTGATTTTTATTCGACGAATTGTTTGCCGTTTCGTTCACCTTTTAATGGGTCGAGATGACGAGCGTAGAACAAACCGTACGATTATAAAACGGAGTCACCGTTATGGACGGTTCTGTATAATCGTAACGAAATGGAAGACTCGTTCCAATCGTGCTGTTTTGTTTAACGAGGAGCAATTTATTTAACGATCCTATTCGACGACCCTACCGTCGAATTTCTAGAAAATAACGAAAAGTAAACCGAGCGAGACGTGACGAGAATTGATGGAATTTGTGCTTTATAGTGGACCTGTTTGCTCAATTACCAGGGGATGTTCTTGGAATAATACAATTAATTGATCACCGATCTCTTAAAAGACGTCCATCTGTTGCTTTTATGGAAATTACTTTGGCATTCGATTTGACGATCAAAATTACGATAGAGGTTCCTACAAACTTTGAGAACTTTCGTCTTGCTATATCTTTTAAAACACATCCATCTGTTCCTTTTATGAAAATTACTTGGCCATTTCATTTGACGATAATAATTATGGTTCCTGCAAACTTTAAAAACTTTCGTCCTACTTGCTTCTGCGTTAACACACAATTACCCCAAGTAAGAACAGTTAAAACAGTACAGGGCATTGTACTAAGTTGGCTTTTAGAAAGTGAACAGTGGCCACTTTACATAAAGAAACAAAGACTCCAATTACGCCGCGCTAAAGAATGAAACGTCCATTTTGTTCCAGTCGAGGTTATGTTCCTGATATGGGGCATCAGGCTGTGCATCGTGGTGAGGAAGACCCCGTCGGAGTTTAACGAGAGCCGCTTCATCTCGATGGCGATTTACAACGAATTTTTACTCTCAGTCTTCCTGAACGTCTCGATGTGAGTACAAAGATCCTATTAACTTTCCTCTGCGATAATGGCAGCAGTTTTAAAGGGCGAACCTTCGTTCGAAAGCTGTTGGTGGCACACAGGGTGCCCGAGAAATTTGTTCAGGGACCCAGAGATTCGATTTAAACGCTTGTACAGCGAGCAGAAAGGAAGCAGAGGCTTAAAGCGTGCCTGGAGATCCGCGATAATTGCTAAGTCTAACAAACGGAGGCTGAATTCTTTAGTAAATCGAGAACTCCGCGGTTATACGAGAGACGAAGCGACCCATTATGAACCGCGAAAGTCCTCGGAATTACGGTGGAACCTCGCGTAACGAGCATAATTCGTCCCAGAATCTTACTCGAGACGCGATACACTCGTCAAACGAAACAATTTTTCCTACGTAAATTAATGTAAAATGTGATAAAGCGTCCTGCGTCAGAAAATATTCAAAATGTTTTCTATGCAACGTTTATGCAAAGAAACATCTGCGATCATTTCAAACATGATTCGAATTAATTACGTAGTTTATCATTTATAGATTTATGACGCATACCTAATTTTCTTTTACAAGAAAGCTGTCTAGCGACGTTTGCCTTTGTCGAGGCTTCAAAATTTGCTGAAATTGTGGCATCGCGTTGTCGTTGACTAAAGAAGAGAGACTTCTTCTTTTCGCGTCACTCGTCACTCAGAATGTCGCTCGTTAAACGAGTGATTTTTTCACTATTTATTGTGCTCGCTATGCGAAATACTGGTTAAAAGGGGCGCTCGTAAAGCGGGGTTCCGCTGTGTTCGCTGTCGCGTGTCCCTTTGTAGTCCATCAATTTCAGAAACGGGAACGTTCTAACAAGAAAATCGCTTCATCGACCTTAGCCAGCCTTCGCAGCTGTCGTTGCACATTCACGCGGTTTGCAAAAAAGTTTTTTTCATATCCGCCTCACACCGTCCGACGCGCAGCCAAGTAATTTTCAGCGGAACGCATTAATGTCGGGCGCCGCGAATGAATAGGCGAGTACGTCATCGCGAAACGTCGAATTTAATACGCCAAACGAGTCCGCGAAACGCAGCAAACACCAGCCGGCCGTGAATCGTTAATTTTAATAATGTATTCCGTTGATACCAGGCCCGTGCTCGCCCGCGAACTGGAGCAGAACACAGGAAGCTATTATGTCTCAGTGGAAACTGCACACGTTCAGCATAAGTAATATCACCTTGCTGTAGTGCCCCATGACCGCCCTTTCGAAACGACATCGGAATGGCTTGAATATTTTATCCGCGGTTGGGATTAACGGCGGCCATCTTGTCGTCTTACGTTCAGAGCGCTGTAAACACTTTTTAGAAGTATCTACGCCACGATTTTGTCTTTGATATGCTTCGCGAAATGTTGTTAGCAGCGCCATTTTGTCGACTTATGTTCAGAACACTGCAAATACCTTTCAGAAGTGTCAAAGCTACGATTTTGTTTTTGATATACTTTTCAAAATGTTACTAGCAGTGCCATCTTGTCGACTTATGTTCAGAGCACTGCAAATACCTTTCAGAAGTATCAACACCACGATTTCGTCTTTGACATACTTCTGAAATATGATCAGACATTCGATGGCCTCTAATAGCGATCTCCAACCTCAATATTTGCATGAGCTACTTTTGAAGTTAAAAGCGAGCTACTCGTTGCAAAAAATATTACCAAAAAAGTCAACCAAAGATTGTCGCAAGCTACCAAAAATGACGCCACGAGCAACTAATAGCTCACAAGCTAGTAATTAACGATCACTGATCTTCCTACTAAAATTACAAGCAATATTAAGAATGCTTCCATTTTTTAAGATCGCGAGGATTCTATCGATCACTCTACTCATCCCCATACTCTCCAACTCTAATTAGACCAATTGCCAGTAACCTCAGAGTCGACGTGCCTCCCCAAAACCGCTCTTCAGAGTTTCATTTCAAGTCGACCACGAAGAATCCAATTTCCTTATCTTTAGAAAATTTATAACCAGGGGGTTCGAATAGTGGGCATCAAAAAGCGGGACGACTCGACGTCCATATCGCGTAGGGGTTCCCACGCGCGTCGTAAAAACGAACGCTCGTTCCCACGGGACAGTTTCAGGAGGCGCAATCTTTCTGGTTGCAGGTTGTTCTTGCAGTCGCCGGCCAATCCCGATTTGCTCTACGTGATATTTTTCTGTCACACCCAGCTGACGGTGACGCTGTTGCTCTGCCTCATATTCGGCAGCAAGGTAAGAAACCGCGAGTCGAACCCCGCGTTTTCATCGCCGCTTGACAAATGGCGGCCAGATCGCGGATCCCAGAGCGTTCGCGGCGGCTATTGAAATTTATTTATCTCGTGGCGCGCGTATTGATCACTCGAGAGCAACGGCTGGCGCTCGTGGAACTTGTAAAATAGTTGTGTACGAACAGCCGCGGTCTAATTTATTTCCATCCGTGGTCTGGATGAAAAATCGCGGCCACGTTCTCCCACGCTGGAACCACGTGAACGCCGCTGAAAGCTGAAATTTCAATACGCGCGTCCGTTTTTGTAATTCCTGAAAAGTTACGTCCCGCGTTTCGACGGTGCTGTTAACTGCCCCTCTCGTCGACGTCGTTGGATCGTTTCGTCGGTGTAAGTAGCAGCCGCGTTCTGTTAATCGCGACGGATAAACTAATTATTCCCCTGATAAAGCGGATATTTCACATTCGTGGACGGGATCCGCGAATCCTCGTAAATACAGCGACAAAGGCGGGATGAAAGCCGTTTCTCGTAATTCTCTTTCCCCCCAGTTAATGTCCCCTGACCGTCATTAATTCGACAGACGAATGCGCCGCGGACAAGACTATGGATTATGCAGCAACGAAAGTACGCTCAGGAAAATTTGATATTCACGGCGTTCAGCGAACTTTCCCTGCCCGAGCAGCAACTGTTTAGGCGTCCCCTTATTGTGCGCCCGCTGTGGCGGTCGCCATTTTGCATTGAAACCGAACAATGGACGACGTTTTTACCACCGCGCATTTCTGTCCGAATGAGCGCATTATTGCCGGAAAATCAGGGCAACGAATTGCTCTCGCGTTCCGCTTTGTTCGAGGAATCAATTTATGGGAAGAAAATTCGCGAAGCCCAAAGATAGCCTCTGATCGTGTCAATCTCCCCGGTATTTCGAGTGAAACAGCGTTACCAGAACTTGTTAAACGGTAAACTCTGCGTTACTCCAGGGTAAAGAGTTATGAGACCCATTGAAGTCTTTAGATGGTGCCATCTTGGTGACTGAATCGTAGATATAGAAGAATAGACCACGCTTGCAATGGAAATATCGTACAAGTGGATACGATAAAGGAATAAGAGAAAGTTGCATAAAGGAATTGGTATCCTTGTCTTGTGTTGGATTCCAGGTTCAACAAACTCGAAGGAGTCAAATGCAACGCGTGTTAGGAGACTTTAGAGGTTTATTTAGACACAAGTTTCCACACACAAGTAGTGACTACAATAATCTGAGGGCCATAGTAAAAATTATCTAGTATTTATAGACTTTAGGGTGAGTAAGTTGAGGTACAAAGGTTAGACAGACAAAAGGCAGGGAACAGGATGAGTTAGCCTATACAGGAGACTAGAAGAGCCAGAATTTGGTAACTATGATTAGGATATTTATGGTAGGATGAGTCTTAAGGAATTTGTATCGTGTTGTCGATATCGTCAGAGGGTTGCTCATGCAACACTTGAGCGTAACTAACGTAGACGCGTAATTGGTGCTCGTCAATGTGCAATCGCGACTAAACAAAGAGAGTTTAGGAGAGAAATACTTGCGTGCAGCTTTCTCTTTTTATCTGCCAAGTGATTTCCTTCTATCGCTTTTCACGTCCACTCCTCGTGGTCCATTCTTACGTGTCTATGGGAAGAATAGAAGCGTCGAAACACTGAAACTTGCCTGTTTAATGTAGGCCTACGTGGTGTTCCGCAGCGGAGGCAAGGAGGACTCGAAGCACTCAGGGGCCACTGGGAAATTCCTGGGGAAAAGCGGACGCCCAGCTGGCACTAGCAACCAGACGAACTCGATATCCCTTCAGCAAGGAAACTTCACGGACGAGAGCGATGGAGCCACGGTAAGAATGTTTTGTGATGGACGACTAAACTGATTGTTCAGAATTTTTATACTGACCCTTTTGGTGTTAAGCCTATTCTATTGTAGACTCATTGTGAGTCGAAAATTAATCACGTTTTTGGTCAACTGGTATTTGTTTAGTTGTCAGTGAGGGTTTCACAGATTTTTAAAGGATACTGACCCTCCATATTTAACTCTTTGCATTCGACTTCTTTCCAAACGTTATCGATGGAAATTTGCTAAGATAGCAATAATTGCAGCAATAGAAAATTTCCATTTCAATAGAAAACTTAAAAAGTTGCGATGGAATAAGTTTAACCTTCTTCATCGCTAATCAATGCTGATGTTCCCTCAGAGGAGACATCCAAAAGCAGAGAAATCATCTAATTTGTCTCAATTTAAGTTCTTAGAGTCGCTTAATAACAACTTTGCCTCTCTGTCTTTCATTGACAACTTAGTCTGCATGCTTTTCTTTAGCAATATCATAAGTCATTAGCAAGTAGTCACAATTCACAGAGTATCCAAAATAATGCAAAAGCGAGATTATAGGATTTCCAGGTTTTGCAGAGAAAGCAGTGAATATGCTATTCTTACCACACGTCACCCATTATTTTCATAATTATATATTCAACAGATTACCAGTAATTAATTCCAGCGTACAGCACAATCTGACAGCCATTTATAATTCTCGTGCCGTTAATTCTGTTCACAATTGATCGCGATCAACCGCTTCTAAATGCGTAGCACCATCATTAATGTCGTTCAACCAGCTGTCTATCAGTCGAAATGCCAGACTCCAGTTCCATCAAGTCGATTATCGACTGTCGTGGGAATATCAACTTAAAAACAACTGAAACTCTGAAAGATACTTAGAAAGTCGAACAGTGAGAAGATCAGAATACAAAACAGATGTTCAATGATTATATTATTGCGATGGCTTCTTGTTCTTCGAGAAGTCACAACAAAACCAACCGCAGCATCCATCGCTAGCAGCGATCGTCATTAAAAGTAATTACTTGATTTCATAGGGCCTGCAAAGGCTGACCTCGCGAGAAATCCGCTTAACAAGCATATCGTCCTAATGAAGTCTCCAAGAGACGCAATGAAAGCTATAGTGGTAAACTCACGATAATACCGTATAAGCTCATTAAAGAACTGAATTCAGAGCGCGCCATTTTGTCTCGTCTACCGATAGCATCGTCGGAGAGATTCCCAGGAAGACCTGAATCTCCTCGTGAACTTGACGAAACGACACTTGTTACTCGCCATCTTGTTCTATCCCGACGATTCGACTTATCTCATGTATAACTTACAATTATCCAGCGAACATAAGTTATACGTGACCCATGTTTGACCCGTGTACGACTATAACCCGCGTATTACCCATGGAAACTCACACGTAACCCATATTTAGCCTGTACAGAACTCTAACTCACGACACGTGGACCTATATCTAACCTATATCATGCTAATGCATAACTTTCGTAGAGGATATGGAAATCTGTACGTAACTTGTATTTGCCAATGCATTATTAAGAAGGAACAATTATTTATGCAGAGACTGAACGTATCCTAACTCAATGGTACTGTAAAGTCTGACGATCTCTTAGATAGGGTCTGATTAATCTAAAACAAAAGGGAAATAGGCTGTCCGTGATCGACAAATATCATTCGTGGCAGCTTTTAACCCTTTGCACTTAGATGTCCCTTCTGAGAGGACATTGCAAGTTCAGTATAGCTCAGGATGTTCCTTCTGAAGGAACGTCCAGAATTAATTAGCAATTACGGAAGTTAACCCATTGCATTGCTTTGTCAAATGTGACTTGACATCATTAAATAAAAAAAAACACAAATATAAGTTCCATGAATAAAATTACAACAAAATTTGAGGGATATAGGTCGAGGAACTGTCCATTGAAGCAAATTCCAAACAAAACACTTTGAATAGTAAAGAGTTGTTGGCAAAATAAATAGAAAAATTGATCGAATCAATAAATCAGAGTCATCTTAGTAATCGATCAATCATCCCTTGTAAAAACACGTGCGATGAAATTGTTCGACGGCTTGAACCAACGTCAAGCCTTCGTTGTTTACCTCGCATTGTCCCCTAAGAATTTATTCGAGATCGATCACGCTTAGCGTGCGACACACTGTACTGAAACACCCTGTATATCGGCCACGTGCAGACGATTAATAGGCATAGCAGCGTCAAGCCCCATTGTGCGAAAAGCCGATTAATAGGCCACGGAGCTTCGTTAATTATGGTATCGACGTTAGAAAATCCGATTTACCATTGGGGAGACCCAACGCGCCTTAACTCCTTGGCCTACAATCACGAGTCAGACCCATGGTGAGGTCCTTTGGGCCATAAACAATAAGTGCAACCTTGATTCATGGTGGATATACAACAATGGACCTCGCTAGCAATAAAAATGTGGCGATCCTTCGACACTCGCCGCTAGAAGGACAGCAACGCTTACAATTTCGCACAAGCACTCATTTTCGATTGGATTCCAAGAGAAAGTTGCATAAAGGTGTAGCAACGAGGCACAATAGAAGGCCTTTCGCTATAAATAGCTAGCATGGTTTATGGTATGGGATAATCAAGCCATTTTTGAGGAACCATTTTAAGTTTTTAATATTTTCTGGACGTGCGATAATTAACTTTCTCCAACGGCCTCAATGGCACATGTGGACACCATAAACAGGGGATTTCCAAAGGGCTGTGGCGGTCCTCGCCACTAGAGGGACAGCATATTCGTCAGTTTCCTACGAGCACTCCATTTCTTACACAGTTTCTATATAATAGAAATTCCATCCCAGTGTCTAAGGCGCAACTCCGCCATTTTGGTAGCCTTACTGATGAGTCCACTAGCAGGCCCAAGATGAAACGTTCTTCCCTCTTTTTTCCTTCCTACCCTCTCACACGTACTCTCTACAGCACAGCAAAACGAAGCAGCACACAATAGCTTCAAGGCCATTACCATACATTACCAAATATGGTAAAAAACTAGAAGCATCCTCTACCAAAGACACCAACTGCCCTTTCTTAAGTTGGCGATGGCTAAAGCTGACAGAACTCAGTCTCAGTGGAGAAGTCGCCTAAAACACAACAAAATAAAGCTCGAAATACAACTTTAAAGACTTTACACTCTGTGTCTTAATTAGTTCGAACACGCTAATCTATAGACATAGTCATCACAAGACACTAACTGTTCTTTTTTAAGATGGCGGTGGCTAAAGGTGACAGAACTCAGTCTCAGTGGAGAAGTCACTTAAAACATAGCAAAATGAAACTCGAAAAGCAATTTTAAAGACTTTTCACTCTGTGTCTGAATTACTTTGAACACGCTAATCTATAGTCATCACTTTTCAAAGGGATTGCTATGCTTGTCTTATATGTATGAACTGTGGAAAATTTTATTACGTGCGAGGGGGTATGCGTGAGACTTAGAATGTTTAAAAGGAAATAGAGTGATTGCATGCGATCGAATTTGAGAGATTGAGGTGCGAATAAATAAATTTGAATTGGAAATATTTAGTTCGTTTGGAAAGAAATAAATAGTGACTGAGAGCGAATAGCTAGCGAGTAAAAAGCGAATAAAAAAAGAACTCGACAGAGAATGAAATACTTTTACGCTGGGTTCCCTTTTTATTCCTCTATCGTTTTTCTAAACCATGCGAGTGGTTTTATTATATGTCTGTAGTGCTGCTTCGTTTTGACCAAACGTAAACAAAACAAGCCTGCCTCGTGGTACGTCACTCGTACGAAAACAGACGAGTCAAGTTCGTGGTACGTCATTCGTACGGAAACAAAAGAGCCAGGCTTGTGGTTCACTGTTCGTCTAACTTTAGTTACGCGTAACCTCTTGTTGCGTTCACACGTAGCGGCTAAACAGCTTAATGGCTCGACGTGCGACGGATGCTTGCCATGGCTCGAGCAATCTGGAGATAACGCGTACACCAAAGGGTTAATGTTCCTACGGACACCCTAGCACCCTAGAACACAGCCTGAGGGAAAGATAAACGACGTCACTCGACGAAGTATGGCAAAAGAGAGTAACTTTTTATTTACTGAAGTGGTACGATTGTTGGACGTTCAATTAGAGCCACTCAGAGACAGAGTCCATCGTCAATTAAAGCAGCGAAGGATTGGAGCTTTTCAGAAACCAATTGGAAAGCTCGAAAGATCAGCGATTAACGTGAAACGACTGATCTCTAGATAACGAAGCCAGCTTACAAACCTTTCGCGTTTGTTTGTGAATACATTCCACCGATTCTGCTTGAAACCATTGTTATTTTTAATGAAAGAGTTTCGCAACAGAACGTATTTCGATATTGCACGCTGGTGGTCTGTTTGTAACACATCGTCTACTTTCGCAATGTTTCAGGAGGAATTCCGTCGATTAATCAACCAATTAGAGGTCCTGAAAGAGAAGAACGTTTTGCTGGGTAATCATCACTTGGTGAACAAACTCGCGGCTATGCAGGAAGTTGCGAATCGCGCTGAAACTCAGGTATCCACCATCCAAGCGATCTCGTCGAGCATGAGGCTGAACGATCTGAACGGGTCGACGACTATCGCTGAAACGGACGTCGGAGGATCTTTCAAAAGTGACGTCGATCAAAAAGGTTCACACTTTTCCTCGACTCTCGTATTTACAATTTATAGAATCTATGTTCGAAGATTTGAGCGTTTAAGAGATTCGAAGAAGTTTAGGCAGTTTAAAGACACACAATTCCTACTTAAAAATTAGATTATTCTAACGTTCTCTTGACAATTACACAGCTTCTTACTTTTCAAATATAATTCTACGTAGGCGATTCCCTCCTCCGCCAATTAACAAAATTATTACCAAAATATTCGCATCCTACTCTTTCTTTCAGAGTGTCTTCACCTCACGACTGGGATTTCTCTTCTTTTGTTATGGTGACAAGGTTTATATTGCCTTCATTTGGATTTCACTTTGCAAAAGGTCTCGTTCGCATCATAAACCTAGTCACCATCCCAATCAACGTAACTAAAACCCCCAAGTCTCTTTTTTTTCACTTACAAATCCAAAACTTCGTCATATTCCTGAATCTTTCCAACTCAGCCAAGTACCACATAATTTTTTAATCTCCCACGCGCACTTCCGAAGGAAACAAAAGCATTTGGTAATTTTTCACGCGAAATGCAAATGAACAAACGTCTGTCCAGGTGCAGAGGCGAAGGAAGAGAAGAGGTGTCAAGCCTGCGCGGTGAAGAATGGGGTAGGAAGCAAGGACCAGGGTTCCTCCAGGGATGCCGAGGTCCTCGTCTCCGTGGAGGCGAAGAAACCAACGAGGACCAACGACGTGGCCGTCTCCACTTCCGGCAGGCCCGCCACAGAGGACATTGGAACGGAAACGAGGCGCGAGGACAAAGAAAGCGAGGTCAGGGAGCGGGAGAAGAGCAAAAGCAAGTCTGGCCACGCGAGAACGCACGCTATAGTCATCAATTTGGACGACAAAAGCAGATTCTCGGAGGAAGTCACTGTTTAAAAACGGTCAGTCTTCTAATTATTTCTCGCTACGCCGTGGAACGCGAAACGAAACGGTTCGCCAACGACGAATCGAGTGCGCGGTTAGGGAATTTCGTGCTGGTTCTTCTTCGACTCGTGTTGGTGGGACTGAACGACGTTTCCACGACTGGAGACCTTCAAACGATTTCAATCTACAGTTTATTTCGTTTATTAAACGTGTGATACGAGTTTAAGTTCGCGATGGAGGCAACTAGAACGGATTTCGTCGCGTGGAAAATGCGTCTCGCGTTCAAGTGTCGCAGCTCCAAGCGGAAGCTGCAAATTTCAGTTCCTTCTTTGGCGAACGGCCTCGAGAAAACGCCTCGAGAAAAACGCGCGGCGAAAGGAGTCCCTGGATTAATTCTCTGTTTCGTCTTTTAGAGGTATCAGATTTTCTCGCGCAAATTTGCGTAAATGCGATCGTTCCCCTTTTTTTGCTTCCTCCTCCTCTTTCGTTTATTTTCCCTTTTGTCCTTTAAATGTTGTTCCTGGAAAGTTTGAGGCAGGAAAACTTCCTTCCGGTAATTCTGTTTGCGAGTTCCGAGAAGAGACACCCTAATCGGACCAAGATTCCTCTTTATTGAATTTTCTTCTAACGGCGCACAGCAATAATGTCCCCGGGGACTTCCAGCCCCTTTCCGTTTCTCCTCTTAATTTTTTAATTGAACGCGCAAAACTCGAGCTGCAAGTGGATCCTTCTCTTCAGCTTCCACGTTTTTTACAATCGAAAGGAAAACAGCTTTAATTTGCGATCCAGCTTTTCAGAAGTTGGACTCGTTCTTACTCGAAATTCGTACATATTGGCGAAGTTTGAGAAGAAAAAAGTAACTAATTACGAATGCACGTGCATATTGTACGCTTTTTTCAATTGGAATTGAAAAATTTCTGCTAAAGTTTCCTTCAGTTTGCTATTTTTACACTCGAAAGGAAAACAGCTTTAATTTGCGATCCAGCTTTCAAAGATTGGACTCGTTCTTACTCAAAATTCATATATATTCGCTAAATTTGCAGGAAAAATAATAATTGACCATCGATGCGCGTGAAAAATTGTCTGTCTTTTTTAATTGGAATTGGAAAAATTCTGCTCAGAATTTCCTTCGTTCGAAATTCACAGAAAAATTCCAGTCGAACGTAGTTTTGCTTTGCTCAATTAACAGTTTTACCTTTTATTATTTCACTCCCCGACCTCCATTTTCTGTTGAATTAAACATCGTTCGCTGCGTTGTTTACACGCTCGGTGATTATACGCGATTAAAAAAGTTGAATCAAGCTGCGAGCCATGTAAATATATTAGTTAATCGATTGTAAAGCACAAACGTTTCTGTGAAAGTTTTAATCGTTTTAGTGGTCTAAGGAAAAAAATTGTGATATCGTAACGACAAGTGACCGGGAGCCAGTCTCGAGGACAAAACCTGCGTTAATTAGTAAAGATCGAAGCGTTAGTCGAGTGCATAAGAATAAACGAACGAACGTCGCGATCGATCGCGCGTTCCGAGTTCTTTTCTTTTTTTTTTTTTTTTTTTTCGAAAACGCTTAAATGGAACTCGAAGCTCTCAGCGCAAAAAGAAACGAGAAGATGTAACGAAGTACGAAAAGATACATTCTGGTGAGTCCCCCAAACACGACTTTGCTCTTTCGCCGTTCAAAAAAGCGCGGGAACGAGGACCATCGGTTTTCGAAGACGATGAAGCTTTAAGCGTCGAAGAGGTCTGCTGAGGACTGCCCCAAAAGTCGTGGAAGGGAAGAAGATGAAGAAGTATGCGAAATATATGCGCTTTTTCTGAGAAACGCGTATCGATAATGCCGTCCTGGATAGAACGGAATTAGATTTATAAATTCTAGACTACTCGAGTTTGTAAAGACCCGACATTTTTTGCTAGCTTTTTATTCGAACTCGCTGTTCGCATACATCGATGACGCGATTTTTTATTCGAAAATTGAGGATCGAAGTCTCTCGAAGTAAATCGATCACGCTGGATCTTACTTCGCGAGTGCTCGCGTTCGTGCTTTTTTCAGTTACGCCATTGAATTCAAGCAGACAGCGATCCACGGACCTAGAAATGGTTCGCCATCGTCGCGAGATCGTCACGATTATTTATTTACCAAGCACACACACACACACACTGGTTCTATCTGGGACACGTCCGTCAACTTCAAACGTCTCGTCGCGCAAGTGATCAATCGAACCTCGCGTACAAGCTTTCTGTAAATATCGTAGCCGCTTATCCGAAGTCTTCTGCCATAGAATTAAGGCGATTTGTAAATAACTATACTAAAGAACAGCAAGGAAAAAGTTACTAGGACAAGGAAAGCACTGTTCCGTACACTCGCGCGTTACTGTCGACCCTCCTATAACGCGATACGCTTATAAAACAGCTTTCGCGTTATTTTATGATCGCATGCGTCATAATTTGGGGATTTACGAATGCAATTTTCATATAACGTGGAATAAATCGAAGTGATTTGTGTTTTAACTGCTTCTGAGTTCCTTATTGCGCGATTTCCATGTAACGCGAAGCTAAAATGGCGATGACTCTCTTAAATCTTATGTATGTACTAAACTGCATCTCGCGTTTTGTGTTTATCAAATTTTATTTCATAACTTGGTGCTTTGAGAATGCAATTTTCATATAATACGAAACGAATCACAGTGATTTGTATTTTAGTTACTTCAGAGTTCTTTATTGCACGGTTTCCATATATCACAGAGCCAAAATTGCGCAACCCTCTTAATTTTAATATCTTTTCTTTCGTACTTAAAAAATTTTATTTCATAACTTAGTGCTCTGAGATTGCAATTTTCAAATAACACAAAACGAATCAAAGTGATTTGTATTTTAGTTACTTCTGAGTTCCATATAACGCGAAGCTAAAATGGCGACAACACTCCTGTATACTAAACTATATCTCGCCTTTCGCATTTATCAAATTATATTCCCAATTTGGTGCTCTGAAAATGACAAACTCTCAAACTAATTTACATTTTACTTGCTTCTGAGTTTCTTATAGCACGATTTCCATATAACGCAGTACGTATCAATCGCGTTATAGGAGGGTTCACTGTATTTCTTAGATCGAGGCGTCTCGAACTGCAGAACGAAGAACCTGGTTCGCAACAGATTAAACTTAAGTTTCCTATAGCACGATTTCCATGTAACGCGGTACGAATCAATCGCGTTGTAGGAGGGTTCACAGTATTCCCTAGAATACTCCAGATCGAGGCGTCTCGAGCTGTAGAACGAAGGACGATCCATCGTCTTTCTATTTCTCTTTCTCTTTGTCTCATATCAGTCCACGGATTGTAAATACATTTGTAAATAACACGCGTAAAGGCGAGATCGCCGCTAGATCGAGAAACGATCATAGTTTCATTGTTACCAGATCGTGCATTTTAGTCCGAATCAAAGCGACGAGGACAGGAAGAGATTTATCGATCCGAGCTCGACGATTCGCGGAAAAAATCTCTTTTTTCAGACCATTTTTTCGCGTTCCCTTTATTTTCTTCGAAAAAAAAAACATTCGCGGATTAAATTCAGCAGGAAAATTCGTACAACGAACTCGATGGACGCGATCTTTACTCGCGCGCGAAGTATGATGGCACAGCTTTCCTAATTTTAATGTCTTTCCTTTTGTATTTAGAAAATTTTATTATTTAAGAATTTGGTGCTCTGAGAATGCAATTTTCATATAACATAGAACGAATCGGATTGATTTGTATTTTAGTTACTTCAGAGTTTCTTATTGCGCGATTTCCATATAACGCGAAGCTAAAATGGCACAACTCTCTTAATTTCAATATCTTTACTTTTGTCTTTAGGCAATTTTATTATTTCATAATTTGGTGCTTTGAGAATGCAATTTTCAAATAACGCAAAGCGAATCAAAGTGATTCGTATTTTAGTTACTTCAGAGTTTCTTATTGCGCGGTTTCCATGTAATGCAAAGCTAAAATGGCACAACTCTCTTAATTTCAATATCTTTACTTTTGTCTTTAGGCAATTTTATTATTTCATAATTTGGTGCTTTGAGAATGCAATTTTCATATAACGCAAAGCAAACCAAATGGATTTGTATGTTAGTTACTTCAGAGTTTCTTATTGCGCGGTTTCCATGTAACGCAAAGCTAAAATGGCACAACTCTCTTAATTTCAATATCTTTACTTTTGTCTTTAGGCAATTTTATTATTTCATAATTTGGTGCTTTGAGAATGCAATTTTCAAATAACGCAAAGCGAATCAAAGTGATTCGTATTTTAGTTACTTCAGAGTTTCTTATTGCGCGGTTTCCATGTAATGCAAAGCTAAAATGGCACAACTCTCTTAATTTCAATATCTTTACTTTTGTCTTTAGGCAATTTTATTATTTCATAATTTGGTGCTTTGAGAATGCAATTTTCATATAACGCAAAGCAAACCAAATGGATTTGTATGTTAGTTACTTCAGAGTTTCTTATTGCGCGGTTTCCATGTAACGCAAAGCTAAAATGGCACAACTCTCTTAATTTCAATATCTTTACTTTTGTCTTTAGGCAATTTTATTATTTCATAATTTGGTGCTTTGAGAATGCAATTTTCAAATAACGCAAAGCGAATCAAAGTGATTCGTATTTTAGTTACTTCAGAGTTTCTTATTGCGCGGTTTCCATATAACGCAAAGCTAAAATGGCACAACTCTCTTAATTTCAATATCTTTCCTTTTGTATTTAGAAAATTTTATTATCTCACAACTTGGTGCTCTGAGAATGCAATTTTCATACAAAGCAGAACGAATCAAACTGATTTATATTTTACTTGCTTCCAAGTTTCTTGGAAAAAATTTTATTTGTCAGACTATTTTTTTTTTTTAATTCCCTTTACTCTTTTAGAGAATATTCGTGGATCAAATGTTGCAGGGAAATCCGAACAACGACTTCGTCGAACGAAACCTTTATTCGCGCGCGAGCGTGATTCCAGCGATCCCAAACGACTCTTCGCTTCATAAACGATCCGACTGCCCGCGGTAATGAAACTCCGATCCCCTTCAGGATAACAGTAATTTAATTGATTCGCTATCTTCGCGTGCGTCCCATTAATTTGTTCGAGCTGCATCGATTAACTCTTTGCACTCGGATGTCGCCTCTGAGAGGATTAATTTCGAAGGTTAAAAACTTATTCCATGGCAACTTTTTGGGGAACGTATATTTCCCCAAAGTTTCCTATTGAAATGGAGATTCTCTGTTGCTGGAAAATTGCTTGGTGATAGTTTCCATTGCTAACTTTTACCAGCCATAGGAAATTGCTTGGCGATAGTTTCCATTGCTAACTTTTACCAGCGATAGAAAATTCCTTGGCGATAGTTTCCATTGCTAACTTTTACCAGCGATAGAAAATTACTTGGCGATAGTTTCCATTACTAACTTTTACCAGCCATAGGAAATTGCTTGGCGATAGTTTCCATTGCTAACTTTTACCAGCGATAGTTTCCATTGCTAACTTTTACCAGCAATAGAAAATTGCTTGCTGATAGATTCTATTGCTAACTTTTACCAGCCATAGGAAATTGCTTGCTGATAGTTTCCATTGCTAACTTTTACCAGCGATAGAAAATTGCTTCGTGATAGTTTCCATTGCTAACTTCTACCAGCGATAGAAAATTGCTCGAAAAGCGTCGAGTGCAAAGGGTTAAGCGTGATCGCGATACCAGCGATCCTCTCCCTCCGAACGTTCCTCCGACTTTCGACGACGCGAACGCTCGCGCGTCTCCGATTATTTTTCCCATCCGCGGACCAATCGTTAATTAATCGAAGCGGTTGCTCGGGTCGCTAAACTCTTCCGGCTCTCGAGCCATCAATTATCGCGTCGATTAAACGCACTCGACAAGAATCTAGGGACTTTTCCGGTCGTTGCAGCCTGTCCACGGTGGACGATGATTGATCAGCCGCCACGAATGGTCGATCATCGGGCAATCGTCGATCACGAGTCGTCCAGCGACTTCGACACGGCCGTTAATTACCGCTGCGCACCGCGCTGGACCCTACTTATCACGTTTCAACGTTTTAATTATGCATATCGGTCCACGAGCGAGGTCCTTTGGGAGATGGCGGCGGCCAGGATCGGCCGCCATCGACGCGGCCATCGCGAGCGAACGAATTTCGAGGTCGGGGTTTTGACGGGCCCGTAAAACCAGACGGGTCGCCCCTGTTTGGATTGAAACTATCCGTCGATCAATCTTGATTCGACGGGGCTTGGAAACGGACGTTTCGAATGCGCCGCCATGACGCGAATTCGGGGGCCGTGTGATTCGAAATCGCGGACGAAATCCGCGAAAACGGGTGGCTCGGATGTCGTGGATGAAAGATCGCTTCCTTTGCAGCGCAGTTTTCAATCCGTTTTATTGGCCACTCGCGATTCAAATGGCGATGGGATCCGGTCTTTACTTTATCAGATGTTCGACGGTGTTTCATCGTCCTGGGGAATACGTCGAAAGTAATGACAATAAATATTTGATGGCTGATCCGACTATGCCTGATTTTACGATCTAATCTGACGATGGTTTAGTTTAGCCAATGAACGCCACGGCTGTTATTAAACATCCGACGATTTATCACGCGCAGCCATTTTTGTTCGAGGCTGTAAACAAGCGGAACGGCGTTTAAAATTATGGTTAAGCGTGTGAACGCGCTTCATTTTCTAAAGGTGTCCCAGTATTTACGCAAAAAGTAATTATGACAGGATAATGAAAACGCGTTGTTCTTTCATCTGGTGTCAGCTGTCGCGTTGTCTTTTTTTTTTGCAATTGGCAACAGTTTACTGTATAAATAGTGCAAAATTGAAATCTTGCGTGGATTTTCTTGTTCTCCAGTATCGAACAATATCAAATAGTCGAGAATTGTCGATAATTGAAGGCAAACTACCATCAAACCAAAAACCAAAGCAAGTAATTTCGAGGAACTTGAGCTCAAACAGACAAGAAGAAATCTAGATTGCTATTTAACTATTTGAGGCACGAAATTTTAGAGAATAAAAGGACCCATGTTGCAGAGGAATTTTATTTTCTTCAAATCGAACAAAGTGGGTTTCTTTTTATTAATTCTTTGCACTATTGGCTACTTTCTGGGTGTTAGAAATAGAAACTAATAAAATAGCAATATTTTATATTACTAAAATGTTATTGAAACGCATTTTTCAAAAAGTTGAGGTGGAATAACTTTAACCTCCTTCACCACTAATGCTGATGTCAGAGGAGACGTCCGAGTGCAAAGGGTTAAGCCTTAGTCAAGTGTGACTCAACGTCAGTAAATAAAAAAAAGAATCAAACATGTTGCATAGTTTGAGAGCTATACTTAACACAATTAGTAAACAAAATTGTTTACAAATGAGATAAATTTCAAATAGAAAACACTTTAAACAGTAGAGAGTTGGCACCAGAATTGAAAGACAATTCAAAGTGCAAAGGCTTAAAGAGAAGAATGAAATAATCCAAAACAAAATGGAACCTTTTTGAAGCATTTGTAACATTTCAAGATGGTAGAAAAACTATTCCACCATGTTCTGTCGCTTTTACCATCGCTGTGCCTCGAACAGTTAATTCCCCGGTTAGAAAAGAAGGAAGGATCGATGTTGCCAACCAGTAGAAGAAAAAAAGTTCCTGTCTCGCGCGAAATGGCGTGTTTTTCCGCGTTCTCCATTGGAGAACACGGGGTATCGGGGTCTGCGACGATGGTATCGTTCAGAGGCGGGCATCAAATCTCGATAATCGAATCTGACGCGATAGTCGGTGATCGATTCGGAAGGGGAAGACGTCAGTTTCCAGCGGAATCAGCCCCCCAACGGAGGCTGGCTCCGATAAACCCCTGTCGATACCGGCTGAAACCGCCAGCCATTCTTCTCCCAAAGGACGCGAAGGGATCACGTTACCTCCTCTATAATAACGAGAAACACCGTAGCTATAACGAGTATCAGCAATATCGCTTTCTTGATTAAATCGAGGCATTGCGCTCGGACGAGTTGCTCGCGGAGGACGACCATAAGCTCTGTACATAGTTATACGCGTAAGGTCGTCGACTTGCGGAGGAAGCCCACGTTGCGTCATGCCTTCGCGTGATGTGCGCGTTTCTTTTTTACAAATTGGTTCAACGATGATTGTTTTTGGTTAATACAGGTTGCAATTAATGTTTTAATGCGTTAAGATTCTACACGCGTGAGGGTAACAAAAATGAAGTAAAAATAGCTGTTCTCAGAGGAAACTTGGCACGTTGCGACATACCTTCGCGTGATGTGCGGGTTTCTTTCTTACAAATTGGTTCAACGATGATTGTTTTCGATTAATACAGATTGCAATTAATGTTTTAACGTATTAAGAACCGCTCACGAGTTTTCTGTCGCGCTTCATCTGTTACAAACGGGTCAAGAGGTCTTCTACATGTGTAAAGGGAACAAAAATTAAGTAAAAACAGCTGTTCTCAGAGGAAACTTGACAAATTGCGTTGCATTTTGATGATTTGAATAGTCGATGTTTTCGTCTTCGAGTTCCTCGTGTTTTTAGAAATGGCGGTCGTCTTTCTGGGAGGTTCTTAATGCGTTAACACAGAAAACTAGATCAATTGGAACTTAACCAGTTGCGCTGGCAAGAAATTCACAGATACGCTTCTCATTTCAGAGTATGAGTTGAATATCGATAATTTCTCGCGAACTCTACGCGATGGAGTGCAATCAGAAACCATGCTCTGGCGAACGATCTGTCTACGTGCCACGCACGCCATTTTTACTTCTGTGATAATTACGTCTTTAGCGATTTTGTGACAAAAGCGTGTCTACCTGCGTGGTGTGTCTTTCAACGCAAGTGGTTAACTAACAATAAAATACAAGAAATACAGAAAAATTGGTCAATGATGCTTGTTTTCTGTTAATACAGATTGGAATTGATCTTCTAACACAGAAAACTAGTCCAATCCGAACTTAACCCACATTAACAGTCGCGTGTAAGCTTCAGAGTTACCCTTAATCGCGTTTAATCTGAACTTAACTTAGACTCAGCTTTAAAAATTTACTTTCGTGTTATATTAGACTCGTTTCTTTTCGAAAACGCCTCCTTGAATTATCCCTGTGTGGTGGGGATCAGAATACACCCACAGTAACCCCTGCTTGTCGTAAAAGGCGACTAAAAGGGGATGAAAAGGGTTAACGAAGAAGTAGAAAGGAGTAGCGAATTTTAGTTAAGAAAAAGAATGATGGATGCAAAGATTTAAGTTCGAAAAGTGTGCTGTTCCTTTGCACTGAGCGAGTGTTCAATGAGAAAAGTATAAGGGTGGAAAAGAAACTATACATAGAGAAAAGATTGTTTAAAATAGAGCACTGTGCTCTTCCAAACGCCATGTTCTGGCATTAAAATACCCAGTAGAAAATATTAAACCATTAATCGCCTTGAATTTTCCTCCATTTTGAGAGCTTCGCGCGATGTACGCGTTTCTTTTTCACAGATTGGTCAACGATGCTTGTTTTCAGTTAATACAGATTACAATTAATCTTCTAACACGGAAAACTAGTCAAATCTCAACTCAACTTACGTTAAAATTCGCGTGCAAGCTTCAAAGTTACCCTTAATCGCGTTCAATCTGAAGGTAACCTAAACAAAGCTTGAAAAATTAGTCGATTTACCCTCGCGTTCTATTAGATTTGTTCCTTTTCGAGGAGGGAAACGCTCGCCTTGAATTTTCCCCGATTCCAGGAGCTTCGAGGAAAATTGAAGGCAAACAAACGCAAATGGAATACCTTATTCGTGTTCCCTCCGAGTTAGGGTTTTGTTTGCCGTCCGTTGGCATGCCGCAGCGCGGGCTATTTGAATCGCGAACCGGGAAAAGGTGGAGCACACGGACGTCACGGTTATTCACTTCGCCAAAACTCGAGTGTTAATCAGAAAACCGCGAGGATTCGTGACTCTGACGAACGACAGATCGTCAGAGACAGCTTTTAAGGGATGTTTTGTAGAACCACGGTCTTCGTTGGGGTCACTGAAACAGCGGTGGCGCGTTCGACAGCGTTGAACGATGGGAATTCAACGTTCTGAACACCTTTCGCTCGAACGGAAACTTTTAAACGACGTTCTGAAACAAACACAATTTTAATTTCATTTTTAAGCGACAATCCGCAGTTAAAAGTCAGAGCTCGAAGTGATCGCGGACAGGCGACTCGATTTCGAACGTTCGACAGATGTCGCGAGCCTCGAGGAGCGTCGATTCGAAGGAAAAAAGCGTTCCAATTTATTTGACGGGTCAGCTCACGTCCGATCCGCTGTTTTTCCAACGCGCGCGACGATTGTTTTCGCAACGATCCGCTGTCGTGCTTCTCGCTTACAGTCGTATCGGCTTGTACCCAGCCCGGTTCGCCAAACTTTTTCAACTCCTGAGAGCTCGCGGAACTTTCGACGGAGTCGACGGTCGAGGAGAAGATGCTCTAAACACTCGAGGAACGATTTATTCGCTGTCTCGGCAGAACCAACCGTTCTATTCTCATCGTTGCGCCGCGTTTAATCTGTTAACTGGGTCAATACTTTGTCAGAAACGGCTGGGCGCGCTTTCTTCTTAAAAAAATAATTCGAGACAGTGGCAAGAAAATTCGTGCGATCGATTGCGATCGATTTTAACGCCCAACAGTTTCAACCACCGCGTTTAATCTATTAATTGGGTTAATACTTTGTCAGAAACAGTGAAAAGAAAATTCGTGCGATCGATTGCGATCGATTTTAACGCCCAACAGTTTCAACCGCCACGTTTAATCTGTTAATTGGGTCAATACTTTGTCAGACACGGCTTGGCGCGCTTTCTTCTTAAAAAAATAATTCGAGACAGTGAAAAGAAAATTCAAACGATCGATTGCGATCGATTACGATCGATTTTAACGCTCGACAGTTTCAACCGCCGCGTTTAATCGCGTTTTCAATTCGAATGCGAATAAATCGCGAAGCGGAGGCGCGTCCCCTGAGAAAACGAATCATTGCGTCCAAGAGCGCGAATTTTCGCGAAGGGTCGACTCGCGGATCCCAGTTAACCGGTTGAAGACGAACGCGAGTCTGTGTAGATATAAATGCGTATAAAATATATATGTTGTTACTATTCGATCGACCTTCGAGTAATTTCGAGTATATCGACTCCATTCCTAGAGTAACAGACACTGGTTTTAAGGTGATCGATTTTATGTGACGCTACACGTTGCTTGTAACTGGCAAGCGTGTCAGTAAGTGAATTAATAAACGAGTAAGTAAATAAAATATCTAAATTCGATCGAGACGTATCGCGCGTACGAATGCAGAAATTTATTTGCAAAATGTTCATCTTCTGAAAGACAAAGAAACAGTATGGAAAAAGGGATGAACATTTTTCCATCCTGCTCGTCTCATTTCATCCGTACCAAGCTCCATCCTCTTTTCGCTGTTAAACAATGTTGTTAACCACCGAATCGGACCGTAATAATAACCAGCGGGCCAATTATCCTGATTAATACCGCGTTTAGGGTATCGTGCCGCATCATGCCGCCATTAGCGAGCGCATTAAAATTGATTATGCAAATCGGGGATATATTTCGCGCGATTCAATACAGAACGGGATCTACACGTTGTCGTAACGACAAAAGGGTGGTCGAGGCATTGTTTTCCAGCCGTCGAGCTCGATGCTCATCGCGCGATATCGAATCGATTGGTTATTTTAACGATACCATTCGTTAACGCCATCGAACTCGCGCGCACTTGTCACCAATTCGTGGAACACGCAACTCCAACGATGTCTCTGCTTTCGAGACTTCATCCGAGACTTGGTCTGGGTTACTGGCGAGTAGAAAAGTGAAGGAAAGTGTTGGAAGGGACGCGATCCCGTGTTCAAAGCGTCGCGAACGTCACCATATTGTGTTCGCCACGCTCAAAGCCACGGTGGCGACGCCATGACTCCTTTGTCTGGCGATGAGCAACGAGACAACGATGCGCTCTCCAGGAGCAGCTCTCAGACGCAAGGACAGACGACAATTAGGGTTCCCTATGTTTCCGTGGCTCTCTGTTGCATCTCCCTCGTGGTGCATCCGATCGATTAGATACCAATTCGCCTCGCGACGGAATTAATACGTTGGCTGACGCGTGTCCTAACGGGAATTAATATTTGGAGAACGCTGGCAACGCAGACCCCTTCCAGCCAGACGAATCTGACAAGAGGGAGACCAGCTGTTTGTAAATTACTTTGGAAACTCGTCTAACACGGGACTTAGTCGGGTTGACGGGGACTTTATAAGCTCTTTAAAATTCATAAACTTTTAAATTACGCGACGTTCCTCCCCGCCAGGTATCGCGCGAGTTGTTCCAAGTAAAAATACCAGGTGGAAGCAGATAATGCGCTGTCAGACACGATGCACTTTGGAAAAATTCGCGACACTGGATTCGTCGCGATTTAACTTGCTCCAAACTCGAAACAGTTCCATCGCGTCTCCGTTAGAAGGGAAAACGAGTCGTATGCAAAGACGAAGCCACAGTTTACAACACGGAAGAGGATAAAGACGCCTTTAAACTGGTTCTTACCGTAAAATCAATACACCAAGTGGAATCAGCCACGAGTTCGAGCTAGTTCGAGGCACGTATCGACGCTTTTTGTCGCGCGATCAAACCAGGAGCACCATTGTTCATCAGCCAGGCCTTGCAAAATCAACTACCAACGTACGCCAAGCGAAATTGGCGATCGAGGAACTCCTTGTCGAACGGTGGATCGTGATTTCCATTCTTCGTTCAATGGTTTCTTCAAATTTCCCATTTTCCTGTTTTCCATTCTTCATTCGATGGTTCTCCCAATTTCTCATTTTCCTAATTTACATACTTGTTTTCCACTTTTCATTCAATGATTTTCCCAATTTCACACTTTCCTGATTTTTCAAGTTTCCATTCTTCATTCGATGGTTCTCCAATTCCCATTCTTCACTCAATGGTTTCTCCAACTTCCATTTTCATTCAATGACTCTCCCACTTTCTCATATTCCTAATTTTCCTAATTTCCACTTTTCATTCAATTCTCCCAATTTCATTCTCCCAACTTCCTGACTTTCCTAGTTTCCATTTCCACACTTTTTCGTTTTCCAAATCTCCAAGCTGAGCCAACGAGGAGTTCAGCAGAGCGTCCACTCTGCGCGCATTAAATGTATGTACACGTACGCGTACCAAACCTACGTAGAACCCTTTAGACGGTTCCCTTTGCATCGTAAGCAACCTCAGAGACGGTCCTTTCTGGCGTTGCAAAGGGAAAAAATGCATCCACTACCGAGAGGAAGCGCTGTCGAAACATTTTCATATTTATAAAGTGATTGCCTACTTTGAAAGTACACGAGTGGGCAAGTGAGACGTGAGGGCTTATAGTTTCGAGCGAGATCGCTGAACCTTCGCGAAAAAAGGAAGAAACGGCAGTTTCATGTCTGAATTTAGGAACAGAAGAAAGCGTTTAGAAATTGAAGATTTAAAAAATCGTATTGAAAGTTTGGTTGGAATATCATTAACGCTAATTATTTGGAAATAAATGGAATCGATGGTGGTTCGCGTGACTCGTTTTTAAACAAACCGATGTCCTAGGAACAGAAGAAAGCAATTAGAAATTGGAGATTTAAAAAATCGTATTGAAAGTTTGGTTGGAATATCATTAACGATAATTATTTGGAAATAAATGGAATCGATGGTGGTTCGCGTGACTCGTTTTTAAACAAACCGATACTCGCTCGAAACATGTTTCACCCGTATGTCCCGGATGCGAGCAAGAGTTTATTTCGCACAAACGTTTAAAATAAATATCATCCAGGCCCTTAATTGGACATTTCACATGTGTTCGGCTCGCATACCCGAAAGAGCAACGGGCGTTACATATTTTACCGCTATATAACCGAGTTCCCTCTTGTTTGCACTCGAGATTGAATTGAGTTCGTTACTGCGTGTACCCGTGGCATATTCACGGCGTCAGGTTCTATTAACAGACTTGGAACATTTTTTCAACTCGTCAATTATGGAGATATTCATTTTCTCCACGATGCACTTAAATATGGAACGACTTGTACATCGAGATATTCGACTATTGCTGGGCAACGTCTGGAAGGGGTTAAGCTACCTTTGAGGAGAACGTTTTAGTCTTTAATACTTTTTTGGTGAAGCGTTACAAGTAGTTCGATAGCAAGGATGGTAATAGAAACTTCTGTTGAGATAGCAATCTTTGAGCAATATTTTAGCGATAGGTTGTATTACTAGCGTTTCTCAGCAGTAGAAAATTTTAATTTCAGATAAAAAAGGTTCAGAGGAACGTGCATTTCTCAAAAAGGTGCAATGGAATAGGTTTGACTTTTGTAATCACTAATCAGTGTTGATGTCTTCTCAGTAGGGATATTTGAGTGCAATATTTCAGCAATAGTTTGCATTGCTAACGTCTCCCATCAATAGAAAATTTCCAATTCACTAAAAAAGCTTCAAAAAAACATGCATTCCTCAAAAAGCTGCGATGGAATATCCATAATCACTAATCAGTGCTGATGTCCCCTCAGATGTCCCATCCGAGTGCAAAGATTAATCATCCTGCACACCATAAACCATGCCAACTACTTCTATATCGCTTTATCGTCACTGCTACTAGCCTCCACAAATCTGTATCAAACGAGGACGCAGCAAAACGTTCAATCCTCCACGTGAATCTCCCTGTAGCCAGCGCAGGACCAAATGAATCGCCAAAAACTGCGCTACCACGGCCATTCAATTACCGAAAAACCGCACCGTTCACAGCCACGTCGAACAAATCGAATTAATTCACGGTCGTTAGAGTCTCGAGCGGTCGATCTTGGCGGGCACCGCGCCAACTTCTGCCCACCCGCGGAACTTCCACCCATTTTCGAACGAAATCGCGCGCCCGCAAGACCCTCCGCTTCATTGTGTACCTACTTACAGCCTGGCTTAATTAATCTGTCCGGCTGGCCTGGGACAAATTACCGGATGCCAGCCGCCATCGATCGCTTGTATCGGACGTGTCGAAGCAAATAGATCGACTCGTTCCGTCCCGTCCACCCGTAATTGGAGGCGATCTTCTGGCGAACACCATGGCCCAATGGGACGCATAACTTTCACGTCGAAGAAGGAACGCACGCTGATCCGAGGTCCCGCAATTTGTGGACTCCACGAAAGGTTGGTGGTCAGAATTTGTCTTTCAGATACGAGATTGGGTTCTCTTCTAGATACGCGCGAAGAAAAACCAAAAGGAAACTGATAATGTAGGATATTTATTAGATGGATATTTCATCCCCATTGCCAGGTGCAAACGAGGACTTTAGCTTCATTTGCAAATAGTCTCATACAGTTACACAAATCTTTGTTGAGAGAGAAAGAAATCGCACGTTTCACTCACTCACTTCTCTCAACTCTTCCATTCTCCTCATCCATACCTCCCCTCCTTTTTCTTCTCCTAACATCTTCTTCATCATGTAGGATATTTATTAATTGAAGACAATTATCTAACATACCCTTCGTCATGTAGGATATTTATTAATTGAAGACAATTATCTAAACTTCCTTCACCATATAGAATATTTATTAATCAAAGACAGTTACAAGATGTTCAAAAATTGGTAGATAGTTTTTTACAACTGAGACGGATGATGAACAGCTGACTCATCGTTTCAAAACGATCTTTGGATCATTGATCACCAAAAACCAAATTCATTAGGGAAAATTTGTTGGTGGGAGGCGTGACCTTGAACAGCGATAGATTTCTTGCAGGCTATAGTCTGGAATAAGCGACTTCAGCAGCGATTAATCGGTTGTAAGAAAGAAAATTCATGTGGCAGGGGTTAACGCGATGGTGGACGTTAATTTCAACGACATTTCCGTTAGAATAGACAGTAATTAGCAGTGTAATGAAAGGGTGACACGTGCTGACAGAGTTCCAATTTTGGTGCCACTATTTAGTCAGTCATTAATCGTTATTTATTGCAAATCGAGTATCGTAATTATTGTTTACACGGTAACTAGCCAACTCTCCTGATGATTTAATTCGGTCGAATGAATTCGATCGCAGCTTTCGAAATTAGGCTGGAAGCCCTTATTATCTTTGCGTTAATTAAAACGACTGCACTATTGCCTCGTCCTTTTTCGATCCACTTCCACGCAGACTGACTGCTCGACAATTTATTCTCGAGCCATATGGAGTGTGAAAAGTTTTATTACGTGCGAGTGGGTACGCGTGGAGACTTAGGATGACAGAGTGTTTGGATGGAAATAAATAGTGATTGCAGGTGATCGAGTTCGAGAGGCTGGACCGTGTGACCAAGGATGATAAGGGTTGCGTGGACGTGAGAAATGGATGCATGAGGGACAGGGTGAATCTTGAGAGCGAATGAATCCAGTTGAGTTGAGAACTAGCGAGTAAACAGCAATTACCTCACCCTCAGAAGACCTCAGACCAAAGAACTCAACTCAACTGACTTCATTCGCTCTCAAGATTCACCCTGTCCCCTATGCAACCCTTATCATCCTTAGTCACACAGTCCTGTCGCTCAGTTCCAAACACTCTTCCTTCCCACCTCAGCCATTCGAACACACTCACTATTTATTTCTCTCCAAACACTCTTCATTCTCAATCTCTCAAACTCGATCGCACGCAAACGCTTCATCTACTCCCTTTCAAACATTCTACCACCCTAAGTCTCCACGCGTACCCACTCGCGCGTAATAAACCTGTTCTCACTCTACAACCATGCATCTGGCGATCCCAAAAATTGCTCGAGCCAGAATCGACTCGAACTCTGACACCCGTCGTGCATCGACCGATAATAAAATTGCCACGCCAGAAGCGTCTGTCGTCTTTCGACCGCGTGGGGGGTGGCTCAATTATTCAGGGACGAATATTCCCGATGCTCGACAAATAGCCGCATTCCGCATCGAGCCGCTCTTAGAATTCGACCCGACAAATCTCGTCCTCGTTTCCACGCCAGCGGATACGACACGCGAGCTGATGGCGGCAAGTTCCACGACAGCCTCGCAACTAGCAATTTCATTAGCCGGGAAGATAATTTCGCGACAGTGACTGGCGCAGTTAGCGAGCCTCCATATTGACGTACGCTGGCAAACGTCGTTAGATCGTGTTTGGGGAGGATACTTTGACCGGACACTTGTACAATTAATTGGTAAAATCGACGGGCATTCCGTTGATTACGCGCTCAAAGCCGATTCCTCGAGCTACCGCCACCGTGTCCTACGGCTGACCCTCGAATTTGTAATTAACGAGAGAAATTATACCAAATTTTTCGTTGAGGGTAGATTTATAGAGGGATGACTCGAAGTGATTTGTGTTTTAGTTGCTTCTGAGTTTCTTGTTGCGCGATTTCCATATAACGCGAAGCTAAAATGGCGACAACTCTTCTAATTTTAATATCTTTACTTTTGTCTTTAGACAATTTTATTATCTCACAACTTGGTGCTCTGAGAATGCAATTTTCATACAAAGCGGAACGAATCGAACTGATTTATATTTTACATGCTTCCAAGTTTCTTGGAAAAAATTTCATTTGTCAGACTATTTTTTTTTTATTCCCTTTACTCTTTTAGAGAATATTCGTGGATCGAACGTTGCAGGGAAATCCGAACAACGACTTCGTCGAACGAAATCTTTATTCGCGCGCGAGCGTGATTCCAGCGATCCCAAACGACTCTTCGCTTCATAAACGATCAGAGCGCCCGCGGTGATGAAACTCCGATCCCCTTCAGGATAACAGTAATTTAATTGATTCACCATCTTCGCGTGCGTTCCGTTAATCTGCTTGAGCTGCATCGATTAAGCGTCAACCGCGAAATTTTTCATCACCGTGGATTTGCCTTTGAGGACTCGGCTGCGAGAAGCGCAGCCGTTAAAGCTCTTCCTTTGACGCAATTTAACGTCCGCCACCCGAAGGTATCGATATTTTTTTTCCTGCTTTTTTTTCCTCCGCGCCACTCAAGCCTGAATACTCGTCAGCCGCTCAAAGACGAATTGAAGAAACGCGATGAAAAATTCATACCCCGCCTCGATACCTGCATTAGACTGGCTCCCACCCCTATTTCCATCGAGTTTCGCATGCAAATTCGGTACGTTCCGACAGCTGGCCCGCTCCAGGGTCTAACGATGCGGTTGAAATTATTATAACGCGGCGAGCGATACCATCGCTCTGATGTTTAATTAACTCCGCGTTTACGCTCATTCGGTGGGAAACTAGGTGAAATCCTGATCGACGACTTTTGCAATTTACGTCATCATTAGCGTCGATCTCTCCACCTTTCGTGCAAAATCTATTGGCATCGAGAGAGAATTTTCATTTGTACGTGGCGAGCTCTGAAGGAAAGGCACCCCCAACAACGAAAGCAAAATTTCATAATTTCAGAGCGTTCGAGTCGCGAGACGTCTGGCGTCTCGTAAAATAAGATCTGTTTTGACTATTTTTGCAATTTACATCATCATTAGCGTCGATTTCTTCTCCTTTCGTACAAAATCTGTTGGTATCGAGAATTATTATAACGTGACGAGCTCTGAAAGAAAGGCACCCCCAACAAGGAAAGCAAAATTTCATAATTCCAGAGCGTTCGAGTCGCGAGACGTCTGGCGTCTTGTAAAATATTGACAACTTTTGCAATTTACGACATTATTAGCGTCGATTTCTCCTCCTTTCATACAAAATCTATACGTATTAAAAACGAATTTTAATTTCCACGTAGTGAGCTCTAAAAGAAAGGCACCCCCAACAACGAAAGCAAAATTTCATAATTCTAGAGAGCTTCCAACTCGCGGATCGCCTGGCGTCTCATAAAATATTGACAATTTTTGCAATTTACGACATTATTAGCGTCGATTTCTCCTCCTTTCATACAAAATCTATACGTATTAAAAACGAATTTTAATTTCCACGTAGTGAGCTCTAAAAGAAAGGCACCCCCAACAACGAAAGCAAAATTTCATAATTCCAGAGAGCTTCCAACTCGCGGATCGTCTGGCGTCTCATAAAATAAGAATCGCATAAGAAATTCAGCTGCCATAAAAGAGGGAAACGCGCGAGTTGGGAGCAAGAATTCCGCCGCCGCGGAGCTATTTCATGCGCCATTGCGCAACCCCCAGAGGCTTGGAGTTGTAAAAAGATCGGAATCGTCGAGGCCATTTCATTTCCTCGCGACGGACTGTTGTTTCCGCGATTCTCGCTGACCAGCCTGGCAAATCGTCCGCGACTAACCGCGCGAAATCGCTGCGACCAAAGAACGACGCGAAAATAAGTATCGCAAGTCTGACAGCTCGCAGCTTTTTCCAGCGATGCGCCATCTTCAAAGCGCTGCGTCGCTTTTGCTTCCGCGAGTAATCTTTTCCTTTCCACGACTGTCCTCGACTAAGTGTTTCGCTAATTAGAGTGGTTAATTAGATGAACTATCGTTAATTAAGAAGCGAACGCGCTTCCGCAATTCCCCAGAGGTAGCCGCGCAACTTCCGTCCGGATCAATTAAGAGATGTCTTGTTTGGTTAGTCTTTTAATTAGTTCGTTAATTAGCTGGAATTAAAAACGGCAAGCAGCGTCTCGCGTTGCCAGGCTGCTTCGAACTTGGTCTCTCTAATTACCAAATTGATTTCAAATATTCTCCTCTGGTGTATCAAAAGTTTACGTGGGATCTTTGAAGAAATTTCTCAAAAACTGAACTCGCAGACTTTTGAGAAACTGCTCCAATTGTTGAATCAAACAGATCGAACGCGACCAAGTTTTTAGCCGCGCGCGAAAACCGGTCCCTCTTCAACCGCGATTCGAATGTTCGCGCGCAATTTAACAGCGATGGCGCGTAAAAATTCACGCTGGGAAACCCTTACGTAACCGAGCGAACAATCCGTGAAATCTGGCCAATTTTCCCAGGTCCGTTCTTCCGTCGAAATTCCCGGGTAACAAGCGTTTCACGTGACCGCAGTACGAATCCCCTTCAAGTATTCACGGAGGACTTCCTGCGGAGGGTTGGACAGAGGCGTTGAAAGCGGGAATCCTTTGGGGACCGCTACCAAGCGACACGGTGTGTAGCGTGAAATGTTTATTGGCAGCGACGGTCGACTGGGCATCGATGGACATCGGTTGGTCCGCGTGTCGATATTTCCTGGCTGATAAATACCGAGTCCGGTTGAATGTTTAACGCGACGACCACGTAACTCGATCGTTCGCGAGGGGATGATCGATCTTGGGAAGATCGAGGCATGTTAAGAGGACGCGATCGGTATTCCAAGTGGTGCGTCATCTTTTGGCTTGCTGTTGTGGTTTCATTGGATTATACAGTGTGCAATGGTGGATACAGGATTTTGGTTGGGAACCTTTAGCGTTTGGTTGTGTTGGTGCTTATTGAGTGGGGTTGTATTAGAACCCATTCAGCTGTAGTTCTAGTGAAAAGGGACACTTGGGGTGTGTGTCAGTACATCTTTGACCATGTACAATTATAAATACAGGATTTTGGTTGGAGACCTTTAGCGTTTGTCTGTGTTGGTGCTTGTTGAGTGGGGTTGTTGCAAGGTAGGTTGTATTAGAACCCATTCAGCTATAGTTGTAGTGAAAAGGGACACTTGAGACGTGTGTCAGAAATTGTTTGACCATGTACAATCATAAATACAGAATTTGGACTGGAGACCTTTAGCGTTTGCTGTGTTAGACCTTGTTGGGTGGGGTTGTTGCAAGGTAGGTTGTATTAGAACCCATTCAGCTATAGTTGTAGTGAAAAGGGACACTTGAGACGTGTGTCAGAAGTTGTTTGACCATGTACAATCATAAATGCAGAATTTGGGCTGGAGACCTTTAGCGTTTGTCTATGTTAGAGCTTGTGGGGTGGGGTTGTTACAAAGTAGATTGTATTAGAACCCATTCAGCTATAGTTGTAGTGAAAAGAGACACTTGGGACATGTGTTGAGACATGTTTAACCCAGTTGGTCTATGTTGGTTAAGTCTGGTTTCGTTTGAAAACCCTTGGATCGTGTTATTTTAAAATGGAGACCTACCAGAAGGTCTCTTAACATTTCTTACTATTGTAGGAGACACCCTGAATGTATTCTGCTCCCCTTCACAGGAAGATGGAATTTTTCATTCAATTATGCTTTCTATCCGAACAGAATGTAAGTTAGATTTAAATTCCTCTCGGACGAGCTTAAGCCAGGTTCGGATTTGGTACCCGTTACGTCGCGCGGACCGTGGGAACAGCTTTCACGGAGTCGATCGATGGCATATCCCGCCGGCTTCTTAGCGATGCGATCACAGTGATCGCCGCATTTGAATTCAACGCGAGCGCCATACAACTCGAGCGCGAAATTAGCATTGGCGATAAGCCATTGCGCCCCGTAACGTGACTGCTCGAATCCATTATTTTCCTCGTCTCGCTTGGATCTTTGACTGACGAAACCCAGCCATTTCGTTGCACCGTCGAAGCTCGTAAATCCGCGTGGCCCGTCTTAGCGTTCGCGCAATCCTCCTAAAAGTTGAACGTGGAACGAGAACTCGCCATTCGTCGACCGTCGTGAATTTTCATGTTTCATATTTAATGAAATTCCACGAAGGCTTGATTAACGCGTAGCGGAGGGGGGAAGTTTTAAAATCGATGGAAACTCTCGAACCTGGTCGCGACTCGAAAATTATGGCGCCCATTTTTCGTCGAACTGAATCGACCTGACGCGGCACGTTCGACGGGATTCCGGGAATTCTTGAAGCCATTTCCATACTGGCGGATTTTCTGCGCGTCCGGCTAACTAAGAACAGAGTCGAGCAGATGTTCGAAATTGTCTTCGAACGACCACCGTCGCTTTTACTTTATGAAAGCAATTCGACCCGAAATCGCTGCGTGCACGTTTGGTGTTCGACGAAATCGTTCTGAAAGCCATCATTTTGTATCTACAGTAAAAAGAGTCTGCCTGGAAAACAATTAAACCTCGAAATCCTCGATCTGTTGTAAAATATATTTACAATATTTCCTGAAGATAAAAAGAAGAAACACTTTTACAGAGTTATTATTATTATCACAACTGTTTCGTCGGTTCGCGCAGAGAGCCTTTCTAGAAAAAATAAGAAGGCGATGCTCGCCCGCAAAAGCACCGCCGATTTCCACGAGAATAGACAATTTCCAACACTAACGATCGAATAAGAATGGTTACCATCGCCCGCGGGGTGGCTCGAGTTGATATTCAAAGGCGCGCCCATTAGAATCGCGCTCCACGTAGATATTCAACCGTTCCCGCGGCGTTTCTCCGGCTGGTGGCTTTCATAAACTTTCCGACACGGGTTGCATCCACCCTCTGGGACGCGTTTCTAACGGAGCAATAAATATTGATGGCATCGTTTAAGCCCGGACGGCTGAAAACGAAATGAAGTATGAAGGGGAGTAGGTTCAACTGGATTTACCATAAATCGTACGTGCCAGGGTACTCGAAATCCTACCGCGCGACAAGGAGGGTGGCTTCCTTTGCCTCTGGATCGAGGAGCAATGGCTGAGGCGGACAAACGACGGCTTATTCCACTTCTTTCTCTCTTTCGATCTCTTCATGCTGATCTCTGTACGCTTGTTTCCTTTTGAATCATTGTCAACGACTGTGCTTTTAAACGTTCGAACACGCAGAACCATTTTTACGCGGGAATTTCAAAATTTAAAGTGTCTGTTTATGTTAAATTCATTTATTCTCTTTTCTTTCTGTGAAAGTTCTCGCGTATACTGATCTCTATGTGCTTGTTTCCTCTTAAATCATCCCCAACAACTGCGTTCTTAAAGATTCGAACGCGCAAAGTACTTTTTACGCGGGAATTTCAAAATTCAAAGTGTCTGTTCCCATTAAAATAATTTTATTTCCTTTTTTGAGGAAAATTCTCACGTATACTGATCTCTGTACGCTTATTTCCTCTTGAATCATCCCCAACAACTGCGTTCTTAAAGATTCGAACGCGCAAAGTACTTTTTGCGCGGGAATTTCAAAATTCAAAGTGTCTGTTTCCATTAAATTCATTTTATCTCGTTGTTTTTTGAGAAAATTTTCACGTATACGATTGGAAGAGATGAGAATCGCTGTCAAGGACAATCGAAGACCTCCCGTGATTAAGATAACGAACAGGGGATGGAAACCAGGCTCTCGAGTCGCTGTATCGCGACGCGCCGCGGTTTGCCAGGCATTAGTCGTCGATACGGTAATTCACGTTGCCAAGAGCTCGCCCCAAGCATCCTGCGAGCTTCGTCGTCGCGCCCCAGCAAATTGCAATGAAACAGTACAACGCACCGCGTCGCCGCGCCATACCAATTATTAACAACGATTAACGTCGAATGGAATTCACTGTTCCATCGGAAATTCCATTAACCGAGCCATTGGGCCAGAATATTCCCTATTAAATATAACCAATCGTAAATATACTTAGCGAGAAAACAATGTAACAGAAGAATCCAATTCAACGCTGCTGGTATCGATGAAATTACAAATACGTCCGACTATGCGTAGCGTCGAACCACTTGCCTCGAACGAATTGCGCTTCCCACGCGGAGGATCCATGCAAACATTAGTGTGGTTCAAATTATACTTTAAATTAATCAAATTATACTCTACCAGACGCCAATGTTATTTCTTTCAAAAGCAAAGATTAACTGTGATCGAGGCAATATTAACAAAGACCATTGTTACTTCTTTGAAAACCAAAGGTTCACTGCTATGGAGGACATGTTAATAAACGCCAATGCTACTTCTTCCAAAACCAAAGGTTCACTGCGATCGAGGCAATATTAACAAAGACCAATGTTACTTTGAAAACCAAAGGTCTACTGCTATTGAGGCAATATTAACAAAGACCAATGTTACTTCTTTGAAAACCAAAGATCTACTACTATCGAGGACGTGTTAACAAACGCCAGTGTCACTTCTTTCAAAACCAAAGCTTGACTACTATCAAAAACACAACTAAGAACAAGCTTGTCCTCTTGAAATAACTCCCACGCTTGCATATGGGCCGCGTCCCTCGCGCACTAGGACCTAACCCATGTCACCCGCTCGAGAAGACCAGGCGCAGCCATCAGCCAGACCCCAAACGCCTGCATTACGCTAGGTTGGATCGCTTGATCGCAGCCGCGAAGCTTCTCTGAGGTGAACCGAACAAATGGAGCGTGAATTTTCCCGGAGAAACACTTAATTATCGCGCGCCTTAATCCGTCGAACCGCGCAGCATCCAGACGCGTTGCTTAATTGTTGGACGGCCTGCTTAATGCTGGGATCAAGCGGTTCGTAGGTAAACACGGGTATCCGGAAATTACACGGGATGTTATAAGCCTTTGGGACTCCGTCTCGGATGAACGACGATACCGCTTAAAGCCGCGTCGCGCAGAGTCCTCGCTGGTTCCGTTTTATCCGCGGATTTGTGCGCCCCTGGATCCGCCAAGTTTCAACGGAGAATCGTATCGAAACTCCTGAAACCGAGGCGGGGTTTGGAGTCGGTTCGAAACATCCGCCGCGAACTTCTGCTGGAAAAATGAATATTTTAGTGGCCGCGTATATTTTGGGGGACTTGGCACCGTGGTAAACCGAGCCAGCGATATTAAGGAAAGCAGTGGGAAACAGAGGCGAGGAGTAAATAAGGGTTAAGTTGGGTTGTGTTGGGTTAAGTTGGGTTATGTTAATTTGAGAAGCGAAAACAGAGTGTAGGAGTAAATAAAGATTAGTTTAGGCTGTGTTAATGCTTTGCACTTGGATGTCGCCTCTTTGGGGACATCAGCATTGGTTAGTGATGAAGGAGGAGGAACTTATTTCACCACAGCTTTTCGAGAATTGCATGTTTCCCTCAAGTTTTCTATTGAAGTGGACATTTTCCACCTATTAGCAATCATTTCTATTGCTAATGTCTAAAAAGGCGTCGAGTGCAAAGATGAGGACGTCTAGAGTCTCTTAACCCTTTGCACTGGGATGTCCCCTTTGAGGGGACATCAGCATTGGTTAGTGATGAAGAAGGAGGAACTTATTTCACCACTACTTTTCGAGAATTGCACGTTTCCCTCAAGTTTTCTATTGAAGTGGACGTTTTCCATCTATTAGCAATCATTTCTGTTGTTAACGTCTGGGAAGGTGTCGAGTACAAAGATGAAAACGTCTAGAGTCTCTTAACCCTTTGGACTGGGATGTCCATCAGCATTGATTGGTTGATTTCCTAAAGTCTTCATTTGGAATGGAAACTTTCTATTGCAGAGAGACGTTAGCAATAGAAACTATCGCTAAAATATTGCTAACACCTAGAAAGGAGCCAAGTGCAAAGGGTTAAATTAGGTAGCTCAGACAACAAAGAAGAAGATTACTATTACTCATTGATCTCAGTTAGACGTTCAAATTTCCGCTTTTCCAGAAGACATCAGCCACGTTATTAAAATGTCGTCGAGTCTCAGCTTTCGAGCAACCCAAATAAACAGAACCAAGTCCGCAGACAAGTCCTACTCGGTGTGACGCTGACAGAAGCTCGAGGACTCGCTGCTAGTTGCCCCAGAAACCGGAGAACTTGCCAAGATGGGTCACGCTGAATTAGATAACTATACGTACGTGCATACGTATACATCAGATAAGGAGAGAAATTCACTCTGCCAATTGTTTGCGGCAATAGATCGCCTAGATGCGTCCGATTCGCTGGAAAATCTATCCCCATAACGGACGCCTGAGCTTGTTAACTGGAGAGGCAGCGGGGACGCCACCTGACGACCGTGATATATCTATAGAAGTTTAATTACAACTGTCGACGCGGAAATTCGTCGCTAGGAAGTCCCCGTTTAGCGAATAAATCTCGCGTTGCACTTGAGAACAAGGGACAATTAACCGGATCTGATCCCAGGGGTATTCAGCGACGCGCGACATGCTCTGCGACACCCTACGGCACCCTGAGGCACCCTCTCGCTGAAGTAAGTCGGTAAATCTAACCCAGCCGAGACGAGTCGTTGAAAATAATTCCTCGTTCCTGTCTCTTTTAACGAGGGTGAGAATTGTTTTTCTAAAAACGACGCCGCGAATAATTTGGGGAGGCAGGAACTGCGCGTTGTTGGTCCCTGGCCTCTCTTAAAAGAGGGTGGAGGACGATAACGCGGCACGAAGTTCGAAACGACGACACAGCCGTTTCGAGGGGCACGAGGTAGGTGAAAAATGGATGGAGCACGATTTGAATCGCTCTCCGCTGGGACACGTTCGTGCCTGACTGGAGCTGCGTCGCGCACGACAGCCGTGTACACCGCGCGGTGCGCGTAGAATGGCGAGCGATATTGTTCGTTGCATGGAAATGAGGGTGAATCTGAATAGATACGACGGTTCATTCTTACGAACGACAAACTATGAATTATTCGGCCTTGGTATTGCGTTTTGGGACACGCATACGTGATACATCCGTGCATTTGCTCGAGCCCTTCCGAGGGGATTTGCAACAGCCAAGAAACGGCGAGGAGTTTCGTGTATCTTGCCAGTTTTGTGGCACGTGCTGCTTTATTGATGTTCCCGATTCGCATCCTAATAGGTTGTTCTTAAACTTTGGATTCATAGCCTTTGGTTTTGGATTAAGTAAACTTCGAATTGCAGACTCTGAGCTTTGGGTTTTGGATCCCACACTCTGAGCTTTGAGTTTAGGTTTTGGATTCTTAACTTTGGGTCACAAGGTTTATGCCTTGGACTTTGAATCTTGGACTCTGAACTTTAGATTTTGGATTCCATGCTTTGAACTTTGGATTTCAAATTCTGAGCTTTGGACTTTGGATCCCAGATTTCAGGCTTTGAATCCTAAGTTCTAAGCTTTGGACTTTGGATCCCAGAATCCAGGCTTTAAACTTTGAATCCCAAGTTCTGAGCTTTGGATTTTGGATCCCAGACTCTAAGCTTTGAACTTTGGACCACAGACTCTGAGCTTTAGATTTAAGATCCCAAATTCTGAGCTCTGAACTTTGGGCCACAGACTCTGAGCTCTAGAGTTTGGATCCCAAATTCTGAGCTTTGGACTTTGAATCCCAGATTCTGAAATAAATCCCAAGTTCTGAGCTTTGAACTTTGAATCCCAGACTCCAGACCTTGAAGTTTGGACCAAGAAACAAATCCCAGGTCCGCGAAATCTCAGCCACAATACTTCCACTTGCCCCGCTGTGCAGACGGTTCCAAGTGGAGCATTATGTACAAATGTCAACCACTCGAACGTGAACTTAAACTTGCCACCAACTCCTCGCACAAGTTTCAGCGGCGCCTACGAATGTTTCCACTGGCCCAATCGAGGCTGCGATCGATTTCGCTGGAAGTCGGCCAAAGTAACCGGTTGCCCGTGATCCCCAGCGGAAGTCGTCCAACAAACTGGACCATCCTCGAACGCGATGACTGCGAGTAGACGGTGGCGGTGGCTCCATGGACCAGTTCCCAAGACGCGTAACGAGCAGCGTAAATATCAACGGCCGCAAACTGGCCTCTGAGACCCAGGTCGCGTTCGCGGCCATTTCCAGGGCGAATGTAAAACACCGTGGCTCGTAAATTCCGTACGACAGGCTGGCCAACGCTCGCCAGTCTCCCAGGATAGGCAGGGGACAATTTTTCTCTGATCAAACGCCAATTCCGTGTTGGCGAGGCGTGTCAGTCGCGATGGATAGTTGCAATCTATGTTGTATCTCGCGTGGAAAATTGTGGATCCATCATACCCTCTCTCTTTCCCCTTCATTTTTTTTTTTTTAGTAGGTTCAATTTTCTAGTTTTATTTCCGGATTCGAGATGATTTATCTGCTACTCTTCTGTTCTCCCCCTCTCGTGATCGAATTCCGGGAATCTACGATTTTCGCGTTATTTCCTGCGGCTGATGGAATTGGGGACAACCGAACCGACCATCGCAACCGAGGGGATTTGGTGTTTGGGTTTGTTGCCGCTGGTGGCGTTTTAATATTCTTTCTCTACCTGCTCCGACGACTGAATTTTAATCAACCTGTCACGTACATATTATTTTTCTCTTTTCATAAACGGAGGAAGAATTATGGCGCAACCGTAGGTTAATATTCCTCGCCTGCTCCTCTTCCCGTCGTGGCAGCCGTATTTCTCCGTTCTTTCTGAATATTGATTAACTCTGGTGCGACGTAATTGAAACTGGGACGTGCAATTGCGAATACATTATAAAATTGAAAAAAGTTCGGGAAGAATTGAAACCAAGAGCGTCCACGAGGCCCCAAATCTCCGCAGAAATGGCGGAACCCTCGCGAGTCCTCTTAACTACAGGAAGGACAAACCGCGTTGAACGCAACGCCACGACTTCAACGCAAATTAATAGCACGCTGTCACGGAACATTAACTCGAACAGCCGTGTCATCTTTCCCCCTTGTTTTCTTGCCTTTTGTGAAACGACTTTCCCATCTCGCCACCCTCGACGCGTAATAGCCCTTCTGGTCGGCACCATTAATTATTTTCGCATTCGTTGCGCCAGCCTGATTTGCGAGGCAGAGCCCACTCGATGCTCTGTTTACCAGTCCACGTAGCCGCCATTTCATTAAGCGGATTCGAGGGCATTTTCGCCGTCTGGTAATTAATGGTCGTTGTAAGACACAGTCGAGCTCGCTCGCATGTTTACTTTATCAATTTTCCCTCGTAAAACTCTTGGCTGCTCCAATTTGTAAACGAGCGAATGGCGGTGTTTATAAATTTGTCAATTTAATTTAAACGCCATGGAATATTCCATCATCAACTGGTGGACACCGCTGGCATTAACTCAGCGAGGAAAGTTGGTGCTCGTGGCCCGTTGGGTGATCCAACCTCGGAGATTAGTGGTTTTCTAACATGGCCGCTGGTTACTGCCCCATTAAACCTTTAACTTTATAGTTTTCTCGGTCGTTAGGGGCATTATGGATTTAGATTAGTCGTCCAAGTCCTGGTAACTGTGAACCCACGCCCTCGTATTCTTATCTCAACTCGAAATACTCGTGGCTCTTAAAGATGGCGATGCTTTCACGAGTATCGCCTCTAAGTGGAGCTCCTCCTATAAAAAACTTTCCAGCTAATAAATAATTCCTTTCAATCTACATATCGAATCCTTCGCTGTCTAACTTCCGACTTGGCACATCTGCAGCGCACAAGAAAAGTGCCTGTGCACATATTCCAGCTGAATATATCACCTAACCTATTTCTTGGACCCTCCATATTCAATGAACCAATCTAACCTCACTTAAATTGACGAAAGAAACGCGAAGATGTATTTTTTTAGCAAATAAGTACAGTGATGAGTTAACAATCCCTGATGGGACATCCATAATTGATTAGTAATCACGGAGGTTGAATTTATTTCACCTCAACTTTTTCAAAAATGCGTTTTTCTCCAGTTTTCTATTGAAATGGAAACTTTCTATTGCTGATAGGCACCAACAATAACTTTCTACTACTAAAGTCTGAGAAGACACTGAACGCAAAGGGTTAACATTCTTTCTAATCACTGTAATCTCGTTTTTACGAGTACTTTTTAATTACTCCTGATGGCCACGCGTGAAACGTCCTGTAGCGACGCGCACGCGGCTGAGGATCAAAATTCACTCTCGAATCGCGAAATCCATTGACGAAGTGGCGTTTGAAGCGGTTGTTTGCCGGCGGTGACGAAAAAACTCGGCGAATTTCGGTCCATTTGAAATTGATTAAGCGGCCCGCGATTTACATGTTGATTTCCCGGCTTGCTAATTGAACAACGGCCCGGATTTGTGTCCAGAGGCGTCGGGGCGCAAATCACCAAGCTGGTGCACGCACCACGCAGCCGTGGAAATTAATTTCTAATTAACGTTGATTGAACGCGTGACACACATACGCGGGGGCAGCGTGTGCGGTCGCGTACAGATGTTCGTCTGACAATTGGATGGGAACTTTTCAGGCCAGGTCGAAGTGCATTTTGTTCAGCGCGTACAATAGACCAGGGAAATTAGCGTCGAACCGAAAACTGGCGGAGAAACCCTTTCGCGCGACCGATTTCGTGCCGCGAAAATGCCTAAATCGCCGTCAATTTGAATTTCTAATAAAAAAGGAAACGGCTAACAGAAAAAATGGTCGAATAAAATTAGAGAAATTAGCTAGAGTTATGAGAGAATCGCTGATGCCATGGTAAACGAGATACGTGGATCCGTGACAAACGTCCCGCGTAAATTTCTGACTTTTCTCCTTCGCTGTCTTCGATTTTCCATTTCCCCTTTCCCTCGACGAGGAATTTCGCCTTCCAAGCTGCTGAACTGATTCACGACTCGGGTACCCTTTTTTACGGATCGAGGGAACTCGCTTTTGTTCGCGCAATCTTATCCCCCTCAGATCTGGTGCCAAAAATTGACGATACGAGGGTGCAACGTCCAGATGGAACAGGGCTGAGGGTTGGGGAAGTGTAAATCAACCTGCGACTCGTAAAAGCTCCTCGACGAATTCAAATGATCCACTTTCCACGCCCAGGATCGCGCGAGCTGAAACGAAGACCCGATCTACCCTTTTTCATCAATTCCAGACGAAACTCTGCGTCCATGGGGCAAATCGTCCTGCCAAATAACAGAGTGCGCTGGGAATTGTTCCAGGCAGACTGGAACTGAATTAAACTTCGTTGTTGGCGAGCGACAATTTTTTTTTTTTTTTGTTTTTCCCTTGTCGATTCTGTGCGCAACAAATTGGTCACGCTTACAGATGGAGGCACAAAGGTTCGAGGGGACAATTAAAGAACATTCGACACCGCGTCCCACTTTTAATGAACGCATCCCAAAATTACAATTAAATTGTAAAAAAGCTCGACGCGTTTCCCTCGACAAATGGCTTGGCCCAACTCTGTAAACGATCCTGTTACTAACTCGTTTGCAGCGGTAGAGGAAGGGTGCAATTGTAAATTCTCTCGAATTCCTCGTTGTTATTTGTACCTACTTTCTTGGTGCTTACTGAAATCCCTAAAATTTAATTACACAACCAAGAAACTCCGGTTTTTCCCTTCCACGTTGTTCGTCTCCAGGTTCTCGCCAAACAGAATCCTCGTAGTAACCAGCGCGGAAATATGCTTAACACGATTTTCCACCATTTTCTGTTTCTCAAAAATCCCTTTTTCACCCTCCGTCGTTCTCCTAACTTTTAACATTCGTCGTTAATAATGGGGGAAAATACATTTTCTGGCGATGAAAAACCTGACTGAGCGAAAGGAGATTTGAACACGAGCCCATTTGGATGGAAACCAGATGCATTACCCATGTTACCATGTACCTGCATCTTTCCTCATGTTCCCTCTGAACATATTGCCGTACCATGCGTTATGGAAAATCCTATTTATTCAACAGTTTCAATTTACTTGTAGAAAAAAGGAGGAAACAACGTTTATGCACGACTACGTCTTTGAGAATATTATACACGCTTCAATTTCGAATAGAAATATCATATACACTTGAATTTGAAACGACTATGGTAATGAGCGGAAATAAAATTCATTAGGTATGTCTGAATGCACGCTCGTCGTACTTGGCGTTCTTTTTCTCTCTCTCTTTTCGGTCGAACGATCCCTCTGTGATTAACGTTTCCCGTCTGAAAATGTTTTTGCCGACAGAGGAGCGACGCAATCACATTTGAACGAAACACAATTTCCTTTGTCCGCGCGCTGAACTTCAAACTTTCCCCGCCGGGTTCCGCTCAGCCGAGTATTTGCGAGAAAATGTCCCGGAACTTCTGCAGGAACTCGTTGCAAAAGGCTTCGAGGCCGGGAATAGTTTGTTTTATGCACCATCTCGAAGTCATAGGGCAGATGACCAGTATGGCGAGCAGTCCAATAGCCAGGGGCGCGAGGAACGCTCGTACCATCTAAGCAACGTCGTCCATTAAAATGAACGTCTTGGTGAAATTTTTTTAAAATCGCGATTTTCTCTTCGTTGAACGGGAACGAAGGAAAGTGGGAACGAAACGGGACGCTGGGAACGTTTCTGAATTAATTAATGAGGAGGGACAGGTTCGTATCGTTTTAATTAACCAGAAACGCATAATTGGGACGTTTGTCGAACGCGCGCGTAAACAAAGATGGAGGAGGATACGCGGTCAATTAAAAATGTGGGGAAATAATTAAGGAGAATCGAAGGGTGCACTTTTCGCGGCGGAAGAAATGGAGATTGATGAGGTCTGCTTACGCGCAAAATCCAGGATACCACCAGCCAGCCTAATAACAGTGTTCCAGCCGTGTTCAAATATGAAGTGTACTGGTAAGGCAGGAAATATTGCAACCAGGGAAATTTGGTGCTTAAATCTGTCAGAATAGCCTCGAGCTGCATGAAAAATTGATCGACAATAAAGCACGCTGTGTTACGGTTTAATCAGCTTATGCATACGCGGGTGCCCGCGGAAATGATTATAATAATTGATTAAACGTTCTTCTAGCAAGTGGAATTCCACAATTGGGCATTCAAGTGGATATTAACCAACGAGCGAATCGCTATCAGCTTTGGGGTTGCTCTAATCATTTTCTGGAGTTCCACTTCTGAAATTAATACATACACGCGTGTACTCACGTTCATTTTTGGCTAATTGTATTTTCCTCACGAGAATTTACCACGTTTCAAGAACCACCACAATCCGGAAAAATGTCTACGCCTCCACTTCACATTACGTTGGTGTGATCCACTGTAAACGAAGTATTAATTAACCTATTTTTAGTCCACTTTCGAGTTCGCAAATGTCAAGTGAAATATCAATTTCATTTTGGGAGCAAAAAATTCGCTGAACTTTTAATTAACAAAAAATTAGAAATAAAATTTTACGATTAACTTTCACGAGGTATATATATATACATATACATATGTTTTTTTTTTTACCTCGAGCACTACGAGGCTTCCATTTTTCCTTTTTCGTCGAAGAATAAAAAAATTACGAAATAGTCTGATGAAAAAAAAAATGAATAACGATGAATGTACTTCCTGTGCAAAATAGCAGGAACGTACAAATATTTGCCATTCCAGAAAGGGGACTTTCCATTTAATTTGAATTTTACGAAACCATGTAGATAAGCACGCGCGCAGTCAGCTCTCCTAACGAGAAGAAAAATATTTAAAAGCGTTTCGCTTTTATGATTTTTGTAAGAGTATATTTGTCAAATTTATTCGTGGGCTGCGTGAAATTTCTCTGAAATAATGAAGAGAGGCTTTAAACGTTGAGGGAGGAAAGGGCTTAATCAAACTGGACGGTTGCAAATGTTTGAATTTTTCGTTACGATTTGCTACCCCTTCCTCTCGTTAATGAAAGTTAAATTTAAAGGCAGGGACAATTTAATTTACGGTGAAAAATAATTAGTGGCCCTCTCTAATTATCCGCTAGCGCGAAAACAACGTATTAAAGCTGGAAGTCATACACCAACCGCGCGATTCGAATATTAAACTTCTAAATTAAGCTATTAATAACTAGGAAACATGAATTTTGCTCGAGGCAGAAATTGAAAAATCGATGCGAATTCTCTGCCATTGTTGGTAATGAGAAATCGATGGAATAGAAACATTAATTAAGGTTGCGATTAAATACTTACAAATTCGTTTAGTGATGATAGAATCTGCGATTAATTTTATTCTATCTCAGCTCGTTTCCTGTCTTCAACAGAGCGGAAGACGCTGAAAAAACGAGGATCGAAAGACACTCCAACAATTTCCAATTATCATCAACTGTCACGCGATAATCCTATGGCTTGGGGTCAGGTGGAAATTGACGTGCTTTTAATTGAAATTTCGCGCTGGAAATTAATTATCACTGGCTGACAAGATTCCAAGCTTGGTCATGGATCAGCGCGAATTTTTCCTGGAATTTTTATCGCGAGGGAAACGTTCTACTGGATTAGGAAGCACCCTAAGTCCATATATTAGATTTCCATTGAAATGCAAGAAAAATATGTATAATGTTTCGTTTCAAACAGATTCAATTGTTGCATCCATTTAAAAACACGTCATTTCGTCAAATGACTGTAGAAAATGACTGAGACTTAACAAAATAGCGCTTAAGTAACGCATAAACGTTTTTACAATCTACAAAAGTTAGGTTCGACTATAAAACCAACAGTTTACGAGAAATGTGTTTATATTTCAAATAAAACTGACAATTTTCAAATAATTAGACGGTAACCACTTTCTTGCGACTCATGCAGACATTTTCAGTCATATGGTCGCCATTATTCTGCCGCAGGCTGGTCGAAACTATCTTCTACGGACACGTGATTGCCATTGGTCCCATCAGTCGGGGTGAAATAGGATTCTGAGTCCTTATCATTCTGGGAGGGACTAGACTTTGTTTCCTCTCCATTTTGGGAGAGACTGGACTTTGTTTCTTCCCCATTTTTGGACAAATCAGACTTTGTTTCCTCCCCATTTTTGGACAGATCAGACTTTGTTTCCTCTCCATTTTGGGAGACACCAGACTTTGTTTCCTCTCCATTTTGGGGCAGAATAGGCTTTGCTTCCTCTCCATTTTGGGAGACACCAGACTTTGTTTCCTCTCCATTTTGGGGCAGAATAGGCTTTGCTTCCTCTCCATTTTGGGGCAGAATAGGCTTTGCTTCCTCTCCATTTGTAAAGACATCACGCTTCGTTTCCTCTCCATTTTCGGGCAGACTAGGTTTTATTTCTTCTCCATTTTGGGGGAGACTGGGCCCTGGTTCCTCCATTAGGTCCAATCGCAATGGGTACGTCTCCTTCACCAGGCCAGGTATTTCGCTTCTGACATAAGGCACGAACGGTTGCCGCATGTTTATCTCGAACCCACCATCCGGTTCCGCCATCGCGAGAGGCACCTCGCAGGGCTCGACGCAGGTTCTCACGCTGATCAACAGTGCTCTAGTCTGACCCGCCCCAAACTGCGGACAACCAGGTATGGGACATTAACTGGCCATGGGCTTTCTGGCCCTGTCTCTTGCTTGCGTTTTATAAATACATTTTAATCGAATCCCTACGCGCGCTTAATCTAAATTTCGATGATCTCAGCGAAAAGAACAAGAAAACGATGAACCCTATTTTAATCTGGCAAAGGATGCAGGCATTTTCTAACTTCGAGAGGATGCAGCGGTGCGTTAGCTGGAGTCAGCTAAAAGGGATGGCGCGCTGATATAAGAAATTATTCGCGAGCGATGAATTTCAGGGGAGGAGCATGAAATAGGTGATCTAATTTTCCCGAATAACTCGTGCGATGAGATCGCACGACGACGTCGGATTACGAAATCGTGTAATAACCTAATATTTTAGCTTGTTCCCTTCCGCCCCGCAGAGAGCTCTCCATTTTCTCTAACGTTCGCAAACTGAACCCGAGAAACCCGTCGACGGATATTCAACGCGACAAATTAATTTTCGGACCTCGTGTTTCACTGAACGCGATACCATTATTCCGATGCTTTTTAGTAATTAGTCTCCAGACTTGAGATTAATGCGTCAACCCGTTGCACTCGAATGTCCCCCCTGAGGGGACATCAGCGTTGATTAGTGATGAAGGAGGTTTAGCTTGTTCCATCGGAGTTTTCTATTGAAGTGGAAATTTTCTATTGCTGGGAGGCTTCAGCAATAGAAACTATTGCTAAAATATTGCTAAAGTATTGCTACTTTGGCAAAAGTTTACTAAAGTATTGCTACTTTGGCAAAAGTTTGCTAAAATATTGCCACCTTAGCAAAAGTTTGCTAAAATATTGCGACTTTAGCAATAGTTTGCTAAAATATCGTTATTGTAGCCATAGTTTGCTAAAATATCGTTATTGTAGCCATAGTTTGCTAAAATATTGTTAAAACATTGCTGCTTTAGCAATAATTTCTATTGCCAACATCCGGGAGAGAGACGACTGCAAAGGGTTAAAGGATTCCATCGGATTCTGGGGATTTTCACCATGCATTTTGATACTCACAATGACCAATCTGCCGGATGCGTGTAGCATAAAAATGGTGATCGGATACACTAGATTAAGGGTCAGCTCCATAAAATACAACACCGCGGCAACAGCAACCAGGAAGCCAGTTAACATCAACAGCAACACGAACTGGCACAGGCTCACTACCGCCTACAACGTGGAATTCCATTTAGCAAGTATAATGGCGGGAGGAACGTTTTCGAAAGAACAAAATATGGAAACACGACGTTCTCCAGATATTTATCATTTCTGGGATCGTTCCCCGGATGAACGAGACACGATACGATTCATTCAGGACACGGAACGTGGTGACCAAGTTTAACTGATTTCCATCAAAATAGACTAAAGCAGACAAAAACGGAATAACTGACTGGTTAAATAAATGATCAGCCTCGAAATGCGGATTCCCTCCAGCCAGAATTTGAAACCCAGCGAACGTAACTAGAGAAATCAAACATAACCAAACACCGTCGATTATCATAGTCAAACTTCGGCCAGCCTCGAAACGGAGACACCTTCCCTTGGTCGCGCACGTCCCATCGAACGTCCACTAAAGACGACGACGCGATCCATCCGTTGAGGAACGATTCTAACGCAGAAAAGTGACATGTCGGGTCCGGAAGTGTGCGGCAGGAGGAGGCGGTGGTTCCCGTCGATTTCATGGATAAAACGTCGACCTCGAATTCATTCCGTGGGGTTGCTAGCCGTGGCGAAGCTACATCCTCCTCGACGTTTCCTGTTCGACGCTCGAAAGAAAATAAGGTGGTCTGACTGGGGGGAACGGGTTGGCAACTCGTACACCGACGTTCACGCGGCTACCCGCACGGTGGATGACGCTCGACGACGCCTCTCGAGGGGTGAACGCCGTTGCGAAACAAGAGAAACGGAAATCCGCCGTGCGCCGGTGTTTGGCTTCGATCTTCAGACCGTTCAGTCACGGTTTATTCTCGAAACAGCAGACGAAGTTAGCAGTCGCCTTTCAACCTTCGAAAGGACGCGAGGTACCGCTGTTTGCGCGCTCCGTCTGCGACGTGCGAGACGCGGAACCGTGCGACGCCATGTTGGTCTGGAAACGAAGAGAATAGAAATATTAAAATATAAAAAGGGGAGCTGCATAGAAAGTGTTTCTCTCTCTGTTTAGCGATCACACGTTAACCCTTCGTGGTTATCGACCACTGTCACTCGACATCGCTAAATAAGAAAAAGAAACAAATATAAATTACAACTAAGTTTTGGAGTTGTTTTAGAGTTTACAAGTAGCAGTCGAGGAACCGTGCTGCATCGACAACTTTTTTAAGTAAATTTGAAGTAAATTTCGAATAGAACACTTGAGACAGTAGGGAGTTGATGGTAACTAAACTACTAAATTGGAAAATAATTTGAAGTGCGACTTTCGAGACAAGGATAGCAATCACTTTATGCAAGTTTCTCTTTTTATTGCTCTATCGCATGACACTTCCATTGTTAACGTGGTCGACGAAAAGGACACAGAGAGAACATATAGTGTCATTTCTTTCGCTCTTCAAGTAGTCTTCCTTTGCTCGTTCCTCCAGAACAGGGACCAGCGAAATTTCTGCTGTTTCCTGTTGCGGTACCTGCAATTTCCGGTCCACTCCTCGTCGTAATGGACAGATAGAGGTGTGCGGTTACATATTGCCTGGGATATTAGTAATTTCCTTGCAAACTGATTGATCAAGTCACTCGAGGCGCCATTGTTTCCTGAGGACTACAAATTAACTAAGATTGTTACTCCAATTCCGAAATTTCATGGCAATTATTGTGGCTATTGCTTAAAATTAAAATAGTCAATGCTTGATTACTCAAAAATTCCTATTCATTGATTGATTAATAATGTCCTTCGTTTTATGAACGAATGCCTTTGTTTGGCGGGGTAAAACACGCAGCGACCGATACCACACACTTTTTACGCGAGAAAAGCAGACGTGGACCGGTTCCCTCTCGCTGCGCAAGGTGCACAGTAGCTTATTCATCGCGGTCATGAATAATAAACGCAGGTAGGAACGATTCCACGGCGGCGTTATGAACGTTCGCTTGTTAAGTTTATTTCGCGTCGTAATTACACACCGTCGGAACAATATAAATGTAAATGAACATGTAAATCGAAGTAAGACTTTGTTCGACCGGCAATAAGCGGGTAAGAACCAGCCCTTTGTATCGAGGAATGGAAACTACTCGAAAATGTTCATCAGAGTACCGTGATGGTCCTTTAATTTACGATCATCGTTGGCAAGTAAATTGATCCACGATGCCCCCAACAGTGACTGATGGTATTTTCGAGAATTTTGGTGATACTTTTATACGCCATGCATCGTGGTATTTTCAGTAAAATTCGAAGTGTAAAATAAATTGGGACGCTCGAAATTCGTGCGTATAAAGGAGGACAGAGGGGCTGTCGACATTTCCGTAATTACAGCGACAACGTTTCTGCATTAGACCTCGAGACAGCGAAGTGATGCGATTGATCCGTGAATTTAACGCCAGATTGTGGCACGGTGCAGCAATGGAGGTATCGTACGAGTGGATGCGATGGAGGAATAAAAAGAGAAAGTTGCGCAAAGAGATATTGCTATCCTTGTCTCGTGCGTAATTAACGTCGATGCGCAATTGTCGATGCGCGATCGTTAATGCTCGTTAATGTGCGATCGCAACTAAACAGAGAGAGAGAGAAATGCTTTGTGCAGCTTTCTCTTTTTATTCCTCCATCGCTTTTCACGCCCACTCCCGTGGTCTACTTTTCTGTGTCTGTGCTCGCAACACCCCATCCACGACCCTTGACAGCTGGACAAAAGACTGCGTTCGCGAGCAGCGCGTTTAGATACGTTCACGCCGTTGGCGGATGTGCACGCGTCGTAACCTTCGGGGCCCAGATGAACCTTTAAATTCCACGGTCGACTGTGAACATCGCGTAGAAACGAAGCTCCGCGGAGGAAGCGGTTTCAGCCCTGGGTCGAGCCATGGGCGCTCAAAATTCGAAGAGGTTCGTTCAACCGTTTACCGATCGGGAACGATCGATCTCAATCTCTTGTCACTCGTCGTTGCGTTTTATTTTTATTAAATAACCGCCCGCGTTTTCGATAAGAACGATTGATCGCCTTAGAACTATGCTTATGCGTGTCTATATTGCATTATTGGTGACCCCAATAAGAGTTAGAATGTAGGGTTCTTTAACTGAGAGGAGTCAAAGTCTGTTCCATTGGACGTCACGTGATAAATCGTCGGGGATTCACCGGCGAAATCTGTTGAACATCGTTCTCAGCGCGGTCTAAGTGATTCCAAATGCTCGTCAAGCTGGTAAATGGACTTTCCTCGAAGCTGTCGGTCTGACAAATTATGACGCGCTTCGTTCGAGGCCAATTGCTCGGAAAGAAACTCGATTAGGTGCTCGATTTAGGGCGAGACGGATAGGCTAGATGTGGTGCGCGATAGGTGCTGACATGACTCGCTGAAAGGAAACTCGATTCGAGTGAGCTTGCTTTTTATTCGTACCTCGTGCAATCGTACATCGTGAATATTACTTTCTGAACTTTATTATTAACTCCGGACTGTGATTAATTGCGGTCCCGATATCGTAGAGCTTTTAATCGTCCATCGAGTACACAGGCTCGCCCATTGAGCCACCCATCACGTGAGCCTTGTGCCTCAGAAGGTGCATGTGCGGCTCAGTCACGATGCTGGACCTCAGGGCACCAACACTTTGAGGCCTGCAGCTGCACTGCAATACCGATTGCTGGCAATGGTGGCAGTGGGGCACCTTTACGTAGGTAGACAACGGCTGCATCTCTGGCATCATCATAACAGGCTTCACCATCACTTGTTCCTTGTAGATAGGCACGACCACCTTCTCTTTCTCCACCTTGGCGACTACCTTCTCTGGTTTGGGCTCGGGTTTCACGATCTCCTCCTTGTGAACGACTGTCTCCACTTCTGGGGTGGGTTCAGGCTTCGTCTCTGGTGCGGACTGGATGATATTCACGTTGGTCTGCGGGTATGGCTGTGGTTGTTGGGCGACTTCCACGTTGTAGGATTGGGGTTGCTGATAGACGACAGTAGGAGGCTGTTGCGGAGCCTGGATCGTGTTCACCATCTGAATCGGTTGCGGAACTTGGATGGCGTTCACCATCTGAGCAGGCTGCGGTGACTGGATCGTGTTCAACAGCTGAACGGACTGTGCAGCTGGTTGGAGGTTCATGGTTTGTAATGGTTGGAAGCTGAGCGCCTGAACGGATTGCGGAGCCTGGTGGATCTTCAGTGCCTGGACCGTAGGCACCACAGCGGACTGCATGCTCAGCGTTTGGACAGGCTGTAGTGCTCCTTGATTCGTGTCCAGACAGAGTATGGACTTCTTCGATCTGTCCGTCTCTTCGCCAGCCTCTTCGATCTTCAGGTTTTCATTCTTCAGCGACTTCTCCGTTGGAAGGGCCTGGACCAGCACCAGACCCAATAACAGAAGCACGAGACAGGCGTTCACACGCATTTTTCCTCTTCTCGAATACTTCGAACTGTTTGCTCCTCGACGTCGAAGTGTGAAGATTCTGGCGACGATTTTGGCTTTTAAAGGAATCCTCGATCCGGTTCGATTAGGAAATCCACGCACAACGCTGCTGACCGCGCAGAATTTCGTCCCCATCGAGTTACTTGTTGACGTTGTTGGTTCCGCTGAACGGGGCACGTGTTCATGCGTAAAGTAATTGCATATGCCATAGTTTCGGTTGTTAATAACGGTATTGGTGTATTAGAATCGAGTGTACATCGGCCAGAAACGGATCCTCTATAATTAATGATATGTTATGCTATCTCGATGAATAGGTAGCACGTAATTATTATTATCGAATGCTCTGTAGGGCTGTTGCAGGAAGCAACCTCGCAGCTTGTTGATACGAGGATAAAAAAAACAATCGAATGTTTCGTATTTACACCGCCGTCAGCAATACAGTGAATATTATCGTTACGAAATTTGTCCAAATTGTTTATAAAGTTGGTGTACGTTAAAAAAACAAATATGTAATTGTACAGTTTTGCTGACGTTCGTTCTCCAATTATGAAATGTTACACATCGAGAGCACGAACGCGCGCTCGCGCTGAGCCACGGCTAATGTTAAACCTAACTTTAATCCGTTTAACGATTCCCTTCGGGATACTTTCGTTCTCGAATTGCTTCCTCTAGCGAATCCAGCGATTCGTGGGATACGTTTTAATCCCTGGACAGTGGCCCTTTCACCACGAACCGCTACAATTCTTCTTATCTTCTCTGATTAGAACACCTCTGCGCAACAGTTTCGCCGGAAGCACGTATGCTGCCATTTTCGAGCGGGGGATACTCTTATCTCGAGCCCCGTTAAAGCATACGATTTCGAGTGCCTGATCAGTTAACGATACGCGAAACTTGAAGCCTCTTGATAAAAAAGCTTCGCCTTTCAGCTACATTCAACGCATCAAAGTGCATCTCGTCGCTCTTTAGTAAAGAACAATTGAAAAAAGTTGCGTTAAAGCTTCGTGTTAGGTTGGGTTGTTCCCCTTAATCACACGCGAAGTTCCTACGCGCCTCGTTCAATTGGGAATAATTATTTCCGATGCAAGTACTTCATAACTTTGTCATTTTATTTGAGAAATCGACGATGCGAAGACTTATTATCCGACATAAAAATTCTGTCGTCAAATATTTCGAAATCAAGACCTGGGTATTTTATTCCCACAGAAATTGGGTTGAATATTCATGACTCCTGTCGCAAAGGGAGGTCGCGTAGCAAAACAACCAGCGGGTTAAACATTTTATTTGAAAAGACGAACGTATCGCGTTCGCCTCTCGCATTTATTACCTCAATTATGGAAATTAATACAGGAAACAGTTTTCTCTCGTAAAAATTTATTTCTCCAAAGTATCTGCTGAAAGTTACAGTCAACAAAAACAGTACAGGTACAATCAGTTCCATAACAGTGAGTGTTTTAGGCTGACAATCGTCATTTCCAGTTAATTAGCCCACGATTACAGGCTGTTGCGTAGTCGTAGCCTCCAGCACCACAGATTGAGGGGTTCTCTCGACGGAAACCAATTGAGACTGCGAGACATCTCCAATCGAGGATCCATCACAACTTTTGCCTTCATCCTGACTGTTCCTCTGCCCAATACTCTCCCCCAGCTTCTGACTGAGATCAAAATGACCGCCACTCCGACTACTCTCATTCGTCTTCTCGACCACCATCACCTGATTGCCATTCTCTTCGCTCTTGGCAACACTGCGTCCTCCTGTTTGCTGCCTCCTCTGCTCCTCGAACCAATTCTGCCATCTACTACCATTAGCAACCCCCATAACCCCTTTGCCAAGCTTCTGCACTGCCCTAGACAAGCTCAAATCCGGTGACGAGTTGTAAGGATCGTAACGACTATACTTAACTTCTGGTGTATTGATCAACCTAACGTGTTCAAGCCGATTCTTCCTAGGCCTTACAATTTCGTTCCTCTCCTGCGTTTGTATGCTTGCTGGACCTGTTCCGTAGGCAACATGTCCTCTGAAACGCTGCTCAGGTTCGACCATTGGATTGCTCTGTTCGATGGAGTCGTCTAAGTACCTGTCAGCCCTGAAGATTGGCCTAAACTCCCTATTGGTCTCCTTGTACAGACTAGGATACCTCTTCGTACCATCAAAGTAAGGTTCACTGACGGGAAGACTGTAATCAGTGTATCCATTGTCTGGTACCAGGTTCGATTGACCCCTGATCAGGTCGTAGAAGCTAGGTTTTCCATATGGCGTCTTGATTGGGGCTCTGGAGAACGGCGTTTGGGGTTGGACAGGAGGGATGAAGCCACCTATACTCGGAACAGGGGCGGCCTGTGCAGGAGCCATGTCAAAATCGAGGTCTCTCCCGATGGTGAACAGATTCTCGCGTCTACTGGCGCCTTCGGGTCTGACGAATCCCGGGGCTCCTCTGCCTCTAAGGGCTCCGTTGTATCGATTGTTGTATGGATCGCTGTACGGGTTCTCGTACGGATTGCTGCGCAGGGGTGGGTAGAAGTTGGGTTTGGGTCTATACGGCTGACTGACATGCCAGGGATCGATTTCTGGCTCGAATTCAGGATACAATCCTCTTCTGGGTGGCCTGTCCCTGGGGGCAATAATTTAATATTCATTACTCGATGAAATATCGCGCGGAAATTGACGGAAGATGAACGGGTGCCAAAAAGTGGCGAAGGGTTCGTGTTCTCACCAGGACACCAGGGCGTCGGGCCGCTCTCGCCGGCAAGAGGGACAGGAAGCATGCCTGAAACGCCTCGTCTGCTGGTCCCAGCTCTGAAACTGCGCGGATCCTAGGATCGCGTTCACCAGCAGGCAGAACAGAGCGAGCGTTCGAAAGTTTCGCTCGAACATGTTACGTGGTTATCGAAAGCAAAGCCGATCGCCGACTTTTTATAAGCTACACGCCCAGCAAGGACGTGTTTCCTCCGCGTTGCGTCAGAACTGTTTCCTTTACGTAGCCGGAAGTGATTCGCCCGTCGGCCGCCAGGCTATCTTTCTCCTCCGATTCCGCGGAATCGCCGCGCGATTCGAACCTTGATCCACTTCCCCGCGAGTCGTTGATGCAACAAAATGGAGCGCGAAAGCCTTTTTACGGGAGCAACAGAAAACAATAGCGGAAACAACGATTTTCGCGCTCGACGATCGATCTCGTCGCGAATCGGAGCTACGCGGACGCGAAAGGGAACGAAGTGGAAATAATCAGGGTACGGGGTGATGCATGCGGTGTCAGCGAGCGTAAAATAATAACAAATAACGCGATACATCGTTGCTGCGAGTGGCGCGCGCCAGTTTTCCCAGGCGCTGACTAAAGTTTCCCCGTGAAATACGAGGTGCCTCCATTCCTCGTCCCACGCATATTTGTTCCGAACCGCGCTTTGTGCACGCCGTACAATTACACTAATTACTGTTTACCGTCGCCCAATTACACGTACGACCCTCGCATTCATAACTGCATCTCTCGCCTCTCCGTCACCATCTCGCCAGCGCGACATTCCCACCTTTTCCACTCGATGCTTCAGCTCGCTTTGAAAATCCCGCACCCCTTTCGAACGCGCAGCTTTTCCCACCCATTCGTTTGAATTAACACCAGGCGAACGAAGCGGCCCTCGAAACGAGCTTCCGCGATCCCCGCGAATTTTCATTCGAAACAAAGAAATATACGCGCGCGCGAATCGAAAGACGAAAGCGTCGCGGGAATGGAAAAAAAAGCGAAAGCCAGGAATTTAAAGGGAAACTTCGTCCGTGGTGTTCGACGAGACGAAGAGCAGAACGCGTTTCAAGCAGCTGTTTTAAATCGAGAACGACTACGATTAAACTATTTGCGGCTGTGGAATTTTCGCTAATGCTCTCAGGAATTGTTGCAGACAAACTGCGCTCAAAGAGCTTTCAGTGAATTCCTTATAAACCGTGGACTGGCTTTGAGCAAATCCCGAGTCGATGCTGGGTCTGGTGCATCTAGTCACTGAATGTTTCTTTTCAGGCAGGACACAGACGACGATATAATATCGAAGAAATCGCTGCAAGCGGTCAAGCTGATCATCAGTTTCCTGAAGGAACGTAAGGAGTCTATATCGAAGAACAAGTATCTTTTCTGTTCCCACGGTTCATCGTAGAGATCAGAGAAACGTTTGAACATATGCGTGTTCTTATTTCTCTTTTGCTAAAAGTTTTATCGCTAAACGATCATTTGACGGGAAAGACCGTGGAACTGACTTTTTTCGTTCAAGATGCCAGAGAGGAAGGTTTATTCCGACGCGCGGGCCGCCGCGATCTCAGAAGAAGAATATTAAACTCGCTGAAGAAAGGGGAGAAACCTCATTTGGGCAACAATAACGCGGCCCTGGAATGCGCGGCGGCGTTGCAGCTTTTCCTGAGCCATTTGAAAAAACCAGTGATGCCCCAACACATCCAGCAACTCCTCCTGGGTACTTTTCGACGAGACGAAATAATGTTCCGATCGTTCCCGCGCTTCGAGACCCCTAAAATTGCTTCCAACTAGGTCATTATAATAGCGCGACGTCTGGAATCCCGGTACAATTAAATTAGCCGTTTAACATAACAAATTTCCGCGCCGGATATCGTGCGCGTTCGCAGTTTACCGAAACGATTCGCCGCGCTCATAAAATTAACAGGTTTGCACGGCAGCACGTTAAGTAATAATTCTGCATGTTACCTAACCGCAGATATTTGCGAACGTTATGTTTGCCCTCACATTTCCCCCTTGACACGTTTTCGAATAACAGAGCACGGCTTCGACGCGATACCGCTGCGCACGGACACCGCCAGATTACACGCGTGTGCGTGCGTAATAGTTGAACCAGCTAGCAAATACGATATTAAACAATCGATCAGCCCCCCTCCCGCGGAATCGTCCAATCGATTACAGTTAATTATCACGATAGCGAGCAATTCCCCCCTAGAAAATCATTAACAGACGCGCCTGAATACCGTCCCAGTCCCACGTTTCAAAATGGTGGTTTTATGTGGAACCAGCTGACAATCCGGGAGTGACAACTCGCATGATCGCCACAGACGCGCTTGGGCTAATCCGACAGGACGTTGGCGGCCGTCACGGTGAACTATTAGCGGGTCTCCTCGATCTGCTGAGACACTTGACTCTTTCCGGGCCGCCGTCTGAAAGATCGGAACTCCGTGGCTCGCCGCTTCCGATAGCGCTGCTTCCGGTGTTCTTCACTCTGACGGTAAACCCCCAAAAGTCCCTACACCTGTCCAACCGTGGTGGCTGATCGATATTGGACAGCTGTATGTCACTCAGCTTGCCACTCGACTATTACCATTTAAATGATACGTCGATAGTTACGGGAAGAACAAACATTGACAGCCGTCGAGCTCGGTTAGGAATCAACCCTTTGCGCTCGACGCCTCCCCGGCACGTTAGCGGCAGAAACTATTGCTAATAGGAAAATTTCCATTTCAAGAGAAAACTTGAGGGAAACTTGCATTGCTCGGAAAGTTGCGGTGAAATAAGTTCGACCACTGTAATTGCTAGCCAATGCTGATGTCCCCTCAGAGGGGACATCCGAGGGCAAAGGGTTAAGAGACTCTAAAAGTTTTCATCTTTGCACCACCTTTTTGATCGTTAGCGATAAAAATTATTGTTAAAGTAGCAATATTTTAGCAATAGTTTCTATTGTTAAGGTCTGTTAGTAATAGAACATTTCCATTTCAATGGAAAACGTTAATTTCCCACAAAGTTACGGTGGAGTAAGGTTAACCTCCGTAATCGCTAATCAATTCTGACGACCCCTCAGAGGGGACATCCAAGCGATGTGCTAGACTTGCGATATCCCGTCAGAGGGATATCTGTGGGCAAAGGGTTGAGCAAGCTTTGAGAGGTTTAAGGTTTGTATGCCTAACGATAATTCCCGTGAAAGAATCCAGCGGCACGCGTCGCGAGTGGCTGAAGAGAGACGGGGAGTGGTGCTGATGCAACGATAATCTGAGAAGGGTAGGCCTAACCGTAGTGACGCGTGCCGCGGAAACTCACAAAGGAGCAACCGACGTCAAATAGATCTGGGATCAAAGGCCAGCCGTTGCAGTTCGCTTCGAAAGTTGTACAGGGCGGACCAAGAAGAGTTAACGCTTTAAATATCGTCACTGTTGAAGGGAACAGTTCGTAATTGTTTATTTTTGGGGTGGCAGCTCCAATTGATTTTTAGATACGTCGACGCTGACTCGGGAGCAGTCGTTTCCCTTATTACGTGGGAATTGAAACAATAAGGGTAGCCACATCTTTGGCGAGTCCCAATTCGCTAAAGAGCCACGGAACATGAGCCACTCCGGGTCTTCTTCGACCCAGTTCCCAACAAATATGTTTCCTAGCTTCGAAGCAAACACCGCGCGAACGAATCCGCGATGCAGATCGACAACGTATCTCAACTCTGATCGATCGTTCGCCGTTACAGCCGGCTGACCTGGTGAAATGGAAGCAAGTAGCCGCCAGATTCAGCGAATTAATTACAGAGGCCCCGGAGCAACTGCAGCTGAATGAAAATCGATCGTATGAAATAGAATCAACGAGGCTCCCCATCGGAAACACGGACAACGTAAGAAGTAGAGACTTCCTTATGGTCTAGAGAAATTCAATTAGAAAAAAGCCGCGTCCTTTATCCGCTGGACGTGTACCGTTTTCGCGGGAAACGAAATACATGGAAAAGGGAGGGGGAAAAATGGAGAAACCGACTCTTTTGCGTTGCGAACAAACGAGCTAACAAGATTGCGCGAAATCTTCTTGCTACGTTCCACCTTTGAAATGAAATTCGCAACGCGTTTAAAAGCGTTCACTTTTTGCCTCGTACCATTCTTGCCTCGAATCGAATACTTCCGGGTGGCAGCCATGACGGGCGAAACAGAACGACAGCGGGTATCGTGGAAAATCCTTTTTCCAGGATAAATATCAAAGTGGAAAATCTCGTTGCCCGAGAGAGTCGCAATTTTAATAAGAATCTTACACAAATGTAATTTTTGTCGTTTTAGGTTAGGCTGGAGAGATAACTGGGGTTCTTGCTGTGCCATTGCATGGTCCGCCAGCGAGTAGACTTCATCCAGCAATTACCAATTCGAATCGATAACACCTGGTATTAAGTGGTATCAATGTAAATGCAATTCTTACGTATAAATGTAACAGAACCACGTAAATTTCCTGCATTCCCATCCCCGCGTTTGTATACAATCGTGGTGTCCTCTCTTATTTTCCGTGCGAGAAGTTTCCATTTTAAAAATCTCATTAAGAAAAATATTTGAAATTCTAACGTATGCGTTCATTTAAAATTCTAATCAGTTGAAGAAGTCTTTTGTTAATAGATCGAAGACTGTTTGCCTATTCTTTGGCGCAAATGTTGCTGTGTCATCAAAAAAAAAAGATTCGAAAATAAACGCACACGCTGCACACAGCGAGAGTTTAATGAAGGTTCGTACAGGAATAAAAATTCGATACATATATTATTTTAACGATCATTACTATTCATAAGCACGTGAATTGGGCGAAGTATCGTCGAATTAATTACTTGAACTCCGCAATGATGTCAAGGAAGCATTGTAACGCGAAAGTAATAGCCATCAAAAGTGAATGATTCAATTCCTTTGTAAGTGTTCCGTCCTGAAACTTAACTTTCGCATCAGATTTCGTAGGATACAGAGAACACTATGTACCGAACAGCCTTTGAACACGATTCCACGTGGCACGCGTGGAACGTCTGGCTTCAGCGTGCTCTTCCTGCCGTCAGGATACAATTTAGGTTCATTTGGTATGATCGTAGTTACAGCCAAGCCAAATTTCCGGCCGTGCATCAAGGCTTCCAGACTCTTTGCTGAGCATCCAACCTCCGATCTGCATTTCGTCTCGTGCAAATGTCGTTAAGAGCGACTTTGTAGTACATCCTGGGTACTAAACGTATCCTGCTCTTTCAGCCTATAAATCCTCTTCCAGGATGTTCATAAGGATGCTCGTAAGTGGCTCACTTCCTTCAGCCATCCTGTATGCCCGACTCGCGTGACATAACGAAATATCAAGAGACAATTGGCTTTTGCCATCTGCAAGAGGTACCATGAGCGATCCTTAGTAAAATTTTAGAAATACATGCGATGAAGGGTCCATTGGGATTAAAGAGATTGGAATTCAAGTAACCTTCTCATTTGTGGACCTATCTGAATTGTTTGCAGCTCTATTTAAACTCTGCGAGACCCTTTTCAGAACTTGGTAAAACTTTGCTGAAAAGTTGTAACGATAGTAAATCAAGCGGAAGGAATGAGGAAAGTTGTAATAACGATAAGAAATGCTACTAATGTTTGCCCCACGATAAGAACCAAGTTCTCTTTCTCCCTCTGTCCTTTGTTCTTACTAAATTTACACTAAAACGATTTATACGTACAACAATTTATAATTAACTAGTTCAAAATAGTTTATATTCACTTAACGCTAAGTTATACTAGTTAAATTAATACTAACTTGTACTTGTGCCACAAAACCCTTCATTCATTGTGCGTTCGCGCCATTACCGACTGAAGGTAACGTTCTAGGACCTCAGAAGGTATCTTACCGACAACTGTTACTTGTATAACCGATGCCACAGTTTTAAAAAACGATCGAAAGAAAACTCCTGCAGTTATCAGCAGCAACTGCTTATTATCGCTCGCGATAAGAAAGACTTTGGCGATATTCCATGTAGTAGTTGCATTGCGTACTCTGCGATGGCGCTATTCGCTCGCGGGAGAGCGAATCCGGTCGAATGCCGCCTAGTGGCGACCAATAATATGTGTCGCTAAGTCTCAAACGTGAAATTAATCTACAAATCTCGCAACAGACAAGAATTTATCAACATTGTTTCAACTTCAAGTTTGGTCGTAACTCCTAAGTCGTACGCTCTCTCTAAATTATACAAAGCGTAACGATGTTGGTAAAAAACCGTAGAGGTTAGAATTAGTACGCATAAAACACGAATAACGATTGCAACAAGCATGCAAGTCATGCATTAATTTAGCGAATCAGCGTAAGTTAATGAATTGAATAGTTATTCTTATCAAGTAAAAGACTATCACACGTATCAAAGGAAACGTCATCAGACACTCTGCTTTGGAACGATCGATGTATTCGGCTTAGTAACACGTCGGCACTTTGAAGATGTCGTTAGGTGTGTCTCGACGAGACTAAACGTGCACCGACTTGTTCCAGAGGAGAGTTGGAAGATTGAATCATTCAACCTGACGCATTCCTGTTCATACCTGTTGTTCCGCGAAAAAATAACTTCGAAAATTCAAATGCACATGAATTATGTATTTTACGCTAATTGGCGTTAATTAACCAGAAATAGCCTTTACTTTCTAAAATGTGAATTTGCTTCAATTTACACATTCCTCTAACATTTCTTATGTATCGATTCTCAAACATATCTCGATATTGTGCTCAATTAATCCAATAAATATTTGCTTCGCATCAAATTATTTCAATTAGCCAATATTACAAAGATTATGTCGCAATTCTTGTTTCATATGTTGAAACAAGTAATAATCTTTAAACCGCATAAATATATTGATACTTTATTCGGTAATCATGGTGTATGGTATCATGAAAAAGTAATTGTTTAGTTGAATTAAATATATTTCAACTATGATACTTGCGAAAAGTAATTTTATACTATTATGGTACGCGCCTATTTTTACACTCGTTTTAATATCCGCTACTTTCAGTAATTCTACTAATTGTCACTAGATGGTAGCGCAACTACTGTCGGGCAGCTCCAAACTTCATTTACTTTTTAAATTATTTTTACCATTTTTGCCATTTAATCAGTAATCGGGATTCAGCAATGAAAATACGTCGGCGATTATTCTCCTAGAACATTAACAATCGGATGAATGTTTCATGTGAATAGTATATTAGAAACAAGTAGCTCGGCAACTGATTGGCGTATTTCCGCATAACTGTTCCCAAGCAGAAAGGGACAGCCATCTTTTTGAGGAGATGATGCAATCGATGACACATATCGACCGTATCGCCTATCGTTTTTAAATAGTGAATTTTCTTTACCGCCGTTTTAAACGAAAAAGCAGATCGTTCGATGAAATGTCAACGGAATCATTTCTACTTTTGCGATGTATCGAAACAGACCCCATCAAACCATAGCCTATAGGATGTTAAGCGAAAGCCGCCAGCTGGGAGTGCTATTTTGAACGGGACGCGGCGTTGCCACGTCGCAAGGCGAGCAAGTTCAAACACGTGCCCCGTGTTTTGCTCTTGGAAAGAGATAACTGCACTGCCTGGCAAAACAGAATGTTTGCTTTCCACTTTATATGTCGTAAAGCTCTTCCTTCAACTTCGATGCGGAAAAAGCGCGCGAACGATAGGAAAATTCAACGATATTCAACCGGCAATAATTCTGGCTATAGTTGGCGAACCCGCATCGTGCATTTCGAACATTAAACCGTGCGAATATTCAAACGAAGAGGGAAACTTAAATCTGTGAACGGTCTTAAATATTACATGCACCGACGGATATCTTATGTGCGGCGTAACCTTTCCCAGAATTGTTGTCGCTTTTTTTTAAACAACAGTAGAAAGGTAATCGTAACGACTGTGCATAATTGTTTGGCGGACGTTTCCTTTGAAACACGTCAGTTCGAAAAGAATTTCCCGAGGAGGAAGCTCGAATTCACAGCTGGACAAGAAAGTTCAGGTTCGATGAAGAAAACGTGGCAACGTAGGAAACTGCGTGAGCCGAGATGCGCGGCATGAATAGCACCGACGTTGATGGGCCGGCCCGTTGTCAGGGGCTGGGAAGGGGAAGGGACGGGGTAAAAGTTTCCACGATGGTAGGGATGGGCGAGAAACGTTGAAACGAAAGGGGGACATGATAGGCGCTGCGTGTGGTAGTCGTCGGTGTGGGTAATATAACCGAGGTAATGTTACCAAGTTGCTGTTTACGGAGAGTTTTTGGAAATTTCACGAGCACATCTAGCTTCCCGGTTAAATTCGAAGCGCGGCAAAACGAATCGTCCAGTCATGATTGTCGAACCGCTCGACATTGCCCGCTCGGCATATGCTTCATGGAAATCGAGCTAACGGGAATAATTATCTTGAAAATACGTATAGCCGACAAATTTTGCGGATTATCGAACGCATAGATAATGTATCGTTTGGTACTCCCGGTTTAGAGAGCACGCTCAGCGCGCGAATCGATTTAAATAGCCATGTTCGACTTAACGACGTAAAATGTTCAAAAATCTCGGACACGGTATAACCGCTGTATCCGCATAGCGTGGGCTTAAATATATTTTCATGCGTAGACGGATAACGCGATCCGTTTTAATACAGTTTCGTAGGCTGTCGGGGATTTCCTTAGAGGTTAAAGGAGGGTTTGTCGAGAAAACGGCGTTGCGGCTCTCGGAAATCTTCCGTTTTGAAGATTCTCGAGAAACGTCGGACGTGGTGCGGCGCACTGGGACGACGGTGAAATCGTAGAGGGGACGACCCCTCCTGCCCTACTCCTCGTAGCGCGCAACGTCATTGTGCTGTGTGGGGCCATGATCGTTTCGTGTGTGTGCGTGCGTCCCTCGAGCTACGCGCAGACCTGCCCAGTAAATACGAGGCTTCCGTTCCCGTGTACGTGTCGAAAGAGTGCGTAGTTAACAGAAGAAGTCTCGTCCCGACGCCGTCCCGTGTCACCGGCGTGTCCATCATGCCGTTGAGTATTGGGGTTAACCTAAGAGTGACCGGACACTGTAATCAGGGCGGTCGTAAGTACATGGAGGACATGTTCAGCGTGGCCTTTCAATCGACACCGGATGACAAAGATCTGGAATACGCCTTCTTCGGTATATTCGACGGCCACGGAGGCGGCGAGGCGGCCACGTTCGCCAAGGAGCACCTGATGAACGTAATCGTCAAGCAGAAGAATTTTTGGAGTGATCGTGACGAGGATGTGTTAAGAGCCATCAGAGACGGATACGTGAACACGCATTACGCGATGTGGCGGGAGCTTGGTAAGAATTATCCGTTCGTGTCTTCCGTACTGCTATTCTCGTTATTTTATCCGTTTCCCGCCAAAACCTTGTTACCTCTCGTGCCTATTCATCCGAGAACCTCATGTATTTATCGTCCCTTGGAGAATTTCTCTCATTGTCCCGCGTATTTCCCCCACCACCTGTGCCCGATTAGGTTAGAATTTAGGTTATGTAATCCGAGCTAACCTGAAAATTCGGAACTCGATGAAAAAGTAGTTGAGAGAAAATGTTCAACACTGTCGATAATTCTGTGGTCGATTCGTTCGTCGTGATGCGAGGAATCGTAAAAAGTGATTCAACCGCGGCGATTATCACCGGGTACAAATGTTGACGTGGACCCGCTTTTACGACAGACAAGTGGCCAAGAACCGCGTCAGGACTACCATCTACAGCCGGGACCACGGCCAGCATAGCGTTCATTCGTAAAGGCAAGATCTACATAGGTCACGTTGGCGATTCGGGCATAATACTGGGATACCAAGTGGACGGTGACCCTCAGTGGCGTGCTAAGGCTTTAACCAAGGACCACAAGCCGGAAAGTGGACCCGAAATGAACAGGATACGCGAGTCTGGTGGTAAAGTTGTCAATAAGTCTGGGGTACCAAGAGTTGTATGGAACAGACCTCGTATAGGACACAAAGGTCCAGTTCGAAGATCGACTCATATAGATGAAATTCCTTTTCTTGCTGTTGCTAGATCTTTAGGTATGCATTCGTACAAATATTAAGAGAAGTATGAATTATTCTATGATTAAACGTATCGCATTTTACAGGTGATCTTTGGAGTTACAATTCTGAACTGAACACGTTTGTTGTGTCTCCTGAACCGGATGTTAAAGTGGTTGCAATTGATGTTGAATCACATCGATGTCTTATTTTTGGAACGGATGGACTGTGGAATATGTTGACGCCACAGGCTGCAGTTACTATTGTTCAAAATGCAGATAGACATAATGAGAAACATCTGATTGCTTCTCAACAAACATGCAACGGGGTACATTTAGAAATGTTTTTATAGACTATTGAAAGCGTAACAACAGTGTTTCTAATTATAATTTTAAACAGCATGCTGATAATGTTCAATTATGGATAAATCCTTCAAAAAACCTAGTGGACAGAGCATTGGAAAAGTGGTCACTGAAGAGGCTACGCGCGGATAATACAAGCGTGGTTACGTTAATGCTAGACCCACCAGGTCCATCTCGTAGCGAGGTATGCATTGTATAGTTGTTTAACATTTTTCTTACAGGTTGAATTCGAAAATTTGTTTCTTCAAATTAAATAAATCGGTTTTTTTTTTAAAGGTTTTACTAAGTCAAAAAGAATGTGTTGTCACACATCATACCATTCATACCCCAGCACCTACGCTTGCAGAATGTCCAGAAAAACTGCACTGCAACTCAGTTACACCAAGTATACCAAGACCTTCTCCTATTATAAACCATATCGTCGATCTTAAAAGACCAGACTTACCAGACTCACTAGATCAGAATAAGAATGAATCGAAACCGGAAAATGTATCAATTGTAGAAAAACTCGAGGAAAATCAAAATCAAGAAGATAAAGTGCACACAAAAGATATAGAAACCCCCCCAGAAAGAAGTGTTGAGGAACAATCGACCGATAAAGCACTAGAAAAAAACATAGAAACAGATAATCCTGTATCTGAAAAAGTATCAGAAGAAAGCATCGAGAATGTGGAAGTACAAACAGAACCACCAAACGAGAAGCAGGACGACTTAATCAAACAAGAAGATCCAAAATCCAAACAACTATGCGAATCAGTATGCAAAATTGATCCAAATGTTTCAAATGTGATACACCAAAGTGCATTTTCTAGCGAATGTAATGACAAAGACTCTTCAGCAATTGTTACCACCAACAGCGTGGAGAGTAATACGACCACGTCTGCAAATACCATTCGTAAGGACAACGAGATAAGAGCGAAAATACTGAGTGCATTGCGTCAGAAACAACCCGCATTGTTCGGTTCAAAAACGGAAGTGCGTGGTGCGAGACGGAGACATAGTTTGAATACGCACTCGCGTGCGAACGGTCTTGTAGACGGTGGTCCTTTAGAAACGAAAACGTACGTGAATTCTAGACTTAAGTCGCGTAGTACAAAAGTAGTTGGGAGCACTGTGGAAGAGGGTGTACAGAACTCGACGGGTAAAACGAGCGGTAGCACTGTGGCTACCAAACGAAAGCACAGTGCAATATCCCAGACGGTAATTAATACGGTCGACGAGCCGTCGTTTATGTTACAAGAACCCTCCGCTAAAAGGAGAACACGTTCTGAGGATCGTCCTAATCCCGTTGACGAAAATGATCCTGCGAATCAAACCACGAAAGACGTGAGCGGTAACATGAGTTGGCCCACCACGGAGACTAATATTGCACGTTCTACGTCTGGTGCTACCTCTGTAACTGTACAAGAGAGGCTATCCTCGTTAAATAACTTCCAAAGAAATTTGGGAAAGAAAGTGACGCCAGTGAAGGCCATCCGAAGACCGTCTATCAAAGGTCTGTTGAAACAATTGTTGGCTGCTAGCTTCAGCGCAAGAGAATGGGATCAGGGGAGAAGTAATCGATCGAATAATTGTAACGAGCGAAGGATAAATCGAACTGTGTCTATTATAGGTTCTTCGGATAGCACAACGGTTCCACAACGTTGGCTCAGGTTGGTTCTCTTCCTTTTCTTTTGTTTTTATCTGCTTTTTTCTTTTGCTCGTAGCAAGTTGCAGTAACGCCGATGCTGTATCGAATTTTTTACATCAATAGATTGATTTTTACATCGGACTTCGTTTCTCGAATTCTCGATTTCACGTTTCTCGATTCCAAAATGCTTTCTTTTTACACGGTTAAATGCCATCAATTTTCTATACTATTTTTGTACATAAAAATAACCGTTCCGAAACATTCTATTACGCACTAAACGTTATCGCAATGTCGTGCAGGTTGTGTATCCATTTTTTTCGTTCCAGGTCGGACACCATCGCAGCGACACTTGTAAAAACACTGCGTTCGCGTAATGTAGACATAACTGGTCACACGATATCCGCGCAATTAGTACATCAGTGCGGAATGGTAAAGGAGAATCGGTTATCTTTACCAAGTAAATTGAAACAGCCAAGTAATGGCGGATTTCTACAGACGAGTAGAGTGAAGTCTTCCTCGTTATCGTCCAGTATAAAACCAAACGGCAGTAATGCTGGTAACGGAGCTTGCTCTACTATCAGTCCAACGAATACAGGATGTAATTCTAGTTCAGGAATGGCTAAGAGAGTGAAATCGCCCTATAATCCAAGCGCTAGATCATTAAGCACGCGATCTCGCATTAAACGCCTTGGAAAATGAGGTAGGGTAACCATACGTTGTTACATTACACACAGGGTATATCATTTCTTACCCTCAACAAGTTTTTATTTATTCCACGTCTCGCTTTTCATCTTCACAAGGAAAGGCTGATCAAAACAGAAAAGAAAAACAAAACGCAAGCTATCCTCGTTTATACTGTTGCATTTTTTTTCTTTTGAAATTTCTGGCGGAAATGCACTTTTGTGGTTCACTTTAGTTGAACAATATACTTTTGAATTAACTAATATTTGTTCAGAGTTCAAGTGAATCGCGTATTCACGCTTTTAATGAAAAAAAGTTGGCAAAATCCTGTCAACTTTCTGAACATCTTAACTTGAATTGGGTTTGCATTTTACGAACCAAACAATCTGTATAAAAAGAAAGGAAAATCATCGGTTTTCGCTGTTTCCTGTTTCTAGCACATCCGAATATCCTATTTCTAACCACTCTTTAAACCGTTTTGCTGAATATGTACATACTAAATAATTGCATGAGAATATTTCAAATAGAGCAACAGTTCATTATCGATACAGTAGAGTTTCGCAACTTCCGCAACATACTGGGGATAAAAAGTAAATTGTATTTTTCGTATCTGCGTATTTTACACGCATACTATGAGAAGAATATCTAGCAATAGTATTAACACCAACTAAATAATTCAACGTATAATTTAATTTTTAATTTTGTTTTCTGTGCTCTATTTTTTAAAATGAGCAATACGAATAGAATTACATGTTTATTTTTCGCTTATTATATATGTAATTATTGTAAATTGTAATTTATGCACAGGAATATTTTATTGTTGCCCATGTGCGCAAGTTTCTGAATATGCCTTTTTTTTTTACTTCCGATAACACATACTTCTCTATTTTAGAAGGTCTGTGTTATTTCGCCTTTTAGATATGATTAAACTATTCTTCTTTACTACTATGCCGCAACCATATTTGAACTGGACATATTTTGCCGCCTGTGGAAGCCAACAATATTTTTCATTACCCTTCGTTTCTTTAACAGTCGAGCAATCGATTATTAGACTCCTTCCATTATTTTATGCTTTCGACAATATTTGACTAGCTTACGCGAACGTTGATCATATAGGGGGGAAGTGAGGGAAAAATTTAAGCGAAAACGTGTATAAAATGTGTGAATCGTTAGAAGGTTAATGGAAACAGGGAGTGACTGTACCGACAGAGCGCATGCGTGACTTGTAGGAAGCCATGTTGTTTGTTTTTCAATAATTGCTCTAAGTTATTGCAGTCTTCTACGAGGGAGGTGACTTTTGAGGGAATTAAGAAGTCGTTAAAGAGAACGTAACTTGCTTACGGTAAGATTAAAAGTTAAAGTTAGTAAGTACGTAGGTACGTAATCACAAGTCCGCTTTGGCCAAGCATAGCGTGGTTATTCAAGATTCATTCGTACGTCGGTCGACACTAAGGTGAAACGTGTAACTATTAAATTTTTATATTGAACTTTATACAGTGGCAGCACAAAGTTTAACAGAGCGTCTCTTTGTATTTAAAAGACTTGTAGACAACTCGTAAGGTTATTCATTATCGTAAGCATTTAACCAGTCGCTGGACTGGAAGAGAATTTTGAATAGCAACCATCTTGGCGCGAAGTGGTCATGAAATGACTGTCTATAATGCGATATACGAAAATCTAGATTATATTTAGGGAAAAAAGGAAAAACAGTTAATAGAATGAAAAATATCTAGTGACAAATTCGTTTGTTTATAAGTGTACAGTAATAACAATTCTGTGCTTAAATTTGTTAAGTAGAAAATATTAATTCTATTGGCGTCTTCTCTTTTTTTTTTCTTTCTCCTTAGGAATGTGATCTTTAACTTGTATTATATATTATATTAAGATAATTTCAAACTTGTAAAGTAGCGATCAACTTACTTGTGAATAATTTAGATTGAAAATTTAGTTGAATGCGTGTTGCAAATGAAAATAATTGTGGTGGAAACAGTAAATTCTCTCATATAGGTATTGCAATTTTGTTTTGCATATTCTTGGAAAGGGGCCGGATAATCTTTTTTAAAGAATATACAACGTTGCTCGTAGAATCATATTTTGGCATGTTTTTAGTTAGCTTTGAAGTATCGGTTAACAAATATCTCGTACAAAGAGATTTTACTGTATCCACTATCTTTAAAAATAATAAAATATTTAATATACGTTGAGAAGCATATGTTTATGTACAAGTTTGTCGATATTTTTATATTTTTATGTTTCATCGTATAGACAGTGCAGACAAACATAATTATATTAAAGACGGGAAGAGGATATTAAAAAAAAAGAAGAAAGGAGTAAATAAAATGACACGTGCCTACAATAGTTACCATTTAATTGTGTATATATGTATATGTATAAAGTGTATCCATACATCATGGACCAAGAAGAAAGTACATTTTTCGTTGCTACAAGTACCAAAAAAAGATATACATAAATTAAGTAAAAAAGATGAAGTATACATATAGATATATACATGTAAGTAAGGTCATCGAGTAAACTATTTATTTCTTCTTGGTGTATGCGATAAAAGTAGCACTATGTATACATATAAATATATAAGTATGTATGTAAATATATGTATATAGAAACGTATATATACATACATATGTAAAGAAAGAAAACACTTATATTTGTAAGTTGTCTATATACGTGTAGATACAAAAAAAAAAAAAATTGTAGTTAATTATGCTCATAGGGATAAATGAAAAAACTCTTTGCTAGTGTTTATTTATATACGTGAGAAATTATAATATACATAGGAAGGAAGAAGAATTGTAGGAAAAATGAAGACGTGGAGGAGGGATCCGTCTGATTGCGCTTGTAGATTTATCATTCGTCACATAGGGAACGTGAGAATTATAAGACGAAGAAAAAAGATAAAGTATTTTCCGAGATGCAAAATAAATAAAACAGGATAGGGAAAATAGGAGGTGAAATAAGATTTCTAAAAGTGGCAGAAGCGTAAAGTAGAGAAAATTTATAGTGGTTTATCTCAGGTTAAGCGTAGGTCAAAAGAGTGGTGCGAACTCGAACAAATGTGTGATCACGTTTCAAAGCTGTATATTTTAATTAAATAAACTGGATATACAAATGTTTTTAGGAAATGTTTTCTTCATGTATCCTAGGATGTACTCACTACATTGTACATTGTATAGAAATTCAAAATCATTTAAGTGATATTCATTCTGCTTTCAGGCCATAACAGTTGCATGACAGAATTAAACGTATAATTGATATGTTAATTTGCCAAATAATAAAACAAGGAAATTGAAAAGGAGAAATTGGATATTGTGGCAATTACTTAAACCACTGTTATATATTTCTATGCTGTTATTTGAAAAAATACAATTTTACATATATACAGAGACACAGTTAAGTCGGATTCTTTTTTTGTTTTTATGTAACTTGCACGATGGTTGTAGGCATTTGCACAGGTATACTTAGCTCATATACATATACGTCTGAAGATGTAATGTTAATTTATATAGTATCATACATAACAATGTACATGCTAAATATATTTGATTTAACTTATATACCAATAACAATTACTTTCGTTTCGTTTTAAACCATCACGTTTACCAGGACATTCGAATATAGGTACCGTGTGATGGATTATAATGTAAAGAGAAATACAAGAAGCGACAGAATACGATTCCTTAGAAGAATTATCATACATGACTCGTACACGGTCTAACGTAAAGTGCTTTTTATTCTGCGATGTGTACACATATATATATAGTTTCTCTTTTTTTATTAAACGCACACAGAGAGAATATCCGAAGTTTAGAAAAATTGCCTGTATCTTTACAAGACAATACTGAAATCTGTAAACCTAAAGTTTATGCTAAAACGTATGCGTTATATTTCCGTTTAATTGTTTTAATGTATCTCAGCGATTTTCGAAGGACAACTTTCATTTTATGAACAGTACAAGTGTTTCAGACTGAGTTATATTACATCGAATTTTGATTACTTCAACTTTCACAAGAGAACACTGAGTTATTTAATAGGACTTCGAATGATGTTCAACATGTCACAATACAAGAGAACAATTTTTTAATAATAAAATGTCTAACACGATAGATTAAAATGCGTTTTGTAGCAGATTTTATGCTTTACGACTACAATCAATTTTTTTGTTATTCTATTATTTTATGACCAAATGGAAACATTGTCTAAAATTTTCATTTCTGTTTTAATAGTTGAAACTTTTTACCAAAATAAAAAGGATTTCCATTGTCATTATAAAAGGATCATCGTTACCTAAGGGTACTTAAGAGTAATACAGTTTTTTTACGAATAACATTCCACTGATACAGAAAATTGTTATCATTGCCTATCAATATGTATGTAACACGTGCGATTCAATCTGTTTGTTTCGCAAACTTTACAATCTTTTCTCAGTTTGTCGCTTCCAACGTCGAAGCGCACATTCGATTCAATGTACGCGAATCAAATTTATAAAAATCGAAATAATGATTAATTCTTTTCTCGTCGTTACAAAAAGCGTATTACATGTAAATTTCATTCACTTAACGAATTGATTAATGTGTTAGTTACAATAATAAAGGATATTTCAGAGTGCCGCAATCGTTTGAAATAGTTTCGTGATACATCAAGTTATTTTTTAATAACAGCGATTAGAAAATGTTAATAATTACAGCGTTTTATGTTAACAGTTGTTAGTGTTAAAAGTACCATTCATTTTTTTCTCACAAACACGAATTATTCAAAGAATTATCGCACCGTGAAATTGATTTATTATTGTGATTAACAATTTACAGTTAAGTCGGTACTTCAGCGTGTTTCCAATTCAAACACACGCACACGCATACATGTATTAAAAGACAAAGACGATAAGGCACAGAATATATATTATTACTTACGAGCAATCATTACACGTGGTTGCACAGCCCCGATAAATGGGAAAAAAGGCAAGAGGACGAAAGGAACTTGCGTCGAACATTTCTGCGTCGAAAGAAATATTATTCATCAGGGCATCTCGTCTCCACACGAGCGAAATAATGAATTTAGATTAACAGAAAATATTCTCCTCCGTATAAAATATCTTTATGTACAAATTACTTGCGTTAAATAACATTTTCTAACTCTGTTCCATTTGTTGCAGGAGAAATTAAATGATGCACCAAGATACAGATCTATTGAAGCGATAATTAGTTTGTGCCCTGGAGTTATCACAAAAAATGAGCCAGCTTCTCATTTTTCGCCAAAACTGGCCTTGAATTCGTTCGTTTTATCATCATGAAGGATCGTATATATGTAAGTACCTACATACACACATGTATAGCCTTTTTCATATTACTCGGGGCGGTGATAAAAAAAAAATATTGCAAATATATGTACGTGTACGTGGTGATATCATAAGTGTTGTGCATTGCGTACACGTTACGCGTCGTTAAGAGTACTCGCATTAATGAATTATTTAGTCGCACAAGAAGAATGCAAATCTTGGTAAAAAAATTGTAAATTGAATTTACTATGTTTCCAAATTAATGAAAGTACCCTTACGAATAGCGATGTTATGTATGCACATTTTTTTTTTTATTTATCTCACTCATTTACTGTCATAGTTTGTTTGACTTTAACACTACATTCACTCTTGCAAACGGAAAGTAATTGCACGAAATCTAATTAAAACAAAATTATTCCTTATGTTTCAAAGTTCGAAATGATATCTTTTTTTTTACATTATATATAATACATATATATAGAATTTTAGTGACTAAATAAAAATATTATATTAAACAATGGCATTCTCTTTTGCTGGCTTTACACGAGACTTAAGTAAAATGGAAATGTTAATGCGTCTAATGTAAATGAGTAACTAAGGCATTTACAAATCTTTGATTTTCAACCATAGATAAAATCAAATACCTTCTATATATAGCACGAGAAGCAAAATTATTAAAGGTTTACGAAAATTGAAACGCGTCGAACATTTCATGACAGTATGCCTTTTTTAGAATTTCAAATTCCCATTTGTGTGACTAATTAGTCGTGTAAAAGTAGTACCAGTTACGTTACACTTATCCACTAACGCTTAAAGGTATTGGGATATTTACATGTTCGTTTTATACACAATTTCAGACATTCCTCAAGATTTTTTTAATTTCATCTCACGTTATGACACGCGAAATGGTAATTGCATAAGAATACACGCACACTTGCCTTTTACCGTGAACCTCTCGCATACACATACACACACGCACACAACCCTTTCCAGTAATTATCGAGTAAAAGTATTAGCACATAATGTACAGTTACGGAATAGATCTTGCACGATTTCGTGGGAAATGATACCAAATGATTATCCTTGCACTGAATGAAATTCATCGTGAGGCTTTCCTTTACTCTCTTCCATTCCAATCACAATATATGGGGTGTTCCGTAAATAATAATAATAATATTGTGCATAGAATGTTTCTACATCTAAAAATAAGTCGAAAATGTGGAATAAAATTTTTTAACATTTGTCTCCGTTTTTGGGAAAATTGATATTGAATATTTCAGGGATGTACGTGCGTCTGATCAAATTTATATTTGTTAATGTTGCTTCTTACGAATTTTAATACCAATAATAGATATTTCGAAATTTAATTGGTTGCATCCACATCCCAAGAAATTTCAAATTCAATTTCCTTGAATACGGAGGCTTGTATTAAAAAATTGTATTCTACATTTTCCATTTATCTTTATCTCTATAATCATTCTATACTCAGTTTTATTACATATTACAGAATACCCTGTATGACTCACTGAAACATACATTTTAATGGCAAAAAGCGAATGCAATATTTCTTTCGTGATTATTGTAATTGATACCTAGTATTGGAAGCACCAAATTCATATTTATCAGACATAGAAGAAAGATGTATAAAGAAAGATTAATATATTTAACCTTAATCGATTACGCTATAATAAAAGAATCGTTAAATAACTAATGACTTGACGTTCTTTAATCAAAGATCTTTAGGATTAAAGTCCTAGTAAACTGTTATCAAAGATTTCTCAGTCTTGGGAGAGTAAAATTTTCCTTGATTCGCGAGTAGTCCCTGTTTGATTCTTTTTTTCCACCGTATCCGTTTAAGAACGAAACTGAATAGTTAATTAAACACATAAGGGCATTCTTATACGTCGCTCAAGTGCGTGATCGTGATTGTTCTTTCTTTTTTTGTTTCTCATAATTTAGCCTTCGAACAGTAAAATTCCTTCCATTATGCTCGTGTATGTGCACACAAATGCAGAAGATTAAAACGAAGTCGTCTCAGTCGTTTGGTTTGCGGTGAACTTTACAAAACTTCGTATACTGATAGAATAAATAAACTCTTTCGGAAAATTATAGGAACAAAAAATGCTCGACCAACAGTGCCTTAACGAAAATTTGAGCTACAGTTTATTTTATGCACCTGCACCCTGTATTGCTCAAAATAGTAACAATAGTAATGATGATAAAAGAGGATAAAATTAAAGACACCTGTTACGTTTCTCAAAAACGTCTGTGTCCCTGAACCAACTTGAGCAGCGTACCATTTTTGGCATGTTTCTATGACCAACGCAGTCATCCGCGTAAAACACGGTTCCCGTTTCCCCCGTTTCAGGGGGATCGTGGAATGGGACAAAATGCACACATTCGCCAACAGGCCACCACACACTCCTGTAAATGTACAAGTATACACGAGGCACCATTTTAAAACACTAATATGTACAATTTATTCATCCTTCCTTGCTCTCTCGGGTGAAAAATACATATGCGCGACAAGATTCCTTCACGATAGTGACAACTACACGTGATCATTGTGAGAAGCATTACTTATGTTACCAATTAATGTTCTCTGTACTCAGGCCCATGCAACTGAAGTTCTCCGTGCACCAACCCTCCCACAGTGGGATCACCCTTCGAAGACCTCGACTAGCCAGATCTTACGACCGCCAGTCAGGTCTTTGCCGTTACAGGCGACAGCTGCATAGGTCTGGCCTCTACCAATCGATCCTCCCATTTATTTCTCTTTTTTTTTATGCTGCCATCACAATTTTGTACTGCAAAGAAGAAGAAAGAAGAAGTCAGCGACGTGAAACGAAGAGGAACTGCAGGAACTAACGATCGTAGGAGAAGTTTGCTGAAAACTCGCGAGGTCGCCCCTCGGAACCTGACCAACAAACTGTTACTTTCGGCACCGTTCAATTGGCATTGTCGTCTCCGAACCGTCGACGTCTATTAGTCGCAACGAACGTCCTTTAGGTTAGTCTGCGCGCCGGAAACCGTAAGAAATGGCGGGTGAACGCGGTCACTGTGTCCACGTGCGAACAGTACGAGTTCTTGGCCGTTTCGACCGTCGTCGTTCTTGGCCTCCCGTCGCGTCACGGGTGCCAAGAACGATCTCAGGTGTTGCCACTTGACCGGGACACACCTGTGGAGCACGCGGCGTGCCCGTGCCTCCACGGGCTACACGGCGCACCCCTTCCGCGTCCCGTAAAGGATCTTCAGCTCCGGCACGATGATCTTCTTTATCAGCGCGTTCGTCTTCGCCGTGAGCATCTCCCTGTGCGGGTCCCTCTTGAAAATCTTGATGCCCGGACGGTGGACCAGGAACGCGTTGTCCAGGATCAGGAAGTCGTAGTCGAGCACGCACAACGCGTAACCCTAAAACGGCAGTCGAACTGGGTTAACGATCCTCTCTTCAGAGAAATCGCGTTCGAGAGGAACGATTTTACGATCGTCGCGTGAATTGGCATTTCAGCCGCCACGTTCGTACCTGTGTCATCTTGTCGCTCTTCCCCTCCCAACTGAGCCTCTCGTCGTACAGAGGATCGTTATTGGTCCCGATGAAGATCGGCTCCCAGTGAACGAAACTGCCTATCCTCTTGCCCACGTGGAACACGTGCAGGCCCTCCGTTTCCGGCGCCTCCTGCCACTCCTTGCTCCGAGGGACGTTGTGACAGCCGGAGCACAGCTTTTTGTGGAACGGGATCGCCGTGCCGGCCTTCAACATCTGAACCTGTTTTCGACATCACTCTCTTTTTGGTCCGGAATTTATCTCTCGTTTAAGGGCTACACGGGTGACGCGGAAGCGTGTCATTAAGCGTTCAAGGTCTTGGAAATTTGGCATGAAAGGAGGAACGGCTTCGGACGTGGAACCCGAGGGTTCAACGGTTCCACGTCTGACCGCACTTTCACCATCCGTAACTACAGCTTCATCATTGCGATGGCTCCGCGGTACGATTTGTCGAGGGGACGGTAATATATCACGTTAATGAAATAAGTCCGGTTGGGAAAAAAAGTCTGGAATGGAATTGAATGGTGCATAGAAGTGGCGGAATTGAATTGAATATCCCATAGATGTGCGGCCAGTGGCCAGCTGCACTTCGCAGCGTCACTACTAATTGTGCGTATCAAGGTCCACGGTCAAAGGAAGCGGCATTGATTAAACGACCCTCGCGTTCGTGCCATTTAACGCATTGTCCGGACATTATGCGGCCGCCATCGCGTTCTTTCGCACGCGTTTAATTACCATCGAGTTCAGCTTTCCTTAAACGCGAATGGACCCTGCGACACGATGCTCGCTGCCGCCCCGTTCGCGAACTCTACAATTTCCGGTAATTAAGAGTATCCTATTACCACGTACCGCTGTTACTTTATGGGATCAATTATATCATTAGCGGTTCCTATTGATTAATTCGAGTTAAATTCGATTGGGTTTGGGCCAAACGCAGATTAAGTCAGGCTATGTATAAAAGTCACATACCAAATGCGTTTTATTGTTGGGTGGCTGACTCTTCTCGTCCACTTCGAAGATGGACAGTACAAAAACCTTGGGGTTTGGCTTGTAGAAGGCCGGTTGATCCCTCTTTCTGATCATCTCCAGGAACTTTTCGGGCAAGTTCGGGCTCGGATAGAGCTCGATGTCGCTGGCGAACACGTAGAACGTAGGCGCCGACTCACGGGCTATGTTGCGACCGACGTTCACGGGGTACAGCAGCTTCTTCTCGTTTTTGTACATCTTCGAAAGCGTGACGTTCGCCCATGGTGATCCCAGCGAGCAGTTGTACGTGTCGAACATGACTTTCTCGGTCGGGGGTACCTATTTTAAAACCAGATCGCGTTATGTTATACCAACACCTTGGTAAAGATGCTGCTGGGTTCAGCTTAATAATACAGGGGCTATTTTAACCCATGACAAGTCCCCGGAAATCGATACCCGGTAATCATCCCGCTATAACGTCGCATAATTGAGAAGCCAAGTATCCACGGTATCGATCAATCGGTTGGAATTACTTCCCACTTTTTGTCCATATCAATTTGATATCGTCGCGATCGTCCGTTACGATCTTTTGCTCGGGTCGAGTTCACCAATGGGAATGGTGTTCAGCAAAAACGGAGTGATTTCCAAACACGTTGCATGAGAAATAAATTGCTAGGGTGAAGCACTTCCTGCGACCGTACTTTTTCTATGGCGAAACGCTGTTATTAATTCCTCCTGTATCTCGACGTAACGCCAATACACGTGTGCACGTAATTAATTAGAACGCGAAACCGCGATTGCAGCTCCCCGAGCCAAGGCGCGGCAATTGCACGCGTGAAGGTCCCACTTTGTTTCCAAGACGATTCTGTTTCACGCGGATTATGTATGCGGGGCAGAAAGTAGCAAATAGGTATCGGTTGCTGATCGGTACTATCGTTTAATTACCACTTTCTCGACCTTTCATTTCGATCCACTTTACAGCCTTTCTCGCCAGGGAATGCTGGATCGTGTTTCCAATCAGTTACTCGATATAGATCTCTAATAGACACCAAGCCAGCTTTCGAAACTCTGTCGATTTTTGGGGAAACTGATTTCCAACACGGAGTTGCGACAAACATCACGATTTTTACCTTGCGAAATTTTATGCACCGCCTACATTTCGATGGCTGACGTAAGTCCGACTCTTTCACCGCTTGTACCGTAATCTGTGTTATTATAAATCCGAAGAATGGGAGATAGGATAATGTCACGAAGTGATAAAACGAGCAGACCAACACGCACTGCGCTCGGTGAAATGGTCAGCGTCAACAAGTGCCTCGATAACGTCGAAATTCCGCACGATCAGCGGTGTCGCGTGTTTGGGATACGTGAGCGATTTCCACATCAGACGTGCCGACAAAATGCCGTGGTTTCCTTTAAAACCGGGCTTGGTCCTTAGGATCGCCACAGTTGGGCATCGAAAAGCGACTTGAAATTGAGGAAAATGCACCTGAGTATCTGTTTCGCAACGCTGTTACTGTGCCTGGCGGTATGTCATGGCAATCCGCTGGAAAACTCTGGAAAATCGTTGGATAAGAGGCACCTGAAGATCCAAGAATTAGGCGAAGGAGACAAGGGCAGGGCCAAGAAGTCGATATACGTTATTGACGGCTCAGGTGCGAAGGTACAGTCACAACCTGTTCAGACGTACACCAACGAGGAGGTCATAGAAGAACTTCAAACGTTGAAGATCCAGTCGGCCCCGCAACCTGTTCAGACCCTCAGCTTGCAGTCGCGTCCACAAGCCGTTGCGTACAGCATTCAAGCAGCCGAAGGATCCGCCCAAACGTACAGTATTCAAGCCTCGAAACCTGCCCAACTCGTCAATATCCAAGCAGCTCAGAAACCTCCGCGTACGCTGAATATCAAATCTATTCAAGCGCAGCCTGGACAAACCATTAACATCAAGGCACCTCAACAATCCGGCAAAGGTTACAGTATCCAAGCATCGGAACAACTCTCTGAAACTTTCAACATCCAACCAGCTCCGAAACCTGTACAAAGTTACAGCATTCAAGTCTCACAGCCAGCACCAAAGCCAGTCCAAACTCTGAGTTTTCAAGTTCCTCAACCAGCGCCACAACCTTCCAGTCAACAGTCCACTCAAACTATCAACATCCAAGCACCTCAGCAACCCTCAAAAGGTTATAGCATTCAAGCATCCGAGCAGCTTTCTGAAACATTCAACATCCAACCAGCTCCGAAACCTGTACAAAGTTATAGCATTCAAGTCTCACAGCCAGCACCAAAGCCAGTCCAAACTCTGAGTTTTCAAGTTCCTCAACCAGCGCCACAACCTTCCAGTCAACAGTCCACTCAAACTATCAACATCCAAGCACCTCAGCAATCCTCAAAAGGTTATAGCATTCAAGCATCCGAACAGCTTTCTGAAACCTTCAACATCCAACCAGCTCCGAAACCTGTACAAAGTTATAGCATTCAAGTCCCACAACCAGCACCAAAGCCCATCGTCGAAACTTTCAAAATCCAAGTTCCACAGCCAGCACCAAAGCCTGTCGTCGAAACTTTCAAAATCCAAGTCCCACAGCCAGCACCAAAGCCTGTCGTCGAAACTTTCAACATTCAAGTCCCACAACCAGCACCAAAGCCTGTCGTCGAAACTTTCAACATCCAAGTCCCACAACCAGCACCAAAACCTGTCGTCGAAACTTTCAACATTCAAGTCCCACAACCAGCACCAAAGCCTGTCGTCGAAACTTTCAACATTCAAGTCCCACAACCAGCACCAAAGCCTGTCGTCGAAACATTCAACATTCAAGTCCCACAAACTATCACTCGTACGGAAAAGGTGATGAAGCCACAACCAGCGCCAGAGAGAATAGTCATCTCAGAACCTGTTTATAAGGAACAGGTGTTTCTGAGTGTGCCCCAGCCTGCCAAATTCAACCCAAATATCTGTCAAGATTGTGGCTGTTGTTAGAACTGAGATGGCGGATAGACAACCAATAAGGAAAGGACTACGACGTCTTGCAGAGGGACAACGTGTTCAGTGTCCATCTTGTAGAGGCAATTCCATTCACTTATTAATGGGGATATAGGTTGTGGGCAAATATTAGCAGAATTCGATTGATATTCAATTTTTGTTTTTTGATAGATTTAATACCTCACGTTTAGGGTACTTGTTATAAATAAAGGACGATGTATTTAATCAGAATTGAAACGTAATATTATTAAGTGTAAATAAAAAGCAATGAGACGCAGAGCGAGCCTTTAATGTTACCTAGCAATGGAATCATTTGTACAAAAATACAAAGAAGTCTGATTAATACATTTAGGGGAATAGTGTGTGCTATCTCTTGAAGAATTTTTCAATTTCTACCGTCTTCTTCGAACCACTGTGCGGCGGTATAAAAAGATCGTCGCGCGTCGAATCCATGGAACTCAAGATGTCACCGCTCGAGCGAAAAAGTGCGCGTAAAAAGAAGACAAAAGCGGCTGAGGAGAAGCGGCGGAATGCAGGCACAATACTCACCACTTTTGGCACGTGTTTGCTGCTGAAGAATACGTGGAAGGTGACCAACTGCGAGACCAGAGGACTGCCACAGTTTCTCAAGTACTTGATGGCGTCGAGGGTCGCCGCGAAGTCTGTGCCAGGGGCGTGCATTGCAATCGATATCGGCGCCCTCCATCGCTCCAGGAGCGGCTCCAGATTGTCCAGGAACGTGTAGTCCGCGTGCGTGGTGTACGTCACGCTCTCCCAGCATCTCACCGCCATGCTCATCGGCACGTAATTGTAGAGGACCCAGTAATCGCCCCGCTGCGCTCTCCTCGGCTCCGACGACTTCTCGTTGCAAGACACGGCTTCTTTTAGGCTCATCGTCGACTGTACGATCGGCGTGCCGCTCTTCGCCTTAACGAGAAATCGAAACGGTTAATTGGCGGGCACCAGGTGAGCCGAGGGACGGTTCTCGTCCAAAGGGTCAGGGATTGACACAGATTCGACTCGGAGGAAGTTCTGGCGGGGACTAGATTACATCTGGTTCACTCCTGGCTTATAAATAGATTTAAGATTCCTAAATATACGAAAGACAAGCACTCGGGGTCAGGTTGGTCGCGTTCGAAGCGGAATTCGCTTTTTAAGGAAATCCATGGAAGCCAAAACTGAAGCGAAACGTTCTCGTAATGTGTAGCCGTGTGACATAATAGGTTTTCACTCTTGGAGTAATTTGCGCCGAAGTATAACGCTAGCACGGCTATCCAGCTACTTCCAAGCGACTTTCCACGGTAAATTATGCACGTGACATTATAGGCGTCTTCCGTTATTAGCGAATTACTGTTAGACATAGGCGTCTTGCATCAGTCTCGAGGCAGAAAGGTTGAATGGAACAGAAGGTAAAAGCTTTTGCTTTAATTTTGCACGGAGATGGAGGCATCGGGGAGCGAGAGAGAGACACGAGTGGAAGTTTCCCCTCGTGAAATATTGAACTGCACGGATGGAGCGGCTTTTGAGCCCAGTTTAACGTGACGTAATACGTTTAGACTGCTCTAAGGAGGCTGTGGAAAGCTATTGCAATCATACTGTCCATTGTCTCGCGGAGGAGAGGCAACGGGTAGTCGTCTTATGTCAGATAACTGGTGAATTATTCAAGTTTTTCGGGTGATCAAATTATCCGGCGAGCACAATACGATGACAATACAAAAGCGACCACTTCTGTATACCCAACTCTGTCCCCAGGGAGAGAGAGAGAGAGAGAGAGAGGTTACGGATCTTATCCAATAATCACGATTTCAATCGAGGTCGAGTTGCCTTTCAACCAGTAAATTTTGGATGAAAGCCGATCGTACAGAGCACACTCTCCCGCGATGAGACCTACAGAGATAAACCCAAAACTGGGCTGCACCCACTAGCTCCTCGCGTCACCCGAACCTCCACTCGTCGACTCGTGTCCCTCGCAACGAGAAAAAGGCAGTGCTTGGCACGGACGGTTTAGTTTCAGCGAAAATAGTATCCAATAGTGGACGATTTCACAAAACACGAACCAAGAGTCAAGAGGACAGCGATACCAGTGGTGCACTCAAGATAAATGGGATGGGCGGCAAAAAGAAAGTGCCCATCAGGATTCATTGTTTATTCGGAGTCCAGTGGAGCCATTGACCGACCAAAGAAGGGAACGGAACGGATATAAATAGCGAATATACATGTTAATTAATCCGGATAGAAGCGCGGACAGAACGAAAGGATGGGCTCTGTATTATCTCTCGTTGCCTCATCTTATTCAGTGAATCAGTTTAAGGGTCAATGAATTATTCACAGCCACGTTTATTTATGTCCTGAACCATGGCCAATTTCACGGATCGATCGATGATTCGATCAGAGGGAGTTCGCGGGTCGTTTGTTAGGATCACGATCGCGAACAGATTGCCAGGGCACGATTAATAATCGTGGCCTCAGTTTCTGGCCAAGCGCGACAGACGCACGTGTTACCCGTGATAATTGAGCAAAAACGCCGGGAGAAATCTCGTCTCATCGGACTTTCCATCGAACAACCGCTCCGGTGACTAATCATTTCTCGGACAGCCCGTGACTGGTCGCTCCGGCTTGTTTTGCCTGCCTTTTGTTCCTCTTTTTCGAACCTTTCAACTTTTTTACGCGCGCACTTCGCCGATTGTGCTATCATTTACCGAACAAGATGCTCCCATTCGACTTCCCCTCCGATTTTATCGCTCCAGCGACGAATCGTTGGAGTTTTTTCGCCGACTACGAGTCACGGACGAACCTAGTCAACGCGCGATGCCAGGCTTCCCCACCCAGCACGGATACATCACGCTGGGGTAATCCCTGTAGACGCAAACCGTGTACTCCCATGGAAACACGACGTAACAAGGTCTTCGCAATACGCAGCATTGATTCCGCCATGCGAAGCGTTCGCGCTGCCGCTGAAACGCATCGCAGTAACTATGCAACGAGATACGGGAGCGACAAAGAAGTACTTCCTCTAAAAAAATTTGCAAACCGCATCCTACGAGGAAGGTCAGCGTCGCGCGTTTGTGCTGTTACGACGGAATGGAAGCTCCCAATTAAAAACGTTCGAGCCTATTTTAGCTCTGTGACGCACGATATCAACAGATCCATCCAGACAAGGATTACTCACGGCTGAAGTCCAGGGGAAACCATCTTACCGTCTGATTGCTGCGACGATCCGACTTGTCGCTAATCTCAGCGATCTCAACCTTGGCCTCGTTAGGCGTGGGCCTCGTGGTGATCAGTCTGGTCCTAGCCAGGCTGGTCGTGTTGCCACCACGGATGCTCTTGCCGCTGGCATCCTTCGTCGCTGGCACCACTGACAGCGTCGCGCCCTTCTGGGTGCCGTTCAGGATGTCCACGCCGCTGAACGTCTCCGACTGCAGCGGTGCCGCCCAATTCGTCGGCGGTTCCTCGATCCAGGGCCCGGAGGAGCCGAAGTGGGCGCACACGTAGAGCAACACGCAGACGTTGAGCACCACAGACACCCGAAGTGCCCAATTTCTACGCAGTATGCTGAACATGCTCATTCTCCAGCCTCCTCCAGGACCACGAACCGGCTACCGTCCTATAGAGGTCGTAACGGCGAGCACCTCGCTCCCTTCGACGCAACGCTCAGCCACCACCCCACCACCCCGACGGGGCCCGTGCTGGTCCGTGATCAGGACCTGAGCATGATTCCGGGGTGCCTCGACCTCCACCTTCTTACCGCTTGCTGAAACAATTGGAGCTGTCTTTAGTAGAGGCTACTAACTTCTACGCACTGTTTCGAACGTGAGAAATGGACGCGTGGAGTTGTAAATCGGTCGTCCAAACAACAGTGGTCTTAAGAAAAGTCTTAGGGATACTCTTTTGTTCGTGTTTCCTAAGGTAGGAAGCCTCGTTCCAGGAAAGAAACAGGTCCGGCTGAAAGTTGCGCTGAGTTTGCTCAGGTGAAATATTGGAACAGTACAATTCGGGTTATGGACGATAAAGGTTGAACGAGATTCGATCTAAAATAAGACCAGAAAGAAGCTGCTGCCGACTGATATCGATTTACTTGCTGCTAAGAAGATTCGGCTTTAGTGGCGGCTACGATTTTCTAGATGTTATTATTAAGTTCACGATCGTTCGACGGGTTTTCTTGCATCGAAAAACCGCAATGCACCGTGACCAATGCCTGGCCAACAATGAGACCATTATCAGGCTCGTTCGCAGTTATTCATGCGTAGTGAGAGAGGCCAGGCAAAAAGCATCGAATCCACCGCAACGTGTCATTATCACCGTTCGCTCGAATTAGGTAACCGGTTTACTAACGAGTCGTTAACAATTCTTTCAGCAGCCTCGAGAGAGCTTCCCGGGATCACGATCCGCGTTTGTGCAACAGCCAGTGAAATCGAGGCGGCCCAGTAGAAGTCATTAAGTCTGTTACCCAGGCACGTTTCTTAATCAGGGAGGCCCGAGACAGACCTCGACGGGTCAAAAATCGATAGAGGCGAGTCCATTTTTCAGCGTAACAGACGCGAGACCGACTCGAGACGGAATCGGGGATCGATGCGTTGGCGATCAATCGCGTAATTGAATTTCGTTTTTGCACGATGTTTTCCGTCGAAGCTGCGGCTCGATCGAGTGGCCCAGGTCTAGTCAATGAATACCTTCCCTTCAGACAAAGGCACAATGGGCTAGAATCATTCTTTTTGCCAGCAAAAATTCTTCCTTTCCTCTTTGTCCCGCTTTTTTGTTACCTCTCTCACGTGTCGAGAGCGCTCTGACCCATTTTTGACAGAGGTGCGACAGTTTCTTTTGTCGAACGCGTCCTCCGTCCGACACCGGGAAACGACGCGCCATCGCTCTTTTTTTTCGCGGATCGCGTACAAACCGCGAATCGTTTTCTTTCCGCAACAAATCTCGCGGAACGCAAAAACGCGCGGAGCCAAATGGGACTCTGTTATCGCTGGATACAAGGTATCTTGAAAAATCGCTTCTTTAAACAGAAAGCGACGATAACTGGATGACTAATGATACTCCTTCGTACGAATAGATGGCCTAGCGTTTTGAAACTGATACATTTATCTGCTATCGCGTCGCGCGTTCCTCTACGACTGGCATTATCTGCCTCTTCGAGCCTTTTCCTGTACCACTCCCAGAGGAGAGTCCGCGAGAGCCGTCGGACGATCCTCGAGCCCTCGGTTATTAGCCAGCAGCCGGGAAACGAGCGTTCGAAATTGGCACGGCACTTTGTGTCGCGACTTAATACGATATCCCAGACAGCGCAGTAGTTCCTGAAGTTGGATTGCACGTCAGCCAGTCGAAGTTGGGCAACATTATGCCGCTGCGAGAGCCAAGCAAAACGATATTGCTTCCGATGGTTATTATACCAGAGGAACGGATTAAACGGACGGCGGCTCGACGCGGAGGAAGCCAGCCCCCTGCGCTAGGCTAACATTACGCCGCGGTTTTTTGCGCAATAAAGGCGCATACCACTTCAGAGATCGAGGAAGGAGTCTCTATCTTTAGAAATTGACTCGTTACTGCCGTTTCATTGCCCCGTTCTGATTTACGCTCCTATCTTAATGCAACCAGAGGGTTACGGTAATGCGTATCTTGAGCGTGGAAAAATTCGAAGCCAGAAATTAGTACGAAGGATTAGTATGAGATTAGTATGAACGACTTCAGATTTATCAACTTTCTAAGTATTCGCTTTACAATCGAAGCTGCACCGAAGGACAGTCGAGACACGCGAACGAAGTTATGAAAATCTCCGTTCCAACGAAAGGAACCAATAAAACCACTGTGCGTCAAAGCGTTTTAAGATTACCCGCCAGTGTGTCGCGGAGGTCCTTACCTATTGCGAAACGAAAAATGGGGAAATTGGAATGCACATGACGTTGCCTAACGGGCCAACTACGCAGGGGAGCTTCTCGCGGCGACTTTCGAAAAAATGGCCGCGACAGGACACCATTTTCGCGAGCGCCCGCCACCGGTTACGCCATATTGTACAAGATGATAATCGCGCCGCACGAAAAGAAGACACTGGCGGGCAACGGTCGACGAACCTGGTCGCAATGCAAAGTCACCGCATCGGTTAGTGGGGGCAAGAAAATCGATGCGGCTGTTAATACGAGTGATTCATCGGGAGTCAATTACCGTGCAAAACGCACAACACGTTGCGTTGCCAGTCTTCATCGGGGGCAACGCTGAAACCGTCCGTCGCCACGGCGGAGGTAATAGACTTTAACGGGCTCAATAAGTCCCTCCGCGTCGCGGAAAAGTGTTACGAGCCTGAACAGTGGCGGAAAGCCACGGAGCTCCTCGAAAGTCCCCCCCGTTCGAGTGTGTCAGGCCACCCCGCAAGTATAAAGCAAATATTCCGTCCCCTTCGCGGATTAAAATTGGAACGAAGCAGCTTAATTAACGAACCGCGATGCAATTCCATTATTTTTTCTTTTCTTTCATTTTTTAATCGCTTCAAACAAGTTCCTCCTGGCCTAATTAATTTAATTCGGAGAACTTTATTTAGTATTTGCAAATTGTAATCGCGTGTAGAATTGCAGGGACAGGATTTGACTTTTTCGAGAGTTCGAGAACAGCCATTTTGACGTCGCGTCGCAAGTTTTTTGTACCTTTTTATGGCGGTCGATGTTCCCTGGCCGCTCGGAGGAGGCAAATCGACACGGTTGTAAATCGTTTCTTGTTACCCATTACCATTCGTTCCGGCGATAAAACCACGGGTTTAAAAACAATTTAACTTGTCGCGCATGGCGAACGTGGTGCACAATATTAATATGCACTTCCGCAGCTGATAGATACTCCTGCAAGAGTACACAGGGTGCAGACTCGTAACGAGGTTATCGAAAACAACGCCGCCTCCAAAAGCGGCCGATTAAAGTCGAAAAAATTAAGCCCAGTGTACCGATAACGACGTTAAAAGGCGTGCCCTACCTCGACAAACTCGCGAAACACCGAAAATGTCATTTGGCCGGTCGAAAGGTCTCGGTGTCCCGTTTCCACGGAAATTTCGCTCATCACCCCTAATGGCTTCCGTGCAGGCACGCGTAAACGTATTATCTCCCACGATCGGACTCTCCGTTGGTCTTCGCGAGCCTTCAGCGACAACGAATTAGCCGTTCAAAGGCGAATTATCAAATTGCAAAAACGATAAGCGCCGCGACATTAAAATAATTAAGCCGTCGCTAGAAAAATGAAAAAGAGCGAACGATGGAGCGAGTGTCCGATGGAACTCGCCGGCTGATACACGCGTCCGTTCTCCGCGTTGAGAGACACCGTCACGGTTGTTATCGAAACGAGCAGCCCGATAACATTGTTCAGCCGACATGCGAAACAACGTTTTCTCTTTTCACCGTGGTACACGTGCCCAGCGACGAGGTGAACGACGACTTCTGTGCGGCTGCCGTTCCTTTCGCGTATCAATTTCGGACACCTACGCCTACTTCCGGAAGCGGCCGGACGAACGACCGGACATCGTGGGCGTTCCGGATCGCGATCGAGATCGATCCGTTGAAAGCAGAATTCGTTTCGAGAAATTGGAACAGGAATTATACCGGGTGGCCTGCGAGGCGTCGCGTTTTCGAATCGTACGCGTTCTCTTCTTGGCTCCTCGGTTCTCATCGATTTTTTCAACCTGAAACCTAAGAGGCTATATACATTGTACAACGATCTCTTTGTAAATCTTTTTTACGTCCAGTACTAAAGTACAGAGTGAGTCATTTGACCACTATTGTTGGTTCCTCGGTTCTCATCGATTTTTTCAACCTGAAACCTAAGAAACTATATATATTGTACAACGATCTCTTTGTAAATCTTTTTTACGTCCAGTACTAAAGTACAGAGTGAGTCTTTTAACCACGACACGTTGCGGTTTCGAATCGTACGAATTCTTGTCGATTCTTTGATTCTCATCGATTTTTTTCAACTTACAATCTGAGATTAGCAACAGAAAATTTCCAAGAAACCACACACATTGTACAGTGAAGTCTTTGTAAACTTTTTTACGACCAATACCAAAGTGCAGAGTGTGTCGTTTAACAGCGACACTTAAATTTGCTGACAAACTATTGGTTATACGAAAAAGTGTTTTGGGATATTTAAATTTTGCAATCTCTTTGACCGAGATTAACTCGATTGTTTAAGAACAATCGAATTTTGTCGCGACTGCGCAGCTAGGAAAAAGTCGTCAAAAATACTAAAGCGGAAACCGCTGTATCAAACATTTCCCGGAAGTGAAGTGGATTCCTCTTTCTTTCTCTCTCTCTCTCTCTGCCCCTCTCTCTTTCTCTTTCTCTCTGTGGAAGATACGGAGTTCCATGGAAAAGCAACTGTACCAATGGTATATTTCGTTTCTAATTGAATTCTTGGGCTATGCACGAGACAGCTTTCAACCTGATAATAACTCTATTACCAAACACCGGAGAGTAATACTCTCTTCTGTGTTACGAAACAGAGAGACGGCCAAAGGAAGAGAGGGACAGAGATGGCCGCCCGATCTGTCCTCGGAAAATCCAATGAAACTTTCTTTCAGAAAGACGAACACCCGGAAAACGGTCGTCCACTCGGATATAATAGGATTCAGAGTGAAAACGATGAAAATATCTGGATTACTCAGCTAAAAGTGGACCCGCTGGACGCGTTTCAGTTCATTTCCCGCGGCTAGATCACGATCATTCAAAAGAATCGATTTCTTTTCTGCAATATCTTGCTTTCGATCGTGGATCGCTTGAAAAATCACGTGCAGCGCCTTGATCGTAGGAAAAAATCACGTTCAGCACCTTGATCGTAGAAAAGCGTCGCAGTTACCAGTATCCTTTTACTACAGGATGCAAATAATCGAATAATTTCTTGGCCGTTGCCTCAATAATGAGCAGGTGACTCACTCATTTAACGCTGGTGCTTCGTCCTCCATTATGGTCGGCTTCCGACGTTCGATTTTTGTTCTCGTTGCGCAAAGACGCGTAGCGTGATTCCTTGCTCCATAATTCGTCTTGTTCGAAATGCGAGGGACAATCATAACAGCGTCTAGGAAGCGCTGAAGATGAACGCTGTTCGAGGGTGGAATCAACCCTTTTATAACACGGTGTTCCAAGAGAAATGAATTCTTTTGCGTCGATTGGGTTCTTTTTTCTTCGAATAAAAACTTCTTTTTCTACATTTTCGTCTGGGACCGATTTTGTAAGAAATGTTTTTCAAATGAGTTGATTTGTTCTAACTCGACGAAATCGTTTAACGTCCGATCAGAAGTATAGGCGCATTGCAATCGAAAGTTGGTCGAAGACGTAGTATTACGTACTCCATTGTTTGTAGAGCGTAGTAGCAGGTACATGGATCGACTTTCCAATTCAATTATTAAATGTGCTCTGTGGATTTCCAGTTGGACATCGTATTTGACTTTCCAATCGAACGATATAATACCGCGGAAACGATTTTGCGACATTAACAATCTTCCCATTTCGCTGATCATACAATATTTGATCGAGCGTTGATTACGATTTCCAATAACTTTGATAACCCTAGTGTCGTAACTTTTAAGTTAGTCAACTTTTCTGGAAAATTGTTAAATCCAGTTTCATAATGCGAACTGGTTGAACAATGCAAAATCGTTCTCGAAAATGATTATCTCGAAACGATCGTAGCTGCTGCCACGTTCTCTTTGCCTAGCAACGTGCGGTTAACAAATGTGAAATATAAACGTTAGACACGCAGCTCTGAAACTTGGAGAAAACTGTATCAGTCGTGCCCCGTACGTGTATCTAATCGTTGCACGAATTTTGTACACGGTGTTCAGGAATTTTCTGTTCGTAGAACTGCCCGTCGCTCCTTCAGCGAATGTGCACGTGAATTAATGCTTCTATTGACCTAGCCGATCCTCTAAACGGTGGGCAACATCGTAAAGTACTCGGCAAACCGTCATCCGCATCAAACGATATCAGTTTATTTGCAACGATTGATAAACATTAGCAGATAACTTCTATTACTGTCCTTTATCACTCGTTTCAACTAATTGTCCGTCTCGAGTTGATGTAACGGGTAATTGGAGTCATATATTCCATAATTAGACAACCAAAAATCAATCTTGAAATAGCGACAAGGTGAACACGAAGAGAGTAGACCTTGAAACGAGCAACAAGCTCGCTCGAGCAACTGAAATTGCCAGACTTTTGGCAAAAATCGTTCGATCCTCCAACGAGCCCACCAAGCCATTAATTTCTGCACGTTTCGAACAAAGGGAGGTAGCAATTCTGTAACGAATAATCTCGATCGATCGAAAACTACCCGACTTGGACGAAAAACCAATCTGATCCCAGCTCCCAAAGAAGTTCCGCCTCGCTGTGGTTCTCATAGGAGGAAGTGGTGGGGGTTGGTTCCCCCAAGCAGACAGACATTAATGATTCCCGGTGTATATACGCGGAAAGAGGCAGGGGGATAGGCGAGAGAGTGTAGTTTCAGAACCGGTTAAACTCCCGCGACAACCTTGAGAAGTCTCGCAGCCAGCCGAGGCAGACCACGTTTTCACCAAGGTGGGGAAGCCTTACAAATTCTAATGGGCAAGTTCACGGTTCCTGAGCCTGTTACCACCGAGTCGATCGTCCACTTGGGACGACTTCTCGATCGCCTCCACGTTTCGCAACTACGCCCTCGAGCGATCACCCCGATCGCGCTTCCGAGAACTTTTCCCCATCCGAAGCTAGATCGCCCTGACCCCGGAACAGGGTGATCTCCTCGTTCCCCGCCATTTTGTCTACGGTGACACGATTTTTCGGTCGACCGCGTTGATTAACCCTTTGTTCGACGTTGCCAATGGAAATTACTGCTAAAACGGCAACATTTTAGCAATAACTTCTACCGCTAACGTCTCCCAGCGATAGAAAATTTCCATTTCACTAGAAAACTTGAGGCAAACGTGCATCTCTCGAGAAGCAGCGATGGAACAAGTTTAACATCCGTGATCACTGATCAATGCTGATGTCCCCTCAGCGGATTGATCCGCGAGAGGCAGAAAATGGCGGAAATCAACAAGTTGTCTTAAGGGTGGCACACGTAGACCAGCAAGTTCGAGTCCAGGATGGATCCAAGCTCGATGGTCCGTTATGTAGACACGAAAGCGACGAACTACGTCCGCCATTCTCTGAGAGAAACTAGAATAATTAAGAATGGTAATGGGAACTTTTACTGTGCCCAATTGAGAGGCAGTTATCTATCGCGTATGCAAAAACGTGAGTCACATTTCACGATACAGAGAAAGCGCGTTTCGAGACTCGCTTTCAGCTATCGTTAAAGCGTCCTCGATAACGTCAACCCTGGACAGGGACGAGCAACCCCTCGAAACTTCCCATTATTCATAACACCGCGAGTTAGCCGACGAAATAGCAGGCAACGTGCTTAACCAGTGCATGCCACCGCACTATAAATAATCGCGAAGACCCGTTTCCTGCTACTGATGCTTCGCCACGTTAATACGTTGCCACGGACAAAGTGATGTTTAGCTTGACGAGCACTCGTAAGAACCGGACGCCAGAAAAATCGGAGGTCCCAGCTGCTTTTCCAGCCATTTGCTTCTACACCCGATCAGCAAGTCAGTCGACACGCTCCTGGACAGTGCGTTCCTTTCATCTTTACATTTATCCGCGTTAAACCAGGGAATCGTCGATATTTTCCACACAGAGGACGACGCATTCAACAAAATTGTGTTCGTGAATTTTTCGTCAACCAGCATCCACGCGATGTTGGCCTCCAACGAGTTTCCATGCGATTTCTCATCTATCGTATAAAAATAAAAAATGGTCTGTAAATTAATAGAGAGATACTGTAAGCTGCACCAAAAGAGATAGTTAATTTCCACGAACGCGTTCGCCCTCTTTCGCTTCCATTCATCGATTCCTAACCGAACAACGGTTATGAATTTACGAGCTGGTCTTGGAACGTTCTTTTTTCGAGCCAGGGAGAACATTTTTATCGCGAAATTCAACGGGGGAAGGAGAACGGACGAGCCCTAATGAAACACGTTCCTCCGTGCGTTAATTAAGCGAGACGAAAGGGAAAAAGGAAAACAGTCGGGCAAGAGATTCGGCGAGAGGCGAGCGTGGAGAAGATTTATTAGTAAAAAGAAGAAAGAAAAAAGAAAACAGCGCGCAGGATTAATAAAGCACGAATGTCCGTGCGTCCCACGGTTTGAATAATTTATGGTGCGTCGGTAGAAAAAAGCCAGGGTGCTTCGAGAGCGAAACAGGGCTAAAGCCTGGGTCAGAACGAATCTACTTTCGCGGGCGTTCATTTTGCACCGTCGAGTGCATCGATAAAGTCGAAACTGATACTTCGAAGCTCCCCTTGAGACGCTACGCGTACCTCAATCCCATTAAAAATTCAGTTTAATTCCAAACAAAAGGAAATCGTAGCAAGAGAAGCCATTGCTAAAGAGCCCAGTTCCAAGGATTAATAAATACTAATAATCTAATCGTAAAAAAAAGGTTGACTCCCAATTTTTTTATAGAATAAGATAGAGGTCATCCAGAGGAACAAAAAATTGGTCATTAGAAATATCCCGTGGGAAGCCGTCTTCAGAGTTAAAATCGAATTCAAAAAGAATAGATAAACACCTTGTCTACGTGGCCGCCATTACGAGAGAACGTAGACAATTTCGAAGTAGCAAAGGGAATATAATCTTCCAATCGTTCAAACATCAGCTGTATACAGAATTTTGTTGTTGAAATTTGTTATATTTTTTTAAGAAAAACTGCTACATTTTTAACCCTTCGCGCTCGAGAGGCAACTTTCGGTCGCCATTGCGTTTCATGTGGCACTTCGAGTCTTTTTCATCGACTAATTTAAAGTTCTGAAGCCGTGCAAAAGTTTGGAAGGTGAAATTAGCTCGAGTGAAGATGGAATTGATTTTCAACTGTTGAAAAACGAGATCGATTGTATGCACCAAGAAACTAAAAAAAAGTCGTCGAGTGCAAAGGGTTAGTATATTGCGTATCCATTGGATTTTGTCACGTAACACCACATGGTATTAAATTTTTGCCTTTCTACAACTACCACGAATAGTTTCGCAATTTCTAACGATACAAATAGATGTATTTCTTAAAT